>JAJHZJ010000131.1:13143128-14556177 GCA_023548195.1 Bettongia penicillata ogilbyi | reverse complement strand
GCATCGGTGCAGGAATCAGGAGGACCTGAGTTCAAATCTCACCTCAGACACTTGACACTCACTTTGGGCAAGTCACAACCCCAATTGCCTCATCCTGGGTCATCTCCAGTCATCCTGATGAATATCTGGTCACTGGATTCAGATGGCTCTGGAGGAGAAGTGAGGCTGGTGACCTGCACAGCCCTCCCTCACTCCAAACAAAGTCAAGTGCAAGTCATGTCATTATTTCTCTGATGGCATGGTCTTCTTTGGCAACAAAGGGTGAACACACACCAAAATTATTATATAAATTTCTTTTTACCCCCTTTTTCCTCCTTCTTCCCCCCTCCCTTCCCCCACAACTACCCTTGGACACAAATTAGTGTATATATATATATGTATATATGTACGTATATATGTATACACACATATATGTAAAATTATTCTATAAATACTTCCCCTATCAGTTCTTTCTCTGTGTGCAGATAGCATCTTCATACGTTCTTTATTTTTAATTTGTGTATGTATAATAGAATGACTTAGTTGTTTAAAGTCTTTTTAAAAACAATATATTGCTGTTACTGCATACTATGTTCTTCTGGTTCTGCCCACTTCAGTCTTCATCTCTTCATGCAAGTCTTTCCATGCTTTTCTAAGATCACTGAGCTCATCATTTCTTATAGCACAATAGTATAGCAACCATACACCACAGCTTGTTTGGCCATTTTCCAATTGATGGAGATCCTTGCAATTTCCAATTCTTTGCTACCACAGAGAGCTACTATAAACATCCCATTCACATTCAAGGTTGTAATTACTATTTGTGAAAGATCAGGGCCACTATGGAGAAATTTAAAGGAGAGCAGCCAGGTAAAAAATGAAGTGATCAGGGCCCTGATTTGCCTTCCTTCTCCCACACTCTTTCCCGTTTTCTTTTCTGTGTTGTTTTCCCACATTACAGTGTAAGGTCTTGAGGACAAGGGCTGTAGTTTCCTTTTTGTATTTGTATCCCCTGCCCTTAGCACAGTGCTAGGCACTTAGAAGTCACAATAAATATTTATTGACTGATGGACTGACTAATGGATCAATCTTTTGCTGAATTGGGATAGTCAGTTTGCTCCTGAGGGCTAGCTCCTCACCTAACTCTGTTATTACTTCTACCAGTTCTGGTGGTCTCAGCTAGAGAATTTGGTTACTAAGGGGACCTCTGATGACTCTTCTGACTTTTTAAAGTTCATAAGGTTATATAACCTAGTCAAGTTGCTCTCCTGATACTCATTCACCTAAGAACAGGAAAGAATAAACACAAAGAAATAATCACCTTATGCTCACAGATAGGCAACCAGGTAGGGACACTAGGCGATCAGCACCTCAGTCCCAGCCGGAAGCTTATAACAGTCTTTCTCACTTGAAGTTGCCTTGGAAAAAAAGTGAGATAATTGGCCACTTGAACCTTTTTGTATGAACCCTCAGTACTGATTCCTCAGCCAATTAGAAGACCCTTCAGAATAACAGTAACATCCAAACTCACTATGGTCTTCCAAAAGTAGACTCACTAAGCCTCTGCATTGCGGATTGGAACCTGTTAGGGAATATTGTGCATCCTAGTATAATCTATCAGGAAGAGCAAATCTGAGCATGCTTTAAAGTCTGGACTTTTTTGGTCCAGTACCCCCATGGGGTTAGATAAGGAAACTGATGCTCAAAGAGGTGATACCAAAGAGACAGCTAGCTGGTGCTGTGGATAGAGAGCAGGAGTTAGAGAAAGGAAGACCCAAGTTTGAATATTCAGTCATTAAGTATGTAACTAAGCCTTAGTTTCCTCATCATAAAATGGGGATAATAATGGTGCCTACTTTATAAGGTTGTCATAGTGTTATGTTAAGTGCTTTATGAACCTTAAAATACTGTTTAAATGCCAAGTTATTATTGTTGATGATTATTACTTACTATCTGGGATTAATAAAGAAGTAGAGTCAGAAGGCTGAGAGGATATATCCAGAATTAAATGGTACAGGATTGTAAGACAAAGGAATGAAAAAAGCATTTATTAAGTGCTTATTATGTTCTAGGAACTGTGTTGAGCCCTGAGGATACAAATACAAAAAAAATAAGTTCCTGTCTTCAAGGAGCTTACATTCTTCTCTTATTCTTATAGAGAACACATATAATAACTAAAGGAGGGTGAAGTCACAGGAAGGTGAATGGAGTCGCAGGGAAATTAAGTGATGCCCTCTTTTCAGTAGAATTGATTTGCTTACTTTTCTAGAGGAAGAGATTGAAAGTGGGGATGGAATGCATGTCTAGAAGGTGACCTAGTTGGGTGTCTGAGGCTAGATAGATGTTCGAACTCTTATCAACTAGCTCAGCCCCAGAGCAGAAACTGCAGATCTGGCTTGGAGGTTGCAATAGAGCAGTGAGCTGAGGGACATCAGAGATCATCCAGTTGCAAATGTTATGAATTGTTTTAGACGCTAATGAGCTGTGTAACTCTAGACAATTCTCTTAACCTCTCTTGGTTTCAGTTTCCTCATTTATAAAAATAGAGATAATGATAGCATCTACCTCATAGGGTTGTTGTGAGAATCTAGTGAAATAATGAGAACTTTAAGAAGACAGACTGGACTGCCTGGTAAGTGAGCCAAATGAGACTTCAAAAGAACCAGCCATGTCTGACTACCATGTAGTATCTCATGAGAGGTTATTACCTTGTATATGTAACAACAAGAACCCTGGCATATGCAGGAGGGCCTGCTGTTACAGGTTTTTTGATCTGCTTTTCTAAAAGGAAAGCAACTTCTGAGGGGTCAGCAGGCTACTTTAATCAAGCACAAATATCATTCACTTAGTTCAGGGGGAAAAGTCATCACTCTGAACTTTAGAGAAAATACAGAAAAATAAGTCAACAGACAGGGCTTCCAATTGTCTGACCATAAACAATACATACATACCAGAGAGAGAAGTACCAGCATCTGGGTTTGGCTGCCCAGTCTCCTTGGGCCAAACAAACACTTCCAAAGTAAAACGTCACCCCAGAGTATTTATACACTTTTCAGATCCAGAGGGCATCACAACCCTGGAGAACCAGTGCCTCATTAGAAATTAACAAAAGGTGAGGGCTTCCTCTAATCAAGCTGCCCTTAATTACAGGCTCATCAATGGGTGGAGAAGATCTTTAACTCTCTAATTCTCCAGACCTCAGTTCCTTATAAGTAAAAAGAAGGTGCTGTACCCGATGACCTTTAAAATCCTTTCCTGCTCTAAATCTGTGATCCTTTGATCTTTTCCCTTTCTCCAGCATCCAGAGGTCAGAGACTACAGCTACTGGAGATCCAAGAGAGACTTGGTGGTGCCTAGTCTGTGGAGCCAGCAACTTAAGACTGACTGGTAAAAATGACCCTTTGCGTGACAAAGTTCCGTCTGATGTACCTGCATCTTGAAACCTGGGCTTCAAGAAGGGGAGCCGATAAATATTAGTTAGAGGATTCCATCTTTCTGTCCCCTTGAAACTTTGATTCTAAGGAGAGGCAAGTGAAATTGTAAACTCAAGCCGTTAACTGGCCAACTATATACAGACTATGGCTACTTTTTTACCTAAGCAGTAAGTTGACAATATGGGGAATATCAATATGTTTTCTGTTCTCTTTCTATTACAGCAGCTTGGTGGCACAGTGGATAGAGCATGTGCCTGGAGTCAGGAAGAGCTGAGTTCAAATATAGCTTCAGATACTTACTAGCTATGTGACCCTGGGCAAGTCACTTAACCCTGCTTGCCCCAGTTTCCTCATCTGGAAAATGAGATGGAGAAGGACATGGCAAAAAACCCACTAGTTTCTTTGCCAATAAAACTCCATATAGGGTCACAAAGAGTCAAACATGACTGAACACCAAAAAAAAACCCAACCCACTCAACTATAATATGAATGTATTTTTCCTTTGTGTCAGGCAAAACTGGAATGGAGATAGGAATCTTAATGGCAAATGAGACAAGCTATTTTTGGATATTTTTCCAGATAAAGATATAAAGTAAGATTGTAATGGAGTTGAGAAATACCATATGTATATGATTTTGCATTTTTTAAACTCTAGACAAAGCTGAGAGAGAGCTTGGCCAAGCTAGGGGATAGGTGCTTCTACATCATTTTAGGGGGAAGCTTCCTGTACTTGACAGCATCAGCTGTACATGGGGACTAGGCTACCATCTTACTTCATAAGTGACTACCTAAAACCTTTATAGTGTTTGTGGGGATGGTAATCAAAGAGGCCATCTTGGGAAGAGATGAAATCCATATTAAGTTTTAATACTTAGAAACAACTGGTTTGATTGGTTTTGTTCTGAATTTCATCATGCTCTCCAGTCTAACTGAAGATTGAACCTTGGGTCACTCACCTGGAATGCTACCCTTAAAAATCTCCTCCCATCTAGGCTTGACTAGTTGACTTTTTGTTGTTTGTTGTTCTTGAAGGAGACCAAAATAACATCCCTGTGCTAGACTCAGATTTGAATGTGTCCAATTGTGGCTGATCAGACCAACGGGAGCTCAGAATGCTCTACCATAGGTCGGGCAAAAATAGTCCGTGTAAACATTTGCGGTGGATACTCCAAATTCATACATCCTGTGTTTCCTTCGAGCTGTCTCAATTCTACTTTGCTCATAGAGCAAATCTTATTTGATGTGGGCACGCCATGCTGAGCAGTCTTGTGCCAATGTCTCCCATGTCACACAATAATCAATTACCAGAAAGCCCACAGTGACGATGTAAATGTGACAAATAATTCCAGTCAACGAAAAGGTTAAGTGCAGAGAATCCTGTTAAAATGCTCGAGAAGATGCAAATTTTAGACAAAGATGGTTCTTGCCCACATGAAACTAGTGTGTGTGTGAATAATATCTAGAGACAACGATAAAGCACAGTGTTAAAGAATAGTAACACTAGAAGGATATAAAAGAATATTATGTGTTGGGGCAGTAGGTGGAGGGATAGGAGCTAAGGGAGGAGGGGGAATCTGAATTGAGTTTTAAGAGATGAGTAAGAATTTTTCAGGGAAGTGAGGGAGGGAGAACATTCCAGGCATAGTGAACAGACTGAGCAAAAAGGTACAGAGGCATGACAGTGTGAAAAGAGGACAAAAAATAGCTCAGTTTATGAGGAGCACAGGGCTTTTAACAACAAGACAGTTTTTCTCTAGTGTGCCCATATCTTGGGAGTGCCAGGTGTAGCAGTGTATATCCTCTCTGGTCACCACTATCCCTAAACCATACAATGGTTCCCTTCCCATTGTCCTGCTGCACTACAATGTCCTCCTCCCCTTCCCCTCTCCCCCATTTAGTTTGTCCCGAACGGTATCAGCTAATTATGGTTCTGTTTGAGAGGGCATTCAGATAGGTGAGAGTTAACTATGACTATATGTGTCAAACCCACCATAATACACTCTGTCCGTCTTATACCAAGATTTCTCTTGTCCCCTTTTTCATTTTTTGCACTAGGAACTAATGTTAATACTATCATTCTGGGAAAAGATCTATCAAGATCCCTATGACTTCATTCACCATCCCTATGACTTCCCAGAACAAAACACTCTCTGCTTGTCTATGAGGTCCTCCAGCTCCCTTATATGTATTGTCTTTTCCTATTAGAAGAGTGTAAGCTGCTTGACTTCCCCTACACCTATTGTCTTCTCCTATTAGGATGTAAGCTCTTTAAATTAATTCTTTATCTCTTTTTTTTTGTATGTAATGTGGCCCCCAAGAGGACCATTCTTTGGCATATACCATTCTAGTCCACCATATGGACTAGAATGCAACTTCTGTCCTTGCATTGCTGAAGGGCTCCCCTAATTGGCTGTTGACCTGGAAGAGCTGATGACTCAGGGGTTTGTAAGGGGAGTTGGTGAAGAGTTGTACTTAGAGGTAGTAGACTATGGAGGGTCTTGAATATCAGGCTAAGGAGTCTGTAACAAATAAGAACCCAATGAAAGGTTTTAAGCAATTGAATAACATGGTCCAATGTATACATAAGAATGCAATATGTGAATATACAGAAGGAAGAAACAGTTATAGTTATTCTCTTAAAATTCTTAGAACAAATAAACTGAGAAACTATAGAGAAACTTTTGGGCTCTTGTTCTGAAAGAAAGGGACCAAGGAACCCAAGGAACCTTTGCATTAATGGTGGTGGAGTGTTGTGCCCACAGGGCTAGACCAAGGGTGTGGAGAGCATGGTCTAAGGGGAGCACTCTTTACACATCTAAGAGGCCCCTTTAATGATTGATAGGGTTAAAAAGAAGGAATCCAGGATTGCTCAATGCTGGTGAATCTTGTTTCTAGTTTGAATGAGGTGCCTCACTCCCTACAGACTAGTGGAGATGGTAAAATTCCTAATCCAGACTTTTGTGTCAAAGTAGGTTTTTTAGGCAACATCAAGATTGATGGAATCTCTCTTGTCTTAAAAAAGGTCTTCAGACCAGTGGATGCTCCAGCAGTCAGGTACAGTAACAACTGTGATTATGAGGGCAGAACTGGGGATGGGTGTGATGAGGAAAGGCCTGAGCCCAGAGAGGCCCTTGTCTTACTACTTTACTTCCACTCTGAAATTGAGAATTATAATGTAGCAATAATCTAGCTCATTTTTCCAGAGCCAGGCAGCCTACATATGCCCCTAAAAGTTCTAGGAGTATCCTAAGGAAATTTTATTTTTTTTCTTTTTCTAATACTATCGGTGTGAGCTCCCAGAAAAAGTTCACTGTTAGTGACTAGCACCTGAGCTCCAATGAACCAATTTACATCAGTAAGCTTTTAGAAATGTATATTTATTCTGAAGCTATAGCAATAACAAAACTACAAACATTTCCCCTGAACTGGTTGGGAGTATTTTCTCCACCATACCACCATGGTCTGTGGAGAAGGTAGACTCACAGTACAGTTTCTACATAAAATTGGTTTCACCAAGTATATGTTCCAATATGACAGCTGGATAAATCCTTTTTCATGAGAGAAATTATTATTTTCCTCTCTTGTTAATAACCAAATTATTAAATTAGGATTAAGATTTTTCTCTTACTATTTCTTCATTCAGAAACCAGCCCCTTTGTGTTATTCAACTAGTTTCTGAAGGATATTGCTGATAGATGAAATTACTCACATCCTCTGAGTACATGCTTCTCAATCTTGGGTGGGACTCTACCCAACTAGAAGACCTTACAAACAGAATCCAGTCTAGGTGAGTTCTTAGCCTTAGGAAATTAGCCCCTGTCATTGGAAACTTCCATTAGAATTTAGGGTAACCCAGCTTATAAAGGGAAAAACCAACCAAAGTGGTCTGAGTAGAGTTATATTCTTTTGTCCAGGTTGCTGGAGGTGGTTGAATCTCATGATCAGGTTACGTTCTCAGCCCGAGAAACTGAAGACATATTCCCACCTCCTCATTAATATGTCCACCCCCTCATTAATAGTTAATGATTTCTACCCTCAAGGATACCCTCTTTTACAAAGGCTTTTAAGCGTTCAGTGTTCTGGGGAAAGGGGTTCTTTGATTAAGAGAGAATCCCTGACCTTAATTTATTGAATATTTGCTAGCCATAATTAATAAATCTATTGTTAGTTACCCAGAAACTATGTCTCTTGGACTTTTCATTTATCTCACTCAGTAGGCTACCTCTTGGCTCCTTACAAAAGGTCACTCCTGAAGTGAGCAATCCTTGTTCCTCAAAGCATCGAGGCTGAGGGGACTGAAAAATCTGTGTAAGGGAAGACAAGACACAGACAACAGGATTCACAGAGCTTCATTCTCCTGACCTTTCAAAACTCACAAAATTGTAGTCCCCAATCTCTTCATTTAAAATGGAAAAGAAAACAGAAGCAAAGGATTGAAACCTATTTTACATAACTTCATGTCAGTCCAAATGAGAAAGTCCAAGGCCCTTATAGAATTATCTTTCAGTAGACACTGTCAAGAGAAAGCATCTTAGCCAATAAGAAAATATCTGAAGCTCTGGTCACTAATCTATTTTGAATTCCTCATAGTCATTTAAAGAGCCTCTTATTCCTTCTATATGTGGTTAGTTGACTGGAATTAGGTGCAGAATATCTAAGTGGTACAGTGGATAGAGTGCTGGACCGGGAGTCAGGAAGATTCATCTTCATGAGTTCAAGTGTGGCTTCAGACACTCACTAGCTGTGTCACTAGGCAAGTCACTTAACTCTACTGGCCTCAGTTTCCTCATCTATAATATGACCTAAGAGATACATTCCAATATCTTGCCAAGAAAACCCCCAAAGGGGTCACTAAGTCAGATACAATTGAGAAATGCCTGAACAGCAATACTTCAATGTCTCTCTTAAGCACTTCTCTAACATACTGTGACTTTTCCTAGACATCAGAAATATATTGCATAGTTATATTCCATAGAGAAAAGGTGGGAGGATGGGCACATCCAGAACAGAAAAAGGTGGTACTCAAATATTCTGCAATCCAGTGAACATTATGTAACAGGTCCAACTCATTGCCATACACTGAAAAGGAACATAAGAGAAGGTTAAGATGCCATCCAAGCTTTTGAAGAATTCATGAAACAATTAGAAGCTTATAGAGGTCAGTATATAAGTAATATTGGATGGGAGAAAGGTGGACCTAATGGAGGCCAAAGGAGTAAGAGAATGCTTCAGGGAGGAGGGACCTGAGTTGGAATTTGGTGATGCTGAGGCCTCTATGTTTCTAATTCTCTACAGCAGGCCTGCACAACATAGGGCCTCACAGGGCACTTGTGGCCGGCCAAAGGATTTTGGGCAGTCGCCAAAAAATGTGGAGGACGTAAAAGAAAGTCAAGATGTAAGAAGTAGTTTTTCTGTGCCCAACCTAAACTGCCTTCTGTTAGTTACTACTGTGCCTGTCATGTAACTTGGTGGGTGGGTTGCCACTGTGCACTCTCTCCTGTTTGTCACGTGACTGCGGGCAAAAAAGCCATGATCACTCTGTCTTTAGGCTGAGAGGAGTAAGAGTCATATATTTTCACTGTGCTTTTGGTCATTACTAAATGTAAACAGTAAGAAAACCTGAAAAATGTAAAAAAACTTGTACCACTTAGCAAAGTCATTGTTTAAACATTAATGTGATTACATGATAAACAAAAATCTTAAGTAACAAGTGTAATTAATTGACATTAGTTGAAATTTCCTTTTTTAAAAAATTACGGTTTATTTGCAAAATAGTTTAATCAATAATACCTTTACTTGGAAAGTGAGCCACTAAAAACCTATCTGCGACCAGAAGAAATTTAGCCTACTTCAATTTTGACCTCTACCTACCACCAAGTTGAGCAGGTCTGCCCTAAAGGCATGTAGGGCTGTAGAGCGCTAACATTATTTTCTTTGTAAAGCTTCACATAACTTCTCATTGTCCTCTTCTGCAAGCCTAAGGTTTTTGTTGCTTCCCAAAAGACACCATAATGGAAGGGGTGAATTTTCTGAGGCTTTTACTCCTCCCTGGTCTTCAAGACTGCTTAAATTCCACCTTGTGTGAGACCTTTCTGCCTCTGCCCTGATGCCTTCCCCTAGACTTCCTTGTGTTGTTTACATAGTATACATGTGAGACACAGTTGTTTGTTGTCTCTTCCCATTAGACTGTGAACTCCTTATGGACAGGAACTGTGCTTTATTACCTTTCTGTGTAGACACATAAGCGCTTCAGAATGTTTGTTGATTGGGATCATTTTAAGGTTGCAAATGAGTGGGAAATTTTGAGCTCTAGTTGTCTGCTTTACCAGAAATAAATCAGTCACAACAAAAACCTGCCAAGAGAGGGGCAGTGGACATAAGGGGCCAACCCTAAGGCAAGGACAAACCCATGTCTAACCCTTGAGAGTAACAGTTGAACTTGGCTTTTAAGACTTCCAGTCACTAGCCTACAGGCATCTGGCAACTGACCAGAAAGCCAGTGCTACCTATTTTCATCCCTTTTTGTGATTCTGAGAGCAAGCATGCTTGGTAAAAACAGCCTATGGGGGTCAGTCTCTCCTTTTCCTATAAATAATACCATGAGGTTGACGTAGAAGCAGGTGGGGAAATTGAGAAGGCAGATCTTAACCAGATGGCTCTAGCCTCTAGGGAACTGAGATGTCAAGCTCTCACTACCATGCTGCTATATGGTATGTTATTGGTTGCCTAGTATTTTTTTTTAGAAAATTGTTTTCATTTAAAAATTTTTTGTTAAACTAATATCTAGTTACATATTTCTTTTTTTTGAGCTCCAAATTCCCTTTCTCCCTCACCCATTGAGAAGGTATGGTTTAGTATATCTGATGCTATACTCATTAAGAACATTATTCAGTAAGATGTAAAACTTTAATCTGAGTATGAATGAATGTATCTTTCAGGGTACACAAAGTTGGGAAGAAGATAGAGTTTCAAGCAGAATGGGGTATGCAAGTTCAGGGTCCCCCTTATCTTCTCAGTAGACCTAGGTGGAGGCATTGGGAGTTGAGTGACTCCTGTCAGCACATGTGTAAGAGATTCTAAAGGTGGACTCAGAGCTAGGAGCAGTTAATTATGATCTGAACATGTGCAAATAGAGAAGATGGGCAAGATCTGGTGTAGTCCAAACCCTTTTATTTAGTATAGACATTATACCTTGAAGACTGTGGGAGCAGCCCTGTCCCCTTAGGATACTCATAAAGTACTCATTTTCCCTCCGGGGTGTGTGTGTGTGTGTGTGTGTGTGTGTGTGTGTGTGTGTTTGTGCAGCCATGTTCAGTACCTACCCTTTACATAATCTTACTGTTGTGCTTCTAGTAACCAGGTAAAACAGTTTCCCTCTCCACTCCCTTTCCACTCATTAATTAAACCTTTGCTTCACTTTCTTGTGTAACTGCAGGGCATTGATCTATGCTAATGAGGAGAGATCCTATACCGGTGAGCTTTGGGTCTCAGCTTACATTTCAAATCATGAAAAATCTGGGACTTTACTATAAGCAATGAGTAAGAGTAAATATTTAAGCTGGAGAAATAATTATTACTCCTTTGAAGTAAAGTTTGTTTCATTTATCATATTTATATCCCTTGTACGATGTGCCTGACACTTGAATGAACGATTGTTGAATGTTTGAAGCTAGATGAGGAAATAGGTTTTGAGAGATTCAGTAACTTGGCCTAATAGGGTCCCAGGATCATAGATCTAGGACAAGAAGGGGGCTCAGAGACTATTTGATTTAATCTCTTAATTATAAAGATGAAAGAACTAAAATCCAGAAAGTTTCAGTGATTTGACCAAAATCACACTGTTGTAGACTTTTAGTTCAGTACTCTTTCCATTATAAAATGCTGCCTCTAAAAATATATGACAGAATTATTAAGTGTTGGAACCAAGAATTCAAACCCAGATCACCTGACTCTGTGTCCAACGGTTTTCCACTATATCATATAGAAAGGTGTAGAAGGACAATAAGGAGAGAAGGGCAAACAGGGCCTTGCATAGGGAGTACTGAGGAAGAAGGCAATGGTTACATGGTCATTGGAACTGGGCAAGATAGAAGGTTAAGGGCTAGTGGTGAAGGTGAGGGTATTCCCTTAGGAAGCAAATCACTTTCGTTGTAAAATCTCCATGTTCTTCTAATTCTACTTCTCTTTACCACAATGTCCCAAAAAAAGAAGTTGCCCCTTTTTTAATGAAAAGGAATAAAATAGTAAGCTAGGGAACGTTGAACAATCAGGACCAAAAATATTGAAGTCTTGTCTATATCCCAGGTGGTATCTGAGAGGTTCATAAGTAAGGGGAAGAGCCCCTAAATGCCATTTTGTTAGAAATGTGACTCTAATATATAAAGGGCCGGTATTCCAGAGGATTAAAGAACTTTGTGAATTGACAATGTAGCATGGAGGTGTGGTCACATGTATGAAAACAAGACTAGGTCATTGACAGACCAAAGAAAGCCAGATTTTAAAGTTACAAGGAATATATTTGTCAGCTTAGTATAAGTTCAGGATAGAGTTTGGAAATGTGATGCAGAGCACATGACTACATGTTTTCTTTTTAAATTCACATTTAATAATGACTTTTTAATTTATTCCTTTTTAGTTTTCAACATTCACTTCCATAAGTTTTAAATTTTCTCTGCCTCCCTTTCTTCTTTCCTCACCAAGACAGAATGCAATCTGACAGAGGCTCTACATATACATTCTTATTAAACATTTTCACATTAGTCATTCTGTTGAGAAGAATTAGAATGAATGGAAGGAACCAAGAGAAAGAAAAAACAAAATAAAACAAAAAAGAGAGAAAATAGTATGCTTTGATCTGCAATCAGACTCCATATTTCTTTCTCTGGATGTGGAAGTAATAATGATTTTAGATGAATGCTTCATTAAAAGTGGTTCACTCAAGTGAGTTAATAGCTATTGTGTCTTTACTGCCCTGGTAGAGACATTTATTTTGGAACATTTGAAAAAATAATCATAATGTCAATACACTTTGAAGCACTTAGGAGTAAGGCGAATGTCACCACCACCAAACTGAATGGATACATCTGGGTTAAAAAAAAAAGGCTCTAAAAAAAGAAAGTCACCCAAGTTACTAAAAGTGAGTAACACTTCTTTCCTCATGCCATTGTTCCCCCCTCCCAAACCCACAATAGTCTCAGTTTACCTAAAAGAATGCCTTCTTTGCTAGAGAGACCACGTGGAAGGTGGGGCTTGAGTTGAGCCTCCCAGGAAATGAGATGTTCCAAGGGGCAGAGGTGAAGAGGGAGAGCACTGGTTAATGCAAGAGCTCAGGGAAGCCCTTTGTCCATAGTCTTCCAACGGTCCAGGAGGCCATGTTCTAGATCCAGTAGTAACCTTGTACAGGGTAAGAGTTGAACTGGAAAAGGATCACCCCCTAGTGGTCACACATGAAAAAGTATGCCAGTCAGGTTAATTTAGTTTTTACAGTAAAATTTAATTTAGTTTAGTTTTACAGTAAAAACTGTAGTTTTTAATTGATTTTTGCCCCTTTGGGTGTCCTAAGTGCTTAGAACGGTGCTGTGTGCCTAGCACATAGCAGATGTTTAATAAATGTATATTGACTCACTGAAAGTTCCCAACAATTAGAGATACCAGAAAGTGGAATCACTTCCCTCAGGAGAAAGTGAATGCTTCCTCCCTGGAGGTCTTCAGGGAAGGCTGGATGACAAGGGATCAGACCCATGAGTAGTTCCTGCAGTTCCAACCTGGATGAGATCAGAAGACCTAGTCTAAAAATAAACCAAAAAAAAAAATTCTAAGCACCTGTTATGTTCCAGGAACTATGAATTTTAGGTCCTGGGAATATAAAGACAAAACTAAAACCATTCCTGCCCTCCAGGAGCTTACATCCTAGAGGAGAAAAATAAATGTATACATATAAGTAAAATAAAAATTTATGCAAACTGAAAATGAGGGCAATTGTAGGAAGGCACTATCAGCTGATCAGGGATTGGGAAAAGCCTCATGGAGGAAGAATGATTTGAACTGAATTTTGAAGGAAGATAAGGATTCTAAGAGACAGAGGTGAGGAGGGAAGAGCATTCCAGCCATGGGGATACTTGCAAAGGCTCAGGGATGGAGAATGGGAAGTTGTTTGTTACTCTTAACAAAAAGAAAGCCTGGCTGGACCAGGGAGTCCCTGAAGGAGAATAATGGTAAGTGAGGTAGGCTGGAGCTAGAATGTAAAGAGCTTCAAATGTCAAAGTGTGCATTTGGTCCTGGAGGATGAGGCTTTAACACTAGACTAAATGCCGAAAGGACTAGGATCTAAGACAGTTGTTGTTGCATTTGTCCTTCGTTCTCGAAGAGGACCATGACATCAAGATGATGACATGACTTGCAGTTGACTTTGATCTGAGTGAGGGAGGGCTGTGCAAGGTTCACCTATCTCACTTTCTTCTCCTGAGCCATCTAGGTCCAGTGACCTGATATTCATCAGAAAGACTGGTGAGTGCCCAGGATGCAATGAGAAACCCTGGCCCTTTCAGGCTAAGGTCTTATAGCATTCTCACTTTGAGTGAGATAACACCCATTTAATGAATAGCTTTCTTTAAGTAGTTGCTCAAGGGATGGCCCTTTTAATAAAAAAAAAAAATCAAACTGGAAGGAGAAGACCCTTAGGGTTTCTGGGTAAAAGAGAAACAATTACTATTTAGTATTTAAAAGGATCTAAGGTGCCAGGCCCAACACAAAACTAATTCCACCTTTCTTACGTAGAACATCTTCTGAACCTGCCCTCTCTTATGATAAATTGGGATGTAACTACTGAACTGGTACCCTGTGTGGGTTAAGTTTAATCCCTAGGGATGCAGACCTTCCATCTGAACTACCTGAAACCCTATCCTGTAGCTCCTTAGCATTTTGAGAAGGAACATTTATCTTCATTGAGACCTTGGAAAGTAGAGGCCCCAGTCAATGAATACCTCTGACTATCAAATTTGTAGCTCCTATTCCCTAATTCTAATGGTCTTCACTTTTCTTGGGGAAAAACTCCTTTTCATTTGCTTCATCCCCACAATCCTCATGCCACTCTCCAGTCCTTTTCCTCATCTGCCCTCCATTTCTATTATGCCCTCAGGACACCCTGTTCAATTATTAATATATTTCCTTTTACCTCTTCTGACAATCTTTCCATCTTTTTGTACTCAGAGAAAAGTGGTTTTCTCTGGAAAATACTTACTACTTTCTCAGCACATGCAATTGGTTTCTCCTTCCCTCAAGTCCTGGAACATATTGAGCCAGGAAGAGGAACTGCATACTTCTTTTTCCCCACAACCATTTCCAGACTCTCTGATGTCATTATATAGCAATCACTCCTTCTTTGAGGTTCATTCCATATATCCCCTGGTCCAGGTCCTTGTGACTGTGACCTGCCCACCTCCAGGGTTTTCTCCCTCCTTCGTCAAGGAGGACATATACTTGGTTCATGGTTTTTTTTTTTCCAACCCAACTCCTGCCCTATGTCCCTTCAAACTTTTAAAAAATCCTGCATTGTTAATGTTCCCTTCGACAACTTATTTAAATCCCATTATCTATATCTTCACTTGACCTCAGACACCAAGATGAATGGATCCCCAGACCTCTTATGAGAGGCACTGTGGGAAAGTGACTCAGTGACTTTAGAGTCTCAGGACCTGGGTTCATATCCAACTTCTGTCACTTAACCTGTGTGACCATGTGCACATCATTTCATCTCTAGTCTCAATATCTTCACCTCTCAAATGGGAGGGCTGCACTAGAGGACCTCTAAGGTCCTGTTTAGGTCTAAATCTTTGATCCTATAATGATCCTACTACCTTAGATCTCACCATCTCCCATTGTTCGGTTACTGTGATGACTTTGAAGTGAGAAGCTTCCTTCTCTTACTTGCATGTTCTATCCTGAGAAATTCCCTTCTCTTATTTCCATGTCCTATCCTTTCATCTCTCTGCTTCACTCCTCTTAAGTCTGTTCTTTGGTTTTGTCCCAGTTTCTTGAACTTTAATTCATCCCTGTTCTCCCATTCTATCATTACCTGATCTGGCCTCTCTTTTCTTTCTTTATCATCTCGAGCCTATTGTTAACTAGATCCACTGGACACTATCTTCCTTCCCTGACGCCCTTAACCCTCGTGTCCTACCCCCATGCCCAATCTCAAATCTGTATCATGCTCACCATACAGTTTCTCCATTTGTGCTCCTTGCTCCTGAATGACACTAGAAAAAGTCATATTGCTATGTTGATTGGGTCCACTATAAATTTAACATTATCTCAGTTGGCCTTCCCCACTGTACTGAATCTTTTATTCTTCTTTGATTGACTCTCTATTCTCTGAACTGTTCCAAAATTTCTCTCTTTTCTTTATATATATATATATATATATATATATATATATATATATATATATATATACTTCTCTACTCTTTTTTCTTGCAGTAGATATTATTACTTAAAAGCAAGAAATCAAGGTTGTGCTCCATGAATGCTATCCTCTCTCACTGAATACATCAAAATACACCTATATCTTTACACATCAGCTTTATTCTTATCTTTGAGGTAAAGGTGACCCTTCTTGCCAAGGCCAACCCTTTAATCTGTGCCCTAGATATGATCTCATCCTTGGCCCATGGATCACTTCTCCTTCTCATTTAAATTTTTTCCCCATCTACAGGCTCTTTTCACATTGCTTACCCTCAGTTTTGCTTTACCTTCAGATTGACGCTGCCATCTTCTCAAGCTACTGTACCTGTTACTCCTCCCCTTTCACTGCCAAATTTCTAGAAATAATCACTTTTTATAATCCATTCATGCCTTAAACCCTTACACTTTGACTTTTGACTCTATCAAATTATGGAAATTCATCTTTCAAAAGTTACAAATCATCTCTTGACTGCTAAATCTGATAACCTCTTTTTAGTTTCCATCCTCCTTGCAGCTTTCGATATTGTTTAATTCCCTTTTCCTGGACACTCTCTTTTTCCTTCCTTCCATGTTACTATATTCTTTCACCTGTTTGACCACTTCTTCTTAGTGTCATTTGCTAGGCTAATATATATTTCCTGACCTCCACCTCCACTCCCTTATGTATTCATCAGGGTTCTGTCATAGCCCTTCCCTTCCCTTCTCTCTTCTACTCAAGTTCCATGGAAAAGATAAATCAAATGACTACCAAATCTAGATATGTAGTCCTAATAACTCTTCTGAAGTCCAGTAACCCATCATTACCTGCTTGGTGGATATCTTCTCTTGAATGCCTCACAGGCATCTCAAACTTAGCATGTCAAAACCAGAACTCATCTCCAAAGTGTTGGAGGCAGTGCAGATTGGTGGATAAGAATGATAGACTTGGTTTCAAATCCTGCCACAAGCACTTATTATTTGTGCCACCTAGAAAAATCCCTTAACCTCTCTCTGCCTCAGTTTCCTGATTTGTACATGAATGTGTTGGATTCAGTGGCCTCAAAGGTCCCTTCTAGGATCCTATATTCTAGACCTGTTCTTCCTTCAAACTTTCGTTGAAATCCTTACTATCCTTCCAGTCACCCTAAACCTTTCCCTCTCCATCATTGAAGCTATCCAATCAGTAATCAAATTTTATTAATTATACCTCCACAATATTCCTTGTATCATTCCCTTTCTTTCCATGTATACAACTACCTTCCTAGCTCAGGTTTTATCACCTATTGCTTGGACTACAGTCACTACCTCTTACTTAGTCTCACAGCTTTTAGTATCTCTCTTCTCCGATCTATTCTCCTGCCAAAATAATCTGCCTAAGACTCAGTTCTGACCATGTGCCTTGCCTTCTCAAAAACCTTTGGTAGTTACCCAATCACTAGAAGTTAAAATAGAAATTGCTTAGGATAGCTTTTAATGTCCTCCACAATCTGATGCCCATATACCTTTCCAGTTTATGTAGTACTACTTTCCTTCAAAGTCTATATTCTAGAGTTACTTTCCTGAATGTGGTCCCCTCTGCTGCCTCCCTCCATGCACAAACCATTTCTCTTGCCAGAAATGCCCTTCTACTTAATCTTTACCCAGAGGGGCATTGGAACCAACCTGAACTGGGTTAGAGTTATTTAAATTTTCAGTTTGAGCCATTTTTACCTTGGAAATCAACAGATATTATGAATAAGGGCATGGTAGGAGCCATATAAATGCTTATTTCCCTTTGCCCCCCCCGGGGAAAAAAGTGGGGATACGTTAGGTGGTTAAATCTCTTTCCCTCTGTCCTATAAGTAACTCAAGACTTCTAGTAAAAGGCAAACTTTGGATTTGCTCCTCTGTGTCTTAGCTGTATCCCTTGTTGCTCCTTGATTTCTATTTCCTCTTGGCCCTCTATCTGTCCTGTTTGGTCTTGGCATTTATTTTTCAAATCAGGACCCACTCTGAATCCAGTAAGACCTGTAAGATGATGGATAGTGGAGACATTTACTTGTGGAAAGGCAGGGAGACATAAAAATAAAAAATAGCATCTTACAGGCTCTTGTAAGATTGGTAGTAATAATATAATGCTCCAGTGGATTTGTGATTTCATTAATGATTCTCTTTGACCATGGAGATGGAAATCTACCTTTCTCTGCTCATTCTGTTCAGTTGTCATTCAGCATTCTTCCATGAATTTACTGCAGTGGTTCACCCAGTGTCCTAGGGGTGGGGTGAGGTGGCCTGATTTATAACCGGGATTGCTTGCACTAATTTCTACACTGTATTGAAACAGATGTGGAAATGCTTGGCAGCCTCTAAGGGTAATTTTATAAGAAAATGAGACAAAAGAATGTTGCAGAAGTGTAAGAAAAGTTTCTTGTAATACAGATGAAGGTAAGCTGATTAACTAGCTAATTTTGTGCCTAATGCAAGAATATAAATCTGTCACTCCCATAGCCTTGTAGTGTGGTAAGCTTGGGATAGTAGATGCATGTTTTAGATATTGTTCGATTTCCCTTAGCATCTTGGTTTTTCAGTAGAGAGAACTAAAATTCTCCTCTCATTTGCCTGATAGATTTAAAGTAAGTAGCAACTTTACTGAGGAGAGATTTCTAAATAGGTCTGGGTGCTAAACAGAGCTAGTCAAACTTTAACCAAAGATAGAATTAGGCCTGGAAAGAGCCTGTTTTGCCCATGACCTACTTCCTGCTCCTCTGTAGAACCTCAGGTGTCGATTTCTTTTGGCTCCAAGTCAAAATGTGGTTCTGCTGGTTCTACCCTTTGTAATCTGCTCACCCCAAAGATGCATGTTAGACAATCCCCAGATTCCCTTTGCTTGATTCTGAAATGCAGTTGTCACTTTACTTCCAAAGTTCCCTTCATTTCTACTTCAGCAATGAATGCTTTCCTACTTGTTGGTTAGAATTAGGTTCAGAATATCGATTTTCCTTATTGCTACTTTCACCTTTTGAAAGAGGAAGCAAGCCATGAATTTATTCCCTGTTTCATTTTGGAGGTGGGAGAGAGAATCAGAAAAAAGAGACAGCCAGACAGAGATACAGAGAGAAGATTGATAAGACAGTCGGAGATAGAGAGGTAGAGCACTTCAATAGATATCTAGATTTTGAAGTCCCCCATCATTTCATGATGTAGTCATCATGCCTCCATGCCATTCTTCTGATTTATTTCTCAAATGCATTAAGATCACCTCAGTTCTGCCTTCACTGATTTTCCCCTGTATATTCTCCAGCAAGCTTTATCAATCCACAAGCATTTATTAGGTGTTTACTATGTGCGGGATACTGGGAATGCAAAAAGGGACAAACTTCCCCCTCTGCCTCCCAAACAGTCACTGCTCTCAAGGAGTTTACATATTGGTTGAGGAGATATGTAAATAAATAATTACACATAAGATGAACATAGAATAGAAGTAAAGAGAAAAATCTTAGAGAGAAAGGCTCAAGTAGCTGGAAAGGATGGGGGTAAGTCATAAATGAAGTTAGGAATGTCAAGAGCCAAGGGTGAGGAGTAAGAGCATTCCAGGCATAGAGGAGAGATAGTACAAAGGCATCAAGATGGGAGATGGAGATTTTGTAAGTGATTATAGTATGTAGGCTTGTATCATCCAAATGTTTGGAGGGGAGTAAAGAAAAAGAAATCTGTAAAGGTAGGGAGGGGTCAGGTTGTGAAGAGTCTTAAATGCCAAAGAGAGGACTTAATATTTGATCCCTGAGGTAATAAGGGAACATTGGAGTTTACTGGGCCCTGGGAGAGGGGTGTGTGTTGGTGACATACTCAGATCTATGCTTTAGGAAAATCACTTTGGCAGATGTGTTGAGGATAGATTGTAGTAGGGAAAGACAAGGCAAAGAGATCAATTAGGAGGCTATTGTAATAGCTCAGGTAAAAGTGTAACTGGATGAAAAAAGAGAAGAGGATATATGGGAAAGAAGTTGTGATGATAGAAACCACAAGATTTGGCAACTGATTGTATATGTGGGGCAAGTATGTGATTGCAAATCTGGGGAGATTAAGAGGATGCTTCTCTCCTTTGGTTGCTGGATTTTTTCCACTTGAGTATATCATCTTACTATACAATGCTATTGCAAATCCTATACTTGAATACCATCTTCTCAGCCACGGCTAGCTTCCCAAATCCATTTTTCTTTTCTGCACCTTGTTGGTCAGCAGTGATGAAAACACCACTTGTATTCTTGGGAACTTAAGTTTCTTACCTAAGTTTTCATTATGTTTTAGAATTGTATTCTAGATTCCTTCCGGCAGTATTATTTTCACCAACATGAAATACAAGGAGTGGCAGTGGCCATCCAGTTTGAGGGTCTTGGGAGGTTCTCTGTGACATCTTGGATACATATCTGGGTAAGAGAGAAAATGTCTCTACTGTTGTTATCAAGTGAACAAATAACTTTTCTTCCTATGACTTTTACTTGATGATTGCTAAGGTGACCTCTGACTTCAGATCTTCCTTCTTTGGAGAGGAAGCAACTGCTTTCTCCACCTCCTCCCACTTCTCAGAGAATTCAGTTCTTTTCTCTTTGGGAAGGGCCTCAAATCCAGTGTTTGTCTACCACGATTCAGCGGTTTTTTTTTGCCTCTCTCTTCTGTATCACGTTCTTCTATCTTTCAACCTCTAGTCAATGTCAATATCTCCCCCCCCCCAATTCTTCTCCTTTGTTTTCAGAATGAAGCCCTTCTTCCATTTTTTAAAAAGAACCCTACATTTTACAAGGAAAAGTATTCTTTAAGTACCTTTACTACTACTTCTAGAAGGGAAGCCATGCTGCACCATGGACATCGGTAACAGTCACTTGGATATTGGAGAAAGATAAATTAAGCAAGCTTTATGCAGGTCACCAAATTTTTTACCCTGCTCTACATATTTTGTGGAAGTAGAAACTTTCAGTTTTTGTTGTTTTTGTTAGGCACAAATCACCCCCCAACCTAACAATATTCATTCAACTTGGCATGTTGTATAGATGATGGTATAACCCAAATGCTAAAAGCAAAAAGCAAAACCAGATCAACATACGACCAGTCTTAGATCTTTACTGGTAGTATACCCATGAATAAATTGGTCAAGAATTATCAGCAACTTTATCCCTGACTAATTTCTTTCCATCTTGCTTGTTCTGTTTAAATCATATTGTCAGACTCACAGCCAATGTCGATTAGCATTTGTCACCTATGTGTCAGATATTCTGCTAAGCACTGAGGATATAGAGAAAGGCAGAAGGCAGTCTCTTCTCTCAAGGAGCTCACAGTCTGATGAGGGAGATAGCTTGCAAACAACTATGTACAAGAAATATAGATAGAGGATAATAGGAGATAATCTCAGAGGAAAGGCACTAAAATGAAGGAAGATGAGAAAAGGCTACTTGTAGCCACACTTGAGGACCTAGAGGGCCACATGTGGCCTTGAGGTCAAAGGTTCACCACCCTTGATTTAGCTCTTCTCAGCAATCCAATGATCCAAGACAATTCCAAAGGACTCATGACAGAAAATGCTATCCATATCCAGAGAAAGAACTGATGGAATCTGAATGCAGAATGAAGATTGATACTATTTTCACTTCATTTTTTTCATGTTGTTTTTCATTTTGGTCTCCTTCTTCTTTCACAAAATGACTAATATGAAAATATGTTTTACATGATTGCACATATATAACCTATATCAAGTTGTTTACCACTTTAGGGAGGGGGAAGGAGAAAGAAGAAGGGAGAAAATTTGGAACTCGAAATTTAAAAAAATGAAAGTAAAAATTGTTTTCCCATGTAATTAAAAAAATAAAATACTATTTAAAAATTAAAATATGAAAAAAGATTTAAAACAAAAAGAAAAGAAAAGGTTTCTTGTAGAAAGTAGGACTTTCAATGAAGCTTAAAGAAAGCCAGGGGAGCTGGGAGGCAGATATGAGAAGGTAGAACGTTCCAGGCATGGGAGACAAGGCAGTGGAAATGCAAAGAGGCAAGAGATGAAGTGTTTTGTCTGAGGAACAGCAAGGAAGCCTGTGACACTGGATTGTAGAATACATGGCTCTCTCGTCATTTGAGGCAGTGTGATATAGGAGAAAGAGGGCTTGATTTGGAATCAAAGATCTTTGGCTCTGCCATGCATTTCCTATATGACCTTGGCAAGTCATTTAACTTCTCCTTGTCTTAATTCCTCATTTATAAAATGAAGCGGGTCGGTCATGGCATAAAAGTTCCCTTCCCATTCTAAACTCTGATCCTATAATTTTTATTCATTGCCTTCACTTTCTTACTTTCCATTTACCTTTCAACTCCTTGCAATATATATGGATTCCTACCCTACCCTTTGACCAAAACTGCTCTCTGTCTCTGTCTCTCTCTCTGTGTCTTTCTCTTTCATATCTATTGATGAATCAATCTAATGATCTTTCTCAGTCCTTGTCTTTCTTGACTTTCTATAGTATTTGACATTTTTTATCAGTTCCACATCCTATGCACCTTTTTCTCTTTGGGTTTTCATGACCTTGTTCTCTCCTACATCTCCTCCTACCTCCTTGATTACTTCTCAGTCTCTTTAGAAATTATCATCCATTTTCTGGTCTCTATGTGTGTGAGTGCCCCTTCTCTATCCTGGATGCTCCTTCTTTTCATTTACGCTTGATCTAATCAGCTCCCATGTGTTCAGTCATCACCTCTAAAAAGGTGACTCCATGCATCCAGCTCTTATGCCTGCTCATCACCTAACATAGCACCTTATAGATAAATACTTTTACCAGATTTATGAATTTGAACACTTGCACTGCTAACTTCACAGTGATTTTTTTTTAGTAAGTCAGTTGTTTAAATTTTTAAACACTGGAAACATTAACTATTATTATCTTTCACACTTTTTTTCAGAGGTATTTAATGTTGGTAACCTCATGACGCTGGCATGGTGATGCAGATCTCTGCTTATTAATTTGTGGTAAGATGATCAGGAAGGTCACTTTACCTTCCAGTCTCAATTATGTACCCCAACTCTCAGAGTTGTGCCCAGGGCAATTTTTCCTTTCATATCTGCTTTCAAAGATATAAATGTAGTCTATGCACCTTTAGTTAGTGAACAGGCAAGTCCGTGAACTTATAAAATATTGAGAAGCAGCACTATAGAAAGAATAATGTGTTATATATACTATTGCTTCACTGATTGAAGTGAGTAATTCTGTATAAGATTAATGTGTTGACAAGGAGTTGAGCCAAATAATGAATTAGGCGTGGGCTAGATTATTCTGAAAGTGTTCTAATACTGCCTCTTAGATTAGTCTCTTGTTCCATCCCTAGGGGTAGGCAGCAAGCAATTAACTCCTTTACATCTTTTCCACTCTTGTGTAAGTTCCTTTCCTTTTCACCTTGAATACTGTGTTATTTGTATCACTTTGTGTGATTAAACCTTCAAGCTATGTTCCTCAGAGCCTCGTGTGGAAAATATTTCCAAATAACTTTGCAACAGTTACATAACCTTATAGTTTCCCACTTCCACTCCTCCACCCCCATAACCAGTTCCATTGTGGCTACTTGGCCTTGAAAAAAATGTACTTTTCATTCTCTCCAGTTTTTGGCCATATTTTAAACTAAATGGATGAAGAGTCCCGATAGTCCTACAAATCTGGTCTATCACTTGAGATGTAAGTGTTCGGGTAAATGTGCATCTGGAGAACCCAAACTGGAAATCTATAAGGAAGCCCTATGTTCAGATACTATAAATTTAATTTAAATAAAATCAATAAATATTTATTTTTAACTTTATTTCTGTTCAAAATTCTCTACTTCCCCACCCATTTAGAAGATAAGAAAAACAAAGCCCATTATTTCTGCAAAGTCATGTAAAACAAATTCTTGCCTTTGCCATGTTCAAAAAAAGAGAAAGAAAAGGAGAAAGAGAGAAAAAGAAAAAGAAGGAAAGAAGGGAAAGAAAACATCCTTGAATTTGCACTGGGTCTATCACTTCTCTATGTGGAGGTGGATAACATGTTTCATCATGAGTTCTTTGGAGCTGTTGTTGGTCATTGTGTAGATTGGAGTTCCTAATCTTTCAGAGTTGACTGTCCTTATAATATTGTTGCTATTGTATAAATTCTTCTCCTGGTTCTGCTCACTCTTCACTCTGTTTCAGTTCATATAAATCTTTCCAGGTTTCTCTGAAACCAACCCTTTCATAGTATCTTACAGCACAATAAGATTCCATCACATGCTTATACATTGACTTGTTCACCATTCCTCAGCTGATGACACCTCCTCATTTTCCAGTTCTTTGCTACCATAAAAAGAACTACTGTAACTAGTTTTGTACTTATGGGCTCTTTCCCTCTTTCTTTGATTTCTTTGAGTCAATAACTTTTATTAAATACTTTGTATGTGCAGGAAAGGTACTGTGCTAGGTTGGAAGATCACAGATAAAAAATGAATAATAGGTCCTGCTTTCAAAGAACTTATATTCTACTGTGGGATATATGCAAACATATACATATATGTAAGATAGTGTGCAGTAAAAGAGAGAATTAACAACTGAGAAGACCAGGAAAGGTTCCTCTCCTGGAGACGTGGGTATGGGAGCTGAGATTTGAAGGAAGCGAGGGATTCTTTGTGACAGACACAAAGCTCTGGTTAGAATAATATAGTGTCTTCTTGACATCTTTTTGTGATTTGACAAATTCTTTAAAACAAATTTCCAGTTCTAAATCTATAGTTCAATTCAATTTAACAAGCATTTATCAAGCACTGTCTATGCTAGGCTTTGTGTTAGGTGCTACGGATAGGAGAACAAAAATTGACATGGTTCCTGTGCTCATGTGTTCCTATGATAGGAAGCATGAGTCAGATTTGTGGCCTCAGATGGTAAATTTTGACTCTGAAACCTGTAAACAATACATTAAAAATATATTTTAAGATGATGAACCAGGTCACTTTTAATTTTAGTATTTATCTACTTCCCCTTTTTTCTTCTAAATTTAGCATTTTAATCAGTTTTATATATTGAACTTGTATATACAAATCTATTATTAATTATAAATATAACATTTTAATAGTAAACAGTACTAGCAACCACACACACAAACATGCAGTTTTCAAGAAGCTGACTGGGATAATGGCTGTGGTTAGTCTCACAAAGTTAGCTGGTACATGTAAGCTAGACCAGGTTAAAAACTGAACAAAATACAACTGAATTTCAGCTAAACTAAGGTGAAGCACCAGTCACAACAAAGGAATCATGGGCAGACTGCTCCACATAAAGAACAATAGGGAATATGAGGGTGGAGGCGAATGAAGAGGGTAGGTCTTCTAGGTCAATAGATCAGGAGAACTTCAGCAAAGTCTGTGCAGGATAGTCTAGAGATCTAAGGGAGGAATGTTTAGAGCCAGGTGGGAATGACCTGTCCTCAGTCATTGCTTCTAAGATGGGGTTGAGGAAGAGGAAAAAGAAAAGGAAGAAATACCCTCTAAACTGTTCTAGCCAAGCCAATCTATGACTATCTTGAAGCTATCTTAGGATAAGATTTTCATACTCTGGATTGGAATATTTTAATGTGAGCTCATCTATGTGGATACTCCCTCCAGCAAGGGTTGTAACCCATTCTTCCATACTTTATCATTCTGTGTGACTTTGCTTGTTCATATCCTCTTGCAGTTGCATAATAGAAAGGTTCATCAAAGGTACCAGGGCTTTCCTACTATTATATGAATACTAATGCAGCACAAGCATTTTCTAGCTTTTGTTTCTTCACCCACCTCAACTCACGAGAGTCAGGGATGACAAAAACTTAGTTCACATAAATAGAACAGTGTTTATGAAAGCACAACTCAGCATCAAATTTAGTGCCTTGGGTGGGGACTTACGTTGCCAGACACATGAAAGACACTATGGATTGATTTAAAATACTGAAATATGTTCAAGGAACCTGAATGTTAGTCTCTGGGATCAGATTGGCTGTAGGTTATCCCTGATCTTCTCCCAATGGCCTGGGGAATCTAGCCCTACATCACTCCCTGCCAGACTACCACAACTGATTTAGAAATAGAAATAGACTTCTTCCTAGAGTTTGGCTAAAACTGGGCGTTAGAAGGAGCTAGGTGGCATACTGGATAGAGCACTGGATGTGAAGTCATGAAGATGAGTTGAAATCCAACCTCAGATAATGGCTTTGTGACTCTGGGCAAATCACTTAACTTCTTTCTGCCTCAGTTTTCTCATCTGTAAAGTGGGGATAATAATAGTACCTACTTATAAGGGTTGCTATGAAGGATAAAATGAGATATTATTTGTAAAGCATTTTTCAAACCTTTAAAAGCCTATGTAAATGCTATTATTGATATTAAGCTATTGAGCTATTTTTATAAAATAAATAACCACTTCCCCAGACCTCAACCAGCATTTCATATTTTACCTCTGTAAAGCACTGTGTATACCAGCAAAGCCGAAGAAGTAGGTGTGAACTTTGGCTCAATTTTTTTGTTGTTGTTGTAATTTTGTTTTGTTACTACATATTCAACCCAGGGAAAGTAACAATTTTTCTGACCTCCCATTTCCTTACATGTAAAAATGATTGGACTGGTCTAGATGAGATTTCAATTCTAAATCCTTTGCTCATATAAGAACATATTACTGTGTATATTAGTTATCTGGTATATGCCTTTCCCTTACTATGCTGAAAATTCCATGGGGACAGGAATCATGCCTTAGTTATGCAACTTAGGAAGTTTACAGAGACCAGGTCTAATTTGGGGGGTTTTTGATAATCATACTTGCTTTGGTCTTAATGGTTTCTCATGGGAACAACAGAATTTTGCTCATATATGTGGCTCTATAGAAAAAGTAAAGGAATCCTATGCAATAAATCAGGTTAATAATATGTTAAATATTGTTTTTTCCCCCTTCCAAAAAAAATCATCAAGAACTCATACCTGAGTGACTTCATTCAGAAATTTCCCCACTTATATAGAAACTCCTCTGTTGCTTTGCCACTGCTACCTTGTTACTACTGGCTCACATATAACGCCTCTGTTACATCCCTGGGGCTACATGGTTCTCTGGAGGGAATTCAAAGATGTCCTCTAAGGGAATTTCCCCTTGAGGAAATCAGGGGCAAAGCTGCCCTTGTGTACGTGTCCGTCTCATCATTTTCTGTCTCTCATCATTCTGTGCATCTGTTTCTCATTTCCCCTCTATTTCTCTTCTTTTTCTGTCTCTCATTCTTTCTCTCTTTTTTGTCTTTCATCATGCAATGTCTCTCATTCTTTTATTTTTCATCATTCTCTCTCTGTTTTTCTTCTCCTTTCTTCTTTTTTTCTTCTCTCTGTTTGCCTCTGTTTCTGTCTCATCTTCTCTCCCTTTTAAAAGTCAATTCAGATTATAGTTTTAGATTTTAAAGCACCTATCTTCTACTTTCAGTAAATTCCTTTTGAATGAGAGAGTGGATCTCAGTGCTAGGATAGCTCAGAACTGATAGAATACCTTCCCCTTTCTGTGTGATTTTAGACAGGTCACTTAACCTCTCCATACTCTAGAAAATTAAGAGAAGTTGCCAACCTCCATGGTCGAAGAAATTTCTTCCTCTGGGAGTGATTTCCTATAACAATGACATTTACAGGTCCAGTGACCAAATTCCACTTACTCTAAAAGCCCAGTGAGTAGATTCTTTGGGACTGTGTTGATCATGGAAAGCAAGATCCGGGAACCTGGATGAGAATGGAGGCTCTTTTTTACAAATGACAATTTTGAGGGAATTAATTCATACCCCTCAGATCAGAGTCAGAATCCAGAGGAATCAGGTAGATATAGAGGGGATGTGTACCTCTAGGCATGTGCAATTTGCAGTGAGCCAAAGGAAGTGAAGTAAGGAGTGTCACCTGGTGGCTTGCACAGATACAGCACTCTGTCTCACCTGTGGAGGAGCATATCTCTGGAAATGTGGTCCATGGGTGCCACAGGTGGCAAATCTTTCATGTATCGATGTCTTCTTTTTCTCAGGAGTGGCCAGCTTCTCTCCTTCCCCTTTCACATTGACCTCTCATTTCTAATCTCTCCACATCTCTTTTTGCTCCTTTTCCATTTCTCCCTCCTCATCATTATCATTATTTTTCATTTCGTGCTCCTCTTTACCATCTTCTTCCTCCTCTCTATCAGTCTTTGCTTTTCCCATCTATTCTTTGCCTTACTTTCCCCTTTATTACCCATTTTCTTTCCCCCATTCTCTGCATTTCATTTTCTTACTACTCTTAAGATCTTTCTATTTTGCTATTTCTGTAAAATACATTTCACTTAATTCCCTTGTTCTCTTCCCCATCATCCTGAACTTTTCTCCTTTCTTATCCTCATTCATCTCTGTATTTATCCTCACTCAATATCTGCATCTTCTGGAATCTCATCTCGCTCTTCTCTTCCATGTTCTCTGTTCCAACTCTTCTCACCTTCTCTCTTTTCCTTCAAACCTCCATTCCACTGGTTTCCCCCTCTTACATCTCTCCCCCTCCTCACCTCATTCATGCCTGTAACTCCCTCTCCACCCTCCTGTTCTTCAAAGTCTTCCCTTGATACTTGATTATTTTGTTCCATAGTCCTCAGAAGGACTGGTCCTACCCTGGATAAATGTTATAAACATCATGTATATAGGATATTCCACATTTCCCATGAAACCTTCCTAGCTCTTAAGGGGAAGATAGAAAGAATAAAGACTAGGGCTATAGAAACATGGGAAAAGGTAGGAGGGAAAAATAAGAACTTAGTGTGAGGAGAATGTTGAAAAATGGGGAAACTTCAAACAATGTTTGGGTAATGGAATGGAAGAAAATAAGGTAAAGGAAATGAGTCACTGCCTGACTCATAAGCCTAATCAATGAATCATCAATGAATTAGCAAAGCCCTCAGTAACTCCCTATGTACATTTTCCAGTGCCCCCCAAGTCCCCTTCCCTTCATCCCATCAATCTTTTCCCCTTTTTCTTCAGTATCTGATCCTTTACCTCCAGGCCTTATGCCTGTCCCACTCCTAAAAGCATTTCCTCAGACCTCTGCTTTCTTCCTGTGCCCGTAATCCTGTATCCTTCGTTCTTTTGCTTTTGTTTCCCCATCTTCTCCCTCCTGCCTTCTGTTCTTTATTTTTTAAGGTATTCTAGTCCTCACTCAGCTCCTAATGCCTCAAACTACTCACTGCTTTTCCCTTAATACCCACTAATTTCTTCCTCCGTCTCCCAAGGGATATTTGTATGGACTCCCCAGAGCCTATACACCTCTACTATAAATCTTATCCTTGCATCCATCTATTCCCATCTTTATCTCCATCCATTATCCCACTGTACCTTATCCCTCATTTATTCCCCTCTCTCTTTGTCTCTTTTCCCCTAACTCTATCTTCTTCCTTAATCTACTTGTTTCTTTTTCAAATTCTGTCTCATTTCTCTTTTGTCTTCCTGTTTTCCTCAATCTGTGCCCTATCTCCTTCATTCCCTCTTATTTTTTCCTCAGTCCCTCCTATCACCTTCCCCTCCGTTTCTCCACCTTCTCTTTACTTTCCCTAGTTCCATTCTTTACCTTTTCTTCCTTCTTTCTATCCCATTCTTTTCCTCCTCTTCCTCTTTTCAACTTTTTTCTCCTCTTTTTCTTTCTACCTGTCCATTCTCTCCTCTTCCTTCTTCTCTTAACCTACTTCTCTCTTCCTATTCCCTTTCTCCCCAGTATTCTTTACTTATGGTAGAAGGGGTAGTAAAGTATGGAGAAAAGAGTTCTGTTTTTGGAGTCAGTAGAAATCCAAGTTAAAGTATCACCTTGATACTTAATATATGATCAAGTACAAGTCACTTAACCTAATCCTCAGCTTTGATATTTGTTGTAAGGATCAAATGAAATAATATATAGGCCTTGATGGTATGATTGATCAGGGGAATCCTAATCAATTTGTCCTCTCAATCCACTTGATGAAATTACAGAATGTGGTACAGTCAGAGGATGTGATTCAAATTTCTGTCCTGTCACATGCTGTTTGCATGTGACTTGGGTAAGGCACTCAGTTTCCTCATCTACAAAGTGAAAGGGTTGGATTAGGTGATTTAATATTTCTCCCAGCTCTAAAATAGCAGGCAAGTAACAGCAACTATAGTGATGTGTTAAGGTTTTGCATCTTCCATCTTCCTCCTCCTCACTCCCTTCTTTCTCTTCCTCATTCCCTCTTCCCTTGTTCTTCCTCCCCTTCCTTTCATACTTCAAAACTCTACTTTATTATCTTCTTCCTTTCCTCCTTCCCCTCTGATTACTGTTGTCTTCCTTTTCTTTTCTTCTTCTTTCCCTTTCTCCTTCCCTTTCTCTTCGCCTTCCTTTCCCTTCACTTCTATTCTTATTCTCTGATATCATTTTCCTCTTCATCCCACTTCTCTTTACATCCTCCCTCCTACCCTTTAGTCATTAAAAAAAAATGTGTCCATGTGGAGGTTAGTATACATGTTGTTCTAGAGTGATATATTTCTGTACTAGTTTGGGAACAGTGCCAATTTACAGAGTGGTCAATGTGGATCTGATCATTGTCTTTCTGCAACAATATTTTTGTAAAAAATGAGAATTGTTACTATTATAGGAAGGTTGTGGTTTGTGTCAGAGAAAAGTTATTGTTGTCTGTGTCACATAAAAGTACAGGATTGCCACATGGGCAAACCACAGAAGTATGGGGCCTCTCTGGGCAGTTTGGCCATTTCGGCCAGTCACTTTGATTCTGTGGGGGTTTTTCCCACCTTATCTGTTCTTCTACTGATTGAAAAAAATACATGGATATCACTTTATCATGGCCTCTCCCTTTCTTCTTGATGTCCTTTGTTACAAATATTTGCTCTTCTAAGTTGTATTGTGATCTTTTGATTATCTCACTGTTTTCCTTGACTTTGAATGGGTTTTGAAGATGCAGTATATATTTCTAGGAAGTCTTAGAAGTTAGATCTCCCTATCTTTTTTTTCACATTCACAATTGTTCCTGACATTATATATTCATATAATTATTGAAATATTCAAATTATACCCCAGAAAGCCCCCTGTGGGGTAGGGTGTGTTCGTATTGGACACAAAAAGAGATATAGAGGAAGAGATCACAAGATGCAGCATTCCATTTTCTTCTGATGTTGGGGTGCATCTACTTTGCCTTCGAGGGTCCCGAGGTACTAGGGAATGGGCATGTGTACAAAAACAAATGTCAAGTATAAATTATATTTTAATTGTTGAACAATGAGGCAGTTAGTTGAATAGATAATCTGTATGATGTTGTGGACAGAGAAAAGTACTGGATTTAAATCCTGGCTCTGGCACTGGGTTCAGGATACCTGGGTTCAAAGCTTTCCACTGTACCACTAGCTAGTTGTGTAATCTTGGGTAAGTCAATTCATTTCTCTACTCTTCATTTTATCACAGAATTTTAGAGCCAGATATTCAAAGCCCTTATTTTGCATATGGGGTTAAGTCTGGTGTCCTAGTCACAAGTTTGCTACCAACTTGGACAAGTCATTTTACCTGGGCCTTACTTTCCCCATATAGAGGGAAGATCTCACTGGTAGAGACTGATTATTCAATGATGTGTGCCTGTATGAGGGGTGGAATTGGTCAAAGCTTTAGAAAAGAGAGATTCATTTTCTGGCTTCCAGCTTTGAGAGACAAGACAAGGCTCTCTGAGGCAGCTAGAGCTCAGTGGATAGAGCACTGGGTCTTGAGTCAGGAAGACCGCAGACACTTACTAGCAATGTAACCCTGAGCAAGTCACTCAATCTCCCTAGTTAAATGACAGGTTGGCTTATTTGATATTTAAGACCTCTTCTAACTCTAATTTTCTATGACTCCATGACATAATCAAACATATTTCAAAAATATGCAACAAAATTGTAGAAGTTTTAAAGTTCTCAGTCTTTTTGAGTTTGGCCAAGGCCACCGGAAGCCAAAGGAATCTTTCAAAGACTGAAATTTGAATTTTTTTGTTGGATTTTTGCCATTGAAAGGTGTCTGAATCGCTTTACGAACTAAACTCGGGATAGCTTAAGGCTCCTGAATCAGTATCTTCTTCCTCCAGGAGACAGGAATCAGAAATCATCGTCCCAGTTAGTTATAGCTTGGTTTAGGTGGGAAAACCTAACCAGGATTAAAAGGGTTGGGACAACTCCTCGCTCAGCTGCCATTGATATTAATCTATTATCTCATGCCGAGACCCATTCTTCACTTTGTTTTTTGTAGTATTCCACTCTGTACTTTGGCTTAATTCCCTGTATTTTTCCATCCCTGTTTTACTGCCTACTCCAGAACATCTGGAAGATGAGGGTGTGACTAGAACCCAGCTCCTTTGAGGTATAAGGTGGTGCCTTATTCTAGTGAATGAGTGTCCTAGGCCACAGAATAGGCAGTAAAGCCCAGGGACACTAATTCATAGACTCTCAGCGTGGAAGATTCCTCAATTTAGACATGAGCAACACCTCCACATTTAGGCTGCTCTGATCATTAGGGACCTTGTTCTTGTGTCACACTGAAAGCTATTACTACTAACTTACTATTGCTAAGTAGTTCTTTGGTGGCAGTCCTTAATAATTTTAAAAAATGCAAAGGCATCTCAGGACAAGAATTTGAGGCCTGCTGGGTTTAGTGTTCTGTTTGATAAAGCAGACCGTTTAAATTGTTACCTAAACTCTGAACCTTCTTTTGTGGAATTTTATATATATTTTTTGAGAATATCATAAATTATAACAAAAATGACTTAGATTTTCAAAGCCATGGAGGAACTCTGCACATTTTTTTTAATCTGTCTCTGCCTAAGCAGGAAGCATTTAGAAATAGTTTAAAGGAATAAAGCTTGTTTCTATCTAGCTTGGTTTGTAAACAAGTCATTACATATTATTGCTGATGCATGCTGGACTTCCTGACACGGCACGACACACTTGCGTGCCAGTATTTGCTTGTTAAGACCTGTTGATGGACTTGACCACTGATTGGTTATAACATGCATTTTGTGTGTTTATTTGGAAAATAATGTAATCGCTACGAGTTTAACTCTGTTACGCAACAGATGACACATGTATGAACAGTTTTTCAAAATTCTCTTCTTTCCTTATGCTTCCACCACCCTCTTATTTTTATTCAACACCCCCCAATTGTACCCCGAGGCTACTACCACCCCACTCCCGGATGGATCTGGCTCCTTCCAGGGGGTGGTATTGCCCACCATGCAATCCATGATAAAGTCTCTTAAAGTTTTTCCCAAGGGAGATTTTTATTCTTGCCATGCGAAGAAGCAGGTAGTTCAAGTCAGACTTTTCATCGCTATCCTTTAATGTGGAAGGAGTGCCCTAAGGGAAATATACACATATACACACATCATATATAGAGATACACACAATATGTATATGTACATATATATGTATATGTATGTGTGTGTATGTATGCATATATATCCAAGGCTAAAGCCTCCCTTCCCACCAAATGGCAGTTCCACAATACACACACACAGTAAATAGCAAATGAATCTATTTATGCAAGTAGATAGTGATCAGAAATCAGAGAAACTATCCATATGAGAATAAATACCAGGTGATACCCAGAGTAAATGAACTCTCTCATTGAGAGCAAAATTATTTCAGTTTAACTAAGAAAGTCTTATATCTTGCCCAAGGGAAAATTCCTCAAAGTCTCTAGAGTAATAAGTTGGGAATGGGGACATGATCAAGGCGATGTGTCTTCTGTGTCAGCCTTTCTTCAGGAACCTGTTATTGTTGTTCAGTTGTGTCTGATTCTTCATGATCCCATGAATCATATTATCCATGGGGATTTCTTGGCAGAGTTACTGGAGTGGTTTGCCATTTCCTTCTCCATTAAGATCAAGGTAAACAGAGGTTAAGTGACTTGCCCAGGGTCACATGGCTAGTAAGTGTCTGAAGTCTTCTTGACTCCAAGCTCAGTGCTCTATCCTCTGAGTCATCTAGCTGCCTCAAGGATGTGGAGAGAGCCTAAAACACCTGGTCTTTTCCTTCAAAGCTAAAAGCCAGAAGATGAAGTTATCTTTTCTGAAACTTACCAATTTTATCCTTTGTACAGGTATAGATCATTGACTACTCAATCCCCATCAATGAGGAGAGTCTCATGCAAATGGTCTGTGAGCCATGGGTTACAAATTAAAAAATGATCAAACACCTAATATGTGCAGAGAAGAAGGGTATTGTAGCTCTGCTATGTCTAAACACAGCATATATCTCTGGGCTTTCATTATACCGCTGGCAGAGAGGTGGCACCCAATAAATACCTAAACACTCTGACAATCTTTGCTTATTGTATAGAATCTTTTAGGAAGATCAAGGACAAAGAGCCCAGGGAACCACTGACATCCCCCTGTGTACGCACACACACACACACACACACACACACACACACACACACACACACCACAACTCCCTCCCCACAGTTCAAAAGTTTGTTCAGAGATGTTTGACTTTGGAGACTTTCCAGTACCTGGGGAAGAAATTCATTGTAGGAATTGATGAGTTCTTCTTGCATGACTATGGTGTAGGGAGTGCCAGAGGAGCAATGTGAGCAATTCACCGCAACAACAATGACAGCTAATGTTTCTAGCCTTTTATGATTTAGAAAACACTTCACATAGTATTTGAGTCTCACAATCCTGGGAGGTGGCTGCTGTTATAACCTCCCATTTTATAGGTGAAGTAACTGAAAGGGACTGCTGTGCTCAGAGCACTGAACCTGGAGTGAGGAAGACCTGAGTTCAAATCTAGCCTCAGACACTTACTAGTTGTGTGATCCTGAGTAACTCTCTTAGCTCTATTTTTCTCAATTTCCTCATCTGTAAAATGATCTGAAGAAGGAAATGTCAAACCACTCCAGTATCTTTGCCAAGAAAACCCAAATGAGGTCATGAACAGTTAGACAAAACTGAAATGAATGAACAATAAACAAGCTAAAAGTTTATGTAACTTCACCACAAAGTCATAAAGCTATTAAGTGTCTGAGACGGGATATAAGGCTGTTGTAAGAATCAAGTGAGAAACCCAGAAAGGAAAGAAAGGGTGAACCAAGAGAAGACAGAGTACCAAGAAGGAAAGTGTCTAATGTCACAACAAGAACAAGGAGGAAGAGGACTGAGAGGAAGCCATTTGATCTGGCAAATAGGAAATCATTGGTGAACTTGGAGGAATAAATTTCAATAGAGTAGTGAGTCTAGGAGTTAGATTTCAATGTAGTGAGGAAAAGGAGGCAACAAATATTGAAAACTCTTTCTAGAAGTTTAAAAATAAAGGGGAGGAAAGAAGCGGGATGAAAGAAGGGGTAGAAGATTGGGATCAAGATAAACTTTCTCTAGTGTAATTTATATAATTAAGAACAGATAAACCAAGTTAAATCTTGGAAATTTATCAATAATAGCATGTCCTTGCCCCTATCCATCTGGGAAAAGATTGAAAATCTGAGGTTTTTTTTCTCCCCAGTTACCCAAGACTTCTCCTGGGAACATTAGATGAAGTTTATGTCAAGCTTGCATCTAGGTTTTCTCAGTCTCCTTTCAAGGCGCAGAGTAGCATTCGATTCAAACAGGTCTCAGATAGTGTGCCTTATGGGTGGACTTCAATCACTGAAGGGAATGGGGATTTGTCTTTTCCCTAGCCCAGGAAGAAACTGGATTACATGGTTTGAGGATGGAAGACAGTTCTGGTGGCCTTGGAAGTTCTGAACTACTCTGCAAAAGAATGGAGGAGGAGACTGAGCAGGGAGCTGAGCTCCTACAGAGAATAAAACAATGGTGTTGCTATGGCAGCTGGGACTGTGGATTAAGCACAGAAGATGCTTTCAGCAGCTCAATCTGGGCTTTATGGAATAAAGAGTTCAGACTCTATATGCCGAGGATGATTGACCCTTTAAGAATTATAGAACGATTTATTTCCCCCCCCCTCCCTGCCTTCTTTCTGTCTGAATGCGTGAATGTTTCATCCCAAATTCTCTTTTTAACTATTTCCTTCAATGTTTTCAACAGCACTTTAAAACAAGATTTCTTTAAAGATAGCTCAATCTCAACTATTTTGGGAGTGTATATCATTAGTTGCTTACATAAGGGGTGTGTGTGTGTGTGTGTGTGTGTGTGTGTGTGTGTGTGTGTGTGTTTTGTCTATTTTCAGTGTTTGGACTAAAAAGAGACAAAATTAGGTCGTATATGTGCTATTTATTGTCCATAAGCCAGCAGAATCACACATGTAAGGGAGGCTCAGTAAAACTGAGCTCAAAGCATTGTTAGTTGCAGAAGATTATTTAAGGAAGTGCTCCCTCATCCCATTTGACTCAGGATGCCAGTATCAGCCACAATTAATTTCCAAAGAATAAGAGAATACCCCCAGGACATTTGGTTTCTGTCAGCCTTAAACAAGGGATGTCATAAAATATAAGTGGTATCTTAACAAGAGAGGGCCATAAAACAATGAGATAAGAGAAATGCCATTAATAGAGACCAGACTTGCACAATTTGGCAGTAGGTAAGGGCCAAAATTAACAAAGGTTAAACTTCTTCAGGACACAGAAAGGTTTTTAGCAGCTCACTTTCCAAGTAAAGGTATAATTAATAATTAAACTATTTTGCAAATAAGCTATTTTTTAAAAGTGGGAAATTTCAATTAATATCAATTAATTACACTTATTACTTAAGATTTTTATTTATCATGAAATCACAATGTTAAAAATTACTTTGTAAGCAGTACATGTTTTAATACATTTTCAGATTTTATTATTTACATTTAGTTAATCTCAATGTAAGAAGTCACACTTCTTATCAGCAGTTTATTATACTCTGGAATCATTTTTGAAATCAATTTCTTTAAAAATCTGAAAACTAATCCTAGTAGCCACCTCATTTTTGGAATTTACTTTCTCTCTCTCTTTTTTTTTTGGCATCTTGTAAAATGGCTTAATAAAGCATTTCATTTACTTTTTAAGCTGATGGCAATAGCTAGAAATAACCAATTTTATTTTCTCTTTTCAAAACAAAGATATGTCTATGATGCTCTTTAAAAGTCTGCTTCTCAGAATTTGTGGCAATCAACAGCGCTCAGCCCATGCTACCCCCTCCCCCCAGTGATGTACTCACTGGCTGTCTCTTAAGCTTCCGTACAGGACAGATGGGTCCCCATTAGCTAATATCCCAGCAACCAGTCCTGTTCCTTCCAGGTGGTGCTGACGAAGCACAGAGTCATATGTCCTTCTTGACAGGTGTTAGGGAAGTCACTTCTGTGTCCTTCTCCAACTTTTGACAACCCACAACTATGAATTTCTTCAGAGTCTTGACTTTTCAAAGGGCCCAATCAAGAACTATTCCCATGGGGGGCATACTGCCAAATGCAAACAAATAATTGAAAGAATTAGATGAGATGCTCTCCTTTTATAACTTAACCTCTTTCTTCAAAATAGCTGCTTGTCATAGTGACATCTGGCCCCTTGAAATGCATTAGTTGGAAAGTTGTTTCTCAGAGATGGGAATGCCCGGACTCCAACGATTACATCTACAAAAAGGCCTCCTGAGAGGAGTTCATATGTTGAAGAGAAGGTGGCAAAGAATCATTACTCCTTGATAATATCAACAGTAGCTCCAAGTAGATTTGAGAAAGCAGGACAAGAGAATGGATTCCCATCATTTTCCTGTGAACTGGCAGGCCTGGAAGTAACTGCCTCCATGAATTCATCCACAAAGTCATCACAATCACATCCTCTCATTCTTTTCTGTCTCAGTCCAACATGTGAAGGATCTTTTAGTAACTCCTCCTTCTCAGTTCCTTCATCGAGGGTGACAGGCAGACATTCTTGAATATTCACCCCTCCAAAGGCAGCATACAATACCAGTTGGCCAACAGGAATACCCATTCCATTGCAGCCAAGATCACCCAAGCTAAAGACTTCATCAGTCACCACAACAGTCTTGACAACGTCTTCAGGCCATGACTTAATCAACGTAGCAACATGATCTCGGTCATGGATACTGATAAAGAGACCTCTTGCCTCCTAAATCCTAGGCCATACTGCTGGCAAGGCAGTCCCACTATTCATAAATAATAGGCATGAGTTTCTCAATGTCAGAGGTCAGCACTCTGTAGAAAAGCTTTTCATTTTCATCCTGAAGTTCCATTAAAAGAAGTTATCTGTCAAAGTCGAATTTAGCTTCTCTAAATTCTTAACAACTCTAAAGACCTGGATGTCTTGACCAAGAAAATATGATGGCAATAATCCACGTATATTCATCTGTTGTCTCTCTTCCAAAGTGAAAGCCATCCCCTTGTTGAGGTGGGGGTTCTGAGTCCAGTTGTAGCCCTGCTTCTGGGTGTAGAGGGTATCCATCGAGGCTTCCATGGCTGTTGGGCGAGAGGGGTAAGCAGCTTGTGTGGTGATGTTGGCAACATCTGGGAGGCTTCTCTGAGTTTACTTTCTTGAAAAGTCAGTGTTCCCCACTGAGATTTTTCAGCAATGTGCATGCTTTGCTTTTCGTTGGTGTCCAGTTTCGTTAAGTTAGGATATTTTGATTCAAAGTGATGACAAGTATTGTATTCCTTCAGAACAGCAAACAAGGCACAATATTTTGTCTCTTGTGTAAGTAAACAAATGTCTGTTCACTCTGGATTAATCATTCGATGCTCAATTCAGTCTTCTGGTTTTTTTTATCACCCATTTTACAAAGTCACCCCCAAAACTTTAATGTTAGAACAAAAATAATCTCCAAAGCAGCTGCTCACATACAAAGAAATACTGAACTGAATGTCTGACTTTGGGGAGAGCATCACACACTCGTACAACCTGGAGGGTGACTGTATGAATCTTACAGTGTGTATAGTTTAATGACTGGTTTGAGGGATAGGAAGAAGCCCTTGAGTTGTTGCCACTCATGAGATAGTGGGTGTCCATTGCATTGGTGCATGGCAGCACTCACTTTGTCCCTGTTCAACACCAGTAATGACTAAAAACACAGTGAAAAGATACACTCTTGTTCCTTTCAGACTACAGAGACTGACCCATGGTTGGTTACCATGTCATGTAACAAACAGGAGAAAGTGTGCAGTGGCAACCCACCCACCAATTTTCATGACGGGCACAACAGTGACTAGTGGAAGGTGGGTTAATCAGGGTATGGACAAAGCGCTCATTACATCTTTACTTTCTTTTCCCTTTGGTGGGCTGCAAGCTGCTCATGCTGTGTGTTGTACAGACCTGATCAAAATAGTGTCCTGTTTATTAGCCATAAACAGGAGGATGCTTCTGGTCAGTTTCACCACAAAGAGAACTTTAGGTTCACTCAGAGTGCAAAACAAAGGATTATTAATAAGGACTCAAATTGTCCTTGTCAATTGACTTGTCCAACGCTTTTGGCCTTCAGGTGATGAGGAGCTTATACACTGCATATGGTTTAATGGCTGGCTTGAGTATTCAAGAATTTAAATAGGTCAAGGATTAACTTTGTCCTGGCCATCAGAAATTATTCTGCTCTGGGATCTGTGAGATTTTATGATTTTTATTAATAATTCCTGTATTTTTTGTAAATTTTTTTATTTTAAACTTAAATACAAAATGAGAAAAAGAAAACGAAAACATTGCCATGTCCATAGCAGATCACAAGAGAAGATTCAATATAAAACAGTAAATTTCCATTTCAAGAAAATCTATATAATAAATACTATACATTGTTTTCTTTGCTGCCTTATTGGTTTTCTTTTGTTCTCTGATGTGCATTTTTTCCTTCTCCTTTCCCCCACTACCCTAAAGAAGGATGCAATTAAGTGTGTGTGTGTGTGTGTGTATACACATATTATATATATATACATACACATAGCTATCTATAAACATGTACATATATATATATACATATACACTCACACACATATTATGTATTTATATGTATGATTGTACTATGTTCATTTCCTCCTATTATCTGTTTCTCTGAAGGTGGATGGCATCTTCCTTAGTAAGTCCAAGTCTTTCCATGTTTTTCTAAATCAACCAACTCATCATTTGCTAGACCACAGCAATATTTCAACTCAATCACATCCTATCTGAGAGATTGTCTTTGAAAAGTTTTTTTCCCCTAATTTTCTGTATTCCTTAGCTATCTAGGCTTTATTTATACAAGAAAATTTTAATTTAAAGTAAATTAAATTATCATTTTTATATTTCAACAATGCTCTCACCTTATAATATAGTCTAAAGTCTGATACTCCTGAATCTACTTACTTTACATCTTTCCTCCCTGGTTTCTTTGAAGGTCCTGACCTTTTGTTCTTTCAAATGAATTTTGTTATTTTTTTCTAAATCAGTAAAATCATTTTTAGTAATTTAACTGGAATGACATTGAATAAATAGATTAGTTAGGTAAAATTGTCATTTAAAAATTATATTGACTTTACCTACCCATGAACAATATAATATTACTTCAATTATTTAGATCTGAGTTTATTTGTCTAAGAAGTATTTTATTTTTATATTCATATTGTTCCCGTGTTTTGGCAGGTATATGCTCAGGTATTTTTTGCTAAGTATTTTAAATTGTCTAAAATAATATTGTATAATATTGCTGACAGTGTAGTTTTTCTATTTTCCACTTTTGATTAAATCTATTTAAACTTTAACTTTGAGATTATGATTATAATCCCTGCTTTTTTTTTACATACTCAATTCTACTTCTGCCCTTTATTTTCCTTTGTGTAATTTCTCTCTTTTCAAAAAATTAAATTCATCCCATTCACATTCTCAACTACAATTACTTGTTGTATATTTTCCTCTTTCATATTTTTCCTCCTATCCTCACCCTATTTACCCTGTCCTTCCTCATCCCTTTGTTTTACTTCTATCTTCTACCTTGCCCTCATATTACTTACCCTACTCACCCCTCTAAGAGTCCCTCCTTTATCCTCTTCCCTCACCCCCATTCTATCCCTTTGTCCTCTTATTTCTTTCTGAATTTAGAAGACTTATATACCCTTCTAGATATATATGTTGTTCCCTCTTTAGCTCATTTCCAGTGAGAATGAGGTTCCAGCACTATCCACCTTCACCCCCACTAGCTTCTTCCTTATCAATTTTTCTTTTTATGCCTCATTTGTATGAAACAATTACTCCTTTTTATCTCTCCCTACACAGTGTCATTTTTAAAGAATCACCCTCATCATATTCAGTTTAGCCCACACCTTTCTTTCAAACTAAACCTGGATATATACCAGTGCAATGCCAGGAAACTGAATTGCTTCCTTTTGAATTGTCTTAGGAAGATTCTGGAGATCACCTGTCAGGATGAAATACTAGACACTGAGGACCTTTCTTGAATTAAATTGTCAAGCATTCAAACTCTATTGCAGAAAGCACAATTACAATTGGCTGACCATGTTGTTTGGATGCAAAACATATGCTGGACTATTTTATGGAGAACTCATATAGGGCAAGTGCTCACAGGGAGGTCAGAAAAATTGATACAATGACGTTTTCAAGGTCTCTTTTTAGAACTTTGGAACTGATTGTGTGACATGGCACTGGCACAGCACTGCTCAGCATGGCGTGTCCTCATCAGAGAACGTGCTGTGCTCTTTTTACCAAACAGAATTGAAGAAACATGAGATGTGCAGATTTAGAGAATCCACCCTAAATGTTCACATGGACTGTTTGTGACCAACCTGTGGTAGAACATTCCAACCTCCTATTGGTCTGATTAGTCATAGTCAAAAATACTGTAACTTAACTCTAGCATGTTGATGTCATTTTGGTCCTCTTGGAGAACACAGGACAACAACCAACCAATTCAAATAATGATGATAATCGTAAGAGTACTACTAATATTTTCACATATACAAAGTAAATAATTTGACCTTATTGAGTCCCTTATAATCGGTCTTTAACATTTACCTTATATTTTTCCTAGATGTTATATGTTGAAATTTCCCTTAAGTTTTGGGGTTTTTGTCATAAAACCTGAAAGTCTTTGAGTTCACTAAATGTACATTTTTTTTTCATTCAGGATAATACACTTTGCTGGGTAGGCTACCCTTGGTTGTAACTCCAACTCTTTTGCTCTATGGAATATAATATTCTGAGACCCATGGCCCTTCAATGTAGTAGCTGCTAGGTCTTGTGTAATATTTGTGGTAGCTCCATGATATTTAAATTATTTTTTCTTGTTTCTTCCAATATTTTCTCCTTAACCTGGGAACTTTGAAACTTGGCTATGATATTCCTGTAAGTTTTCTTCCTGGGATCTCCTTCAGGTGGTGATCAATGGATTTATTTTCTATTTCCATTTTACCTTCTTGTTCTAGAGTTTCAGGGTTTGATAATTTCTTGTAACAGTGCATCAAGATTCCTTTTTAATCATAATTTTCAGGTAGTCAGACTATTCTTATATTATTTCTTCTTATTCTGTTCTCCAGATCGATTGTTTTTCTGATATTTCCTTCTATTTTTTCATTCTTTTAATTTTGTTTTATGATTTCTTGGTATCTTAGAATGTCGTTAGCTTCCTGTTGCCCAATTCTAGTTTTCAAGGAATTATTTTCTTAAGTTTTTGATTATTTCCAGTTGACTAATTTTCTTTCCATAATTTTCTTGATTTTCTTAGATTGCTCTTTTTTCTAATTTTTCCTTGATCTCTCTTATTTGATTTTTAAAACCCCTTTTAAGTTCTCCCAAGAACTCTTTTTGTGCTTGGGAACATTTGATATTTCTCACTGAAAAAGGAGTGACTTGTTTGTCTTAGTTCCGTTATTGTCCTGTGAATGTGAACCCAGATCTTCTCTATCCCCGTAGTGAATATCCATGGTTGGGTTCTTTGTCCTTTACTTACTCATTTTTATTTGTTTTTTGCTTTATTTTGTTTTTTTAGCAGCTATTAGTATAATCAAATTGTAGTCCTGAGGTATGGGGAATGATGCCCAAGTCTCAGGTCCTTCTTACTGTTATTTTCTGAGGTCTGTCTCAGGGCCCAACCTTGGGTTGTCTTCTCCACTGCTGAGCCACAGCTGGGGCCCCCAGCCACACTGTCTCACAAATGATCTTGCTCCCTGTGGCCCCTTTGGTAACTGCAAACTACATTTGTTCTGTCTTCCCTGGAACTGAAACCAGGGACTCTGCTCTTCTGCAAGTGCCCACAGCAAACAGAGTCCCTGCTGCTCACTACTGCTAGCTTCTTCTCCCTGCAGTCACAGCCCTGGATGCCTGTGGTCAGCACATCTGTGTTTGATGTCCCTCCACGGTGGAAGGTCCTTCAATCTGGCATTACCTCACTCAAACAAAGTGAGAACCTGAAAAAACCTTATCCTCAAAGGGCCAGGGTCTCCCTTTGCATCCTGAACCACCTCCAGTCATCCTGATGAATATCTGGCCATTGGACTCAGGTGACTCCAGAGGAGAAAGTGAGGCTGGAGACCTTACACAGTCTTCCCTTCCTCAAATGCAAGTCAACTACAAGTCATGTCATCATCTCTCTGATGTCATGGTCTTCTTTGAAAACAAAGGACAAACACAAGTTTGTCTGATCCCCTGCACTGTCTTCGAGATGAAAGTTCCTAAGACTGAGATTGCCTCTCAACCCAGATGCCCCAGGGAATGCTGTTTATTGGAGATGTTTGCACTTTACTCAGGCCACACCTGACCCCTGGAGGTTGTTTTCTTTCTGGGCATCTCAAATTGTCTTAGGAGGACAACTACTTTACCCTGTTTATTTCTGCTGCTCTGAGATGATATTTTATCTTTTTTTGTGGAAGTTTGGAGAGACAAAAGTTTTCTGACCTACTCCTCTATCTTCCCAGAATTCTCTCAATAAATCCTATTTTTAAAGCTCTCAACTATCAGAGAAAAGAACTCATGTGGATTTGGGTCACTGCCTTTAAGCTAAAGCTGAGCCATTTGTAGCAGTCTGGGTCACTTTAAATTATGGTACCTGAGGAAAGAATCTCGACATCTCCATGTGAGAGAGGGAAAGGAAGACAGAATAAGGGATCAAAAGGAAGGTCAAGTCCAAAGCCAAACCCCATGGAAGGAGATGGGCAAAGCTCTATAAGAATCAGTTCTTCCCTTTTTTCCAGAAAGGAGACAGAGAAGTCCTCCTCAGCCACTCTGTTCTCCACAGTGACACCTATTGATGACACACATAACAGACAAAGAATACATAAAGAATGGTACTTGAATCCATAGGTACTCAAGAATATTTCTCTGGTAAATTTCCTCTTCTCCAAGGATTATATAGTTGCTCCAAACTTATAGAACCCACTCCCTACCCCTATAGCTGTCAAACAATTTGGAATTGCTACAGTATTACCACCCTTAGTTTGCATAACAGAGTATCTGTTGGATAGGAAGTGGATTTACTTTATTATCGCTTTGTGGTTCTTTGGTTCTAGCTCCCCACAATGCCTGGCTGGAACCAGGAATTCTTTGCTTGGCTCTGAAATTCACCTATCTCTCTACTGCTACTCTTTCCAAGTCTAACTGGTAGTGCTCTCTCCTCTACGTTTAGCTTTTTGAATGCTGTGGATAAGTTTACTTACCTTGGCAGTGTGTTTTCTAGGGATGTCCACACAGAAGATGAGGTTGACACACACATTGCCAGAGCTAGCTCAGTGTTTGGGAGGCTCTGAAGGAAAACGTGGGAGAAAAGAGGTATTAGACTGCCTACCAAACTGAAGGTCTACAGAGTCATTGTGTTGTGTGCCTGTAAAACCAGGACAGTATACTAGCGCATTCCATGAAACTGCATTGCTTTCATTTGAATTGTCTTAGGAAGCTTCTGAAGATCATCTGGCAAGGTAAGATGCTGGACACTGAAGTCCCTTCTCAAGCTAAACTGCCAAAAATTCAAGCTCTACTGTAGAAAGTGCAACTCTGATGGGCAGGCCATGTTGTTCGAATGCCAAAAGTACATTTGCCTAAAAGAATATTTTATAGAGAACTCACTAACACAAGGCAGTGCTCATAGGGAGGTCAGATACAAAGGACACTTTCAAGGACTCTTTGAAGCACTTTGGAGTTGATTGTGAGATATGAGAAATATTGGCACAGGTATGCCTACATCAGAGAAGATACTATGATCTATGAGCAAAGCAGAAAAGAAACAGGAGATGTACAAATTTAGAGACATTTCTACTCCAAATGTTCATATGAACTACTTTCACCTAAACTGTGGTAAATCTTTCTGAGCCCATACTGGTCTGATCAGTCGCAGTTGGACACACCCTACCTTGACCCCGACGTATGATGTCATTTTGGTCCTTTTCTGATTATGAAGTGCAACCACCAACATGACTCTCACGTATGATGAGGCCTTGTCAGTCTTCCATGAGGTCCACATATCTCATATTCTAGCCTAATAGGAGAGACCTAAGTGTATTAGTTAACAATGAGGAGGGAGGTAGCAAAGGGAAAAAGACTGAAGAGGGGAACATGGGGGAAAGAAAGGATAATCGATGGAGCAAAGTACCACAGGAAACAAGATAGAGTGTAGGACCTGGAGCCAGAAAGATTTGAGTTCAAATCTTATTTTTGACACTTACTCCTGTGGGACCCTAGGTGCAAATCACTTGACCTCAAGTAACCTCAGTTTCCTCATAGGTAAAAATGGGGATAATAATAGCACCTACTTCAAAGGGTTGTTTTGAACACCTAACGAGATAATAGGGCAGCTAGGTGGTGAAATGAATAGAGTGCCAGGCCTGGAGTCAGGAAGATTCATCTTTCTATGTTCAAATATGGCCTTAGAAACTAGCTGTGTGATCCTGGACAAGTCACTTAACCCTGTTTGCCTTAATTCCCTCATCTGTAAAATAAACTAGAGAAAGAAAGAGTAAACCACTCTAGTGTCTTTGTAGAGAAAAAGCCCCAATGGGGTTATGAAGAGTCAGAAATCAATGAAATGACTGAACAAACACAAAAATTATATAATGTATGTACAGCATTTTTTAAACCTTGAAGTTAATATGGCATTTGAATACCAGCTGTTACTATTATGATTATTAGAATAGAGGGATTCATTTTGGCAAGGTCACCTCTGAAAAGGATCCATGGTTATTGAGCTGTGGAGCAATAGAAATGAATGAATTTACATTGGATGGCCTCAGTTCCCTCAGTATAGTGGGAGATTATGTCATCCAACTGGAAAGCTGTGTTCTTTCTCTTTGATCTCTCTGTAGGTTCTTGGTGACTCATTCATGAGGCTCCTCTGCAGAACCAAAGCTCTGGAAACCTTGGGGACCTTGGGCAAGTCCACGTGTGTCTGCAGACAGCTTCCAGCCCCACCAGGGCTCCATGGCAACATCCTTGGGAGAGATGTTACTTTTTTTTATAACCTTTTCCCTTTGTTAAGAAATGTTACTTGTGTCTAATTTATGGTTCCTTTCTTACACTCTTGCTTCAATCACTTATCTCCTTTCAAAATCCCCTTGGACAGGAATTATCTAAGTACAATGGAATTGGACATGACCCAGAGATTTGGTCTTCAAAAATTATGATATCTTTGGCCTTCTGTGTAGATTGGTCACAGTAAATGGATGATCATACAACTTGCTATCAATTATTAGTAGAGATTCTTTTTTAAAAATTCTATATATACATACAAATACACATATTTTTAATGTGTTAGAATCAGCTCATTTACTATGTAAGGATCTCATCATTCTTTAGGCACACTTTTTCCTCTTTGTCATAATCTGACTCAATACTGGTTAATGTAGCAACCGCAGACACTCTCTCCATAACAGGAGCTAGGGTAAACAAACGAAAAGCATTTACGTCAGAGAAGAGAGAGGAGATGATCAGCCTCGGAGAGCAGAATCATTGCTACCCCAAGTGCTCTATCCTGTCAATTTGGGCTACTCTACTTAGAGTTCCCATGGCTTTTCCCTATGGTGATGTATGGTTCAGGAGTCTGGGGTATCTATCTATCACTTGTCTAGTCATATAGAACTTTCTACCACATTTCTCTTGTTTCTGTCCATAATTGTGCACCTTAGGAAAAGAATCAGAAGAAAGTATCCAGTCAGTTAGTTAATAAACCTTTAAGCACCTTCTATATGCCAGGGACTATGCTAAGCACTGGGTCCAGGCCTGAAAAGCAACAGGATGTTGTAAAATGTTATGCTGAACTGGGTAGTCAGAGTTCTTGAATTCAAATCCCTGTTCTATTCCCTTTCTACCCATGTGACCTTGGACAAATTTCTTTACTGATCTAGGTTTTACTTTCCTAATATGTAAGATAATGGTGGTCAGGAGAAAGACAAGAACTGGAAATAATAATTATACCTTACATTTGTAGAGTTCTTTGCAAATATCGCATTTTACCTCACAACAGTCCCAGGAAGTTCTTTGGCAGATTTTACAGGAGAAGAGACTGAAGTCTTTGGCAGATTTTGCAGAAGAGGAAAGTGAGGCAGATAGAGGTTAAATGCCTTGCCCAGAGTCACATAGCTAGTAAGTGTTTAAAACTAGATTTAAACTAGGATCTTCCTGACTCTAGGTCCAGTGCTTTATCCACAGGCCACCTAGCTGTTGGGAATCATTTGCACAGAGATGATAATTGAACCCATGGGTGCTAATTATCACCAAGTTGAGATAGTATGGGGTAGAAAGAGAAGAGGACCCAGCCTTGGAGGATCTCCACAGTGAGTGGATGTGAAAAGGCGATAACAATTACAATTGGGTTAGAGAACCAGAATACAGGGAGTTGTGTAAACACAGAAGAAGTAGTGGGTTTTGCCTCCCCTCCACCATTCTTTCCTCCCTGTTCCCCTGCCCACAAAGATTGGACAACTTGCCTCTTTACAACATAGACATAGAGAATTGTGGGGACCCTATGCAGACAATTTATCAAGACTGCCTATCATTCATACCCCTCCTGGGTACCTGTGGAGTTTGGAACTGGTAGGTAGTGTGAGGTTTCTAAAATTGTTCAATCTGCAAGAAAAACCACTGAGGCAGAACCCTGAGCTCATGGAACTTTATTAAAGGGTCCATGGTTTACTTTAATTAAGTGGACCTCACATCTTCTTCACAATGTGAGATGCTCCCTTCCTCCAGGGCCTTAGTTTTATAGTGCTCGATACCTTGACAATACAGGTGAAGTAGACTCAAAATACAGAATCTCATTGGTTGATAGACCTTGTCCCTGACCCTCTAGGAGGGTCTACACAGAATGCAGAATTCCATTGCTTGACACAAAGACTAGTGAGCAGACCTTAAGAGAGCTATCTTGACCTTTCAGGAGATCTTACCAAGCCATGGGCTGGACTGATAAACAGATGTCAAAACATCCGCATGGGTTGCTGGGCCAATAGAAAGGCAGACCTTAGGTTGCAAACAGGGTCACTAATTGACCAAGTGCTCATGGTTATCTCCCCATGTTGGACAATAGAGGGATGACAAGGGATGGAGGGGCAAAAAAAACAGCTAGGGGGTTTTCCATGTAATTGAGTCACCTCTACCACTCTGAATTTGGTCGCCATAACAAGGAAAAACGAGGGTAGAGGTCCTCTAGTTAACTTCCTATGATAAAGCAAGGGAACTTGCAATCTGCAGTTCACAGCTCTGATGCCTACTGTCAGACCTTATAATCACCTATGGAATCATATCAAACAGATTAATACTGATTGGAATAAAATAGGCATCCAATTAATCATCTATTTGTAGGAGTAGATGGGAGATGCTCTGGACAGCTTTCATAAAGTGGGAATTTAAGGAACCAGGGCAATCTCTGAGGGGAGCCTGGCAAACTTTGGGCTCCCAAATTGTCCAAAGATCGTCAACAGCATCCAAGTAGCATCTTCTTCACTTGATACGTCACTTTCTGACCTATTAGGTATCTCAGTCTCTACACAGCTAAGGGGTACCGCTTTTCAGAATTGTTTCTATCACTTCATTTCTTCTGTTCGTTAGAGATTCTGACTAACTATGATCAAGTGGATGTTCTGGCTCCTGTGAAGAAAAGAAGTTGTGATAAATTATCCATATGGGGTCCTTATCATCCTCCAGGTCTTTGTTGTAACGAGGCAAATTGCTCAGTCTCTTAACACTTGGCATGGAGTAGCTTTCCATCAGTCCATTGTCTTTGGTGTTCTCAGAGCACCAAGTTTTCTCAGCAAGACGGTCACTTTGCTGGAATTCTTGATAATGAATTCCACAATCATATCATCCTTTGTTTCCTTCAGAGCTGTTCTGAGCTGAAGCCATAGCTGGTTAGTAGCCTTCTTAATAAGAGTCAGCATTTATATGGCACTTTATGATTTGCAAAGCATTTTACATGTATTATTTAATTTGATCTTCCAATCCACCCTGTAAGGTAGGTCCTATTATCACCCCCATTTTAACTGAGGCATAGGAAGGTTATTTGGCTTACTCAGAGGTCATGATTCTGAGGGAAGGTCTTAAGTGTCTGAGGCAAAATTTGAATTCAGGTCTTCTTGATTCTATGTACAATATGCTGTCCACCACCCCACCTTATTCTTTTAGTTAATATTTTAGTAGAGAGGGAATGATCATTTATTAAGCACCTACTATATGCCAGACATGGTGTTAAGTACTTTACAAATATTTCATTTGATCCTCGCAACAACCATAGAAGGTAGCTTCCGTCATTACCCACATTTTACAGCTGAGGAAACTGAGGCCAACAGAGGGTAAGTGACTTGTTCAGGATTATGGAGTTAATAAGTGCCTGAGCCAAGAGCTTGTGAGTCTTTCCATCCTTTCCATCTTCTTGTTTCCATCAAAGCAAAAGTCAGTAGGTAGACTTGATTCTTACCCAAAGTATGCCACCCTACAAATGCTGCTCCTGCTGTTCCACCTACATGTGACTCAGACTTCCCTTTGCCTTCCTTTGGCCATACTTTCCTTAATTGTTGACAGTTCACCCTATCTCTCTGGTCCCAGATCTAAACACATTATTATTCCAGGCAATCTTCCTTTCAGACTGCTGTGAAAAAATGGCCAACCTGCATCCACCTCTTGTTCTGGGTACAGTAATCAAATCAACACTGTCACTAAGGCCTGAGCAGAAATCTCAGTGGAGCGGAGAAAAGATGTCTCTATTTTGTCTTCCTCTTTTGTAGTAATCTGATATTTTGCTCTAGATAAATCTAATACTGAGAACTCCTGGCAGACAGTCTAGAGCATCTTCAGCTCTTGGCATAGTTTGCCATAGTTTGAGTTTATTCAAACTCAATAGTCTATACACATTTGGTTTTTTTCTGTTCTTTGTACCACAACTATAAGTGATATAGAAATTGTTGGATAGGTGATAAAGAAATTGCTACAATTTGTAGTAATGCCCATTGATGCTTCCCACCAAATAACTCATTTTTTCCTAGCTTAGGTACTTGCCAATACTTTAGTAATTTATTCATATGGCTGATCATGGCTATCTAGACATCTACTCTTTCTCTCCCAGAATCTACTTCTGAAAAGATTCCCAGCTTGAGTCAATTTTTTCCCTGAGAAGTAAGAGATCTACACCCAGTATTATCTTGGATGAAGCATCTTTTCCCAATTTAAGTAAGCACATCAGTTTTTCCATTGACAAGCCTTTTCTTCCTATTAAGGTTTCCACTTTTTAAATTAACTCTACTTCAAAGGGGTATAGGGATCAATTTCTGGTATTATCGTCTACAGCACTATATCAGGGATTTTCAAGAGATCACCTGTATCTGGTAATTCACAGAAAAACAGACTAAATAGTGTCTTTCAGTCTGAAATTTACTTTATATTTAACTTATCTCTGTGAGCTTCTACTGGCTCCAGTGCCAATCACCACAAATAGAGGAACAGACCAGAGCATAGGAACCTATGAGTCTGACTCCCAAAGTCCTCTGCTGCTCATTTGCATGACCACCAGGGAGCAGTCTTACCGCTTCATGTCTCTGCCCCTGTTCCCTGGATGATGTCCTTTAAAGGCAAAGACAGAAAAATAGAGAACCTTTAAAGATACTCTTTGATATTTCACCAAATATGTAGATTAAGTTTAGTGAGTATTATTTTTACTATGTCCATCTGACACATCCATGAACACTAAATGTCACTTCAATTTTTTCAAATTCCTTTTTATTTTAGTCAATATGTTTTTATAGTTCATACATATTTCTAGGTGGGTTAATTCCAAAATATTTGGCATTTTGTTAAGATTATAAATGAGATTTTTTCTATTATAATTATATTTTCTTGAATTTTTCTGATAGCAAATCATGCAAATTATTTTTGTGGGTTTATCTTGGATTCTGCATTTTACTAAATTGAATAATTATCAGTGTCAATGTTTTTGAATGAAAGAGTTGAATTTCCTAGATACCATAAGATTATTTGCAAATAACAATATTTTGACTTATTTCTTTCTCATGCTAATCCTCCTAATGTCTTTTCCCTATCTTATTGCTATTTCATGAATTTTCAATACATTATTAAATAGAAGTGGTGAAAATGGACATTCTTGTTTTGTGCCACGTAACAGTGCTTTTCTATTGTATAGCATATTGGCTCTTGGCCTAAGATAGATTATTTTTATGATGCTGAAGAAAAATCTCCATATTCACATTCACATATGTAGTACTTTTATCATGAATGAATATTGAATTTTTATTGGAACCATTTTATCCAAATATATATATATATAATTACATTTAAAAAAAATTCTATAGTAAGTTGATAACTTTTCTGAGGTTGAACCAGTTTGTTATAAATCCTATTTGGTCATAATGAATAATTTTTAAAATATTGCTATATATAAATTTCATCATTTCTTTTAAAATCTGGCTCAAAACTCGCCTTTCTTTCCTAAGTATTCTTTAATTAACACCCACTCCACTTTGCTATCTTCATTGTCTTCATCTTATTCTCAATTATTGTCAACCCTGCTCTCAGTCTATGGTTGGAAAGACAAGATACATTTATAAAAAAGATAGATTAAAATGTATTAGGAGTAACCTTACCCCTACATCACCTGAGCATCCACTATGATCCTCTGGATTGGGATGTGTGGGAGTCATTACAAGAAGCATGTATAGGGATGGATGCACCGTGGGCCACTTCTAGAGAAACATTCACTCTGACTCAGCACTGAAGGACCTGTGCTTTGGAATGATGCCTCAGTCCCTTATTAGTCTCTGGGGACTTGTGGTTTAGGATAATGCAGCAGTATCTTATTGGTTTCTTGGTCCCTGTGATTGGGAGTGGGGATAGGGGTGAAGTGTAGCTTATGCTTTGAACACTTCCAGTAACACATGTGTTTTTACTGAAGGGCGTGCACAACCAAAGGCTCCTAGTTGGTCTCTTGGATCCCATTATGGAGAAAGGAGCTATGCCAAAGAGCACTGACAAGGACGGGCCACCCACTAAATGACAGAAGAGTGATGTCACCTCCTCCCTTTCCCTTCAATACTGAATGCATCGTTTGAGACTCAGGCAGACTTCCCTTTGGACTTGGGGGTTGGAGGGGAATCTTGCACCCCACCCTCAATGGCAATGAGAGTACGTGCTTGTCTGAGACTGGCTCTCATGTCCCTAGATGACTCTCATTCTTTGTGTTTTTTTCCCTGATAAACAGTCTTGAGATGGATGTTTCTAGCCTTAGCAGCTATCTCATGGATTCAAGAAGTCAGGAGTTTCACAGAGTGCTGACAGCTGGTAGGATATACTATGGGTGGGGAACCTGAGGCCTGGACAAAGCCTTGGGTGTGGCTTTTCGACTGAGTCCAAGTTTTACCGAACAAATCCTTTTATTAAGGGCATTTGTTCTGTGAAGTTTGTATTCAGTCAAAGGGCCACATTTGAGCACCTAGAGGGCTATATGTGGCCTCTAGGTCACAGGTTTCCCACCTCCTTCTCAGAGGAGCTGTCCATCACCAGAAGAATGAACTATACCCTGTCTAGAAAGAAGATCTAAACCTTGAGCTGCTAGTCAGGCAATACAGACTGAGGTTAAAATGAAGTCTGTTCAAAAGTTCCACACACCTCTCATAAGTCTTTGTCACTGAATATTATGTGGGAAGATCCCTTCACCTCTGTAGCCTTTTCAAACTGAAAGATACCTTCACCTCTTTGCATAGGCATGCTGGAAAATGTTTAACCACCAGTTCTCTAGGGAAAAAAAAAATTCATGATATAATTTTTTTCATTATATTTGAATTGATTTTAAAATTAAATGCAAAGAAATAAAAGGAAAAAAAAAATTCCAGTATACCTCTGAACATGAGAGAGTGAGAAACGTGCTCACTTTAAACAAAGAATAATACTCATTGTGAAGCGAGGAAAATTCTTATTTTATTTTAACCAATTACTCTACACTCCTAGTGAACGGGTCTCTCCCTAATAGAGAGGATGCTTGCTCAGAAAATGCACTACTTTTTATATTGTTCCCAATTCAAATTTCCCACTTCACTCTCCTTAACCTCCTGCTTCATGTTTTCCTTCTTAAGAGGCTTCCCTCAAACAGCTCCTCAAGCTTTCGAACAAGTTTCTGACCTTTCACCTGACCATGCTAGGTCACAGCTCTGATTGGCTGCTATCACTTAAAGCATGGGGAGTTTTAACCTCATGGAAACAGAATTCCTTCTTTTGTTTCCTACCAGGGCATTCAATATAAAGCAATAAATTTCCATTCCAAGAAAATCTATATAATAAATCTATACATTATTTTCAAAGCTATCTATCTTTTCTTTGCTTCTGTTTTCTTTTGTTTTCTGCTGTGCATTTTTTACTTTACTATTCCCTTCCCTCACCCTGAAGAAGGCTACAATTAAACATGAACATACATATACATATATACATAAACATCCATAAATAATCACATATATATTCAAATATATATTTACCTATCTATCTCTATCTATCTATGACTGTACCATGCTTATTTCCACTTGTCATCTGTTTCTCTGTAGGTGGATAACATCTTCCTTCATAAGTACAAGTCCATAGTTTTCTTAATCTACCAGCTCCTACACCACTACAATATTCTGACCCATTCACATTCTCTCTGGAAGATTGTCTATGAGAACTTTTTCTCCAATTTTTCTGCATTCTCTCTATTCTTTGTTTACATAGATTTTATTTATACAGGAAATTTTTAATCTAAAATAATCAAAATTATCCATTTTACACCTCCACATGGCTCTCACCTTATAATATGGTTTAAGATCTAATGCTACTGCACCTAGTTCCTTCACATCTTTTCCCTCTGGTTTCCTTGAAGTTCCTGACCCCCTGGTCTTCCAGGTGAACCCTGTTATTATTTTTTCTGACTTAGTAAGATAAAATTTTTTTTAGTAATTTAATTGAGATTGTATTACATAAATAGATTAGTTAAGTAAAATTGTCATTTAAAAATCATATTAACTATCTACTCATGCACAATAAAAGTTTTTTCAGTTATTTAGATCTAGCTTTATATGAAAGGTAAAAAGTTTTTGTGTTTATATTCATATGATTCCCGTGTCTATTTTGGCAGGTGTACTAATTATATTTTTTAAGTTGTCTTGTTATTTTATATGGTCTAAAACTATTGATTAATATGGCTGACATAATTTCCCTATTTTTGTCTTTTGATTGAATCTGATTTTAGCTTTAATTTTGTCTGAGATCGTGATTACTATCCTTGCATTTTTACACAATAAATTCTATGCCTGACCTTTATTTTATGTTTGAGTGTATCTCTCATTCTTAAGTATTTCCTAAAAGCAACATATTGTTGAATTCAAATGTTTAATCTACCAGTTTCCATTTTATGGGTAAATTCATCCCATTCACATTCTAAACTATAATTACTTGTACATTTTCCTCCTTCAGATTTTCCTCACTACCCTTCCCTCCCTATTCCTACTTTACTCCTCCACTTCACTTCTATCCGCTACTTTGCCCACCTGTTCCTTAACCTACCCCCTCTCCAAAAGTCCCTCCCATTATCCTCTCCCCCTTCTTATCTCCTTGCCCTCTTATTTGTTTCTAAGTTTAGAAGACTTTTATACCCTTCTAGATATATATGTATTATTTCCTCTTTAATTCATTTCCAATGAGACTAGAGTTCCAGAATTACCCGCCCTCCTCCCCCATCTAATTCAGTTCATGACATACTTTTAAATTTAATCTTTTAATTAATTATTAAATAATTAAAATTTTAAATTAATTAAAATTAATTTAAAAAATAAAAATAAATAAATTAATTTAAATAAATTTAAAAAATGAAAATAAATAAATTAATTATTAAATAATTAAAAATTAATTGCTAACATTTTCATTATCACTTTCTTAAGTCTAGACAACCAACAAAACAAGAAATCAAGTCCTGATTTGCGGTATTGCTAATTTCTGTGGTTTAAATGCTCACACTGAAAGTTTACCCATCATCTCACACTCAGTAGGTACAAACTGGCTCTAGAATATCTTTTCTTATGCAGTCTCTTTCCTCTGATTGTTCACTTCTTTCTAGAGCCTTGATTTTAATTAAGGAAGGGTCCATGACACCTACATTCATTTCTTCATTTTTTTTTCCTTGCTCCTGACTCTAGAATTCTTTCTTCACCATTCCCTGGGTACCTTTTTCATCCCTCAGTTCAGTTATTCTGCTTATTCATATGAGATGTCTTCTTTCATTAGACTTTACACTCCTTGAGGGCAAGGACATCTCTTTCCTTTTCCTTCTGTTTGTATTCCCAGCACTTGGCACACTGCCTGACACATAGTAAGAGCTTAATGATTTCTTATTGAATTGAACCCTTGGGAGGGTATAATAGAAGTGATGGGCTTCTATTTGTCGGTCCTTTAAGTGCCTCATGTGTTTCTGTATCTATTTATAGATAGAGTCCTTTGTGATGGGTTACTGTTTCATATTTTATATGGCTCTTAAGTGTACTTAGGAAATTTTTGTGTTTTTAGCATTCCTTTTGTGGTGGAAGACATAGCTGCCCTATGCCAGAGAGGGCTACTATTTTGTACATTAAGTAACTTTTTTTCCTTTTCTTTCTTTTTGCTGCCTATAAGAAGCATATTTTATTTCATTAGATATTTCCCAATTACACATAAAAACTTTTTTTAAAGCAATAATTAAAAAAAAATTTTGGAGTTCCAAATTCTTTTCCTTTTTCCTTGAAACGACAAGTCATTTGATTTTGATTATATGTGTGTGTTGATTTATTATCTGAAATAGAAAAGTCTTTGGTATAAAACTTCTGAGTATGATTCGTTTACAAAGCTAGCATTTACAATCAAATCAGGTCATCTGACTTCAATAGTCAGAGACAAAGGAGTGATTTACAGAGCTTTTTTATAATGGAATTAAAAATTACAGCAATCTTAGGAAGCTTGCTTTGAACATAATTCAGTTGGACAACATGGATCAAGTAAACAAGTAATAGTCTACTTCTCCCAGGCTTTCCAAACCCAAACTGGAGTTATTGTCAACATTTGAAGTGTGGGTGTGTCTGAGGTATGTTGGCTTTTTCTAGGTTGAGATAACTGCTAGATTTAATATTTTATTGGATTAGAATTCATGTCTATCATTCTGTGAACTTTTTTGGGAACTACCTTTTAGTGGTCTCTCAAGGGGAATCTGCTGTGGAACTGTGTAGACAGGAAAGAACTTAAAAAGAACTGAAGAACTGAAAAGAAGAACTTATAGTCAGTAAGCTAGAAGTTACCACCACCCCACATCCCCACCCCAGCTGTCAGAAAGGGAACTTAAATAGTAGAGTCCTTTAATGTCTGACTTAACCTTATGCTTATTTTATTCCTAAAAGGATTTTTCCTATTCTAACTTATCTGCTGTCATTCTTATCTATCTATTCACTAAATTTACAGATAATTTAGGTTTAAGGGAATATTTATGCTAGTTTAGCTGTTAGAGTTAGCTCTTCCCAAGTGTTGCAGTCTAGGGGTCTTGGGAACCCCAAAATAGGTATGGGTCTGCCTTGAAAGAATTTGACCACTCAAGCCTTCTTTCAGTCCAAGTAGTTTATTAAAACACAGGTTGGGGTTGGTGAGATTCCTAGTGAGTCTACACATTTGATAGGGACAAGACCGGCCTTTTTTATAGGCAAAAAGATTGTAGGAAGATTTAGATGGAATCGAGGGACAACAGATAGCCTGAGAAGATCTGGAGGTAACAGAGAAGGGGTCTAGATGGGATTAAGGAGTGGGAAATAACCTGGGGTTGTCCAGAGGTACTAGACAATGAAGGGCTGGGCTTGATTGGGGCCACAATGAACAGATGGTTGGAAAGTTTATTGAGTATCTAGGTGGGGAAGTGTGGAAAAGTTCTGGAGCTGGGTTGTGTTTTGGGGGTTCAGGTCCTATACCTATTCACTAAGGAAAAAAAAATTTAATCCTACAATAAATTAATCAATATCAACTGATTTGGAGGTCATTCTTTTCATGAGGTCATGCAAAATTCCATATTGCAAAATAAACAAAATGAAACAAAAAACTAAGATAGTAAAAAGAAGTATGCTTCAATCTGATTTCAGAGTTCATCAGTTCTCCCTCTGGAGGTATATATCATTTTTCAACATGGGTGCTTTCAAATTGTCTTGGATCATGTCTTGATCAGAGTAGCTAAGTCTTCACGGTTGATCAGCTTTACAGTATTGCTGTTACGGTGTACAATGGTGTCCTGGTTCTATTCACTTCTCCTTGCAGGAGTTCATATAAATCTTCCCAGGTTTTTCTGAAACCATACAGCTTGTCATTTCTTATAACACAATAGGATTCCATCAAAGTCTTATGCCACAACTTATTCAGCCATTCCCTAAGTGATGGACATTTCCTCAATTTCCAATTCTTTGCCACCATAAAAAAAAGGTAATATATATGTGTGTGTGTACATATACATATATATGTATATGTGTATATATATATTATATATATATATATATTCGCTATTGAGTAACTTTCTAGGAAGGACTCTATTAAATTCCTTTTTGCCCTACACTTGAGTCATAGCTAAACTTTAAGAGATTTCTCTCTCAGAGTTCTACTCAAGGAAGAGACATAATGATCCGCAGAGTTAAAGAAAAGTCTGATTCCCTTCTCTTTGAGGTCAAGCTCCCCCAGGACATGAACCTAGTTTAGATGAGCAAAAAGCTGAGATCCTTTTGTGAGAATACCTACTTCTGAAAGTGCATGGGGTGAGAACAGTGGTTATTAATGTCAGTCTTGTTTAACACCATGTTTTGAGATGAAAGAATTTAACTCTGCACCAAGCCAGGGGAAGTCTTGTAGAAGAAGAGGAAGACCTGAGGAAGACCTTGAAAGACTGGTGGGACTTAGATATGGTTAGGGGAAGCAAAACAATAAAGACAGGATAAGCACAGTGATTGGGGTGGATTGGATGGTACAAAACTAACAGGCTAGAAAAAATGAGCAGAACTGCTTAGTTTCTACATTGCTTTTCTCTGTCGACAAGACTATCGAGACTAAAAAGGCTTGAACAAGAAAGGTTAAGAGGGGAAGAAAAGGCAAGATGAATGAAAACACTGTAAGCATTTAAGCTGCTCTGAATAGTTCTGGTCACCTAGCCAGAGTATAAATTACATCTCAGCTGTGATTGCGAATCTATTGTCAGTGATCATAGAGGAATCAAGAACACAAAAGGCTGTCACAAACTGGGAATGATTAAATGTCCCAATTTTTAAAAAGTAGATGAAAGTAGATTCTGTAAAATATGAAACAGCAAGCTTGAAACCTATTCTTGGGAAAAATGCAGAATCAGTTATACAATGAATATTTAATAGTGGTGGTGATATGGCATTGTTTGACTAAAGTGGAGCAGTTTAGTGCTCTAGTTCTTTGTCTCTCTCTCTCTCTCTCTCTCTCTCTCTCTCTCTCTCTCTCTCTCTCTCTCTCTCTCTCTCTCTCTTTCCCTCTCTCTCACCATCTGTCTCTCTACATCTTTGTGTCTCTGTCTCTATGTCTGTTTCTCTCTGTGTGTCTTTATCTCTGCTCTCTTTCTGTCCCTCACTTGGGCAGAATAACTTTTTTCCAATTCCTCTCTTCAGGAGTGATTTTCTCATGAGTCACTGCCCTTACTCAGTTCTCATGGGGAGGATTCTTTAAACCTGCTCTAGAAAATGGAACAATGAGAAAGAAAAGTGACTTGGATGGATTTCTCTTGCTTTTCCTTACCAAGTTTCCTCTCTCCAGAATACTGCTGAATCATTTGTGTTTAAGATGGTCAAGATTCATTTAATCTTTTCCCTGCTTTGTGGGAACTTTAATAATATGTATCAGTAAAATCTCTTTGATTTGTCTTAGGTCCCCAACTACTAATCACACTAATCACTTTAGGAAGACAGCCTCCTTCTCTTTGGCAATAGCTGATCATAGCTTCCCTTTCATCGCGCTTTGGGCAAATCAAATACACAGCAACTAGCTGAAGCTTAGTTTTATTTCAGACTTTCAGAGACCACATGTAAAACAGACATTAAAAGAGCAGAGAGAAGCTCTGCCTCCTCTCCAGAGAGAGAGAGGACAGATGGGGAAGGAGAAGTGTCATCACTGCCATTTTTAGCAATTAAGAACAGGTACATTTTTTCTGCTGCAGCTCTGGGTGTCCCTGAATTGTTCATCCACATCCTTTTCAAGCCTCTTCTTCCCCCTTCTCCCCCATTCTTTAACTCCAACTCCATGCTGAGTAGCAGCTGAAACAATCAAGCAGTGGTGGTGCTGTTCTCCCACCCTCTCTCATTATTTTAGCATGTTATGAAGATGATTTCTTTTTTCTGCTGAAACCATTCATCTCAGTTAACTCCTTGCGCAAAGGGGCTACAAATAATGTGTAAGCCAACCTGAAACTGTCATATGAGCATCAGCAGATGGCAATATTTAACTTGGAGAAGACTTGGGAAAGGTAGGAATAACAGTAATTTCTTTTTTAAAGGAATAATGATGGTGATGGCTCACATTTATATAGCACTTTAAGGTTTAAAAGGATAACCAAGTAGCTAGACAGAGGGATGGACCTGGATTGAGACTTAAGTTCAAATTGCCTTAAACACTTATTAGCAGCATGACTATGGACAAGTCACTTCACTGCTGCCTGCCTCAGTTTCTTCATCTGTAAACTGGTAATAATTATAGCACTTACCCCTCAGAGTTGTTGCAAGAATAAAATAAAATATTTATAAAGTACTTTTCAAATCTTAAAGTGCTATATAAATGTTAGCTATTATAATAACTTGTGAGGTAAGTAGTATCATTATCACTCCCATTTTCCAGAGGAAAAAAATGAGTTTTAGAAAGGTTAAAATGACCTGCCCATAGTCACACAGGTAGGAAATGTGGAGCCAGTATTGGAATTTAGTATTCTGCCCCAAGTATTTGAAGGCTATGTCAGGAAGAGAAGCAATTAAATATTTATCTGAGTGCTTCCAAAAGGAAAAACTAAGAACAATAAATGAAATTTAACAGGAAAACATTTTTGCAATAATATGAGAAAATTAGAATGAGCTAATGGTGGTCCTAATGGAGGAAGGCAAATTTGACCTCATTGAGACTTGGTGAGATGAGACTTGAATTTGACTTTGGAAAGGCAATCTTTATTCTAAATTTAAAAAAAGGAAATAATGACATTAGAGTAACATTAGGGTTCATGCGTTAGTGTTAGAAGTTGGGTTGGTTGGGTGTTGTCCTTCGTTCCCAAAGAGGGCCAAAAATGACATCACTATGATAGAGTCAAGTTTCAATGTGTCTGACTGTGGCTGATCAGACCAATATAACTCAAAATGTTCTACCACAGGTCGGGCACAAATAGTCCATGTGAACATCTGAGGTGGATACCTCTTGGGTTTCCTTTGAGCTGTTTCAATTCTGCTTTGTTCAAAGAGCACAGCACTTTCTCTGACGTGGGTATGCCATACTGAGCGGTCCACACGTCACACAAACAGTTCCAAAATTCTGAAGAGAGACTTTGATAATGAGGTTGACAAATGCATTGCCAGTTGCAGCCCAGTATTTGGGAGGCTCTGAAAGAAAGTATGGGAAAGGAGAGTTATTACACTGACCACCAAACTGAAAGTCTACAAAGCTATGATGCTGACCTCATTGTTGTATGCCTATGAAACCTGGACAGTATACTAACGCCATGCCAGGAAACTGAATCACTTCCATATGAATTGTCTTAGGGAGATTCTGAAGATCACTTGGCAGGATAAGGTACCAGACACTGGGGTCCTTGTTAGAACCAACCTACCAAGCATTCAAACTCTGTTTCAGAGAGCACAACTCCGATGGGCTTGGCCATGTTGTTCAAATGCAAAATGTATGCTTGTCAAAAAGGCTTTTATGTAGAACTCACACAGGGCAAGCATTCACATGGTGGTCAGAAGAAGTGATACAAAGACAGTGTTAGAAGTAACTACCCATTGCATATCCTATAGCAGGGATGTTTAACCTGAGAACTTAAAAAAATGTTTTGAGAACTATTTCAATTTAACTGATTTTCTTTACAAATGTTTGTATATTATTTTATGGATTTTAAAATGTTATCTTGAGAAGGGGTGCATAGGGTTAATCAGGCTGACAATTGTCCTAGAACATGAGGGAGCAGCTTGCTGAAATCAAAATACATAGGAGATCCTGATCTGTCAGTCTGATAATTCTTTGCAAAAAAAAGGAAATTAAGTTATGAACTTAGATTAAGTTATATGAACTAGTGCTCACCATTTTCTTTTCTAAGTGATCACATACTATCTTTGCTGTTTGAAGAGCGGTCAGTAGGTCAGTTTAGATGGTGTATGTGCAGGGTAGAGAAGTGGATAAGGAGATAACCTTGGATAAAAGAAGATGACTTTAAGTCCTGCCTTAAGTTTTGATACTTAGTGTTAGTCAGAACCTGGGCCAATCACTTAACTTCTCAATGTTCCCAGGCTACTCTCTAAACCTCTAAATTACATAACAGTTGTCAATCTACATTAGTAGAGGGAGTTTCTTCACAGGAAGTTCCCTACACCAATGAAAATCACTGATGTATTTTTAAAAATAGTTACAATAAGATATATGTGTTTTATTATATTATAATATATTCATATATTATATATAATTATATTATTATAGTCACAATTTTATATGTGTATATGTGTGTGTATACACACACACATATAAAATGGATCTGTAGCATTGCTGTGACTGGGTTGGAGAAGAATTGGTGGGTTGGGGGGGACATTATAATAACAGCTAGCACTTACTATATGCCAGGGTCTTTACAAACATTGTCTCATTTGGTTCTCAGAAGAACCCTGGTGGGTAAATGCTATTATTCCCCCATTTTATAGATGAAAAAACTGAAGTCAGCAAGGTGACTTGCTAGTGACATAACTGGTGTCTGAATCTAGATTTGAACTCAGGTTTTGATTATAGGTCCAGAACTTTATCCACTGCTCCACCTAATCAATAAGTAGACACTTGACACTCACTAGCTGTGTGACCTTGGGCAAGTCACTTAACCGCAACTGCCTCATCCTGGGTCATCTCCAGTCATCCTGATGAATATCTGGTCACTGGATTCAGATGGCTCTGAAGGAGAAGTGAGGCTGGTGACCTTCGCAGCCCTCCCTCACTCAAAACAAAGTCAAGTGCAAGTCATGTCATTATTCCTCTGATGGCATGGTCTTCTTCAGCAACGAAGGACGAACACACACACATACAAATGTCGTCAAGTATTTGAATGTATATTGTGTGGAAGGATTGCACTTTTTGTTTTTGTTCTTGCCTTTTAAAAAAATCTCTCAATATGCTTTTAATGTGCTTTTATAACACTGTATCTGTGTCTGTGTATCTCCACTACAGAAAGGCAGGGACCCTGCCCGCACCTCACACAGTCAATGCTCTACACAAAGGAGAGAGATATGCTGAGCTTAGCAAATGTTTGCTTTTTGCTTCATTGCTGGGTGTAGATACCGAAGTATTATTAGCTCCTCCCCCGTGTCCTTTGCATCAGCTACATTATTTTGCAAGTGCTGAAAAAGTTGCTTTGTAATCGTCCATAGGCGTTTTTGCCGCCGGTAGCACGAACAAAGCCACCCCGTGAGATGAGTCAGCTCTTTGAGAGCAAGAACAGAGCTGCCTCTTTTCTTTCGCCTCGCTGCAAACCACAAGGCTCGATGCTCAGTCCCGGGAGTCTGCTCAATTACCCACACGTTTCTCGATGCCCTGGCCAAGGTAGCCACAGCCCTCCCAACGCCCCCACTTGGGCCATGCTCAATCCAGCTCACAACCACTTAATTTAGGCAAGGAGCAGGTTTCCCAGGAAACCTGAGCTCAGACCCACCCGAGTCCTTATCTCCTTCGCATTTCACACCCTTCCCTTCTTGCTCAGTGGGTTTACCCGGACTGCCGCATTGCCTGGCAGTGGACTGCTTCGCCATCTTGCGGTCGCACGTCGGTCATTGCAGGGACTTCAAGAGTCAGGGGTCCTGAGGCTCATAAATGAAATTACTCATTTCATTGGCCGCAGTCCCTGCCACTGCGGAGTTATTCTGGAGAGTGGGAGAAAGACAGAGGATTGTGGGAGGGAGGCATACCCCAGGGAATTAGTTATGGTCTATAGTTCTGGTGTCAATTGGTTTTTCCCCCCCCTCATTCTGTATTCTTCCCCAGTTTTCTTCTTTATGAGCTTTTAACCTAGTCCATCAGTTTTAGAAGGGTGATAAAGCATCTCGAAGGGAGCCTAAAAAGAAGCTGTTTGTGTTACAGCACGCTCCCATCTCCCCACTCCTAGCATTTTCACTGGCTCTCCTCCATGTCTGGAACTGTCTCCCTCCACATTTCTGCCTCTTGGCATCCTTCAAACACCCTCTGCAAGAAACCTTTCCCAGTCCTCCTTCATCTTAGTGCCTTCTTTCTCAGACTATTCCCCGATTGATCTGGCATTTATCTTGTGCATATTTGTTTGCAAATATACACATATAGATAACTAGATAGATATATGTACAGATAAGTCTACCTATGCATGTATATTGTTTAGACAAGTATTTACATATATAGGTACAGATATCTGTATATAGCATGTAAATTGTTGTTTGCATGTTGTCATCCCCAATAGACCTAAATAGCTAAACTGTACACAGTACAGTATGTAAAGCACTGAGCCCGGGATCGGGAAGACCTGGATTCAAATCTGAATGAAGACAGTAGCTGTGCGACTTTGGACAATGTACTCAGTTTTCCCAACTGTAAAAGCAGACATAATAATATAATCTACCTCCAAAGATTGTGAGGATCAAATGGAACAATGTTTGTAAAGTGCTTATTAGTACAGTGCTTGATACCTAGTAGGCTTTTAATAAATACTGATTGACTATTTGGTGACTCAAAGTAAGGAGACTTGGTTTCTCATCTTGTCTAATATGTGACTTCTAGCATAGAGTGCTCTGGGCTAAGCATGATAGAATGCCATGATCTCAATAGAATTAAGATAAAATAATATAATTTATAGCTGGAAGGAACATGGGAAATGTTGGGTGGAACCTGTGAGAAGAAAAGAACAGTGAGAGACCAAGTATAAGCAGGTTGGAGCAAGCTACCAAAGGTGACTTTTGTGAACGAATTTGTATAAAAGACATGCTCAAGACATGTTGGAGGTAGCCAAGCTGGAATGAGCTTGAGTAGCAGAAAGAAGGGAGGGAGGAAAGAAGGAAGGAAACAAGTATTCATTAGGTGCTTACTTTGTGCCAGGCATGTTGCATATGGATGCACTGAGAGATATTAAGTCAACAAGAGAAAAGCCTCTAGTTCATTGAGTCAATTCTCTTTGGAATTTCTCTGTGGGAAAAAAATGGACAAGGATTACCCAAGTTGAGAGTGGGACCCTTATAGTGATGAACTCATAGGTCTACAACAGGAAAGATTCTTAGACATCATCTAGTGCAGGGGTGGGGAACCTGTGGCCTCAAAGTCACATGTAGACTTCTAGGTCCTTGGGTGCAGCCTTTTAACTGAGTCAATGAGTTTACTGAACAAATCCTTTTATTAAGGATGGATTTGTTGTGTGAAGTTTGGATTCAGTCAAAGGGTCACACTCGAGGACCTACTTGTGGCCCTGAGGCCATGGGTTCTCCACCCCTGATTTCTAGTCCAATCCCTTTATTTTACGGACTAAGAAATTGACGCCCAGAGAAGTTAAATGAGTTAACTGATTTTATCCAGGTATTAAGTGGCAGAGCTGGGTTTCAAACTTCAGTGACTCCAGATTAACACTCTTTCCAGTTGGCATTACTTTCCTTTATGAATGCACCAGAATAGTTATCTTTCTATATGGCTAGATAGCTATTTTTGCATTGGTAAGAGGGTGATGAGTAATCCCTCTCCTATCTACCTCACGAGGTAATTATAGAAACTCAAAACTGTAAGAGAACTCAGAAACCATTTAACCTATCCTGTTAAGGAATCAAGAATTCCTTCTGACATATGGTCAGCCAGTCTTCCTTTGAAAATCAGCAATTAGGATGATTTTCTGAGGTAACTATTTTCAAAGGCAATGAATTCCATTTTTGGTCAGCTTGAATTGCTAGAAATTTTTTCCATATTAAACCTTAAATTTCATTCCTGTAACTTTTACCCATATCTCTGGGTCCATCAATGAACAAGTTTAATATATTTTTCAACATTATAGCCCTTCAAATACTACATCAGCAAATATTAATTGATAGCCATGTGCCAGAAACTATGGTAGGTCTTAGGGATACAAAGATAATAGTGAAATAATTTGTGCCCTCAAAGAGCTTACAATCTTGGGAAGACATGGTACATTCACACACACACACACACAGATAGGTAATATAGATAAAGAATTTATTTAGCACATACTGTATGCGAGAGGTACATGGGGTATTCAGGGAGGAGTAGTACCTTTGATGTGAGGGCTGTTTTCAGGGATGCTCTCATCTTTGACCCAACTCTCACATGTGGGTCCAAGAAGCTGTAGCAAGTGCAGTGGTCACACTCTGGTAAAACCATCTTGGCAGATGGGCTAGACCAGGTTAACAGTAACTGACTGACCTCAAATTCATTGGTGAGTTAGAAGCATGTGAAGACTTTCCCCGGTGCAATGGAAAGACGAGGACAATTTATTCCAGTGGCCATGAAGGCAGCTGAAGTAGGCTCTGTGGAGTACTTAGAGCTTGATCAGACATCAAAGACTCCACTCCAAGGTCATTCACTGCATCTCAGGCCATCTCCAGTTGTTCTGACTTTTGCCTTGCCACTGGACTGTGATTATTCTGGAAGAGAGAGTGGTCATGGAATTTGGAATTAAAAACTTTTTTTTAAAAATGTCTTAAAAGTTCTTTTAACATATAATCAGGGAAAATAAAATATTATATAAAAAAGAGAAAGTGAAACTGATGACTTTGTACAACTCTTTCACTTAACTATAAATCACTCAAGAGTTAGGACATCACCTCATGATATAGTGGTCCTTCAAAATGAAGGACAAATGACAACAACTATATGCCAGGCATTGTATGTCCAAAACAGATTCAAGATAAAATCTTGAATTTTATTCAAGTACTAGTAACTGAGAGGACAGAAAAGCTTTACTATAGAAAATAGTATTTAATCTGATCCTTGAAGGAAACTAGGGGTTTTAAAGAGGTGGAGGTGCATTATAGAAATGGGGGATGGGAAATTCAAAGGCATTGAGATGGAGGATCAAGTGCCTTTATCCTAAAGAAGAATGAAAAGGCTAGTTTGGTTGGATGTTAAAGGGGACTTTTATATGATTAAGACCGGAAAGGTAGGTTGGGGGCAGATTATGAAGGGCTTTAAATGCCAGACTGAGAAGTTTATATTTAGTCCTAGAGGTAATAGGAGCGTCTGGAGAATATTGAGTAGGGGAGTGGCATGGAAAATCACTTTAGTAGTTATTTGAAAGATAGGTTATAGTTGGGAGAGATGAGGCAGATACACCAATTAAGAAGCTGCTGAAATAGTTCAGGCAAGAAGTTATAAGGGCTTGAACAAGGGTGGTGGCCTTATAAGTGAAAAGCGAACAGATAAACAAGTACTGTGGAGATAGAAATGACAAGATTTGGCAACTGATTGGATATGTGGGAGAATAACAAGTGAAAATGTTGTTAGATGTTGTTAGCTTGAGTGACTTGAAAAATGGTGACATCCTAGATAGATATAGGGCTAGAAGAAGGGTGAGTTTTGGGGAAAAGTTAATGAGTTTTGGATATATTGAATTCGACATGCCTCATAGGCAGTTTGTGATGTGGGGTTGGAGTTTAGGAGAAAGATTAGGGCTGGATGTATAGAACTAGAAGTCATCAGATTAGAGATGATAATTAAACCCATGGGTGTTGATGAAGTCATCAAGGAGAAAGTATAGAGAAAGAACAGAAGAGGACCCAGGACAGAGCTTTAGTGGTACATCTACTGTTAAAGGGCATGATAAAGAATGATGAACCTCTAAATGACACTAAGAAAGAGTGGTAGAAGAAAATTAGAAGGAAAGCCAAGGAAGCAGTGGTACAAAAAAACCAGAGAAGCTAAAATGCCCAAGAAAAGAGGGTGATCAAAACTGTCAAATGCTGCCCAGAGGTCAAGGAGGACCGAGAAAAGGCCACTGCATTTGACAATTAAAAGATCAGAAGACAACTCAAAGACAACAATCTTTCTAACTGTTCCTCCTAAATTCTGTCTTCTGGCTAAAGAAACTGAGAATATTATTTTGATCATTGTATGGCATAGTTTTGAGTACCTTTACTACAGTGATAACTGTTCTCTGTATTTTCTTTTGATCTCTTTTGTATTTTCAAAAAAACTGCTTTAAAGACCCTTTTTTCTTCTTTTTTCCTTTCTTTCTTCAAGGAATGCTATTGCTAACTTCCCCTTTCTCCAAAAAAACCCCAAAAACCAAAACGAAATCTTCTTTGTAACAAATAAGCATAGTCAAGCAAAATAAATCTATACATTTTCAATGTCCAAAAATATTTCATTCTGTACCTTGATTCCATCACTTCTCAGTTGGGAAGTGAGTAGCATTCTGCATCACTCACTGATCCTCAAGACATATGGTTGGTTATTGCATGAATCAGCCACCCAAAAACTCTTTCAAAGTTTTCCTCATTTTTAGTTTGCATCAAATCATCTGTTTCCCAGGATTCTCAGAAACATCCCACTCATTATTTCTTATGGTTTAATACTATTACATATACCATAATTTGTTTATATGCCATTCATATACCATAATTTGTTCAACTGTCTTTTAACTGATGGGCATCTTCTGTTTATAGTTCAAAAAGAGCTTCTACAAATATTGATGTACAAATGGAGCCTTTTTCTTTTTCTTTGATCTCTTTGGGGAGAAGCTTATATTCTAATAGATATCCTACATAGGGAAGTAGTACCTAGGAAATGGTATTTTGACTTGGAAAATACAGAAACTATAGTTACAATAAAAAATACTGATGATGACATTGCTTATGACAGGCCTAGAGTTGACCCCTCAGAGTTTGTTGAGAGATTGTATCACCTTGTGGCCCCATTTTCCTCACTATGGTTTTGGGGCCCCTGTTTAAGCACTACCCCTATCTATCCACTAGGGCTCAGACATAAACCATAGAACTCAGGTGAGTCTGGTTTTCTTATAACTCAGAGGCAAAGGAACAAACTCTCTGGGGACGAAATATGAAGCCAGAAGGAAAGCCTCAGGGAAACTTAATAAATGTCTTCAGGTATTCAGAAGGTTATCATGTGGTAGAGAGATTAGACTTGTCTAGTTTGGCCACAGATGTTAGAATCAGGACCAATGCATGGATGTTGCAAAGATTCAAATTCCAGTTTTGATTTAAAGAAAACTTCCGAACAATTAACACTGTCCAAATGTGTAATAGGCAGTCTTGGAAGGAGGAAGGTTCCTCCTCATTAGAGATCTCTCATCTGGGTTTGGACGGCCACTTGTAGAGTTTGCTATATTGGAAAATTCCTGGTAGAGAGGTTGCACAGTCCTTTCCGTCTCTGATGTTCATTCAGTGACTCTGTGAGCTGCTATCCCTACTATGCATTAGCACCGAATTCCAGTCTCTGCTTCTGTGCAAAGGCTGCTCCTTTCAGCCCATGGAATGGATTCTCGACTGCAACCCTTACCTGTGCCAATCCTACAGCCGCCCTATCTTGCTGACTGAATAAAAGGGGCCACACATGTTGTATCCTCACATCTCTCCCTCTTAAAAAAAAAATCTCCCTTTGTCCAAGCTGTCTCTTTGTCTAGCTGTTTTGCTGTCGTTTTTTTTTCCCATGCAGCCTCCTTTCTTGCTCGGCTTTTCTCCACCTAACCTTGCCCTCCCCCACTTTGCCTGGCTCTTAGCACGACTCTCCCAGCGGGGTCTGAGAAGACTTGGAAGAGGGGTATGGGACTGGCGTTGCCATGACCACCGCAAAGCCGGCCGCAGCTGGTCGGGGCAGCTGCTCCCAGGATCCTGTGCTGGGACTAAGCACCGCCCTGAGTGGACAAAGCCAAGGAACCGGGAGGCCCTGGGGCCCCACGGCAGGCACCCCCCCTCCAAATTCTGGGCCTGAACGGAAAGGACCCAGGGGATCCCTGAGCCCAGCCACAGGTCAGAGGTGGGGGAATGAATAGGTGAGTGATCTGGGGGTTGGAAATAAGAACTGCGGTTTGGACGTCCCTCTCTGGGAGAAGGGACAGACAGAAAGGGAGGGCTGGACCTAGGGACTGCCTGGAAGAGAAGGGCGGAGGGGAGTGAAGATTGGGGATGGGGAAGGAAGGTAGCAGGAGAGGATGGGAGGGGACCGGGGCCTATTAGGAACAGGGAGTGTGGAGAATTGTGCTAGGGAAAGGGGTGGGGGTTGGGAGCTGAGGTGGGCAGGGTGCTACTAGGTTGGGGACTTTCTGCTCTATGTGACCTCATCTTTCACTTCAATGTCCTTCATCTTTCCCCTTTTTTCTCTTAGTCTCCCTATCCTTTATATTCCATCACTCCCTCTCTTGCTTCTAGGGACTCTTCACTCCCCAGCTTGTATGTTTCTCTCCCTCAGTTATGGTTACCCTCTCCATACATCTGTTTTATACACACCCCCTTTTTTTCAGTTTCTCACCCTTTTACTCTCCTCTCCCTTCAGTCATTCCTTCAGAGGCTTATTAAACTAATCTTGCTTTTACACTGAACTGGCCATGTCACTCCTTTGCTCAAAACCTTCCTATGGTTTCCTATTATCTACAAAGTTCAATCTCCCTAGTATTCAAGAACCTCCATAATTTAGTACCACTCATCCATCTTAGTCTTCTTTTATACTACTTTCCTCCCCTCCCCCTTGGAATATTTTGTGCAGCAATCAGAGTGGACCCACTGTATGGTGGCTTGGAATTTTCTACCTCTGTGCTTATACTCACAGGGTATTCTATGCCTGGAATGTTTCCCCCTCTGCTGAATTCTTCCTCATGCTTTAAAGTGTAATTTAACTGTTGCTTTGTCAATGAAGCCTTCCCTGTTTTCTCCTCTTGCTTTCTGCTCCCCACACCAGAATGTAGTTCCTTTTTTGGATCTCACATCTTTGTCTTTACTTCTCTTTTCACTTCTTTCTTTTACTTCACTGAAGTAATTTTGTATTTATAGATATTTGTGTATGTTATAGCTTTTTATTAGATTGTAATTTCCCTGAAAACAGGTGCTTTTTGTGTTCACCAGCACCTAATGTGGTCCTCTGAAATTTAATAGAATTCTCTTAGCCTTCCCCTATTTCTCCACACCTATCTCCCTCAGTTGTTCCTTTGCCTCTTTCTCTTTTCTTTTCCCCACTTTTCTTTGGGATCCCCAGACTCATCCCTTCCTTCTTTCTCACCTTTCTGTTTCTCAGTCAAGAGGCTCTTTTCTCTTTCCTTTTCCTTTCAGTTTTTTATCTCCCCATTTTAGTGACCCTCCCCCCTCAAACTCCTCTCCTTTATCTGTGGTCTTTATTTCATTTTCTTTCACAATAGGACCAAAGCATAGTTCAGTGATCCAAGTATCAGGCCTTCTCACTTTGGTTATTACCAAACCTCCCCCACCTTCACCCCCAAATACCTTTTATATGAAGGCTCCTTTGCTCTCTGTCCCCCCAGCTGTTTTCCTGCTTCTCCCCAGAGCCAGCTGCATCTCCAGGAGGAAATCTAGCCCATTATGGGATGTCTATCCAGCCTGATCTTTCCTTCTGCTTGATGTTTCCCAACAGTGGTTGGGTGGTCTGCTGAACTGGGAGCTTCACTCTCCTGTTGCCCCCTCCCCAGCCTTTAGCTTCTCCAGTTGCTCTCCCTGACACAGCTGTGCTGTCCCCCATGGGCAGTAAATTCATAGATTGCTAGAGCCAGAGGACACCTTATAAATCATCTAGTCCAGTCATCTCCTTTAACAGGTGGGGAAATGGAGGCCCACAGAGCTACTTGAGGTATGACTTGCCCAAGGTCACACTGCCAGTTAGGACTTTGGACTGACTTAGTCCTGCTCCTTTTCCTATTCTAAATTGCCATTTGAACCTCACTGCCTGGCAAGATGAGGATAGCCAAGGACATGGGAACTCCTGGCAAATGAGATGTGGCTGTGTGGAATTGGAGAAGCATAGGGTCCTCAGGGGAATTTAGATGATACAAAGACATGAGGGCTTGTGGGGAGAGAAAAAGGTCCTGGGATGATGACATGGGAACCTCTGAGTTAGGGTGGAAAGGCTATAGGGACTCTAGGGAGGTGGAAATGAGGACATCAAGACTCTCCATATGGGGAAATTGGGGTCCTTTGGCTTGCTCTGGAGCCATCTATATTCCTGGGCTCTCCCCTCTCCCGCCCCTGGGAATCTCGGCTCCAGTCTTACATTCCAGTTGGCTCCAGCCTCCTTTCCCTTGTCACTTGACTCCGCTTGGCACAGCATACTTCCCCTTCCCACTCTCTCCCCCCTCCACAGGCTGTCTACCTCCAGTCCCCTGGCCCTAGGCTGGGGTACTCTGGAAGAAATTAAGATGACTGAGTACCTTAGCCCAGGGACTGCTAGGGGACTGGGGCCAGGCTACTTTTATAGTCTTCCTGGATCTCCCTTTCCTGCCTTGACCCCTCTCTGTCTGGCATTGCCTTATCATGAGCCCAGGGTCAATATTGATCTGGAGTAGGGAATGTCTCAATGGAGTGAGAGGGGCTCAAACTCCATTCCTGAAAAGTCTGGCTCTGGCTTTATGTCCTCCCTCACTGGAGTTTCCCTTTCTCGTTGTTGCTGCTACATCTGCCTGCCAGGATCGTAGTCATCTCCAGCCCCCTGCAAAAGGAGGATGGGGGTGGAGGCTGAGGTGTGGTTACCTATTCTAGGACCTAGCCCCTCCCTCCTGCTCAGGTCCGCCTCCCCCCTTCCCTTCCCCTCCTTGTCTGGTCTCTCTGGGAACCCAGTTTCCCCATCTGCCTGCCGATCTCTTCCCTGGAGTGGTATGAATGCTTTGGGTGGAACATATACGGTGGGAAGGGGGTATATATGTCTATCTGTGTTTGTGTACGCTATGGAGTTTGTGTTCAGGTGTGAGAGTGTCAGCCTTTTTATGCCTTCCTGTCTGCTTTTCCGTAGCAGTTTCTGATTGGGACTTTACATTCATATCTTGAGATTTGTTATCTCTGTGTGCCTCTTTGAACAGGTGTGAACTTTTCTCTGATTACGTAATTATTGAGGGGAATATGTATCACCGGTACGTTCGTGTAGGATCGTGTATATGTGTCTGTGTGTGCGTGGGGGTTGGGGAGGAGATCTGAACCTGGTTAAGGTGAGTGTCCGAGAGTGTGGCAGAATGGATCTTCCCCTCTTCACCCTGTGTTCTTTCCTCTCCCGTTTCTCTTTCGTCAGTCCAGTTAAGACACTACCTTTTCTCTACCTCATTTTCTTCTTTCTCAACATTTATTCTTCACTCTGTGTAGTTCTCTCTCCCTGTATCTCTTACTCTTTTCATTCTCTCACTTCCCCTGTCCCAGGGTTGTATATTTAGACAGTATACTCTGTTGAGATCCTGGAGTTACCAACAGATACTGCTCCCAGAAGCAGTGTCTGGTTGGGCATGCTGGGGTCAGGATACCTGGACCCTGGTTTGATGGGAAGCAAAGGAGAATCGGGCAATGGACACAAAGGTGCTTTAACCTGATTGGAGCTGGGACCTCTGGTTGGGGAGTGGTGGTGGTAAAAGTTGGTAGGGCAGAAAGAGTGGAAGAACCAGTGTTTAGTTGACTAGCAGACTGATATTGATACTTTTGTCTGTAACGGGAAGTCATGGGTGTGAAATGATGTTAAATGAGATTATATGGCCAGGAGAAAGGACACCGAAATCCCAATCCCAAAGAAAGGCAAGTAGCTAGGAAAGGGACAGGCAGGTGGGACGTTGTGCCCCTCCCCCACTGGGTGCTTTCCTCGTGCTCAGTTCTAGGCTGGGCCTGCAAGAACCTGCTCCTTCCCACCTGCCCTGGGGGCCTCTCCAGCTCACACCCCTCTTTTGGAACTGAGCCCAGAAAAGGAGGAGCCAGAAAGAAGAGATTACCTCTTCTAGCCTGGCTCTCTGCCTTTGACATCACAGCTCTAAGTCTGCTGTTTGGGGGAGAAGGGGAAAGCGGAAACATCAGAGCAGAAGAGCTGCAAAGTTATGGGGTCTAGGTCTAGGTAGGTTGGGGTGACAATCAATGTCGGGTGTGAGCTGGGTGCAGTGCTGTAGAAGCCTACAGGGAGGTGGGGGAAGGGAGAGGAGGGGCTGGGGAGGGGAGTGGCCAGTACAGAAGAGAAATGGAATCAGTGGAGTGGGAAAGGAGTCCTAGGGGCCAGGGAAGGGCTAGAGCAAAGGAGGGCAGTGATGAGAGAGGGAAGTAAAAGTAGTGGAAAAGATAAAAGGCAAGCGCCGAGAATGCTGGGGTGGGGAGGAATTTAGAAGTTGGAAAGGGAACAGGGAGAAAAGAGAAGAAAAAGGTAAGGGGAAGGAAGGAAAAAAGGAGGGCAAACAGGTTAGCTGAGTTGGAGGAGGAGGGAGTTTGCTCCTTGGGTCCTGAGAAGCTCCAGCTTTTGGATACTCTCCCCAGAAAAGGCCCCCCAACAGCTGCTCCTGGGAGCCACCTCCTGACACCCGAGCCTAACTGGCGCCTCCCTCCCTGGACTCCCTCCTTTCTCTCCTCCCCCACCTCCTGCTTGGCATGCCCTAACTACTGAAGAGGCAGGAAGCCTGGGTCTTCCAGAAGGAGGGAGGAGAGGTATGGAGAGAATAGGGTAGGACCCTTGGGTCCTAGAAGAGACATGGTAGCTAAGGGAGAGGGTCTGGGGTTTGGGACACAGGATGCTTGGTGTTGCTACTTGGTTCAGTTAAACTATTTCAGGCTGGCTTTCCTGTCCCAATCACCACCCTTCAGACTAGTTTCCTATCCTACTAAGAGAGCCCTCCTGACTTTCAAGATAGAGAGTGTCACGGTACTGTCTTTCTCTGTCACCGAAAAACAAATCCTGGAATTTCTCTGGGAAGGGTAGTTCCTCAGTGTTTGGCATTCATGCTGTGCAAAATAGGGCATATTCAGCTGGAGAACTCCCCTAAAATGCCATCCTTCTTCCTTTCCTCCAAGGCAAGAACTGTTTTGCCCTGTGGCCACCCCATAGGATCACATTTTTAGAGCTGGAAGGAAACTTAGGACTTATTAGAGATTATGAAATAAAACTCCCCCCACCTGCTTTCTTTATTAGAAGAATAAAATGAAGCCAAGAGAAGCTAAGTGATTTTCTCAGGGTCATGTAGCTAGTAAGCATCCTAGGGAGAATTTGAACCCAGGACTTCCTAATTCTAAGTCCAGTACTGCATCCACTAACCCACACTAGGAATCATTTGCATAGGATGGTATTTGGACCCATAGGAGCCAATGAGGAAAAGAGGAGGATCTGGAATAGAGACTTGGGACAGATACTCCTTTAGAGAGTAGGCATGACATGGATGACAAACCATGTTATTGATAACTCCTCTCCCTAAACTACTCTCAACATCATATACCAAAAAAGCCAGACTGGGCCTACACCTTCATAAGCCTAATGTATCTTTCAATAACCCAATCGTACTTCAACAATCTTCCTTAGGATGATGGTGTAACAGTTATACCTTATATCCCCTAATAAAAGGATTTGTTCTATGAAGTTTGGAGTCAAAGGTACTTGAGGACCTAGAGGGCCTCCTGGAACCAAATCGTAGCCTCAGAAGTTTCTACTCCAGTTCAAACCCTAGACAAACTGTAAGGTGTCCTTACACTTACTGTACATGTGTATCCCGAGGTCCAACTGATCAGAGCAAAGACTGGCATTTCTGGAGGACCTGGAGATTATTAAAGCAGGACTTGTTGAATCTGAGGGAAGAAACCAAGAAGAAGAAGTAAAAGTCAGGAGCAAACAAGGTTTAGTTATTTTTCTTGGTCACTTTTTCCCCTTTCCTCCCAGGTTTCTCTTCTTTCCCCTTCTGTTTCTTGGGCCTGTAGTTCTCTACTGCACATGTACTGAAGGGCTGAAGCTCCTTATTCTTGGGAACTGATGTATCCTGGGTAATTGTGCACAAGAGTACACAAATATTTGTGTGTTTGTGTATAATAGCTATTTCCTTTACTAGGATTTAATTCATGCATCGGTTGTTTATTATTCCCTCCAGTATTTATTTCTTATTAACTTATTAATGAAATCAGATTTGTTAAGAATCTGATTTGTGGCAAAGAGTTAATGTCTGTATGAGAGTGTCTCTGTATCTCTATGGGTTTGATATGTGGCTGTGAGAGGGTTGTAGTCACCTCCGAATGAGGTGACATATGATAAGGACTGTATACATGTCACATCAGTATTTTTGTTATTATGGCATGTCATGTGAAGATGTAGCAATGTGTCTGAGTCTTCAGACTTGTACAGCTCTATCAGGCCATGATGTCTGTATGCATATGTAGATCCACATGTGCTTACCTGATGCTGTTTCTGTCCCAGTGTTTACAGTATGGATGTGGGTCAGAGCAAGTGTGTATATGGGGAACTGTGTGTCAGTGACTAGGGGATGGGTGGGTGGAATGGAAGATGGCAGAGTGTCCTCATCCTGGGATATAATTGGCTTTTGGGTTGACAGGAAGGGTTATTCTGGGGCGGCTCTGTCTGAGAGGGTCAAGGTCTGAGTTGGTGTCTCCATTCCCTAGGGAGAGATGGAGGTCATTACAGGTCTCAGGATTCTTTGTTCTTGGTGTCTGTATAAGTCTTTCTGTGTGTCTTTTTGAATCAACCTCTCTATCTCTGTCTTGACCTTTCATTCTATGTGTCTCTTGGTGTTTTTCTCTGTTTTCTCTGCCTTCTGTTCTGTGTCTCCGTATCTCTACTGGGGGCTCTGTCTCAGTCTCTGTCTGGTGTCGGCGCCAGCAATGACTCACCCAGGGCTGGGCATGAAGGTTACTCAAGGAAACAAGGGCCCTGCTGTTCCCAAGGGATGGGGGTGGAGAACAGGACCCAGGAATCCAATATACAGAACTCCTGAGATTCCAATGGCCTGCTCCCCTCTCCCTGACTCTCCCTTCCCTCTGACTTATGCTCACCTCAGGAACCCAAGCATCCTGCTCCCTGCCTCTGGCTCTCCTCCTACCACCCCCACCCCCTCACCCATCCCTTCAGCTGCTGTCTCAGAGCCATGGGCTTTCAGCTGCCTCTTACATTCCTGCCCCAGGGCATTGTGGGAGCAGCTGAGAGAGGACAAAGGAACAAGGGAGTGTCCCTTCTCCCCACTCCTCCTACCTTCTGGGGGGAACCTAGGGGAAACTCTCTTTAAATCCTTCCCCCATCTCCAGGACAATTGAATTTTCTTCTGCTTTAGATGTCCCGCTAAGAGACAGCTATCTGTTTTTCAAGATGGAGAAGGGGGAAATGATGAGGAGACAGGATGTCTGGGTCCCAGAGAAAGAGTAAGGACTAACTGGATAGAAATGGGGGAGCCATGGTACTTTTGGCTTGAAGGAAGTAGTGGTTAGAACTGCTTGTGTTCCTAAGAGAAAGAGGTGCTTGCAAACGAGAAGACATATACCTAAAGGGAACAAAGGCTAAAGGGAGAGGCAAGGACTTGTGAGCTTTGAGTCTGGGGGCAGAATACTTGAATTCAATGAAGGTTAGGGTGGACACTTAGAGGGATGTCTGTCTAGGACATAAGTGGAGAATGGAGAAAGTGGGCTCCAAAGCTAGGAATTAAAAATCTCTCTCTCTTTTTTTGGTCTCTTTGTACTGTATCTCTTAGCTGAGATCTCTCCATTCTTTCTCCTCTCTTTCAGCAGAGATGCTGTTCCTTCCACCTTAGGGCTATGGGATCTGGAGCCATGGGGCTGCTTATCCTGCTGTCTTTGTTTCCAGTGGTACTGATAGCAGCTGAAAATGCTGACATGGAGGGACACTTTGACCCTGGTGAGGAGGCTAGCTATCTGGTTCTCTGAGGGGAGAGGATCTCTGGAGGGGGACATTTAGTGATACTCATTTGTGTTTCTATCTCTTATGTCCATTCAGCCAAATGCCGCTATGCCCTGGGTATGCAAGACCGAACCATTCCTGACAGTGACATCTCAGCCTCTAGTTCCTGGTCAGATTCTACTGCTGCTCGACATAGCAGGTACCCTCATCTCATGGGCCCTTCCAATCACGGACCAACAGTTTTTCTATGACTCTTCCTATCTGTCTCTAACTTTCCTCCTCCAGACTCTTTTCTTTTGAAGACCCAGTTGAAACTGAAAGATATTTCAGTAGGCTCACTAATACTGAAGACCTCACAGTAAAATATCATGGAACCAAGGGGAATTATAATAAGCAGTAAAACCCTATAATGGGGGTGGGGAGCAGGCCCAATCCAGTAAGAAATTCATCCCTAGGATGCCAAACACCAACTCGACCCCTTTGTTCATCCTTCTAGATTGGAGAGCAGCGATGGAGATGGGGCATGGTGTCCAGCAGGGCCTGTGTTTCCAATGGAATCAGAGTACCTGCAGGTGGACCTTCGACGGCTACACTTGGTGGCCCTAGTGGGGACCCAAGGACGACATGCTGGAGGCTTGGGCAAGGAGTTCTCTCCTAGTTACCGACTTAGATACTCTCGTGATGGTCACCGATGGATGGACTGGAAAGACCGATGGGGCCAGGAGGTGAAGAAAGGCAGGGGAATAGAATGTGATATGTGGGATAGTAATAGAGGATATTGGGGTCATAGAGAGTGTACATGGCATCTGGGAGCAGAAAGACAGATTCTTTGTAGTGGAGAGGTAAAAAAAAGTTGATTGAGGAAAAGAGAATGTAGAGTTGGAGAAAGAAACAGAGAATAGAGAAAAAATTTTAAAGTTGGCAGATTTTAGAGATCATCTAGACCAGAGATGTCAAACATACAGGCCAAGAGGCCTTTGGCCAGCACTCCCTAGTGCAGCCAAACAATGACGCCAGGATAAAATTAATTTGTAGTTTTCTAAGTCAACATGCAACCTGCCAGGATCCTTATGTATGGTTTAGTGACCTCCCATTTCTATTTGAATTTGATACTACTGATCTAGACCAATGCCCTCATTTTGCAGGTGAGGACACTGAGACTGAGTGAGATGAACTGGTTTACCCCGAGGTCACACAGCTAGTTGGAGGTAGATCCATGTCTCTTGACTCTCAGTCCAGTATTTCTTTCTTTCATGCTTCCTTCCCTGCTCTAAAATGCTACTCTAGGTTGGAGATGAGGATCAATGAGGAGATAGTATGGGAGTCTGAGCTAAGCATCTGGCTTTCTCATCCATTCCATCTCTAAGCCCTATGCCTCTTCTCATCCCTACTTCACCCTTATCCCAGGTGATCTCAGGGAATGAGGACACTGGTGGAGTGGTGTTGAAGGATCTGGGACCTCCTATGGTGGCCCGTCTCGTCCGATTCTACCCCAGGGCTGACAGAGTCATGAGCGTCTGCCTTCGAGTGGAGTTATATGGCTGCCTCTGGAGGGGTGAGTTCAGCTCCTCTTCCTGGGGGATCTAAAATTTGGGTTTCTTGTTTTAGAGACAGCCGTAAAACTACACTGTTACGCCTTCAGAGAAGAAACTAGACCTCTCATTCGCCACTGGGAAAAGATTGAAATTACCAGTAACCATATCAGTGAGCCAAATATGTTTGTGAAAAAAATCATTTCAATCTACCAATCAATGAGTGGTTTAAAAATGCCTGCTATCTGTTGGGGATACAAAGACAAAAATGAAACATCTCACCTGCCCTCAAAGGGAGACAACTTGTGTTATATATAATTATAAGCAAAATACATACAAGGTAATGGACTGGGTACTACTTGTACTTGGTAGAATCAAAAAGAACTTGTGTACGAGGTGGCATATGAACTGAGCTTTGCATTAGGGATTCTAAGTGGCAGAGGTAAGGAGGGAGATCATTCCAGGCATGTGGGACAGACAGTTTGAGCAAAGTCAGGAAGATGGGAAAGGAAAAGTTGTGTGAGAAGATCATAAGGTTCAGTTTGGCTAGATCATATAGTATATTAAGGGGAGAAATGTATAATGAGCCTGGAAAGGTAATTAATGGGTAAGCTGGAGACTCGATATTTTTCTCATACTCAAGAAAAAGTTGTAAACAGTGTGGGTTCCCTTCTCTAATCCCATTTCCTTTCATTTTGTCTCAGATGGACTGCTCTCCTACACAGCCCCTGTGGGGCAGACTATGTACCTGGCTGAGACAGTGCATCTCAATGATTCTACTTATGATGGACACACAGTTGGCGGGTGAGAGAGGCAGGTCTTGAAGATGTAGAGCTAGGACTTAGAAGAAGGAAAAAGCAGGGATAAGATTTAGGGCCTACAATGCAGAAATTTAATGTGCTTACTATACATGTGTGTAAAAGGGGGTTTTGTTTTTCTTTCATTCTCAATGGGAAAATTCTCCCTCAGAGGGAGGGAAGAAAAGGATTTTTGCTGATTGTAAAAAAATATACTATTTGAAAGATATTGGGGGCCTAGTTTGAGGGAGGGAGACAAACTCATGGGAGAGAATTGTAAAGGTGAAAGAGGGAGCAGGGAACAAATTGAGAAGGAAAATGAGAGTTAGTAGGTCCAGGACATGTAGAATAAAAAAAAAGCACCAAAAACTATAGACAGGAGATGAAAAGGCTGTTTGGCCTGGGGGGCGTAGAGATAAGCCCTAGCATTTGAGGGATGAGGCTAGAGTTGGAGATTTGGAAACAGGGCTAGAGTGTTGGGTCCAGAGGCCAGAGCTCAAAGAAGGCTGAGAGTGTTAGGAGATACTTCCATTCTTCTAAAAGCCCCCTGCTTTCCTCCCTGACCCTAGGTTGCAATATGGAGGCCTGGGCCAACTGGCAGATGGTGTGGTGGGGTTGGATGACTTCAGGAAGAGCCAGGAGCTGCGAGTGTGGCCAGGCTATGATTATGTAGGATGGAATAACAACAGCTTCCCCAGTGGCTATGTGGAGATGGAATTTGAGTTTGACCGACTGCGTGTCTTCCAGACTATGCGGGTGAGAATTCTGTGGCTGAAGCCCAAATGGAGAGGATATAACGGCCTTGTTGGGGTTGGGGTTGCAGGTGCGAAAATGATATAAAGAGATACTATAATGGGGAAAGATCCCTTTGCTATGATGTCATTTCCTTTCATCCCTACTCAGGTCCACTGTAACAACATGCACACCCTGGGTGCCCGGCTCCCTAGTGGAGTGGAGTGCCGCTTCAAGCGAAGCCCAGCCACAGCCTGGGAAGGAGAACCAGTACATCAAGCCTTAGGAGGAAGTTTAGGGGACCCCAGAGCCCGGTCTGTGGTTGTGTCTTTGGGGGGCCGAGTAGGTCGATTTCTGCAGTGCCGCTTCCGTTTTACTGGGTCCTGGCTGCTCTTTAGTGAAATCTCTTTCCTTTCTAGTAAGTTTCTCCCCAACAATACCCTTCATTCCCAGCCCATTTTGTGGTGGAGTGATACTGTTCATGCCCCCCTGTCTGTTGTCTCAGGTCCTTACCATCTGGCAATTTCTCTTCCCTTTGCTCCTGAGATGTTCTTACACAGTGTCATCCCAAGTCTCCTGCCCCAACTCCCTTCCTCTCTCACTATCTCAACCTGTATAATTCTTTTGTGTTCCTTTATAACTTATCCACTTGTTTCCTCAGGCCCATTTGTGTTCCTGGTCATCCCTTACACGCTATATTGTTTGTCACTCAGTCTCACCTCCACCGGGCTTTCCTGTGTCTGCTTTGTCTTTCGATCAGTTTTGCTAGCAGCGAAACCTATCTCCAGAAATCTTTGGACCACACTTTTCAGCTGTACCCAATATGTGTTTTCTCTGTCAAACTGTCTATTCATTCTTTTAGACTCCTGCTGTCCTGTGTCTTCTCCATCTGTCTGTCTTTCTCCACCCCAAACTTGCCCAACAGCCTCCTCTCAGCTGCTCCAGAATTCATTTCTGATCCTTATGTTTCAGAAGAATGTTTTATTGTCATGTAATCTATCTTCCCCACATCGTTTCCTGTTTCTCCTCTCCTTATTTACCTTTTTCTCTTTACCCAGCTCTCTCTTTTCTTTCTATTTGTTCTCCCCAGATATTCTGAATGAATCCTCTCCAGGCTTGGGTGGCACCCGACCACCTGCCCCTTGGTGGCCACCAGGCCCAGTTTCTACCAACTTCAGCAGCTTGGGTAATGTCCCTGCCCTCTGTCCTTCCCTTCCTCCCTATTCCTTGAATTTAATCCAACCAATGTTTATAAAATGCATCAGATTGTGCTCTTGGGATATAAAGACCAAAAACTGCTCTCTGCTCTAGAGAAGCTTACATTATGCTGAACCACCTGAGTCCTGGATTTCCTTTTCATCCCTAGTCTTGAGTTCTGACTTCTTTCTCCTTCTCTCTGCACAGAGCTGGAGCCTCGGGGGCAGCAGCCTGTGGCCAAAGCAGAGGGCAGCCCCACAGCCATTCTGATTGGCTGCTTGGTGGCCATCATCCTGCTGCTCCTGCTTATCATTGCCTTTATGCTCTGGAGGCAGCATTGGCGAAGGCTGCTTGGCAAGGTGGGCAAGGGTTTGGGAAGGTCAGGGATGGGTTTGTGTCTTGAGAGAATATAAGGTCCAGGAATAAAAGGGAATGAATGGTGAAGAGGAGGATAGGACAAAAGATGAGAATAAGAATAGCAGAGTATTTATAAAGTGCTTTTCATATGTTGTCTCATTTGATTCTCACAACAGCACTGTGAGATAGAGGCTATTATTGTAGCCATTTTATAGATGGGAAAATTGATGGTAACTGAAAGGTTAAGGGATTTGATCCAGTATCACACAACCAGAAAGAATTGAGGATTTGAATTCAAGTCTTTCTGACTCAAGTTCACTACTCCAACTACCTGACAGGAATAGTTGATATTGCTAGGATATAACCTTGGTAGGTAGAAAGTGGTAGAGGCTAATGTGTGCTTTGACTCCCAGGCTCTCTCATTTTCCCTCAATTCCTGCCAGGCTGAGCGACGAGTATCAGAGGAAGAGCTGACAGTTCATCTCTCTGTCCCTGGGGACACTGTACTCATCAACAATCGTCCAGGACCTCGAGAACCACCCCCTTATCAGGAACCTCGACCGCGTGGGAACCCACCTCACCCTGTTCCCAGTGCCCCTAATGGTTCTGGTATGGCCTTTAGAGGGAAGGATTAATACCATCTGCCCTCACTCCTATGATCTCTCTCTCTCTTTCTTTCTCATCGTCTCTGTTTTTACCTTCTACGTTTCTTCTTCTCTATGGCCTTCTTCAGGATGTCATAACTCATCCTGTTGTTTCCTCAGGTCCATCTGTGTTCCTGGTCACCCCTTACACTATATTGTTTGTGTCAATCAATCCCATCCCCATCAGTCTTTCCAATGTCTTCCTTGTCTTTCTGTCTCCCCTACTCAACTCTTTGGACCATACTCTTTGGTCATATCCATATGTCTTCTCTGTCAGCCTGTCCATACATTCTTCTAGACTCATCCTATCCTGTGTCTCCTCTATCTGTCTGTCTTGTCTTCTTGGTCTCTACCCATCCCTTGTCTCCTCCAGAGTCATAACTAGTTTGGGGCAATTCAGGCTTTGCTCCTGGGCATTTGAATTTAGAGGGTGTAAAAATTTAACAATGGAGAAGCCACAATAGTAACTAGTTACCCCTCTTGCTCAAGATAGCTTTATATTAATTACTTAACACTATTTTCATACTATTAATTTAAAAAACTATCCAAGGGCATACAATTCATGCTGCTCACCCAGGGCCCATGCAAGTGCTTCTTGCCCCTTTGCCTCAGGCACCAAAAATACCAGTTAAGGCTCTGGTTTCCTATTCATTTGTCCATCCCCCCTGGTCTCACCCTATCCCGGTGTCTCCCCCACCCCTCCTTCTCCCGACAGCGATGCTGCTCTCCAATCCAGCCTACCGCCTCCTCCTGGCCACTTACGCCTGTCCCCCCCGAGGCTTTGGCCCCCCCACACCCGCCTGGGCCAAACCCACCAACACCCAGGGTAAGCCCCATCATCCCCTGGGTTCCCCCAGGCACCCCACTACACAGTGGTGTGGGAAAAAGACTGACTCATTAGGCTTTCTTTGCTCCCAGCCATGTCCTTTTCTGCTCTCCAGAGCATTGGAGGAGAAAACTCTTGCACCTTTAGCTCTACTGTATTGTTTTCTGCCCTTTTTTGAGATCTCTCTTTAGAGTAATGGAGGAGAAGACTCACTTGGATTGAGTTCTTGGCTTTTTCCTTTTCTTTTTCCCTTTAGCACATTCTCTGTAGGTTTTTGAAGAGGAAGGTGATTTCAGAGCCTTAACTCTTTCCATCACTTCGCATTCCTCATCCTTTGGTTTCCCCCTCCCTCCAGAGCTGCATAGGAGGCAACTCTACCACCCTTGTCACTTCCCCTTTCCCCCATGTTTCTTTTCTATGGAGTTTAAGAGTTGAAGGTTCTCAAATCCCACCCCTTTCTGTCCCCTCCCACTCCTTTGTGTTTGCTTTGTTGTCTCTCCCAGGCACCTTGAGCTTCAAAGAAAATTCTCTAACCTGTCTACCCTTCTTCCCATGTCTAGATTCCTTGTTATAGGATTTGTAGAGGCAGGTCTCCTATTCTCTGTTCCCTCTCTGTGCCCCTCTGCCGCTTCTACTCTGTCTTTGGGGCTGCTGGGTTGGGATGGAAAAGGTTTGGGAGAGATAATGAAATGGTAAAGTCAAAGTTGAAGGGCTGGGAGGGGAGACTGATTGAGCAAGAGGAAAATCTGGGTGGGGAAATTTAAGGTTTAAAAAAATGTGGATGGGTAAATCTCCCCTCCTATCCAGATAGATACAAAGGTATCTCTACTGTTGAAAGTTCCTTAGGAAAGAAATCTCTCTGCTATTCAGAGCTTACCCTGTTCTATTGTCACATCCCCTACCTAGTGAAGTCTGATCTTCATCCCACCTGTTGTTTTGCTTTAGCCTGTCCTTTGTGGGTAGATGAAAAACATGAAAATACAATATATAGAGAATATCCAGGTTCTGTCACCTGGGGAATGCAAGAGGGAAGGGGGCTAGGAGGACCTAGGCACCTTGGTCGGGAGTGAACTGTACCACTGGGAATCTGAGGCTACCTCAGCTGCTCTTAATGCCTCTCTCTTCTGCCCTACTCTTCAGCTTGCCATGGAGACTACATGGAGCCAGAGAAGCCATGTGCCCCGCTGTTGCCGCCACCCTCCCAGAGCAGTGTCCCCCACTATGCTGAAGCTGATATCGTCACTCTCCAGGGTGTCACTGGGGGAAATACCTATGCTGTCCCTGCACTGCCTCCAGGGGCTACAGGTGATGGCCCTCCCCGAGGGGATTTCCCCCGATCCCGGCTCCGCTTCAAGGAGAAGCTAGGTGAAGGCCAGTTCGGGGAGGTGAGGAGCAACTCAATTCAGTTCAATTCAGCAAACTTTTATTAAGTTCCTGCTGGGTGCAAGGCACTGGAGATACAAAGGCAAAACACAAGAAAAAGACCTGCTCTCAAGGAGCTTATATTCTGCTTGGGGGATACAGCAAGTACACAGATAAGTAAATACAAGGTAATTGGTCGAGGAAGAGAGTATGGATAATTGGGAGGACCAGGGAAAATTTCAAGGAAGCTCACACCTGAGTTGGTCTGTGAAGGAAGCTAGGGATTCCAAGTGGTAGAGGTAAGGAGAGGTTACTCAGGTGTGAAGGTGGACAGCTGGGCTCACACATTGTGCAAATGCAGGGAGGCAGGAGATATTTGTCCAGTTTAGGGAACAGCTAGTAAGCTAATTTGGTCATCACATAGAACATGTAAAAGGGAGTAATGCCAAATAAGGTAGGTCTGAGGCAGATAGTGGAGTGCCTTAAAGAACAGGCCAAGGGGGCGTATTTTATTCTGCGGGCAATAGAGAGTTTCTGAAGCAGGGGACTGGCATCGTCAGACGCATACCTTAGGAAGATTCTTTAGGAAGCTACGGAGAGGGCAGATTGGACAGGGGAAAGACTTCAAGTAATGAACAAACTAGGAGGCTATTGCTACAGCCTAGGAATCCTAGCCCAGGAGATGGGTGATGAGGGTCTGAACTGTGATAGTGGCTGTGCAAATGGAGAGGAAGACACGAGTTCAAGAGAGGCTATAGAGTTACAATGAGCAATGTCTGATAATTGAATGGATGCAGAGGTAAAGGAGAGGGAAAATCAAGATGACTCCCACATCACTACCTTTCCTTTGACCTCTGACCTCTAACCCAATCCTCCCTCTTTTGAGTGGTATTAGCACTACAGAAACCACCTCCATTTTACCTTTCTTCATCTTGGGCAATGGAAACTCTGCAACAGATGATGATAGCAACTCACATTAGTATTGCATAATTCGATTTTCAGTGAGCTTTTAGGGATATTTCCTCATCTTTATAACAACCCAGGGAAGTAGACAAAACAGTACTATTAAGACCATTTTACAGACTGATATTCAGAGAAGTTAAGTATGTTGCCTAAAGTCACACAGCAAGTAGATACAGCCAGGACTGTGGCTCCTAGTCAGTCCATTATGCCAGTACTTTTTTTCTTGACTCTAGACCTCTTTGATCCTTGTAGTATCTCCCAATGACCTAGTTCTCTTCTCTCCCTCCCCTTCACAGGTGCATTTGTGTGAAGTGGAAAGTCCCCAGGATCTGCTCAACCTAGAGTTCCCCCTCAATGTGAGGAAGGGACGCCCCTTGTTGGTGGCTGTCAAGATCCTTCGCCCAGATGCCACAAAGAATGCCAGGCAAGGCTCAAATGCATTGTGGGGCTTGGGATGGGTAGGTAGAGGCAGGGGAGAGATTGCAGCATGAGGGGAAGAAAGGATTGATTCCAAAGGGAGGAGGTAGAATCTCGAAGAAGGAATTCATCAATTTGATTAATTTTCTTATGAGCAGGGAGATATGGAGAGGATTGTTAGAAATTGCCCTTTCTAATCTTCTCCTCTATTCTCTAGGAACGATTTCCTGAAAGAAGTGAAGATCATGTCAAGACTGAAGGACCCTAATATAATTCGGCTGCTAGGGGTGTGCGTGCAGGATGACCCCCTCTGTATGATCACTGACTACATGGAGAATGGTGACCTCAATCAGTTCCTTAGTGCCCACCGATTAGAGGACAAAGCTGTAGATGGCAGCCCAGGAGATGGAGGAGCCACTCAGGGGCCCACCATCAGGTAACCTACCTGAAGGCAAAGTAAAAAAGGGGTTAATGAAGGTTAGCCATTGCTCTGGCCACACATACACATATACATCAAGCTGATGCTATCCTCTAGAGTGATCTGTGGTAGAACAAGGCAAGGATCATTGAGTTAGAAAGGATTTATAATGTAAGGATTTATAATAGGGTTCTTAACCTTTTCTGTGTTATGAAACCTTTTGGAATTCTGGTCAAGTCTATGGATCCCTTCTCAGAATAATATTTTTAAATAATTGAAGGAAATGCTAATTTTCAAGTAGAGGTTAATGAAAACAAAGATGTAATTTTTTCTCATCTAAGTTCACGGATCCCCTTGAAATTTATTTGTTCACCCTTTTGGAGTCCCTAGACCCCAAGTTAAGAAACTGATTTTACAGAGAGCAGCTAGGCAGACTCCCAGATAGGACAGAGAGACAGCTAGAGGTCTGCTCAAATGCTCTGAGAACAGGTAGAAAGAAGGCACATTTGGAATCACAAAGGTATCACCTGACCACCATATTTCCCTGTCATCCCTTGCCTAATCTCATAGCACAAGTCTGGAACCCTATAAATAGCAACCTTCTGTGGGTGAGAATAGGGAGATGGTTTGGTATGAAAATCCCATCTGGCCCCTTGGAGAGATGTGAGCAGTGCTGGTGAGTGGGTCATACCATCTCTTCACTGGGACAGTATAACTTGGGCAACCCTCATTATCCGGCCTGTGGTTCTGGGGCCTTTCCTCTCTGATGCTGGGATCCCGCTCCCTTTCAGCTACACAATGCTGCTTCATGTGGCAGCCCAGATTGCCTCTGGTATGCGATACCTTGCCACACTCAATTTTGTGCACCGGGATCTAGCCACAAGGAACTGCTTGGTGGGTGAGCATTTCACCATCAAAATTGCTGACTTTGGAATGAGCCGAAACCTCTATGCTGGGGATTATTACCGTGTGCAGGGCCGAGCTGTGTTACCCATCCGATGGATGGCTTGGGAGTGCATTCTTATGGTAAGGAAGTCCTTTGGTAAGTAGGGAGAAGAGAAAGAGTGGCAGTAAAGAGATGTGGCTAGGGACCTGGGTTCTAGTTTAGACTGTCACTAATTAACTGAGTAACCTTGAGCAAGTAACTTCCCTCTAGGTCTTAGTTTTTCTCATGTATAAAATGAGGAACTTCAACTAGATGATATCTAAAGTCTCTTCCAGCTTTAACGTCCTTTCTTCTAAGGAACTGGAGAAAGGGGCTAGTCATTGGGATTGATACAGGGTATATATGGTGGGGAGAGCAGAGAGAAATCAAGAGAAAAGGTAACCAGGGAGGGAGGAAAGAGGGAAAAGTCAGAGTGTGAGGCTAAGTCATAAAGCAGTGAAGAGATGAGGAGAGGGTAGAATCAGGAAGAGAGCCTTGGGACAGGAAAATGGTTAAAGGCAAAGGGGAAGGGGAAGGATGATGGGGGGTGGGGAAAGGGTAGAATCCTTGGCAAAGACAGGCCACTAAAAGTGAGCAGGGTCTTAGGAGAGAATAGGATCGTGGAAAAAGTCGTCCTCATGGTGAGGGCATGCAGAAAGACAGAGCTAGGTATGAGGGACCAGTGTGTTTAGGGAAAAGGTCTTGGGATCTTCTGCACTAAATTCCCATTCTGACTAATCCCTTTTCCCACCCCTCCAGGGAAAATTCACAACAGCCAGTGATGTGTGGGCCTTTGGAGTGACCTTGTGGGAGGTGTTGATGCTGTGTCGAGCTCAGCCTTTTGGGCAGCTTACTGATGAGCAAGTCATTGAGAATGCCGGGGAGTTCTTCAGGGACCAAGGCCGGCAGGTCAGAAGTTGGCCGGGGGTAGGAGAGGAGGATACAGGGGGTTCTGGAATGGTAGGAGTTAAGAGAAGGGGCAGAGATTTGGTGGGAAAAGCACCAAATTTGGACCTGGGTTTGAAATCCAGCTTTGCTATTTCACCTGTGGGACGAATTTGCTCAAGCACACCTTCCTCTCTCCATCTTCTGATACATTGTCTGATACAATCTAGGTGTACCTGGCCCGCCCTGATGCCTGCCCTCTGGGACTCTATGAACTGATGCTTCAATGTTGGAGCCGAGAACCAGAGGAACGACCCCCTTTTCCCCAGTTGCACCAATATTTGACAGAAGATGCCCTCAATATGGTGTGAATCTTGGCACCTACTGTTCATTTGCCTATCCACCTTCCTTGCGTGGCTCGATGATGGGGACAGCAGCTGTACCTGGAGAAGAGGGTACAATACTCCTGTTCCCATCACCCCCTTCTAACTCTTTTGTCCATTCCCAGATCTTACAGTCCCCATCCCCATGATCTCCACTGTGCTATCTCTTCTTCTTTCCTGCCTCTTCTCTGTTGAGCACAAAGCTACCCCAAATGGAGGCAAAGGAAAAGACTGATCTCAGGCAGGCTGTGTCTGCTGTGGGAGATGGGGATTATATGATCGTTTCTCCTCTTTTTGGCCTTTCTTTCATAACTTCTTTGTTTTTCTTTTTGCATCTCTTTCTCTCTTTCCCAGTCTGTCTCTCCTGTTCCCCACCCACCCAGCTGGCCCTGGGATTGGGATTTTCTCTGACCTCTAGCAATCCTCAACGTGAGGGAGGGCATTTATTGGGCAGACACTGGATGTGGCTCTTTGGGGTAGCTGGGCCCCACTGGAAGACACTGGTTCCTGGAGAGATGACTGTAGCCCCACCAGTCCCTCTCTCTCTATCACACACTGGACACAACTGGCTGAGAATTTGGGGGCTAGGGAGGACAGGAAGTAGGGATGGATATCCTCTATCACTTTCCCTGGAATTGTCCCTGGGCTCTGTCCCTCACCTTTCTCCATCTCCCAGTACACTGGACTTGGGGGTTGATTCACCCCTATTTCTCTAATTGCTCTCATCTCCCCCAACCTCTTCTCCTGTGCTGTAGATAGTGCTTGTCTGCGTCTGTAAGTTTCTTTGGAGTAAATATTTTGACTTGGGGGGAGTGGGGAGGGGGGAGGTAACGTATCTGGCCCCTGGGTTAGATGTCTTTATTATTGATATTGCTTTGGGTTTTCTATAATCACTTGGGGTTTGTACATTGTCGGGGGGAGGGGAGAGACACAGATTTTTACACTAATATATGAACCTAGTTGAAGGCAATTTTAATCCCCTGCGATAGGCAGGTAATAAAGGTTGAGTTTTCCAAATGTGCTCCATGTCTGATTCTTGGGATCACTACCAAATCCTCCTCCCACCCTATGCTTCATTTCCCAAAATGTCATGTACTTCTCACAGTTCCTTCCCTAAGAGGAGGAAGGAAAACAAACATCTTTTAAGTCCCTACTATGTGCCAGGTTCTCTGTTAAGCACTTTACAGATATTATCCTCACAACAACCTTGAGAGAAAGGTGTTATTATTATCCCATTTTACAGTTGAGGAAACTGCGACCAACTGAGTTTAAGTGACTCATCCAGGGTCACACAGCTGGGAAACATTAGACTCCAGGCCTACCCCTGCTTCACCACCTAGGAGAGTTTTCCATTTCCAAAGAGGGAAGATGTAGAGGGACTGAAATCTTGTGGGAGGGAGAGATGACAAGCAAACACTTGCTGTCAGAAGATGAAAATCAGGAAATGAAATATAGAGGGAGGTGTAAGAGGTAAATCAGGGGTGCTGCCTAGGTAGTGCTAAATGCAAGGGAGGTCCTGTTTGGTTTGAGCTGGAGAGAGACTGGATAGAAGAAAATCAAAGAATTTTAGAATTGGTAGAGCCTGGAAATGGGTAGAGATCATTTTCATACATCTGAATTGTTCAGTAAATGAAGAGACTCAGAATCGGAGGATTTAAAGCCTCTGTCCATATGGCAATTGGTGAGACAAAGACAGATACCCATATCTCCCAGCTCTCAGTGTAAGTCTTTCCATCATGTGGCCATAAGACAAATACCTCTACCTTGTCCTCATCCCTTCTTGCCTCTGAGAATTTGCTAGAGCAGTTACCTTGATTATGCGTTTGATGATACAAAATGTTTGTTTGGAGTCTTTCCTTTATTGGGTCTTTAGCATTTGCCTGAAAATGCACTTTGCTCTTTCCAGGCCAAATAAACAGAAATAAAACCAAATCTTTCCTTGATTTTTTTTAGCCTATAATAAAACACTTTAAGATTTTAAAGTACTTTATCATTATCTCATTTGATCCTTATAATAACTCTGAGGTACAAATGCTGCTATTATCCTCATTTTACAGATTGGAAAACTAGAGCAGATAGGTTAAAGACAGCTGGGAAGTGACTGAACTTTGGGCTTCCTGACTCCAGGCCCAGCCCTCTACCCTGTGCCACATAGCTGGCATTTCATCCTTCTCCATTTTATTGCTAAACTTCTTGAGAGCTAGTCTGCACCTAAAAGGTCTAATTCCTCAGTATCATTCCACACTGTCCAAAATAATCTGGTTTTGGTCTGATATTTATATTTATTCTAAGGTCTACTGCTTCCTAATTGCCAACTTCCATGACCTTTATTTTTTTTAGATGCAGATATATGTTTGTGTACACCTACATATATATGTACATATGTAAACATATATATATGTGTGTGTGTATATATATATATATATATATATATATATGTAAAATCATACTACCATACTTCTATCAGTTCTTTCTCTGGAGGTGGATAGCAACTTCATAAGTTGATTTGAGTGTTTATGTTCCTAATAAATGAGTCATTCACAGCTGCTCTTGGAACACTACTGCTGTTACTGTATACAGTGTTATCTTGGTTCTGCTCATTATTTCATTCATGTCTTTCCATGTTTTTCTCAAATCAACCTGCTCATAATTTCCTACAGTGCAATAGGATTCCATTACAATCACATACCACAACTTTTTCAACCCTTCCATAATTGATGGACATCCCTCCTAATTCTTTGCCACCACAAAGAGAGCTGCTATTAAGTATTTCAGAATATATAAGGATTTTTCCTTTTTCTTGGAAAACAACTTAAGAATGGTATAATTGGATCAAAGGGTATATACAGTTTTATAACTCTTTTGAGTATAATTCTAAATTGCTCTCCAAAATGATTGGATCAGTTCACAGTTCTTTTGTGGCCTTATTTCTGTCTTCATTCTTGACCTTCGGACAGCTTTTGACTTTATTATCATCCCTATGTTATTGGATATTTTCTCCATTCTTGGCTCATGTACAATACAATCTCCTAGTGATCTTCCTACCTCTGTAACTACCTTCTCATCTCTTTCGCTGACTTGGCATCCTCTCCTTAACCCCTTAATGTGTGCGTTCCTAGAGTTTGTTCTCCATTCTCTTCTATCTCTCTACTTTCACGCTTGTTAACTTGGTTCACTTCTGTGCCTTCAGCTTCCACTTCTGCCTGGATGACTCTCAAATCTCTCTGAGCTTTAGACCTGCATTTTCTGATGCCTACAGCAGCCTACAAAACTCATGATAGGATCACAGATTTAAGCTGAGAGGAACCTTTTAGAGACCAATGAATCAAAACCTTTCATCATGAGAAAACTGAGTCACAGAGTGGTGAAATGACTTGCCCAGGACCACATAGCTACAATCTGTGGTAGAATTTGAACTCAGGTCTTCCTGACTTAAGTACAACATTCTAACCACTTAGCCATACTGCCTTTTAATACAAATGTGTCCCTCTTTCTGATTTCATTATATCTGTAACACTTCCATTCACCTGGTCTCTCAAGTCAGAAATTTGGGGTTCCTTTTGACTTTTCCTTTTACTTCATCTGTTATATCTTAATAGTTACCAAACCCTTTCTCTTCTATGATCCCACAGTCCCATCCATTTCTTCTCCATTTCTATAGCACAGACCCCTCACTATCCCCTGTCAACACTATCACAACTCCCTTTGAACTTTATTGTGCAATGCGTGAATGCATCTATCATGTACTATTACGTATTGTAATATATATGTAATATATGTATTATCATGTACTTTTATGTATTATAATCATCTGTGTTTGTATCAGTCTCCCAGGCCACCATTTCCAGGACCAATTGCACTTTTACATATCTTCTCCATCTCACTGGTCATGATGGACAGGACTTGGAATACTTCTTGCTCCCTTATCTCTTCCAGGCTCATTCTCTCTACCACTGTCACTCAGTAATCTCTTTTCTTTTGAGGTTCAATTAATGCACATTTACCACCCAATCAAGATTTAGGTAGCTGTTATCTTTCTATTTCTATGATTTTTTTCTTCTTTCCTCAATTATCTCAGTGCTTGGCTCACAGTCTTTCCTCCTCAACTCCTGTTCTTATAGTAGGGGATGCATACATATGTATGTATATACACATGTGTACATACATATACATATAAGCTTACACACATACATGAGTGTGTATACATATATATTTGTGTATTCCCACACACAAATAGACATAGAAACTCTCTCGAATACCTTAACCCCAACGTGACTCATTTTTCATTACCTCCTTCACCGTACTTCAGCTATGCACAGAAATGGTCGTACTTTAATCTTGCCATCACCCACAAATGTTCTACTTCCATGTTCACATGCACAAATTCTTTACCTAATCACAATCTATTGTGATCTCATCCCTCCCTCTGCCTTGCAAATCCAAACCCTGTTCTCTGTCCATGTCCTCCAATCCCTCAGCTCCTCAGTTCTTTCCTTGGTTATCACCCCTGCACTGGCCACGTTCTTCTTTCCCCTTCTTGATGAACCAGGTCAACCTTACGCTCTCCTCTTCCCTTGAATCCCTTGCCCTCTTATTCATTTCCAATGTTGTCTGAAGCCTCAGCCGTTGACTATTCCCACCATCTGTTGCCTTTGCTCCTGCTTCCATTCTGAAACTAAGCTGTAGAAAATCACAAAACTGTGCTGACTGGATCCACTACAAACGTATGTTATATAGTCTCAACCAGACTCCCACTGAGGCTTTATATCTCCCTAGTTGATTCACTGTGTCAGTCACCACCATGGCTTTTCATACCCTTTCTTCTCTCCTCAAGCCTGTCATGGCTCCCCTTCCCCACATCCTTTCAGCTAAAGCCTTGCCTCATGTTTCACTTGTCAAGGGCTCTTTCTTCTCCGCCTCCTTTTCATCTCACTTCACTCAGAATCCTGCTGTGATCTCCTTCACCCTATCTCCAGCAGTTTGCTGGAAAATTTGCCTCACTTTCCTCTGACTGCTGAGGGTATGGCCATCCACTCTGCCCCCCCAGGTCACACCCTAGGTGTCTTTCTCAATTATTCACTTTCTCTCACCCCTTATATTCAATCTGTTGTCAAAGTCTGTCATTTCTGCCCTTGCAACATCTTTTTATGCCACTTCTTTTCTCTGGTGCTGTCTCCACCCTGATGCAAGCCCTTATCACCTCATATTCTACTACAATAGCCTGCTGCTAAGTTTCCCTTCCTCAAACCTCTCCCCACTCCATCCCATACTCCACTTGGCTATTAAGATGTCAGTTGTTCTTAAAGCACAGGCCTGATCACACTACTGCTCTACTACCAGTGGCTTCCTATAACCTCTGGGATAAAATACAAAATTATCTCTTTGGCATTCAAGGCCTTCATAACCCCACTTCTTACCTTTCCAGTCTTCTTACACCTTATTCCAGATACCTTATTCTTTCCCTCTCAGCTTCATTTATTTTTTTTTTCTTTTGCTCATTAAAAGGGCCATTCCCTGACTCCTCTGAAAGAGGGCTCTTCACTCAATGGGCATTACCTCCCTCTAAGTGAATATCTGAAAAGGACAAGGTCCCCCACTGCATTCTGGTTCATCTCCAGTCATCCTGATGAATATCTGGTCATTGGATCCAGATGACTCGGGAGGAGAAAGTGAGACTGGTGACCTTGCACAGCCCCTTCCTCACTCAAAACAAAGTCCAGTGCAAGACATGTCATCATTTTTCTGATGTCATGGTCTTCTTCAAAAATGAAGGATGAACACAACAATCCCAAGTGCTGTGCAATTTGGCTTCTTGTCCCTTGAAGAAGGCATTCCATTTCCTGGCTCCTGGAATTTTCAGTGGCTATCCTTCCTGTCTAGAATTCTCACCCTACTGGATTCTCTGGCTTCCTTTAAATTCCAGCTAAATGCCCTCCTTCCCATCTTTTTCTGTCCCCTTAATGGTAGTGCTTTCCCTCTATTGATTACTCCAGTTTATCATGTTTATGACTTGTTGTATCTCATTATTTGCATGTTGTCTTCCCAATTAGACTGTGAGCTTCTTGAGAGTGGGACTGTTTTTTCCCCTTTCTTTGTACCCCCAGCAGTTAGTACAGGGACTGGCACATGGCAGGTACTTAAAAATGCTTGCTGACTGCCACACTGTAAGGTCTATGAAGGCAGAGGCCATATCTTATTTATATTTCGAACTTTCTTAGAACAAATTGAAGCACCGTGCTCTGCACATAGCAGGTGCTTAATAAATGTTTGTTCAATGGATGGATGAAGTAAGACTTTTGAAAAATTCTTCGGATAGTTAAAAAAATACTCTTTGGGTCTTTATCCCATTTTCCAATCATACTGAGTCAGATCTCCCAGAAAAAGTCTACCTGAATTTCTCCCTCAAGGTTTTCAAGGTACCTTTGGGGAGTTGGGGCATTTTCTATCACAATAAGCTTAAGTTCTGCTATGTTCTCCCCAATATCAATTACCAGTGATTAGCATCCAGTACCATTTAACACAAGGACAAACTATACTGAGGGCCAAATCTGACTTGTAGCTGGTTTTTGTAGGATTCCCAGCTAAGAATGGTTGTTACATTCTTTTTTTACTATAATGACTTTATTCAAAAATGTAAAAAAAAATTCTTAGCACAAGCGCAGTTCAAAAACAGGAAGAGGGACAGATTTGGACTATGGACTGTGATCTCGGATTTTATTGATTAATATCAATTAACTTTTTACAAAGGAATATTTACTAAGAAGATATTGCAAAAACTAAAAATACAAAACCTCTCTCCCTAAAATGGTAGCATTATTTTCCCCTATGTCCTCCAGAGTGAGTAGGCTTACCCATAAAGTATTGATTAAAAAGCATCACTGGACCTCCATTCCTCTGACCTTTGGAATCTCACAATCATTTCATCTCCAATGCTCTACCTGAGAGCAAGGAAGAATGGATATATTCTTCTCTTTTCTCCCTTACTTTATCTCCTTCCTCCTCATCTTACTTCACTAAGATTCATTCTGCTGTGATCTCCTGTGCTCCTTTGCTGGAGAATTTGCTTGACTTTCCTCTTACTGCTGAGAGTATGACCATCCACTCTATCCCCCGGATCACAACCTATGTGTCTTCTTCAATCACTCACTTTCTCTCACCCCTTATACTCAATTTGTTGTCAAAGTCTGTCATCAGGTACAGAAGCAACAACAGGGCCATGTACTCACGATTTCACGCCATCTTGGGCAGTGCTTCAGGCTGTTGACTCTCTCTCCCTCCACCCTTTCTTGGAAGCTTATAGCAGTCCTTGGAACACGGCCAGGTAGGAAAGAGAAAGAGGCTTACTTTGTCATATTTTGTTGTCATTCAGTCACATCCAACTCGTTTTGACCCTGTTTGGGGTTTTCTTAGCAAAGAAATTGTAGTGGTTTTACCATTTCCTTCTCCAGATCATTTTGCAGATGAGGAAACTGATGCAAACAGGATTAAGTGACTTGCCCAGAGTCACACAGCTGGTAAGTGTTTGAAGCCAGATTTGAACTTGGGAAGCTGAATCTTCCTGACTCTAGGCTCAACACTATCCACTGCACCACCTGGGTGCCTATTGAATTTACCAGTTCCAGATCAGCAGCCAGTCCAAAGTCCATTTCTTTACCATGTGGTTATCGGAATAGAAGTAGGTATAGAACACCTACATATACCTCGAAATAGAGTTGGGAGAAGAGTCTATTTCATATCAATAATCATTTCCAGAAGCTTACTCACCAACTGTGCATGCTCCAAGGACTGAACCCTTCTTATATAAAAGCTACATTATGAATTAGAAGATCAAAGAAGAGATAGATTTATTGTTTATGGCACATAATGTATTGTTGACAAATAATAAGAAAGAAGACAGAGCTACTTTAATTTGACTTTGCTGATATGTGTGTTCCTTTCAAATGATGTACTCTTCAAGCTAAGAGGTTAGAGGAAAAGATAGAGAAGAAAATGAAATCTAAGCAATGAAGACAAAGTAAGAGACCATCCTAATCTGTTTCCTCGTCTGTAGAACAAGGGAGTTGGACTCTAAGGTACCTTCCAGCCTTTTCATCAAGGATCTTATGAAATGAAAGCACAATGTGTCTGATATTACTTCCAGGATGCAAAAAAAATTCGTTGTGTGAGGCTAGAGCCACTTTCAGTAGTCTTCAAGAAATCAGAGATAGTAGGAGAAGTGCCAGAAAACTTGGGAGAGGCAAATGGCACAGGATTTTCTAAAAAAGGATTTCCCCCATGTATCTGTTGGACTTTTTTGGACACTACATGCTAATAAGCCTGACATCATGAAAACTGCAAATTATTAGAGTTATAAGAGACCTTAGAGAACATTTAGTCCAATTGCCTAATTTTACGGATAAGGAAATATTTTTTAAAATTTTGATACATTTTATTGATTTTTTTGATACTACATCAGTTTCCAATTATATCTTTCTCCTTTTTGTCCCCGAAGAACCATCCCTTGTAATTAATGAATAAAAAAAGAGAGGAAAGAGAAGCATTTTATCAGAACTAACCAACACATCAATTAATTCTAACAGTATACATGATTTTCTATACCTGTAGTTCACCCCACTTCTGAAAAGAAAGTTTGGAAATACATTTTCTCATCTCTTCTTCAATTATTTACTTTTTTATTTCCTTTTGAATGGCTATAGTTATTGTGTATATTATTTTCCTGGTCCTGCTCACTTCTCTTGGGATCCATTCATATAGGTCTATTCATTTATCTCTGAATTTTTCTTATTCATCATTTTTGGGGTTATATTGAATTACATTTATATACCACATTTTGTCTGGGCATTCCCCAGCTAATGGGTCTCAACTTTGTTTCCAGTTCTTTACTACAACAAGAAATGCTGATATGAATGTTTTGTTGTATAGAAAAACTTTCTTTTTCTTTTTACCTTCTTGGGATATATGCCTAGCAGTGGGATTTATAGCATAATTCTAAATTCCTTGAGGGAATTAATTATTAAACTCATGAATAGTGAGCATTTACAAAGAGTGATGGTTCTTAAAAATCATGGGATTGTAGATTTGGAGCTGGAAGGGATTGTAGAAGTTACATAGTCTAACACCCCTCATTTTACATGTGAGAAAACTGAGGCTCAGAGAAATTAAATAACTTGTCCATGGTCAGATAGTTACTAAGTGTCAGAAGTGGCATTTGAAGCGAGCTCTACTTGAGTCTAAGCCCAGAACATACCTCACTAGGTCATATTTTTGGTTCACAAGGAAGTCATGCTGAAGTTGTTTCATTTGGTTGTTTTGTTTTGTTTTTTTGATAGGGACAGCTCTTGGTGTGGTGGATAGAGTTTTGGACTCCCAGTTATGGAAGACCTGAGTTGAAATTCTGCCTTACTTATTAGCTATGTGATGCCAGGTAAGTCACTTAAACTCTGTCTCAGTTTTTTCATCTGCAAAATGGGGATAATAGTAGTATCTACCTCACAGGGTTGTTGCGAGAATCAGATGAATGTGAGAATCAAATACATGTAAAGTGTTTGTAAATCTTAAAGTGTTATATATAAATGCTAACTTACTAGACTGGTTTCTAGCCTGGTAGATCAGAGTAATGATGTAGGTATAATGTGTCTTGATTTTAGGAAGACATTTGATTAGTTTTATCATAATGTTATTGTGGAGAAAATGGAAAAAAAAATATTGGCAGGATGTTAGCATAGAACAGCACCCAAAGGAAGAAAGGAAATACCATTTATTTACATACATGCTACGTGCCACGCACTATACTAAGTGCTTTTGAATGTTATCTCTTTTGATCCACACAACAACCCTTAGGTGTAGGTGCTGGCACTATCCCCATTTTATAACTGAGGAGACTAAGGCAGACATTTTCTATTATTCGCTGGCGTCCAACTCTTCATGATGCCATTCAGAGTTTTCTTGGCAAAGATAGGGAAGTGGTTTGTCATTTCCATCTCCAGCTCATTTTACAGATGAGGAAACAGGCAAATAGGGTACGTGACTTGCTCAGGGTCACACAGCAAGTATTAAGTGTCTGAGGCTGGATTTTAACTCCGAAATAGCAGTCTTCCTGACTCCAGGTCTAGCACTCTATCCACTGCACTATCTAGCTCCCCATGGCAGACAGGACATTGATTAACCCAATCAAAGCTATCTGGGGAGAGGTCTCTCAGTAATGTGGTGCAGAACTGTGTCCTTGGACCTTGGACCTCTTCCTTCCTTCCTTCCTTCCTTCCTTCCTTCCTTCCTTCCTTCCTTCCTTCCTTCCTTCCTTCCTTCCTTCCTTCCTTCCTTCCTTATCTATCCATCCATCTGTCTTATCTATCTATCTATCTATCTATCTATCTATCTATGATCAACAATTTGTTTTAAGTAGAAGGCATTTTCTTTGAATTTTCAGATGGCACAAAATTGGGAGAGTTGACGGCAGATTCAAAATCTACAATTATCTTGATAGATAAAAAGAATGGATCCCCACTAGGATGAAATTTGATAGAGGTAAATGTGGGTTTCATTTAGGTTCGGAAGATCAGCTTCCCAAGTACAAGGCTTAGTCAGCCACTTAACAGGAAAAAGAAGGTAAGGGAGGGTAGTGAATTGCAAGCTCCATACAAGTCAAGTGTGATGTAATAGCCAAGAAAAGCTTATGCTGTTCTGGGATACATTAAGACAGGGAGCTTCCAGGAATACGGAGTCCTGTTATAGCTCACCCAGGGCAGAACCCCTCTGTGCCTTAATTTGTTCTGGACACCCAAGCTTAGGAAGACCACTGCTAAACTGAAGAACATCCAGAGAAGAACAACCAGGATGGTTAAGGACCTTGAGGTCATGCACTGAGAGGATCAGCTGAAGGAACCGGGAGTATTTAACCCTGGGGAAGAGAAGGCTGGGGGAAATGGGGCTTGGGGAGAGGGAGAGGAGAGAGAGAACAAGAGCTGTCAAGTATTTGAAAGGATTCTGTTTGGTCCCAAAATTCTTGGGCCACAAGAAAAGTACAGAAAAGTAGATTTAATTTTATTAGGAAAAAAATTTCCTAAGAATTAGAACTGATCTAGAGTAAAAGGTACTGTCCAGGGTCATACTAAACGACTGGAACAAATAGAGCTTCGGAACTAAAGCCACCTTCCTTCGGTTTCCTAGCCGGTCCTCCCAACGCATGGTCGCGCTAGGTCCCCACCCCATCCTGCCGAGGTGCCCGCTGGGAGTTGTGGTCTGAGGAGGCCTCTGCCCTTTCACCAAAGAGCGGGCAAAGGCGTGGACTCCGATTCCCGGCTTGCTTTGCAGCGCCGTTCGGCCTCCTTATCGCCCCTCCTCCCAGCACCTACTACCCATCCGTGAGTTCCCCTCAGTCGGTGCTGGAGACTTAACTCCATTCCTTTCCTCTTCCTAATCTCCTCCAGCCCCTCCAAGCCGGAGCTCCGGAGCGGGAGGCGGGGGCGCGGAGGAGGACGGCGAGGCCGAGGCCGGGGTGAGTGTGCGGGACGGCCATGGCGAGAGAGGGGGGACCCAGAGAAACCCGAAGTGTGTGTGTGGAGTGTGTATAATGTGTGGAGTGCGGTGTGTATAGTGATGTGTGTGGAGTGTGTATAATGTGTGGAGTGTGGTGTGTATAGTGATGTGTGTGGAGTGTGTATAATGTGTGGAGTGTGGTGTGTATAGTGATGTGTGTGGAGTGTGTATAATGTGTGGAGTGCGGTGTGTATAGTGATGTGTGTGGAGTGTGTATAATGTGTGGAGTGTGGTGTGTATAGTGATGTGTATGGAGTGTGTATAATGTGTGGAGTGTGGTGTGTATAGTGACGTGTGTGGAGTGTGTATAATGTGTGGAGTGTGGTGTGTATAGTGATGCGTGTGAAGTGTGTATAACGTGTGGAGTGTGGTGTATATAGTGATGTGTATGGAGTGTGTATAACGTGTGGAGTGTGGTGTGTATAGTGACGTGTGTGGAGTGTGTATAACGGGTGGAGTGTGGTTTGTATAGTGATGTGTGTGGAGTGTGTATAATGTGTGGAGTGTGGTGTGTATAGTGATGTGTGTGAAGTGTGTATAATGTGTGGAGTGTGGTGTGTATAGTGATGTGTATGGAGTGTGTATAACGTGTGGAGTGTGGTGTGTATAGTGACGTGTGTGGAGTGTGTATAACGGGTGGAGTGTGGTGTGTATAGTGACGTGTGTGGAGTGTGTATAATGTGTGGAGTGTGGCGTGTATAATGATGTGTGTGGAGTGCGGTGTGTATAAGTGACGTGTATGGAGTGTGGTGTGTATAGTGATGTGTGTGGAGTGTGTATAATGTGTAGAGTGTGGTGTGTACAGTGATACGTATAGAGTGTGTATAATGTGTGGAGTGTGTCTAATATGTGATTATGGTTTGTATAGTGATGTGTGTGGAGTGTGTATAATGTGTGGAGTGTGGTGTGTATAGTGATGTGTGTGGAGTGTGGTGTGTATAGTGATGTGTGTGGAGTGTGGTGTGTATAGTGATGTGTGTGGAGTGTGGTGTGTATAGTGATGCGTGTGGAGTGTGTATGATGTGTGGAGTGCGGTGTGTATAGTGATGTGTATGGAGTGTGTATAATGTGTGTAGGGAGTTGTGTGTAGTGTGTGGTGAATAGTGGATAGTGACGTGTGGTATGTATATACCGCATGTGGTGTTTATATGGTGATGTGTGGTGTGTAGCGTGTTGTGTAAAGTGTGTTGTATGTATTGTGTGTAGTGATGTATGTAATGACTATGTGTACTGTAGTAGTGACGTGTATAGTGTGTATAATGTGTAGTGATGTGTGTAGTATGTATATAAGGTTTTTTGTGTGTAATGATATGTGCAGTATGTGTAGTATGCTGTGTGCATTGTGATAATGTGTAGAGTGTAGTGATGTGATAATATGTGTAGTGTGTTGTCTGTGTAGTGATATATGTAATATGTTTAGGGTGTGGTGTGTATGATGTCTGTAGTATGTAATGTGCATAGTGTGTTGTATGTGTAGTGATGTGTATAAGGTGTGTAGCATCTAGTGATTGTGGTGTGTGTAGTATCTAGAGATGTATATGATATGTTTGTGACACACACCTGCGCAAGGGGAGGCACCATTGTGCTGCACTCTTTAATCATAATTCTGCAACACTTTGAGGTTGGTGAAGTGCTTTCTCCACATCTTTCTTTGAATGCAAGAATCACATTATTCCCCTTTTTCATGAGTGTTAAGAGAGGGGAACAAACTTGGTCAGTCACACAGCTGGCAGGCATCTAAGTGGGCACTTGAGATCAATGCCAGTTCTGATTCCTCTCTACAGTGTTGTTTCTCCCCCAAATGCTTTAAGTTTCACAGGATAGGTGTTTCTGTCTCCATCTTACAGATAAAACAACTGTGCTTTAGAGAGATGAAGTGACTTGCTCAACATTTTATCACTAGTAGCTGACTGAAATGGAATTTGAACCCAAGAATTTAATCTAGTTGAGAGGGGATGTATGTGGTCTCCCTCTTTTGAAGAGAAAGGACCTTGAGAAGAGACTAAGAGGAGGGATTTGATTTTTAGAGAAAGAGATGAGATGCATGGTAGTATAAAATTATAGAATTTAGACCTGAAAGTAATATTAGAGATAATTTAGTCTAAATCCCTCACTTATAGTCAGTCAACAATCATTTATTAAGCACTTATATACCAGAACAGTGTCATAAGTACTGGGCACACAAAGAAAGGCAGAAAACTCTGCTTCCTAACAAAAACCCAGTCCCTACTCTCTCGGGCCTCAAAGTCTAAGTGGGGGAGACAACATGTAAATAACTATGTACAAACAAGATAGATACAGGGTAAATTTGAATTTATCTCAGAAAGAATGAAATTTTAGTGACTACAGAAGTTATTCCACCAAGGTCACCTGGGTATTTGTTAAGTGGCAAAATGGGAATTCAAATCCAGGTCATAGGATCAGGATCTATGGATCAGGAAAATTGGTTTAATTTCCTCATTATACACATGAAGAAAAGGAGCTGAAATGAAGTCAAAGGGCTTACATATAATAATAGAGCTAGGATGTGAATTATGAGATCTCCAATTTCAAATCCAGCATTCTTTCATCATGACTTTCTAAGGTATGACCATAGTGTAATGGGGGAGGTAACACCTTGAAGGAGAACGTTGCTGGGAGTTAGGAGACCTGTATGATAATGTTATTTCTGCCACGAGCTAGCTGTGTGACCCTGGGCAGGTCACTTAACCTTGTTTTCCTCAGTTTCCTTATCTGTAAAATCTGCTGGAGAAAGAAATGCAAAGCACTCCAGTATCTTTGCCAAGAAAACCCTAATGGGATCATGAAGAGTTGATCACAACTGAACAACAAACAGCAACAAAAACATGTATATACTGTGTTTTACAAGTATTTCACATGATCATACAAACATTCCTGAGAAGTGTATAGGGCAGGTACCCTTGTCCCCATTTAAAGATGAAGAAATTGAAGTGATTTGCCCAAGGTCACACATTTAATTAGGTATGTATTCAAACCTATTGTCTGTCTGTTGCTCTCCATGTTACATTGTATCATATCATATCACTCTCAATTCTTTGTCCCAGGACAGTCAGAAATAGTACAGTCTGTTGCAAGATAAGATGTCTGGCAGCTCTCTAGAGAAGATACAAAGAAGGAAGAATAGAAAAGAAGACAGAGACTGATGAGAAAGACAAGTAGATGCAAGTTAGATTTAGCAGAAATATGGGTTGATGTGAATAATCATGAAGGAGAATAATATGGTAGAAGGTGGAAATGATGTTTGAATGCTAGGTTGAGAAAAGTGATCTGTCGGTTGTTGACATTAATGATGTTGCAAAGATTAATCACATATTTCTCCTCTCTCTTCAGATGATGGAGGGGACTCCACCTCGGACTGGGCTGAACCGGGGACAGCTGCAGTGCCGTAACCTGCAGGAGTTTTTGAGGGGTTTGAGTCCTGGAGTACTAGACCGACTTTATGGTCACCCAGCTACCTGCCTGGCTGTCTTTAGGTGAGAGAGACCTGTTTGTGGCAGGGACCCAGAAACCACTAATTGTGAAGAACTTAGAGGCTAATCCTGAATCACCATGAGAGAGATTGAAATGCCTTGTTGATAAGTTAGGATGGGAGAAGATCCTACTCCAAAAAGCCAGGATACCAGAGATGATGTTTTGGATGTAGGAAATTGGAGAGACCCTTGGTAACTGAGAAACAGTTGGAAGATGAATTATCATGCTAATCCCTCATGTCTTTGTCATATCTCCTACAGGGAGCTCCCATCCTTGGCTAAGAACTGGGTGATGCGGATGTTGTTTCTGGAGCAGCCATTGCCCCAAGCAGCTGTAGCCCTGTGGGTGAAGAAGGAGTTTAGCAAGTGAGTCTCCTTGCGCTCCCAACATTCCTTTAGGGTCTTCTGTGTACCCATTTCTCAGGTCCCCAGAAGCTCATGTCTTCTGTGTCACTTCACTGCTGCTTTTTTAGAGCCCAGGAAGAAAGCACAGGACTGTTGAGCGGCCTCCGTATCTGGCACACCCAGTTGCTCCCTGGTGGCCTTCAGGGCCTTATCCTTAACCCTGTCTTCAGACAGAATCTTCGTGTTGCTCTCCTGGGAGGGTATGTTATCTTTCTTTGGTACAAAATACTATCCACAGGAATGGGGATGGAGGAAGGGCTCCCCAAAGTACTTCTTGTGACTTCCAGAGTTTTTGTAGATCTCCTCCCCTGCTTCACTGGATAGGTTAACCTGAGGTTATTCTGAGGGGATAAAAGTCATGCTCATGGCTGATAAAGAGGAGGGAGGAGGCTGGCGGTATAGGGGATAGAAGGAGAGGAAGCATGTTTTTACTTTAGATCCATTTGGCCATAGGGGGAAGGCTTGGTCTGATGACACAAGTCAACTTGGTCCAGACAAACATGCCCGGGATGTTCCTTCACTGGACAAGTATGCAGAGGAAAGATGGGAGGTAAGATTCCCAAGGGCAAAGTCTTTGTGTTCCCAGAGATTCCCTCAAACTTGTTTATGTCAAGGTCTGTATGTTCCCCTTAAATGCCTCCTAGCCTTCTATAGAAGCTCCTCTGTCCTCTGCTCCACCTGGATGAGACTCAGGCTTCCCCATCCCTCAGGTGATCCTGCACTTCATGGTTGGCTCCCCGAGTGCGGCCGTCAGCCAGGACCTGGCCCAGCTACTCAGCCAGGCTGGGCTCATGAAGAGGTGAGGCCAGGGGCCTGCGGGTTTCCCCACTTCTCTTCTTCCCTGTGGGGTCCTTGTTGGTGTGAGGGTGGAGAGTAAAGAGGGTTTCCCAGGGAAAAACCATGGGAAAAGGGGGAAGCAAGGTAAAAGAATGGTAGAAATGTCTGAGGAGGCTGTAAGTGAAAGGCCCAGAGGGGAAAGATCTGTGAGATTGATGATCTTTTTTTCTTCTTTTTCCCCCCAATGACCTTGTGTGTGCCTAGTTCTGAGCCTGGAGAGCCACCCTGCATTACCTCTGCGGGCTTCCAGTTCTTGCTGCTAGACACACCTGCCCAGCTTTGGTATTTTATGCTGCAGTATTTGCAGACTGCCCAGGTAAAGAGGCTGAGCAGTTGCTGAGGTCACTCTTCCACTATGGACGCTGGCTGCTCCCCTTTGCTCTTTTGACCTCTTCCCTGTGTCTCTGTTTTCCCCTAAGAGCCGGGGCATGGACTTGGTTGAGATCCTGTCCTTCCTCTTCCAGCTCAGCTTTTCTACTCTTGGAAAGGTTAGTGGAGATGGAAAGTGGTATTGGGAATGGAAGGTGTTGGGGGGAGAACTGGGGGAAGGAAGGCGAGAAAGGAGAGATTTTGGGGGTTGTGGAGGCAAAACAGCAAAATATGGAGAGAAAATGATTTGGGGAATTAAGCAGAAGAGTGAAATAGGGAAAGATGAAGTGGGAAAGGAGAAAGACATTTGGACATCTCAGCCAAGCCTTGCTACCTCTTTATCCTAGGATTATTCTGTAGAGGGCATGAGTGATTCCCTTCTTAACTTTTTGCAACATCTGCGAGAGTTTGGGCTGGTGTTCCAAAGGAAGGTATGCATTCTCACATGTATTTATTAACTGCCTACTCTGTGGCAGGTACTGTGCTAAGGGATTTACAATATTGTCTCATTTGGTCCTCATGATAACCCTGGAGGTATAAGTGTTATTATTACATTTTACAGTTGAAATTGAGGCAGATGTAGGTTGACTTGCCCAGACTACTAAGTATCTGAGGCAGGATTTAACTTGTGTTTTCCTGAACTGATAATTAATTTATGAAGTTGTGAAATTATGAAGCGGGAGCAACGATGCCTTCTTCTTTGGGTATTCGCTGGGAAAGACCACAGTGGCAGTGGTAAATAGGATAGCATTCACACTTTCCTAACCACAAAGGATGTGAGGGCAAACAGCACAGAAAGTACAAAGACAAGTGGTGAAAAGTGAGGAGAGATATAGAGGCAGTGTGGGAACAGGAGATGGAATGATGAAGTAAGATAGACAGCTCAGAAAAAAAGGCGGGGAGAAAAAGAAAAAGTTGGGGAGGCAGAGGCAGAGCTTTTCACCCAAGTAAACATGGATTAGAGTTGGGAGCCTTCAGCAGCATGGACCTGATGGAATGGGAGAATGCTGGGGTGGGGCAGGAGTTTGAAGTCTCATATTTATATGTTTAGTGGGACAGACTAACTCCTATCTGTGGCCATCTTGAGGTTGGTTCATGAATATATCCAAAATCATTTCAAAGTTATCTCTGAAACTTTAGAGTTAATATGTTCACATTATCCCAAAGTTATCAGCAACTTTTGATGTTCTGCTGGTCTGAAACTGTGGAGGTCTGGAATTTGTCTGGGATAAACCTATCATAGGACCAGAACCCTGATAGTAGCATCTAGATGGCTTCCCCTGATTCAGCACATATTGCCAGGATGTGAATTTTGGTTATAATTTGTAAATTCTGCTCCTTTGATCTTTGAGATTGTTTGTGTGTCACTTCCAGGTTCCTTTTTGTAATCTCATATCCTACTCATCCCTTTATAGTGGCTGCTTATAAACTTACTCTACTGACTAGAATTGGGGTGGCGTTCAGGGGACCAGGGCAAGATACGATTTTAACATACTTCCCGATTCCCAAGTCCATCATTCTCTCCACTATGCCACCTAGTTGCCTCAGTTAGAGAGGAATGGGGTTTTTTTATTCATGAAGAGCAAGGGACTGGAGCCTAGGCTTGGGTCCCTGGGTCTCAGGATGGAAGGGGCTGAACACCATCAAATGGCCCTCCTTCTTCCATGCTTCCTAGAGAAAGTCTCGACGCTACTATCCAACCCGACTGGCTATCAACTTATCATCAGGTGTTACTGGTGCTGGAGGTACTGCTCATCAGCCGGGCTTCATTGTTGTGGAAACCAACTACCGGCTGTATGCCTACACTGGTGAGGTTGGAGGGATGAAGATGAAAATAGGTGGTTAGGGAGGGTATTAGAAGAAGGACGGAGAGAAGGGGGTGGTGTTGGAGGAGGAACTGAAGTTTCTTTGGTCTTCTGTTTTTTCTTTGGAGATAGAGTCAGAACTGCAGATTGCACTCATTGCCCTCTTCTCTGAGATGCTCTATCGATTCCCCAACATGGTGGTAGCCCAGGTCACTCGGGAGAGTGTGCAGCAGGCCATTGCTAATGGTATCACAGCCCAGCAGGTATTGTCAACAGGTGGATAAACAGGGAGGCCTGCAGGTGTGTTGGGGGATGATAGGGAGATAAAGTGATGGGATTTGTCAACAAACAATTTGGGTTTCATTTGGGTGAGGTGGAGATGGGAATGTGGCAGGTGGTTTAGGAGGGTAGCAGGGAAGGTGAATGTTGGAAGCCATCATTCTTAGATGGGGCCAGAGGTTGGGGGTTGGGGTGGGGAGAGACAGAATAGAATATAAATATCGGAGAATGTAGAAATCGGGGAAGAATTGAGCAATATCAATGAAAGTAGTAGTAATTCAACAGCTGAATGGGAACAGACAGGGTTACAGGCAGTGGTGATATAGGCATGGATATTAAGTTACCTATGATATGTGGGGAAAAGAACAACAAATTAATGTTTCAATAGAAGCAGGTTATAGATTTCAAGATGGCCAGAATTTTCTTATCTTCCTGCTGTGGCCTTAAAACTGTTATGTCTTTCTTCAGATCATCCACTTCCTGAAGACAAGAGCACATCCAGTGATGCTGAAACAGGTCCTAAATTAGGGGAGACATTTGGATAGTGGGAGGGGAGCAGAGGAATGGGAGGAGGGATTTATCTCGGCAAGAAAGACAAAAGGCAATGTTCAGCCCCAGCTGAAGGTTCTCATAGCTACTCCCATCCTTTCAGACTCCTGTACTGCCTCCCACCATCACAGATCAGATCCGACTATGGGAGTTGGAGAGAGACCGGCTTCGATTCTCTGAGGGTGAGTAACAGGTCCGTTGGCAGTGACCCTTTAGCATAACAGTTTTGTTCTGTATTTGTTCTATTAGTTTTGTTCTGTCTAATTTCATCCATATGACTTGACCTCCCTCTCCTTCATCTTGGGACAATTTAGTTAGGAGCAGAGGCAAGGCTAGAATTCAGATTCCCTAAATCCAGACTGTTCTACCTGGTTTGGTCTGCATAATTATCAAAGGGGATAGAAGGCTGGATTTGGAATCAGGAAGACCCAGCTTCTAGTTAATTCAGGTACTTCATAGTGTCATGGATTTAGAATGGGAAGGGACTTTTTAGAGGCCATCTAGGCTAACCCTCTCATTTTACAGATGAGAGGATGTGACTTGCCTAAGGTCACGCTGGCCACAGCTGGGATTAGGATTTAGGGCTTGGGCTTTCAAATCCAGCCTTTTCCAGACTGCCTTCTTGACCAGACTCTTCACCTAACGTATCTCCGCTTCTTTTTTCCTCTTTGTAAAATGTCCAATAGCTGTAGTACTACCCTCACAGGATTGCTTATCAAAAACTTTAATGTAGGGGAGATACTAAATGTCTAAGTGCTGTTAAAACTGCTCCGAAGCCAAGGAGTAGGAGTGAATTTTTAGCATTCATTGAGCGCTCGCCACGTGCCTCTGGCTGACACTTGTGTCATCTCCTGGCCCTCCCGGGTCCCAGGCGTCCTCTACAACCAGTTCCTGTCCCAGGTGGACTTCGAGCTGCTGCTATCGCACGCCCGGGAGCTGGGCGTGCTGGTCTTCGAGAACACGGCCAAGCGGCTCATGGTGGTGACCCCGGCCGGGCACAGCGACGTCAAGCGGTTTTGGAAGCGGCAGAAGCACAGCTCCTGAGCCGGCGGGGTGCCTGGGAGGACGGCCGGGCCGCGAGCACCCAGAGACCGCCGAGGAATCGTCCCGGAGGGTGCCGCCCGGCCTCGGAGCGGAGCGAGCAGGAACGCCGGGGGCGCCAGGGCCGGGGGAAGGGGTGGGGCGCAGAGCCTTGGGGTTTTTTGTTTTGTTTTTTTATCACCTCGGAACTTTTCACGTTCAATAAAGTTGTGGAAGTGAACGATTCCCAGGACGCCGTTCGTCCCTCCTCCCAGAGCGGGACTTCTTTCTTCCTAGTGTTTCTCTTTATCGGAAAGTGGGCGAGGCTCCGGGAAGCGCATGCGCCATTGCGGGGTTGGGGGGCGAGGGAGAAGAGGGGGCGGTGCCTCTGGGTTGGCGCACGCGCGCTCTCTCGCTCTTTGCCTGTAGTTTTTTCCCGGGTCTCATTCAGCTTCCGACCACTTCCGTCGGGGAGCCGGCCAGGCCGTGGGCAGGGCTGCCGGGTGGCCTGGCCTGCTTGGGCGCTTCTCGGTACCCTAGTGTCCTGTGGACTTCGGGGAAAGTCAGGCCTGAGGCTGCACGGAGCCGACAGAGAAGCGTGAGCCGAGTATCCAGAGACCACTTGGGTGGTCGGGCTCCTGGGGCAGGGCAGCCAGGTGCTGGGAGAGCGGGCGTGTGGGGCGGGCAGCGGAGTGCAGCCTGGAGAGCCCGGGGCGCAGATCCTGATTGCAGGACAGCCCGGGGCGCAGATCCTGATTGCAGGACAGCCCGGGGCGCAGATCCTGGTTCCAGGACAGCCCGGGGCGCAGATCCTGGTTCCAGGACAGCCCGGGGCGCAGATCCTGGTTCCTGGATAGCCCGGGGCGCAGATACTGGTTCCTGGACAGCCCGGGGCGCAGATCTTGGTTCCAGGACAGCCCGGGGCGCAGATCCTGATTGTGACGCCGTCAGTGTGAGGGTGTGCGGGTTGCTTCATAACTAACATTAAATGCCACTTCAAGAATTATCCTGCGCTTTGCATGTTTGAATCGATATTCACTCCAAAGGCTAGAGGGGCGGAGTGCATTTATTATCCCCATAGCCTATATTCCCCTCTGGGGAGCAGGCTTATGTTGGTCCAGGGACTTGCCCAGGGTCCGGTCTTAGTGACTCCAGGCAGCATTCTATATACCTAGGCTTAGCTACGAGCCACCTGGCTCTTTTAAGTTCTCTGACTCAGTCTTTATCTTTAATTCCAGATAAGATAATACTGGAATGAACCTTAGAAGTCACCTAGTTAATCCAACGTTACAATTACATTTTACAATTGAAGTGCCAAGGGTTTTGCCAGGGATTAAACCCAGAGGCAATGTGGGCAGAAATTCTGGATTTGACATAGAGGGCCTGGGTTTGAGTTCAGGTTTTGCTACTTATTATACATGTGATATTGATTAGCTGAACCTCTTTGGAATGAAAAATCCTAGAGTTCAAGGTAGAAGGGACTGTTTATTTTTAGATAGAGCATTTATGAAATGCTTACTATATGCTAGGCACTGGGGTACCTATAGAAAAAATAATGAAGCAGCCTGTGTTCTCAAGAAACTTAGATTCTAGCATGGGATGTAACATAAGCATATACAAAATAAATACAAGGTAATCTATCCTCTGTCTCCGAATCTCCCTGATAGCATAAGTATTTGCTTTGGTGTATGGGATGTTCAGGAGGACTGGCACCTCCAGTGAGGTCTTGCCAAGCCCTTTTCAGGCCTGCTTATCCTCCTTTAGTGCCCACCTTTCACCCAGCTCTCACCTGTGGCTCCAAGAAGCTGCAGCATTTAAAATGGCCACATCTGGGTAAAACCATCTGCTAAGACGCACTAAGCAGGGTTGAGAGTAACTGACAGGTCTCAGTCCCATCCTTGATGGTATTTATCCCAAACGTGAAGACTTCCCTGGTGGAATGGGCAGATGAGAACAGTTTGTACCAGTGGGCTTGAGAGCAGCTGAAATAAGTGTTGTGGAGTGCTGTCACTATCTTCAAAAAACGAAGGACATGTAGCAACAATATTTTCCTTAATAAGTTAGGAGAATATAATAAAATTTGTATAAAGTCTTCAAAAATCATTAAGTGCTATGGGACATCCTGGTAGAAAGTTGATTTTAGTCTCAGGAAGACCTAGATTCAAGTCGCTCCTCTGGCCTCTGGCCCTGTGATGGAGTTTCCTCATCTGAAAGTTTCCTAGTGTTGTCCATGAAATCACAGGTCACCCCTATTTCTATCCAAATTCCAGTGAATGAATTCTTTAGTACTGTGCTGATAAGAGAAAGTGATTGAATTGGTAGAAGATACCTTGTTACCAATGAGAACAAGAATCAAAAGAAATTTGTGGAGTTTTACAGTTTACAAAGCATATAAACACTTTAGTTCAACAAGTCCAAGAAAGATACTTTTGGGCACTTTGTTACTAGAAGAGATACAAGTACAATAAGGCAGGAACCCAGCCCCAGGAGCATAGTATATTCCTTATCCATAATCCTCACTGCCACCCTGTGAAGGTAGAAAGGATTGGTATTTTTATCCCCATTTTGCAAATGAAGAAACAGGTTTAGAAAGTCATTCATATAGCAAGCATTTTATTAAGCACTTAAAATAACTTGTTCAATGGCAAGTCAGTGGGAAAGCCAGGACCAGAACCTGAATCTTTAGTTCTTTTTTCATTGTACAACATTTCAAAAAGTATTAGAGTCCTAGACCTGAGGGGAAGCTCTAAGGAAGGGCATACTGAATAAAAGAGCTGGGATTAAAGAAATGAGTGACTTGTCACTGAAGAAATAGGGGAAGGGGATTCTTGAGGCTTCTAGTGAATGTCCTTTCTCTCTTCCAGGAAGAGATCCTGGCTCCCTGCCCACCCAGCCTCAATGTCCCACTTGTCCTGGGCCCTGCTTCGGACCAGGCTTTGGGGACTGAAATCTCCCCAGAGTATCACCTGGCCCCAATCTTTCTCTACTCAACCTTATCCTCATGGACCCTCAGTCTCCCAAAGGAATCGTGAACAGAAACAGAAGCGGCTTCGAGAAAAGCAGGGGGCGTTGGAGGCAGAGACAACAAGGGAGAACAAGGTAAGGAGGAAGGAGGGTCTGGGCGGGGTAGGGAATGCTTGAAGGCTGGTAAGTTTCCCCAAATCTTAACCGATTTCTGTTTCAGCTACCAACAAAGCCTAGTAAAAGCTGGACTGCTAAAGAGAGAGTATTGTATGAAATCCCTACAAAACCTGGTGAAAAAAAAGGTAACAGAGATAGGAAAACTGTTTCCTCCCTCTTCCCAGTATTTTGGCTGTCTAGTAAAGGCATATTTAACAAGTTCAGGGATAAGAGAATTCTTCCATCTGTTCCCCTAGATGTCACAGGGCCCTTGCCTCCTACTTACAGTCCCCAATATGTTGAGGCTGCCTGGTATCCGTGGTGGGTTCGAGAGTGCTTCTTCAAACCAGAATATCAGGTCAGTAGCCAATGTCTGTGGCAGCTGTATTGGGCCCTGGGTAAACAAGATCCCCGCCTTCATCACACTTATAGTATAGGTTGTGGGATAATAGATTTAGAGCTGGTAGAGACCATCTAGTTCAAACCTTTTGTTTTATAAATGGGAAGATCTGAAGCCTAGTATGGCAGAGGTCATACAAGTAGGAAGTTGCAGAATTGGCTTTGGAACCTGGGTCCTTTGACTTTAGATCTCTTTACTTTCCTGGGCTGCTTCTCCAGTCAAGGGACAAGCAAGCCACTAGCACAGGTATAATACACAGTGTTACACAATAAGTACAATAGAGAACTACAGAACAAAGTGCTACATGAGATAGGAGGGGGAGTCAGAGAAGACTCCTTGGAGCAAAGCAGTGTTTGAGTTGGGCTTTAAAGGATAGGGAGGAAGTCAGCTATCTAAGAGGAGAATGGGAGGACACTTCTGGCAGTGGGGAGCAGTGGAAACCAAAGCCCATAGGAAGAAGAGCATGGAATCTGTTTCGGGGTTAGAGAGCTGTCTAGTTTGGTGGGAGCACAGAATACAGCTGGAGAGGCATATGATGTTACATTGGAGAGGCCTTTAATGCAAAAGGCAAGTCAGTTTCAAATTTCCTTGGAAGTCAACAAAGAGCCCCTGAACATGTTTGTACAGAAAAGTAATATGACCAGATTAATACATGAGCTGGAAGGAACCTCTAATCCTACCCCTCATTTTATAGCTGAGGAGATTGAGTCCTAATTGATTTGACCAAGGTCACACAGGGAGGAAATATCAGAAATAGAATTTGAATCCAGGTCTTAGGAGCATAGATTCAGAATTGGAAGAGACTTTAGAGGATAATCCAATCTCTTTTTACACATGAGGAACTGAGGCCTAGACAGATTAGAGGTCTTGCCTCAGGTCGCATGGTTAGTGAGGAGCAGAGCCAGGATTCGAACAAGGTCTTGATTCCAGAACTAGTACCTCCTCCACTATGCCAAGCTCTCTCCCAGGGCTGGGTTAGTATGGGGAGAGAATGGAGGTGAGAAGACTTGATAAGATACCATTGCAATAATCCCTGTGGGTGATAATGAAGGCCTGTATGAAGCTGGTGGCAGTGAAAATAGAGAGGAGGGGGATGCATGTGAGGAATTTTGTGATAGTGGAATGAAAAGAATTTGATTGGACATGGGGGATTAGGGAGCGGGGAGAGCTAGAGAGAGTTCCAAGGTTTTATGCTTGGGTGACAGGATGGATGATAATAATTTTGAGTCAGAAATAGGGGAGTCAGAAAGAGGAGCTGCTTTAAGGCAAAAAAGCCTGGTTTTAGGCTGAGAAAAGCAATAGTCACTAAGTTCTGAGCCTTGAGATCTGCAGCTCATGGCCAGCTGCCTTGAGGAATCTGAAAATTTCCATGCCTTTCAGTATCTCTCCCTTCTGCTCTCTGCCTAGAATGTGAGGGCCTTCTTTCTAAAAGCACTTTTGCTCTACAGACACCAGGGGGCTCTCTCATCTTAGGGTAAATACCTTTCCTCAAGCTACTCTCTGACTTTATCTTTTGCCTCCTCTCCTGGGGCCAGCTACCTCAGGCTACAGGGCAGACCTTCTCCATGTGTATCCCACCCCCCAATGTCACTGGTTCCCTGCACCTTGGACATGCTCTCACTGTGGCCATACAGGATGCCCTTGTGCGATGGTAAGAGGGCGAAGGGAGTGTTTCTGGCTTCTGTAAGATGGGGCTGGGATAGTGGGGAGATGAGTGTCGAGGGTAACAGGTGGGGTTGGGCCATGCAAGTACTGATGGGTCATGGGGATGTTGGGATGAAGTTAAGCAGATAAATGAGGTTCTGGGTCCTTTTTTGGCAGGCATCGGATGCGAGGGGACCAGGTACTCTGGATCCCAGGTTCAGATCATGCTGGCATTGCTACTCAGGTATTTTTCTGACCTATTACCTACCCTCCATCGAGATAAAGGAGATTTTCCTCTTTGAAACAATTTGATCTTCTCCATTTTTCCTCTCTCCCTGCCCCAGGCTGTGGTGGAGAAGCAGCTATGGAAGGAGCAGGGAATAAGGAGACATGAACTGAGCCGAGAAGATTTTCTAAAAGAAGTATGGAGGTGGAAGGAAGAGTACGTATAGCTTCCTGGTCTCTAGCTCTTTTCCTCGTCTTCTCGTATTCCATTCTCTCCAGGGTCCTAAGCATCCAGCTTCCCTGCCCTGACCCTCCCCAATTTTCTTTCCTGACAGTTAAGCAGAAGGAGTCACTGTACTTTTTTTCCTGGGAACAGAAAGGGCATTGAGATCTATGAGCAGCTACAAGCCTTGGGGGCCTCTTTGGACTGGGATCGAGAATGTTTCACGATGGATGCTGTGAGTACCAGATGCATTGGTCTCCAAAGGGAATGGTGGATTGGGTGATGAGAGAATGAAAACAATGGACCCGAAGAGCCTGGCATGCTTAAGTTCCTAGGAGGGGTGATAGAACATGGTGGGATGAGAGCACAAGAGAGAGGAAGGAAAGGCAGGGACTACTGGGTATGAACGCAGACCTTCTTTCAGCGTTCTTCAGCAGCAGTGACAGAAGCCTTTGTCCGTCTTTACGAGGCTGGGCTGTTATACCGGGACCAGCAGATTGTCAACTGGTCATGTGCCTTGAGGTCAGCCATCTCAGATATTGAGGTACGTGTGAGGTTGTGATGAGGCTAGGGGATGGCTTCATGTGTGCCTAATGCCACGCTAGGGGGAAAAGAGTAGTTGGACTGTTGGGCCTCTCAGATGGGATTAGAGATGGGTTAGGGAGAAGGTAGTCAAGGAAGGATATCAACCAGGAGGACTTTGAGGCTGTGAACACAGAATGATGACATCAGTCTTTCCTGACATGCCCAGGTGGAGGGGCGGCCCCTGCCTGGCCGAACCGAATTCTGCCCTCCAGGCTGTCCTTCCCCTGTCTCCTTTGGCCTCCTCATTTCTGTTGCCTTCCCGGTAGATGGGGACCCTGGTGAGTTTCATCTGTTATTTTGCCTGACTTAGTGTGTCCTGGTCTTCCCTCTTTTTGTCTGTCTAGGGGTATCATGTCAGACCCTTTGGAATCTCCTATTTTCCAGCATGGGTAAAGGGAAGGGAGTGGTAACCTATTTTCATTCTGCAATTAGAATCTTCATATTAATTAATTAGTAGACTTTTATCTGACTGCTAGTCTGGCCTTGGTCACTGAAGGTACACATGAATGCCTTTTCCCCTACTCTCAAAATGGGGAGACAAGCCTGATACCCATCAAATAGAATAATTTAGTGTCAGACTCTGTGGTTTGACCTACAAGTGCTTTGGGGGCAAGAAGAAAAGCAGTAAGTCAGTGTGAGCTAGAGCAAGTCCTTGGAGGCAAGACTTGCCTGGGCTTTGAGAGATGGGTCAGATTTATTGTGAGGACAGTGGGACACCTATAGAATATCCTGTCTCTTCCATTTCACCTCCTGGGAATTTCACAGTTGACTCTGTCTCGGAGAGTGATTCCCGATCCCAGCCCCTCTCACCTGTTACATCCACTCAAACTACTGGGGATTTCTGAGTACCTGGGCATTCAGAGGACTAGAAAACCCCATCTCTTGGGGCTGATGATCCCTATTTTACATAGTTACCTTTGAGGAATCTGTTGTTTAGGATGGGTGCCCATCCCTGATTCTTCCAGGTTCTTCTGGGAAATGGGGAATTGATTCAGGTTTCGTTGTATGCTTCCCTAGACACAGAAATTATGGTGGGAACCACACGACCAGAGACTTTGCCTGGAGATGTAGCTGTGGCTGTTCATCCCGATGATCCCCGATACATAGTAATGAATGACTGCCTTTTCCCATCTGACCTCCTCATGCTCCCAGTCTGCTCTGAGGCCCTCTAAAATTCCAGTCACTTTGTCCTTGGCTCCATTTCCTTGTCTGAAGACCACCCTTTGCTTTCTTACTGGTCCTGACCCGCTTTTTAGAATTGTCAAATTATATAGTTCCCTGGAAGGGGAATAAGAAATTATTTGATTGAACTTTTTCTCTTTTCAAAGAATGAATCTATGATCTGCGAAGGTGAGATTATTTGACTGAGGGTCATATAGCTAGGTGTGGGGATAAGACCAGTGCTAGGTTCCTGATCACTTGATTTTGTCTCTTAACTCCATTCCTACTAGTTGTTCCCTTTCTCCCTCTTTTCCCCAGTACCTTCATTCTCCCTTCCAACAAATGTGTCTACACCTGATCCATAGAAAGCACTTAACAAATGCTTGCTGAGTGACTGCTTGAGCCTTTTTTCTCCTTACAGCACCTTCATGGGCGTCAGCTGCGTCATCCACTAAGCGGGAAGCGCCTTCCCCTCATCACTGACCCTGCAGTCCAACCTGACCTGGGCACAGGTTTGTGGAGACTAGGAGAGAGGAAGACAAGTAGGGGAAGACTAGGGAAGGGGGAGAGAGACTAGGAGATTAAGGAAAAGTGAGGAAATTCACAGGGAAGTCTGGGAGAATAACAAGGAATAGTGATATTGTCCCTTACATTTATATAATTATAATTTGCATAAACATTATACAGAGATAACCACAGCCCCCTTGTGAGATAGGCCAGATAGATACCCATTTTCCAGATGAGGAAACAGGCAGCTCCTGGTTGTTAAATACCACAGCTTCATGGCTAATAAGTGGCAGAGCCAGGATCTGAGCTCATGTCTTTTGACTTGAAGTTTGTGCTTCTCCCTACACAGAGATATGGAGAAGGGAGGGTAGATTTGTGGAATTACAGATAGGGCTTAGGGAGGGAAAATCGAGGGTCTGATTGTCTCCTCACCACTGTTCCCTTAGGTGCTGTGAAGGTGACCCCTGCTCACAGCCTTGTTGATGCTGAGATTGGGGCCAGACACAGGCTGATCCCAGTGAGTGTCATTGGAGAGGATGGGACCATGGTCTCCCCTTGTGGGGATTGGCTGCAGGTAGTACTACACTTTTAATTTCCTGCCTTGGTTTCTGGAGCATACTATATCCTTTCTCACCTTGTAGCCTCCAAATCCCACAGATTCTTCTGTTTCTCTAAAGAACTTTTCCTTACAGGGTCTTCACCGATTTGTGGCCCGTGAAAAGATTGTGTCTGCGCTTAAGGAACAAGGGCATTTCCGTGGCATTCAAGAACATCCTATGGTACTCCCTATCTGTAGGTAATTTCCTTCCTCCATGACCCATACCTCTGAAAGGTAATGGGGGTGGAAGTAGAATAGAAAAGACTGAACTTTTTTTTTGAGGGATAGGCAAGGCAGTTGGGGTTAAGTGACTTATCCAAGGTCTCCCAGGTAGTAAGTGAGGACTAAACTTTTACTAAAGCAAAAGGAGGATAGGGTCATACCACCCTGAGGAGGAGGGCAGGTATAAGATGTGGAGAGAATGGGGATGAAAGAGAACAAATGAAGCCTCACTCTTCCCTCTATAGCCGTTCTGGAGACGTGGTGGAATATCTTCTCAAAAACCAGTGGTTCGTGCGATGCCAGAAAATGGGGGAACAAGCTGCCCAGGTGAGATCCAAGTGGGGACAGCACATAAGGGAGATGGAACCTTTTGTAACTGGGAATGAGAGAAACTGGGAGCTCTCTAGCTAGGTGGTATGGAGGCATGAAGATGGATATGATGACCTGAGCAGGGTCCTGGAATGTCAGGTTTGTATAGCTACGTCCTCTGTGACTCTCACTCTGACTGGGATTCTAGGAGAGGAGACCTGAGCCTTGCAATTACCTTATTTGAGACTAGTTTACCCAGTGGGACACAAGAACAGGGGTCATTGCCTGAAGTCTACCTTTCTTTGTAGGCTGTGGAATCAGGGACCTTATGTCTCAACCCTCCCTTCCATCAGAAGAATTGGCAACATTGGTTTTCTAACATCAGGCAAGTAGAAGCAGAGGGGAGATTAAGGAAGAGAGAGAGAGAGGGAGAGGGAGATCTAATCATATTATAAAATAACTTTTTTTGTGTGGTGGTCGTGGTGGTGGTCATCTCATCCACAGTGATTGGTGTGTTTCCCGGCAGCTGTGGTGGGGACATCAGATCCCAGCCTATCGAATTGTTGGAAAGGAGGTAAAGCAGGCAGGGTGGTTTGGTTTCCTTAGGGCGATGGAGAGGGTAAGAAACTGAGAAATTACTGTTCCAAATTGTCTTGTAAGTCTTGCCACCATCCCTTCCAAATTGCTCTTTTATAGGGAGACAGTGAGGAATGTTGGGTAGTAGGTCGATCAGAGGCTGAGGCCAGAAAGGCAGCGGCAGGACTTATAGGGAGACCAGAGAAGGAGCTAACTTTAGAGAGGGGTAAGTAATTGGGCTGGCACTGGAGGTTTATCCTGAGGAGAATGGATGCTGGGTTAGGGAAGATGAAGGAGGGTGATTAGGAACTGTGGTGGGAAAATGCAAAGGCCTGGAGTCCTTAGAAAACTAGATTCCAACTGTTCCTGTTCTCACTCCATCCTTCAGACCCTGATGTTTTAGACACCTGGTTCTCCTCTGCACTTTTCCCCTTCTCTGCTCTGGGTTGGCCACAAAAGGTGAGAAGGGTCTAGAAGATGTAAAATTGATGACAATAGGGAAAGATGTCATGAGACTGAGGATTTGTGGAGGGTCGGGGTCAGGAGCAGAGATATTTGGGCTTGGAGGAAAGTGGTGGGGTTGACTGAGTTAGCCCTTGATTTCATCTCTTTTGTGTTTCAGACCCCAGACTTGGCTCAGTTCTACCCCTTGTCCTTGTTGGAGACAGGCAGTGACCTTCTAATGTTCTGGGTGGGCCGAATGGTCATGCTAGGGACCCAGCTCACTGGACAACTTCCATTTCCTCAGGTAACCTCTCCTTAATTCCCTGTCCTCACAGGGACAGCTGCCCAGCTGAAGAGAGGTGGTGTTTCTATACTTCTCCCATGGTCTATTCACCTCAAAAACCTAAGGAAAGGGGATTCCAAGGCATCCACTTCCCAGACCTCTGTCCCTTTTCCCAATTAACTCCTTCCATATCCCTCACTTCTCCTCCCTAGGTACTTCTTCACTCTATGGTTCGGGATGGGCAGGGCCGCAAGATGAGCAAATCTCTGGGGAATGTGCTTGATCCCAGGGATGTTATCAGAGGGGCAGAGCTCCAGGTGAGGCCACTGAACCAAGGTGGAGTGGGAGAATGAGTTGGAGGGGCAGGGATGGGTTTTGAATAGGAGTGGAGGGACTTATGGTGGGGAATTTGGGCTAGGAAAAAGATTCTGTGGAGCGGTAGATAGAGGCCATGTATATTATCTCTTTAGGTGCTACAGGAGAAGCTGAAAGAAGGAAACTTGGATCCCAGAGAGCTACAGATTGCTGCTGCTGGACAGGTGTTTGCTGCTCCTAGGTGTTTGCTGCTCATCCTTCCCCAAATTCTGTGTGTGTGTGTGTGTGTGTGTGTGTGTGTACACATGCATTTTCACACATATAAATATATACACACATAGACACACAGACACACACACACACACACACACCTTTTTTTTGCCCGCAGCTGCTACTCCCCCTAGAAACACAGGCATCTTGAATCTCTTCTCCTTTGCCTGCCAGCCTTTAGCCACCTTTTCTGTTTTCTTTTCTCTTTTTCCAGAGGAAAGATTTCCCTCAAGGAATCCCTGAGTGTGGTACAGATGCCTTGAGGTTCATACTCTGTTCTCATGGAGCACAAGGTAAAACCAGGGTGGGCAGGTTGGGGATAGATTCTTGGAGACGGAGAAGGGAGATTGACAAAGCCAAGCCTCCAAACTCTCTCTACCATACAGGGGATGACATAAACCTGAACGTCTCTGAGGTCTTGAGCTCCCGCCACTTCTGCAACAAGATCTGGAATGCCATGCGATTCATCCTTAATGCCTTAGGAGACCGATTTATACCCTGTCCCACTGAAGAAGTGGGTGTTGGTTGTATTGGGAGAGAAGGGAGTCAGGGTGGATGGTGGTGGGATCAGTAGTCTAGTTGTCTGAGTTATTGAGCACTTTTTTGTCCCATAGCTTTCTCCCTCATCTGCCATGGATGCCTGGATCCTCAGCTGCCTGGCCCTCACTGTCAGGGAATGTGAGCGGGGCTTCCTGGCACAAGAACTCTCCCTCATCACCCATGCTCTGCACCACTTCTGGCTCCACAAACTCTGTGATGTCTATTTGGTGAGCCCAGGGGGCAGGAAGCATAGGGGCAGAGTTTTCCTCTGTACTTGTCATACTCCTCAGTTTACATTGAATCTCATGACTCTCCATAGCGACATTGTACGTTGATGAGAGAGGGAAAAACACCAACTAGTGTTTGTTTCCTTTCCCCCTTAGATTGGTTCTTGGGAGCCTACATAGGAGAGTCCTCTCTTCCCATCTCCTACTCCTCCCCATTGCCCCCCATTGCCTGGGAGGGAGAGAAGAGAGGAACAGTCAAACAGATGGGTTTCTGAAAAATTGAGGCAGAGAAGCAGGAGAAAGATCTGAGCCTATTGATCTTTATGAGTACTCTTCCCGGGGACAGTGAGAGAACTGGGAAGGCAGTCTGGTGTGCTCTGGGGCCCAGTGGGGGTCACTGGAACAGCTAACATGTAGCTGTATACACTACCCAAATGTAACTGATTCTGCAAAAACAGCATGGGGGAGTTGTGCACACGTTGTCCACAAAAGTATTCTAAATGCATTTTCATGACCTGTGTGACTGGTATAGTGACTTTTTCTGGGCCTCAGCTAGACTAGGTGATCTCTAAGGTAGGTCTGTCCCAGCTCTGAACTCTGTGACCCTGTGCTTATTATGATCCAATTTGTGACAGCGATCAGCATGGTTCTGAGAACTTATGGTTGAGATTGGTAATATTGTCTACATGGTATTTGTTGTGGGGTAGGTTATAATTTGCTGGAGGTAAGGGGGGATGACTCAGCAGAGTATTTTAAGTCGTACAGTGGCTCTTCCCCGACCCAAGATCCCAGGGAATGACTCTAGAACTATCTTAAGACTGAGTCATCCATTGGGGATAGAGGGGAATGGTACTGGGACCATTGTTTTGTTCCCTTTTCTTTCCCAAGCTATGGAATTGGGGTGGGGGATAATGAGGGATAATTGGGGGAACTAGACATAGGAGGGTCGTCTACAGCTGACATTGGCCCTTAATTTCCAGGAGTCAGTGAAACCTGTGTTGTCAAGGTCACCACAGGCCCCCGGACCACTGCAGACCCTGTACTCCTGTGCAGATGTTGGGCTTCGTCTCCTTGCCCCACTCATGCCCTTCCTGGCCGAAGAGCTTTGGCAGCGATTGCCTCACCAACCAGATTGTACCTTGGCTCCAAGCATCTGTGTGGCTCCCTACCCCAGTGTCCAAAATCTGGTGAGCCACATTCACTTCAGTTGGTTCAGCCAAGAGTCCTAAGTTCTGAGCCCCGCTTTTCCACTAACATATTGTCTATAAAATGATGGGGATGGATGAAATAACTTTTAAAGTCCCTTCTATCCCTAACATTCTGTAAGTTAACCTCCTTGGCCTCAGTTTCCTCATCTGTCAAATGACAGAATTGAACTCAATGCAAGGAAGGAGGTTCCTTTCAGAGCCACAGTGATCTATGGTTCTGTGTATTGAGAAAGGTCTGGCTGGAGTAGTGGGAGTTTTGGGGGGGGTAAAGGATCTTCCAAAAGTGCTGGTAGCATCATGTCTCACACGTTTAGGGCGACTTTTCAAGGCCAACTTGTTCCTGCTATAAGGCAATAGCAACCTTTTAAGTTTTGAGGAAATGTCCTATTAGCAGATGGTCTTTGTTACTGCTGAGTCTTCCAGAGTTGAGTGTATAAGCAGCTCATTTGCTGCTGTAGGGTCATCTCATGTCCGGGGTTACTGGCTTACAGTATATTGGGGCCCCAGGATCCCTAAGAACATAAGGAGGATTACACATGATTGACCAAGCCTAGGATTCTGTCTGACAGTCTAACAAGCATGGTTGGTTGGAGAGCAAGATTGTTCTCTGTAATATCTACTGCAAAAGTTAAGGAAACATCTTAGCTTTTCTCAGTCGTTGATTACAGATCTATCAATATTTCATTTAATTTCTTGAACTTGGTTTAAATCTTTTCTGCATAATGGGGTATGAGTTCTAGGTTAGAGAGATGACCAGGTGAGACATAGTCAGCTGGCATTGTAAGTAAGGGAAAAGGAGACAAGTTCATTCTTTAGTGGGCTCTCCCTGGAGCTCATAGACATATATATATATGGTCCGTGGTTGGTCCAACTCCCACAGGAGCATTGGTGTCAACCAGAACTGGAACAGCGATTTTCTCAGGTTCAAGAGGCCGTGAAAACACTACGGGGGCTCCGAGCCATGTACCAGCTCAGCAAGGCCCGGCCCCGAGGTGAGAATTATTCCTGGATATCCAGGTCCTTGAGTGTGTGAGAGATGAGAGCTAGAGATCTAGTCACACATGGGTTGCTGAAGGGTTTAGAGGCTAAGAAAAGGGGAGGGACCAGATGCCCAGGGTACTGCTTTTGAGTTTCTTCTTTCCCCATCATCTTGCCCAGTGTTGTTGCAATGTTCAGAGCCCAAAGAGCAGGGCCTCTATGAAGATTTCTTGGAGCCACTGGGCACCCTGGCCCATTGTGGGGCTGTGAGCTTCCTACCCTACAACAAGGCATCTCCCCAAGGCTGGGCCCAGGCCTCACTCAGTAATACCACCCAGGTCTACATGGAGCTGCAGGTGAGGCTGGAAAAGGGAAGGAAAGTGTTTGAGAACAGTGGCAATTGGGTGAGTAAGAAATTAGAGGAAAAGAGATGCGGGGATGGCTGGGTTAAACAGAAAGAAAAGAAGAATGGAAGTTATTATGGATGGGAAAAAGAGGATATACTGGTACAGTGAGTAAATGAGACATCTAACCCGGTCCTCTCCCCAGGGTCTGGTGGACCCTCACCTCCATCTTCCTGTCCTGCTTACCAGAAGACAGAAACTCCAGAGACAACTTGATAGCCTTACAGCCCGCACCTCAGTTGAGGGGAGTGAAATGATGCAGAGAGAGCGTAAGGTGAGTCTTTGTAAGAGTGAGGCAAGATACCTGTGGTCCTTGGAGGGAGGTGGGCATGGAGGCCAGGTAACTAGATTTTCACCTTTTATCTTCTCAAGGTCTCTTCCCTCCTCATGGAGCTATCAAAGTTGGACCAGGCAGTCTCTCACCTCCAGCAACTGATGGATACAACTCCTCCAAAGCCATGAATTCCACCTATATGTTCCTTCTCTGTGTCTCTGGGTATTGCTGGGTCAGGGGGACCAGGTCCTGGGGTCCCGGAGGCCTTTGGGACTTTCATAATTGCCATAGCCTCCCTTAGCACCCTGCCTTTTTTGCATTCTCAGGAGTAAGATAATTTAAAATATTTTTTCAAGCCAAGGCATCTAGTGCTTTTTTTGTTCTTTGCGAGTGGTGTCAGTTCCTTTGAAAAGGATCCTACCTCATCTTGGGGCTGATTTTGGTCATGGGATTGGGGGTGAGACTTGGAGTCCACAGATCATGGGGTGAGGTGCTGGGCGTTACTCCCTCTTCTCTCCTAAGGCAGAGGCTGTGTGCTGGCTTCTCTTGGCCTTTTCACCAGTCTGCCACCTAGTGGCAGATCCAGTGGCACTCAGCTCTTCCTTCAAACAACTTTCTAGGAAAAGAAGGGAGAGATTTTTCCAGTTCTAGGGACTACGGTGAGGACCATATATATTAAGGAACACAACTCTAAGGGAGGGTACAGAACCTGGAGGATCCCTCTCCCCCTACGACATTGGTGGACTGGTGGTTGGAGTATGTCATAAACCCCAACAATTACCCTCAAAATACCAGTTTAGTATTTTTCTGCTCCTAAATACTTCCCCCAAGGACAATCAGCAAGCATTGATTAAGCTGTAACTCTGCTGGGCCCTGTGCTAAAAGCTGAGAAGATATAAAGAAAGGCAAAGCCATATCTCTGCCCTTCTTAATGTATAAATAGAAGGCAAACTGAAAGGAATGTTTGAGGGGTGGGGGTGGGATGCATTGGCCTCTTGAAAGGGATGGGATTTGAACTGCATTTTGAAAAAAATGCCAGGACCAAACCAGAAGAAAAATTTTAAATTATCAGGACCTGTTACATACAGTTATATGTTAACCAAACTGAGAACAGGGAATTTACTTGAAAAATACAAACTATATAATATAAAATAACGCAAACTGACAAAATATTAGAACTATATTTGTTGCATAAAAGGAATATGGCTAAGTACTTAATTTTTGAGAATAATTTGTGTAACATTAGCACTAATTGGCTTTTAAAAGTTTGATAGAAATCTCCTTTGAATCCCATCAGAAGCAGACTGTTCTTCCTCTCTGATCGTTTCTTTTCAGCTAAAGCTATTCTTTTTCTGAAATTATATTGATTAAAAAAGAAAGATCCAGATCAATGGGAGAGACTAGACAGGAGAATCAGAAATGATGGAACTCAATATCCCAGTGTTCAACAAACCAGAAAACATAAATTACTTAGGAAAGAACTTCCTGTTTGAAAAAACTGCTGGGAAAACTAGAGAGTAATTTGGCAGAAATTTCTCTTAAACTTTATAGTATATTCTACAGTACATTCTAAATGGATATGTGACCTTAATATTAAAGTTCAATATGTAAAACGATTGGAAGAAAAACATCTTAGATTTCATAGCTATTGGTAGGAAATGTATTCTTAATCAAAGGATAGAGGTGGTTACAATAGCGAACTGTTGATGTGAAACTGAAAAACTTCCATATAAACAAAATGAACACCTCGGTGGATCAAGTGAAGGGTTCATGAGGTTGGAGGAGACTGGTATGTTTGTAGGATGAAGAGAAGAAGCCAATCTCTCTTTAATAGAGATTGAAAATGAGAGTGTTGGGATGATAATGGAGGCTGGAGAAAACAGAAAAGGTCAATTTTTCATGGGAGATAAGGATGCAGGAGGAGACTGTGAAAGATATTTTAAATGATTTAGAAAAGGGAGAAGAGGGAGCACTAGGTGAGTGGCCTCAATTTCTTTCCAGTGAAGTAGGAGTTCAGGTCCTCAGCTGACAGGGTGTAGGGGAGGGGGGATACTGAGAGAAGTTTAGGGTAGAAATCCAAAGTTTGGAATAGTCACCGGTGAATGGAATAGTGAACTGACTAGAAAAAAGGATAGGGGTGATAAGGCATGAGGAAAGATGGAACAATAAAAGATTATGATCAGGTAAAGGCATTTCGAGTTCACGAACTTGGAACACTTGTGAATGAAGTCATGACCATGTAGTAGTAGGAAGTAGTAGGTCATGGTAATTGAGTAGCTAGAAGAAATGGGAAGTTAGGGTATTTGAAGTAGCATTAATATGTAGACTGAAGTCTCCTAGTTATGAGGGCAGATGTTGCGGGTGGGGATAGAAAGCCTGTGAGCCAGGCACGGAACACATTGAGGAAGGCCAGAGAATGTTCTGCAGGTTGATGTATCACTGCCACTGGCATCTGGATCGGGTGATAAATTTGAGAAGCAAAAGAGGACAGACAGATTGCTTAGACAAACTGATGGTGGTAAAAAGAGAGTCTGGAAGTGGCTATGGGGTGTAAGGAGTATCCTGACTTCCCGGTCATAATTAACAACTGGGGCGTGATCACAAAAGATGGCCAGGAATGCCTTGTCATCTGGAGGAAGCTAGGATGCAATGACAGGTGGTGGAAGAAGTGAGAAAGGAACAAGTTTAAGGCAAAACAAGTTATTTATGGGGCAGACGGTTCAGAGAGCGTAGTTGAAGGAGTAGGTAGCTTGCAGCGAGACATTGCAGGTGTGGGTTTGAGGAGGATGAACAGCTGGAGATGGGGTTTGAACATCAGCACGAAAGGGTCCAGAATCACTGTGAGAGGAAGAGTATGAGAGTGTGGGAGCATGCTAATCACAGAGGCACAGATCCAGGCAGAGTATTGGCAATTGGAGAGAGGTCAGTGATACTGAGGGTGGCAATGATATCTGCTCACTGTGATATCTGACTGCTTTTCAAAATTGGACTGGAATTTTTTTTTCCCAAATCTAGCATTGAGGAGGTCAGATGTTCGAGTCCAAGAGGAAAGCTGGTATTAAAGAACCACATGGCTGCTCTCACACCTTTTACAGTACAAGTATCGTAGGCTGTAGAGGATGTTGGTTCCTGATAGGAGCTTTGAAAAAGAGTGGGTGAAGGTGATAGACAAGGGCTCCCCCATCACCTGTAGTAAAATGCATTGAAACAGACATGGAGATCTACATGCCTAAATGCCCACCAGCATAAAGAGCATACAATTTATATTGAGGCAGCTTGCTGTAGAGATACAGATTTGGACTAGGGAATCAGAAAGACCTCCTTTCAAATCTTGCATCAGTCTTGTACTAGCTATGTGACTCAGAGCAAGTCACTTAATCTTTATCAGCTTTATTTACCCCATCTGTAAAATGAGAAACAGTACCATCTACCTCATTGGAATATTGTGAGGATCAGATGAGGTTATATACGTAAAAAGCCTTAAATCACTCCATACATGTTAGTGATTGTTATTTATGCAACAGACACAGCCCCACTCTCCCAGCTCCATTCTTTTGCGTCACCTCTCTGGAATGTCACCTCACTTACCTGTCCTCCTCTTAGGTTGTGCCTTTTCCATCAACCCTCAGAAGCTAGGATATTCTCATTTCAAAGAGAAGCGCTATCACTTGCATAATAGCAAATATGGTCTAGGAACCTAGATATTCAGTCCTTCAGTCCCTGGCTCCTCCTTCCATTATTCCAGATCTTTCAGATTCAGTCATCCATCCCCAGCATGATAAAATAAAATACTATACTTAAGAGTCTGGAAAGAAATGGATTCAAGTTCCAGCCCTGTCAATAATTAGCTGTGTGACCTTTGGCAAGTCACTTGAACTCTATGTGCCTCATTTTTTGTAGGAATTTAGGATTTATATCTGGAAAAGTCCAGTCCAGTTCAACCTTTTCATTTTACAGATTAGGAAACTAAGGTCCAGTGATCAAGATCACACAAGTGGTAAGTGATGGCTCCTGGGATTTGAACCCAGGCTTTCTCAAATTCAGGCCTCTTTTCTTTTTACAGGGCTGCTTTCTTCAGTCAAAATGTTTAACTTTTAAGGAGATTTGACTGTCCAGAAAGTGAACTGAACTCCTTATCTATAAAATGATAGGACTGAATTAGATATGCTCTAAGGTTCTTTTCATCTCTAACAATCTGAATCTAAGCTACACTTTCTCTCAGGGACTCTAGCATTGAGCGTTGTGACATTGGCTCTTACCTTTGGTATGTTGCTTATTGGGGAATTAGGAGCAACCTAGGACAGAATGGAAAAGTAGAATGTTGCCTAGACTCCTGCCTTCACCCTCAGCCTGCCCTTGTACATTCTACTTTGCCCCAAGTCTGAGTCTGTACTAAAACCTAAACCAGGGTGAAAATGATGACATAGTATATTCAAATAAAACTGAGAAAATGATATGGCATACGATTGTAATAATTTCAGCCTGACCTATTTAATATTGATTGCCTCAAATGGAGAACAAATGAAGAAATAGATATCAACACTGGTTATAACAATTTCTTATGGCTATTAACATTATCAGGAGACCACAACTGCCTAGCAAATGCTTTTGCTAGCAAAAAATTTCTTTGCCAATGAAGAGCTATTGCAGCCAAGAGCAACATTAATTTAGAATATAAGCCCATTTGTAAAATTATATGGAGGATGGCAGAAATTTGTGATCAAGAGGAGTAGAAAAAGGGGAAACAAGTTAAAACTCAAGGACAGAGCCAACTAAGCAGTCTTCTGCAGTGTGTTTAAAGGTAAAGGATGATACAGGAAAAGTAGGAGGGAAAGTCTATAAAGATTTTTCCAACAAATTTTTCACTCCCAAAAGAAGTCTGTTTAAGGTCTGCTTGAGAGCATTGAAAGATCCATTCTCAAGGTATATGAAAGAAAAGAGAAAAATGCTGGCCCTTCGTAATTAAAAAGAAGGTGAAAGGGAGAACATCAATAACTGGTCCATCAACATCAGTCTTCTTGAGAATAGATTTCTGTCTTCTACAAAGAGGAAGGGGAAGAAGTATGGAACGATGGCAGGTGGTACATATTTGATAGTTTTGCTTAACTTCTTTTTTTGTTGGGGGAATGGGGTATTTTGGGAAATGACTTTAGTATCAAAAAATAGGCAATGAAAAGAAAAAGCAAACAGGAAGGTTTTTTACCAAACAAAAAAAATTTAGAACACAATGGTCAAACAATTAAGCAAATGATATAGAGAATATAAAATCCCTCTGTACTTATTTGTAGGCAAAACAACCCAACAAAAGCATTCAATTGGGTAGAGCAAAGCATTGCCTTAAATAGACTTGTCGGGGGAGGAGCCAAGATGGCGGAGTAGAAAGACTCACATATGCTAGCTCCGAACCCACAGCCCATATATTTTCTGTAAAAACTCCCCACAAATTCTGGATCAGTGCAAGCCGCACAGAAACACAGTGGAAGAGGTTTCCATTCCAGAGAGCCCTGGAAAGCTGTCTCCAGGGGTCTGTCGCGCTCTGGACAGCGGAGCCCACCCCTGCGCTGCCTTGGCCGTGCGGCCCCAGAGGAGAAGATCCAAGCAGGCTTCAGGAACGGAATCTCCGGCGGCCACAAAGGTCCCTCCACCCACAGGCGCTCCAGGTCAGTGAGAGAGACTTCTGGGCTGGCTGAGAGGGGAGCGGAGTGTCTCCGTTACTTGGACCCCCTCGGGAGGCAGCGGCAGAGGCAGCGGCGGCCTGGGACTCCCTGAGCAGACAGGACCTTAGATCCATTACTGAAGGTCTCCACATAAACCCCCTGAGGGAACTGAGCCTGGGAAGCGGCCCTGCCCCCACCTGAGCACCAGAACTTAAGCTCACATTGAATAGTAGCCGTGCCCACCACTGAAAGCCCTGAGGCTGGGAAGCAGCATTTGAATCTCAGACCCCAAGCACTAGCTGGGTGGATCTAGGCAGGGGTGGAGAGCAATCTCAGAAGTCAAGTAACTGGCTGGGAAAATGCCCAGAAAAGGGAAGAAAAATAAGACCATAGAGAGCTACTTTCTTGGGGAAGAGATGTTTCTTCCTCCTTTCATTTCTGATGAGGAAGTACAATGCTTGCCATCTGGGAAAGATGTGGAGGTCGGGATCTCTGTATCCCAGACATCCGAGGTGGATGTCCAGTGGGCTCAGGCCATGGAAGAGCTCAAAAAGGATTTTGAAAATCCAGTTAGACAGGTGGAGGAAAAACTGGGAAGAGAAATGAGAGATATGCAAGAAAAGCATGAAAAACGGGTCAATACCTTGGTAAAGGAGATCCAAAAAAATGCTGAAGAAAATAACACCTTGAAAAATAGGCTAACTCAATTGGCAAAAGAGGTTCAAAAAGCCAATGAGGAGAAGAATGCTTTCAAAAGCAGAATTAGCCAAATGGAAAAAGAGGTTCAAAAGATCACTGAAGAGAATAGTTCTCTCAAAATTAGAATGGAACAGATGGAGGCTAATGACTTTCTGAGAAACCAAGAAATCACAAAACAAAACCAAAAGAATGAAAAAATAGAAGGTAATGTGAAATATCTCATTGGAAAAACAACTAACCTGGAAAATAGATCCAGGAGAGACAATTTAAAAATTATGGGACTACCTGAAAGCCATTATCAAAAAAAGAGCCTAGACATCATCTTTCATGAAATTATCAAGGCAAACTGCCTTGATATTCTAGAACCAGAGGACAAAATAAATATTGAAGGAATTAAATAGACTTATCAAACTGTCCAGTCAGATAGGTGGATCATAAGGCCATAGGTTTAGAGTTGGAAGGAGATTTAGAGGTCATTTTGTTCCCCCTTTTCATATTTCAGAGGAGGAAAGCAAAGCCCAGAGAGGTTGTTCCCTTTTCTGGGTCACACAGGTAGCAGATTACAGTGCAGGGATTCGAACTTTGGTCCTATTGCTGTCCCATCAAGTATTGCCTCTGTCCTCCAAATACTCCTGGAGATGCCATTGTCTGATTATATCAAGCTCCAATTCTTCAATAAGATGCATAATAAAATAATAATTTTTAAATAATTTTTTAAAAAGTTAGTGTTCAAATTTTATTCTTCCCCTTCTCCCACCCAGTTAGAAGGCAAGAAAAACAAAACATACATGCATTCATGTAAATCAGATTCCCAAGTTAGCCTCCCTCCTCTTTCCCCTCAAAGAAAAAAAATTAAAAAGAAGGAAGGAAAAGAAAATAGGTTTCATTCTGAATCCATCAGCTTTCTGGAGGTGGATAGCATGTTTCATTATGGGTCCTCTGGAGTTGTGGTTGGTCATGTTGTTGATGAGAGTTCCCGAGTCTTTCAAAGCCAATTATCTTTACAATGTTATTGTTATCGTACAAATTGTTCTCTTTCATTTGACTTTGCATCAGTTAATCTGAATCTTCTAAGGCTTTTCTGAAGCCATCCTCTCAGCGTTTCTTACAACATAGTATTCCATCACCTTTGTAGAACATAATTTTTTTAAACATGCCCTGATTCTTTACTACCACAAAAAGAACGACTATAAATATTTTTTTATATATGGATTCTTTTATACCTATGGATTTCTTTTTCTTTGATCTCATTAGGTTATAACCCAACTTAGTAGTGGTATCTCTAGATGAAAGGTTACACACAGTTTAATATTTTCTTTTGGGGGGGCATAGTTTCAAGTTGCTTTCCAGAATGGTTGGACCAGATCATAGCTTAACTCACTATGCATTAAGGTACCTGTTTCCTTCCCCACCCCCACCCAACATTTGTCACTTTCATTTTTTTGTCAGCTTAGCCACTGATGGGTATGAGATGATATCTTAAGAGTTGTTTTAATTTACATTTCTCTCATTATTAGTTAAACCTTTTTTCACATGGCTGTTGATAGTTTTGGTTTCTATTCAAAATTGACTATAGCTTTCGGCCATTTATCAGTTAGGAAATGGTTCTTTTTCTTTTAAATTGACTCAATTCTTTAGAAATCTTAGAAATTAGACATTTATCAGAGAAACTTGATGCAAATTCCTGCTTCTCTTCTAATTTTAGTTGCATGAGTTTTAAATGACACATAAGTCATTCTTAGGATTTTTGGCTTAATTATCTACTCTAGAAAAGCCAAGTACATGAAGAAGAATGCCTGTTGTGCAACTATGCCATATAGTTAGATGAACAACCTGTAGAATTGGTCCAACAGTACACACATCCTAAACAGAGACATTAATTACACCATAACCTAAGACTTAAAGCCTTACAAAAATTCCAATAATTAGTCACTAAGCATTTATTAATCACCTACTATGTGCCACACATTGGGCTAAGAACCAGGGATACAAAAATAGCCAAAGACAATTCCTAACCTCACAGAACTCATAATGTAATGGGGAAAAACAATAAACGAATATGTACAAACAATCTTTATGCAAGATAAATAGGATTTGGGAAAGGCTTCCTATGGAAGGTGGCATTTTAGTGGAGACTTGAGAGGAAGCCAGGAGAACAGAGATGAGGAGGGAGAATGTCCCAGGCATAAGGGACAGCAGAGACGAGATAAGAGTGTCTTGTTGATTGAACAACCAGAAGCCATCACTGGGTCAAAGTGTACGTGATGAGAGGCAAGGTTTGAGAAGACTGGGAGAGTGGGAGGGGTCTAAATTATGAAGGCTTTGAATGCCGAACAGAGCAGTTTGTGTTTGATCCTGGAAACCATAGGGAGCCACTGGAGTTTGTCGAATGGGATGGTAAAAATCACTTCAGTGCCTGAATGGATGGAAACTAAATTGGAACGGGAAGAAACTTGAGGTAGGCAGATACACCAGCAGGCCATGGGGATAGTCCTGTAGAAGTCAGAGGGATGCTGCCATCAAAGAATCAACTGTGGATGGACAATTAGGTGGACCCAGAAGTGGCCAGGAGGAGAATTGGCTGGGTTGTCTTTGCTTTTAAATGACTCCTATCTTCACCCCTAAACTTAGACCACTCTTAAACAATGTCATTATGCCAGTGGAAAGGCATCACAGAGTATTGGGTAGACAGTTATCCTCAAAGTCAGGAAGACCTGGGTTCAAGTTTTGCCTCTGTCATATACTGGTTTTGTGACCCTGGACATGCGCCTTAGCCTCTGTTGTCCAGAGTCCTAGGCAATTGTCTTAAGATGTAAAGTTGCAGAGAAAGTGCTGGCTTACATTGGTAGGGAAAGTTCTTCACCAGGACTTCCCTCCATTGATCATAATAGCTTTTAAGGTTTACAAAGCCCCTTACATAGTATCTCATTTGGTCCTCACTACAGCCCTGTGAGGCAAGTGTTATCCTTGTCCCCATTTTACAGATGAGAGAAGTTAAGTGACTTATCCAGAATAATCAATTCATTTCGATTCAAAGTGCTGAGGATACAAACAAGCAAAAATAACCACAAAAACCAATTTATGCCCTCATGGAGTTTACAATCAAATAGGGGAAGACTACACAAAAGAAATCTGAAAAATGGGAAGAGGGGACTAGTTCCACAGAACTGAAGTCAAGTGGAGCAGCTGGTGGAGAATGGAATTACCAGGAAGGTTGAGTTGTTCAGTCACTTTTTGTGACCCCCCCTTTACTGATGTGGTTTGTCATTTCCTTCTCCAGCTCATTTTATAGATGAGGAAACTGAAGCAAACAGGGTTAAATGACTTGCACAGGGTTACACAGTAAGTGTCTGAGGCCAGATTTGAACTTAGGTCTTTACTCTGAGCCTGGCATTCTATCTACTGCCCTAGACCCCTCCATAAAGGAAGACTTTGGAAGGAGTTTAGGGCTCCAACCCTCCACATCAGAGGGGAGAGGCAATTGAGGGTAAGTTAAGAGTGTTAAATATCAAAAATACCAGCTAGTAAGCTTCAGGCAGGATTTGAACTCAGGTATTCCTGACTCCAAGAAGTTCAATACTGTGTGCTCTGTTCTACTTAGCTGCTCCTTAACTCCCTAGTCTGGTTAAAAAGAAACAAACTCTTCCAATGATACTGTGTGACTGCAAGAAATACAATGCTAATCTCCAAAAATGAAAGCTAAGGCTCACTCAAGCAGGTGCATGGTGGGCATGAGTGGACTGCCGTCCTCCTGGAAACATGAGGAATTAGGCATAAGTTGTGTAAAGTATGTTATCAGAGAAAAACATGAATAGAAAAAAAAAGAATGGGTTGGTTATAAAGTAAAAGCCAGGGAAAGTAATGCTACAATGGTACTTGAAGGTTCATGGCCCCCTGTGGTGAATTTATAAGAAGATTTGGAGAAGAGTCTTACAATAGCCAGGCATGGGTGAGCTTTGCTCTGCCTCACTGGAGGGAAAACTCATGTGAATGAAGTCGCAGATGCCTTAGGTCCCCACGCTCCCCATTCAGATTACTTATTTCCCCTATTCGTATCTGTTCAAGTGATTTGATCAATGTATTCACTCCAAGCTATGAGTGACTGGTAAGACCTACCATTACCTCTCTCAGGGGTATTTGCATTTTGACAGTACTTAAAACCAAGTGAGTAAATATCTGCCTATAGACTTTCAGCATGCCAGGCGGGGAAGGCATTTTAGAGATTAAGGGGTCTTTTTAGGGACCCTGAAACCATTCCATAGATTTATAAAGCCAACCCAGTGTAGAAACTTGTATGTTAGGGAAAATGGGAGCCAAGATGGGAGAAAAGCTGAATAAGAAGGCTTCCCAGTTTCTGAAGCAGAGAAATTGAGGGACTTGTCCAAGTTCACACAGGTAGGAAATAGTAGAACAAAGATTTGAAACCTCATCCTCTGCCCTCAAACTTCTGCTTATCCCCAAGGGGCCAGGAAGGGTGATTAGGTGCTCTTGTTCTTTCCCAGCTGTCTTTCTTCTCCAAAGGAAGGTGCATATACAACTCTCCAGGTTTACTTTTGCAAAGTCTTGAGCTCCTTAACACTCAAATGTGACTCTTTCCTTCTCCTTGAGACTTGACTCCATGCCCTTTTAGGTCATGATGACCCTGTCTTAGAGGATGACCTAAGAGATGCTTATATCATTACCTTGGATTTACTCAGCACCCAGCTCCACCCTGGAAGCTTTGGAATGAGGAGATGAGAAAACAATTTTTTTTCAAGCAGAGATGCACTTGACATCTTCCTTCCTCTGATTTCACAGTGGACTTAATGCTCCTTGACTTTCCTCTAAAGGGGGAGATGGAAGAACAGGTGTGACTCCTAGCACATAGGCATCTTGGGGACTGCTCTAGAGTGAGGAAGTGAGATCCTGTCTTAGGTGAGGAAATGGGAAGTCACCACTAGGTATGGGATGGGGCAGGATCACAGTCTACCCATCCTCTGAGAAATACACAGGCTCTGCCTGGTACTAGGAGATACTAGGAGACCAAACAACAGGTTGCCTTCTCCAGTCCTTAGTGTTCCTGTCCATTTCCTAAACAAGGTATTAAGAGAGGGGAGGAGAGAAGAGGTTCTTTAGACCTGGGGATAAGGGGGAACAACATGGGTAGGAGAGCTCTACAAATCTAGGGAATCAGATGATCACTGCATTACCACCAACGCTCCCCGACCCTGCTCCACACCTCTGTGCTCCTTATGCCTATGAGGTTTTGTCTCTGTATTAGCTCACAAGTTCAACAGGCCTGAAACTAACGACAGAAAATATTAGACATTCATTTTACAAATAAAAAAGCTAGTACAACAAAAGGAAAGTACTTTGACCATGGTCACAAAGGGATTCAGGTTCCTGATTCTAAAGGCTGGGCACATTTTAGAACATTAGGAGAATCAGAGGTTTTCTGGTTCGATTCCAGTTTTCCTTTCTATCTGCCCTTCCCCCTCCCTGCCTACTGCCCAAAGGCACACAGAGTCCAATCAATATCCACATCTTTATTAAGGTGCCCAGCAAGGGTTAGTGATTGAGACCGGGTCAAGCATTATCCTCAGACTCTATTGTCTGGGTATGTGGATGTCTAGAGGAAGGAGAAGTTTGGGGTCCAGATGCATGGGTGCTCTCCCTGGATGGCACTGCTGCCACCTGTTTTAGCAGGTAACATGATGAGGTGACCCTGGGTTTCGGAGAGTGATATTGGTTCCTATTGGGAGGTTCAGGAGATGACAGACCTGGAAGAAAGAGAAGGGCAGTAAGAGGCAGAGGGAGGGTGATGGATCCCCAATTCCTGGTCCTATGAAACAGATAAGCATATTCTAAACCTGTTCTGTACCCCAAATCCATCTCCCCCTCACCAAACCGCTTGCCCCCTGCCTCACTTTCTAGGCCATACCTTCTCCAGAAATTCCTGGAAATGGGAGACTTGTGAGAGGTTCCTGGGAAAAGAGTCCTGCAACTTCAGGTGCATGATGGTCCTGGACCCTAGGGAGCCATGAGGACAGTTCAGGATCTAGGTGTCTGGTCCCATACACTTTGGGTCTTCTCATTTTCCAGCTCTTGGTTTCCTCAGGGACCCAAATGTCCAACTTTCCAGCCCCTTTCAGGAAACACCCTCCAGCTTCACTTAGGGAGCCAGGCTTCCCAATCCTTTTAGGGCTTCAGGGGTCCTCCTGAGTTTTTTCTCCCTCTGGGGACCAAGTCCCCACCTCTTACCTGTCCCTTGTGGCTTGTTGGGTAGGATTAAAAGGATGAAAAGAAGCAGCCAGGACTCCATCGTGGCAAACTGATGACTGGGAGGGAGTGTGTTCCCTGGATTTCAAGCCAACACTTTCCTCCCTCCTCCCCCCTCCCACTCCTCACTCTATGCCTGCCCTTCTATGCCCCCACTTTCTCTACATACCTAAGCCTACACACTTCTGTTCTGTGGGAAATGGAAGGGGGAGGGCTAGTTAACTGGATTTTCTAGTTTTCCTAGTAGAGTAGGGTAGGGGCAAATCATTTGAGTTCTGGAGAAAAGCAAAAGATGGGAGATTTGATGCTTGAGACCTTGAGTATGAAAAGGAGGCTGGGAGGAAGTCAGATTTCATCGACTGCAGGATAGGATGCCTGAGTTGGAAGGGACTGAGGATTCATTGAACAAGGGTGGGGATGGAAGTGGAGGTGTTGGGGATAGGGAGGCTGAGGTGTTCTTGTTGGCTGTTCCTGGGCCCCACCCCAACCATAGCCTCTTGTTCCTTCTTGGGGATTAATTATTAACCTCAATTAATTGCTATTCTTCACAACACTAATGGTCTTAGGAATGTGGGCCCAAAAGGGAGGGGTGGGGTGGACAAATTTCCTGAGGACCTAATTCCCTGAGCCCTGGTAGCTCCTTAAGTAAGAAATCTGGAGGACAATTCACTTCTAAATGTTTTCTACGTACTCTAACACAAATAAAAAATACATACACAGAGAGATGTATTCACTCAGCCTTGGACATTCACCAGATGCTCTACTGCCCCCCAGCCCTCTCCTTTTACACTCAGACTCAACACGTGCAACTCAGCAGACCTGGCACTCAAACCCTCTGGTTTCCTAAGGATATGTACACATAAACGAATACACCCTACCGTGAAGCAGGCAGGAAAGTCTAATGACCGTGAGGTTGAGTTAATCCCTGCTCCTAAATTCAGACAGATATAGCCTCCAAAAAAATATATGAATACATGGGACAGACAGGTAAGGCTAGAGAAAGAAAAAAACACACACAAGTACAGACAGATACAAAAGAGGAGTCAGAAAGAGGCCAAAAAAGAGATACAGCAAGTATCATAAAGGCACATAATCTAGGGACTGTGGGTGACAACATTCAGATAAGTCCCACTCCTGCCTAATAACTAACATTTATATAAATGTCTACTATGTGCCAGGTCCTGCGCTAAGGGCTTTACAAATATTATCTCATTTGGTCCTTACAACAACCTTGAGAAATAGATGCTGTTATTATCCCCATTTTACAGATGAATTAAACAGAGATGTGCCCAGCATCATATAGGTAGGAAGTGTCTGAAACTGGCTTTGAACTTGGGTCTTTCTGACTTCCTGACTTTTTTTTTCCTATTTGAAAGAAAATTTTATTATCAGTACAGTTGAAAATGACAATACATACAAGTACATCTAGTGCCATCTCCAATCATCCTGATCTATATCTGACTACTGGGCCCAGATGGCTCCAGAGGAGCAAGTGAGGCTGGTGACTTTACACAGCCCTTCCTCACTTAAATCCAATTCATTGGCAAGTCATGGCATCACCTCTCTGATGTCATGGTCCTCTCTGAGAATGAAGGACAAGTAGCAGCAACAGCACAGAAGCACAAGAGGCTATTGCCTTGGTTCTCACCTCCTCCCACTTGGGATGCCAGGAAGAAAACAGTTACTCTCTAGTAAGACTTAAGCTGGGCTTCCTAAATTTCCTTATCCCTTTTGGCCTAGTCGAGGACTGAAAAATCTTTCTGCCCTCTATCACCCCCAAGACAAATTCCAAGAGAGCTAGACAGAATAATGCTCATCCTTTGTAAACTAGCAGTCTTAGTTTTTTATCTTCTTTTACTTGAAATTGTGTTTTCTCTTAGCTGTTTATAAGCTTCTTGAGAGTAGGAGGTCCGGAGGTCTCCCCAGTATCTCTGGAGGTCTCCTTACTGCCTCTGGAGGTCTCCCGAGTATCTCCTTTTTTTTTTTTTTTATCACCATGACCTACCATGGTGCCTGGTACCACCACCTTATGAACCCATTAGCTCCTTGGATCAGGGTTTAAATCCAACCTCTGATGCAACATGACACCTTAACCTTGCTAGACCTCAGTTTCTTCATCTGTAAAAATGAGGAAATTGGAATAGATGGCCTCTGAAGTTCCTTCAGCTCTAGATTCATGGTCCTACATGAAGAGAATTAGTCAGAAACTAAACTAGAAAAACACCAAAGGGTGTCTCAGCAGAAAGGGACAGAGTGCCAAAAAAAAAACCAAAACAGAAGGTAGACAACTTATCAAGGTGACAACTTAGCTAGGTGACACCGTGAAAAGGGCAGTGGATCTGGAGTCAGGAACACTGCTCTTTCTGAGTTCAAATTCAGCCTCCAACATTTACTAGCTGAGTGACTCTGGGCAAATCACTTAACCCTGATTACCTCAGTTTCCTCATCCATAAAATGAGCTAGAGAAGGAAGTGGTAAACCACTCTAGTATCTTTGTCAAGAAAACCCCAAAAGAGGTGACAAAGAGTTGGACATGACTGAAAAGCAACTAAACGACAAAAGATAAAACAAAACAAAAAAAACACATTAGGATGGAATGGGAAAATCTTACTCTTCTGTCTCTCTCCCAAAGGGTGAAATTCTTTCTTCCCTCCAGGATGGGGTTCTGGGTGACTCAGGGCCCATACCCTCACCTGGGGGCTCAGCTTCCATACACAGATCTAATATCTCTTGTAGTGTTTCTGCTCTCATCATTATTCTTGGGTAGTGTAGCCCCTTGTCCTACCAAGATTCCTGAGCTCTGGATGCAGGCAGAAGAGATAAAAAAGAGATAAGCTCAGTTTGGGCTGTTTCTTTCCCAACATTGTACCAGCTCTTGAAATCTCTCCTCAAGTTCCATGATCTCTTCAGTATCAGGAGTTCACATTTACCACGCCCCAACTCATCTGCCCTGCTTCCCTCAGGGATCTAGATGTATGCAGCCAATTGATCAATCAATGAATAAGCGTTTATGAAATGTTATTATGTGCTAGGTACTAGACACTTCAAGAGTCTATAGTAGTCCCCAACTGCTACACTGTCTAGGAGCCAGAGAGGACAGTATATGTGGGTTACCAAGGAGAATTGGGTCTGGGGGATGGACATTTGAGTTCTAGGAGAAATTGGAGAGCCAGGAATAGGGAGGTTTAACCTCTTACTCATCCTCTGGCCTGATCTGTGTTTCCCAGAAACTTGCTGGGATGGGTTAATCTTCTGGGGACAGAGTGCTGACCTCTCCCTGGGAATGGAGATCCCAGTGTTGATAGAATCACTGGCACACCTGAATTCCCTTGGAATCCTCACTAAGACTCAAAGCTTTATAAAGGGTCTAGATGGAGCCAGAGGGATGTCGCTGTCAAAGAACCTTGAATTCAGCACCATGGAGGTTGCTTTTGCCCTGCTTGTTGGCTGGCTGGCCTTGTCTGGAAATGGTGAGTACTGAAGATCCCTGAATGCCCATGTTCTAGGGACAAGGGAATGGATTCCCAGCACCTGAGGAAGCATTGAATTCTTGTATTTCTCTTCTTTCCAACAGCTCAACTGATTCAACCAAATGTCCCTGGGACTGCCTCTGGAAGTCTCCCCGGTATCTCCGGAGGTGTCCCCACTGCCTCTGGAAGTGTCCCCAGTATCTCCGGAGGTCTCCCCACTGCCTCTGGAAGTGTCCCCAGTATCTCCGGAGGTCTCCCCACTGCCTCTGGAAGTGTCCCCAGTATCTCCGGAGGTCTCCCCACTGTCTCTGGAGGTCTCCCCACTGTCTCTGGAAGTGTCCCCAGTATCTCCGGAGGTCTCCCCACTGTCTCTGGAGGTCTCCCCGCTGTCTCTGGAAGTGTCCCCAGTATCTCCGGAGGTCTCCCCACTGTCTCTGGAGGTCTCCCCGCTGTCTCTGGAAGTGTCCCCAGTATCTCCGGAGGTCTCCCCACTGTCTCTGGAGGTCTCCCCGCTGTCTCTGGAAGTGTCCCCAGTATCTCCGGAGGTCTCCCCACTGTCTCTGGAGGTCTCCCCGCTGTCTCTGGAAGTGTCCCCAGTATCTCCGGAGGTCTCCCCACTGTCTCTGGAGGTCTCCCCGCTGTCTCTGGAAGTGTCCCCAGTATCTCTGGAGGTCTCCCCACTGTCTCTGGAAGTGTCCCCAGTATCTCTGGAGGTCTCCCCACTGTCTCTGGAGGTCTCCCCACTGTCTCTGGAAGTGTCCCCAGTATCTCCGGAGGTCTCCCCACTGCCTCTGGAAGTGTCCCCAGTATCTCTGGAGGTCTCCCCACTGTCTCTGGAGGTGTCCCCAGTATCTCTGGAGGTCTCCCTACTGTCTCTACAAGTCTCCCGACTGTCTCTGGAGGTATTTCTGGAAGTCTTCTAACTCTTTGGGGGGATTTATCTGGATGTTTGTCTCTGTAGGTCTCCCAGTTCCTTTTGGGTGTCTCTTTGAAGGTCTCTTAAATGTCTCTGGGAATTTTTCTGGAAGTCTTCTAGCCACCCTGCAGGTCTCTTAACTGTCTATCTCTACAAGCCTCCCTGCTGTTTCTGAGAATCTTCCTGAAAGATCTCCCAACAGATTCTGTGGTTTATGGGTACCTCTTATTTGGGGAGAGAGTTCTGTATTTCAGAATTTTGCTCTCAATCTCTGAGGATTTTCCTGGAGGTCTTCCAGATGTAAGTTCTCTGGGAGCATTTCCAGAATCCTTGGAGCTCCCTCTGGAGGGCTCTAACATTATGAAGTTATCTTTCTTTTGTCTGGCTCAGCAGATGTCTTTGGATTTCTACTAATGAGGGTCTCTTCAAGTGATTTTCCAATTGGAGCTCTGACTCTTTCTGAGGATGTCCCTGGAGCCTTGACCATAGTCTGACTGTACCTGACAGGGTGCAAACAAGTCCCCTGTACCCACTGCCCCAAATCATAGAGCTTGGGCTGGATGTGCTGGGGAGGGGAGCATTTCCCTTGACCCTTCCTCTGGGGGCCATGTTCGATGGCCCTGCTCCAATTTTCTTCTTGGTTCTTGGTCTCTTACCTGTTCCTTTACCAACCATCAACCTCACTTTTCTGAGATCTGTCCTTCTCTTCTCAGGATCTTCTGGAACCATATCTACTTCTGGAATCCCAGAGACTTCTGCATCTGTTCCAACTATCTCTGGAAGTACTTCTATGACAGGTATGACATGGTGTCCCCTTGACTTGTAAGACACTGTCCTTGGTACCAGCATCATTTCCAAGGATGGTGGTGGTGCTGGTGCCCAGTGTCTATTTCTCCCTCGATCTCCAGAATCACCCCTGATTTATGGGGAGAAGGGTAAGACATGTCCCTTCTATGTTCTGTCCTGAAGTTAATCCCATGCCATCTAATTATGTCTTGGGGTGTTAAACATGGAAGTTCCTCTTTAACTCTTCCTCTTCTCCCCTCCCCACAAGCACACAGCCAGGCTGGACTGTCAGTTGTATATTCCAAAATTATTCCCATTTTGCCTTGGAGTTCTATCCCTCTTTTGACTGAAAAAATTCCATCAAATTCTCTCCTTCCTTTCCTTCTCCATTTCTTACCATATAGACTCAATTCATTGCTAGCTTGAAGCAGCCAAGTAGCCCAGTGGAGATAGTGCTAGGTTTGGAGTCAGGAAAACCCAAGTTTAAGTCTCACCTCACCTCAAGACACTTACGCAAGTCTGTGTCCCTGGAAAAGTCACTTCACATTTCGTTTGTCTCAGTTTCCTCATCTATAAAGTGGGATAATAATAACACTTACCTTAAAGGGTTGTTGTGAGGAACAGAGGAGATAACTATATGTATCTAAAGTGCTTTATGGATCATGAAGTGCTATGAAAGATGCTAGACATCATCTTCATTATAATGTAATAAAAACTGGGAGGAATTCCAGAAATAATATTTCAGTGCAGGCCCTAGCTAAAGGATGAGTTCCCATTAAACCGCATTCCTTGGGATAGCTCTAAGTGCTGAATTGAGTTGAAATTTGCCTTACTGTTACTTACAGCTGTTGGTCTTTATTCTTTTCTCTGCAGTCACATGAAATAAGTCTAATCCATCTTCCTCATGACAACTTTTCAAATATTTGAATACAGTACAGGGATGACATCCTTCCCCTCAGTCTCCTTTCTCACCCTTGCCTTTATTTGTAGTTGGGAAAGTTGGGGAGGTCCTTCTCTCTAAAAGGCAGGAGTGTGGGGAAGGGGACATCATCCTAGCCTTTTTGCTAGGGATCTGGGAGGAGATAGTAGTGAGACAGTAGTAACATCTAGGTCTTTTGGTTAAGATCAACTTCAACTGCTTAGCCAAAACTTCATAGGTAGTAGGTGCTCAATAAATGTTTGTTCAACTTCTTTGAAGAGAAAAATGTCCTATACAGAGGTATTTACTTACAAGGGCAATGATGGGTTATCATAAAATTTGTTTTAGAATCAAAAAGGATCTCTCCTTCATTTCACAGGTAAGAAAACTGAGAACCTGAGCTTGTCCAAGTGGCAGAGCTGGGGGCAAAAACTCAGGATTCCTGACTCCTGGGCAAAGGTTCTTTCTGTGACACCTCTATTCAGAGATAAAGAGACACACAGAAACAGAGCTAGAGAAATGGAGACAAAGAAAGTTCCACAGACACGAGACATCCTGGAGATGTTATTGGTAGAAATACAGAGTGAGGGATCCACAGGGAGACAGTATTCCATGAAATCAGACATAAACAGAGAGAGACATCAAGGAGACACACAGACACTCACATATCAGGGATTAACCAACAGATTTTGGTTGAGGGGGATCCCCTAGAGCTCCTTATCTTTTGAGTAACCTTGTCTTTCCAATCCCCAGCCCAAAGCACAACCCTTAAACCCCAGAAGAATGATTTTCCAGACTGGGCCATTGTCCTGGTCACTCTGGCCGCAGTGATAGTGGTCATCCTCCTACTGTTTCTCTTTTGCAAGGTGAGAGAGCGAGGTGGGCTGCACACCTGATCATGAAGGGATGTAGGGAGAAGGGAGGTGAAAGCTAAGCACTCAGCTGGGGACTGAATGCCTGGATCCCAGAGGGGAAAGGAGAGAGGGGAGAACTGAATGTTGGACAATTAGGTCTCTGAAGAAAATGACCTGCAAGGGATAGCTAGGGATTTGGTGATTCTGGGTTTCTGAAGGGAATGCAGGTTCCAAAAAGACAGTTGGAGGACGTAGGCTGGGTTAACCCTTTGTGCTCCTTCATTTTCCAGGTTTGCCATCACTTCCGGCAGAATGTAGACTTGGCTCCTTACTGGTGCCACACACAGACAGCAGGCCAGTGCTACGATGCCAAATAGAGGTGTTGGGACCAGCACCCTTAAGCCCTTTGCCCTGAGACTTTAGAGATAATCTTAACTCCCCACCATTAGTCTCTGCCCAAAACTTCCCCATGTTTTGACTCCTTCAAGAAAAACTGCTGCCAGTCCCACCATTTTCGTTCCATTGGTGACCATTAGGTATCTATCCATGCCTCTGGTTGGGGGTTGGGGTAGGAAGGAGGAGGAAGGGAGTTAAGTCAGGTGGCCTCTGGCTTTAGATTATTTCAGATGCCTCTTTCTTTTTGACCTGGGAGTATGAGAACCTCCTTAGCTGTCTCTTACCTCGCCCACCAACAAACACTTTTACTTCCTGTCCAGTCTCCCAGGAAGTGGGAGAAAACTTCCTTCCTCAAAGCCACAGTCATTTAGAGCAGTTTCATTCAGAGCCTTGGGGCATAAGCCACCTGCTTCAGAGTTCCATCACTTGGGAATCCTCTTTGGCTGGCTTCAATGTACCCTTCTCTCCTCCACCCTACTCCCTCCTTCCCTTTTGCAGGCTAGTAATGAATAAATTCTGTACTGAAGTGGCTGGTTAGACCACTTAGGGTGGGAAGGGAGAGAGAGGTCAGCTGACAGCCTGGAGGGAGCAAGTGGATCCACAGAGCTCAGCCTGTCCTCCCTACTCCTTTCTTGCTTGTGAAGCTCTTTCCCCTCCATTAAATAAAGCACAAACTTTGAAGACTTCCTTCTGTCTGTTGCGTTCCCTTCTATTCTGTCTGAGCTCAACCCCAGCTTCCTTCTTCTGTCATCCTACTCCTATGTAATAAGAGGGCTGTGCACTTCAACAGATCCTTGAATGAAGTGGAAGGCTAGAAGGACAGAGAGTCATCGACTAGGTCACCACTCATTTATTCATTCAACAAATATTTATTAAGCTCTTATTGTGGACAAAGGACCAGAGGCCTGGGTCCCTAGAAAGAATGGGTGCCGAAGGGAGATGAACTATCACCTTAATCCAAGGCTTGTAGGACTGAGATTAAGTCCCCTTTTCTGCCTCAGTTTCCCTGTCTCCCAAGGGTTGCCTGGGAGACAAGATGCTTGGGTTCTTCAGGAGTCCAATCTTGGCCTGCCTCTTAGGAGCCTCATTAATCTCTTGTTAATCATTATAATGAGCTGTTCACCTATTCACCCTCTTCCCACCCAGCCTGGCCCTACCCAGGCTTTAGAGGCTGGTCACGTTAAACAAGAAGAGAAACCCATGTGTCCCGCTCCCATGACCCATTTGTGACCTTTCTCCTCTCTACTTCTATCCCTTCTGATGCCTCACCATATCAGTTACAAATCCGATTTAAGGCTCTCTCCTTTCTGTTTCTGTTTCTCCTCACCTCAAACTCCAGTCTGCAATTCTTCAGGAACCCAGGTTCACACTTTGCCCACTTTCATTTCCCTCAGGTAGTCAATCACCCAGCTAGACCTGGGGGGAGCTGTTTCCTTTCTCCTAGGAGAAACCACAGTGATATCTCCACCTGAAGGAGATAATGGAGGAGATAGACTTCATGTCCCTGTCTTTAAAAAATGTTTTATTAATTTTCTTATATCATTACCTCCCTTATATATTACCTCCCTTAGGCCCTGTCTCCCTCCCTACAGAATCTTTCCTTATAATGATGAATTTAAACAAGATGAATCAAAGTATTAGCTAGGTGTAGCAGCTTATGCCCCATTCCATACCTTCAGTTTGCCACCTGGCTGCCAAGAGTAAAGAGTCATGCTTCCTGCTGTCAGTTTTCTGACATTAAGACAGGGCCTTCCATTAATTAGAGTCATGTCCTTAATAGCTGTCTTCTTTCCCATTATTGACTTGTTTCCTTGCTTCTGTTGAATCTGCCTTGCATCAGTTCAATCGAGTCTTCTCAAGTTTCTTGGAATTCTTTACATTCATTTCTTCATTCATTTCTTAAGGTTTCGTTGTTATTAAGTCAATACATTTGTATCTGACTCTCTGTGACTCCATTTGGAGTTTTCTTGGCAGAGAAGTATTGGAGTAGTTTGCCATTTCCTTCTCCAGTTCATTTTACAGATGAGGAAACTGAGGCAAAGAGGGTTAAGTGACTTATCCAGAGTCACACAGCTAACTACTAAGTACCTGAGGTTAAATTTTAACTTAGGTCCTCCTGACTCCACGGTGGGTGCTCTATGTACTGCACCACCTATCTTCCCAAAATGTCCTGGCCTGTATAGGGCATTTCTTCATTCATTTCTTATGGCATTCATTTAACCACAATTTGTTCAGCCATTCTCCAAGGGTACTATTCATTTCCACTTTTTTTGCTATCAGAAATTCTCTTTTTAAGCAGTAATTTTATTATTGATATCTTTTGTTTTTAGAGGCAGCATGGCACAGTAGATAGAAAAGTGGCCTCAGAGCTGGGAAGCACAGGGTTAAGTCCCATCACTGGCACATATGGTCTGTGTGACCTTGGGCAAGGTACTCAACTTTTTTGATGCTCTAGGCAGCTGTTTAAGGCTATAATCATAGAGAAAGTACTGCCTCGTATTGGTAGAGGAGATTTTCTCATCTGGGATTTTCCCATATCTTTGAAATCACAGCTCTAGTCTCTATCCCAACCATTTCTGTTTCCCAATGTGTCCCCTCAGAGTCACCATGTTTTACAAAGAATTTAAAAAAACAATATAATTTAGCCAAATTAACTGATGTTGCAAAAGTCTGAGTTGGTGGTGGTGTTCCATACCCATCATACGCCATTTCTGCAAAGAATAGAGAGAGGTGCCTTCTCATATGGTTTCTTAGGGGTCAAACTTGGTTATTACAGTTTCACAGCGTTCAGTTTCCATTGTTTTGTGATTGCGGAAAGTGCTGTTACAATTTTTTTTCCCCTGTACATGAGACATTTCCTTCTGCCTTTGACTTCCTATCCGCAGAGCTTGGTGGCACCCACACAGAGGGGACTGTTTTCTCCCTTAGGTGTCTTATCTCTATGACTGTCAGTACAGTCATCCCAGGCCTTGGTACCCCTCTTCCAGAATTAAGACCCCTTACGCACTTCTGAGGGGAGGATTGGAATCTCTGGGGAATGGTCAGCCATGCTCTTTACCAGAGATGTCAGCCTGTTGTCCTCTGCCACACCTTCCTCCCAACTGAATTGATCCCAGGTGCAGATCTGGGATCTATCTCTACAAGTTCCTGCCACTTTCTCACCTATTGTTTCTGCTTCTCATTGCCTGTCTGAAAGTCTTTGTGTCAGCTCGTCCATTTTCCTTTAATTACCTCTGTCACCGAGTGTCAGTTTGTGAGAGTTTTAGATCTTTGATCTGTTCCTGGACATCTTTGAATGTCTTTCCTCTAAATGTCTCTAACTTGAAATATTTTGGATTGTCTCTTTCTGAATGACTTTGTCTGTACAAAGGTAGCTTCTCCACCTCCCTCCTTGCTCTCTGCTCCCTGTACTGATCCATCTGAGCAACTCCACCCAGGACAGAAATAATGACCATGTGTGAGCAAAGGGTGTGGAGCAGTTCTAGGTGGGGGACAGAGCAGGGAGGAGAGGGGGGAAGTAGAACATGATCATTGGAAAAGGATTAAAATATTAATCTCCACCCAGAAACTAGACATCTAGTTTCCCAGTTTTATTCTCTTACTACTCAGTTCCCCTAAATCTATCTACTGCCCAGGTCATGAACATTCACCCTCCAAGGCCTATGTTCTGTCCCTGAAGATACCAACACTCCATCAGGGATCTAGGTTTCTTCTGGTTCCATGACGCAGATGCAGGTGTGGTTTCCCCTTATCAGGTGCCCCCTCCCTCTCTGTGTGCTCCCTCTTGGGAGTGGAGCTGGAGCGTTTGTTTAAGATTTTAGGCCTGAGAGGGCCTGGGTTAACTGACGTCAGTCCTGGACTCATATAAAGACCAAGATTTCTGACCCTTAGGCCCCAAATCTTGGTCTGAGTTCATCATGGTCCGGATGACCCCCCAATTGCTCCTTGCCCCAAGCCTCTTCCTTCTTCTAGCTTCTTGGACGGAAGGTAAGGAATTCTAGGAAGATGCAGGAGGAGGGAGTAGGGGTTATGTACATCATTAAGATGCCTTAGTCTAGCTGCTCATATGTGGGGACTCAGACAGGACCAGCGGATGAGAATTTCCTGTAGTCTCACCAAAAATGGAGATTATTGAATAATTAATGATGGAGGGTGGTGATCTGTCCTTTCTCTGTCTCTGTATCAGTTCTCCTCATTTAGGAAACTCAGGCAACCCGCTTCTAGTTCATCTTTTTCCCTTTCTTCCCCTCAAATTTCTACTCTCCCCAGGGACCCAGGTGTTAAGCCTCCCATCCTTACCGGGGCAGATAATTAGTCTAGCAGGCCATGTTAATCCCAGCTCAGTCATCAATCTGCTGTATGACTCTAGGGATGTTAATCCCTGTGCTACTTCTTTCAAAGAGTGGTTGGAATGCTCAGATGAGATAATGGGGATGAAAGAGTTTTGGGAAGAAGGAAATCCTCTGTGAATGTAAAGTATTATTTCAATTCATTTGGGAAGGAAGAGATGCATAGTAACAGGTCAGTGGAAGATGTCCACTATGGAGATACAAAGAAAGGATTGTGGGAAGGGGAAGAGTATAGAAGTCAGGACTGGATCGAAGATTTCCTTCATAATGCTTGCTTGGGATCCCACAGGTAATAAGTGTCTGAGATGGGATGCAAATCCCATGTTTTCCTGACTCTAAGACCTGGGTCCTTCTAGTTTTAAGGTCATAGAACCCAACTCTGACATTGGGTAAGTCACTTAATCTCTTTATACCTCAGTTTCTTCATATGTACCATGGAAATAATTATACTTTTTCAGGCCAACCCTGCATAAAATGAACCTAGCCAATGCAATTTTGCTATAGCATCATTAAGACATGACAGACAAACCTATTGGAACCTCACTGTAATATCAATCAATTGGTCATCCACTTACATTATTCATCAAGAATTTGGTGTCCCCTTGTGCTGTTGTTTCATCTCAATTATTTTTAAAGAAACATTCATTTAATTTTATTTGTAGTACTGTAGATTCATAATTTTTATATTTATAAGTGACCATAGAGAATTGTGCCACTTTACTGATGAGGAAACTGAGGTCTAGGGAGGTAAGTGACTTGACTAAAGTCACACTGGTAGTTAAATTAGAAATTTAAATGTGAGTTGTTATTATCCACAACAGTGTTATACAACCTGAATACTGGCCTCTGTAAGGAACCAATGAGGACATTTTTCCCTCAGATCAGGAATGGGCACTAACCCATATTTCAATTAGAGTAATCACTAGGATTATTATTAGTGTTCTAAAAAGGCACTGAGTGAATATTAATAGCTATAAGTGAATATTAATAGCTACAAATCACAAATTAATAACTTCAATGAATATTAATAGTGACAATGCAAATTAATAGCTACAAATATACAGACTTTTCTATCTCAAAAATTTTTTTTATGGGAAGAACCTGCATGTACCAGCTTTGAGAGCATCTTTGAAGAAGGTTTAAGAAACAAATGATATATCACAAAGAGCATGCTATAGAAGACCATGTTATTAAAGTCAAACAAGTGACCGAAAACAAGAGTACTAGATCCCACTGTACTCATTTTTTGTCATAGTTCAAAAGAAGTATTTGATCAATATTTCCCATGAATATGCCAAAATCATTCAAGATTCTTTGAGAGAGGTAGCGGCACAGATGACATTTTTCCATAACCCTTTAATTATTAACATTTTAGAGGGAGGAAACAGGGAGAGGTATGCTTGATGTGGGGGTATGCAAACAGAGGTTACTGCTGTTATAGAGGTTCAGAGCATAATCCAAGAGGAAAAAGAATTCACCAAAGAGGTGAGGTTCCGTAGGAATTTCTGTTTGCTGTTGATAATTTTCATCTGTTCTTGGATGAGGTTGAATTTGTAGTGCCCCTTCAATGAGATCCATAACTGCTCAAAATTGGCCTAATTATACACAAAACTATAGGGAGGAAGAATTTCCATTTTTCAAGAAGGTTCTGTGCAACTGGGTGGACAAGTCATAGAACTGGTCCAACAATTCCATGACTTGTCCTTCTGACTGTAGAGAATCTTCTTGGAAAATAGAAAGACTTCATTTGCATGTGTGTGTGCATGTGTGTAAGACAGGCAATATGTACAAGCAAGTTGGATCTAGAACCAAACAAGATGAGGAGTTTCGGAAACTTGTGCAGTATTTATTGGCCCTGAGTGTCTTGCTGAGACAAATATCTATCTTTTTTTTTTTAAACAATAATATTCTTTTAGTGATCCTGTATAGTTTCAGGTCTTGGATTACTGCAGTCTTCAGGGAATTAAAGTTGAGGGCCATCAAAAGAGCAATAGAGAGACTTATGGTGGGTGGGAGTAAGCTGAAACACATTATTAACCAAGAATTATGATTAGAAAGCTATGTAAAGAATGTTGTCAGGAAGATGCATGATTGGAAAGGAAAGTGTGCTTATAAAAAGTGGGGATAGCTGATGACTGGTTCCCAAGCTTCACTGGTATGCAGTGTCAGAAGAGTTAGAGGAAGGCCCCCAGTCATACTGGGCGGGTCTCCTGGGGGAGTATTTACAGGAGGATATGCACAAGAGTTGCCAAAGATGAGAAATCTTGGATAGGGGTAGGGTAGGAAAGCAAGCATTTATAACAAACCTAGTGATGTGTCAGGTACTGTTCTAAGTACCTTACAAATATTATCTCATTTGAATCTCACAACAACCCTAGGAGGCAGATACTATTATCCTTATTTTACAGCTAAGGAAACTGAGGCAGATCAAGGTTTTTTTTTTTTTTTTTTTGCTAGGAAGTGTCTGAGGTTGAATTTGAACTTGAGTCTTGGATGTACTGTGATTTGTCACTCATAAGATTATAGATTCGTCAGTGTACAATATACGAGAAGAAGGATATCATTTTCTCACTCAGTCTCCCTGTACATGTGGCTTCCTTTTCCTCTTTTACTTTCAAACAGCTAGGGCATTTCATCTCCTTGTCTCAGTCTAATTTTCTTCCATTTTGGTGAGTTTCTCCTAGGGAAAGACCAAGGGCAAGGAACCTATGAAGGGAACTAGTGGGTGATGAATAATGTTTGTTGTACACAGACGGAGTGGAATGCTGGAAAGAACACCAGAATTGGAGTTAGAGAGTCTTAAAATGGAATTCCACATCTGACATTAGTTGTACAAGTCCCATTTCTTCATCTACTTTTCAGGGTTATGGGGATCAAATGAGGTAACATCTGTAAATTACTTTGTACATACCTTCAGTTATCCAAAATTAATAACATCTATTATATATACTGGAAAGCTTGTTAATTAATATGTCTCTCCTTCTCTCTCTGCATTCACACACATTCACAAACATACACATATGCCCAGTGTAGAAAGAGGGAGAGGATGGGATAGAGAATCAAAATTTATTAATCAGCCACCATGATAAAGCCCACATGTGGCACATTTGTGGGTTGGAGCACTAACATATTATGCAAGTAGGTGGTTTGGGGGTAACTGGGAGGAAGGAATGTTCTCCTAATGGACAAAGAATAATGGGAAGCAGATAACAGTATTGGCAAGAACTGAAGTGAGATGGAGGCTATGGAGCTGCATGATCAGGTCATTCAGGGGAGCAGGGAATAGACTGGGGTTAGGAGAGATTTCCAGAACTGAAGGCTTAGATGCTGGAATCCCTTTGGGAAATAAAGACTAGGTTAAGGAGTGAGAAGAGCAAAGACCTGGATGAGCCTGCATGCTTTGATCCTTAAAGGAAGTAAATGAAAGGGTATATGCGTGAGATTGAGAAGTCTAGGTGCATGGATATTGAAAGGAAAAGTGGGGGCAGGGTAAGGAGTAGGGAACCAGATATCCCAAAAGGGAGATTAGAGCTGGTGGGAGTGGAGTAGTGGCTGTGCTGGCTAGAGTGAGCTGAATACCTGTGCCACTCATGAACTGTTGGTTTGAAAAGGGCACAAGAGTAGGGGATAAAGAGCCTACCTCACAATCAGGTTGACCTGGGATCAAGTCCTGTCTGATGAATATTGGCTGTGTGAACCTTGGCAAATCATTTAATCTCTCAGTGACCCCAGCAACTATCTAAGGCTAAAAATTGCAAAGTAGTTGTTGAGAGGGAGTTTCCTAATCTGGAATTTCCCTATATTGAAGAAATCAAAGAAAAAAGAAAGAGAGAGAAAGAAAAAAGAGGGAGAACAGAGACAAAGAGAGACAGAGAGAGAGGAAAGGAGAGAGAGGGTAAGAAGGAAAGAGGGAAAAAGTCCAGGAAGGAGAGAGGGAGGAAGGAAAGTAAGAAAAAAGAAAACAAACTACATAAGAACATAGAAATTTCATTGAGTAGTAACTCTGACTCTGACAGGGGCACCAAAGGATGGTTTATGGGGGATCATGGGATTTTTCTTTGTAATGATGTCTTAAATAAGTAAATGAAGCAAATGGAAAACTCTTTAGACAGTCCTAGTGGCCTTGGTGATTCATAATTAGCTTACATTCCACAAACATATCTAACTTCCATATCTAACTGACCCCTAGAACGCTAACTTTCCTTTATAGACTTGATCCTCCCTTCATCCTCCTTCACCTCCAGTTATGACATTGGCATTTATCCTTGAGAACGGTTGAGTCATAGTCTATCTTTGTTTCATTAGAGGTGATTGCCACATTTGTTGGGACCTGTGATTTCCTTTGTGTAAAGAACTCTGGTGAGGAACTCTTTCTGCCAGTGCTAGTCTGCTCTGCAATTTAAAGACTTGGAGGTTGCCTGGGAGCACTGTTAAGTTAAACACTATTGATTTAAATTACTTCTTTAGAGCCACATTATCATCACCATCATCATTATCATTATGATGCAGTTATGTAAGTCTTTAAGGCTTTACAAAATGCTTTACGAAGATTATCTCATTTGAACCTTAAAACAAGCTTATGAAGCTATTGCTATTATCATCTTCATTTTACGAAGAGGAAATTGAGGCAGAGAGAAGTTAAATGACTTGCCCACGATCACACAGCTAGGAAATGTTCAAGTCTGGATTTGAACTTGGGTCTTTCTGACTCCAGGTCTAGTACTCTATCTACAACGCCACAGGAGGCAGGACTTGAATCTATGTCTTCTTGCTTGGGAGGCTCTCTGTTACTCCTTGTTGGCTTTTACATAGTAAGCATTTATTAAATTATCATGCCATTGTCCTAGTAAATACTGTTCATGCCATTCGTATTTCACAATGATAGATTCCTAGGGAAACTAAATTTCTGTCAATGGCAAATCTCTTGAAGAGGATGGATGGTCATCTGTCTTAACAATCAAATCAATAAATCTGCAAGCATTTATTAAGCACCCACTACATGCCTGGAGGTGGGGGTGGGGGTGGGAGTGGGGCTAGACCAAATCATTTCTTATCACAGGATTCTATAAATTTATCACTGCATGTTCATGATTTTGACAGTGATTATACTCTAAATTCAGCAAGCATTAAGTACCTATTGTACACAGAGCTTTGCCAGGCACTGGGGAACACACAAAGTTTAGATAATGCTTGATCCTTGCTCTCTTGGAGTTTATAGTATAATGAGGGATGGAGAGGAGTAAGAAACATATACTAATGATTATAATGAAAACCAAAATAAATATATGAAATATGAAAATGCTTATATAAAATCCAAGGTGAAAGATCATCACTGACTGGGCCCTGAGGGAGGTTTCTTGGAGGAGATGGCATATAGGTTAGGCCAAGAACTTGAGACAAAGTGGGGATGGTGGGCATTTCAGGTCTAAGGGGTAGGGTGAGTAAAGGTCTGTAAGCAGGACTGTAGGTAGTAATATTCTGGAAGGTAATAGTATGTGAGAAAATTGGGAAATTGTGTCAGACCATGAAAGACTTCAAATGTCAAGTTAAAGAGCTTGAACTTTACTTAGAAGGCAATAGGGAGACGTTAAGATTATTTTGGTAGCTGTATGGAGTTGAATGGGATCTCCCTGTCTGGAGGTTGCTACAGTTTAGATGGGTGGTGGCCTTGTCCTGGGCCTTCTCCTCTTCTTTCATATTTATCTCACTTGGGGATCTTATCAGTTCTCTAGAGTTTAATTAGCATCTCTATACTGATGATTCCCAGATCTATATATCTAACTCTGGTCTCTCCTAAGCTCTAGCCCCAAAGTCACCAACTGCCTTTTGGACAACTTGAATTGATTGTCCCACGGACACCTCAAATTCAGCATGCCCAAACAAAACTCATTATCTTTCCCCTACAACCCTCTCTGAACTTTCCCTATTACTATTGAGGACACAACCATGCTTCCAGTCCTGTGTCCAGGCCCGAAATTGGGGTGTCATTTTCAGTTCTTCCCTCTCACCCCCTTCATATAGATAATCCCTTGTCAAATCTTGTCATTTCTTCCGTCACAATACCTCTCCCCATATATCTCTTTCTCTCTACTCACAGAGCCACAATTCTAGTTTATAGCCTGATAACCTCTTGCCTGGACTTCTGTAATAGCCTTTTAACTAGCCTCTCTCCACTCTAAGTCACCCTTCATTAAGCTGCCAAAATTATTTTTCTAAAGGTAGGTCTGGCCATGTCACCTACCCTCTGCTCAGAAAGCTCCAATGATGCCCTGTTACCTCTGGAATCTAATCTTAAAATTTTAAAGTCTCCATTTGGTATTTAAAGTTCTGGCCCCTTCCCACTTTTCCAATCTTCTGACCCTGGACTCTCTGTATGACCCACCTACATTGGACCACTTGTCCCTTGAACATGACAATCCATCTCTCCTGCCTATGTACTGGTTGTCTACCATTCCTGGAACGCAGTGCTCTTAGTGCTCCTTCAAGACCAGACTCAAAGGTCACCGTCTGCTAGAGAATTTTCTTGGTCTGCAGGAAGGAGAGGAAGGGATGAAGGATCAAAATTTATTAATGAGGCACCATGATACAGCACAAGCATGGCACGTTTGTGGGTTGGAGCACCAACATCATTATGGGAGTAGATGGTTTGAGAGTAAGGCAGTGAAAGACTCTCCTAATGGACAAGGAATGCTAATGCCTTCCCCTTTCAAATGACTTTGTATCTATTCTCTATATATCTTGTATGTACCTAGTAATTCACATGTCATCTCCCCCTATTAGAATATATTCATTCTATTTGAGGTCAGGGATTGCTTTTCATCTTTCTTGGTACCCTCAAACTTAGCACAGTGCCTGGCACGTAGTAAACACTTAATAATTGCTTGTTGATTGTAAAGGTTCATATTTCAGTGATGGCAGTAGACATGGAGAGTATATAATTGCCAGAGATATTTTGGCAGTAAAACCAATAGTACTTGATTAGTTGAATATGCAAAAAGATGGAAGATTCAGAAACAACTCCCAAGTTTCAAACATGGGAGTTCAATGAATGATGGTAATGCTAGCAGAAATAGGGAAATTAGAGGGAAGAGAACGTTCAAAGGTGGAAAATAATGAGCTCAGTTTTGCGTGCTGAGTTTCAGATGCTGGTGGTACATCCAGGTGGAGATCTGGGTCTGGAACTCAACCAAGAGATCTAGAGAAACAACTATGGAGGTCATAGAGATAGAGGTGGTCATGAAAGCCATGAGAAAGTAGGAAGAAAAGAGGGAAAACCAAGAGCTAAGGGAATGAAACAGAGATGCTTTTGTGGACAGTTGGGAGAATGAAATAGTATCCTGGAAGGCAAAGGAAGAGAGAGTATTCAGGAGGGGGATAGTTAACAATATCAAGTGCTGCAGAGATGCCAAGGAGAATGAAGACAAAAACAGTTGCTATATTTGGCTATATGGAATGAGTAGCAGAAACTTTCACTCCAAAATCCATTTTCTCATCACTAAAAGAAAGCTGTCTTCTTTATCTTTTTAATCGTTTTGTGATAACTGGAAAATTGGTGATAATGCTTTGTGAGAAAGCCAGTATGACTCAGATAAAAATCTAGATGGCTGCCCTGAGCTGGGGAGGATAAGTGTGAAAGAAGTCATGGAGTGGATTTGTCTCTGGGTAATTATGATCCTCTGTTTGAATTTGGGCAATTTCCTTTGGCCCTCTGGATCTCAGTTTCTTCCTTGGAAAAATGAGGGAGTGGGATTAGATGATTTCCCATTTCTAATAGTCTAGGATTCTGACAAGAGTAGGGAGCCAGTGTCCAGAAGGGGAGCTAGAGAGAGATTGTCTGACACTGTAGTGTAAGGGCTAGGATCTAGGAAAGGGTGTATTACCAGTCTTTTCTCCCCTCCGAGACTCAGGAGTCCAGCCCCTGCCTCTGCTGACCCAAGGCATCTGTCCTCTCTATTGCAGACTTCCACATATACTTTTCCCCAGGGTCTTATTTACCTAAGGGAGTCAAGTATCTATCCTCCCCACCTCCCCCTTGTCCTTTCAAGGACCCACACATCTGTTTTTAACTCAGGCCCCAGCGCTCCCTCTAGGTGCTCTGATGGGAGGTTTGAGATTTTCTGAGACTCAGAATAGAGCCAGGCACCCAGCCCGCCCTGAGCTAACAGCGATTGGAAATCTCAGCTGGAGATTGTTAATATCTCTCCAGCTCTCACTTGCTCTTTTTCTCCTAGGTAGCAGAGACATCTCCCCAGTCACCACTGGCTGTTTTCTTTGGAGATTAAGGTTATATCTGACCCAGTACAGCCATGTTTTCCCTAACACCCTATCTGTAAATACAGCAAGATTCCCTCATAGAACACCACTACTTCAACTCCTAGCCTAGCTCTTTTCTTACCCTTTACCTCTCCTTTCCCCACAATTAAGGAGACCCTCATTTCCAGAGTCAGAGTTCCAACTATTGGCTCCTCAGTTCTAGACTGTTGATAGAAGGAAAGGAAAATTCAACAGAGATGGAACTACAACCAAGGTTGGGGCAGAGTAGCCTTTTACCCAACCCTCAATCTCTGCCCTAGAAAGAGTGAATCACTCCAGAGAAGGGGTTTGTAAACCCCCAAGGTGTCTCTCTACTTGTCAAGGTCTAACCTTGACTCCTCACATTTCAATGACTAAAATGGTAATAGAAGGGTGTTAGATTACAGAAAAAGAAGTAAGGATGGTTTTGCCCTTCCTCCTGCTTTTGACTTCCACTTCCAAGGACAGAAGTGAGACGGGGACATAGATGCAGGTACTCAATAGGAAAGGTAAACTTCTGGAGGGCTGGTGAGACAAATGGGGATGAACTCTTCTGTTTCTCTAATTTGCAGGTACTACCTCATCTGATGAACTGACAACTCTTGAGGCGGCAACCTTTAACGATTTCATCCACCTCACTCCAGATATCGCTTATGACAACCCCCCTGATGCCCCAGATCTTGATACAAAACCTACACTCCTCCCCAAACTCACAAACAATGGCAGACCTAGCCAACAAAACTCTGTAACTAAACAAGATGCTAAGAGTGAAGCACAAAATCCAATTATCCGGAATGGACCGTCTGTCTCTGATAAGAGTACCACCTTAAAGCCTAGGAAGACAACCTGTAAACCGAGGAGTCCCACAACAGCACATACAAAGTCCTCAACACTCTCAGAGACCACAGAAGCCTCAAAGACTCCAGTAACTACAAGAGAATCAAACACTGTCTACTCCAAGACCTCATCTACTAAGGGAGACTCCTTCAGGACTACATCTGTCTCTTCCAAGACCTTAACTACCAATCATGAGGGAATGGGGACCTCAGATGGAAGCACATCTGTGTCATCCAAGAGCAAAGCTACCTCCTATGAGGGCACTGGAACCTTGGACAGGACCACAAGTGTCTCACCCAAGACCATAACTATCAATGATGAGGGAATGGGGGCTTCAGAGAGGAACATACCTCATTTAGATAAGACTACAGGAAACACTCCTAAGGCTATTGGAACCTCAGACATGACAACATCTCTCTCACAAATCACCAGCACCTCACATGAGGGCATAGGAATCTCCGACAGGACCATGTCTGTCCCACCTGAGATAACAGATACTTCCCACAGTGGAATGGGAACCTCCTTCAGGACTACATCTGCCTCACCCAAGAGCATAACTATCAACCATGAGGGAATGGGAGTCTCAGACAGGTCCATGCCTCACTTGCATAGGACTACAGGATACACCCCTGAGGATACTGGAACCTCAGAAATGACAACATCTCTCTCAGAAATCACCAGCACCTCACATGAGGGCACAGGAACCTCAAACAGGACCACATGTGTCTCACCCAAAACCACAACTATCAACCATGAGGGAATGGGAGTCTCAGACAGGACCATGTCTGTCTCACCTGAGATAACAGGTACTTCCTACAATGACTTGGGAGCCTCAGATACAACCACATCTGTCTCACCCAAGGCTATAACTACCTATCATGAGGGCATGGGAACCTCAGACAGAACCACAACTGTCTCACTCAAGATAACATACACTTCCCACGAGGGAATGGGAACCTCCATTAAAGGAGATTTGAACAAGGCCACTGTAACATCAAATAGGACACATGCCTTTGACAAGACCACAGGCTGGATTACAGCTGTTTCGGACAAGGTAACTGAATCCTTAGGAACCTCTTACAAGTCTACATCTGCTTCTGACAAAACCATTGGAACCATGGTACCAACCACAGCCATGGGAAGTTCAGACAAAACCATAACTTTTGGCAGAACCTCAGAAAAGATGACCACACCCTTAGAAAAAACCACAGGCATCTACAAGACTGCAACTTCTCCACATCAAACTCTGGAAGCTTCAGACAAAACGACCCAAATTTCAGATAAAACCACAAAAGCTTCAGGAGTCACAAGAGCCCCAGAGAAGACCACAGGACCCTTGGGCAATACCACACATAAATCTGCATCTACTTCCTATAACACTTCAACTATCCCTTATCCAACCCTCCAGGTTACTAGTGAGAAAACCTTTGACCCTTTCACAACTCTCAAAGATAACCAGAATTTGAATTCTACAAAATCAGCCAATGATAACCGGCCAGAGCAGAAAACAGATAATTCCAGAGGATCCCAGAATGGAACGACCCAGGGGATGCTGGAGGGGAATTCATTTCCTGCTTGGGCCATTGTCATTGTAATCCTGGTGGCTGTGATTCTTCTGCTGCTGTTCATTGGCCTACTCATCATGGTGAGAAACAGAGAGGGAAAGAGGGGAATGATACATTATGGAGATAACATTAGATTAGGAATTAGAGGCAGGGCTAGGAGAAAAAAAATGGGGGCTGGAAAAAGGAATATGGAAAGGGGAAGAGGAAATGTAAGGGAATCTCAAATATGGAAAATGGAAATTAGGGAGAAGATTGGAATTAGGATAGTGAAGAGATAATGGGAGAATGAAAAGACTGAAGGACAGAGCCAGGGGTTGGGGTATGAATTTGGGATAGTGACATAGGGTGGAATGAGTGGTAGAATATGAAAGAATAGCCGGAGGGGAGCACTGACCTGGAGTCAGGAGGACCTGAGTTCAAATCTGGCCTCAGACACTTGACCCTAGTTGTGTGACCTTGGGCAAGTCACTTAACCCCAACTGCCTTGCCTTCCCCTTTACGGAAAAAAAAGGAGAGAGTTGTGAGATACATAGTGTTGGGAGCTGCAGTGAAGAGGAAAGATTAAGGCACAGATGAAGAAATGTATAATTTGGGACTGGAGTGGAGTTACTACCTGCGGAGAATCAGAAGGAAAGAAAGATTTCTTAAAGTAAATACGTGTGTGTGTGTGTGTGTGTGTGTGTGTGTGTGTGTGTGTGTGTGTGTGTGTGTGTGTGTGTAGTATAGACAGGAGAAGGATAGCACAGGGGAAAATGACATTCAATCTTTCTTATCACTTTCTCCCTACTATCTTCTAGGCTGTCTATTTAATCCGAACACGTCACCATCGGACGACTACAGACAAAGAGGCAAATAATGGAGAGGATGATGTTGCCCCCAATTCTTATCCTGTCTTCCTGATGGAGCAGCAAACACTGGGTCGGAGCCCATCCTCATTACCTTAGTGATCTCCCTACAGGATCCCAACTTCAACTCCTTAATGACTTACCCCTTCTCCTAATTCAGGAATAAGAATTCCTTTCCTATTTCCTAGACCCTAGTAAGGGCTAAGACTCCCAGCATTGGCAGTTTCAATCCTTAACCAGAAGAACCAGAGGGAGGAGTCTGAAAATGCTAAGGGAGAGTAAAGGAAAAAATCTGGAGTCTTCAAACAGAGTTGAGAGCTTGAGACGCAAAGAACTGCTTTGGACATTTGAATTTCAGGAGTAAAGTAGAACTTTTGATCTCTCTGGCACAGAAAAATGGAAATCCTCCTATATAGAGGTTCTACATGTAGAATCCCTAAAGGTTGATCCTATATTTGTTTCCCTTCTTCCAAGAGTGAGCTCTCACTACTGACTACATCCTTCACCCCTCTCCACCTGGCCCACTTGGACCTTCTCCCCCTCACATCTGTTAAGTTATTCTGATCCTTATCACAGCTCCTACCAACTTCCATCCCTCATCCCAGTGATGGCTCCCTGCTCCCTCTGAGGTGATTCAGCCATGTACTTTTAGATCTCCTCTCTCTGTTTTACTTTTTAGATTCTTCTTCTTTATCTTAGAGAAGACTCTAATGCTACAGACTGGACAGGGGTTTAGTGTAGTGGAAGATAGGAAGGAGGCATGTCTAAAAGAACAAAGGATCACTGGTTTTCTTTTACTTATCTTTTACAATAAAAGGTCAAATATTTTAAATGAAGGAAATGGGGATTGAGAAGTACCTAATACTGATGCCCTTAACAACATCTTGGTCTTGACACTAACAATAGTTCCAAATATCAGAAATCTGAAGGACAAGATTGATTATTTTTAATGGGGAATGACAAAAGATGTCTACTGTTTGGTGTGTCCAATATTGCTTAGTGCCTGATTTCGTTTAGATCTTACCTCCTTTCAGTGATGGCTTTGACATGACAAGTTATAGCAAACGTACTCAATGCCTGGTATGTGCATGACACTGTGTTGAACATGGAGAAATGAGTAGTGGTGGCTGAGTGGAGGAGGAAAGGGGGAGGCAACACAAATAAATATAATCCATGGCCCTTGACCTTGAATAGATTACAACCTAGTTGGGAAACTTACACACATGAAAGTTAAATAAAGATATGAGATAGTAGGAATCAGAAACATACCAAACAAGAGATGAAGATATTAAGGTTTATAGGTGTGGATCTGAATGCAAACATAGGCCTGTGTTTAGTTTTGTCCTGAGTCCAAATTAAGCTTCAATTTGAAAACCAATCAATCAGTTATCAAGAGCTTACTCTGTGCCAGGCACTGGGGATATGAAGACAAAAAATGAAAAATGCTTTGCCCTTAAAGAGTTTACATTTTATAGGGGGAGATAACATGTATGGTGAAGTTACTCTTAGTAGTCTTGGATTTTCACCCTCAATACAGAAAAAAATGGGAGGAAGGGCATTGACATTGAGCCCAAACCTCTAGTCCTATAGTGGACACTATTCATGAGGTCCACTCACCAACCAAATGCTCTTGCCACATACCTTCAACTTCCTACCTCTTTACCTTAGTCCTGGCCATGGCACCAAATATGTCCCCTGATCCTGAATTCTAAATATAACTCAACTTCAATCCATTAACTCCAACGTTTTTCCTCAATCCAACATCATACTCTATTTTGTCTTAAAAACTAACCTTCACCCTGTGGGGATAAAAATTATCCAACCTATAATAAGAGAGATTGAGAGAGCTCTGGGTCAATGGCACTTTATTAGAGGATCCATGGTCCTCTCTAAGGTAGTAGACCTAATATGTTCCTCATGATCTGAGATACCCCAGGGTCCAATTTCTATAGAGCTGGACATCTAGACATTCTTGAATGACTATACCAAATACAGAATAACTATGATATATGATGCATAGGCTAAAATAAGCAAACACTATATCAGCAGGGTCACAAATTGAGCAAAGCAGGTCACAAGATGGAAGTTAGGCTGGAGCTATACATAAACTCCAAGAAAATATTAGGGGAACTTTCCATAACATGCTACTACCCATGTTTGGTTTGGTCATGAAATTTGAGCAAAGCACGATGGAGATAGCTTTCTCAACATTGTTATGGTTGCACAAGTGAGCTCTACAGCTGGTAAATAAGTAATGAACATTACATTAAAGTTTGAAGTCTATTATAGGGCCCTTCTATTAGAAACGATATTCCTATGTGACTTAAACAAAGTATAGACAAATACATTGCTTATTCTTGTCCAAATATGCAAAACAGGCATGGGAAAATACAGAATCTCATTAGATGACAAATCTCACTCTTGAGGGCCAAAAATGACATATTAGCAGGGTGTCACAGATTGAATAAAGCATGAGGCATCTCAAGTGGTCAATAATGCTCATAAGATGGTCACCTGTTCATGTTGGACAAAAGAGAATGTTCTGGAGGCACAAAAATAAATTGGGGAACTTCCCATGTAGTTGAGTGACCTCCAGCACACTGGGCTTGGTCACCATGACAAGGGAAAACAAGGGTGGAGGGCCTCTAGTTAACTTCCTATGATTAAGCAAGTGAACTTACAATCAGAAGTTCACAGCTCTGGGGTCAAATATACAGAACTTATAATCACTACCTCTATAGAAGCATATCAAATTGATTGATACTGATGAATCCACTTTCTCCACTCTATGGTGAAAAATTCCTCTTCCTTTAAGTGAGCCTAAAACACTTTAGTAACAACTGCTTTAAAACCACACTAAGACTTCCAGAATCCTGTGTACTTTACAGATATTTTCTCATTTGATGCTCACAACAATTGTGTAAAGTAGGAGGGGATTATTAATCAGATGGGCAATTTTACAAATATGGAAACTAAGACTCAATAATTCAAAGATCCATGATTGTACCCATGTGCTTCCTTCTTCCCACCCTTCCTCCTTTCACCTAGACAGATCAGAACTCCTCCATACTCCAGATAGCTAGTCTGCACAATGGATAGGGAGCTGGACTTGGAGTTAGGAAGACTTGAATTCACATCCAACCTCAGACCTTACAAGCTATGTGACTTTGAGTAAGTCACCTAACCTGCTTCTGTAAAGTGGAGATAGCAACCTGCCTCCCTGGATTGTTGTAAAGATAAAGTTAAATAATATTTATAAAGTGCCATATAAATGTTACCTCTTACTGAGTAGATAATTAGTGAGTAATTCCTATGGCTAAAACGAACAAACAAAAAAACAGGGATTAGCCAGTGTACTGGTCATGAATTTCTATGAATTTAGTTAGACTGGTCTTTGGCCAAGACATTTTTGGGAGGGCAGAAGCAGGAAAAGAGGGAGGGAAAAAAGGAGGGAGGGAGAAAGGAAAGAGGGAAAGAGATAGGGAGGGAAGAGTAAAGGAGGAAGAAAGGAAAAAAGGAAGAGAGTGAAAAGGAACAGAGGGAGGAAGAAAGGAAGGAAGAGGGAGACAGAGGGGGGAATGAAGTGTTAATGAAGGGAGAGATGAAAGGAGGGAGGAGGGAAGGAAGGAAAAATCAGCTCTTAAAACTATTACTTTAAAACCCTTTGGATTAGTGTCTACCAGAGGGATTTTGGACAATACATTAGTGTCATCAATAGCTCATTCATACATCATCTCTTTTTGTGGGAATAATTCAACTTGGTTGGAGTACAAATTGGCCCATGGTGAAAGAAGAGGTTGGAGAGGTGATATTACCTTTAAAGGTGGAAACTTAAAAAAAAATCTAGCCCAGAGGTTCCCAAACTTATTTGGTCTACCACTCCCTTTAAAAAACATTACTGAGTGCCCTACCCACACCAGAAGACTACTTTCATTCCTTTAATGATTTTTTGGGGGAAATATGCATCATTTCAAAAAATATAACATTTTTTAAAAAATGACACATTTTAAATTTAATAATTTAATTTGTGGGGGTTTCCTGAATTGAAATTTTGATGGTGCAATATTGTGTCATGTAACCATACAGTATCATATTGTCAACAAGTCATTACATACATATATTCCTCCCAATGCATGCTGAACTTCCCAACAGTGTTCAACAAGCTCTCCTACCAACACGTGCTTGTTAAGCCCTGTCTGCAGACTTGACCACTGTTTGGTTATTACTTGCATTTTGTGTGTTTATTTACATTATAATGTAATCACTATGACCTTAACTCTGTTACACAACAGATAAAACATGAATGAATGGTTTTTCAAAATTTTCTTCTCTTTTTTCTTTATACTTCTACCACTCCCTTATTTTTATTCAATGAAACCCAATTGCACCTGAGGCTACTACCACCCCCTCCATTGTTCCAGCACCCCCAGGGTGGGTATAACCCACTTTGGGAACCTTTGATAACCCTATGCTGTCATTTTACAGAGGAGGACCCTGAAGCCCAGAGAGATTAAACTCACTACTCAAGTAACTTAGAAAATAGCAGAGTATAATTTGAATCCATAACTCCTGACTTCAAATCCAGGGCTCTTGCCATTACACAACACTACAGGTTGGGGCCAGATTATGAAATTCCTCGAATGCCAGTTTGAGAAGTTCATATTTTATTTCATAGGTAATGGAGAATCATGAAAAACTGTTGAGCGAGAGAGTATCATTTTCAGAGCTGTGCTACAGGAAGATTAGTTACTATATGTGTGAATTATTTATATATTGCCAACCCATACTTCAAAGAGTTCAAGGAAATCATTCTCATAGGGAGAGAATTTGAACAGTAAATCATCAACTCTACTACAGAGGGAAAAGTGAAAAGAGCTCACAACTGAAATCTACCAGACATCAAATTTTCCTTGGACCTGGGGTATCAGAGCTTCCAGTCTTTAAAAGTCAGAGACTCTTGGGATTTTATTCAAATAACTTCAACAAAGAGTGATGAAAAGACCTACTATGTGTCAGGCCTATTTGAGGCACTGGGGATAGAGAAGAAAGTGAAATAATACCCTCAAGATGCTGATATTCTGCTAGATGGGATTTTGGTAGATTACAATCCTTACGTCAGTAGGACTCCCCTCTATAATAGTCCTGCAGGAGGTTACTGAGTTTCTACTCAAAAGTTTCTCATAATGAGGAGTAGAGGTAATGGGGAACAAGCATTTATTAAGTACCTACTATGAGCTGGGCACTGTGCTAAGCACTTTACAAAATATAATTTCATTTGATCCTCACAACAAGTCTGGTAGGTAGTAGCTATTTTTATCCCCATTTTACAACTGAGGAAACTGAAGAAAACAGGTTAAGTGATTTGCCCAGGGTCACAGTAAATATTAGAGGCTGGATTTGAATTCAATTCTACCTGACTCTAGGAACAACACTTTATCCATTCTATCACCTACCTGCCCATCATGTTGGGTAATTCATTATCTCATGAGGTCTGCTTCACTACTTAAACATATCTAGTTCTTAGTAAATGTTTTCTAGGTGAAGCCAGAAATTTGCTTCCCTGTTGCTTCCAAATACTGTTTCTAGTTCTTCAACCTGAGACTGAGCTGAAAAAAAATCCTAATTACTCTTCCATGTGGAGCACAGGAAAACAGTCTTCATATTCTCCATAAGTCTTCTGTTTACCAGACAAATCACCCATTGTTGCAGATTCCTCTGACCCGTCCTGCAGGCCAAACAGACGTGGGTGACCGAAACCGGAGAGTGCCGGGGGAGCAGGGCTCGAGGAAGGTCTAAGAGACCTGGGAACAGGATCACGAAGAGGAAGGAGACTAAAGCATAGTTGGTGTCAAGCAGTCTCTCTTTATTGCACCAGGGGAGGGTTTATATAAGCAACTACTACAAAGTCATATCCTGGGGGTGGAGTTTTTCATCTCATTGGTGCGAGCCCCTCCAGACCAAACCAAAAAAGGGCACGATTCCCTATCCCGGGTCGTATCCCCTTCTGGTTGGTTGGTGGCTGCTTAGTCTCAGACCAGGAAGTCTTTCTAGCGCTGAGCTGGCAGAGCCACGTCAGCAGGTCAGGACTTCCTAGTACTCTCTTCCCCCCAGGAAGGGCATTGGTCCATTGTGCCCCTGACAACTAAGAAGAAGGAGAAGATAGTAGCTGACAATTCAGTCTCCAGTCTCCGGCATTCCTCTATGGTTCACCTTTGAATTTTTTCATCATACTGGTTATCCAGAATCATAGAACTGGACCTTAGAGATGAGGAAGCCCAAACTTGATGGGATATGACTTGCCTGGTGAGTAAGTCAAATAACTGAGACTCAACTCAGATCTTCTGACCCTTTAAATCCTTGAAGATAGCTATGGGGTCCTGTCCTGTCCCCCACCCTACTTCAATTCTCTCTTCTCCAGGCTCCATGTCCCCAGTTCTTTCAACTGGATGAAATAAGTCCTCCAACTGGAAAACCTTTGGGGAGCAAAAGTGATTAGGAAAACATGGATTTGCTAGTCGGAGCATGGGCCATGGAGTGGGATGTGCTCTGGCTCTTCAGTGTGAGAGATGGGTCTTGCTGGAATGACCTAGACAACTCTGGAATGGTCTCTGGGGATGAAGATGGTGGTGGTTATGAAGGTGATGCTTTGTGGTAGTTTCAAAGATGATTAATGACTGATCATAAGAAAACATAGCACTGTGGAGGAACTCCTATCCCCATTCTACTATAAGAGCTATGGAAATAATTCCACCCTTATAATGGGAGGAGGGGAGATGAGAAGAGACTTTTTCAGCAAATCATAGACTCCCTAATTGCCACTGCTGTATATATAATAGTAAAAACAAAAACAAAAAACCCTATAAAATCTTCCTAGGAAACCCTAGGAAAGTCTTCTGAACAAGGCATTCGCCACTATGCTAAGAAGATGGAAGGAGGTATTGCTGCTACAACTGAAAAAAAAAAGGTCACTAACAATAATTGCTGGGTAAAGATCTGGTCAGTTTCTGGGGCTTTAAAATAACACAACTATTTAGAATCTCTGGCCTGAGAATCATATCTCATTTGAATTAGGGAAAAACACTTGGGGGTTTACCAATTAAAATTTTGGGGATACTACTGTCAAGGTATTAGGAGACACCCTGTTTTCCAGAGCTAAGGCCCAACAACCAAGCTGTGCCCTGAGCTTGGCATAGCAACAATCCTTTGGGCTCACCCTCTGGATGATTTCATCCTCTGGCAAAATCATATGCTTTTTGTATTGCTTTGATTTCTCTTTCCCAGGGGTTCCCAAGGAGCTGGTACTACAGTCGACATGTTGCAACAGAAAGTGATCAGTCAAATCTCCTGACATGCTAAGTGAACCAAAGCAGGTGCTGCACTTCTGTTTCAGCCACTCTAACTGTGATTCCATACCCTGCTGAATAATCAGAAGGCTCGACGACCCTAAAGACTTGAGACAATCACAAGGCTCAGTGATTCTAATAATTCAGAGACTGTTTCCACAGAACCCAAGAATGTCTGTGTTGTTCCAAGAAATGCCAACTGTGGGAAATGTTTACTCAAGACTGTTGGGTTCTCCTGTTTTGTGGTTTTCATATAAAAGCCTTACCCCTGCTACAAGCTATAAACACTCCTCAGGAAGATGGACTTCCTCTTGTAAGCATTTTCCTCACTCTGAAATTAAACTTTGGTTTGATTGCTGACTCTCCTGTCTCTAGCCTGCTTTGTTTGGCTTTGGCCACCACAGGTTTGGGTTCCAGCCTAAACAGTGCTTCCCTGCAAGGAAGTCTTCCTTTACATCCCATCTCAGCCATGTTACTAACCACGATGCTTGAGAGAGCCCATGAGCTCTAATACCAGTCACCTTCCCCTCACTTTATCTCTCCTCTCCCCACCTTTAGCCCCCAAAGAGACAGGGGTAGGAGGATGAGGAAAGAATTCACCCTAAGGAAGGGAGCTTATAACCTTAATTGAAATATTATAACCTTAATTGAAAGGAGTCCAGACTCCTTTTTTAGGTTAGAACATCACATAACAAGGTTTGGGACTGATACCTCATTAGTAGAAATCACTTAATGAGTAGTGAGGAAGGGGAAAAGAAGGGCCAGCCAGGGGCAGGGAGAAGGTCTTTGAAGTGGGGAGAAGAGAGTCATGTCTGTGGAATGGGAATTCCCTAGAGAGAGAACTGGGATGGAATATCTGGGTCCCAGAAGGGGAGCGAGGCTGAAGGATGGAGAACAGGGGCTCTACGTGAGGAAGGAGGAAGGAGGAGAAGGGATCCGATGCCTGGCTCCCTGAGAGAAGCAGCAGCTATGAGCTGTGCAGTCAATGGTTTCCCAGGTCTTACAAACAATTTTTTAATTGTTCTGCTGAAGATCAGTGTGCAGACTGTGGCTGTCACTTGCTTGTCTTTTAATGAATCTTAGTTGTGGTGTTTGTCCTTCATTTTCGAAGAGGACCATGACATCAGGGAGATGATGACATGACTTGCAGTCGACTTTGATTTGAGTGAGGGAGGGCTGTGCAGGTCACCAGCCTCACCTTCTCCTCCTGATCCATCTGGGTCCAGTGGCAATGATATTCATCAGGATGACTGGAGGTGGCTCAGCATGCAATGTGAGACCCTGGAGATCATGGCCCTTTTAGGTTAAGGCCTTCTCAGTTTTCATTTTGAGTAAGGTTACACCCATTTGCTGAATAGGCCTTTTTAAAAAGTGAGTCAAGGAATGAGCCCTTTAATTAAAAAGTCCTGGTATACTTGGAGAGAGGAGCTAACAGGTTCCACCTCCAGGACTGTAAGGTACTGCTTTGCCTCAGTCTGGTAAAACTTTTAGAAACTTAACCTGGCACTAAGAGTTGTACCCCGGTGCTCCTCTTCCAAGATATTTGGATGGTCTCCCCTTTCAGGACTTCATCAGCAGATTCATCAGTGCTCTCCAGCAGCACAGAACTGACCCGATCCTTGGTGCTTGTCTGTTAAAGTTCTAAGCATGAGAACAATAAACCTCTCCATATTTTATTTTGTACTATATAGGCTGCAGGGTCTGGGCTCCAGGAGGGTAGAGACTGGTGGCCTCAAGTACTTAGGTCAAGATATTAGAGGTCATCATGTCTAACTTTTAAAGATGGAAGTTCAATGACTGCCCAGAACCACAGAGTTAGTAGATATCAGGCAGAGATTTGAATGTAGACTGCCTCAAATGCTACTACTTCCTCTTGGATTCCCTCCCTGGACGCCCTTGTGACTTTCCCCTTCACATCCCATAATAGTACTTAGCACCTCTAATGCACTTATATATTGTAAATTATAATTGTGTATGGGTTTTCCCATTAATAAACTATAAGCACCATGAGGGCAGGGACTTTGTATTATTTAAACATCTTTCTTAGGGTCGAACTGAGTCACCTGTCAACAATTACTTAATAAATGTTTGCAGAATTTAATTGAATCTCCTCAATCCCTAATGGTCACCAATACACACAGACTCTCAAGTCCTAAATATTTAGTCCTCTCCTGAAAACCTTTAACTCTCTTCCCAGGATCTAGCAATCAATCCGCCCTACCGGACAATGCCACCTTCTTCCCTGCATCCCCCAGCATGCTTCCCTCTTGTGACCTAGACTCTGAGGCCTTTTCTAGAAATTCAGGCATCCTGCTGCCCCAGACCACAGCATTCTAGGAACATGGATCCACAGGCTTTTAAACCCCAACCCCTTCTTTCTTTCCCTGTTATCTACCTTGCTCCCCCACACAATGGCCTCACTAGAGAAATCCCCAGAGGAAACTGATTTCTGACCTAGTGTCTGGCTCAGAGGGTGGATCTCTCAGGCCTGTCAGCTTTGATTGCCTTGTTCTCTTCCCTTTCCTGATCCTCCTCAGAGCCAGCACCCTGTAATTGTGCCATTTCTCCTTCTCCTCCCCTTGACCCCTTTCATATTTTTCTCCCCAAATAGTATTTTACATCTCAATCTCTTTCTGTTCAGAAATGACAAGAAAAAAGACCCAGAGTTGCCCCTCCCTAGGTGAGGGAGGACCCAGAAACCCAGGCCCCCTCCCCTCAGTAGTGACTATAAATGTCAGATGATGTGAAAAAAGAGAAGACAAACTATGGTGAGATCTTGTGTCACTCAGGTGTTATGGTGATACCTAGCCTCAGGTTCTGTTTCCCCTTTCCACCAGGCATTGCTCTCCAGCCCTCAGCTTGGTGTCTGCAGACTGGCATCTCCACCAAGATCCCGCACATTTGAATCCTGGCCTCCCTCATCCTTGACCGTTGTCCACTATGTTGGTCCCAGACACCTATTATCCTGAGATGAAGAAAGGAAAACTTTCTCCTACCTCCTGGACTCTGCTATTGATTCTTCTTGGGCTCTTGGAACTTGGTGAGTTAATCAATCTTAAGGACAGGGGCTTGGAGGAAAGAAGTCCTAAGGACGAATGAGGGAAAATGAGAATCAGCTGAGAGACAGAGCACACTAACCTGCTTCCTAGCCCTCAGATCTGATCCCTAATGACAAGAGGCTCTTCTGTCTAATTTGGTAATCCTGATGCCCAAACTTCTAACCCATCTCCCTCTCTCTGTCCTGCACAATAGCAACTCCCTCTGGAATCACTCCCCCAGTGCCATTTACACTAGCATTGGAAGACTGTATCCGCAAATACCCTCATACTCTAGGGTAACCCTGTGGGTAACTGTCTTTCTGTTCTGTAGCTCATGAGCCCCAACTAGTTTGCTTCCTCTTAACAATCAATGAGTAAATGTATTAGTTTTTTAGGAAAGGTATTTACTCTATAGCAAGTGCTACCAAATACCTGGGGAATACTCTCCTATCAATGTACACAGAGTCTTTTGGGGCAAGAGTAGACATAAAATTAAGTAGTGAGGCAGGGAATACTCACAGCCAAGGCAACTCACAAATTTGAAACACTGAAGCCTCTATATTCCTTTATTCCCTGGAAAATGCTCCTGAGGTTTATTTCAGGGTCACGCATCAGTATCAGAGACAATTCATTCCCTCTACTTCTAGACTACATGGGCTTCTTACAGGGAGGCTGGTACTGGGTACTGATAACTCACTTGAAAGTTTCTAAAGTGCTTTCTTATAACAACCTTGTGATAAAGGTACTTCCTGAATGTTAAGTGAAATGAGGAAAATAAAGCTTGGCCAGTAAATGAGCTGTTTAAAGTCACAGGGCTTGTAAGTAGAAGCAGCCAGGTGGTGAAATGTATAGATTGCTTGTCCTGGAATCAGAAGGAGTCATCTTCCTGAGTTCAAATCTGGTCTCAGACACTTAATAGCTGGGCAAGTCACTTAACCTTCTTTGCCTCAGTTTCCTCATCTGCAAAATGAGCTGGAGAAGGAAATGGTAAACCTCTCCAGTATTTTTGTTGAGAAAATCCCAAATGGGGTCACAGATCAGACACGACTGAGTGAATAACAACAGCTTGTAAGTGTCAGAGCCAGGATTTGAACCAACCTCTTTAATCTAAGCCTACTGCTCTTCCCACCATGCCCTAGCTGTTGACTTGAATTAAATAGGATTTATTTTACTATTCTAATTAATTGATCAAGAGTCCAGTCACTGAATCAGTTTGACCAAATCAGTGGATATTTTCCCTTAGCCCGGAAGAAAGGATCTCAGGTGGGAAGAAGGTAGGTCTAAATTCTACTCTAATGCTTTAGAGGTCTTAAATCTATCTCCCTCATTAAGCTAGAGTTTCTTCATCTAAAACATGAACTTTGAGGGGATGAAGCTTTCGCACTGTTCTCCCTAACATCCCAGGGCGTGACACAAGGAGATCAGGACACCTAACCTGTGACCTGCCCTTTTACAGGTAAAGGGAAAGAGGTCTTGTGATAGTCCGACAAGGAAGCCTGAGCCTGGTTAGCCTTCTGAGTTAAGTTTAAAATTCAATTTTCCAACAAATCACCTTAACACAAAGAAATACTCTTCCTTAAATAAAATTATCATTCTGCCTATACCTACTTCAATACAAGCAACAATCCCAAAGTCAACTCATTCCTTAAAATGTATATAAGATTTAACCTTTATGGTAATTCCCATAAAAAATCAGCTCCTAGAGTATATCCAAGAGGTTATCTGAGACAAAGGAAAGATCAAAATGGATGAATGCAAAGATATTGGGATATTGAAAGCAATGTACATAGGACATGCCATGATGGATAGAGAGAATAGGAGTTTGACTGGGATAAAGCCAAGTACCTAAATCCTAAGAAAGAAATGAGAACTGAAAAAGCACAGCCAAGAAATGGGGAAATGGGGGTAGTCAAAGGTGTTATCGAAGGTTTACTGCAAACTTTCCTTCTGGAACTTCTAGAAGAAGGAAAGAAAGAGTCAAAAATTTGTTAAACATCTACTATGTGCCAGGTAGTTGTGCTAAGAGTTTTAACAATATTACCTCCTCACAACAACCCTGGGAAATAGGTGATATTACTGTCCCCATTTAACAGGTGAGGAAACTGAGGCTAATAGAGGTTATTTGGCTTGTCCAGGGTTAGACAGATAAGAGGTTTTATCTGAATCTGAGGAGATCTCCCTGACTGCAAGCCCAGTGCTCTATCCATTGTTTCACCTAGCCACCAATGGTAGTGGCTTTCGCTAATTGACCAATATGTCCCAGCCAAGCCTCAGTTGATCATTGTTTGGGTTTTGTTGACTCAGAGTAAGGGAAAATAACAACTGTTTCTGTTCCGGTCAGAAACACTGAAAGTCTTCCCCTTCCAGGTTGATTTTTTTTTCAAGTAGGTAAAAGAGGCCATTTTTGCCTCATTTTTTTTTTGGTACTATTATTTGGTACTATTTTTTCAATTACATGAAAAATAGTTTTCAACATTCATTTTTTTAATAAGATTTTGAGTTTCAAATTTTTTTCTTCATCCCCTCTCCTGCCTCCATCCCCAAGACTTTTGCCTCATTTTTTTTTTTTTACCTAGCCTTAATCATTGAATGACAAACTGACACCTGGGAAAGATCTTAGCTTAAAAAGGCCAAGGTCTCCCCCTGCATCTGGGGTCCTCTCCATTCATCCTGATCTATATCTTGCCACTGGACTCAGATGACACTGGAGGAGAGAGTGAGGCTGGTCACTTTGCACAGCCCTGCCTCACTTAAATCCAATTCATTTGCAAGTGAAGATATCACCCTCCTGATGTCCTTGGTCCTCTTTGAGAATGAAGGACAAACACCAATGGTAGTTTTAGACTGGAAATTCCCAAATTTTTTAGTGAGTTGGGCTACGTGATCTGTAAGGTCACTACAAATTCTAGAGCTCTGCAATTCCAATCTGATCAAAAAAAATCCATAAAACTCAGAATAAGTTCGAGGAAGATTCCTTTACATGGATCTTGTCTTATTGAAAAAGGAAAGTGAAATGGCAAGAATATGGCATTGAATTCATTATTTCTAGAGCTATTACTACAACATAAGATATCAACAGAGGTACTAATATGAAAAATTACATAACACAACACCTACTAGTGAGACAATAGCAGCAATCACCAGGACAGATTCATCTGTCAAAATAGCACATCACAGAAAAGTCTACAGGGTTTCATTACCATGTCCACTAGGGACACAAAGGATTTCATTCCAGGCTTTTAAAGTTTAATTGTTACTCATTTCCCAATATTTTCCTTCTACTACCCCTGAAGATATGTCTCATATACAAAAGAAAAGAACAAAAAATTATCAAAATTATACATCAGCCATGTTGGAGGGGATATAGAGTGCTCTATACCAATAGTTGCCACCTTGGGAAAAAACAGATGAAAGAGAACTTCCATCCTTTTTCTTTGGGGCCAAGCTTACATATTGTAATTGCATTCAATGAGTTACAAAATTGTTATGCTTTTAATTACATTGTGAAATGGAATGTATATATTGTATATTGTGGAAAAATCAGATACTGATTTAGTATTTTGTATCTAATTCCATTCTACAATTGATTCAATTCTGAAACTGTCTGGGTCATGTTTTTTTGTCTGTAAGATGAGTTTGAAAGTTAATGAGTCCAGAAGTTCAGTTTTGCCTTCTGAGTTCAGTTTAAAATTCAGTTTTCCAATAAATCACTTTAACACAAAGAAATACATTATTTCTATATAACATTCCATACCCATCTACAACTAAGGGAGTTCTGATATCTTAATAGCAAGCCTTACAGAATGTAGGCAGGTGCCAAGAAATCTTATTTCTGTTCAACAAAGGAGCAAATGCACTCTGTCAATCTTTATTGACAATAGGATGGAAGGAGTAGTTGTTACTGGCCCCAAATATCCAGATATTTATATTGTTTTTGCCACCTACGATAATTCAGACTGTTGAACCAATCATATTGTTTTCCATCTTCCACTTCCCAAAACATTTTGAAGGCTAATAAACTCCACCTTGTGTTTTCTTTTTGACTGACTGTGGAGCTGAAAGACCCCTTTTCTTAATAACTGCGAGGCTTATCAATAAATTGAATGTGCTCAGAACTTTGTGCCTCAGTTTATCTTAATTTTCAAATATTAACAATCCATATAGATTTTACTACTGTAAATGAAAGAAAAAATCAACCTCAAAGTCCAGTGCAATAACAGGAACAAATACAATGAAAAAAGATTTCTCCATAGAAAAGGAATAGCCTATTACATTGCATGATCAGAAACAAAATAAATCCCAACAGCCTAATTAGCAACAAAGACATTTTGTTCCAAAAAACACAGCAGAAAACCACATCAACATTTACTAGAGTAAAAACACATTTCTCTTCAGGAACAAGAAGAGCCACTTCAGTGATTACCTCTTCAACATCAGGTATAAGGTATTTATTAACTAAGCCCATGGGTGGATCCACCTCTCTCTTTAGCTCAATCAGTGCTACAATGGTAGCTTAAGTGGTACTATAATGCCACAGATCTGAAATCAACAACATATTCATTATGCACCACTTCAACAAGTACAGCACAGTCAGCAGCTATCCCCACACAAGAATCATCAGGTACTGCAGTCTCAGCCAGTACTAAAATGAAAACAGCAGAAGTAACTCAATTTCCAATCACTTTCCCTTCAGGAACAACAGGAGTCACCTCAACGCCGACCACTTCAACAGAAAGTACAGCACACTCAGCCACCATCGCAGGAGCTACAGTTACTCCAGCCTCAGCCATGGCTACAACAGCGGTTCTGCCTGATGCACCTAGCACCTTCTCTTCAGGACCAACCACAACCACTTTAGTGACTACCTCATCAATATCAGTCAGAACACATTCATCAACCAGCCCCACGGATGGATCTAGCACCCTTCCATCCTCAGCCAGTGCCGCAATTATAACATCAGAGAGAATTTTAGTTCCATCAACCACCTCTTCAGGAAACACAAAAGCCACTACAGTGCCCATATCTTCAATGGCAGGAAAACCACCTTCAACCACAAGAAGCCCCACCCAGGGATTTACCACTCTCCTCACCTCAGGCCATGCTCCAACAACACTGGCATCTGATGTCCCAACAACCCCTTCAGGAGCAACAACACCCACCTCCATGCTTACCAATTCAACATCAGGCATAATACACTTATCAACAAGTCCCAAAGAGGGACTTACCCCCTCCCTAACCTCAGTCAGTACCATGACAACAAAGTTTTCTGAAGTCCCAACCATTTTCTCTTCAGGACCAACAAAAACAACCGCTACTTCATTGTCTGCCTCTTCAACATCAAGTATGATATATTCAGCAACCACACCCACGCCAGGATCTGCAGCTACTTCAGCCTCACCTAGGGCCACAACAACACTGGTAACTGAAGTTCCAAGCAATTCCTCTTTAGGAACCACAGCAATCATTTCAGTACCCAGCTCTTTGCCATCAGGCACAATGCATTTATCAACAACTTCCACTGATGGATCTCCCATCCTCTCAGTCAGCACTGCAACAGCAAAGGTTTCTGAAATCCCAACCACTTTCTCCCTAGGAAAAGCAACAGATACTTCAATTTCCACCTCTTCAGTCTCAGGCATAACTCATTCAACCTCAGTCCCCACACAAGGATCTACCACTCTCACAACCTCAGCCAGTGCTACAATTTCACAGGTGTCTGCAGTGCCAGGCACTTTGTCTTTAGGAACAACAACAGCCCCTTCCATGCCCCCCTCTTCAACATCAGGAACAATACTCTTACCCACAAATCCCACAGAGGCATCTACCATTCCTCCACCCTTACCCAATACTATAACATCAGAGAGAACTGCAGTCTCATCAACCTTCTCTTCACAAACAACAGCCACTTCACTGCCTGGGGCTTCAGCATCTGGAAAACTACCTTCAAGTGTAAGCCCCACACAGGGGTTTACCACGCCCCCAACCTCAGCACATGGCACAACATTACTGGCATCTGGTGTCCCAACCCCTTTCTTTTTGGGAACAACACTTTCATCATTGCCCACCTCTTCAACATCAAGTACCACACATTCAGCAATAACCACCACTGAAAGACCTACAGCTACCCCAGTTCCAGCAACTGGCAAAACATCAGTCATGTCTGAAGCCCCAAGCAAGTTCCTCTCAGGAAAAACAACAGCCAATTCATGGACTCGCACTTCAACTTCAAGTACAATTCTTTCAGGAACCACACACCCACAAGTATCCACAGTTACCCGAGCTTCACACATTGCCACAACATCAGAGATGTCTGAAGTCCCAACCACTTTCACTTCAGAAACAAAAACAACCACTTCTTTGATTACCTCCTCAGCATCAAGTACTTCCCTTTTAGCAACAAAGCCTCCACAAGGATCTACAGCTACCCCAGGCTCAGCCATTGCAAAAACAACAGTTCTATCTGAAGCCCCAAGCACCCTCTTTTTGGGAACAATGACAAAACCTTCTGTGCCCACCTCTTCAACATCAAGCACAACACATTTATCAACAAGCCCTGGGAGTGAAGTTTCAGTCAGTAGTATAATGTCCAGATCTGGAATAACTGAATTCTCAGCAGCCTTCTCTTCAAGGGCAACAACAGTTACTTCACTGCTCAATTCTTCAACATCAGGCACAGTCCATTCAGCAACAGCTCCCATGCAAGGATCTACAGTTACCACAGCTTTAACCATTGCCACAACACCCAGGATGTCTAAAGTGCCAACAGATTTCTCTTCCGGAGCAATAGCCACGTCACTGACCACCTCTTCAACAGCAAGTATTTCTCATCCAGCCATATCTCCCACACAACCAGCTACAGTTACCACACTCTCAGCCATTGGTACAAACTCAGTTATGTCTGATGCCCCCAGCACTTTCTCTTCAGGAACACTAACAGCCACTTCAGTGCCCACCTCTTCAACAGCAGGCACAGTCCATTTATCCACAAGCCCTATGAATGGATCTACAACTCTACCAACTTCAGTCAATGCTACCATGACAAGATCAGAGAAAACTGAATTCCCCACAACTTTCTCTACAGGAACAACAACCACTTCAGTAACTGAATCCTCACCATCAGACACAACACATTTATCAACAATTTCCCCAGTTGGATCTACCACTCTCTTAGCCACAGTCAGTAGAACACCACCAGAGGAGTCTGAAGCCCCAACCTCTATCCCCTTAAGGAAAACAACAGAAACGTCAGTTCTCACCACTTCACATTCAGGCACAAGCCATTCAACATCATTCCCCACACAAAGATCTACCACTCTCTCAACCTCAGCCAGAGCTACAACACCACAGGTGTCGGAATCCTCTTTTAGGTTTTCCTCTACAACATTAGGAACAGCACATTTATCCACTAGCCCCACAGAAGGATCTACTACTCTGTCATCCTCACCCAGTGCTGTAATGAGACCATCAGAGGCAACTCAGTTCCCATCTACTTTCCCTTCAGGAACCACCTCCATTCCCACCTCTTCAACAATAAGTACGGCAGAGTCAGCAACTATCCCCACACAAGAATCATCAGGTACTGCAGTCTCAGCCAGTACTAAAATGAAAACAACAGACATAACTCAATTTCCAATCACTTTCCCTTCAGGAAGAACAGGAGTCACCTCAACGCCGACCACTTCAACAGAAAGTACAGCACACTCAGCCACCATCGCAGGAGCTACAGTTACTCCAGCCTCAGCCATGGCTACAACAGCGGTTCTGCCTGATGCACCTAGCACCTTCTCTTCAGGACCAACCACAACCACTTTAGTGACTACCTCATCAATATCAGTCAGAACACATTCATCAACCAGCCCCACGGATGGATCTAGCACCCTTCCATCCTCAGCCAGTGCCGCTCCCCTCATCTCAGCCCATGCTACAACAACACTGGCATCTGATGTCCCAACAACCCCTTCAGGAGCAACAACACTCACCTCCATGCTTACCAGTTCAACATCAAGCATAATACACTTATCAACAAGTCCCAAAGAGGCACCTACCACTTCCCTAACCTCGGCCAGTGCCACAGCAACAAAGTTATCTGAAGTCTCAACCACTTTCTCTTCAGGAATACCAACAAGAATACCAACAATATCCACCTCTTTATCATCAAATACAGCACATTCATCAACAAGCCCCATAAATGGATCTAGCATTCTGTCATCTTCAGTCAGTGCTACAGTTACTAGACCAGAGATAACTGAATATCTGTCAGCCTCCTCTTTAGGAACAACAAACACATCATTGTCACCCTCTTCCACATTAAGTACAACCTACTCAGCAACAGTCCTTACACAAGGATTTACAGTTACCCCAGCTTTAACTAGGGCCACAACAACAAAGATAACTGAAGTCCCAACCAATTTCTTTTCAATCACTTCAGTACCCAAATCTTCATCATCAGGCACAATGCATTTATCAGCAACCTCCACTGAGGGACCTCCCATTCTTTCAGTCAGCAGTGTAACACCAAAGGTATCTGAAGTCCCAACCACCTCAGGAAAAACAACAGATACTTCAGTTCCCACCTCTTCCACCTTAGGTACAATTCATTCAACCTCAACGTCCACACAAGGATCTACCACTCTCACAACCTCAGTCAGTGCCACAATTTCACAGGTGTCTGGAGTGCCAGGCACCTTGTCTTCAGGAACAACAACAGCCCCTTTCATGTCCCCCTCTTCAACATCAGGAACAACACTTTTATCCGCAAGCCCTACAGAAGGATCTACCACTCTTCCATCTTTACCCAATATTGTAACATCAAAGAAAACTGCAGTCTCATCAACCTTCTCTTCAAAAACAACAACCACTTCATTGCCCATGGTTTTAGCATCAGGAAAACCACCTTCAACTACAAGCCCCACAGAGAGATTTACCACTCCTCCAACCTCAGCACATGGTACAACATTACTGGCATCTGATGTCCCAACAACCTTCTCTTTGTTAGCAAGAACATCCACCTCCATTCCCACCAGTTCAACATCAGGTGCAACATATTTTTCAACAAGCCCCAAAGAGGAACCTACCGCTTCCCTGACTTCACCCAGTGCCACTACAACAAAGATATCTGAAGTCGCAACCACTTTATCTTTAGGAGCAACAGCCCCCTCTTTGACCACCTATTCAGCATCAAGTACAACACATTCTGTGAGAACACCAACACAAGGATCTATAGTTTCCCCAGTCTCAGTCACTGGTAAGACACCTGTTATATCTGAAGTCCCAAGTACCCTTTCTTTGGGAACAATGACAAAACCTTCTATGCTCACCTCTTTCACATCAGGCATAACACATTTATCAACAAGCCCTGTGAGTGGGTCTGCCATCCTACCAGCTTCAAGAAGTACTACAATGACCAGGTCTAAAATAACTGACTTCTCACCAGCCTTCTCTTTAGGAACAACAGCAACCACTTCCTTACTCAACCCTTCAATATTAGACACAGTGCATTCAGCAATAGCTCCCATACAAGGATCTACAATTACCACAGCCTCAGTCATTGCCACAACACCCAAGACGTTTACAGTCCCAACAAATTTCTCATCAGGAAGAACAACCACATCATTGACCACCTCTTCAACAGCAAGTACTTCACATCCAGCAATATCTTCCACACAACAATCCACAGTTACCACACTCTCAGCCACTGGTACAAACTCTATTGTGTCTGATGCCCCCAGCACTTTCTTTTCAGGGACACTAACAGCCACTTCAGTGCCCACCTCTTCAACAGCAGGCATAGTCCGTTTACCCACAAGCCCTATGAATGGATCTACAATGCTGCCAGCTTCAGTCAATGTTACCATGCAGGAATCAGAGAAAACTGGACCCCTAAGAATTTTCTCTACAGGAACAACACCCACTTCAGTAACTGACTCTTCACCATCAGGCACAACACATTTATCAACAATTTCCCCTGCTGGATCTACCACTGTCTCAGCCATAGACAGTAAAACAACATCCCAGGTGTCTGACCTCCCAACCATCCTCTCCTCTAGAAAAACAACAGATACTTCAGTTCTCACCACTTCACATTCCTGTACAATCCATTCAGCATCAGTCTCCACACAAGGATCTACCACTCTCTCAACCTCAGCCAGTGCTAGAACTTCCCAGTTGTCTGAAGCTCCAAGTACCTTCTCTTCAGGAACAACATCTTTGTCTACCTCTTCAAGATTAGGAATAACACATTTATCCACCAGCCCCACAGGGAGATCTGCCACTCTTCCAACCTTACCCAATACTATAACATCAGAGAGAACTGCAGTCTCATCAACCTTCTCTTCAAAAACAGCAGTCACTTCCTTGCCCGGGGTTTCAGCATCTGGAAAAAGACATTCATCTACAAGCCCCATACAAGGATTTACCACTCACCCAATATCAGCGTACGCTGCAACATCACTGGCATCTGATGTCCCAACAACTGTTTCTTGGGAAGCAAGAGCACCAAGTTCCATGCTCACCAGTTCAAAGTCGGACATACTACCTTTGTCAACAATCCCCAAAGAGCCTTTCCTAACCTCAGTCAGTGCCATGACAACGGTATCTGAAGTACCAATGACTTTCTCTTCAGAAACAAGACCCACTTCGTTGCCCACCTCTTCAACATCAAGTACAGAACATTCTGTGACAACCCCCACACAAAGATATATAATTGCCCCAATCTCATCCATCAACACATCAACTATGTCTAAAATTCCAAGCAGCTCGTCTTCAGGAACAACAGCAGTCACCAATTCTTCAACATCAAGTACAGTACAATCAGTAACCACCCCCACAGAAGGAGCTACATCTCTCCGAGATTCAGATGTAGCCACAACATCAGATATGTCTGATGCCCCAAGGACATTCTTTTCAGGAACAACAGTAGCCACTACATTGACTTCTTCTTTAACATCAAGTGCAGCACATTCTATGACAACCTCTACACAAGGATTTACAGTTCCCAAAGTATCAACCACTGGAATAGCCATTACCTCTGAAGCAAAAAGTACTTTGTCTTCAGAAAAAATGAGAGCCACCTCAATGCCTACAACTTCCACATCAAATACATCACATTCAGCAACAACCACCACTCAAGAATCTACTGTTATCACAGTCTTAGCCTCTGGTAAGAAGTCTATTTTGTCTGAAGCCCCAAGCACCCTTTCTTTGAGAACAATGACAAAAACTTCTGTGCCCACCTTTTCAGCACCAGGCATAACACATTTATCAACAAGCCCCATAAATGGATCTACCATTCCACCAGCTTCAGTCAGTACTACGGTTACTAGACCAGAGATAACTGAATACCCACCAGCCTTCTCTTCAGGAACAACGACCACTTCCCTGTCCAACTCTTCAACGTCAAGCACAATACAGTCAGCAACAACCCCCAGACAGGGACCTACATTTACCCCAGCCTCAGCCATTGCCACAATACCCAAGATGTCTAAAGTCCCAACAAATTTCTCTTCAGGAACAACAATCACATCATTGACCATCTCTTTAACACCAAGTACTTCACATGTAGCAACCATTGCCACACAAGGATCTTCAGTTACCACACTCTCAGCTATTGGTACAACCTCAGTTATGTCTGAAGCGCAAAGAACTTTCCCATCAGGAATAATAACAACCACTTCAGTGCCCTCCTCTTCAACATCAGACACAACACATTTGTCAGCAAGTTCTATGAATGGACCTACAATTCTACCAGTTTCAGTCAGGCCTATAATTACTAGGTCAGAGATAACTGAATTCCCATCAGCCTTCTCCTCAGAAACAAGAACAGGCACTTCACTGTTCACCTCTTCCACATCACACACAACACGTTCAGCAACAACCCCAACACAAGGATCTATAGTTACCCCAACCTCAGCTTTTGCCAAAACATCAGCGATATCTAAAATCCCAACTAAATTCTCTTTAGGAACAACAGCCACATCATGGCCCACCTCTTCAAAAGAAAGTCCTTCATACTCAGCAACAACCCCCATTCAAAGGTCTAAAGTTGCCCCAGTCTCATACATTGGTACAACATCAGTTATATCTGCCTCCCCAAGCATCTTATTTTCAGGAACAACAATGGTCACTTCCACAATGCCCCCTTCAATAACAGACACGACACATTTATCAACCAGCTCCACAGAGGAATCTACCCCTCTTCCATCCTTACACAGTGCTCTAATGAGAACTGAAGTCCCATCAACGTTTTTTCCAAGAATAACAAAATTCATTCCAGGATCCTCATCTTCAACATCAGGAAAAACATATTCAGCTTCAAGCTCTACACAAGGATTCTCCATTCCCCCATCCTCAGTCCGCAATACAACATTAGTGACATCTCATATCCCCACCACTTTGTCTGTAGAAGCCACAACAGCCACTTCTGTGCCCACCAGTTCAATGTCAACCTTAATATATTCATCAACAGGTCCAAAAGAAGGATTCATCACTTTGCTAAACTCAGCCAGTGCCACAATAACAAAGATATCAGAAGTCTCAAACACTTTCCCTTCAGGAACAACACTAGCCCCTTCCATGTCCAGTTCTTTACCATCACGAACAACACATTTATCAACAAGTACCATAGAAGAAACTACCATTCTTCCATCCTCAACCAGTGCTACGAGAACATCGGAGCTAACTCAATTCCCATTCAGGGGAGCAACAAGAATTCCATCCATGTCCAACTCTTCTACATCAAGTATAGCACATTCAGCAACTTTCCCCACCCAAGGATCTATAGATACCCCTATCTCAGCCAGTACTAAAATGATAACATCAGAGGTAACTCAATGTTCAGTCACTTACCCTTCAGGAACAAGAGTTACCTCAATTCCAACCGCTTCAACACATTTAGCCGCTACACCAGGATCTACAGTTAGCCCAGCCTCAGCCACTGCTACAATATCAGTTATATCTAAGGCCTCTAGCACCTTTTCCTCAAGAACAACAACAAATACTTCTGTTTCCGCATCTTCAATTTCAGGCACAGCACATTCATCAACAACCTCTATGAATGGATCTACCATTCTACCATCTTCAGTCAGTGCTACAACGATCAGCTCAGAGGTAACTGAATTTCCATCAACCTTCTCTTCAGGAACAAGAATGATCACTTCAATGCCCACCTCTTCCACATCAGGTACAAAATATTCAACAGCAATCCTCTCACAAGGATCTACTTTTACCCCAGCTTCAGTTCTTGCCACAACATCAGAGATATCTAAAGTCCCAAATAATTTCTCTTCAGGAACAACAACTACACCATTGATCACCTCCTCAATAGCAAGTTCTTCACTTTTAGCAACAATCTACACACAACAGCCTGCAATTACCATAGTCTCAGCCATTGGTAAAACTGCAGTCCTGCCTGAAGCCCCAAGCACCTTATCCTCAGGAACAAAAACAGCCACTTCCACATCCCCCCCTTCAACAACAGGCACAACACATTTATCAATAAACCCCACAGAGGGATCTATCACTCTTCCATCCTCATCTAGTGCTACAATGAGAACTAAAGTCCCATCAACTTTTTTTTCAAAAATAGCAAAATCCACTCCAGTGTTCTCATCTTTAACGTCAGGAGAAATACATTCTATTACAAGCTCTACACAGGGATTCACCACTCCACCATCCTCAGCCCATGCGACAACCTTGATGACATCTGATATCCCCACCACTTTCTCTTTGGAAACCAGAAAAGCCACCTCTGTGCCCATCAGGTCAACATCAGCCTTAATATATCTATCAACACATGCAAAAGAGGGATTTATCACTTTTTTGCCCTCAGCCAGTGCCCTAACAACAGAGATATCTGAAGTCCCACCCAATTTTTCTTTTGGACCAACAGCAACTAATTCATCGCCCACCTCTTCGCCATCAGGAGCCATAAACTCATTAACAGCATCTACAGGTGGAGCTACTACTTCAACATCCAGTACTGAAATACCCCACGTATCTCAGGGCCCAACCACTTTCTCCTCAGGAAGAACAGCTGACACTTCAGTCCCTATCTCTTCAACATCACACACACTTTCCACCTCAGTCCTCCAACTAGCATCTACCACTCTCCCAGTTTCAGCCAGTGCTATAATCGCAACATCAGAAGTAACTGAAATCCCAGCAACCTCTTCAGGAATAACAAGAGCCATTTCAATACACTCCTCTCCAACAGCGTCCACAACACATTTATCAACCAGCCCCACATATGCATCTACCACTTTCCCAACCTCTACCAGTGCTACAGCATCAGAGATGTCTGAAATTCCAGCATCCTCCTCTTCAGGAACAACAGCAGTTACTTTGATGCCTAGCTCTTCAATATCAGGTCCAACATTTTCAAAAGCAAGTCCCACAACGCTACTTGATATTTCTTCTCCATCTACCAGTAATCAGCATGTAACCTCAGAAGTCATTAAATTCACAACAGATTTGTCTTTTGAAACATCATCTCTTAGTTCTTCTATGTCTTCTACTAGAACTACATTTCCCTCCCTTCTAACAGCATTCCCTACGGAAGTAGGAACAACAGACTTCACTTCTGTTTCCCTAAAGAAGCCCTCTAGCTTCTTGAAACCCTGGGTCATCATCGTCATCTGTCTTGCTGTAACTGCAATGACTTTGGGACTCTGTGTGGGATTCACTTTCTGCCTGGTGAGTGGTCAATTGTCACAGTTCAAAAGATGGCATATATTGTGTGTGGATATTCACAGAGAGGAGAGTACATGGGTCTGTCAGGAAGAAAGAGAGAAAACTTTTTTCTAAAGTGATTGGGTAAAAGACACAGAGGGAAAAAAAATCTTTTGGGTCATAAAGTTCCAAGAGACCTTAGTCCAACCCCTATATTTTAGAGGTTAGAGAAATGACACCTCAAAGGGGCAAATGCTTTCCCAAAGTTGCATAGGTCATAAATTCAAGTCACAACGTTCGAACCTTCTTATTCCAAATCTTTTGTGATTTCTATTTCACTAGACTGCTTCCCTTAGAACTAGGATTAAGAGGAAAAGGGAAAATCAGATTAATAACAGGTAGGAAAGAAAGATGAAGAGGAGAAAGCTGGCACAAGATGAGGAAAAAAGAAAGAAAGGAAATGTCAATGAAAACAAAGGAAAACCATTGTGGAGAGATTCCTTACTTCAAGCCGATTAACAATCGGTGAGAGTACGTTCCTCATTAGTTCAGAATTATGAACTCGGTGATTTGCTGGAGCCATTTGTGACAGCTGATTGTTATGTTTTCAGTGTGAGTATTGATACTTCACAAATCAGCAATCATTACCAATCAGGGCTTGATTTATTCTTTTAATTGTCTAGAATTAAGAAAGAATTAATGATGCAGATTAAATTGAAAAGTGTGTGTACATATATTTCCCTCTACCTCCTTCCTAGAGCTCAGTTGTGAGAGCACACCACTGTATTGCTCTATAAAAATTGCTTGATCTTAGCACAAGTGCCATAGAAGGCTCAGAGAATGAACTCATCCCCAGGCTGGAGACTAATAATAGCAATAAAAATAAGATTCACAATAATAGCTGGCATTATTATAGTAATTTGAGATTGGAAAGTGCTTTATATCCATTACCTCATTTAAGTGTCAAACACTCCATTACTCGGAATATGCCTTGCTCCATTATTTAAGTTGCAAATGTGTTCCAGTGGTCACAGACGGCAAGACTGTGGATGGATGATCTCATTTCATCCTTCTTTTACAAACACAAATAAGAATTAATGTCTTGTTGATGGTCAGTCACAAGCTTCTTGTAAGAAGAATAAAAAATATATAAGGGAGGAAAATGCATAAGGACAGAGAGATACATGAAGACAAAAACAGGATAGATACAAAGTCAAATGCAAAAATTTTAAAGGAGAGGGAGAGATGGAGAAAGAGAAATAAAAGACTTGCTTATGGAGTTTTATACTCAGAAAGAGAAATAATAGTTGTCAACAGAATTTTGAATGCAGTCCAGACTGGACCAGTCTCTAACCTGGGATTGGCTGGAGTCAAAACAGAACGGGTCAGGGGCAGGTGTGTCAGGAATCATTTGTTTCAGAATAAGGAAAACACTTGCAAGTAGAAGTCTTCTTGGTTTAATAAGCAGTTGGGGGATAAGCAGTTCTTATATGGGATAAGCAGTTCTTATAGATGTTCTTATATATGGGTTGGACGATGACATAATCATTTTTAGGTCTTAACTTTCTATTTCCATGGGTATTGTGGGAGTAGTATTATCCCAAGTCTTGCGGGGGTCAAAATTACTCTGTGGGGTACAAAGTCTGAGTTCTGTGATGGGAACAGGAGTATAGTACAAAGAACAGAGATTGTGAGCATGTCAGAAACGTGATGGATCTTGGCTCCCAGGTCCCTGGGAAATGGGGGAATGAACACCTAGTGCAATATATTTTGCCAGAGAATGAGATCATCCAAAGAGCAAAGAATTATTGTTATGAGAAGCTCAGGGCACAATCTATTTTCTGGACCTTAGCTCTGGAAAATAGGGTATCTCCAATATATTTTGACATTTTTTCCTTTTGGCCAAAGGGAAGAAGCCTGAAAGAATCCCTACCCTAATGGCCAATAAAAGAAAGGCAGTCATATGCCCAGGGGGTTAATTCCTTGAGAGGATCTATCAAGGGAATATGTCCCAGGTGTCACTGCTAGCCATAGATAGGAGGCCAAGAATGTCAGAATGATAAAATGCTAACATATACTTGAATTTGGGCCTTGGTGGTTGGGCACATACCAAAAGGGAAGAGAAGAGGAAAAAAAATACCTAGGACAATAGACTTAGCCCTCATTCAGAATCTTGGGACAGCTGTCCGGTCTGAATGTCAGTGGCTTCTGGGTCTATCCACTTAGGAGTAGAGGTTTTCTTCAGATGATCTAGTTTTCTAGCCACACAGAGCTAGGTTTAAAAAAATACAATTAAGTTTGTCTCATAATTCCCATAATTACATTGTCAGGATCAGATCAAATTACTTAGAGGGCTCTCAATGGACTAGCACTGAGAAGGGAGATTCACATGTCACTAAGGTGACCAAGAAAACTTAAACATTAACATAATAGAGACATGGGGCTAACCTAGGGGAACAGAGAGTCCCAGATGTTTCGGGTAACTTTCTGGTCCCTAGATATCTTTTTTGGACAATATGTTTTATTCTTGGGTTGTTTCTATCCTTACCTAAATCCTTTACTTGATATGAGAATCTTTTGAAAATTTATGAGAGTCTAACTGAAAATAAACTTTTCTGTCCTTAAATATTATCAGATAGATACTTTTCAAAATGGGAAAATAATTTAACTTTCTCTGCAATTATAAATACAATTTTCATGTAAAATTCAATTTATTTTTAATTAATAAATCTTTAATCCAATATTGGGAACTTATTACCAAAGTTTATTACTAAATTTAAACTCAAAGCCTGAATCTCCATGATTATGATAGATAAACTTTGGAAGTCAATCATGTGCATCTGTATTATAGATTTCTAGAGAAAACAGTCTAATCCTGTTGCTTTCTCAAAATTTATTATTCCATTTAATTAGAAAACTTTTACGTTATCTCTTTATCTTATTACTTTTGTCTAATCATTTCCCCCCTTGGAGGATATCATCCCTACATTATAATCTGACCACAAATATAGGTTAAAATTGTAATATGCTTATACTTGCATCCTATTATAGTAACAGAGATATTCCAGTATCAATCTATTATTTAATAGATTTGGTATTACATTTATAAAATTTCTTGATTATAGAAATTTGCTAAAAAAGGAAAAAGAGGGACATAGTTATATCATAATAGGGGGAAAAGCTCCCTTAATGCTATTTGATTCCAGTCATGAGTCATGTCTGACAGCCAATCACATAGTTACAGAGTGTTAAAGACAAGGTTTAAGATTAACCAGGTGGGGAATATTCCTTTTCAACCAGGAATCAGCACAATGGGGAAACAGAGTCAGGAGGATACTATTTAGGCTATGTCCTATGTCATCCCCACAACTTTTCCCAGGCATAGACATCCACCTTAGCAGTTCCCAGATTGCTGCACATACCATTTTCTACTATTGGCTTCATGACAATTTAGATGACTCTCCTGGTAAGCTCAAAACTACAATAAGTTACAGTCCCATGGACTTTTTTACCTTAAATAGCAAAATTTCACTCACCGCAACTTAGAATTTGAATATCTTTCCTGATCTTTCCTAATAGTTAACATTTAATTAGTCTGTTACTTATATATGTTTCCCTAATAGTTAACATTTCATTAGTCCATTACTTACATATGTTTCCCTAATAGTTAACATTTCATTAGTCCATTACTTATATATGTTTCCCTAATAGTCAACATTTCATTAGTCCATTACTTATAAACTAAAACTACCCATATTCTGGGGCTTTAGACATACAGTAAATACCTGTTAGTTGAGTCATCATTAATAGATCAAAACTTTAAATCACCACATACGTTGTTATAATAGCCAAGATTTTCAAATGAAAATTTGCTATTATAATAAATAGTGGTCATAGCTGTTTTATAACTAAATATACATCATTTAATATTAATAGTTTTCAAACATCTAATTTTTATCATATCCTTTTAAAAGCCCAATTCATAACCTAATAGTATCCAGATTATAAAGGAAGTTTTGTCTAATAGCATTTCTGTTGGCAATGATCACAAATTTTGCAATATAAATTTAGAAATACAATAACACAAACAATGAATTTCAGATGGCACCAACTGCATTTCCAAATTATCACACATAAAAATCAGTGATCTTATTACATTTGGCAATTTAAAATCACTTTAGTGTTATCAGGTATGAAACAATTACATTCACTTAGAGAGATAACAGTAATTATATATCAAAAAACAGAGATAGGATAACTTTCCCAAGATTATACAGCTAAGAAGTTTCTGCAACTGGAACAGAGAAGCATTGGCTAACTGAGGGCAGAGGCTGGTTGGCTTCCCCCACCTCATACCGCCATGCTAGATGCTGCTGGGGGCTCCTATCAAGGGCTGGCCTCGTCCTGGAGAAACTGACTGATTGGATGCTGGAGATGGGGTTATATGGCACAGGACACTGCTTGGGGGCTGGTGCCTGGATCTCCCCATTGGTGGTACTTCCAGGTGGCAGGGTTCAGGGAATGCTGGCTGTGGAGCTCAACAGCCCCTCTGCTGCTTGTCCCCCTACAGTTGCAGTTGCTGTTGGAGCTAAGGCTACTGCAGGTATTAGGCCAAAGTGGGCAGGATGTCCTAGAGGGAATGTTGAAAGATACCCAAGGGCACAGGGCCATTGAGACAACTCTACTAGGTGGGGGCAGAGAGTTTCCCCACAATTCTCCAACATTTTTTTCCCCAACATCTGTTTTTGGAAATCTGATCTGGTATGAGAGGCAGTTACAGAAAAAAAGGGAGAGAGTCTATGAACTGGGGAGTTAACAAGAGGTTTAATTAATGAACAAACTTTTTATCTATATTTTTTTCTTTTATTCTCTTCAGTCTGATATTTTTGCCAAAACTAGCTTTCCTTCATTATCCTAGAACAATGAAACTATTAATATTGCCAATTGCTTTTAAAACTTGAAAAACCTTTGTAAAATTTAATTCTTATTTTTCCTTAGAACAAATTCTACAGAGTGGTACCTCTAAACTTAGTAAGATATTTCAGAAGGGAGTGAGTTCCTGGAATTACACAAAAGTCTCAGGAGTTCCCTCCTGCAATCTTAAAATGACTAATAACAAAATTCCTTAATGATTAATCTCAAAACCCCAGAATCTGCTAAGATGTTTTTTAGTGGTTCTCAGCTTTCATTATCTAAATTTATTTCTGTAGTTCCAACTTGGCCAGTGTTGTAATGACAAACCAAAACCAAAAACAACCCAAAATATCATGCCTTATAGGCTTTTCCTTTTTTTCTTATAACCTAATCTCTTATAGAGAGTCTAAAGTGGGACTAGTCCTGCTTACTGGGGCAACTGCTTCAGCTCTGAAAATTCATTAAACTTCCCAATGTTTTCTCTAGCTATAACCTTTAGAAGTTTTTCTGTCTGGCTGCATTTTAAATCTTTCAAGGTAACAGAATCTAGCTCACAACACAAACATGGCACAGACATTCTGCATCCTACAAAGACATACGGATACAGACAAAATGACATGACATATATAAAAAAAAAAAACATGCAATAAAACTGCTAATTTCAACTGGTTCCAGAGGCACACAAATCAGAGGTGCAAGCAAGTAAACAGACCAGAGGCTTATGTAGATACAAATTTGTCAGACGTGCAACAAAACAAAACCAAAGGCGTGCAGTTAAGCCAAGTAAGCCATGTGCAAAAATAGGCCTTACCAGAGTGATCCAGGACAAGCTGGGTCATGAAAAAGGGACTCTGGAGTTTTTCCTCACAAAGAAATGTGAGCTCAATCAAGGGTGAGCTGATAGTAGAGTGGGAGTGAGAGTAATGGACTTGTCAGACGAGGAGGGGCTAAACTCTGGAGAAACTCCAGAACTGGAGAGGTCAAGGATTTACCTCCACATCTACCCTTTAAGATCACTGCCACTAATTAATGTCAACAGAATTTTGAATACAGTTCATATGGGACCAGTCACTCTACCCTAGGAATGGCTGGAGCTGAAACAGAGCAGGCAAATGGCAGGTGTCTCAGGAGTCAAGTAGTAGTTTCTTTAGTTTCACAGTGAGGAAAATATAGCTTACTGTGTTGGAGGACAGGCAGGCCTTATATACATACTGGGCTGGACTATAATATAATTATGTTTGGGTTCTGAGTTACTGTTCCCATGGGTCCTGTGGGAACAGTGTTGTCCCAAAAATTGAGGGGTTGTGATTACTCCATGGGGTATGAAACCAGAGTTCTGTGATGGGAACATGAGGATAATACAAGTAACAGAGATTGTGAGCACATCAGAAATGTGATGGATGTTGGTTCTCAGGTCCCTGAGAAATAGGGGGAAGTAAACACCTGGTGCAATACACTTTACCAGAGAGTAAAATCATCTGAAGAACAAAGGATTATTTTTATGCTGAGATCAGGGCACAGTCTGCTTTCTGGGCCTTATCTCTGAGAAAGAGAGTATATTTTGACAGTAATCTCAGGGATATAGAGTTGAAAGAAACTTTAGATATCATTTAATCTAATCCACTTCTTTTCCAAGAAAGGAAACATCTTGGGAAAAAATCAATTTCTCATGATGAGTCTGTTACATAAACCTTATTTGGATATTCGTGGAAAGAACTAGGGACAAGAAAAAAAAGGTAATACTGAGGGGAAGAAATCCATTGTGTGGATAAATATGTAAATTTTGGAATCCAAAGAAGAATTTAAGATCAGTGCCTGAGAAAGTACTCATCTCTTTAAGAACCCTACTTTTGTTTTTCTTCTAGAGGGACTACACTCTGCCTCTGAGAAATCCTTTCAACAGAAGCACTTATTATTTCCCCAGCCATGACCTTGATCTGGAATCTAGGGTCATCTATGGATTGAGACATGGAATGGACCTTGGAGGGAAAAATGGGATGAGCATCAGAGAGAAACACTGGATGGGCCTTGGAAATAGTCAAGGGTTTGGGCATTGTGAATATCAGAGTGAGGGGCAAGGACTAGTCTATGAAGGTTTTAAAGGTAGTCTTGGAGAGAACCATGGGAGAAATCATGAAGTTGGCCATAAAGGACACCATAGAGAAAGCTATGAAAATAACCATGTAATGAATCATAGACAAGACCACAGCAGAGAAGACTATGAGGGTCAAAATGTGAACTGTGGAACAGGTCAGATAAATAGTGGTGGACTTGGTCAAGAACATGGTCGTGGAAAAATTCAATATAATTGATAATGATATATGATAATGAGATGTTGACAGAGTGGCAGTGAGGTTAAAAGTTGGTTATAAAGGAGTCCTACAACTTCAGGAGTTATGGAGACAACCTCAATGAAAAGCATCCCCTGAGATTCTCCTACCCAACCCAAAGTCAAGGCAGCATCATGTAGTACCTTGGCCAACATCAGAAGAGTTGTCTCCAGCCTTGATTTCTCCATAGGGAAGCCTCTTTTCTTTCTTCCTGTGTATCTCTGGATACCAAGTAAGCCAGATAAAGGAGAAGGTAACCAGGTTTTATCCAAAAAATTTAAAAAGTGAAATAGAATCAAACTCCTTGTGTCTCTGTCTTTGTATCCTTGCATTTCTTTTTTTTAAAATTTTTTTCCAATTACATGAAAAAACAATTTTAAACATTCATTTTTTAAAATATTGAGTTTCAAATTCTCTTCCTTCCTTCCTCCCCTTCCCCTTTGCTGAGATGGCAAGCAATTTGATACAGGTTATACATGTGCAATCATGCAAAACATATTTCCATATTAGTCATGTTGTAAAAGAAAACACAGATCGAAAAAAAGAAAACATGCACAAAATAAAGAAAATGACAAATTGCATGCTTCAATCTGTGTTCAGACTTCATCAATTTTTTTTCTAGAGATGGAGAGCTTTTTTCATCATAATTCCTTTGGAATTGTCTTGGATCTTTGTATTGCTGAGAATAACTAAGACATTCACAGTTGATCATTGTACGATATTACTGTTATTGTGTATAATATTCTCCTGGTTCTGCTCAATCCACTCCCTTACACTGATTTCTTCTTCTGTTTGTGTCTTTGACTGTGTGTTTTCGTCTGCTGCAAATTATATGTGAAGGAAATGGAAATTTCCCCAGCAGGAAGGGAACAGTAGTCATAGTCAAACCTTAAGTTGCTCTGTTGGAGATGTTCTTCTTTCTAAAAAATTGTCGCTGATATTCATGCCTGATCTTTGGACATATTAACTTTCCCCCTGATCAAGGTAGAACCTTTGTATCTGAAGCTCCTGATATGAAGGCTCCAGCATAATTTGAGGATCTCCTACTTTTCTCACTCATTTCTTCAATCCAAGTGGAAAATACAAACTTCAATAGCTGCCTCTCCCACAAGGGTGACCACCAACTTCCCTAACAAGAAACATTGAATGATTTTTATTTACATAGTAAAAGAGTCTTTTGTTCTTAGTATCTCAGAAAACCCTTCTCCTCTGAGGGTTTCCCAGACCTGTACAGTTCCCTTAAATTATAACATTCCTTTTCACTCCAAAATGTCACTGAAAAGCCTGTTTTTTCTGTCTCTTTGCTCTTTTACTAACAACTTCTTCCTACTGATCCCTGTCCTTTGCTCTTGGCAGGAATTATTGATCCTACTTGTGTTGTTTGTACTCCACTCCCAGAAGGTGTCATGGATCCTGACCTTAGCCCTACTTTGTGGTTCCCCATTGTCCTGCTCTCCTACAGCAGATAGTTCCAGCTCACTAGGATCTGAGTCACAGAGAAATTACGCTGGAGTCTCAGAAGTTGATGTTGCTGCTTTTTACATGTCGAGGACATCAAGTACCTCCACCCATAAAGGCTCTCCTCAAGTGCATTGGTACACCTCTTACTTGGTTTCCTGAATCAGATCTGTTTACCATTCTGGGTTGTCTCATGAGTAGTCATTTACCTTCTTCCTCTCTCAATACCTGGATAAGGTTTGTGTCCTCATCAGATTAATTCTTCCCTCTAAGTCTTTTGGACTTTGGAAAGAGACTCTTTCTATTTCTGTTCTTTCCATATCTGGCATTCCTCTAGGGCACCTGGGACAGGTTATGCAAATTATCTCAGACAACAGATTCCTTCTTCAAAGATCTCTCAAAGAGAAGTTCCTCACACTTGCTCCCAGCATAGGCACCCAAAAGACTCGAAGGGAGAGGAACAATCATATAATATTAAGAACACATCTTTTCTTGATTCAATACAACCTATTTCTTAAAAAGACGATCATTATAAGATTAACAAGGGGAAAGGAAAATAAGACAAAATACAAAAGAATTGTCTATTAATGTCTTATATGATGTCTCCTTGTGGTGTGGGGGTGGCCCTGGGTTTTTGAAGATTACACTTACAGAATATAAGATCTAATAGGTATTACTAACATGGAAAGGAGTTTGTGGACCTGAGAAGTGACAGATAAGTTAAACAGTAGAAGTTCTTTACTGAGAGGTCAGTCAGTGGGTGATGATCTTTTTTGGTGACAAAAACTCATGAGGAATACAAATGATGAAAGTGTAAAAGGATTATGGTCTGTATTGGTAAGGAAAGGACCCACACTAATGAAATCTCAAATTTTTTGAAGAGTTGAAGTATATGCATGAAAGACACATTGAGGACCTCTAAACTTCTCTGATTCATTCATCCCCATCCAGTTGGATCCTAATAATGTCAATGTGTAATGTTCTCAGTCCCAAGGGTGACTATCAACTTCCCTAACAAACACCAAGGCTCACAAAGCACCAAATATAGTATGGGTTTTAGTTTCATAGTAAAAGACACAGAAAGGATTCAATTCCAAGTCCATGAAGAGTTGAGAACCCTGTTCCCCCAATCACAGAAATCTATATAGTTCTTGTGATCCAGGACTGTGCTGGGGAGGGACCCCAGAAAGGAAGGAGGTCTTAGAACCCTGGTTTCTTCTATTGAGAAACCTTTCAGAAGGCATTTACAATTTGACTCTAAGCCACTATTGTGTAGTCAGTTTAGTTGCTGTCACTATCCTTAATCCTGCTTTGCCACTTCCTGCTCTTTACCTCTATAGCCAGATATTCTATCACTTCTGCTGACGCTGTCCTCCCTTCTGGCAGACATTGTAAATTTTTCGCCCTGCTATTTGACTCTCCTTCCAAAAATGGTCTCTGACAGTCTCTCCTCACTAGGAAATGGTGTCAGTTCTCTTGTCACAGGCATTAATTAAGGACTTATTATGTGCCAAGGTATTGTGTTAAATGATGGGCATACAAAGAAAGGTAAAAAAAATCAGTCCCTGACTTTAAGGAGTTCACTTATGAAAGTACATATAATGTACAAATGTACATATTTACAGTGCAAATGAAAATTAATCTCAGAGGAAAGGCACTAGGCAGAAAGTAGAGCTAGAAAAGGCTTCCTACAGAAAATGGAATTTGAGCAGACTCTTGAAGGAAACCACAGAAGGTGAGAGGCAGAGGTGAGGAGGGAGGCCGTTTCAGGCACAGGGGACAGGCAGCCCATGCAAAGGCTCAGATTCAGTGTCAGCTAGAAAGTCAGCTCTCTCACGCCCAGGACCAGAATGGCTCCTGTTCTTCTTTTCACAGAGGCCCACAGTCCCACCCTATAAATAAAAAGGGCCCTTCGAATGTTATGGAAACCACCTTCTTGCTTTGCTCTAGTGAGTCATAATTTTCCCATCTCTTTCTTAGTCAAGTGTGAGTAAATCTATCCCGTTTTTCTCTTCCCTTCCTCAGGGTGGGGGCAACATGTTTCTATTCCATAACAGTATCTCCCACTGAATCTTGGTGGGTTCAAAGAAATACTAGCTCTTCAGGCAGCTGGACCCACTCAAAAAATTAGCAACTGACTGTTTCAAGAAAGCCCTGAATCATCACCCGTTTCCTGACCTATCTTATAGGCACTCCACCCACTTTTACAGATTTTCATTCTAATGGTTCATGATTCAGGCGTCCTTCCCCCTACTCAGGGAATAACTTTTTATAATCCTCTCTAACAATGTGATAATATCACAAACATGTCCAGCCATACAGTGACAGAACTAGGTGATGATCAATAAAAATCATTTCTACACAAAACTCTCTATCCTATGGGACTTCAGTTCCCTACCTGTTAGGTGAGGGGATTGGACCAGATGGGCCTTAAGAGTCCTTCTGGTACTTAATCTATGATAGATTGCATTCTCCCTTCATTCCACTCAAATCTGGGAATTCATGTTCTACTTAGTAATTTTACTGAGTTTTTATACTTAAAGCAGGGTACCCGGTTCCCAGAGACTGGAACTCTGAGAATATTACTGATGTCTCTTCAATTGGAAATTTTTATTCCTGAAATCAAGCAATAAGCATCCTTGGGCTATCTTTCCTTCATTCCAAACTGGTCCCACACTGCCTCTTGAATATTTATTCAAATCTCCTCCATCTCTCTCTGTATCTCTCTCTGATACACACACACACACACACACACACACACACACACACACACACACACACACACACACTCTCTAACTTGCAAGTCAAGACATCACCTTCCTGATGTCATTGGTTGTCTTTGAGAATGAAGGACTAACGAATCTGTGAGCAGTAGAAGCTGACCCTTCTGGACCCAACCAGCCAGGTCCAGCTGGGCAATGTTGCTCTTTCTTCTTCCTCTTCCTCTTTCTCCTCTTCCTCCTTCCCCTCCTTTTCCACATGAGGAGTCATACCCTTACATGTGGGTACTCTGTCCAAAGGAATATAAATTTTGATCATTTATGCTTTCCAAGATATCTTGGGGTTTGGTAAGTAGATATTTTTTCTTCCCTATTTATTTATTCTATCATCCCCCTCAAATCTTCCCTATTTCATCATTTCCCCCCCCAAAAAAACCTGAGACAATTAACCCTTTGTCTCATGTAACGTTCATTTATGATTTCTTGAAACATAACTCTGGAAAACCAGGCTTTGATAAAGCCCATTGTGATTCAAATAGTACTCCTTGGCTATGCCTTCAAACCCAAATCACTCTGGCTTTCACTGATTGGCCAATGACAGGTCCCAGTCAAAGCCTCACTTGCTCATTATTTGGGTTCTGATGGCTCACGGTGAGTGTAAATAGCAATTGTTTCTGTTCCAACCAGAAACTCTGAGGGTCTTCTCGACCCCCTCTCACCCCCATTGATTCATTTGTGAAGGCAAATTAGGCCATTTTTTGCTTCAGTTCTCATCTAATCTTTAATTACTGAGTGAGTATTGTCTAAGACAAACTGAAATCTGGAACAGACCTTAGCTTAAAAAGGCTGAGGTGTTCCTCAGCATCCCTGAGTGATCGCCACTTGTCTTGACCTGTGGCTTGCCATCCGACTCCAATAACTCTGGAGGAGAAAGTGAGGCTGATGACTTTGCACAGCTCTCCCTCACTTCCATCCAATTCACTTGTAAGTCAAGACATCACCCTCCTGATGTCATTGGTCCTCTTCAAGAACAGAGGATGAACGACAACCTCAACAGTGCTATAACAACAGCAACTGACATGTAGGGAGTGTTTTAAGATTTCCAGAATGCTTTTACACATATCAAATGTAAGCCTTGAAACAACTCTGTGAAGTATTGCCTGTCAATATCATTCTCATTTTACAGATGAGGAAAATAAGCGACCATGGATACTCATCTGGTAAGTCTTGGAATTAGAATTTGAACCTAGATCTTCCTCAGTCTAAGTCCATAATTCTAGTCCTTATCATAGATTTTGCATCTCCTATTTTGAGATTCACAATCTCTATCTCGAACTCTATAATCCCCATTCCAAGTTCCACAACCCCCATTTCAGACTTCACAACTTGGACTTGACATACAGTGAGGCATCATTTGTATTGCCTTCTCACAATGTACCCAGGACACCATCTCTTCCAATACCCTAGATCCTCCTCCAGGAAGCCTCTTTGAACTGATGGTAGAACAACCATGCCTTAGCAATGCAAAATCTAGAATGAAAATGGGCTTTCCTGCCTCTTCTTGAGCCCTGCCTTAAATGTACACTCAGGTATGATCTTTTAACTACCAAATCTTGCTGTCTAATCATGTCTCTTTTTTTAAAGTGATTTTTACTCAACTCTCTGGGTCCAGTTGTGTGTGTGTGTATGTGTGTGTGTGTGTGTATGTGTATGTGTATGCCCATAATGTGACAGTCTCCCTGCTCTTTTGACTAGATCATTAACCCATAAGAATCCAGATTGATAAAGCAGCAATCATCAAAACCACTTGGCACTGGCTAAGAAACAGAGGGGTACACTGTGGAATAGGTTAGGTACTCAAGACACAATAGTCAATGAATATAGCAGTCTACTGTTTGATAAACCCAAGGAACTCAGCTTCTGGGATAAGAACTCACTGTTTGACAAAAATTGCTGGGAAAACTGGATAACAGTGTGGCAGAAACTGGCCATAGACCAATGCCTGACACCGTACACAAGAATAAAGTCCAAATAGATACAGGATCTAGGTACAAAGACTGATACTATAAACAAATCAGGGAAGCAAGGAAGAGTGTATTTGTCAGATTTATGGAGAATGGAGAAATTTATGACCCAACAAGAGACAGAGAACTTATAAAGTGCAGAATGGATAATTCTGATTACATTAAATTGAAAAGTTTTTGCACAAACAAATCCAATGCAATAAAGATTAGGAGGGAAACAGAAAACTAGGAAAGAATTTTTGTAGCTAGTGTCTATGATAACATCTTCATTTCTAAAATATATAGAGAACTGAGTCAAATGTACAAGAGTACAAGTCATTCCCCAACTGATAAATGGTCAAAGGATATGAACAGGCAGTTTTCAGAGGAAGATATTAAAGCTATCTGTAATCATATGAAAAAATCCTCTAAATCACTACTGATTAGAGAGATACAAATCAAAACAACTCTGAGGTACCACATCACACCTATCAGATTGGCTAACATGACAAAACAGGAAGATGATAAATGTTGGAGAAGATATGGGAGAGCTGGAACACTAATTCATGTTGGTGGAGATGTGAGCTTATCCAACCATTCTGGAGAGCAATTTGGAACTATGCCCAAAGGGCTACAAAAATATGCATACTTTTTGACCCAGCAATATCACTTCTAGGATTCTATCCCAAAGAGCGCATAGAAATGGAAAAGGGTCCCACATGTAAAAAAATATTTATAGCAGCTGTCTTTGTGGAGGCCCAAAACTGGAAATCAAGGGGATGCCCATCAATTGGGGAATGGCTGAACAAGTTGTGGTATATGAATGTAATGGAATACTATTGTGCTATGAGAAATGATGAACAGGAAGACTTCAGAGAAGCCTGGAAAGACTTATATGAACTGATGTTGACTGAAAGGAGTAGAACCAGGAGAACTTTGTACACAGCAACAACCCCAGTGTGTGAGGAATTTTTCTGATAGACTTAGTATTTCATTGAAATGCATGGACTTAAAAAATTTCCTATGGCCTTGAGGCAAAATGCCTTCCACATCCAGAGAAAGAACTATGGAATTGGATCACATTGGATAGAAACAGACCATCTTCTTTTGTATTATGTTTTGTTTTGTTTTGTGTTTCCTCCCATTCATTTTAATTTTTCTTTGCAACATGCATTTAATAGGAATATACATGTAGAACCTATATAAGATTGTACACCATCTCAGGGAGGGAGTGGAGAGGGAAGGGGGAATGAGGGGGAGGGAGTAAAACAAACATCTAAGATACATGGAAATGAATACTGAAGACAAATAAAATAATTCAATTAAAAAAAAAGAATCCAAATTCAAACTTACAAACCTTTAGTCACTGAATTCAATAATCAACTGATTTTTTTTACCTACTATTTTCTTATTATACACAGATAGCCCAAGGACTTTTAGAGTCTATGAACACAAGGTGGTTTTTTTTTTGATAGTACATCACCAAAATATTATTCTAATAATAATCAATTTCCCCCAAAACAACTTTCCTTTAAAAAAAACCACCCCTTCCTCTTAGAGCATTTTAAGCTGATTTTTGTATATTTGTAGCAATACTCAGGGAGATTCATCTCTCTTCCCAGATTTTTGTGTTCTTTGTCTCTATGTATTATCTTTTGAAGGATTTCCAGTTTGGGGCCTCCACAAAGAGAGCTGCTATAAAGGTGAAACACTCACCAGAACTAGGATGTCTGGAGCCCAAGACAGACTCAGATAATAGAAGTAGTAGCAGTGATATTTCAAGGATATACAATTTTCTTTGTGTTATGTATTCATATTACCAATGTAGATGGCAACCCTTCATGATAGCAGACCTGGAAATGAACCTTTCTGAACTTAGCCCAATGATATTACATTACCAAATCCCTACTCGGGATCTAGCTAGGTAGGGAATTCCCCATTAGCATAGCCCATGAGAATCCAAGATCAAGTTCATGGCAACATAGGAATAGACTTCAGTGAAGGAATATCTAGAATAACTTTAACTAACATTTTCATATCACTTTCTAGTTTTAAAAGTCCTATCCTTCCAAAAATCCTGTGAGGTTCCATTTGCTGCCCAGAAGGCATCAAACTTCAATCTTCTTCAGGGTAGGGGATTGTCTCTGTGTTATTCACTTTGTACATCACAAATAAACCCAGTTAAGCTCAGAATCCATTAATGACCTCATTAATGACCTAGTGTATGCATAGCATAGCAATCAGCACTGGAGAATATATGAATGCCTTCACAGAACTTACAATCCAATGGAGGGTGAGATAGAAACATCAATAATGATAGTATATAATATTACTGTTATGTAAGGTCCAAAAGAGAGGGTCGCTTTCAATAAGAAGGATAAGGAAAGGCTTTAAGAAAGAGGTACTATTTACCAATAAAACAGATAAATCACTGGTTAATTTTATTTTTTTAAAAAAGAAAAACAAATTACCAGTGTCAAAAGTGAAAAAGGTGAAGTCACCAATAAACAAGATGAAATTAAAGCAAGGAGCTATTTTGCTCAATTATATGCCAATAAACCTGACAATCTAAATGAAATAAATGAATATTTACAAAAATATAAATTGCCCACATTAACAAAAGGGAAAATAAAATTCTTAACCCTATCTTAGAAAAAGAAATGGAACAAGTCATAAATGAGTTTCCTAAGGAAAAATACCCAGGACCAAATGATTTACAAGTGAATTCTACCAAATATTTAAATAACAATTTCAATGTTATATAAACTATTTGGGAAAACAGGCAAAGAAAGAGTTCTATCAAATTCTTTTAATGATACAAATATAGTGCTGATACCTAAACCAAGGAGGGCAAAAACAGAGAAAACTAAAGTCAATTTCCCTCATGAACATTGATCCAAAAATGCTAGCAAGGAGATTACAATGATATATCACAAAGATCATACACTCCTACTGGGTGGGATTATACAGGAATGCAGGGCTGGTTCAATATTGGGAAGATAATCAGCATAATTGACCATATCAATAACAAAACCCACAAAAGTCATGATTTTCTAAATAGATGCAGAAAAAGTTTTTGACAAAATACAACACTCATTCCTATTAAAAACACTAAAAATCATAGGAGTAAAGGAGCTTTCCTTAAAATGATAAGTAGTACCTATCTAAAACCATCAGCAGGCATTATCTTTATGGGAATAAGCTAGAAACCTTTCCAAAAAGATCAGGAGTAAAGCAAGAATGGCCATTATCATCACTATTATTCAGTATTATTTTAGAAATGCAAGTTATAACAAAACAAGGAAAAGAAATTGAAGGAATCAGAGTAGGCAATGAAGAAACAAAACTATCACTCTTTGCAGATCATATGATGATATACTTAGAGAATCCTAGAGAATCAATTGAAAAGCTAGTTGAAATAATTAACTTCACAAAGTTACAGGATATAAAATAGACCCACATAAATCATCAGCATTTCTATATATTACCAATAAAGTCTAACAGGAAGAGATAGAAAGAGAAATTCCACTAAAAATAACTATTGACAATATAAATACTTCCCAAGGCAAATCCAGGAACTATGTGAATATAATTACAAAACACTTTTTACATAAATGAAGTTGTATGTAAAGAAATGGGGAAAGGTTAATTGCTTAGGGGTGGACTGAGCCATTACATTAAAAATGGCAAATCTACCTAAATTAATTTGCTTTTTAAGTGCCATATCAAAAAGTATTTTGTACAACTAGGAAAAATAACAGACTTCATCTGGAAGAACATATGGTCAAGAATATCAAGAGAATCAATGAAAAAAATGTGAAGGAAGGTAACTTGGATCTCAAACTGTGTTACAAAGTAGTAATTATCAAAACAATCTGGTTCTGGTTAAGAAATAAAGTGGTGGATCAGTGGAATAAGTTAGGTAAACAACACACAGTGGTAAACAATCATAGTAATGCATGTTTGACAATTCAAAGATCAAAGGTTTTGGGAGAAGAAATTACTATTTAACAAAAATTGCAGGGAAAACTAGAAATCAATTTGGCAGAAACTAGTTATACACCATCATCTCACACCATATACCAAGATAAGGTCAAAATGGGCACATGATTTAGATGTAAAGAAAGATATATCATGAACAAATTGGGGGAACATGGAATATTTTACTTATTGGATCTATGAATAAAGGAAGAATTTATGACTAAACAGGAGATAGAGAGCATGATGGCACATAAAATGGATAATTTTGATTACATCAAACTAAAAAGGTTTTGCACAAATAAAACCAATGCTGCCAAGATTAGAAGTGAAGCAGGAAACTGGGGAAATTTTTTTAAAAACAGGTTTTTCTGATAAAGATCCCATTTCTCAAATATATAAAGAACTGTCAAATTTATAAGATCATACATCATGCCCCAATTAATAAAGGAAATCAATAGGCAGTTTTCGGAAGAAGAAATCAAAGCTACTTTAAAAAAAAATCAAAGCTGGCCCCAGTCACTGAGCTGCCGCAAAGGCCTCAGCAGCCCCCTCGCTTCCCGATGCTACATCCCCCTGTCCGCCTTCTTCCGCCACTGCTTTCCGCAGGCCGTATCCACCGAGGAGAAAGATGGTATCGTATGTCCGCTATCCAGAACCTCCACCCTTTTGACCCCTTTGCTGATGCAAGTAACGGTGATGACCTGCTGCCTGCTGGGACTGAGGATTATAACCATATAAGAATTCAACAGAGAAATGGCAGGAAGACCTTCACTACTGTCCAGGGGATAGCTGATGATTACGATAAAAAGAAACTAGTGAAGGCATTCAAGAAGAAATTTGCCTGCAATGGTACTGTAATTGAGCATCCAGAATATGGAGAAGTAATTCAGCTACAAGGTGACCAGCGCAAGAACAAGTTCCTCATGGAGATTGGACTGGCTAAGGAAGACCAGCTGAAGGTTCATGGATTTTAAGTGCTTGTGGCTCACTGAAGCTTAAGTGAGGATTTTCTTGCAATGAGTAGAAAAATTCCCTTCTGTCCCTTGTCACAAGTTTAAAAACCTCACAGCTTGTATAATGTAACCATTTGGGGTCCACTGTTTAACTTGAACTAGTGTAACTCATTTATGTAATAAACTGAAGAGAACCATGAATGAAAAATCAAAGCTATCTGTACTCATATGAAAAAATACTCTAAATCATTATTGATTATAGAAATGTAAATTAAAACAACTTTGAGGTATCATCTTCCAACCATCAGATTGTTTAATATGACAGAAAAGGAAAATCGCAAATGTTGGAGGGGAGAAGGGGACGTGGAAATAGGGATACATGCACCATTGGTAGAGTTGTGACTGATATAACAATTCTGGAGAGCAATATGGAACTTTGTCCAAAGGGTTATAAAACTGGTGGGAACCTGTAAGCTTCAAGGCTACATGTGGCCTTCTAGGTTCTTGGGTGTAGACTTTTGACTGAGTCCAGGTTTTACAGAACAAATCCTTTTATTAAGGGGATTTGAACTGTGAAGTTTGAATTCAGTCAAAGGGTTGCACTTGAGGACCTAGAGGGTCACATGTGGCCTTGAAGCCATAGGTTCCCCACCCCTGGTACATACCCTTTAACCCAGGAATACCACTACTAGTTCTGTACCCCAAAGAGATCAAAGAAAAAGGAAAAGGACTTATATGTACAAAAGTTTTTAGAGTAGCTCTTTTTGTGGTGGCAAAGAATTAGAAATTGAAGGAATGCTCATCAACTGGGAAATGGCTGAATAAGTTGCCATATACAATTGTGATGAAATACTATCATGCTATATGAAATGAGGAGCAGGATGCCTTCAGAAAAGCCTAGAAAGACTTACATGAACTGATATGAAGGAAAATGAGCAGAACCAGGAGAACATTGTACTCAGTAACAATAATGTTCAATAATCAGCTGTGATTATTAAATTTTAAATTAAATTAAATTAAATTAATTAAATTAAATTAATTAAATTAAATTAAAAAAATAATAGCTAAGATGACTTAGCTATTCTCAGAATACAATGATCCAAAATTATTCTGAAGAACTCATAATGAAAAGTGCTATCCACCTCCAAAAAAAGAGCTGATGGAGTCTAAATAAAGATTAAATCATATTTTTAAGCTTTCTTTATATCTTTGGTTTTTGCCTTTTGTTTTGTCCTGCATTTGATTTTGTAACATGTAATATCTATATCAAATTGCTTGCCTTCTCAAGAAGGGGGGAAAGGGAGAGAATTTGGAATTCAAATTTTTGAAAAATGAATGTTAAAAGTTTTTGTTTACATGTAATTCAGAAAATTAAATTTCAAAAAGGAGATAGTATTTAAGTTGGACTCTAAATGACAAGTTAAAATTCAACAGATGAAAAGGGAAAGAGGTCAACACAAATCACAAAGAAATGTTTCATTAGGGCTCTTTGATGATTCTGTTACAGAAGAGACTATGAATTGATTAGAGATACACAATATGGGGAGAGATGGTTCACTCCATTCAAGCAAAAATAGGGAGATACTCCCATGGACCCTATTGTATAGACATATTTTCCAGTCACATCAGTCATGATCCTTATAAAGACCCAAGTGTTCTCTCTCAATCACTGTCAAATGTCTCCTTGAGTTGTATTTCCCAAGGCATTACCTCAGCCCTCCCTAATCAGGAATTTGAAGATCTCCACTGAGAACAGGTTTCCAGATTATTCTGACAACTTTGATTCCTTTGTCTTTTTTCTATTTCCTACTCCTCCCCGAAATCAGCACCCTGACTATGGGTATCATGCCATTCTCCTCTCTTACCTTCCCCTAACCTTGCCATGGTTGGCAAACAGACGTGGGTTACAAGCCCGGCCCTTTCCTTGTCCAGCTGAAGCTATAAATGTTTCCGGTAGCTATGAAGTAAAAAAGAAATCATAAAAGAGAAGATGATTTGTGGAGAAAGCCCAAGGAACCCAGGTATCCAGTCTCAGACATTGCCCTCCCTTCTCCTTCCCTTTTCATCCCTCTATGCTTTGGGGACCCCAGAATCCAGTTCTGTAGGTTCATCTCTCTGCCTGTATTTTCCCTTCTCTCCAAGAACTCCCCTTGTTCTCCTTCTCCCTTCCCCAGAAGCCCCAGAGGATTATCTTGAGATGAATACTGGAAAGCTTGTCCTCACACATTGGCTGCTAATATTGCTTCTTTTTGGATTCTTGGAAGATGGTGAGTAATTTGCTTTTGGTAGAGGGTTCTGATGGATCACTGAGGTTCTCAGAGATATATAGGAATCAGAGGGATTTCCATGGTCCTGCTCTCGTTTCCTCCCCCACTTTAAAGTATTATTAATTTCTCCCAGGAATACTTTAATCTAACAACCCTTTCTCAAGCTCATAGTGATCAGTATCTCTTCTATAACCTTCAAAATATTTCTATCACAATACACCACCACCTCAGCCCCAAATTTCAATTCTATCCTAACCCCTAAACCAATCTAAAATAATCTGAATATCTGAACCCTGTTCATTCACTTAACTGGGGGTCAGTTCTAATTCTCATGTTAAATTCCATCTCTCCAAGGAAACTTGATACTCTGAGTGGTGAGGCACACTGGTCCTAGATTGGAAGAGAGGTGGCAGGAAGATATAGCTATGGGGACACAGAATATATGAGGAGTGTGGAAGGTAGGGTGAAGAAAGCAGAACTTTGGGTACATAAGTCTCTGAAAGGAGTGAGAAGTATAGGACTAAGAGGGTCAGCAAAGTAAATTCTCTGTGTGTCAGTTTCCTCATCTGTAATAATAGTTATGCCTTGCAGTGTTGTGGTGAGGAAAGTTTTAGTGCTTTCTAAGCTTAGAGTGTTTAGAGTGCTTTTAAAATTCAATGATGATGATGATGATGGCGACTACGATGACGACATGCTGATGACCCCTCTGCATCCTATGCCTAATTAAGATAAGATATAGGGACTGAACTCGACTTTGTTTTCTAGGACTCTTGATCTTTGGAGATTATAGGTCTAGAACTAGAAGGACCTTCAGAAGCCAACTATTCCAACACTCTCATTTTACAGATGAGAAAACTGAGACCTAGGAAAGTTAAATAATTATTCAAGATCATATAGGTAAAAGTTAGCATTAAGATATGAACCCAGTTATACAGAGTAACAGCCACAGTGTGCGAAGACTGTTTCTAATAGACTTAGCTCTTCACAGCAAAGCATGGATCTAAAACATTCTCAAAGGATTTGATGCAAAATGCCATCCACACCCAGAGAAAGAATTATGGAATTGGAATGCAGAATGAAAAAGACTGTTTTCTCTTGTGTTTTGTTATGTTTTGGTTTGGTTTTTCCCATGGTTTCTCCCATTCATTTTAATTCTTCTATGCAACATGACTAATGCGAAAATGTGTTTAATAAGAATCTGTGTGTAGAACCCATATAAGATTGCAAGCCATCTTGGGGAGGGAGAGGAGATGGAAGGGCAGAAAATTTACAACTTATGAAAGTGATTGTTGAAAACTGAAAACAAAAAAAATTAATTTTTTAAAAAAAGATATGAACCTGGGTCTCTAATGCCAGAGCCAGTGGTCTTTCAATCAAATTTATGCATTTGATTTGATAAGTGTTTATGAAATCAACAGGTCTAGAATCAGTGGTGCCATGTTATAGAAAAAATACATATTAGAGAACTCCAGAACCTCCTTTTTAACACTTGTCTTTCTATAGGCAACTCAACCTCAGTTCCTATAAGTATAAGCTCTACCAACCACTTCACAACTACTCTTATTGATAAAAATGCAAAACTTTTATCACAGGCTCCTCACAATCTACCATGGGCTCCACATCTAGTTCCAGCTCCCCAGCCTCAAGTACGGGTCTCACAACTATTTCCAGCTCCCCAACCTCTGCTATGGGCTCCGCATCTGTTTCTAGTTCCCCAACCTCTACTATGGATTCCACATCTGTTTCTAATTCTCCAACTTCTACTATGGGCTCCTCAGCCTCTACTATAAGCTCCACATCTATTTCCAGCTCCCCAGTCTCTACTATGGACTCCACATCTGTTTCCAGCTCTCCAACCTTTACTATGGACTCCACATCTGCTTCTAACTCTCCAACTTCTACTATAGTCTCCTCAGCCTCTACTATGGATTCCACATCTGTTTCTAATTCTCCAACTTCTACTATGGGCTCCTCAGCCTCTACTATAAGCTCCACATCTATTTCCAGCTCCCCAGCCTCTACTATGGACTCCACATCTGTTTCCAGCTCTCCAACCTTTACTATGGACTCCACATCTGCTTCTAACTCTCCAACTTCTACTATAGTCTCCTCAGCCTCTACTATGGATTCCACATCTGTTTCTAATTCTCCAACTTCTACTATGGGCTCCTCAGCCTCTACTATAAGCTCCACATCTATTTCCAGCTCCCCAGCCTCTGCTATGGACTCCACATTTGTTTCCAGCTCTCCAACCTTTACTATGGACTCCACATCTGCTTCTAACTCTCCAACTTCTACTATAGTCTCCTCAGCCTCTACTATGGATTCCACATCTGTTTCTAGTTCTCCAACCTCTACTATAGGCTCCTCAGGCTCTACTATAAGCTCCACATCTATTTCCAGCTCCCCAGTCTCTACTATGGACTCCACATTTGTTTCCAGCTCTCCAACCTCTACTATGGATTCTACATCTGTTTCTAGCTCTCCAACTTCTACTATAGTCTCCTCAGCTTCTACTATGGATTCCACATCTGTTTCTAGTTCTCCAACCTCTACTATGGGCTCCTCAACCTCTATTATAAGCTCTACATCTATTTCCAGTTCCCCAACCTCTACTATGGACTCCACAACTATTTCCAGCTCCCCAGCCTCTACTATGGATTCCACATCTTTTTCTAGTTCTCCAACCTCTACTATAGGCTCCTCAGCCTCTACCATAAGCTCCACATCTGTTTCCAACTTCCCAACCTCTACTGTGGACTCCACATCTGTTTCCAGCTCTCCAACCTCTACTATAGGCTCCTCAGCCTCTACTATAAGCTCCACATCTATTTCCAGATCCCCAGCTACTACTATGGGCTCCACATCTATTTCCAGGTCTCTAACTTCTACTATGAACTCTACAACTATTTCTGGTTCCTCAGCCTCTGCTATTGACTCCACAATATTTACTACTGGCCACACAATCCCTTCTACAGCTTCTGTAACATCTACACCTTACTCCACCACCTCTACTCCTGTGTCTACAATCGCTACAGCAGGATCTCCCACTACTGGGAGAATTCCCAGTACAAGCAGCAACACTGTGACACCTGCTCAGCCTCTGAAACCCTGGGCTATCGCTCTCATCTCTGTTGCCACAATTGTTGGGGCTATGGGTGCTGGCATTGGAGTCTTCTATTGCTTTGTAAGTGTTTAATTCCTAAAGAACAGGGATGGGAGGGTTTTGTGGCTGTGGGAAAATAAAGAAGATGTAAGGAGAAGCTAGTGAAAATGAGAGATGGAGAAAACTTTTTAGAAAGACAGTGAAATGTGATAATGTATATGAGAGACTGGAAAAACTTCAATATGCAAATGAATTTATAATTGTTACAGTCATACCATTGCAATACTAATAACAATTAGAAAAGGAATAGCTAGAGAGCCAGAGAGACATGTAAAGTACCTTATTCCTTCCAGAGAAGATTCTGAGAGCAATGATGTAGAGGGGTACAAGCAATTTGGGAGTTCAGACCTGGATTCTAATTCTGACTTTGTAATTTGTTGACTGTGACTTTATACAAGACTTTTCCCTTCTCTTGTCTTTAGTTTCTTTATTCTTTTAATGAGGGGGTTGGACTATATGACGAACCACATATAGTCTCTTCCAACTCTAACTTCTACGAGTCTGTGATTCTAGTCTACATTCTAGGGATGGGAAGGGAGGACAAGGGGTTTAGGATCTGGGGAGAAAGGCTGGGAAAGGATCTTAGAAAGATTCAGCATGGAAACCGATTACTTTCTTCTGTTTTAGAGAAATATTCTGTACCCGAGGAATCCCGTCCCTATAACCATTTATCATCCTCATGGCCCCACCACTGGCATGGGACATGGGGTAAATGGATGGAACCGTGGACTTCAACCTAGATGGGGACGTAATTGGTTCTAAAGGAGACCAGCAGCCCCATCAGTCATGATGATGAGTGGGAAACACAATGGGCCCTGATCCTGAGGAAGTCTATGGTCCTCCAATGGCAGGTCAACTGGCTCCAGGAGGAAATGTGGCAACTCAGAACAAGAGAGCTTCCTTCTCCCCAACTGCAGCTTGTGGGTCTTTCTTCCTAGTACTCCTGAGCCTCATACACCCCCACCCCAAAGACCGTGTTTAAACTCTGTCTGTGAGGATATCCAATCTAAAAATAAATATATTTACCACATGTGAAAGTCAGACTTTTTTAGTGTCTTTATCTCTCCGTCCATTAATTTAATCAACTTACAAATCAATTAAACACTCACTACATGTCAAATAGTAGGGGTACAAAGACCACAAAATAGAAAAGTATCTAGTTTCAAAGAGCTTGTATGTAACCAAAGTAAAAACAAAGAAGTTTTTAAGGGAACACTAGCAATTAGGGTAATCAGGATAAATAGGAAGTAGCATTTCAGGTGAACCTTGAAGGAAGCTAACGATTTTTTTAAAAAATTAATTTAATTCTTTCAATGAACAAAAGTCTGCCTTTTCCCTCCCACTTTCCTGACCTCTATTGAAGAATAAAGGAAAATAAAATCCAAAGCGTACTAAGTCAAGGGTGTTCCCATATTGACCATATCCAAAAGAATATATGGCTCCTTGGGTACCTTTGTCTATCATTTCTCTCTCAGGAGGTGGGCAGCGCACTTCATCATGAGCCCTCTGCAATCCTGGTTGGACATTGTATTGATCAGAGTTCCCAAATCTTTCAAAAGGTTGTCTTTACTTCTATTATTTTGTTATAATATTTGTCAATATTATTGCTATTATATAAATGGCTCTCAGTTATATTCACTTCATACAGTGATGGGCTTATATAAAGAAGCTATTATATGGATTATTTTAGTTCATATAATACCTAGCACAAAAATTCTATCTATAAATGTATGTTATAAAGAAACAACAAAATATTTTATTATAAAAATAGTGCTTTAAGATTTGCAACAGTCTTTAGAAATATGATCTCCCTGTATCCTCACAACAATGCTGGGAAATAGGTGCTATTATTATCCCTATTTTTAGATGAGGAAACTGAGATAGGAAAGAGGTTAAGTGATTTCTTCAGTTCACACAGGTAGTAAGGGTCCGAGGCAGAATTAGAACTCGGGTCTTCATTGACACCCAAGTCCTGTACTCTGCCATCATGCAGGAGTGTGTTGGTAAAATCTCTTTGAAAAATAAATGCACCAAAAAAATGTATTCAAGACACATTTTAAAGTCTTATCTGCATTGTTAACACTTTCCCAAGTCTAAGAAATCAAGAAAACAGTTAAAAGAAAACTAGTTAAGCCCTAGTTTATAACATTCACTGGTTTCCAAAGTGTGAGTCTCACCCTGGAAGATACAACTGGCTCTGCTCCAGCACAACCCTGCCACTGCCTTTGTAGAAACTTTTTAGAAAGACGGTAAAATGTGATAATGTATATGAGAGACTGGAAAAACTTCAATATGCAAATGAATTTATAATTGTTACAGTCACACCATTGCAATACTAATAACAATTAGAAAAGGAATAGCTAGAGAGCCAGAGAGACATGAAAAGTACCTTATTTCTTCCAGAGAAGATTCTGAGAGCAGTGATGTAGAGGGGTACAAGCAGTTTGGGTCAGGAGGTCTATTCCTGTCTCAGATGCTTACTAGATGTGTGAGCCTGAGCAAATCACTTACTCTTTCAACTTCAATTTCCTCATCTGTAAAATGGGGCAACTACACCACAGAGATGTTGTGAGAATTTAATGAGATAATATACGGGGAGCATTTTTGCAAACCTTAAAGTCCTATATAAGTACTAGCTAATATGATTACTCCATACTGTTCAGTTTATGTGCCATAGTACATAAACTAGAAAAAGATTTTAAAATATAGAAACATCTAAGTGCATATTTGGCACCCTTACCGTGAAATTCAACTACTCTTACACACTGTTCACACACTTGACCTTCCTTTCTATTTCAAGGAATTCCTTTCATTTAGTCATAAGTCATTCCCCATGACTTAGTTTCTACTCCTTCTTAGGAAGGCTCTGTTAAGTTTTAAGGATACCAAGAAATTTGACTTTAGGAACTTCCCAATATAAAAATAATAGAAGGAATTGTTGAGGTACAAAGTCATCAAGAGGATAGATGTGTTCTCACTGCATGAGTGACATGGGATATGCCCAACGAGGAATCTGTAAGAGCGAGCTCACCAACTCCCAACTGTTCTGAGAGATGATCTAAAAATATCCCTTTGTCCATGAGAGACCATCAGTTTCAATGACATTATTACCAAGTCCAACAATCCAACTACGCTGGTAGTAAGAAGAATGGAAAGATAAGTAAGTAAATAAGGTCTAGATTAGAGGTTCCCAAAATTATTTGACCTACTGCCACCTTTAAAAAAATTATTAAGCACCACCATGGAAATCTTTCTTTAACCCTGTAACAGTTTTTTGAAATTTGCATCATTTCAAAAAACATAAAATATTTTTGAGATGACACATCTTAAATTTAATAATTTATTGTAAATTTGTGGGGTTTTTCTTGCATTGAAAATTTGGTGATGCAATGATGCAATATTGTATCATGTAACCATATGGTATCATACTGTAAACAAGTCATTATACAAATATTTTCCTGCTGATGCATGCTGGACTTCTTGATAATGTATGACGTGTTTGCCTGCCAACACTTGCTTGCTAAGAACTGTCAATGGACTTGATCACTGTTTGCTTATAACTTGTTATCTTGTGTGTTTATCTGGAAAATAATGTAATCACTGCAACCTTAATTCTGTTACATAACAGATGAAAAACATTTATGAATGATTTTTCAAAACTTTCTTCTCTTCTTTCCTTCTGCTTCCACCACTCCCTTATTTTCATTCGATACCCCCACAATTGCACTTGAGTCTACTACTGCCACCCTGGATCATTCTAGTACCCTCTCTAGGGGACCACATTACCCCCTTTGGGGAAATATAGTAGACTCACAATGACTAGTGCAGCTGGTTGAATAGTGACTAGAGTTTCACCTTTGCTACTGCTTTCATCCACAGCAGCCTGATGGAACAGTGCAAGGATAAGGGGAAACATGTCTCGCTGTTACTGAGCTTTTCTCTCAGATAACTGATACAGATGATGGGAGTGGAAAGGGAATGACTGAAAAAGACTGACATCCTTCACATTCCAAAGATGGGGCAAGAAGAGAAGGTATGTGATTCTCAGTCCTTCTTTCCTCAGCAGTCCAGCTTTTCTACCTTATAAAAATTATCTGTTACTTATTAGCACATTTATTTTAAGACCTAGAGAAAAGAAGACCTCTCTGAGGAAGCCAATCAAACTACTGGATAACTATAATGGTAAGGAAACTTTTTCTTACATCCAGCAGAAATCTCTCTCTATAACTTCCAACTATTGTTCTCCTAATTCTGGTTCCTAGTTCTCCCCTCTATGTCCAGCAAAACATATCTAATCCCCTTTTTCAATGAAATCCATTTAAATGCTTTAAATCAACTCTCAAATCCTATCCCTGTTCCCCATTAGTCTTCTCTAGGCTAAACAGTCCTAATTCCTTCAGCTTATGCTGGGGTGGAATGGTATCTAGTCCTCTCACCAACCCTCCTCTGGACACACTTCAGAATGTCAACACCCTTAAAAAATGTGGTGCCTCTAAATATGGTCTTAAATGGTAGGAGTATGAGTTCCCTCATTCTGGACTCAATACCTTTCCTAATGCAACCTAAATTCAAATGAGCTTTAGGAACTGTGTTATGTCATCTATTAAAACCTCTAAGACTTTTCCACATGAATTATTTTCTAAACTACTTCTTCCTCTTGTGCTTATGAAGTTGATTTTTTTAAACCCAATTGTAGAGTTACTTAGCACATGTTTCTAAAGCATTACTCCATTTCTGTGAAATTTTAGATCTCAGAAATCTTTTTTTCTTAATAGTATTTTATTTTTTTCCAATTACATGTAAAGATAGTTTTCAACATTCATTTTTGTAAAATATTGAGCTCCAAATTCTCCACTCTCCCTCTCTCCTCCCAAAGACAGCAAGCAATCTGATATAGGTTATACATGTACAATCGTGTTAAAACATATTTCCATAGCATTGACTTAGGAAATTTTGAAAGAGAAACAGAGCAGATTAATGAAAAGTCTGGGAAATGGTAGGACCTGTGGGTGTGGAAAGATCTCTGTCTCTTTCTTTTGCCCTTGAGAGAAACTTCCTGTTGGCCAATGAGGGGACTAGTCAACAATTTCACCACAGTGAAACTTGCACACAGAAGCAAAAGGCAGGAAACTTTGGTGGATGGATCCCCTTCGCTTTCAGTAGCTGCAACTCATGTGTCTATCTGTTGTGACTGAATGTGGCAGGGCAGGAAAGCTGAGGTCAGACTTAGGGGAGGAGAAGAAGCAGAAAAGCAGATCAAGCATTGGCTCAGAGGTTCAGAGCCTGTCATCCATCACCAAAGCTCAGAAGCAGTGAGTCAATGGCTGGAAATTGACCATCTATGCTGCCCTTGCCTTCCTGTTTAATCCCCAGTGCGCAAAGCAGGCACTCAGGACACATGAACCACTCTTCTCTATCCCCTTCTCTATGAACTCTGGACATGAATATTGGGGGATTTCCTCCAGGAATGAGAAAGAAGAGAGGTTAGTTAGGATGTTGAGGGCAGATGGTTAAGTAGAGGTTTCCCGCATGGGCAATGTATAACCATTTTCTTCACATTTTTACAACTATTAAACAATGTGACCATAGCCAATTGAGTGGCAGTATCCTTTGAATGGGATCCAAAGATGAGTAGGGAGATGGAGCTATGGATTTTCCTATTTGCAAAGTTTTTGAGCAATGTTTTATTATTTCCTAGTCTAAATTCAGAACCTGGTCAAGGTTGCTTTGGGAAATCATTCAGTTCAATAGTGATTAGAGGGAGTGCAAGCTGAGCATTTGGAGGCTGAGTGCTGTATAGTGGCCAGTGTGGATGCTACAGCATCTCAGAAAGACTATTCCACTCTAGCGCCATGGCAAATCTGAAGGGACCATTTGATAGCTTCCCTGAATTTAGCGTCACTTGTTGGACAACCAGATATTTCACTCTCTTTTAAGTGACATTTTGCCTTCCTACAGTAGACTTAAGGAAGGCAGCACAGGAGTTTATGTGGGCTGCTTACACAAGCATATTGCCCAGGTGTCAGATAAGGTACACACATGTAGGTTACATCTTTATCGTATTTACACTTGTCTATATTCAATATCCTCTCATTTGTTTAGGCCCAATGTTCTAGATTACTCATATCTTTTGTGATTCTGATTCTATAATACAACATTTTAGCAATCTTTTATAATTTGGGGGGGCTTCCTCCTGGATCTGTATAATATTTTATGGTTAGGAAACTTTCTGAGAGCAAGAACTGTGCCTTCTCATTAAAAATAGAATACTTTGCTGAAGAAATTGGGAAGGTTCTTGCTTTCAGTCTCTCTCTTCTCCAATTAATCCTCCACAAGCTGCCAGATTGGTATTCTTGAAACAAAGATCTGACATTTTACCCTGCCTATAGAAAAAAAAAAACTTCAGTGGCTCCCTATTGCCTCTAGGATAAATGCAGTATCCTTAGCCTGACATTTAAAGGTCTCCATAATATATCCTCCCTTTCCAGTCTGTCTGCTGTTCCCCATACATGGCACTCTTTTTCACACCCAGTCCCCCGTGCCTGAAATGCTCTCCTTCCCTCCTAACCACTATCTCCTGGAATTCCTAGTTTCTTTCAGAATAGAATTTAGGTACTACCTCTTACATGTGGCTTTTCTTGATTCTCCACTACTCTGTTCCTCTTGAAATCACTCTGTATTATTTTATATATAATTTATACTTATTTGTATACAGATTGTATCTTCCTGGACTTCAAGATAGGGAATATATTTTTTTTTAAATCTTTATATCTCTTACCAAGAGCACCTAATACACAATTAGTGGATGCTTACTGATATGAATTGGATTGAAAGTTTAATCTAGAGATGAGAAAATTAAACACATATACAAGGGAGCAAAGGACAGGGATAATAATGGTCTTTAAGGACTTCAAGTACTTAATCAGATAAAAATGTTTGGTAGTCCAAATCCAAGGTCAGATCATTGGGGTGCTTCCATTCAAAAAGTCACTTACTCAGGTCTCATTCAGCACAGCAGCAACTCTTTTTGCTCCACAGCAGTTAACTAGAATCCCCAACACTCCAGTAACCCCATCAAAGGGACCCACAGGTGGCATTGATGTTGGCACCACTTAGTCCTGTGTGGGAGTCTTCCAATATGGGAAAGTGGAGATCATTGCTAGCAATGGAGGAAACAGGACCATGCCAAGCTACATCACCTTCACCAACACAGAATGCTTAATTGGTGAGACTGCAAAGAATTAAGGTGCAATGAATCCCACAAATACAGTCTTTGATGTTAAATATCTAATTGGTCAAAGATCTGATGATGCAGTTGTACAGCCAGACATGAAGCATTATTGTTTCATGGTGATGAATGATGCAAGCTGGTTTAAGTTTTAACCAGTGCTTCTTAAATGTTTTCCACTAGTGACTCCTTTTCACCCGAGAAATTTTTATGCAACCTCAGGTATATTGATATATAAAATAGTTATACAAATCAAACATTTACTGAAAATAAATCATAAAGAAATTTATTTTAAAACAATTCTTTGGTATATATACAATTTTACCATTTATAAAGACAAAAGCAAATTTTCATACTAATGAGATGGATGTGCTTGTTAATTTTTCCATAAAAAATTAAATTTTGTTGGAATATTTGATACTGCAGAACATAGAGCATCTTTGACATTTTTCAGAGTGGATAGATACTTTTATTTTAAAATTGTCAATGCTGAAAACATTACTTCACATAAATACTTAATACACAATGGCAGAAGTATGTTTAGAGCTATTTCAGAAATTGTTGGAAATTCTGTCCTAATCCCAAATCAAAAGTCATTTAACGGTTTTTTTAGAAAACTTTTTAAAATAAAACTTTAGATTTTATCTTTTAATGTAAATATGGTACAACTTTTTCCTTGAAGTGATGCATCTAAATCACTGAGTTTTTTGAAAATATTCAACAAATAACACAATTTTGAAAGCCATAAGTCATTATGAAAAAAAATTAACAAAATCAGATTTCTGTTCAGTTAAAAATATAACAACTTCATCTTTCAATTTCAGTGTTCTGTTTAAACCTCACCCTATTGAGAGCCAAATGATTCGATATATTTTCTTTATCTTGTCAATTTAGGTGTGTACTACAACCAGGTAGCAAAGACTCTGCTACATTGTTATCAGTATTTTTTACCTCTTCTGTCTAAATTTAACCATTTATATATAACTGAAAAATCACCTGGTGATTTCCCTCAGGGTGGAGCAGCCTTATCTCAAGGTACTTCTCCTGGACCTGATGAGGGCTGGAAAGGGGATATGAGACCCCCACAAAGACCAGGGTACCAGGGGCAGGTCATCTGGAGAAGAATTCATGAACTCAAGCATGGGTAAAGTCAAGGTAAAGATTTAATTACCCTTTTCAGCAGGCAAAAGTTCTTAGGGAACCTGCAACCTTAAAGGGGTACAGGGAAAGTTTATATATGATTTTCTGTAGTATCACTTGTGTTAAATATGCTGACTTGGTGTTTTGGGGTGGGATTAGGGAGTGGTTAAGGAGGGGTCAGTTCTTAAAGGAACATGCACTTTTGATATCTACTGTGCAGGTATTTTACCCAAAATTCATTGGGAAATAGCCCAAGGGGAGGATACCTGGAGGTGTGGTTTAGGCCTGAAATGTCACTAAGTCAAACAATGGTCAGGGCTGACTAGGAAAAACCATGCTTCTCTCATCAATGTCTTGTTAGACAAAATTAATGTAAGGGAGTATAGGTATGTCCAAGTCTAGGATGCATATGATTGGTTAATGAGTAGTAAATGTCGTCATGACCCAGTACACAGACCGTTAAGCCAGCTTGCAGCTGGCTAAGCCTAATGAGTTCTATAGGTGTATCTGGCTACTATAGCAGGAAGGGAGATAATGGTTGTTGCTACTGTAGGCTGTCCTTGGGCTGGGGAGAAACTGCCTGAGATAGTATTTTGAGGCTAGGGAGAAATGTGATTTTTAAAGAGAAATGTGATTTTAGAATTGGGGCCCAAGTACATGCACCCAAGCACCCCATCAGACCCACTATTGAAGAAGTTGTCTAAACACGCCAGAAAAAAGAGCATCCATGGAGTTTTCCAAAAATTAAATGATTCACATTTGTAGCCAAGGCAGTGGCAGTTTAACAGTAATATTTAAGCTACTGTATAAATTTGGGCATTCTGAGTACTTAAATGTGTGCAAAGCGAGAGAAGTGAAGAATATTGTTCTTTATCTTTATCCACTGTAAGCAAGTGGAAATATAATTCTTATCCTAGAAAACAAAATCTATTTAAGATTGGTTCCAGGAAAAAAATCAATCCATTAACCTTTATTTTTTCTGGTCTAAGAATTCAACTAATTTTGAATCCACCTAACAGTCCTACAGTAACCCACAGCTCTCCATTTCCAAAAGACTAACATGAAGAAATTTGTCAAATACTTTGCTAAGTCTAGGTAAATAAATGGAAAACATTCTCCTGAATGTTAGCATAGTAATTCTCTCAAAATACAAAATAAGATTAGTTGCACTTCACTTAATAAAGCTATATTGGCCCCAGAGATCGCTATTTCCCTTTCTAAATGTTCATAAATTATCCATTTAATAATACATTCTAGAATTTTGCCAATAATCAAAGTCAGATGTACAATTCTATAATATGCAGACTTCATTCACCTTCTTTCCTTTCCCCCAAATCAGGACTTTCTTCATTCCTTTCTGGTCTTCTAATTCTCCATGATTTTTCAAAAATCTCTGATGGTGGCCTAGTAATAACATCTGTGAATTCTTTCAGTACCCAAGGATGCCTTTCCTCTGGGGCTCCTAACTTGAATGCTTGAAGGGCAGTTATTTTTACTTTCTCCTTACTTATATTGGGTTTCAACTACCTGTTCACCACTTTTGTTCCACTTTTCTCAGTTCAAAGGTCATTCTTCTTGGCAGAGATAACAAAAGTGAGCTAGTTTTGCCTTCTTACCTTTATCTGTTATTTAACCTAAGTAACAAGTTTGCTAGGTCCAAGAGGACAGAAGTAGAAATAGTGGATGAAAGTTACAAAAGGAAAGATTTTGGTTCTATATGAAGAAAAAAAGAGAGACAGTGTGGTGTTCTGGGCTTGTATAAGAATAGCTGGCCTCCGAGTCAGGAAGACCCTGGTTCAAGATCCTCCTCTGGTGCATACTGGTTCCTCAATCCTAGACAATTTACTTAACATCTCAGTGCCTAGGCAACTCTAACACTAACGTGCAAAACAGTTACTGATCTGTGCTGGTAAGGGGATTTCTTCAACTGAAGTTCCCTACACAATGAAATCAATGAAATCATTGATACTGACCAACAAAGAGAGAGAGAGAGAGAGAGAGAGAGAGAGAAAGGGGGAAAGAAGGAAGGAAGGAAGGAAGGAAGGAAGGAAGGAAGGAAGGAAAGAAGGAAGGAAGGAAGGAAGGAAGGGAGGGAGGGAGGGAGGGAGGAAGGAAGGAAGGGAAGGAGGGAGGGAGGGAGGAAGAAAAACAAAGAAAAGACGGGGCAAGACAAAACAAGACAAGACTACAGAACAATTAGAACAATCCAAAAGTCAGATGGGTTGTCTTAGGAGGCACCTACCCACCACAAGGGTCCTCAAGTAGAGACTGGTTGGGGCAACTAGGTGGTGCAGTGGATAGAGCACCAGTACAGGAGTCAGGAGAACCTGAGTTCAAATCTCTCCTCAGATACTTGACACTCACTAGCTGTGTGACTTTGGGCGAGTCACTTAATCCCAATTGCCTCATCCTAGATCATCTCCAGTCATCCTGATGAATATCTGTGGAGGAGAAGTGAGGCTGGTGAGCTGCACAGCCCTTCCTCACTCAAAACGAAGTCAAGTGCAAGTCATGTCATTACTTCTCTGATGGGATGGTCTTCTTTGGCAACGAAGGATGAACACACACCAGATTACTACTTTTATGGCTTTTTAAAAGGGGTCCACACTCAATTCAATTTAACAAGCACTTATTAATCATCTATTATATTCCGAGTACCATGTGTCAACCTTCAGTGTTTGGTCTAAAAAGTGACAGGGTTAGGTCATATATGTACTGCTTATTTTCTCTATAAACTAACAGAATCATACTTATATGGGAGTCTCAGTGAAATTGAGCTTGAAGAAAGGTTAGTTGAAAGAGATTATATACCCATGGAATAAGGAGATGTTCCCTCCTCCCTTTCCCCTGACTCAGGATGCCTGTGTCTTTTGTCAGTCAAAGTTAAACTTTCCATAGAACAAGAGAGTGCCCCCAGGATGTCTGGTTTTTGTCAGTCATAAGCAAGGGACTGTCATAAGATATGACAGTGTCATATAACAAGAATGGACCGTAAAACAACAAGATAAGAGAAATACCATTAATAAAGATGGTGTCCAGTTCAATATCAGTCATAAACAGAAGAATGCTCCTGGTCACCTTCATTCAGAGTTGTGATTGCTAACACAGCAAGAGAATTTTGGTATTGCAAAGGGTTATGGGTATGCTAACTCAGAGTGAGTCAAAAAGTCCTTTTCTGATTGCCAAGTCTAGGTTTTTGGCCTTCTTTGGGTGATTAGGGGCTGAAGAGGGTCTCACAAATGTAAAAGCAAAAATTAAAACAGTCCTTTCCCTGAAAGAATGAGTATTCTATTGGAAAGAAATAACATGTGCACACATAAATATATACACAGTAAATACAAAGTAATTTTGAGGAGGGAGAAGCACTTCACCTGGGGCAATCAAAGCAGTCATGTTGGATATGGCAGATAAGTTGACCTGTAAATGGAGATAGGGGTTCTGGAGAGAAGAAAGGAATGCATTCCAAGTATGCAAACTAGCACAAAGGCACAAAGGTCTATACAGGGCTCATTTGTCTGGAATGTAGAGGGTATAAGGGAGAGAGAAATGTGAAATCAGTCTGAAATGATAGATTGGAGTCAGACAGCAAAGGGTATTAACTTTCAAGCAGAGACATTTGTATTTTATCCTATAGGCAATAAGGAACTGCTAAAGTTTCTTTAGCAGAGGAATGACATGGTCAGAGCTATACTTTAGGAATCTTGCTTTGGCAGCTGGGCAGAAGATGGATTATGGAGAGACAGGAGTCAGGAGGCCAATTAGTAGGTTATTAAATTCAGTAATCCACTGGAGACATGCACGCATACATATACTTATACAGCATGAGGTACATATATGTGTATGTGTACATATGTGTTTATATATGTGTATATATGAATGATGAAGAGTGGTGTATGCATGCATGTTGGGTGTGTGCATGTGTATGTTTAGAGAGAGAGAGAGAACATGAGCCTGACCTAGGATGTGGCTTAGTTGACCTTTGAGTTCCTTGACTACTCTGAGATTTTATAAATTTCAAGAAAAATGCTGATAGGCTGGCAAGCTGGTTCAGGAATTGCATGAAGGAAGCTTGTGACTGGGGGCTGGAGTAAATGGGAGAGCCCCTTTTCAGGAGTCCATGGAACAAAGTTAGTGAAGAGAAACTAACTCGGGCTTTGTTCATTGACCTGAACATAGCTTTTATGAGGACCCTGCCCTCAGACACCTTCTACTCTTCATAGGATCTTAAAGGGCCAGCTGGTTATGTATCTATGATGCCTTGTATATTCATTTGTTGAGTTGAATTACACAGTACTTTGCATAGTGTCCTGGAAGGCAGTAGCCACCTAATACTCAACATTCTCTTTTTATGCTAAACAGTTTTGCTTCCTTTTCCATTTTCTTTAATTATCTCCATTACAATGATATAGTCATCAAAGGGTTTTCATTTGCCTCATCTGTGTGGCAGGGGGTGGGCATGGTCTTGACTTCAGGGAATTCCTGGTCCAACGAGAAGGCACAGTCCCTGCTCTCAGAAAGCTACCTGACCAAGAAGCACTATGTGGTTCTAGGGATCACACAAAGAGCTAAATAAAAACGATTTTACAAAGATAAGAATGGATAGCAAGGTTTGGTCATTAGACCATTCAAAGGACATGGGTGAGGATATTTTGGGAATGAAATGGAAGTAGTTCTCATTCCAGATCAGACAATCCTGATAATTAAAACTACCCAATTTTGCCTGACAAATCCAGGAAGACTTCCTGTAAGATGTGGCATTACGAGCTATTTATAGGATGAAATGGGCTATGGGACATTCATTGTATGGGGGGTGGGGAATGGAGGGCAGTGTTGCTATTCCAGCCACGTTAGGTGTTTTGGAAAGTAACACGTGAAAAAGATTTGCAAGAGTATTTCTGAGAGAAATGGGAGTGGAGGTAGTTTTAAAAGGCACTGAGAGTTGCCCCCTATACCAAAAACATGCCTCCCTCCTTTGGGGACCAGGGTTCTCTTCCTTTCAACAATAAACTCTCTTTTCTCTACCTCTTGGGATAGAAGCAAGGCTAATGGAGGTAAGATCTTGAGGGATAGGCTGATCCAATTCAACCCTAGACAATAAACATTTATTGATTTTCTTTTAATCACATTTTGTTTTTATATTACCCACATTTCCCAATATTTCGCCCATTACATTCTCAATTCCCTCTCCTCTCTCTTTAAAAGTCATCCATTATAACAAATAATTTTAGAAAGGAAAAAATAGTCCAGAAAAACTAACCAACACCTCTACAGTCTGACATTATGTACAGTGTTCCATAGTGGGAACCTCCACTTCTCCAAGGAAGGAAGGGAAGTGAATGCTTGTATCTTTTCAGTTTCAATTGCTTCTTGTGGTTGCATCCATTTATGGTCCTATGTTGTGTTCCTTATGCCACTCACTTCACTTTGAATCAGTTCATACCGATGCTAGGTGTTGGGAAAATCAAAGACAAGATTGAAGCTCTCTCTTCCCCCAAGAAACTTCATCCTGGGGAATAGAGATCCAGAACTTGGGTCATGGAAGATGAACAGGGACTGGAAAGGTAGAAGAGGGATATTTAGGGGCTGAGTAGACAAGCAGATCCCTAAGTTCTTGGCCTGGTCACAGGAGTGTGCTGGAGCCAGAGCCCATTGTTAAGTTTTCCGTGAGAGCATTTACATCTCAAAACAAATTAGGTCTTGATTTATTGCTGCTTTTTTTAATGTGTCATTTTTTAATTTTTATTTATTTATTTTCTTCATTTTCTTTATTTGTATTTTATGATTTTAATATATTTATGTATAGTTATTTTGCTTTTTTTTATTTAGTGAATCCACAGAACTGAGAATCCACAGACTGAGTTCACAGTACAAAAGGGAACACATCCCCTTTGGGATTTGGATTCCATCAAAGGGGCACAGTTGAGGACCTAGAGGCTCTAGACTCAAGAAAGCAATGAATAAAATGTTAATAACACAGACCAAACTTAAAAGCGTATTTTGCATACTTTTTTCTTCCAATGAACAAGTTAGTTTACTAGAACACTCCTAACCTAGGCTGGCTTCTGGGATCTGGTCCTTAGCCCTCTAACTCTCCAGGAATCCAGAACCTCCCATCTTAAGAAATGAGTCATTTACATCAACAACAGGTTTGGGATCCAGTCTGTGGCTCAGATGCTAATTCCCCTTCACATTGACAATTTTGATCCCCCTATTACTACTCACCTCTGTCCCTCCCTAGAGCCCATGACCTACCTCAGCTACATCCACCACAGCTACATCTCACCTCTTCTTCCTCTATTCTGCCACACCTCTTGTTTTGGCTACTCCAGCCTTTGATTGATAAAGAGTAATGATTTGGGGATGCCCCTCCTTAAGAAAGGAAGGACAAGAAGCCTGGCCTCTCCTGGGCCTGCAACAACTATAAATGTTGTGGGTAAAAGGCAAGAGTAGGCTAAAGAAAAGGAGGGGGGAAGCTCAGGTGTGTCAGCTTTCAAGACCAAAGTTTCCTGACTCCCAGCTACAGTGGATTATATTGAGATGAGAAGACAAAAATTCTTCCCCCCAGCCTTCCTGCTGCTACTTCTCCTCAGCTTCCTGAGAGAGGGTGAGTGAATTTATTTCAGAGTAATGTATATAGAAGACAATGATCTAGGAAAAAGATATGAATTCCTAGAGGACGGATCTCTCCCTAGTAGAGGCAAGCAGAGTAGACCCTTAGCAAATATGTCATAGGTGATGTTTGTCTCAGGCACCTATAGCTTCTCCTTTATTACTTTCTTTCCTCCATGATTTCCTTTTCCCTTCTTCTAGGTTTTCGGTGTTTCCATACTTTTTTCCCTCTCCCCTATCATATTCTAGTTTCAGGAAAATATCTGACATGAGTCATTTGTACTTAATATGATTGTAACATACTCCTATGTGTAGGTACATTTTAAATATGATCTTTCTTTAGAAAATGAAATCTGTCCTTCTAGAAGGATCTACAGTATCAGTAAGCAATGCAGGAGGTGGGAGATGGGGGAGGGGACAGGAAGGGGGAATATAAGGGAGCATATCAGAGAGCAATGAGGCCTTTAGCGGTCTTGCAATTAGTCAGGGTAGGCAGTCTGCTATTGTGTCTTTGCCCAATTGGCCTTGAATATAGACATTCTACCTCCCCAGTTCTCAATTTCTTCTTTCCTAGGAAGATGATTAATGTTTTCCCTCATTCTTCCTAATCAGTGCTCCCTCAATCTTGACCCCAACCTCACCACCTTAGTTATTCATCCTACTTAATTCCGATACTATTTGTGTTCTGAATCTGTCTTATTACTCTCGCATCCACCCTAAATTTGACCCTAGGTCTCTTCCTTAGCTCTCAGTTAGCCCCTGTCCTGAGTTCTACAATATGCTACATTCAGTCACCAAAGAGAGAAGACCATTCCCAATCCCTCTTAAGAGAACACCAATCTAAGGAATTGGAGCTAGAGTAACTAGATCCCAGGAGGGGAATGGAGTTTAGGGACGGGAGGGCTTTGGAGACGGATCTCTTATTTCCATGGGAGAAGACCAGGTGTTAGAAAGGTTAGAATGAGGTTCTGAGATGCCTTGGTTTCCTTAGGAACCAGTCTAAAAAGTTCATAAAGTAATATAATAATAGTATCTACCTCCTAGGATTATTGTGAAGAACAGATGAGATAACATCTGTAACAAGCTTAGGACAGTGCCTGGCAAATGGTGATAGATAAATGTTACCTATTGTTATTCAAGTAAGTAATTTATTATGGTGTATTTCATGTCAAGTGAAAATTTAAGGCCATCCAGTGGGGCAAGGTAAATGAGGACAATAAGAGAAAAGGAACTGAGGGCAAAAGATACCACAGGGTCTAAGTTCCCAGAGAGAAGGGATGCATGATGGAACCTGGATTCCATAGAGGTTCCCATGTCTCTTCCTCATCAACATTTCATACATTAATGTTGGGATCTTTAGGTGCTTTTTGTCTTTTCCACAACAGAGTAGTTCATCCCTTCACAGTGGTCCTGGATTTATGTTGAGATGAAAAACTTATCCTTTCCTCTTACCCCTCCCTCCCCACTTTGACTCAGCCATCACAAGGTAGGGAACTAATTAGAAGCCAATAAGTGCTTGTTCCCATTTCTTGACTTCATAATGAGGGAATAGATTACAGTAGGTTAATCCAAATAGCTGATTTTAAAATAGTATGGATTTCAAGACTCAGATGTACAGAGATCAAGAAAATGGATTGGTAAAAGGGAGGTATATAGGAGGACTTGCAGCCTGGCTGCTTCATGGGGGAATGGGATTCTGGAGTCCTCTAGCTCTCATTATTTGGTGTCAAAAGATTCCCTCTTGCCAAGTTTTGTTTGAAATAAATCCTAAAGACCTGATAATTCTTATGTTAAAGAAATCAAAGCTTGACCAAGAGGCATCACTAAAAATGAGTGGGATTATAGAAAAAGGGGTTAAATTGAGCAAAGAGGTTTTGGAAATACTCCACACTTAGAGGTATTTCTTCTGAGTAGAAGGTAGTCAAATAGTAAGAGCCCATGAAGTACCACTAAAGGATGCATCATCATCATTATCAAAAACATCTACTACTTATATAGCATCTATGGTATTCCAGGCACCATGCTGACTGGTTTATAAATACTAAATTATAAATTGTATTATTATCAAAAATATTACACATTTAAAGGTATTTCTTCTGAGTAGGAACTGGCCAGACCACTGAAGAATATGTCACTGAAATATTTACTGTCACTGACTACTTCACTGAAGATGCAGGGACTGCCACTGAAGATCCTGGGACTACCACTGGAGAATACATCACTGAAGTATACACTGTCACTGAAGATTACACCACTGAAGACCCAGGGACCACTACTGGAGAATACATCACTGAAGTATACACTGTCACCGAAGAGTACACCACTGAGGACCCAGGGACCACCACTGAAGACCCAGGGACCACCACTGGAGAATACATCACTGAAGTATACACTGTCACTGAAGAGTACACCACTGAGGACCCAGGGACGGCCACTGGAGAATACATCACTGAAGTATACACCGTCACTGAAGAGTACACCACTGAACAATATACTACTGAGGCCCCAGAGACCACTACCACCACTGAGAACCCAAGGACTTCAGTTCAACCTAGTGGGGTCCTGAAACCTTGGGCAATCATTCTCATTTCTCTAGCTGCTGCTGCAGTTTTAATTGGACTCTGTGTTGGATTTGGCTTTTTGCTGGTAAGTCCCTAGGGCCCTGGGATGGGAGAGGAAAAAAGGAGGATGAAGGGGAAATGAAGGGATATGGTAGGTGCAGGGAGTTATCAAAATTTGAGGTGCTAGTGAGGATAGAAACCTGACACAGAGGGGGTTTTACAGAGATAGGGAAACCAAAATAGAGAAATGGAAGCAGAGAGAAAAAGAGCTAGTGAGAGACAGAAAGAGAAAAAAATGAGTCAAAAAAAAAAGAATGCACAAACAGAATAGAAAGAGTGTGCATGAGACAGTGAGACAGAACTAAAAACAGTGAATTCTGGATAGCCACAAATTAGAGTTGTAACGGTCTAGAGGGGGAAAAAATGATAAAACATTTCATGTCAAATTAGGGTAGGGGTTCAGGTAGTGAATTATAGAATTATTTTTCTTGTAGAAAAATAGAAATTTTGGATTATTTGTAAACACTTTAAACATGTATTTTAAATTACTTTATTATGGGCAATATTTAGAAGTGTGAATTAATTGCTTAGCTTAAGGTGTCTATCTATTTTTATTTGGCCTTTACCTCCTCAAAATTATTTCTATGAACTATACAATAGGAAGATTTCTATTGAAAGTTATTTATAGCAGCTTCTTGCTAGCTATGTGTTTTTCTGAAAAGGATTACATGTGGATCTCTTCTATCCTATGACCCAGACCTCAGTTCAGGCACATAGTTCTTCTAAGGCTTCCCAAACACAAAGGCATCTTTTATCCCCATTCAATTTGGTGTTAGAAGACATGTTTGAATCCCAGCTCTTTGACTTTAGACTTCATCACTCTGGGCTTCATTTTTGTCTTCTGGAAAGAAGGGAAAGGGGGAAAGGAGTCAGGGCTAGATATGAAAGTTGGATGATGATAGATGAGGGAGGAGGAATTTCTATTCAAATGTGACAGGAACTCATACTTGTGGGTTCCATACAGATATGACTAAGTTCAGTGGAAAGTGAACTTGGATTCGCTGGATCTTAATTGGAACTTCAGTTCTGGCATTTCTTCCCTGTGTGACTTTGGCAAGTCACCTAACAATCTGCAAAATGAGGGAATTGGATTAGATCATCTAATCCCTGAGGTCCCTTGTAGCTCTGTATCTATCAGATCCCTTTCAACTCTGAGATTCTATAGCTCTAAAAGAATGAATGAAATACTTTCCTATGTATCAAGTGTTGTGGAATGTAGGTCATCTGATTGCTCTTTAGGGAAGGCTATTTCACTTTCTAGGCAAAGTTGGAAGGACTTTGGCTGGGCTGAGACATAGGTCACTTTGAGTGGAGGGAGAATTGTAATTTTCAGTCAAGATACAGAATTCAGGTTGTACTATGGGCGCAGTGTGGAAGGAGAGGATAGTTGGCCATCTTTAAGAGTTAGAAATAATGAGGAAAGGGGATGAACTAAGCCTCACAGAGAATGAACAGAGGATGATGAATCAGGTCTCAGACTTCATGGGCCTCAGAAAAGAAATAGAAAAAAGACATATGACTTATTGATAGATAGGGAAAAGGTCAAAAGAGCTCTGTTGGTCACTGGCAAAACAATTTATAGTCACCAGAATACATATCATGCTTCAAGAATCTCTGGTTTCATTCACAAAGGTATTCCTTTCACCACTTCCAGTCACAATTCTCTCTATATCTTGTTGTTCAGTTGTTTCAGTAATGTCTGACTCTTTATGACTCCATTGGAGGTTTTCTTGGCAAAGATATTTCAATGGTTTGCCATTTCTTTTTCCAGCTCATGTTACAGATGGGGAAATTGAGGCAAATAGAGTTAAGTAACTTGCCCACAGTCACACACAGCTAGTAAGTGTCTGAGGTCAGATTTGAACTCAGGAAGATGAGTGTTCCTGACTCCAAGCCCGGCATTTTATCCACTGCTCCACCTAGCTGTCCTCTCTGTGCCTTAGTAATAGGTATTTATAAATGTATAGGATGGATCCTAATTTAGAACTATAAGGGACCTAAAGACATCATCTGGTGCAATTTTATCTGTAAAATGAGGATACTCAGAGAGGCTTCTTCTAATTTTCCTGGTCTTATAGGTAGTAAACAATAGATCTAGGACCTGAACCTAGTTCCTCTATCTCCAAATCCAGCACTCTTTCCACCATATCATATTACCACTCAATTGCTGTAGCCAAAAAGTATGCCTGGTGAGGCATCTCTTCAAACTAAACCAAATTTTGATTCATAAAACATTCTTTCCCAAGTTTCCACTCAGTCTTCCAATTCATTTGAATCTACTTAAGTTTGCATTCCAAAATCTCAACCATGAGAACTGAGAATTACCTCTGACTCACAATGAAGCATTGAAGTATAATATTTTTGGAGAGATGTTATATACGTAGACTTTACTGAGGCTGGTGACCTTGGCTTAAGATCAATTATACACTACAAATTAAAATGATCATGGATATCATGTGTTTGTTTCCCACCACAGTGCTGAATGATAGCTTGAACAGGATGATGGTATAAACTTAAAGAGGTCACTAGCTGGTGCAGAGGACAGAGTAGCAGACCTGAAATCAGGAATATCCGAGTTTAAATCTGCCCACAGTTAATTACTAGCTGAGTAAGTCACTTAACACTGTTTGGCTCAGTTTCCTCATTTCTAAAATGAGTTGGAAAAGGAAAGGGTAAACCCCTTCATTATCTTTGACAAGAAAATCCCAAATGGGGTCACAAAGATTTGGACATTATGGAAACAACTGAAGAACAATAAACTTAAAGCAGTTGGTATGAGAAACCATGAGTCTTGGTCAGTGATTCTGTCCTTTCTACTGAAGATAATAAAAATAATAAGGAAGAAATATTGTTTAGCGAGAGTGTTGCATCCTGGGCCATCTCCAGTCATCCTGATGGATATCTGGTCACTGGATCCAGATGGCTCAGGAGGAGAAAGTGAGGCTGGTGACCTGAACGGCCCTCCCTCACTCAAAACCAAGTCAAGTTCTAGTCATGTCATTATTTCTCTGATGGCATGGTCTTCTTTGGCAACAAAGAACGAACACAACCACAATAGCTAACAGTTATGTAACATTGTATAGTTTGCAAAGTGCTTTACAAATATTATCTCATTTTTATCCTCACAACAATCCTGGAAAGTAGGTGCTTTATTATCTTCATTTTGTCAACGAGGACACTGAATCAGACAGAGTGTCTTGATGAAGGTCACACAGTCTAGGAAGTATCTTAAGATAGAAATTTGAATGCAGGTCTTTCTGCTTCCGAGTCTTATCTTATGTACAATATCAAAAACAAATATGAACAAATATACAAAAACAACTTTTCAGAAACAGGTTTTCGCTGATTTCAACAATAGTCCAACGACTGGACAAGTCATACCTCCCCCTGCCCCACCCCTCTTTCTTGCCTTAGCTTTTCATCCATATGATAAGGTAGTTAAACTAGTTGGTCACCCTCTATGTTCCTTTCTAGATCTGACTCTGGATTGAATCCAGTCATTGATTCTAGCCATGGAAATAAGTGGGAGATAGAACATGCCCTGATTCTAATCCATAATCTAGGTGGGGTCAAGAGTGGTAAAGGGATTGAGAGAGGATTTAACTCTGATATTTTTCATATTATTCTGTTCTAGAAGAAAATCTTGAACCTAAGAAGCCCCTTCTCTGCAGCTACTTATCACCCTCATGATTCCAACTTTGGCCTGAACCACGAGATGAATGGACTTCACCACAGATGGGGCTGGAAGAAGCCAACATCTTCATCAACCATGGAAATAGATGGGAGACACAACATGCACTCGGCCTGTTAAACTGACCTGGTCCTAAGGACCTCAAGGTCAGCAGGTCAGTTGGCTCTAGTGGAAATCCTGGTAAATGGGGGCTTTCTCCACCCCTCCCCCCCAGTTTGGGCATCCTTCTTCCAAATACTGTCTGGTACTGAATTCCCCTTAGAAAGACCACCATTTTTTTTTTCTGGAAGAACATTAGTGTGACCATTCTAAGAAATAAACATATTCATCATATGTAGAGGCCAGACTCTATGATTATATATCTCTCCCTGTGAATAGAAGTTTCTAATTAAGCCTTCCCTGACTCTACCCCTTCCTCCTCAGGTGAAAATAGTCACTGCCTTCACAACACTTTCCTTGACCTTATCTCTTGCAATTAGTTCATTCTTCCTTATATCATCACTGCTACATTTTTGATAGGTGATTATCTGGTGTCCACTTACAGACCTCTAGGGAAGAAGGAGCCACCACCTCCTGAGGAAGTCCTTGTCACTTTTTAGACAGTGTTCTATATCAGGAAGTCTTCTCTTACATCAAAATTTCAATCTGTTTCTCTGTAATGTTCACACATTGTTCCTGCCTTTTGGAACCAAGGAGAACAAGTCTATTCCTTTGGGAAAAGAGGGCCTTGGAAGCGATCTGAGGGAACAGGTGGTGAAGCATATCTTCATCCTACTTCAAAGTGGAGAGGACAGGAGCATCTACCAGTACAGAAGGCAGAATAATGTATATACTGTATACATACATGATATGACTACATTGTCAGATGGATTTATTCTATTAAGTGTTTTCACTTGATTATTTTTCTTTATTACAAGATAGAATTCAGTTTGGAGGGAGAAGGGGATGCTTCCAGAAGTTACTGTGATATTAAAAACAGAAGACACCAACAAAACTTGCTTTTAATTTAAAATGATAAAAGCTAGCATTTATATGGTGCTCCAAGCAGTTTACAAATATTATCTCATTTTATTCTCACAACTCTGAGAGGTAGATGCTATTATTATCCTCATTTGACAACTGAGAAAACTGAGGAGGATAGAAGTTAAATGACTTCCCCAGGGTCACTCAACTAGTGTATAAAGCTGGATTTGAATTCAAGTACTGCTTCCCGATATCTACCATACCACCTAGCTACCTTTAGCAAATAATAACAAATAAAATGTGGTTTCTAAAGTCTCTTTTAGTTTGAATATACTATTCATGGGCTCGGTTAAAAAGGATTAAACTAATTGTTCCTAATTTCCTTCCTATGAAACTCTAGGGTAATTTACATAATTTGAACATGAACGCAGGTAAAGGCACACATGGAAGCCTGGAGACATCCATACACATGCACAGACTCGTAGTTTGATATAAAATTGATGGTGCTGTAAGTTAAAAATGACCAAATATGTCCTGGAGAGGATCAGAGAGGAGCATTTTCTTGACGATCTAATGGTCTTAGATGTATGCCCTTTCTGCATTCTTGTCATGGAAAATGAAAACTGTTGTGCTGTTAGCTTTTTTGTCTAGCGAGAATCTAGGGCCCTTTTAAAGGAGTTAAAATAAGCCATATACAAAGTCCCAAGGGTTTCCCATGAGTAAGGACAAGAGCCTTTCAAATTGTATTTTTTGAAATTTTGTATTTCAAATTGTATTGTTGGGAAGGATCCTCTGACATTATACCCTCCTGTCCAGTCAAGTGTACTCTTGTTATACAGCAGTCATTATGCTAAACCTTTTTTTGCATGATACAAAGAAAGGCAAAAAACCAGACCCTGCTCTCAAGGTGCTCACCATCTAATGTAGAAGACAATATGCAAACAGCTATGTATAAATTATATATACATATATATATATATATATATAATCCCCATAGATATAGATATACAGAATAAATTGGGATAGTCTAAGAGGAAAGGCGCTAAGATTAAGCACAACTGAGAAAGGCTTCTTGTAGCAGGTGGCATTTTAGCTGAATACTGAAGGAAGTCAAAGAGGCCAGAAGGCAGAAATGAGGAGGGAGAGCATTCTAGTCATTGGGGACAGAAAGTAAAACCTCTGAAAATTGGGAGGAGTACAAGGAATAAGAAGGAGAGCAGTGTCCTCACCTGGAAGAGTATGTGGAGGGGAGTAAGATGTGAGAAGACTGAAAAGCTGGGAGGGGTCAGGCTATGAACAAATTTAAATCCAGAGGATTTGATCCTAGAAGTAACAGAGAGACAGTAGTCAATTTCATCTTTTGCCAGTCTTAGTCTCTCATACATTTATTCTGAAGCATTTAACTGTTTTTGGTAATTTCTCAAATTTTTCCTTTTTTTTCCTTAAGGAAAAAATCTCATAGGAAATTCACATTTTCCACATATTTTCTCTCTCTGTTAGAAACTGAAGGTGATAATGAGAGGGGAAGTCTATAGTATACATATTCTGAGAAGATGTTAGAGAAAGATCGTGATATGTCAGAAATCTACTGGGACAGGTGAAGAAAAATTGAGCTTTGGATCTAACAGTTTCCTCCTCCTCCTCTGTGAAAACTGCTACTGACCTCTGATAAATTACTTTAGTAATGGTACCCATCACCTGCCATCATCACAGGCACCATCAAAGAAGAAATCACAGGAGATATCAAAGCTGACACAGCAAAAGATTAGCAACTTCATCAGCACCAAGACTGACCATGGCTCATGAAATTCCCTGAGTATCAGTCTCTTATTTTTCCCAAATCTAGAGCCCCTGGAGCCTTAAGATCAGTATGGGAGACAATTTAAAGGATGAATTAGAGAAAGAATCAACAAGGAGCCATTCTGGCCTGAACACTTCCCAACTCTCTCTACAGCTGGGTGTCCCCTTTCAGAAAAATTCAGGAATAGGTACATAAACCACTTGACTAAGAAAGAGAAATTCATTGGGAATATATGACAAATTGTCCTTAAAATTCTACTCTTATCTCTCATTTTCGAGTGGAGAAGACTCCAGGACCTTAAAGATCTAACAGGTTCTACTGAGCTGGAAAGAGTTGTAGGACAGACCTGGTGATGGACTAAATATCTTTTGTCCTAGGATCAATCTAGCTAAATTCAAAGAAGCCCATCACCAGTGTGGTCCTATGAGGATGAATATTTTGGCAATAGCAATTCTGTGATTACCTACTAAGTGGGCAGAAGATTTGTAATCTGTGCTGGTGAAGGGAATACTCACGCGAACAAAATCAAAGATCTTTGAAGTATTTTACATAACAAATAAAAGCTGTATAAATTTCTGATTGCTATCATTCTGTGTTTATTTCTCTAGCAAAGTGATTAAGTAGGCATGACTCAGCTGACGCCACAGGGGCTGGCAACCTGCACCAAACCCTGCCATTGCACTTTGCCTTGCATTCATTGACCTTAGGTTACCTAACTTCTCATTAGGGAAAGTAGTCTTCCCAATTCCCACTTTCGTTGACTCTTTACCCCAACCCTGGCTACTCTGGAGGATGGTGCTACTTATAGGTTTGCTAATTATGAAAATGGTTATGGTTTTGAAGTCTTGAATTTTCCTTGAAAGGGGAGGGAAAAGGAGTTGGGAACAAATAGGTAATGTACAAATTTGAATCAGATTTGGAACAAGTGGTTTATTCCCACACAGGAACGGCTTTAAAAAAATATAGACAGAACCAAATCCAGTAAACCTCTCCCTATTAAGTACAATCAGTTGGGAGACCTTTCAGAACACAGTATTTGTAAGACTACTCCTCTCACTTCTGTGCTGACATTGTCCAGGCAGGCACCAAGCATGATCTTTCTCCCTCTCTAATATCACTGCTTTCCTTTTCTTGGAGAATTGGACAAAATTACATTCCCCAAATGAACATAGGAGGATGACTTCAGCAAGTTTTCTGAGGCTAGCAGCTTCCAGTGTACCTCTTTGCCTTACTAACCCCCTGCTATTAGATCAAGAACTTCCCCAATGTTTGTTTAACACAAAGACCCTCCCCTTCTTAGAAACAGCCCTGCTTCAAGGCAGACTGATTCCATTTTGTTCTACATCGCCATTTTCCCCTAAAAGACCCCTAGTGAACTGAATAGCATCTGCGGCAGCTAATCTTTCATCGTCTTCTCTTTGCCTCTTGTCAGTAGACAAAAAAAATCTTAGCTGCTGAAGGTAAACGATTCCAGCATCCTGGGAAAGTTCTCCTTCCTGTCTAGCCCAAAAGGTAAATGTCTTTGATTTAATGAGAACAGCTCTACTCAGATGATAACTCCCTTACCTACCTCCCGTAACTAGAAATATACATTTTTTTTTTGCATAACAACCTGTTTTATGAATAGCCATCTTTCTTTTCTTTTTTCATACAATGTTACTTTGAATATTGTTTAGCTTATGAGTGCTGCCCTAAAAATTTGTATACAAAAAACTCTCAAATAGGGTTCAGAGTAGGTACTGTTCATTTTGATATCTACCCTGGCCAACTGACCAGTCAAAATAAATGATCACCTGTTTCACACTTAATTGACTCTTTACTGCTATTATACAAACTCGATCTCAAGAACTCAGATTGGTGAGTCCCAAGTCCTCTTGGGTCCCTCCCCCACAAAAAATTCCACTACACCTTGTACTAAGACTAGTCCAACTATTGCTGCTACGATTGTAACTGATCTGAGAGATGCCTTGTTACAAGCACTCTAAGGCATTCCAAAACCTTTTGAAGTGGAGGAGGTCAGTGCTAGAGGAAATGAAATTCCAAAGGAGGGGCAAGGCAGGTAGGTCCCTCTGAACAAGCCAGGCCAGCTGAGTTCACATTACACATGGGGTGTGGGACCCAAAAAGCCCTGCCCTAGCCATTATGCTGGGGATAGGCAAGGAGCTGTATTCCTCCACCCTCTGACTAAAATCATAGCTTGCGTCAAAAGCCACCTCCTGGCAGCCAAAAGCTGCCTCTTCTACCAGGTGTGATACCCATCAGCTCTTCTGGGTTAGCCACCAATGGGAGGGATTCAATCCAGAGATGAGTCATATACAGCTGAAGACCTATAGAGAATATTTGCACCTGTTCAAGTTTCTGCCTGGGGGCAGGCAGAGTAGGGAGATGGAGAGAGGGAAGAAGCAACATTTAGTAAGCACTTAGTATGTGCCAGCACTTCACAAATATTCTGCTAAGCACTTTACAAATAGTATTTCATTTGGTCTTCACAGTGGCCAAGTGTTATCATTATACCTACTTAACACTGGAGGAAATGAGGCCAAATTACTTGCTTAGGGCCATTAAGGTTGGATTTAAACTCAGGTCTTCTTGAGTCTGGACTTAGCCACAAGCTGCCTCTAAAACGAGGAAATTAGATTAGATGATTTCAAAATTCTCCTCTAACTATACCATCTATGAATATTTTATTGCTCAGTTCCCACAATCACTGGATCTCAGAACTGGAGGGGACCTTAGAGGCCATCCAGTCTAACCCATTCCTGAATAAGAATCCCCTTAAGAATAAACTGACTTTCTGGGTCAAGGGACTAATTTTCAGAAGCTGGATTGTGTTTACTTATAGATAGAAAAAGCCACTAGACTCTCTGTTAGAGTTTAACAATAAAGTCTCACTTTTCTATCCAGATTTCAAGGCTTAGGGTGTGGTGAGAAGTACTGATGGGCCAGAGTCAGGTGACTGAGTTAATGGACTTTTTTTCTGAATTGATTGTTTACACTGCTTAGTTTTTGCACACATTCAGCAACTCTGGCAGGTAGCTATTACCTCCGGGTGGGAGCCCTGCCCTGTGCCTTTGGAGACCTGACACTCACCTTGAAGAAGCCAACGTGTTCACTGGTAGGAGAAGGGAGGGGACGAATAGATGTAGAACCTACAGAGTAAGGCTTCTCACGAAAGTCACAAAGGGGACAAGTATTCAAATTAGATTCAAATATTTGAATTATTCGGTATCTTGGTACCCAGTCTAATGTATTCATCCAGGAAATCCACCTTAGAGAAAAACATGAATTGTATATGAAATAACCCTATCAAAGTTCAACTCCTCTGAAACTGGGACTCCAATGGGCCCCTGCCAAGGGCTCCTGGACCCTCCTGGCTTGAGAGTGATTATCAGTAACTGTTGATGTTTCCCACCTAGCCTGAAGTCCTTTTTTTGGCCTCATTAAAGGGGCCATGCCCTGGCTACTTCTTAAACAGGCCTATTCAGTGAAAGGGCGTTGGCTCACCCTAAGTGAGCACCTGTAAAGACCTTGGCCTAAAGGGCCCAAGGTCTCCCAGTGCATCCTGGGCCAGTTCCAGTCATCCTGAGGATTATCAGGTCTGTAGATGGCTCTGTAGGAGAAGTGAGGCTGGTGACCTGCACAGCCCTCCCTCACTCAAAACAAAGTCAAGTTCAAGTCATGTCATTATTTCTCTGATGGTGGTCTTCTTTGGCAACAAAGGATGAACGCGATCCTTTCAAAACAAACCAAAATATCAAAAGCATATTTTAAGAGCTCATGTTTGATTCTTGATTTCCTGTGTATAGGCATATCCTTACTTTGATGTATCAATATAGTCTTGCCTTAAATGTAAAGGATTTGAATAGTAAATAATTTTTTCCCCTTTCTTCTAGCTGGTCAGGTGACCTAGGAGAGAACTAAAATTTGATGAAAATCTGAATTGAAATGCTTTGCTAAGTCTCCAACTCCAATACTTGTAAGATAACACAACAGTTGTGAGAACACACAACACTTCTAACACAATAATCAGTTCAACTTTCTCTTTCACCTCCATCACTTCAACTTTCTCTTTCAGCTCCATGGCTAGATGTATAGCTTTTCCATGCTCATTCTCTCTCTCTCTCTCTCTCTCTCTCTCTCTCTCTCTCTCTCTCTGTCTCTCTCTCCCTCCCCCTTCCCCTCCCCCCTCCCCCTCTCTCTCTGTGGCCAGGAGCAAATGGGAAGCAAAGACTCTTGTCCTCACTCTTGATCATCCCAACCTGACCAAATTCTTTCACAGACTCAAAGTAAGTCAGGAACTTTTTTTTTTCCTTTAAGTTCTCCTGCCTTATTTGTGGGGGGAAAATGTTTTTCTCTGACAGTGACGAAAAATTTACATTGTATTTCCCTAACTTTATGCTGGATGCTTTGCTCAACTTACCTAGGAAGAATATAACAGTTTTGTTATCCCCAGGATTCTTTTATTTAGATAACATTCATCTACCTGCTTCCAAGGTCCTAGGCACAGGAAACTGATTGGACTCCTCCATAGTATTCCCATTTTATTTCCAGGGTCTGAAGCATCAGGCCTATCTACTGGGAGGTTCTACTCACACCCATCTTCCATTTTTCTTTCAGAGACTGGCTAATATCACACCTGGACACTAGGATTTCCTGCTCAGATCCATGCTTAGTGCCCCTGTTTTGTTAATTTCATAAGGATTCCTGGCACTACAAGTTTGCAAACCCTGTGACAGAAAATTGTTACTGCCGAATGTAATATTAACTGACACTATCCCTTAATCATACCATTAGTGTTAGAATTCCAGTAACGTCCTTGTATTCCCACCCCTAAGATGCTGATTAGGTTGAGATGAGCCACACCTTAAATCCCTATTCTAGAACCTTTCAGTATAAACAAAGCCAGCTTGAGCCAGACAACAGCCCCTCAATGTCCTACCTCTTTCACTGGGATTCATGGCAAGAAGGGCAAGCCTGAATGAAGGGGATCTTGCTTGCTCAGATTGCTGAGAGTGGCCAGCATCTTATGACTAAGGCTTGGTATCTTATTCTACTTCCTCCCTCTCTCTGTCTAAAGGCATAAGAAACTTTTGCATGGGTCTTTGGGTTGGAAAATCCATTATCTTCTGCACTCAAGGGACATTGCCCAAGGTGCAGGTTTGCTGCCCTTTTAATCTCAATTAAAGATGCTTTATTCCTCAACTCATGGCTCTGATTTATTTCAGGACTTGACATCTGCCTGCAGCTCGTTCCAGTGTTTCTCAGTGTTAGATTCAAGTTGGCCTGCAGGCTGCCATCAGTCTTGAAACTGATTGTCTCTGAGGCCTTGGGATCTAATAGTTTAGACACAAGATTCTCTATGCTAAATCCTAACCCAAAGGGTCTCCCTAATCATGATTCTTAACAGGATCTAAATAATATTTAGATAACCACAGGGCTGTTACTGAAACAATAGTCCCAGCTCAAAAATGTCCCTATGATTTAATTATAGAGTTGATGACATTTTTCTCCTTTTAGGGATAATGATTATCCCCTAACAGAAGTGATACCCCTGAAGGAAGGTTCATTCAGACAGTGATAACTAGAAGTTACAGGGGTTCAGATCTTGTTTTCTGGATACTAGGATCATTAGCTCACATCTTGATCTATAAAATCAATCAGTGAGAATCAAAACAACTCCGAGGAACCATATCACACCTATCAGATTTGGCTAACATGGCAAAACAGGAAAATGATGTTGGAGAAGATGTAGGAAAATTGCAGCACTAATTCCTTTTTGTTGGTAGAATTGTGAACTGATTCAACCATTCTGGAGGGCAATTTGGAACTATGCCCAAAACGTTATAAAAATGTGCATACCCTTTGCTCCAGCAATACCTCTTCTAGGGCTATATCCCAAATTGACCATAAAAATGGGAAAAAGACCCACATGTACAAAATATCTATAGCAGTGCCTTTTGTGGTGGTCAAGAATTGTGTGTTCATCCTTCCTTGATGAGGAACACCACGCCATCAGAGAAGTAATGACATGACTTGCACTTGACTTTGTTTTGAGTGAGAGAGGGCTGTGCAGGCCACCTGCCTCACTTCTCCTCCAGAGTCATCTGAATCCAATGACCAGATATTCATCAGGATGACTGGAGATGACCCAGGATGAGGCAGTTGGGGTTAAGTGACTTGCCCAAGGTCACACAGTTAGTGAGTGTTAAGTGTCTGAGGTGAGATTTGAACTCAGGTCCTCCTGACTCCCGCATTGGTGCTCTATCCACTGCACCACCTAGCTGCCCCTTGAAGTGAGGTCAAGAATTAGACATTGAGGGGAAGCCCATCAATTGGGGAATGACTGTACAAGTTGTGGTATATGAATGTAATGGAATTACTATTGTGCTATAAGAAATGATGAGTAGGCAGACTGCAGAAAACCTGAAAAGATTTACGTGAACTGATGCTGAGTGAAGTGAGCAGAACCAGGAGAACATTGTACAGCAACAGCCACCGTGTGTAATGACTGACTTTGATGGACACATCTCTTCCCAGCAGTGCAAGGACCTAAAACGATTCCAAAAGACTCATGATGGAAAATGCTATTTGCTCTCTCTTTTTTTATTTTGTTTTGTTTTGTTTTTTGTCTCATGATTTCTCCCATTAGTTCTAATTCTTCTATACCACATGACTAATGTGAAAATATGTTTATAGGAATGTGTATGTAGAGCCTATATCGGATTGTATAGCTGTCTTGGAGAAGAGAAAGGGGAGGGAGGTGGAGAAAATTTAAAACTTATGGAAGTGAATGTTGAAAATTTAAAATAAATATTTAAAAAAAAATAAAATTACAAGAAAAAAATCATCCAGTGGCACAAATTGTGAACATAAGATACAGAAGCATAATTTGTAATTAAACCCCTTAACTCCAATTATTGAGGCAAGAACTCACTATTTAACAAAAAGTGCCAGGAAAACGGGAAAGTAGTCTGGCAGAAATTAAGTTTAGACAATTATCAGACATCGTATGCCAGAAGAATGGATAATGACCTGGATATAAAAGGGCATGCCATTAAAAAAAAATCAGAGAGGAAGAGAACGAGATACCTTTCACAGATATAGATGGGGGGAAACTGGTATGTAGAATTATTGTGAGATAATATTTTCAAATGAGATAATATTTTTAAAGTACTTAAAACAGCATCTGGTACATAGAAAGTGCTATATAAATAATGATTTCCCTCCCTTCCCTTCCCTTGATGTTTGGGGGAATGTTTTATACCAACTATCCTTATTATACAACCTTTCAAAAAATTAATTAAGTCAAACTGACTGATCAACTGGGGGCTAGATATCAGTTGGATATCGAGCTATGGCATTAGATAAATAATCCCCTAGAACCTCAGGGCTAACCTTAGAGCCCTGGATAGATATTATAGCCCTGCTCTAGAGTCTGATTTTATCAAGTGGGAGTTGGGATAATCACCTCAGAACATGGACACACATACACACACACACATTTATGTGTGTGTGTGTATATGTATAGTTTTATTTATTATTTTATAAAATAAAAATAATAGTTAAAATATTAAAATATTTTAGAAATATTATTTATTATTTAATTATTACTATAACTAATTCACTGTCAATGTTGTCATCAGTTTCCAGCCCTGTTCTGTGTTGGGAACAGAGAAAGTGAAAGAGACGTAACATAAACCCAATTGCTGGGGAGCTTCCATCCTGAAATAAGGTCAACAGATAGACAGAAAGACACAGAGAGGACACACAGCAAGCTAATTTTAAGCCACCATACAAGTCTCGGAACAGACAGTATATCATATAATCCTATTTGCTGTTTTTTAAAGTTTTATTGATGCATTCCGGTTTTACATTACAAACATTTCCAGATTCCCTCTCTTACAACAAAGTAAAAGGATGAAGCAAAATTAGCATTATATTAACATTTTTTTCTTCTTTTATATTTTATTTTTCCCCAATTACATGTATTAACAGTTTTTTTAAAAAATGTATTTATTTAGCTTTTTTACATTCATTTTCTCAAAATTTTGGGTTCCAAATTTTCTCCCCATTTGTCCCATCACCCCACCCCAATACACCGTGCATTCTAATTACCCCTATCACCAATCTGCCCTCTTTTCTATCATCTCTCCCTTCCCTTGTCCCCATCTTCTCTTTTGTCCTGTAGGGCCAGATAACTTTGTATTCCCCATTACCTATATGCAACAAAAATACTCAACAGTTGTTCCTAAAACTTTGAGTTCCAACTTCTCCCCATCCCTCCCTCCCCACCCATTCCTTTTGGGAAGGCAGGCAATTCAATATAGGCCATATCTGTGTTGTTTTGCAAATGACTTCTAATATTCATTTTTAAAAATTTTGAGTTCCAAATTCTCTCCTTCCTTTCCCTCCCTCCCTTCAGAAGGGAAGCAATTTGACATAGATTATACATGTGAAGTAATGCAAAACGTATTTTCACAATAGACAATGACCTTATCTTAAAGTATATGCAATATTCCATACCCCAAAACCTCTCTATTTAAAAAAAATATTTAAGTTAACAGAAATCTATTTTTCCCCATTCTCAATCCAACTAGGAGGGAGAAAAGATAAAAGTAAAAATTCCCTGTTTAAAAAATACGCCTAGTCAAGCAAACATTTCTTTCTACATTTCTTTCTTTCTTTCTACACACATAAACACACACACACACACACACACACACACACACACACACACACAGAATTCTTCATCCTATGATCTTTCTGTCAAGAGGTAGCTGTCATGTCCCCATCTTTGGATTTCTGGAAGCACAATAGTAAAAGTTCTAATAGCTTGTAAAGATTGTTTTGTTTCAACAGTTTTTATATAAAATGTTCTCCTGGTTCTGCTTATTTTGTCCTTTGTCCATTTATAAAAGTCTTCAAAAAAAGTCTTCATTTTTATAACGCTGATGCTAAAGTGTAATTTATTATTTTACTTTCTCTCTTTTTTTATTTTGTTTCTTCTTTCTTGTGGTTCCTCCCATTGGTTCTAATTCTCTTTTACAACATGACCAATGTGAAAATATATTTAATATGAATATATATGTAGAGCCTATATCAGATTGTATGCTCTCTTGAAGAGAGGGGAAGAAAGGGAAGGAGAGAAAATTTAGAACTCAAAATCTTATAGAAGTGAATGCTGAAAACTAAAAATTAATTAATTAAAATTTAAAAATAAAATATCTATTTCCTCATTTCTTAAAGTACAATAATATTCCATCTCATTCATTTACTATAACTTATTCAACTATTCCTCAGTTGATGGGCATACCTTTAGTATGGGACTTCAAGAAATATTTTTGCACAGGTAGGGCTTTTTTCTGTTTCTTTGACCTTTTTTTGAATATAGGTTTGGCAACAGTGTAAGTGGATCAAAGGGAATGTACTATTCAGTAATTTTTGGAGGCATAATTCCAAAGTGTTTTCCAATGGTTATACTCATTCACATATCCAACAGTGCATCATTGTGGCTGTTTTCTTACAACTCCTCCAATAGTTACCATTTTCCTTTTTTGCCATCTTTGCCAACTTGGTGATTGTGAGGTGGAATCTCAGAATTGCTTTAATTTATATTTCTAACTAGTAGTGAGTTGCAGCATCTTATCGAACAGCTGTACATATTCTATTTCCTTGACAATTGCCTATTCATATTCTCAGATCATTTATCAATTGGGGCATGCTTATTACTGTTACAAATTTGAATTAGTTCCTTATATATCTTGGAAATGATACCTTTATCAGAGGAACCTGCTGTAAAGATTTTCCCCAATTGTTTTCCATTTGATCTTAGCTTTATGGGATTTATCTGTGCAAAAGCTTTAAAATTTTATCTAACCAAAATTTTCCATTTTACCTTCCACAATCCTCTCTATCCTTTGTTGAGTCATGAACTTTTTCTCCTCTCCATAGCTCTGATAGGTAATTTTTCCATGTTTTCTCTAACGTTTATATGATATGACCTTTTATTTCCTGGATCACCAATCCATTTAGAGCTTATTTTGGTATGAGATATGAGGTATTAGTCTAAAGCTAATTTTTTCCACGCTGCTTGCCACACCTCATACCAGAAAGCTCAGTTACATCTTTTTTTTTTCATTGTTAGTTGGAAGTACTAGCCAGAGTTTCTAGGACTCCAATCGTACCAGAGCATCTGGTTGGTAACCTTATAAATTCTACCCAGTACAACTTTTTTTTTAATATAAATTTATTTATTTAACTTTTTACATTCATTTTCACAAAATTTTGGGTTCCAAATTTTCTCCCCTTTTGTCCCCCCCCCAACCCCAATGCACTGAGCATTCTAATTTTCCCTATCACCAATCTGCCCTCTCTTCTATCATCCCTCCCTTCTCTTGTCCCCATCTTCTCTTTTGTCCTGTAGGGCCAGATGACTTTCTATTCCCCATTAACTGTATTTCTTATTTCCTAGTAGCAACAATAATACTAAACAGTTGTTCCTAAAACTTTGAGTTCCAAATTCTCCCCATCCCTCCCTCCCCATCCATTCCCTTTGGGAAGGCAGGCAATTCAATATAGACCAAATCTGTGTAGTTTTGCAAATGACTTCCCTGATAGTTGTGTTGTGTAAGACTAACTGCATTTCCCTCCATCCTATCCTGCCCCCCATTGTTTCTATTCTGTCTTTTGATCCTGTCCCTCCCCAAGTGTTGACTTCAAATTACTCCCTCCTCCCATTGCCCTCCCTTCCATCATCCCCCCCAACCTTGCTTATCCCCTTCTCTCCCACTTTCCTGTATTGTAAGACAGGTTTTTATACCAAAATGAGTGTGCTAAATTTTATTCCTTCCTTTAGTTGAATGTGATGAGAGTAAACTTCATGTTTTTTTCTCAGCTCTCCTCTTTTACCCTCCACTTGCTTCTCCTGCTTGCCTCTTGAATGAGAGATAATTTACCCCATTCCATTTCACCCTCTCTCCTCCCACTACATTTCTCTCACCATTGACCTTAATTTCTTTTAAGATATGATCCCATCCTATTCAATTCACTCTGTGCTCTCTGTCTCTGTGTGTGCATGCATGTGTGTATATGTGTCTGTGCACGCATGCGTGTACATGTGTGTGTGTGTATGTGTGTGTGTGTGTAATCCCACCAACTACCCAGATACTGAAAAGTTTTAAGTTACAAATATTGCCTTTCCATGTAGGAATGTAAACAGTTCACTTTTGGCAAGTCCCTTCTGACTTCTCTTTGCTGTTTACTTTTTCATGCTTCTTCTCATTCTTGTGTTTGAAAGTCAAACTTTCATTTCAGCTCTGGTCTTTTCATCAAGAATGCTTGAAAGTCCTCTATTTCATTGAAAGACCATATTTTCCCCTGAAGTATTATACTCAGTTTTACTGGGTAGGTGATTCTTGGTTTGAGTCCTGGTTCCTTTGACTTCTGGAATATCCTATTCCATCCCCTTCAATCCCTTAATGTAGAAGCTGCTAGATCTTGTGTTATCCTGATTGTATTTCCACAATACTGGAATTGTTTCCTTCTAGCTGCTTGCAATATTTTCTCCTTGACCTGGGAATTCTGGAATTTGGCCACAATGTTCCTAGGAGTTTCTCTTTTTGGATCTCTTTCAGGCAGTGATCGATGGATTCTTTCAATACTTATTTTGCCCTCTGGTTCTAGAATATCAGGGCAGTTTTCCTTGATAACTTCATGAAAGATGATGTCTAGACTCTTTTTTTGATCATGGCTTTCAGGTAGTCCCATAATTTTTAAATTGTCTCTCCTGGATCTATTTTCCAGGTCAGTTGTTTTTCCCATGAGATATTTCACATTCTCTTCCATCTTTTCATTCTTTTGGTTTTGTTTGGTGATTTCTTGGTTTCTCAGAAAGTCATTAGCCTCCATCTGTTCCATTCTAATTTTGAGAGAACTATTTTCTTCAGTGAGCTTTTGAATCTCTTTTTCCATTTGGCTAATTCTGCTTTTGAAGGCATTCTTCTCCTCATTGGCTTTTTGAACCTCTTTTGCCAATTGAGTGAGCCTATTTTTCAAGGTGTTATTTTCTTCAGCATTTTTTGGGGTCTCCTTTAGCAAGGTATTGACCCATTTTTCATGCTTTTCTTGCATCTCTCTCATTTCTCTTCCCAGTTTTTCCTCTACCTGTCTAACTTGATTTTCAAAATCCTTTTTGAGTTCTTCCATGTCCTGAGCCCATTGGATATCTATTTCAGATGCTTGGGATACAGAGGCCTTGACTTCCATGTCTTTCCCTGATGGTAAGCATTGTTCCTCCTCATCAGAAATGAAAGGGGGAAACATCTGTTCACCAAGAAAGTAACCTTCTATGGTCTTATTTTTTTTCCCTTTTCTGGGCATTTTCCCAGCCAGTTACTTGACTTCTGAGATTCCTGTCCACCCCCGCCTAGATCCGCCCAGCTAGTGCTTGGGGTCTGAGATTCAAATGCTGCTCCCCAGCCTCAGGGCTTTCAGTGGCAGGCATAGCTGCTATTCAATGTGAGCTTAAGTTCTGGTGCTCAGGTGGGGGCAGGGCCGCTTCCCAGGCTCAGTTCCCTCGGGGGTTTATGCAGAGATCTTCAGTAATGGATCTGAGGTCCTGTCTGCTCCAGGAGCTCCTGGCTGCCACTGCCTCTGCCGCTGCCTCTGCCATTGCCTCCCGAGGGTGCCTGAGTTATGGAGACACCCCGCTCCCCTCTTGGCCAGCCCAGAAGTCTTTCTCACTTACCTGTAGTGCCTGTCGGTGGACGGACCTTCGCGGCCGCTGGAGGTTCCGTCCCTGAAACCTGCTCGGATCTGCTCCTTTTGGGCCATGCGGCCAAGGCAGGGCTGGGCTCCACTGTCCAATGCGTGACAGACTTTTGGTGCTGGTTTTTCAGGGCTCTCTGGAACAGAAATGTCCTCCACTGCGTTGCTGCACGGTTCCCCTGCTCCAGAATTTGTGGGGAGTTCTTTTTACAGGAAATTTATGGGCTGTGGATTCGGAGCTAGCATATGTGAGTCTTTCTACTCTGCCATCTTGGCTCCTCCCCCTCAGTACAACTTTTAATTAAAAACCAACCAAACAAACAAACAAACCAAAAAAAAATCCTAGAGCTTCCTTCATAGAGGTACAAATACAAAGAGGCCTAGCATGTCCATTATGGCCCAACTAGATGACCTAGAGGCCTGGAGTCTGTCCTCAGACAGTTACTAGTTGTATAACCTCGAGCAAGTCACTTAACCCTGTTTGCCACAGTTTCCTCATCTATAAAATGAGATGGAGAAGAAAATAGTAAACCATTCCAGTATCTTTGCCAAAAAAATCCCAAATGGGGTAAAGAAGAGTTGGCTACAAATAAAACAGCTGAATAAGCAACAGCAACATGGCCATTGAGGGAGACCTCAATGGGAGATGAACAAAACAGTAACTCCCTTTTCTTCTTGGGTCAACTTGTTGGAATCAGGTGTGATGGTCATCCTCTGGTCTTTAGCTAAATGAGACTTGAGACTTCTACAGAATGTGGCAATGCCAAGAGAGCCCCCTGGTGGTATTTTGCATTGTTGAGAGCTTAGCTCTCAATTTCTAGGTTTGCCTAGGGAAAGTAGGGATGTGTAATTGGATGCTAGCGTTCCATACTCAGCTCTGATTTCACTCTCACCAACAGTGAGATAGATCCTTCACTGAGACCCTACCATTCCCACAATCTACCATTTTCTATCTCTCCTCCTAACTCCTTAAGAAAGCTGTCTATATTCACTGCCACCATCTCCTTTCTTCTCACTGCTCAATCCTCAATCCTTTATGATCTAGCATGTGATCTCATCACTCATCTCAAACTGCTATCATTAAAGTTACCAATGATTTCTTAATGGCTAAATAGGATGGTCTTTTATGGGTCCTAATCCTTCCCCACCCTATCTGCTGCATTTAACACTTTTTTTGCCTTCTCCTTCTTGATACTCTCTCCTCTCTGAGTTTTTGTGACTGTTCTCTCCTGGTTCACCTTCTACCTGTCCAAACACCCTTTCTCAGTGTCTTTTACAGGATCATCATCCATATCACATCCCCTAAATGTGAGTGTTCCCCAAAGTTCTCTCCCAGTCTCTTTTTTCTTCTTTCCCTCTAATTTCTCTTGGCAAGCTCAGCAGCAACCATGTAGTTAATTATCTTTTCTATGGAAACAACTCCAAGATATCTATATCCAGCTCCATTCTCCTCTGAATTTCAGTCCTGAATCACATTGCCTCTTGGATATTTCAAAATAAATGTCCCAAAGAAAGCTTAAACTTACCATGTCTAGAACTGAACTCATTAGCTTACCTCCCCGCCAAAACCCTTCCCTCTTCCAAGCTTCCCTATGTCTATTAAAGGCAACAACATCCTTCTAGTCTCTCAGGTTATAACTTTGGCATTATCCTCAATTCCTTCATCCTCCCTCATATCTAATCAGTTGCTAAACCTTGCTCTTTCAATTTTCACAACATCTCTCCCATTTGATCCATTATGTCCACTCACAGAGCTTATCTACCTCTCACCTAGATTATTACAATAATTTCCTAATCAGTTTCCCCCTGCGTAGCCCATCCTACATACCACTGCCAAATATGCCTTAAACACAGATCTATGTAACTCCTCAATAAATTCCAGCAGCTCCCTATTGACTCCTGGATAAAAAAGGAACTTCTCTATTTTGCTTTTTAAAGCCCCGACCCCAAACTGTCTGTCCAGAAAAGTTCCATGGGGGAGAGACATTACTCCTTCCACACACTTCCATCTGGCTTTTTCTCTGTTCCTCACACAGAGCACTCTGTCTCCCATCTCCCAACTTGAAATGCATGCTGATCTTACCTTAGCTTCATAGTGTCCCTCTCTTTCTTTAAGTTGCAGCTCAAGTATCATCTTCATCACAATCCCTTCCCCATCTGCTAATACCTCCAAAACTACCTTGTGTTAGCTACTTTGAATATATTTGAATCAGGAAAACCTGAGTTCCAATCCAGCCTCAGATTCTAGAGTTATACAGCTAGAAAGCAAGTCACTTGAACTGTTTGCCTCACTTTCCTCAGCTGTAAAATAAGGATAACAGCAACTACCTCCCAGGGCTGTTGTGAGGATCAGATGAGACAGTTTGTGAATGACTTAGCATGTGCCTGATACATCACAGTGTGATATGAATTCGAACTTCTTTATTCAGTATTATTATTCTGTATACTTTATGTGTTGGGCACAACCTTAGGTGCTAGGAATATAAGTACATTGTGACATAGCAGACATTTAATAAATATTTGTAACTGATTCATACAACAATGGAGGACACCATACATGTAATTATGAGGATAAAGAACCCTCATGTAATGATGGAAGTTTAACCCCTATTTCATATGAAATAGTTAGAGGAAGTAGAAAGTTTGCCTCACCTATCTACTAGGATAGTTAGAAAGTTGTCCCTTAAATGACTGTCCCCCATTTCTGGGATGTTCTCCCTTCTCACCTCCACCCAATTAGCTTCTCCAGCTTCCTTCAGGTCTCAGCAAAAACCTCACCTTCTTTTCTTTCCTAGTGCCGCTGAAGCTTAGAGTCGTTCCCTCAATTGAGTATACCCAATCCATTTATGCTTGTGTGTGTGTGTGTATACATATAATGTATATACATAATATATACATAAAATGTAGTATATATACATATAATGTACATATTATATATTATACATATATAATATATGGATATATACACCTGCATATATGTATGTGTGTATGTATGTATAATTTACATACATGTGTATATATAGTCTGTTCATAGTTCTTTGCACATTGTCCCTACCATTAGACTTTGAACTCTCTGAGAGCAGGAACTGTCTTTTGTTTTCCTTTGTATCCTTGAGCTTAGCACAGTGCCTGCCACAGAGTAGGTGACAAATAAAATGCTTGTCAGTTGATTACAGAAAATCCTTCCCTCCTCCCTTATTTCCATGTGTGGCTTGGTGGTGGTGTTCAGTTGTTGCAGTCATGTCCAACTCTTCATGACTCCATTTGGGCTTTCCTTGGCAAAGATACTGGAGTGATTTACCATTTCTTTCTGCAACTCCAGATAAGGAAACTGAGGCAAACAGGATTAAGTGACTTTCCTGGGGTTTTTAAAATGCAAAATGATAATTTGTGTGTGATTTTTCATAAATCTCTCACAACTTTAGCTCATATTTCCCCATCTGACATTTTATTCTGGGAAAATCTACAAATATAACTTAGGTCATAGGATCATAGATTTAGAGCTCAAAGGGAACTTAAGACAAGGAAACCGAATTCTAGAGGTTGTCACTCACCCTAGGTTACATAGGTAGTAAATAAGATTATAGGTTTAGTGACTTGTCTAAGGAAGGAAAGAGGAAAGAAATAAATATTCATTAAGTGCCTAGTAGGTGCTAAGCACTTTACAAATGTTACCTCATTTCATTCTCATAATAAACCTTGAGGTAGGCACTATTATTATCTCCACTTTACAACTGAGGAAACTGAAGCAGACAAAGATAAAGTGACTTACCAGGGTCACACAGCTAATAAGTGTCTAAGGTTAGATTTGAACTCAGATCTTCCTGACTCCAGACCCAGCACTCTATCCAGTGTGATACCTAGCAATCTCTAGTTTCAAAACGATGATTCTAAATCCAAGCATCTTTCCATTGTTTCATATTTTACCTTTTTTTGGTCAATTAAACTAATCTAGGCTCGTTTAGATGAAGGCATTGCCAAAGATGGTATTTGCCTAAAATTTAATTATGACTCCTTAAGTGACGTAGAGCGAACTTATGATCTACTTCCTAAATTACAGTGTGATAAAATTTAAGTTGAGTTTTCCTATTAAGAGGAATAACAAGAGCTGGTAGGTGATGTGTATGTGTATATGTATGTAACTGAAGATTTATGTCCCAAGATTTTAAAGTTATGATTGATCATATTAACAAATAACTATTGCTACATTTGTAGGACTTAAAGTGTTAACTTGCTTCTCCTCTTCTTTCCTACCTCTTTGAAAATTTTTTTTTAAACAGACTAAGAATTTTCCATTTCCAAATAAATCTAGAATATGTATAGTTCATGTATCCTTCAATAAACCAAGACATTATAATAATATTCATTTTTTTAAAAAGGACTTCAAAGGAAACTGAGCTTTCCTAACATTCCCCTTCAAACAACTTTAAAATAATACCTCAAATCAAATTCTGGTGTGGCAGAGCCAACAAAGGGTCAAAGTGAAACATTTTTCCAGTCTAAGATAATTTAAAAGGTTGGAAACAGAGATCTGTGCCACAGGGTGAAGGATGGCTCAAAGCCCATGTATGAAATACCAGTGGTGGGACCCGGTAGCACCAGCTTCAGGTGCTCTCCAACCAAAGATGGTAGCAATACTTGGCAACTGATCAGACTGAAACTGCAGGGACCCTGTGCTAACTCTGAATTCATGGCCAAATGCCTATACCCCACTTCTGGGTCAAAGTTCAAAGGAACACACTTAATCAAGAGAGAGTAGAAGCCTTGAGGGCAGTACCACTTTTGGTCAGAAAGGATCACAGACCCTGAGGAACAGTATAACTTCTGGTCCCAAGGCAACAGGGACCCTGAGGAGCAGTATCAATTGTAATCCCAAGAGATCAGGAACCCTCCATGAGAAATGACCACAGTGTAGAACAGGAGAGCAGTGACTATACCTCTTCTCAGATCACATCACCTTGGAAGCACTGAAAACTTCCAAATCCCCAAAACCAGTTCTGAAAACAGCAGTGAAAAAATATCTGAAGTCTGAGACAGGGCCTAATGCCAGAAATGGAGTCCAACTTTAACATAAAGTTCAAAATCAAGAAATAGAGTGGGAAAATGACCAAACAACCAAAAAAAAAAAAAGAGAGAGAAACTGACCTTAAAAAGCTGCTATAAAGCTGCTATGGTGACAGGGAAGATCAAAACACAAACTCAAAAGAAGATAATGAAATCAAAATAGCAATAAGAAAGCTTCAAAGGAGAAAAATGTGAATTGGATACAAGTCCAACAGGAATTCTTGGAAGAATGAAGGGGAAAGTGACAAATGTTGGGGGGGATATGGAAAAATTGAGACGCATTCCCTGTTGGTAGAACTGTGAACTAATCCAATGATTTTAGGGAACAATCTGGAATTATACCCAAAGAGTTATTAAACTGCTTATACCCTTTGACCCAATACTATCACTATTAGGTCTGTTTCCAAATATGATTAGGGAAAAAGGAAAAGAACCAATATATTCTAAAATATATGTGGTGGCAAAGAACTGGAAATTGTGGGGATGCCTATCAACTGGGTAATGGCTGAACAAATTGTTGCATATGATTGTGACAGAATACTACTGAACTATAAGAAATGATAGGTTTGAAAAGCATGGATAGATTTGCATGCAATAATGGAGAGTGAGATGAACAGAATCAAGGGAACATTTATACAGTAACAATAATATTGTGTTAAGAACAATTTTGAGTAACTAAGTAATTTTGACTGTTATAAATACCCAAATTAATTACAAAAGACATATGAAGGAAGACATTCTCTGTATCATGAGAAAGAACTGATAAATAGGAGTATTGTTTGAATGGTCTGACATATATACACATATTTGCATCTAATGGTATCCATTTCTTGGGTGGGAACCAGGAAAGGAAGAAAAAAAGCGAAACCAAGAAAGTTACATAATTACTTTATTGTATATTTAAAAGGATTTTCATGTGCAATCATCTTCTTTTCTATTCTACTATATCTGAACAGTTTTTGCCACACTATTATCCATTTTCCTAGCAGTTTTTGTCAGACCGTGAGTTCTTATCCCAGAAGCTGGGGTTTATCATGTGCAGTCATCTTTTTTTTCTATTCTACTATGTCTTAACACATTTGTTTCATTTCTTAAGTTTAGAATAAAATAAATAAAACTTTAAAAAAATAAAAGAAAGAGGGCAGAGCCAAGATGGCAGAGTAGAAGCAGAGACCTGCTTGAGCTCTCCCTCTAAACCCGTTAACATACATGTAAAAAATGACTCTGACCAAACTGTAGAGCAGTAGAAGCCACAAAATGACTGAGGTACCACATCACACCTATCAGACTGGCAAACATGACAAAACAGGAAGATGATAAATGTTGGAGAGGATGTGGGAGAGTTGGAACACTAATACACTGTTGGTGGAGCTGTGAGCTGATCCAACCATTCTGGAGAGCAGTTTGGAACTATGCCCAAAGGGCTACAAAAATATACATACCCTTTGACTCAGCAATAGCCCTTCTAGGACTGTATCCCAAAGAGATCATAAAAATGAGAAAGGGTCCCACATGTACAAAAATATTTATAGCAGCCCTCTTTGTGGTGGCCAAAAACTGGAAATCAAGGGGATGTCCATCAATTGGAGAATGGCTGAATAAATTATGGTATATGAATGTAATAGAATATTATTGTGCTATAAGAAATGATGAACAGGAAGACTTCAGAGAGGTCTGGAAAGACTTATATGATCTGATGCTGAGCAAAAGGTGCAGAACCAGGAGAGTTTTGTGCACAACAATGACCACAGTGTGCGAGAGTTTTTTCTGGTAGACTTGGAACTTCACTGCAATGCAAGGACTTAAAAAAAATTCCCAATGGTCTTCTAAGGCAAAATGCTTTCCACATCCAGAGAAAGAACTATGGAATTCAATTGCAGATTGTAGCAGATTATTTTTGTGTATGTATTGCGTTTTGGTTTGTTAGATGATTTCTCCCATTCATTTTAATTCTTCAACACAGCATGACTATAGTGAAAATGTATTTAATAGGAATGCATGTGTAGAACCTATACAAAATTGTATGCCATCTTGGGGAGGGAGGGAAGAGGAAGGGAGGAGGGAGGAGAAAATAATAATCTAAGTTATGTGGTAGTTATGGTAGAACACTGAAAATAAATAAAAGTAATTAATAATAAAAAAATTAGAATGGAGCAGATGGAAGCTAATGACTTTGTGAGAAATCAAGAAATTATAAAACAAAATCAGAACAATGAAAAAATAGAAGATAATGTGAAATACGTCATTGTAAAAACAATTGACCTGGAAAAATAGATCCAGGAGAGATAATTTTAAAATTATTGGTCCACCTGAAAACTATGATCAATAAAAGAGCCTAGACACCATCTTCCAAGAAATTATCAAGGAAAACTACCCTGATATTCTAGAACCCAAGGGTAAAATAGAAATGGAAAGAACTCACCAATAACCTCCCGAAAGAGACCCCAAAAGGAAAACTCCTAGGAATATTATAGCCAAATTCCAGAGTTCCCAGGTCAGGAAGAAAATATTACAAGCAGCCAGAAAGAAACAATTCAAGTATTGTGGAAATACAACCAGGATAACACAGGATTTAGCAGCTTCTTCACTAAGAGACTAAAAGTCTTGGAATATGAAACTCCAGAGGTCAAAGGGGATAGGATTAAAACCAAGAATCACCTACCCAGCAAAACTGAGTATAATACTTCAGGGGAAAAAATGGAATTTCATTGAAATAGAGGATTCCCTTCTAAGACCAGAGCTAAATAGAAAATTTGACCTTCATATACAAGAATCAAGAGAAACATGAAAAGGTAAACAAGAAAGAGAAGCCATAAGAAACTCATTAAAGTTAAACTGTTTACATTCCTACATGGAAAGATGATATTTGTAACTCGAGACCTTTCTCAGTATTAGGGTAGTTAGAGGGAATATATGTGCATGTATATATGTGTGTGTGTATGTGTGTGTGTGTATGTGTGTGTATATATGTGTGTGTATATGTATATATATATGCATGTATATATGTAGGTGTGTATGTGTATATATGTATGTGTCTGTCTGTGTTCGTCCTTCATTTTCAATGAAGACCATGACATCAGAGAAATGGGGACATGACTTGCACTTGACTTTGTTTTGAGGGAGAGAGGGCTGTGTAATGTCACCAGTCTCACTTTCCCCTCCTGAATCATCTGGATCCAGTGACCAGATATTCATCAGGATGACAGGAGAAAGCCCAGGATGCAATGGGAGCATTGGCCTATTCAAATACTCAGAGTGAGATAACGTGTATAGTATATATGTGTGTGTGTGTGTAGGTATGTATATGTGTGTATGTGTGTATATGTGTATAGGTCGATATCTATAATTATCTATAGCTAGCTATCAATTGATTGATTGATAGATGTATATATAGACAGAGGGCAGAGGGTGAGCTGAATATGAAGGGAGAATACTTAAACAATAAAATTTACTGTTGAGAGGGAAGTACTAGGAGAAAGAGAAAGGTAGAATGTAGCAAATCATCTCACATAAAAGAGGCAAGGAAGAGCTTTTACAATGGAGGGGAAGAGGGGTAGATGAAAGGGAATAAATGAGCTTTACTCTCATGGGATTTGGCTTAAGGAGGGAATAACACACACTCAATTGGGCATGGAAATCTATTTTACACTGCAGGAAGGTGAGGGGGAGGGAATAGGAGAGGGAAGATAATAGAAGAGATGGCAAATTGGGGAAAGGGATTATCAGAAGCAAACACTATTGTGGGGGACAGGTCAAGGGAGAGAATAGAATAAATGGAGAGCAGGACAGGACAGAGGGAAATGTGGTTAGTCTTTTACAACATGACTGTTATGGAAGTTTTTTGCATGGCTACGTGTGTATGACCTATATCAAATTGCTTGTTTTCTCAATGAAGGTGTGTGGGGAAGGAAGAAGGGAGAGAATATGGAACTCAAAGCTTTAAAAATGAATGTTAAAAATTGTTTTTCAATGCAACTGGGAAATAAGATGTACAGGCAATGGGACACAGAAATCTATTTTGCCCTACAGGAAAATAAAGGGGAGGTGAATGGGAGAAGGGGGAGTATGATAGAAGGGAGGACAGATGGAGGAAAGGGGTGAATGGAGTGCATGCTGTCCTGGGGTAGGAGATGAGGAAAGATGGGAAAAAATTTGGAATTCAAATTCTTGTGGAAGTGAATGTGGAATACTGAAAAATAAATAAATTATATATTTTTAAAAATAAAAGAGACATTTAAAAAGATTTAAATCTATGCTTCCATGGTCCTTTATTAAATATAATTTTTATTGCATTACTATCTGAAAAGGGTATATTTAATATTTCTACTTTTCTGACTTTGGTTTTGAGGTTTTTATGCCCTAATACAATCAATTTTTGTGAAAATGGCAAATATGACTGAGAGAAATGTAGATAATTATAACAATGAGAAAACATTCCAAAATTTGTGGAATGAGATCAAAGCAGTAGTTAGAAGAAAATTTGTATTTCTAAAAACGTACATCAATAAAAGAGAGAAAGAGCAAGTCAACGAATTGGGCATGCAACCAAAAAAAAGGCTAGGAAAAAAACAATTAAAAATCCTTGATTAAACATCAAAATAGGAATCCTAAAATCAAAGGAGAAAGTAATAAAATTGAAAGTAAAAAACAAATTGAACTAATAAATAAAACTAGCTGGGTTTTTTTTTTATGAAAAAACCAACAATAGAGATAAACTATTGATTAATTTAGTTTTTAAAAAGAAAGAAAATCAAATTATTGATACCAAAAATGAAAGGGGTGAATGCACCACCAGTGAAGGTAAAATTAAAGTAGGTAATTAGGAATAATTTTGCCCAATTATATGCCAACAAAACTGACAATCTAAGAGAAGTGGATGAATATTTGCAAAAATGTAAATTGCTCAGATTAATGGAAAAGGAAATAGAATACTTAAACAACCCTAACTTAGATAAAAGAAATTTAACAAGCCATCAATGAGCTCCCTAAGGAAAAATCCCCAGGACCAGATGGATTTAGAAATGAATTCTACCAAACATTTAAGGAACAATTAATCCGCATACTATATAAACTATTTGAGAAAAATAGGTAAAGAAAGAGTCTTAGCCAACTTCTTTTATGACATAAATATGTTTTTGATACCTAAGCCAGAGAGAGCAAAAACAGAAACAGAAAATTACAGACCAATTTCCTTAAGAAATATCAATGCAAAAACTTTAAATATAATAAGGAGATTATACCAACATATCACAAAGATCATACACTATGACTGGATGGGATTTATACTAAGAATGTAGGGCTGGTTCAATATTAGCAAAACTAACAGCATAATTGGCCATATTAGTAACAAAATTCACAACATTCATATGATTATATCAGTAGACGCAGAATAGACTTTTGCCAAAATACAATACCCATTCCTAGTTTAAAAAAAAAAAAAGTAAAGTAATAAGTGGAACCTTTCTTAAAAGGATAAATTCTATCTATCTAAAACCAAGCGCAAGCATTATTGATAATGGAGATAAACTTGAAGCCTTCCCAGTAAGATGAAGAGTGAATTAAGGATGTCCATTATCACCACTTTTATTCTATATTATCTATTCTAGCTATAGAAATAAGACAAGAAAAAGAAAGAATAAAAATTGGCAAAAAGAAACAAAATTATCACTTTTTGTACATATGATGGTATAATGAGAACCCTGAGAATCAAGCAAAACACTAATGGAAACAAGTAACAGCTTTAGCAAATTTGCATCATATAAAATAAATCACATAGCATCAGCATTTTTATATACTATCAACAAAATGCAGCAGCAAGAGACAGAAATTTCATTTTTAAAAAAGGCAGACAATATAGAATACTTGGAGCCCACCTGTTAAGACAAACTCAATACCATTAAAAAGAACTTTTCATACAAATAAAGACAGATCTAAACAACACCAAGTCAATATAATAAAAATGATAATTCCATAATAAAACAACTCTGATATACTACTTCACCTCTATCAGATTGATTAACCTCACAAATGCTGGAGGAAATACGGGAGAAAATGAGATGCTAACACATTGTTAATAGAGTTGTGAACTAGCCCAACTAGAAGAACAGTTTGGAACTAGCACAAAGAGATATAAAAATGTGTATGCTCTTTGACCCAGCAATACCACTACTAGGTCTGTACCTCAAAGAGATTTAAAAAAAAAAAAAGGAAAAGGGTTCATATGTATAAAAAATATAGTAGCTCTTTCTGTGGTGGCAAAGAATGGACATTGAGGGAATGCTCATCAATTGGGCTGAAGAAGTTGTGGTATTTGATTGTCATGTTGTGCTACAAGAAATGATGAGCAGGATGCTTTCAGAAAAACCTGGAAAGACTTAATGGGAACTGATCATAGTGAAGTGAGCAGATCCAGAAGAATATTGTACACATTAACAGCAGTAGTGTGCAGTGATCAACCATGAATGACAACCATTCTCAGCAATACAAGGAACCAGACAATTCTGAAGTGCCTCTAATGAAACATGTTATCCATCTTCAGAAAAGGAAATGATAGAATCTGAATATAAATCAAAGCATACTGTTCTTGTTTTTTTACTTTCTTTTTCTTTTCTTTTTTGGGGGAAGTGGGGGTGGGAATCTGTTTTCTTTCACTTAACTCTGTTTCAGTTTCCTCATCTGTAAAACAAGATGGAGAAGAAAATGGCAAACCACTCCAGTATCTTTGCCAAGAAAACCCAAAATGGGGTCATGATAAATTGGACATGACTGAATCACCTAAATACATATCACTTGCTACAAAGCCTTCATTTATATTTAAACAAAACAAATGCTTTCCTATGTAGTACCTCCCACAGGCTTGAAATCCTAGCCACAGCCACAATGTAGAGATTTCCTCCTTGAAATATTACCTGCACAGCATCCTAGGGACTAACCCCTTGAAATTCAATCAGCTCCCCAGGGACTGCCTGTTGTAATATGTATTGCTCTAGCCATAACCTACCAAATTTAGGAACATCCATAGAAAGTAATAAAACGAAAATAAAGGAGCCTTGAGACTCCCTGAAGCAGCTGCTCATTGCTTAAGTAAAAAGCATACCTAGCAAGAGCCTCCTATTTAATGAGAGAATTCACACATTCCTTGGGAAGTAGGTAAAGCAAATACAGTTGTTACCTTCATTTGGCAGAGGAGTAAACTGATTCTCATCTAGGTTAAGTAGCTTGCCTACAGCCACAGGGACCTTGGGAATTGATGAAGAATCCAAGAGACTGGGGCGGAGCCAAGATGGCGGAGCAGAAGGACGCACGTTTACGAGCTCCGAACCCACAACCCATAGAATTAAGGTAAAAAGAGATCCCCATAAATTCTGAATCACTGCAGGGGGTGCATAAATATAGGGGAAGAGATTTCTGTTCCAGTGAGCCCTGGAGAGCCATCCCCGGGTCCATCATGCTCCGGAAAGCGGACCCCACCCCAATGCTGCCCTGACCACGTCCCCAGAGAAGCTGACCCGAGCAGGCTTCAGAGACGGAAGCTCCGACGGAAGCCCCGGCAGCCGGGAAAGTCCCTCCGCCTACAGAAGCTACAGGTCAGTGAGAGAGAAAGCTGGGCTGGGGGAGGGGAGCGGAGCATCTCTGTGACTCGGGCCCCCTCGGGAGGAAGCGGTGGCGTCAGAGACGGGGGCAGGAAGCGGCGGAGGCAGAGGAGTGGGCGGAGGGTGAGGCAGCAGCGGCAGCAGGCAGGATCTTCATTACTGAAAGTCTTTACAACCTGAGGGAGCTGAGCCTGCGAGATGGCCCTGCCCCCACCCCGCTCTATTACTGAAGGCCTCCGCATTAAGCCCCTGATGGAACTGAGCCTAGGAGGCGGCCCCCCACCCCACCCCCACCCGCTCCGTTCCTGAAAGTCTCTGCAGAAAGCCCCTGAGGGAACTCAGCCTGGGAGGCGGCTCTGCCCCCACCCCAGCGCCAATTTGAATCTCAGAGTCCAAGCACTAGCTGGGCGGATCCAGGCGGGGGTGGAAAGGAATCTCAGAAGTCAAATAACTGGCTGGGAAAATGCCTGGAAAAGGGAAGAAAAATAAGACTATAGAGAGTTTTTTCCAACAAATGCAAATGATCCCGACCTTAGGATCTGATGGCGAGGACGAGGACGTATTCTTGCCATCAGGGAAAGATGTGGAGGGCGGGGCCTCAGTACCCCAGACACCCCAGGGGGGTGGCGGGTGGGCTCAGGCCTTGGAAGAGCTCAAAAAGGATTTTGAAAAGCAAGCTAGACAGGTGGAGGAAAAACTGGGAAGAGAAATGACACAGATGCAAGAAAAGTATGAAAAACGGGTCAATACCTTGGTAAAGGAGACCCAAAAAAATGCTGAGGAAATTAACACCTTGAAAAATAGGCTCACTCAATTGGCAAAAGAGGTTCAAAAAGCCAATGAGGAGAAGAATGCTTACAAAAGCAGAATGAGCCAAATGGAAAAAGAGGCTCAAAAGCTCACTGAATTTAATAGTTCTCTCAAAATTAGAATGGAACAGATGGAGTCTAATGACTTTACGAGAAACCAAGAAATCACCAAACAAAACCAAAAGAATGAAAAAATGGAAGAGAATGTGAAATATCTCATGGGAAAAACAACTGACCTGGAAAATAGATCCAGGAGAGACAACTTAAAAATTATGGGACTACCTGAAACTCATGATCAGAAAAAGAGCCTAGACATCATCTTCCATGAAATTATCAAGGAAAACTGCCCTGAGATTCTAGAACCAGAGGGCAAAATAAGTATTGAAAGAATCCATCCATCACCACCTGAAAGAGATCCAAAAAGAGAAACTCCTAGGAACATTGTGGCCAAATTCCAGAACTCCCAGCTCAAGGAGAAAATCTTGCAAGCAGCTAGAAAGAAACAATTCCAATACTGTGGAAATACAATCAGGATATCTCAAGATCTAGCAGCTTCTACATTAAGGGATCGAAGGGCGTGGAATAGGATATTCCAGAAGGCAAAGGAACTAGGACTCAAACCAAGAATCACCTACCCAGCTAAACTGAGTATAATACTTCAAGGGAAAATATGGTCTTTCAATGAAACAGAGGACTTTCAATCATTCTTAATGAAAAGACCAGAGCTGAAAAGAAAATTTGACTTTCTAACACAAGAATGAGAAGAAGCATGAAAAAGTAAACAGCAAAGAGAAGTCTTAAGGGAATTACCAGAAGTGAACTGTTCACATTCATACAGGGAAAGACAATATTTCTAACTCTTAAAACTTTTCAGTATCTGGATAGTTGGTGGGACCACACATACACATGTACATGCATGCACACACATACACACATGCACACACATATAGAGACAGAGAGCACAGATTGAACTGAATAGGATGGGACCATACCTTAAAAGAAATTAAGGTAAATGGTGAGAGAGAAATGTAGTGGGAGGAAAGAGGGGGAAATGGAAGGGGGTAACTATATGTCATTTAAGAGACAAGTAGGAGATGTTTTTAGTGGAGGGAAAAAGAGGAGAGCTGAGGAAAAAAAACAAAAAACAAGAAGTTTACCCTCATCACATTTGACTAAACGAAGGAGTGAAATGCACACTCATTTTGGTATGAAAACCTATCTTACAGTATAAGAAAGTGGGGGAGAAGGAGATATTGTGGGGGGGGGTGGGGATGATGGAAGGGAGGGCAAAGGGAGGAGGGAGTAATTGGAAGTTAACACTTGGGGAGGGACAGGATCAAAAGACAGAAGAGAAACAATGAGGGGCAGGTTAGGAGGGATGGTAATTCAGTCACTCTTACACAACACGACTATCATGGAAGTCATTTGCAAAACTACACAGATATGGCCTATATTGAATTGCCTGCCGTCCCAAAGGGAATGGGTGGGGAGGGAGGGATGGGGAGAATTTGGAACTCAAAGTTTTAGGAACAATTGTTTAGTACTGAAGTTGCAACTAGGAAAGAAGACATACAGTTAATGAGGAATAGAAAGTCGTCTGGCCCTACAAGAGAAAAGAGAAGATGGAGACAAGAGAAGGGAGGGATGACAGAAGAGAGGGCAGATTGGAGATAGGGAAAATTAGAGTGCTTGGGGTATTGGGGTGGGGGGAGGGGATAAAAGGGGAGAAAATTTGGAACCCAAAAATTTGTGAAAATGAATGTAAAAAGTTAAATAAATAAATAAATTTAAAAAAAAAAAAAGAATCCAAGAAACTAACACAGATTTATATGACCTGATGCAAAGTGAAGCGAGCAGAAGTTGGAGAACGATGTATACAGTAACAGCAGCATTATAACAATATCCAGCTGTGAAAGACTTAGCTATTCTGATAGATACGATGATCCATAACAATACCAAAGACTTGTGATGAAAAATGCTATCCACCTCCAGAGAAAAAACTGATGAACTCTGAATGTAGATTGAAGTATATTTTTCCATTTTATTTTTCCACTTTTTGTTAACATGGTTAATGTGAAAATGTTTTGCATGACTATGCAAATATGTATAATGGGTATCATATTCCTTGCTTTCTCAATGGATGTGGAGGGAGGGAGATAATTTGGAACTAAAAATAAGTATAAAAGGTAAGTAGATAGATAAAGAGAACTTCCTCCACAAATACAAATCAGCAATAGCTGTGCAATCTCTAACCTTAAGAGTTGACTGGTGCGCTATTAATTACTTGACACACCTGGTATGTGTCAGAAATGAGACTTCCTGACTCCGAAGCACACCCTTTGTCTATTCCTGCCAAGATCATGGGTAGTTAGGTTATGCCCAAATTATAGGGAGATAGTGGTCATATTTTGAAGCGAGGTGGGGGAGTTCTGCAATTTCAGAAAGGTTGCCTTCTGATAACATCTCTATGTGGTCTCCTGGAGAAGGAAGATTCATAAAATATTTGAAGAACATCTTTTCTTAGTTGGAGCCAGAGAAAAATCCGAGGTCCCTTCCAGTTTTCAAAATTCTATGCCACTATGAATTGTTATTAACACTTTGAAAAGAAAATGCAATGAGAGTTTCTAACCCTGAGCACTTTATATTCGCTATGAATTTTAAAAAGCAAACACCAAAGCCTTCACTAAAGTGTTCTTCATCATACCATGGAGGTGACACTCTACTCCACCCCCTAGGCTCAAGAATGACATTTTCTACCTTTTTTCCACTTTACTTTTCTCCCCTGTTTTTTTTTAATGACATGGCTAATGTGGATATGTGTTTTGCATGACCACATGTGTAATGGGTATTATCTTATTTGTCTTCTCAATGGGTATGAAAGGGACTGTGGGGAGGAAGAGAATTTGGAGTTGAAAAGAAAAAGAAAAAAAGAAAAGAAAAATGACATATCCATGGAGCCAACCTCTTCCCAGCACCACCCTTTCCCCTCATGTCCTAATAAACTCAAAGGGCTTCAAAAAGAAATTATCAGCTTAGCAACTCTTGAATGTCACCTACTAAATTATAAAGGTAGTCTGTGTCATTTGAAAGAATACCCTCATAGATGAAATCATGGAATTCTTACAAGCTTGAACTAAGTTCCTGTGGTACTCCAGAAAATCTCTTGGGTTTTCTGGATATTCCCCCTTCTTGTGAGAGGCCAGCTCTAATCTAAATCATTCCTCCTCATCCTGACCATTTTCTGAAACCTTCCATATCTGGAATCTTTCTTGCTAGAATAATCCCTGCTGGTCTCTTCCAGACAGATACTGATCTTGACCAGACAAGTATAGGATGGAGTCATTGCTGGAGTCTAACCTAACATTTTTAAATTTTTAGTGTTAGTATTTATACTTCAGAAAATGGCAAATACTACAAGCTGAGGCTTGATTTATTGTTTTGTTGCTTGTCTAGACTTTAAAAAGTGATAAAAAATGCTAATACTGCAGGTCAAACTTAAAAGTGTATCATGAGAACATATTCCTCTCCCCCTCCCCACATAGACACACCCCAGTTGTTAAGCATTTACTAGCATACCACTGCAATCAGGCTTTCCTGACTGCTCCTCAGTGGTTTTCCATATTATCAAAATTGGGAAACCATATGTCAGGGCATGGACTAAATCCCATTCTTCCCTATAAAAATAATGATCAATTAATTTTCAAAAACATGCATCTATCAATCACCTGCTATGTGCCAAGCACTGTGCTAAGTTCAGGGAATGTAAATACAAAGAATGAAATAGTCCCTAGTCTTAAAGAGCTTACGATCCTGAAGTCATCCGTTAGGTGGACTGCACTAGTGTAGGCTCTATTGTCATATGTATATGGGATATAATGGGAATAATACTCTAACCCTTTCCCCCATTCAAGACAGACTAATTTTTCCTTAAAAGGTAGTGAGACCATTCTCAAGACTTGATTGGCTCAGGGCACTAAGGGCTCAGGTTGCTGCTACTACTTACTGATCACCTGAATACAAAACAGTCACTTGGAACTATTAATATTTTTGGTAACCATTTTTTCAATAATATTTCTTTCGTAATCCTGTATATTTTATGTACCTAAAAACTTATTCACAGAAGGGCTAGATAGACTACATTAGACTGCCAAAAAAGAGTCCATGAGTTAGAAAAATGCTAAGAACCCTTGAATTAGAGAATGGCATAGATCTTATTGCTTCAAGATTGATGTGGGATAGCAGTGGTGACTCCAGAAACTTCTCTCAATCTTCTTTCTTCCCCCATTAAGCTCTAGAGTTTCTCTTTTCAAGAGTACCCATATGTCCCAAGCCTGGAATCATAAATGTCACACTATGGATGAAATGGGGGTGGGGAGGAGAAGAATAAAGGAAAAGGTAAAGAAGGAAAATAAGGGCTAAAAAAAAAAAGTCAGTTGTGTAAGTCCCAGATTGATGGACATTTTCGCAATTTTCAATTTTTAGCCACCACAAAAAGAGCTACTATAAATATTTTTGTACAAATAGGTCCTTTCCCACCCCCCACTTTTTTTTTTTATGTCTTTGGGATAGAGACCTAGCAGTGGTATTGCTGGATCAAAGGGTATGCAGTTCCAAATTGCTCTCCAGAATGGTTGAATCAGTTCACAACTCCACCAAGAGTGCATTAGTTTTCCCACAACCCTTTCAACATTTATCATTTTCCTTTTTAGTCATATTAGCCAATCTGATAGTTGTGAGGTGGTACCTTAGAGTTGTCAAAATCTGTTTTTAAAAGTAATGTTTTTGACAAATAGATTGGAAAAGTCATAGTTATACAGCTCTGAGTGCTTTAGTAAACAGCCACCATCTAAATCTAGCCCTGGATTCAGTGTGATGCTTACAACAGTGGTGCTTAACAACAGAGTAAATACTTAAATGTTTGTTGAACTGAACTCTTTTGTTTATTTGTATTAAATATCTTTTAGGGGTGTGTGTGTGTGTGTGTGTGTGTGTGTGTGTGTGTGTGTATGAATCTGTCCCTTTCCCTAGTTCTAATCTGCTTTTTTTTTCAAAGGTGTAAGGTTCCCTTTTATCTTTCAAGTTGTAACTCATGAACTCATTTCTGCACATTCTATTCTCCAGGCAAATTGGATAACTTTCTGCTCCCAAAACATTCTCTGATAACAGTGATGTTGTGAAAGACTAACTATATTTCCTTCCATCCTATCCTGCCCCCTCATTTATTCTATTCTCTCTTTAGACCCTGTCTCTCCTCAAAAGTATTTACTTCTAATTATCCTCTCCTCCCATTTGTCCTCCCTTCTATCATCCCCCCATACCCCACTTATACTCTTTCCCCCTATTTTTCCATGATTTTCATACCAAATTGAGTGTGCATGTTATTCCCTCCTTAAGCCAAATCTAATGATAGTAAGGTCCACTCTTTCCCTCTCACCTCTCCCCTCTTCCCCTCCATTGAAAAAGCTTTTTCTTGCTTTGTGAGAGATAAATTATCCCATTCTATTTCTCCCTTTCTTCTTCTAATATATTCCTCTCTCACCTCTTAATTTTATTTTTTTAGATATCATCCCTTCATATTCAACTCACGCTGTCCTCTCTCTATATATAATCCCTCTAACTACTCTAATTCTAAGAAAAATCTCAAGAGTTACAAATATTATCTTTCCACGTAGGAATGTAAACAGGTCAACTTTAGTGAGCCCTTATGATTTCTCTTTCCTGTTTACCTTTTCATCCTTCTCTTGATTCTTGTGTTTCAAAGTCAAATTTTTTTTTATTCATCTCTGGTCTTTTCAATAAGAGTGCTTGGAAGGAAGTCCTCTATTTCATTGAAATTCTATTTTGCCCCTAAAGTATTATACTCAGTTTTGCTGGGTAGGTGATTCTTGGTTTTAATCCTAGCTCCTTTGACGTCTGGAATATCATATTCTAAGCCCTTTGATCCCTTAATATAGAAGCTACTAGGTCATGTGTTATCCTAATTATGTTTCCACAACACTCAAATTGTTTCATTCTGGCTGCTTGCAATATTTTCTTCTTGACCTGGGAGCTCTGGAATTTGGCTGCAATATTCCTAGGAATTTTCTTTTTGGGGTCTCTTTCAGGAGGTGATAGGTGGATTCTTTACCCTCTGGTTCTAGAATATGAGGGCAGTTTTACTTGATAATATCTTGGAAGATGATGTCTAGGCTCTTTTTCTGATCACAGTTTTCAGCTACTCCAATAATTTTAAAATTGTCTCTCCTGGATCTATTTTCTAGGTCAGTTGTTTTTCCAATGAGACAGTTCACATTGTCTGCTATTTTTTTCATTTCTTTGATTTTGCTTTATAACTTCTTGATTTTCATAAAGTCATTAGCTTTCATCTGCCAGTTTTTATTCATTCCCCCAGCCATTTACTTGACTTTTGAGTTCTTTGTCAAAGTAATTCTCTGCTTCCAATGGGGGTGGGAGGAACGTACTGTCAACTGCTCAATCCCCCCACAATCTGTGGGCCTAGAGCTCTAGAAACAGCCGCTGTCACTGATGCTGCCCCTGCTGCTGCTGTGGCTGCCACAGGCTTCTCCACCTTCTCTGCCATCCTGGGGATGGGGTCCAACCACATTACTCTCTCACACAGATCCAACAGCTTTTTTCCACTGGACTTCCAATTTGTCCTCAGCCTTTTGGGGTTGTGAAGTTTGGAAACCACTACAGGTGCTAGTGATTCAGTCTCTCCATAAGCCTACTCTGGTCCCATCTGTGCAGGCTCAGCCCATGCTGGACTGTACTCTACTCCCAGCACTGCTTGATAGAAGCTTCCCATTGACCTTCCAGGCTGTCTTGGACAGCAATTTGCTTCATTCCATCATCCTGTGGGTTCTACAGCTCCATAATTTGTTTAGAGTCATTTTTTTACAGGTATTTGACTGGGTTTGGGGGGAGAGTTGTAGTAAGTCCTTGTTTTTACTCCACCCTCATGACTGTACCCTTGATTTTCTCATCTTTGAAATAAGGGGGCTGCACTAGATGACCTCAAAGGTCTCTTCCAATTTTCTATTTCTATGAATATGAATATATTTGGGGAGTGGCTTATTTGTAAAATTGTTCAGGTTTCTCTTCTGTATCAAAACAAAATGTGTCTATTTAAATCCATCAGTCCTATAGAGTCAGAAATGGGACTTAAACCTTATCCATTTATTCATTCATAAAAGATATAAAAAAGTGCCTGCTGTGTTCAGAGCACTGTGCTAAATTTTGAGAGAGATGCAAAGTTTAAATAAGACAATTTCTATCTTTAAGAAACTTGCAATCTGAGAGACAAGACAAAATAGATGGTTGTAAAACACAATATTACGTGATATTTACATTAGATTGTTGGAAAACAAAGCCCTATGTGAGATGATCATGTTTCCCAACAGAGGACAGAGATCCTCTGTATCTATACCTTCAGAGACTCTGTCCTACTAAGACTGGGAGATGGGAAGAAGAGTTAATATGTTCATATCTGGAATGTGGTCTGGGGCAGAACTACCTAGATTTCGAATCTAGTCAAATCTCCCCTCAATCCTCCTAATCTAACTGACCCCAAAGTATGCTTCATCCCCTCTGGCCATCCACCAATATATCTGCCCAGTTGGCAGCCTCAACTCATGGGTCCATCCCCTGTTCCCCCTTTCTGCCTCTTGCTCAAGGTACAATAATCAGTTCAATCTCTTGTACTCAAAAGGGCATGCTAGTATATTGCCCTATGGTTCCATGGACAATCCTTATGGCTGCCCCGTCTAGATTAAAGGTGCTTTGACCGTGAATATTGTGTACCTCTGATATTCTAGAATGTAAACTTCTCAAAGGCAGGGACTGCCCTATTTTTGTATTTGTATCTTTAGCACCTGTACCTAAAACATAATAAGTCATAGGCTTGCATAAAGGGTTAATGGGGTCAACAAGAATACACTAAAAAAACCATTCCCACAAACCCTTTGAAAATTACGCTCTATGCGCAATGAGACTGTCTTTGCTTAGTATTTAGTATGTTTACTGATTGATTGATTGACACCAGTTGAATGGGGTAGGGGGCAGGAATCAGGAAAGGCTTGCTGGAGGAAGTGGCATGTGAGTTCAGTTTTGAAGTATGGATAGAACATCAACAGGAAAAGGAAAAGAAGTACATATCAGGCATAGGGAACAGTGCAACCAAAGATATGGAGAAGGGAAAGTACAAGGAATGTTCTCAAAGCAGAAAGTTATCTGCTTTGGTTAGATCATTTCTGCACATGTGCAGAAATGAGTATGTGAGATACAACTTGAAAGATAAAAGGGTACAAGCTTGTGGATGGCCATGAATGCCAGGGAAAAGAGTTTGAACTCTGTCTTACCACATGGCCCTACTCATCTCAATCCCCGATTTTCTCCTTTAAATAGACATCCAGACTTCCATTACATCACACCCCATTCCTCCTCTTATCCCCTGGTCTCTCTAAGCTCTGGCCCTCCTTCTCCATCTTCTTCCATCCTCCCCACCCCAACCTCCTAATTGTCTCCTCTTCTTCTCTATCACTCCTAGGCCTATCCTTTCCATTACATGAAAGAATCTTCAAAGAAAACAAATTCTTGACTTTCTGGTTCTGAGGGTGCCTTTGTTCTGGTAACTTTGATCCCTTCCTAAGAGGTGCTGTTCTTCCTTCGGTTATGTTCTCCACCACCACCTCTAACACATACACACTTGTTTAATCTCCCCCAAGTCCAAGTAATAAGGGGGTCCAATGCCATCCTTCCCTGAAAGAGAAAGGAAGAAGGATAGAGAAATCATGAGCTCCCTGACCTAGTAGTGGCTATAAATGATGCAGGTTTTGTGGGGAGATGAAGAAAAACAACCAGGATAAAGACAAAGAAGAAAGGGGGAAGGGGAGAGACAGAGATAGACAGAGAGAGAATCTAAAGGAGAACAGGAGAATCTGAGGAAAAGAATGATGAGAATGAGGAGGCCTTTGGGGGAGTGAATTTTCAAGGCTTAGGCATCTTGCTCTCCCAACACCCAACCTAGAAATTTGACCCTTGCTGAGAGTCAGGCATCTGGCTCCTTGTACCTAGTGGATTATATTGAAATGAAAAAAAAAATTCCTCCCCTAATCCTGGCTACTGGTGTTTCTTCTTGGGTTCTGAGGTAATAATGGTAAATAGACTGATTTCAGGGAGAGGGACCTTGAGGTCCATGAGAAGAAAAAGAATATCCATGAGTGTCTGGGAGAGACAGAGAAACCTTTGAATTTAGGCTGTCCCCATACCCCACTCCAATTCCCAGCTCATAGTCACCAACTTTCACTCTACTCCCAAGACTATAAAGAATTAATTTCCTAGACTGCTGAAGTTATAGACTCCCAGAGTTGAGGGAGGAACTTCCCACAGTCCACTGAGATGCAAGAGTACCTGTGAGGTCAGGTTCAGATCTCACCTCAGCCATTACCTACATGACTTTGGGCATAGAATTCACATCTTGGTAGCGAGGTGTGATAGTAGATAGAATGCTAGATCTAGAGTCAGAAGGATCTGAGTTCAAATGCCATCCGCATCAACTAAAGAATAAAATAATAGTTGTACCTATTTCACAGAGTTGTTGTAAGGTTCAAATGAGATTGATATAAAGGGATAAAATGGGAGTTATTACAGAATTTTATAAAGAATTTAGCACAGTGACTGGCACGTAGTAGTTATGTTTCATTTTTAAGGAGGACCAGAGATATCACAGGGTGATGTCATGGACTCGTGCATGAATTGGATTTAGCTGAGGCAGAGTTACACAAAGTCATCAGCTTCACTCTCTCTTCTAGAGTCATCAAAGTCCAGTGACAGAAGTCGGGATGACAGGCAATGGTACAGGACACAGTGGATGACAATGTCTGACCAACCTCTAAGAGCTCTGCAGCACCTGCTCCAGCCACCTTCGTGATTGTTGGAATAAATTGTTCTTATCCACTCATTCTTCAGGGTAAGTCTTCACATTCTTGGGGTAGATATCCCCATAACTTGTACCTGAAGGCATAGGGTCGACACTTAAATGCTTGTTCCCTCCCTTCCCTTCCAGACCTCAATTTCGTTATCTATACAATGAGAGGGGTTAGAACATTCCCTTTCCATTTCTAATAACTTATTATTCAACTTATTTCTGAACAGGAATCTCTTCCACAGTAGCCCATAACAGGTGACAGCCTCTACTTCAAGACCCTAAATGACAGGAAATTCACTACCTAGCAATCAGTCCGTTCCAGTTTTGGACAGTTCAAATTGTTGAGAAATTTTTTCTGATATAGAATCTACCTTTTCTGCAACTTATTTGTTCCCATTTCTGCCTTCTTGGCACAATAAAACAAGTATAATTCCTCTTCTATATGACAGCTGTCATGTCTGTTAAACTTTCTCTTGCTCAGGTTAAATAAAATCCCAGTTCTTTCAATCAATCTTCATATAAATGGTTTCTGGTCCCCATAGCAAATTGTTCATCCTCCCTTTAAAAGACTCCAAGCTGTCACTATGGATTATAAAGATGTGTGGAAATCCGGACCTGGAGGCCTAGATTCAGATTGGAGGCCGGAATGAAATGAGACACTTATAGCCTAGACTCAACTTCCTGAGATCAGATCTGGCCTCAGACACTTTCTAGGGGTGTGACCCTGAACAAATCACTTAACTCTGTTTGCCTCAGTTTCCTCATCTGTACAATGAACTAGAGAAGGAAATGGCAAACCATTCCAGTATCTTTACCAAGAAAACCCCAAAGGGGTAACAAAGAGTCAGACATGGATGGAACAACTGAATTACAAAACCACTTACTATGTACTAGGAACCTTATAAAAACTCCAAAAAGTAAATATTATTATATCCATTTTACAGTAGATGAAACTGAGGGAAGCAGAGATCAATTGACTTCTCCAGGGTACTCAACTAGTTAAGTATCTGAGATTGAATTTGAATTCAGGTCTTCCTGACTCCAGGCCCAGCACTCTATGTGCTGCACCACCTAGCAATTACCCAACAACTTGAAAACCAAAAGACGGTTTATTTAGCCTCTTTAGTTTATTTAGGGAAAGGCTAGATTGATCCCCACTAAGAATCCTGAAGGAGAAGTTTCTGCTTCCTGGCATGCCAGCTTTTTGTACTAAAGACTACCAAGAGTTAAACCAACAGACAGATAATTAAACTCTGCAGACAGTTTCAATTTCTTTTAACTACTGTATAACCAAGGAGATTGAGGATGCTTCCAATATTGCCCTCTCTCCCTACTCTCTTTGTCTCGGAAGATTTAATTAGTCACAGTCTGTTACAATTAACTCTTTTTTAAACTAGAGGCCATATAGGAACCCATCAGGGTCCCTGTTCCCCCCTCCCCACCCTGTTTCTTTATGACGCTTGTATTAAATGTTAGGGGTATAATCACAGTAACTGATTAGGGGTTAGGGTATAGTCACAATAAAGTTAGGGGTATAATCACACAATAGCTCAAAAGTTCCCATTAGGAAAATTCCTAATACTTAGTCATTCTTATTTAAATTATCTAACTTAAATGATCTAATTTAAAAATATTGTTTGTCTATAGCTAACCTCATGGTTGAGGCAAAATTCTGGTTCTGGCAAAGTTTAAGTAAAGAAGCAAGCTCAGTGTGCTACAGGATGTGTCACTGGGCAAACAAGGGGAGGGAGAGTCTTGGAAGAGGTGATGGCAGCTGACAGCTTTAGCTTGAGGCTTCTGTTTTTCCAAGGACGTGAGGGCTGACATCTCTGCTCAGCTGCTCAGGTTCACCCATCCCTGCCATGACTCAGACCTATTACTTTTCCATTTCTCCTGTTTACCCAATGTCACAGAACCATTCTTTCAGTTCAACTCACTAAGTTCTTGCAATGGATGGGGAGGTTGACCCCCACTGCTGTTGCTCTTGTTTAGTTCTTGGGGTCTCAAAGTCGCCAAGACTGTGTGTTTTCCTTTAAAAACTCCTAGTTGCAGAAAATGAGAAATGTTGGAGAAGATGTGGGAGAGTTGGAACATTAATTCGTTGTTGGTGGAGCTGTGAGCTAATCCAACCATTCTGGAGAACAATTTGGAACTACACCCAAAGGGCTACAAAAATGTGCATATCTTTTGACCCAGCAATATCACTTCTAGGACCGTATCCCAAAGAGATCATAAAAATGGGAAAGGGCTCCACGTGTACAAAAATATTTATAGCAGCTCTTTTTGCGGTGGCCAAAAACTGGAAATTGAGGGGATGCCCATCAATAGGGGAATGGCTGAACAATTTGTGGCATATGAATACAATGGAATATTATTGTGCCATAAGAAATGATGAACAGGAAGACTTCAGAGAGGCCTGGAAAGACTTGTATGAATTGATGCTGAGTGAAAAGAGCAGAACCAGGAGATCATTGTACACAGTAACAATTCCAGTATGCGAGGAATTTTTCTGGTAGACTTAGCCCTTCATAGCAACTCAAGGACCTAAAACATTCCCACAGGACTCTTGAGGCAAAATGGCTTCCACATCCAGAGAAAGAACTATGGAATTGGAAAGCAGAATGAAGCATAATATTTTCTCTTGTGTTATGTTTTGTTATGTTTTTTCTTATGGTTTCTCCCATTAATTTTAATTCTTCCACGCAACATGACTCATATGGAAATGTGTTTAATAAAAATGTATATATAGAACCCATATAAGATTGCATACCATCTCAAGGAGGGAGGGAGGGAGAGAAAAATCTTAGACTTATGGAAGTGATTATACAAAACTGAAAATAAATAAATTTAAGAAAAACTTGGAGAAAAAAAACTCCTTGTTGCAATTTTTTTTCACAATAGAGTGAGATGAGAGGGAGAAATATGCTGATAACTGAAAACAATTAACTTAATTACAGATTTTAAAAAAAGGAAAAAAGCTAGGATAGTTCAACAAGAAAACAAATCAAAATCTTCCAGGTGTGACTGGAGGCCTCCTTCTGACTCTAGATCATGAGAGCCACAGACCATTCTGAGGGCTGAGAACTATAAATCCCAAAATGCCAGTTGGTTCTCAAACCCCTACTACACAAGAAAAGAAACTAGCCCTATCTGCTTGAAGTATACTAGTGCTCCTACCACAATGTAGCATCCAAAACTGAACTTTATAATTACAATATATTCTGATCAATATGGACTGCACTTAAACTGCAGCCTTTTTCCTTCAAGAATGCCTTAATGCCATCTAAGATCCCATCAGTATTTTTTCTATCATGTCACAATATTGATTGATATCAATTTTGCAGTCCACTAAAACTTCGAATTTACCAAATGAGTACAAGACTTAGACATAAAGGATGATATCATAAACAAATTAGAGGGACAAGGAAGAAATTATCTGTCAGGTCTATGGATAACCGAGAACTTTGTGACTAAATAAAAGACAGCATCACAGAAGGTAAAATGGCCAATTTTGATTACATAAAGCTTAAAAAGTTTTTTGTACAAACAAAACCAATTTAGCTAAAATTAGAAAAGACTGGGAAAATAACTTTGGAGCAAGTTTCTTTGATAAAGATCTTATTTCTAAGGCATATAGGGAACTGATTCAAATGAATAAGAATAAGTCATTCCCTAATTGATAAATAACCAAAAGATATAAATGTCTAGTTTTCAGAGAAAAAAATAAAAGTCAAATGAAAAAATTATCCAAGTCACTAATAATTAGAGAAATGAAGTCTTCTTAGGCAGCTTTACTAACCTGGAGTTGTTAGCTGTTCCGGGGAAATGTTGGCTTAATATCTCTTTAAGTTCTTTATAGTAAATTAATTTCTTCCATTTATCTAGGTTTCATTAAAAATGATTTTTTGTTTTTTCTCTCTGTGCACAACTTGAAGTGCCCCTGTTTCATGAAATTAGTAGATGCTTTAAGATTTGCGGTGAATTACTTCCTGGCATTTTGAACTTTTCTCTGGACAGATATTGGTGATGGTTTTAGCCCAAATATAAAAATTCCATTTGGCCCCTTGCTCCCTTCTTCCCATGCCATTGTGCTCCCAGGGATCCCCATCTATGAAGGACAACTTTCTGGGCTGGAGGAGGGAAGGGTCAGTCCTCACTTGGAGTATTATGTTCAATTCTGGGTGTCACCATTTAAGAAGGAGACTGATAAGCCAGATAGTATGTATGGAAAAAGCTTCATCAGTCTATGTCATGTGAGCAAAGGCTGAAGTAAAGTGAGAGGTTTTTAGCCTGACGAAAGGACAAGACACAGTAACCTATCCTCAGATATGTAAATGGATGTCCAGTGGGAAAGAGAATAGATTTATTCTCTTAAATAATAGATAAGTAAGAGTAACTGCTAGTAGGAAAGGCTTCTCTATGTTTAAAAATAATTAATATTTCATGAACTAGTTTTTAGAGGAAAAACCAAAGGCATATTATTACATTAATATTAAAAAACCATATTAAAATTATCCAAATCACTAGTAATTCAAGAAATGCAGTATTCTTATGCAGTATTTCTAAGTTAGAACTAATAGTAACTGTGAAAATATTGGTTTAATGTGTCTTTCAGTTCTTTATGGTAAATGAATTTCTTCCATTTATCTATATTTCCTTTTTAAAAAAGAAGATAATTGGTTATTTCTCTCTATGAACAATTGAAATACACCTGTTTTATGAATTTAGCACATGGTTTAAAATTTGAAGTGAATTGGTGCCCAGCATTTGGGAATGAAGGCTCAAGCTAATTAATTACCTAAACAGAAAGAGATTGCAAGTTCATTGATGAGAAATAAATTATCTCAATACATCCCTGGACTGGAAGGAATAATAAAACTAGGAAGAATAGGAAAAGGAAAAGACAATTTAAATTATAACCCTGGATCAAGGGGAAAGGTAAGTCTGAGTGACCTAGAGTTCAGAACTCAGATCATTTAACCTTGTGCATTTGACATTAAGAGCCTCTTCTCTCCAACCTGCTACCCATATGGATACATCCCTTCCTTTTAAGCCTGTTGCATTTAGATAAGTGCTTCACAGAATTTAAGATTTAGAAGAGATCTTGGCAGTCCAACCAGACTGTAGTGAGAATAAATCTGTTGTCTTAACACAACTGATTCCATTTTGTATTAAGCCACCATTTTGTATGAAATGTTTGAAGTCATTTTTCATAGCATGTTTTTCGAAATTAATTTAAGCATATATTTGGTGTAGGTTGACAAATAACCTGTTTGTGTTCATAAAGAACTAATAAACATACAGGACTCCCTCAGATAGAACAAACCACTGATGGGAAAGTTTGGTAAGCAACTTCATTAGTTTATGTCAGTAGGCATCAATCAGAATTGGTAAATAATTGTCCTTGACCACCACTTGGAATCTGAGTGTAACCAGTCAATGCCCATAGCTAGACCTATAAGAAATGCACCAGAGACTTTCAGTCTCTGATTTGACCTTGGATCCAAACCAAAGTGACTCCTACATCCCTCTACCCCCACCGGAGAGTCGAGTATCAGCTGTGTTTGCTTGAGTGTAGTGCTGATTGACTGAAATTTGATTACTTGCCACCTGACTCCTCAAAGGGTGACATATGACATGCAGTTGGGCAGAGAGGAAACCTTATTGGGTACTAGAACAAGATATGCCTACTGGGAAGTCCTGGAAAATCAGGTTGGTGGTTTGCTTCTAGTAGGATTAATATTTAATAGAAAATATAAACTGACGTTTGCATGTATATGATTAATAAAGTTTGAATGCTAGCATTGAAAAGTATGTCTAATTAATTACTGATTCCATTGTACTAATTAGCATAAGTAATAGTAAATCAATTTTGATTGCCCACCACTCCCTATATGAAGAGTACCCACTATAACACACTAAGTGATTGTCCAACCTCTACTTGAAAATCTCCAAGGAAGTGGAACCCATCTCCTCAAGATAACTGATTCCACTTTGGGATAGCTGATTATAAGAAAATTTTTCCTGACTTCAAGCATAAATTCAGTTCTTTGCAATGTCTACCATTGATTGCTTCTGGCCCTTTTGTTTGGAGCCAAATAGAACAAGTTTACTTCTCTCCCCCATGTAACAGCCCTGCCATGACCCCCACGCCATGATCCTCATATGTAAAAGACAGAAGGCCCTTCACCATCCTGGCTACCCTCTGATGAATATTCATCTTATTATTAATATCTTTGAACCATGGGGTCTAGAACTAAAGATAATATTTAGATGAGGTCTGGCAAAAAGTACAGTAAGATTACCATTTCCTTACTTCTAGAAACTATTCCCCTCTCATTAAAAAATAAAACTGGATTAATTCATTAATATTGTCGAAATGACAAAAGTGATCATCCAAGTAGACAAACTACTGGTCTTCTTATGAAAAAGAAAAGGAACAATGCTTTACTATTAGCGTGAGCTTAAATTCTGGGCCTTCATGCATTTAAAGGGCCTTTCGCCCCCAGTTCCTTGTACAAATAAACTTCTCTGGCAGACCTTCCAGCAATATGAGGGCTATGTGAGTGATGTCTGTGTTTATTGATTACCACTAGTACTTGTCCTACCCATGGAACCTAGACCACCGAATATAGGTTATTGGAACTGGAAGCTATCCAGCCTTATTTGGTTATCCATTGGGAAGAGTCTATGACATAAAAGATGTTCTACTATTTCCTAGCTCAGTAGTTCTCAAATGTGGTCCATGGATCCCTGGGGGTGTCTGAGATTCTTACAGAGAGTTCAAAATGTCAAAAGTATTTTCATAATAATACTAAGATGTTATTTGCCTGTTAAAACACTCCTCTTCTTTCCAAATACATATATATGTGAGGCCAGACTTTCTTCATATATTTCAATCAGAATAACATATTACAGCAAATTGAATGCAGGATCATATAGGAAAATCCACCTGTCCTTATGTAAGCTAAACATAAAGAAATGAATAAAAATACGTACCGGGGTAGGGAACCTGAAACCTCGAGACTACATTTGTCCTGAATTGTAAACCAATCGTCACTAAATTTTTTTTGTTTCAGAATATAGCTATTTTTATTTAAAATGTTATTTATATTAACATGTAATGGAATTATTATTTTCAAATTAATTAATAAATTTTAAAAAATTACCACTTTTCATTTCTAATATGGTAAATATCAATAGATCTAACTCACATAATCAAACACTTTGGAATTAACAATTTTTAAGAATACATAGGGGGAATTTGGAATTCAAAACTTTAAATAAAAACATTTTAAAAATCTTTTTAAAAGAGTGTATAGGGATCCTCAGACCAAAAGGTTGTTCTAGATGGTTCTAGATTTGTTTGGTTGATAGAGATCACTCTTAAGACACATATACTTGGGGAACACATTGTCAGAGTAAATGAAGACATCTCATGCCTCTAATCCTACAGAACCACTGACATCTTCTGGTAATGTCTTATATTGCTTCTCTGGATTTATTCCACACTGGGTGTGGCATTTCTGCCCTACATCTGCCCTGCAGTATTCATTACTGAATTTGCTCTCCCAATTTCAAGATGACTGCTGAGCGTTTAGCATTATCTGGGGGCTTCTCCAGTGGGGTTGACCTCTTTAGGGCCAGCTGCTAATAATCTCAGCTCCAGTCAGTTTGCAGTGGCTAGAATTTTTCTGATAAAGGCACATTGATAGCTCCTTAACCTTAGCTACTACACCCAACTAATAAAAGTCTGGCAAAGTGTTCCAAGGTTAATATTAAGTCCTTTTACTCCCTATCTTTCTAGTAATGGATTTCTCATTTAAAGTTAATCATTTTTTATTTTTAAAATTATTTTTAAATTCTGAATTTAACACTAAGTAAAATAAGCATTTCCAAACACACAGTAGAAGAGAAAAAGAGTGCTTAATCTCTTCCCCATTCCTTTTCCCGGGTCACTTTTTAGTTTATGATATTTTTACACTGCACTCTTTTTGCCCCTAAGCTTCCCTTACCTAGATCCAAAAAAGCGAAGTTCGTTGGTCTCCAATCCTCCCATCCCAATGTTCATGGTTTATAATTTTCTCCTGCAACAGCAAATTTTTCCCAGTTCTTCCCTGCTCCTTCCTTCCCTTTCCTTCCTTTCCTCATTTTCTTTCTTTTTCTCTCTTTTCTCCCTTTACTTCTTCCTCTCTCCTTCCCTTCTTCCTTCTTTCTTTCTTTCCTTCCTTCCTTTACAATAATTCCAAGAGAAACTACCAAGAGTGTATTGAAGCCAAAAGGACTATGAAAGTTTAAGTTATGTTTGCCAGGAGATTCAGACTAGTGAGTGGCCTGCACAGACAGAAAAAGACAGAATAGGTTAACAGGGACAGTAAAATATGTATTTAACAGTTCTAACTGGTGTCCTCACTATTCTTTATGCAAGTCACTCCCATTTCCAGACTGGGCATTTTCACGGGCTGGTCCTCCATGCCTCATCTCTGTCTCCTGCCTTCCTTGCCTTCCTTCAAGTCCCAGCTAAAATCCAGCTTTCTGCAAGAAACTTTCCCCAATTCCCCTTAATGCTAATTCCTTCCCTCTGAGACTGCTCCCAATTTATCGGGTGTGCATTTTGTTTGTGTATTATCTCCCCCATTAGACCATCAGCTCCTTGAGAGCTGTTTTTGCCTTTCTCTGTATCCCCAGTGCCTACCACCGTGCCTAGTATATAATAGGCGCTTAATAAATGCTTGTTAAAAAAAAGTTTAAAAATAAAAATAAAATAAATGCTTGTTGACTTGATTTTTGGCAAAGTATAACAGGTGATGTGTTTAATGTTTTAAATCTTTGTTACTAAATGCTTAGGAGTCTTTTATACTTCAAGCATTTCTTTTGTAATGAAAGAAATAAATAACTTTCCTGTATCTCTTATCCACTTCGTAGATTTTCTAGAAGGGAATTTTAGAAGGGACATCTCTTTTAAGGGAGATACATCATGCCTAAACTTTAAAAGCTTCTTCCTGGATTCTGATTTGGGGGCCTAATAAGTCACAATGGAGGTGAAGGGGGTACGGGGAGAAGGGAGGGAAATGAGACAGACTAACTTTCCACTATGCTTGTGTTGGTTGTTTCTTATGATTCAACTGAATTATGGGATTTTTAGATTTAGAATAAAAAGCTTAAATATTACAACCCTGTAAAGTGCTATTATCATTCCGAGGGAAGCAGAGGTTAATTGACCTCCCCAGGATCACAATAGCCTGAGGCTGAATTTGAACTCAGGTCTTCCTGACTCCAGCCGTAGTTTATCCATTATGCCACATAGCTCCCTCCTAAGTAGTAGAATATAAATAATAATAATATTCCCCTCATAAATTTGAGATATATTCACAAGCACATATATCATTAGTAGAGTTAATTACATGTGTAATAGAGAGACACACACTTAGGGCACATACATGAAGGGATATATGATACCTCTGACACAAAGAAGTTGATGTTTTCTGGTAATGATGTTATGTTGTTCTCACTAGATCTACTACTTACCTAAGGCACTTTGCCAGAGATTCTACTTTTGTCAGATATAATCAGATATGGCAGCCCTAGACACATGACTGTGTAGCTTTTCTTTGTTCTCAGCTTCTACCTTTTGCTAAAGTCATTGATCATGGTGCTATCTTTTCCTCGTGAAAAGAGTTAGATGTGCAACACTCATTTAATTTAAAAACCAGAGGCAGCTAGCTAGGTGACACAGTGAAGCTCTCTTAAGTCAAGAAGACCTGAATTCAAATCCTGCTTTAGACACTTACCAACTAGGTGACTCTGGATCAGTCATTTAATCTTTATCTACCTCAGTTTCATCATTTGTAAAAATGGAGATGATAGAAATGCTACAACTTTCAGACTTGTTGTGAGGACATATAATGAGAATATCCGTAAAGCACTTTGCTGCACTATATAAATGCTCACTATTGCTAGTCATTAATTACTCTTTCAGAAAAGCAGTCATGGACAACCAAAAGTCTTCCCTATGAGAAAAAACTTTTTTGGACCATCTTCCTTTATGAAGTAGGAGCTGATGAGATCACCAAGTAAAATAGTATAGAGAGAGAAGAAAAGAGAGCCCAGCACAGAATCCAGAAGGACATTTATGATTAGAAGGCATAATCTGGAAGAGAATTCAGCAAAGGAGACAGAGAAGGAGACTTCAGATAGGTAGGACAAGTGAACCAGGTGTAACAGTAAGCACCCCAACATATACAAGGGGGCCTGCTACCACAGGTTCTTAGATTTTCATTCATAAAAGGAAAGGCAACTTTTGAGGAGTTAGCAATCACTTTAATCAAGCACATGCATCATTCCTTTAACCAAGCACATACATCATTCACCTAGTTCAGGGGAGTCAGCACCCTGAACTTCAAAGAAAATACAGAGAAATCAAAGATCAACAGACATGGCTTCTTCTGCCTCAATTCAGCAGATAGGTCCAACTGTCTGACCATAGTTACCAGAGAGGGAAGCACCAATATCTGGGTTTTCAGAGCTGAGGGACTCCTTAGCGGCTTCCCAGAGTTCTTGTCTGGCCAAACAAACACTTCCAGTAAGCCCCAAAGTAAAACTTCAACTCAGAGTATTTATACCTTTTTTAGAGCCAGAGAGCATCACAACCCTTGAGAACTAGTGCCTCATTAACAAAAGGCTTGGGCCTTCCATCTTCCCTAATCAAACTCCCCTTAATGGGCAGGCCCATTAACGGCTGGAAAAAATCTTAATCACATTAAAATAATAAACAATACAAACACATATACTATTTCTAATAAAGAAACTTTTGTTTCTGTACTTTACTCCTAGTAAAGACTCTTGATTGATGAAGGCAAGATTCAATCAGAGGTACTTGATTATACTAAAACAAAAACAGCAAAAGATCCTATTTTGCTTTGCCATCACACCAGGAGAACAAACATAGTGTTCTGAAAACATAGAGAGAAGAGAATATCAAGGAAAAAATGATCAGACGGGTCAAAGGCTATAGAGAGGTCAAGGAGAACAAGGACTAAGAAAAGGTCACTGGATTTGACCACTTATGTATCATTAGTAACTTTGGAGAGAACAGGTTTGGTGGAATAATGATACTGAAAGGGATTAAGAAGAAAGCAAGAAAAGAGAAAGAGGAGGTCTATAGTAGGTGGTCTTTTTGAGTTTAGCTACAAAGAGCAGAAGAGATATGGCAGGATAATTAGTGAGGATGGATCAAGTAAGAGTTTTTTTCTGGATGAGGAAGGCAGAACATGTTTGTAGACAGAAGGGAATAAACCAGTAGATATGGAAATATTGAAAATAAGTGAAAGAGTGGGTATGACAGAGAGGCCAATCTATTGGAGGAGACAGGATAGAATGGGATCACTTGAACAAGTAGAGAGGTTAACCTTGGAAAAGAGTAAGGCCACTTCATTATGTGAAACAGGGGTGAAGGAGGAGATGGTGGTAAAAGGTATCTGAGTGATACGAGGTAAGGAAGAGGAAAAAAAGGGAGGTTGAGGGAAATGGCCTCAATTTTTTTCTGGAAAATATAAGGCCAAGTTCTCAGCTGAGAGGGTGAGGAGGGGGGAGCTATCAGAGGTTTGAGGAGGGATGAAAAGGTTTAGAAGAGCTACTGTGGAGAGTGGAATAATGAGTTGATAAGAGAGGTACAGTAGATTGCCTACCAACAGTGAGGGCCCAGTTGAGGTTACATAACAAATTTAGATTAGACTCCATCAGAATGGTAATGTGATTTTCTCCATCTTTGTTTAGCAGCATGCATATAGGACAAAGGTGACAAATGGCAGAAGTGATCCAAAGCTGAGGCTTGGTTGGGCATAATCTGTGATATCAATGTAGAGTTGAATCAGTTCACCAAGGAGTGAAAATGGGAAAAAGAGGAGAGTGTTAGTACAGAGATGGCCTGGGAGAAAATTGAGGGGTCAAGGGGCTGGTGGTCACAGTGTAGATGAAGAACAGTATTTTTTGAGAGAAGGCAGAGGGAGAGGTGAAAAGCCATTAGATTGTGACTGGATAGGGGGATTTTGGAATTTTTCAACATAGAGGGGATACATTTGAAGGTGATGGAAAGATTGGAAATATGATCATTTTTGCATGTGGCTGAGGTGGAGTGGAGGAGTTGCTCTTAGAAAGTGAATAGTTTGAGGAAATGTTTGAGAGTCAGTGCTAGGTAGCACAGTGGATAGAGCATCAGCCTTGGAGTCAGGAAGACTTGAGTCCAAATCCAACCTCAGACCCTGGATGGTCACTTTGCTGCAGTTTCCTCACCTATAAAATGAACTGGAGAAGGAAATGGCAAACCACTGCAGCAGCTTTGCCCAAAGAACACCCTAAAGGGGTCACGAAGAATCAAACACAACTGAAATGACTTAACAATAACAACGAAGTATAAAGGCAGGAGTTAAGGGATTGAGGAAACTTGTGAGCCAGATATTGAACTCATTGAGAAAGGAAGAGAAGTGACCTGGAAGTCTGGAGGACCCTCTTTCCACTCCCCACCAAGTGGGAACTACTGAGATTTTGATTTTATGGTAGATATGAATGGCATGGACCTCAAAGGAAGAGAAGTTACTGAGTGATGGAGATGGGGAGAATTTGGAAGTGGCAATGTGTAATAAAGAGTTTTCTAATTCTTCACCTTGATAATCATTTCATATCGTTTTTGGACTTTAATGAGGGTCAGAACTTGAATTAATCAGAAGAAGAGCCTGGACCTAACAGTCTCTTTGTTCTCTGAAGTAAACTCAGAGAATACCTCTTCTTAGGTCAACAAGGCCAGACGGGGCTGACTTAGCATATATTATGAGACCCTTAACCCAAGACACTATCTTGAATAATGGGATTTTTTCCACATCTTAATATTTTGTGGACATACACTATGTTATGGAATGTTAATGGTAAGGAAAACACAGATATCTTGGGTTGTAATTTCAACCGACACTTTGTCAACTCTCTTATCTTATTGTATTTACAACCTATTCAATTAAGAAAATTCCTTTCTCATGGAATAGTTAAACACATATAGAGATCATAAAACTGAGGGGCATAGACACCCTTGGACTGTTCTAAAACAGATTTAAGCCTGGTCATTCTTGTATTAGTCATTCAGAGGTTTTGTTCTGGCTCCATGTCTATGTAACTGCTAGCTTTAAGGGAATAAACAATATGCATTTAACCTGTTTGCCTTACTTAACCAAACTTTCAGGTTGACAACTTCAAGCAGTGAACTGAGAAGAAAGAATGATGGTGGGGTTAGTACTGGACAGGGTAGCCAGGGAGGCTGCATCATCAGGGAGTAGACAGATTTCAGTAATAGCTAGTAGATACAAAGAATAGAAAGGGAGAAGATTTAGGATTGGAAGGAAGTTTGCTGCCTATGGATCAAACGTTCTAGAGGGCACAATGGAAAGGCTGGATGACATTTGGTTGAAATTTTGGAGTAGGAGGGTTGAGGAGCATGAGAATGAGGAATCAGATGGTAGGGGTAGAGAATGGGGTTTGGATGATGATATATAGAAGTTTAGAGTCACTGGACATATGATTGTGAGAATGTTTATCATTGAGTGGAGGCTCATTGAGAAGCGGACTCCTTTTCCCAACCGAATTTGGATATCAGGCTGGAGGCAAGTACAATATGAGATGGGAGGCACATGGCCAGATGGGAGATCCCACTTCAAGAAGTCCTCTTCCCTCCAAAGGCATGAAATTAGGCAGAAAGAGGGTGCAGACAGAGATGGGAGTCAAGCCTGCTTAGCAGGAAAAAGAAGTTCCATTCCCTAACCAACTTTCCACTTCCTTTTCCCTCTAAGGACTGATGCAGTAGGAGGTGAAGGCATCTTTGCACAAGGGATTTTCCACATCCCATTTGGGATATTAAGCTGACAGCAAATGATGGAGTTTACCTAGTGTGAGCACAGATGGAAGTCACTGCTTTAGGGATAAATGGAAGACTCTGGCCAAGCCCCTTGCAATCTTCCCTCAGGGTATATACTATGTCCAAGTGGAGATGGAATACAGAAGGCATTCCCATGGCCTGAAGTCTTCTTACCTGAGGTGGGCCCCAGGAAGATGGAGGATGCCTGGCCTAGCCTCTTGTAGTTTTCCTTCAGGGGACAGAATTTGCTTAATAGAAGATGGAAGGCACAAGAAGCTCAGGAAGTATATTTACATATTAAAATGCAGCAATATTTGAGATTGCACCAAAGTGGAATCATTTCATTTTTAAATGACACCTAATCAAGAAAATGTTTATATAGGTAGTACTTCAACCCTGGTCATAAACTCCTTTCCTAGACTGGGACAGAGATTGTCTTAGCTCACCTTTGTGTCTACCTCGGTGTGTTTGTTTGTTGCATCTAATGATTTTTAATGTGGTTAGGACATTTCCTGGAAGAGATAATACAATAGTTAACTAACACATTTGTAGATACTTATTATTACCACTCATTATCCTGCACAGTTCGGGATAGGTAATTTTGATGGATTGAGTATTAGAAGGGAGGGCCCAGAGACTGCAGTGGAGAGACAGAGCAGAACCCCAAGTAGCACGCAATGTGCTGTGGGCTGTTTCAATAAGCTTTGAATGGAGACTAAAACTGGGGTGTTTATGTGGCTAGATGCCTCTAGCCACTCTCCCTATTTAAACTCCTGGTGTGACTGGAATGTGTGCTGGGGCTAAAATCAGTTAAAGGACAGTGAAGGCTTATGCACCTTAATCCATGCCTGCCCCTCCCCCTCATCTTTTTTTCCTATAAATAGCAGATATTTACTTTCAAATGTCTTGCGACCCCATTTGGGGTTTTCTTGGCAGAAATACTGAAGTGGTTTGCCATTTCCTTCTTTAGCTTGTTTTACAGATTAAGAAACTGAGGCAAATAGGGTTAAGTGACTTGCCCAGTATCACTCAGCTGAGAAGTGTCTGAAGCCAGATTTGAACTCAGGGACATGAGTCTTCCAGACTCCAAGTCCAGCACTCTATCCCACTGTGCCACCTAGCTGCCCCTTGATTCCCTTAATTCCTGTTTTTTGTTAATATAAAACAATGGATGGTCATGTGACCTATGTTTATTCAAAATTGCGAAAAGAGGGCATCATCAAAAGAGTCCAGGAAACCAGGAAACGTGGGGCACAAGAGAGTTTTTATCCTATCTTGGGGGCTCTGAGATACCGTAGAACAGAGCCCACTAAACCAAGATCCCTTTGGGTCACCAGAAGTTAATATTACTTATGTCATATTATATTTTTATTTTGTTAAATATTTCCCAGTTACATTTTAATCTAGTTAAGGAATGAGGGGAGGGAGGGAGAGGGCCCTGTGTGACACCTCTGTTATAGATGATTATTATAGATTATATGATTATTAATAACTTTTGCCAAACTTCCCAATGCAGATGCTAATTTGGGTCTCAGATTTGTCTTACACCCCTTAGGATAAAAGCACAAGCTGATAACCAGGATGTTGGTAACGGCTGGCAGGGTTGGGGAAGGGGGTGGTCAGGCATGTAAGTTATGTGGTCTTCCTCCACAGTAACCTTCCTAGAGCTGGTCCATTGGAGCAAGGGCAATGACTGGGAAATCACTCAGTTGAGTGGGAGGAGAAAGGTCGAGGAAGAATGGCCATTCTGGAAATTCCAAAGGTGGGGAACAGAGGACGACAGCAGACATCCTAGAGTCTCTTCCCCAGAAGTTTGCTTTCCACCACTCCATACCTTGCCAGATAGTGCCATCTACTGGTCACAACAGGAATCCAGGATCCAATGATGGAATGAGAAACTTAAGGGAAGGAGTGGAGAAAGGAGGTGGAAAGACCATGGTGGCACCCAGAAAACAAACAGCCCAAAAAACATCTGTCTTAGGGTCTCCCCCTCTACTCCCTCTATCTCGGAGGACTCTTGACTACCCCTTTTAGAGAATAACTATGCCCATAAAACTCACTAGTATCCTGCTCAAATAACTATGTGACACCAGTCACATCAACCATCTCAGGACTAACAGTTTCCTCTATACCTACAACACTATTATTGCAGAGACAAACTCCAAAAGACGAAAAATTGACAGCTAAATAAGACTTAAAGCCTTAAGTCTTGGTTAAGTTTTGGTTCCACTGTGGAATCAAAAGCAGTTCGGAAGCACAAGAGATAGAGCATTGAACTTAGAGAAAGAACCTGGGTTGAAATTTAATCTCTATCCAAGGCATCTGTGATAGAGTGATGGAGTCCGGGACTCAAAGAAAAGAGGATGTGGGTTCGATTACTGCCTCTGGACAGATTATTCAGCCTGTCAATACATGAATGAACAGTAAGGATCACTCACCTTGAGAACCAAGATGATTAATATAAAAAAAAAAAAGCTTTTTAAAAAATCTCTTTTGAATAAAAGAACACTTCCCGTTGAATGGAATAGAGTGCACTTCCCTTGGATCTCATGTTATTCATTTATTTATTAAGTGCATACCATATGCCAGGCATACTGTGCTAAACCCTAGGGATACAAAGGAGGCAAAAAAAAAGTCCTTCCCTCAAGGAATTTGTGATCTAATGGGTGTATAATCCAGGGGTATATGGGCTATTCAGGGAGAACTAGCACCTCTGGAGTGAGGGCTTGCTGAGCCCTTTTCAAGGCTGCTTATCTACCTTTGGTGTCTGTCTACCTGTCACCCAGCTCTTACCTATAGCTCCAAGAAGCTGTGTTGACCACACTGGTAAAATCATCTTGGTGGAAGGGCTAAACCAAAAGACCTCAAACCCAAGGTGAGCTAGGGGGAAGTCTACCCCAAGCATGTGGAGACTTCCTCTGGTTGAATAGGCATATGAGAACAATTTGTTACAATGGTCATGAAGGCAGCTGAAGTAGGGAAAGCTCTTAGAGCTTGTTCACCTCAAAGACACCAAGGTCCTCTGCATCCCAGGCCATTGCCAATCATCTCAACTTTTATCTTGCCCCTGAACTTTGATGACTCTGGAAGAGAGATTGAGGCTGACAACTTGGCCCAACTCTGCCTCACTTAAAACCTATTCACCAAGACATCACCCCAAGGTGTCACTGTTCCTCTTCAGAAATGAAGGATTGGGGCAGCTAGGTGGTGCAGTGGACAGAGCACTCACTGGTCCTGGAGTCAGGAGGACCTGAGTTCAAATCCAGCCTCAAATACAAGCTGAGTGAGCCTGGGCAAGTCACTCAATCCTGATTGCCATAAACAAACAAATAGATGAATAAATAGATTCTATTCAGATAGATGGATGAATGAACAAATAAATGATAAACAACAATCTAATAGGGAGAAAGGAGGAAGGAAGGAAGGAAGGAAGGAAGGAAGGAAGGAAGGAAGGAAGGAAGGAAGGAAGAAAGAAAGAAAGAAGAGAAAGAAAGAAAGAAAGAAAGAAAGAAAGAGAAGAAAGAAAGAAAGAAAGAAAGAGAAGAAAGAAAGAAGAAAGAAAGAAAGAAAGAAAGAGAAAAAGAAAGAAAGAAAGAAAAATCCAATATACCCCAAGTTTACTGGGCAGCTTCTGGTCATCAAAATTTACCTTCCTTTGGAGAGAAGGAGAGGGAAAGGGAGGAGACAAGCTGAGTTACTCAATTGGCTGGGTCCCCATTCAGGCAGCTCAGTTTACTCACAGGTTGTGTTTGTCCTTCATTTCCAAAGAAGACCATGACATCAGGGAAATGATGACATGATTTCCAGTTGACTTTGATTTGAATGAGGAAGGGCTGTACAAGGTCACTAGTCTCACTTTCTCAATCACAAGTGGTAAGGGAGGGGAGAAGGTGGATTACAAACAATGTTTTCCTAGGTTCCAACAATTTCCCTTGACAAACCCACAAACAGAAGACAATACAGCAGTTCTGGAGTCCTGTGGGAGCAATATTGCTCTAGACTTCGGGGATTGCTACTTGGTGGGTAACAAGACCAGAGTTCTGTGATGGGAGCAGGTTCTATAGTATTTGATTCACTTCACTTCAGGTAGGCAGGCAGAAGGATGCCAGGGACTATGAACCTTGTGAAAGTTTGATTAGTTCAAGTTGCATTGTGAGTCTGACTCACAAGAGAGGCAACTCCGAAAAAATCTAATCTATTTGTATATTCATTACATATATCATACTGATTTTTATAAAAGTTACAATTCCTTTCACAACATATACATATATACATATATGTTTTGTTTTTTTCTCATGGTTTCTCCCATTTGCCTTAATTCTTCTATGCAAGAAGACTAAGGTAAAAATGTGTTTAATAAGAATGTATGTGTAGAACCCATATAAGGTTGCATGTCATCTTGGGAGGAAGAGGGAGAAAGTTTAAAATTTATGGAAATGTTTGTTGAAAATTGAAAACAAATGAATTTATTTTAAAAAATAAAAAGCCACCTCACTCTTATGGCCTCAAGGCAGGGCCTGGGGTGCTCAGTTTGATTAACTCCCGCAGGGCTTAATTCTTGAGAGATCACCTAGAGCTCATTAGCCAGTCATTCCCCAAAAGGTACCACCTAAGGAACAATGGCTGGGTGTGGAACCTTGAGGAGGGTCTCTGTTCAAAAGTAGGAGATGTGTCATTCTCCCTGACCTAAGTAACTAACCTTAGAATTTTTCCTCCTGAAATAGTAGACACAACGGTCAAGAGTCAGCCTTGCAAGCCTCCAAGGAATGAAAGTCTAGGAGGAGGTTATCTATACAATAAATTGACAGACACCTTCCAACGCAGTGTCTTCAGGATCCTGTGTACCTTACACACTTACTAGCTGTGTAACCCCAGGAAAGTTGCTGAACCTCAGTTTGCTACAGTTTCCTCAACTGTAAAATGGGAATGATAATAGCACTTAACCGCCGCCCCCACTCCCCTCAGAGTTGTAGTGAGAATCAAATGAGATAATCATAAAGCAATTAGCACAGAGCCTGGTATACTATATAAATGTTAATGATTCTATTGATTATACCCTGGAAAGGGGCAGCTAGGTGATACAGTAGATGACAACTTTGACCCTGGAGTCTGCAGAACCTGAGTTCAAATTTGACCTCAGACATTTACTAGACACTAGTGTGACCCTGGGCAAGTCACTTAACCCTGTTTGCCTCAGTTCCTCATCTGTAAAATGAACTGGTGGAAGAAATGGCAAATCACTTTTGCCAAGAAAACCCCAAATGGAGTCATGAAGAGTCCATAGACTGAATAATAATACTTTGAAATCAGGGAAGAGGATTCTATATTGCTTTAGGGTAAACCTCATCCAAATATAATTAAACTTCAACAGATTCAGGTAAAAAATATTGACTCTCAGGGAATATGAGTGTAGAAAAGAAAAGGCCAACACAAATCTCCCCCCAAATAACACACATATAATACAAGATATATGGTTGTTGAGTCTGAGTTACCAGGAATGCAAGCATAAACACAGAATTTACAGCCCTCAAATCACTATCCTTACCAGGTTTCTTAATAGGCATTTTATGACTATTGCAAGTGACTGAAATAATAATTGACTTGGTGCCTTCCTTTGCATCTGGGCATAGAGAGTACTGGGGAAATCCTGGGCAAAGGTTTTCCAGGATTCCCCCAAATCCTCAGAGATTCTGCTACTAAAATGCAACTTACCTCATTAGCATACTGAGCCCACAGACAAAGAGGAACTGGTTTAAGATCTGACTCCTGCCAATCAGAAGTTGCTGAAAGTGGAGGCCAAAGGAGTACATTCCTTCCCTGTGGAGGCATTTAGGAAAACTACAAGTAGAATATAATGGATCTTATCTCTCAAAGACCTCTCTTCCCCCTAAAAAATCCGGGGAGAAGGGTCAAGTCAAAAAGGATGCTGGTCAGGGTTCAGTCACTGACTGAGAAGTTATTTTGCTGGCAACCCTCTACTTGGTTATTATTATCTAAAAGTAGGAGGTCAGGGAAAGTCTGGATATCCAGCACGGATCAGCAGGCTCCAGTATCTGGATGAGGAATTTTAGAGCCACTGACCTAGGATTCAACACAGAGTCCAGTCTGATTCTATAAGTGAGGGCAGTAATTAAAGTACTGTCCTTCAGACTATCCTAATGGGGAAGATTTGGGGACTTCTCTGCCGTTGTTGACTGGGTCATCAATACTACTTATTTTTCAAAAATTTCCCTTTAAACAATCTAATCCTTGGATGCTCATTCTTTTCCTGTTTATTGCATTACTTCTTTCACTTGTCTATTTTTTTAAGGCTGCCAGGTGGCTCAGGTGGAGTCAGGACCAGGATTCAACTCTGGCCTTAGGCACTTAACTAGCCCTGTGATCCTGGGCAGGTCACTCAACCTTTAGATTATCTGTAAAATGAGATTAATAAATAACACCTACCTCCTAGGGTTATTGAGAAGATCACATGAGATAGTATTTGTAAAGTGCTTTGTAAACTACTGGAATTACACTCAGTATTTCCCATAGGTCTTCCATAAATTCTGATCTTAACTAGGGTCAGTCTTAGGCTACCTTGTCCTTTTCATTAGTTTTTGGCTAAACTCATCGGGTAATACTGCATATAAAAACTGATTCATATCTGCTTATCTTTGTAGCAATAATATTATGGCAATAAATGACAATAATATTATATTAATAATATAGCAATGGAATGACAGTAGCTAGTTATTTCCTAGGGATGTCTCCAATATTAGGAAATTTTTTTAACCTCCTGAGAAAGTCACATAGAGTCCAAGGGGCATGAATTGTGTGTGGTCACACAAAGTTCCTATTCAGTCCCGGGATAGTCACGACACTATCCCCTGTAATAAATTCATTTACCAAGCAGCAGATTTAGACAAATAGGCATTAGGAACAGAGGAAAGCATCAGAAGGGGCTTATACTTTTTGCCAAGGTTTCTCTCATTCTCCTGAGGAAGGAGCCTCATTGTCAGGGGCCCAATGAGGGGAAAGGGAAGTGGCATGAGATGGATGATACTGTTGTTTAGCCTTAGTGACCCCAAGAGTCACAGCACACTGTCAGGATTGCTGAGACCACCCTTTTCTCTCTACTCCTCTCTTTTTTTATTGTTAAGAGACATCCTACTTTCCAGAGCTAAGGCCCAGCAAGTAAGTTGTGTCCTGAGTTTAGCATAACAACAATCCTTTGCTCTCACCCTCTGGATGAATTTCGCTACAACTAAATCGCAGAACTGAGCTCCGGCAAGCACAGTACAGGCCCAGACATGAAGCCCTACTATGAATGGACTTTTTGTCACTAGATAACCCTGCCTCACTGTTTCTGTGATGCCTCACTTATGTTGCTACACTACACTGTTTGATTCTTTGTCTAGCCACAACTATATAAACCAAGGTTCGATCCCACTGCCTTAAGTTTCCTACAAGAAGAAGCCCCAATATATGTGTCTAATTTCCTTCCCCCAATGGAATAAAGAAAGTTTTTTTGCTCATAACCTGTATGAACTCTTCAGTATTTTTAGAGTTAACAGCAGTTGCAAAGGTGACAACATCAATTGAAATTTATTTTCATTTTAGCCCTCATGCTGGGTTTGTACCTTGGGAAGAAGGAATGGGAGTAAACATTTATTCCTACCATGTGCCAGATACCTTGTTAAGTGCTTTGCAAATATTATTAAATGATAATGTTATTGTCATTCTATCACATGCGATCCCTGTAGACTGTGATGTCCATGGGGTTTTCTTGCTAAAAATAAAGACATGCTTTACCATTTCCTTCTCCAGTGTATTAAGACAAACAGAGGTTAAGTGATTTACCCAAGGTCACACATCTAGGTTCTGAGACCAGATTTAAACTCAGGTCTTCCTGATCTCTACTGACTCATCTAGCTGTCCAAAGATACTCTTAGAGATGAGGTTCCTACAACCTCATGATTGCTTTTGCGTAGCAATTAGGAGACTTCCCATTTAGGTTTTTCAGCTTCCCAAAATCAGTATTCAAAACTACTTTTAAAGGTGTTATCTTATCAAAATCAAAGAAACTTTAAGAAATTACTAGCCTCTATTCCACCTAATCTAAGAATTCACAGTGGTGGGATAGATCTATGCAGGGGTGGAGAAACTGATGCCTCAAGGCCATGTGTAGAAGGGTCTCCAACCAAATGATTGATCAAGTACTCTATGATGACCGGAAGGATTGCTGGAAGGAGAGTCATGAACTACTTAAACCTCAAAAGAATCTCTTAAATAAGTGGGGGTTGGGATAGTGATCCTACGCCTGGAATTCTCTCTTTCCAAGCTTCCCTAGCTTTCTTTAAATCCCATCTTCTACCAGGAAGCCTTTCCCAACTCCTCTTGGCACTATTTATTCTGTATGTAGCTTGTGTGTTGTATCCTATATATAGCTTGTACGTATTTATTTTTTTGCTTGTTGTTTTCTGCATTAGATTGTGGGCTCCTTGAGGGTAGGGACTATATTTTGCCTCTTTTTGTATCCCTAGTGCTTAGCATAGTGCCTGGAACATAGTAGGCACTAAATAAAGGTTTGTTTAGTGACTAACTGATCACACATCACTTTACTGTGGAAAAACTAATCTTTAGGCCTTTATCTCTCTCAAAAACGTAAAACAATTTTTAGACACTAGAGCCACCAATAAACACTTAAATCACTTTTAGCTAAGAGCTATAGGGTTGCGGAATTTAGAGGGGCTGCAGGCAGGGATAAGCAGAGGATAATGAAATCATTGCAGGAAAGCTGGCAAACAATTTTTACAGTCAGTGTTTCTGATAAAGGCCTCATTTTTCAAAAATATAGAGAACTGAGTCAAGTTCATAAAAATACAAGTCATTCCTCAGTTGATAAATGGCCAAAGGATTTGAACAGGATATTTTCAGATGAAGAAATTGAAGTTTATAGTCACATGAAAAAAATGCTTCAAATCACTATTGATTAGAAAAATGAAATCAAAACAACTCAGAGACTTACCACCTCATATTGGCTAATATGACAGAAAAGGAAAATGATAAATGTTGGAGTTGTGGGAAAATCAGAACACTAATGCATTGTTGGTGGAGTTGTGAACTGATCTGAGCATTCTGGAGAGCAATTTGGAACTATACCCAAAAGGTTTGATCCAACAATACCACTACTAGGCCTGTAGCCCAAAAAAATCTTTAAAAAGGGTAAAGGATTCACATGTAAAAAATATTTATAGCAGCTCTTTTCGTGGTGTCAAAGAATTGGAAATTGAGAGATGCCCAACAACTGGGGAATGGCTGAACAAGTTGTGGTATATGAATGTAATAGAATACTATTGTGCTCTAAGAAATGAGCAGGTTTCAGAAAAACCTAGAAGACTTACATGAACTAGTGCTGAGTGGAGTGAGCAGAAGCAGGAAAACACTGTACACAGTAACAGCAACATTGTCCAATGATCAACTATGATTGACTTAGCTCTTCTTATCAATACAATGATCCAAGACAATTCTAAAAAACTCATGTTGGAAAATGCTATCCACATCCAGAGAAAGAACTATGGAGTCTGAATGCATACTATATTGAAGCATACTATTTTCACTTTTTTTTCTTTCTTGTGGTTTTCCCCTTTTGTTCTGATTCTTCTTTCACAACTTGACTAATATGGAAATATGTTAGCATGATTGTACATGTTATCAGTTGCTTGCTGTTGATGGGGTGCTTGGCCTTGGACCCCAACCCTAGTTGGGCCCAGTGACGCAAACTATCTCTCCCTGCTACAGGAACAAGATGACCTCTGTAGAATTTCCCTTGTATGAACAGGATTATCTTGTACCAACAGAAACATCAGGTACTGATTCCCATAGTTACCATATACAATCCAGAGAGATATCAACTCCCAAGGTTATCTTGTTACCAACATAGATATAAAGACATGCTGACCCCTTAGGATCCCCAAACCCAAGCCACGTCAGTAGTGAATGACAGCTGTGTCCAAGGTACAGAAACTGTATGTTCACCACATAATTTGTATACTTGGCACCCCACTCATTTAACCTTTCCTATATAAGCTTAGCATCACTCCTGTTAGAGTTTGACTTCCTTAAGGAGCTCTACTCACCCTATACAATTTATACAAGTTACAATAAACTTTTTGCCACTTGACTAGAAGATTGCTAGAGTCCAAGAATTATTTCCAAACAATTCCACCCTGAACTTCGGTATTTTGGGGTCCCTGAATCCCTAAAACCCCATCACTCTCTTGGGGAGAGGAGAGGGCCTGAGGTTCAGATCAGCTGCTCAATTCCCCCAGGAGCTTTAGGCAGGGGTGGGGCCACCACTGAGGGCTGAGGTTCAGATCCCCTGCTCAATTCCTCCAGAGGCTTTAAATTGAGCTTCTGGGACAATGGACTCAGGCTGCTTTCACAGCCATTGAAGCTGCTCACCATCCGCTGCTGTTGCTGTTGCTGCTGCTACTGTGGCTGCCGCCGCTGTTGCTGCTGCTGCTGTGGTCGCCTCTGCTGCTACCAGGGGCCTGTGCTGGGGGAACCCTGCTCTCCTCTCACCCAGCTGGAAAAGCCCTCCCACACTGACCTTTGAAACTTTCTTTGGTGCTTGTGGGTTGAAGGATCTGAGACCCTTCATGCTGGGAATTCTGCCCCAGAGGTCTGTTCAGGTCCTGTTCCTTCCCGTGCTGTATGCACCAGGGATGGGCTCTGTTCTGCTCAGCATCCTGCGGGATAGACCTTTCCTGTCAGCCTTCCAGGTTACCTTTGGCTGGAAATCTTTTTCACCCTGTTGTTCTGTGGCTTCTGTTGCTCTAGAATTTGTTGAGAGTCATTTTTTACAGGTATTTTGTGGTCTGTGGAGGAAACACTAGAGTATATATGTCTTTCTACTCTGCCATCTTGGCTCTGCTGCTCCCTTATTTTTATTCAACACCCACCAATTGCACCCAAGGCTACTACTGACCCCGCTTCATAGTTCTACCACCAAAGGGCAGTATTGCTCACTTTGGAAAACTACACTCTAGATTATTCTAGAAATCTCAGAATATAGCTTGTTTATAGCTCAAATCTACCTTGAGTCTATTTTTGTATTCCAGGGCAGCTAGGTGGCCCAGTGGATAGAGTGCCAGGCCTGAAGCAAGAAGACTCATCTTCCTGAGTCCAAATCCAGCCACAGATACTTACTGTGCCACCCTCAACAAGTCACTTAACCTTCTTTGCCTCAGTTTCCTCATCTGGAAAATGAGCTGAAGAAGGAAATGGCAAACCACTCTAGTATCTTTGCCAAGAAAACCCCTAAATGGAGTCACAAAGAGATGGGCACAACTGAAAAATGACTGAATGACAACAAATTATACTATTGTTAGAAGACACCGCCATTGCTACTTGACCAACAGCAATTAGCACCATGACAGACACATATTAGGCACTTCACCAATGTTTATTGCTTGACTGACTGACTAGCGAGAAGCATGATGCTAGACTGAACTTGTTCTGGGCTTATAATCAGGAATAACTGAGTTCAAATTCTGACACCATGGGCATATCACCTAGTCTTCTTCTGCCTACAAGTTCTATGTAACTTGGGTTTAATAATATTTAGCTCACACTTGCTGTGAGGCTCAAAAGAGATAATGTGTCCTCCAAAAACAAGAATCTATTATGTTAATGTCAATTTCCCTCCACTAGAACATCAGTGCCTTGAGGTTAAGAACTGATACTTTTTGTCCCAGTACCTAGGACAGCATTTGGCACATAGTAGGCTATTAATTATGCTTGTTGAATTGGATTGAATCGAATTTAATTGATCCAACGATCATAATGTTTGAACTGGCCAAGCCTTGTTGATTCATCTCCAAAATGTCTCTGCAATCCTTCACTTCCTTTCTCTCTTCAAGTTTATGCAGGACCTCTCTACCTCTCCCCTAGACTATTGTTCAATCCTAACCTTTCTTCTGACTTTCAGTTTTTCCACTCTCATATCCATTCTTTACCTCTAGCACTTAGCACAGTGTTTGGCACATAGAAAGTAATAAATATTTACTGATGGATTTACATCTCTGTGAGATTGTTCAAATTAATCCTTCAAATTAAATTATAATTAATTTATAATAAATCTTAAATCTTGCCTTTTTGTCCCTTAATAGTTTGCAAACTCCTGGAAGGTGGAGGATCAATGTCCTCTCTAAATCAGGATCAGGAATTCTCTTCCCCACAGGCATACTCGCCTTACATAAATGCTGGAGGTGGAATGCAGGTAGGTGGGCAGAATAGCTACCAAGGGTGCAAATTCTGAAAAAATCGGTAGGTGGCACCCTGAGCTTGAGCTGCTCTGGGTCAGTTTCAATCCTCCAGCAGGAGTAGAAACAGTCAGCCTGAGCCCCTTTTCTGCATCCCCACTTCCAACTTGAGGCTTCTGTCTATCACTGTGCTGATGTGAATTGACTGGCTTGTGTTCCCTGCACCTATCCCAAGTTCTATCTCATTTCATTAAGTTTAGGTCTGAAAATTTAAAGATTGTAACTAATTTCCTAGCTTTTATCAGAATGGTAGTCATCCCATCAAAAGAGTTGGGGTTGAGAGGAGACATAGATACGAAGAGATAGATACAAGGGATCAAGCGAATCTATGAGTTAGGAAGAGAGGGGATAGGGAGAACGTAGTGACTGTGGTATAGTGCTAAAACTATTATATACACAACTTACATCTCTCCATTGACCTTTGAGTAACATAACTGATTCTTTGGACATAGTGGTATTCCTTGATTCAGAACTAAGTCAAATCACTGGAAGAATATACTCAAAGAATATCATTGAAAAATACTAGTATATAACGGAAAGGGTTTTGTTTCATGTATAATCTTGGGTTACCGAAAGCCTTCCGAAATTTCCTAAATACAAACCAACTTTCATTCTTCCTCCTATGCAATTCTGAGGCCAGGTTATCATTCATGAAAGCGTCTTTACAAGAAATACCTTACCTACTCATGAACCGTCTCAGTGATCTGTCCATTCAACAGTGTACTATAGATTTAGACTGTGGTATTCAATCTTTGTTCTATACCAAGGTCCCCTTTGGCAGCCTGTTGAAACCTGTAGACCCCTTTTCAGAATTCCATTAGAACATTATATATATTTCCTACAAAAAATACATAGGATTACAAAGGAAACCAATTATATTGAAATGAACTCACCATTTTTTTTTTATCAAAACAAGTTCCTAGATCACAGGTTAGGAACCTCTGCTCTACAGTGAAATGAGTAAAAGACAGCCATAAGAGGAGGAAACAAAAGGGCTGAATAATTCACAGACTGAATAATCAGTTCCTGAATAACCAAGAATTACCTGAATTAAAATTGTTCTCAAACTATTTTATTAAATTAAAACCTTCAATCACCTAATGTAAACTTCTGTGGTACATCATTCTACTGTTAATGCCTTTGGGATTTGTTTTATGAATGTTCATTCTACCTCATGTAGAGTTGTCTTAGTAATTGTCTTTTTTTGGCAATTGCTTTACTGAACACTTTTGTAATATTTATATAATAATCTTCAATCATGGTTTAAAAAAATCTCTAACATTGATGTTCTTCATTTATTTTCATTTTTCCTGTGTGGATTATTAGGCTGAACCTTTTTGAATGACTGTGAATGTCATTTAGAAGGCTGTAGAACCTAGACTGAAGAATGAAAAAAATATGAGACCACAGTTTGTTGTTGACTTAAAAAAAATGTAGGCATAAACCTTCCCTCCAACAAGGCCCCCCGAAGTCATTACAGCCTAACTCCCATTCTAGAAATTACTTTGTATTTACTTTGTGTTTTGAAGCACGACTAGTCATAAAGGCTGGCTGAGGACACAGACTATTTCAGTCCCTTACTCTGTGCCAGGTGGCATGCTAAGTGCTGAGAATATGCAGAAAGATGAAGGAACCATCATAGAGCTCATATTTTGATAGAGGAAATAACTATGCAAATAATTATGTTGTCATTGTTTAGTAGGAATCTTTGAGATTTGCCATTTCCTTCTCCAGGTTATTTTGCAGATGAGGAAACTGAGGCAAATAGGGCCAAGTGACTGCCCAGGGTCACACAGCTAGTAAGTGTCTGAGGTTGGATTTAAACTTCTGAAGATGAGTCAACCTGACTCCAAGCCCAGCACTCAGTGCGCTATGGCACCACCTAACTTCCCAAGTAAACTATGTACATACAAGATTTACACAGTGTAAATGGAAGGCAATCCTAAAGGGCAAGGCACTGGAGAAAGGACTCGACAATCAGGAAAGGTTTCATTTTTGACTTTGTATCCCTATTTCATCACAGTTCCTTGTACATAATGAGTGCTTAATAAATGCTTACTAAATAAGGAGGGCGAGAAGAATTGGACAGAAGAAGTCAAAAGTCCTGGATTCTAGTCAGGGGCATGCTGGTAAATGTTTAATAGTTGGCTCTATTGACAATAAAAAAAATGTATTTTAAGTTTCATCCACTTTATTAACATTTTCTCCCTCACTTCCCTAAGTCTACCATAAATTCCCAAAGAGGTTAATACTGCACCCTGCAGGGGTGGGGCTATAATTGAGGGGAGCATTGAATAAAAATAATGTGGGGGTAGAAACATAAAGAAAGAAGAAAATTTTGAAAAACCATTCTTACATATTTCATTTATTGCGTAACAAAGTTAAAGTTGTAGTGATTACATTATTTTCCAAATAAACACACAAAATGCAAATTATAACCAATCAGTTCACTGACAGATCTTAACAAGCAAGTATTGGCAGATAAGACTATTGTGATAGGAAGTCCAGCATGCATGGGCAGTAATGCCTGATTTGTTTATAATATGATACTATATGGTTACATGATGCAATATTGCATCATCAAAATTTCAATGGAGGAAAAAACTCCACAAGTTTACAATAACTATTAAATTTAAGATGTCATTTTAAAATATATGTATATATAATATTTTAAATGATACAATTTTTTTTTTAAAAAAAAACTGTTACTGGGTTAAAGAAAGTAGATTTCCAGGGAAGCACTGAGTAATTTTTTTTAAAAGGGGGAGTAGACCAAATAAATTTGGGAACCTCTGGTCTAAACAATCAAGAAAACAATACATCAAGACTTTATTTGTAGCTCTGATTTCCTATGGTGTAAACAAATGCTCACATTAGAAATCTGGGTGCAGCACACCTTTGGGTCTGGTCCTCAGTCTTCCATTATTAATCATTTTATGGCCCTGGGCAAGCCCCATACTAGGTTTCATTTTTTTTTCCTCTTGGAAAATAAGTGTATTCAACTAGATTATTTCACTACTGAGAAGAGCAGAGTCAGAAAAAAGTGAAGAAAAAAAATGGAAGGATTTCTGGATGCTTGGGGAGGAGTCTATGAGACAAGAATCAAACTAGAAGTGTTCTACCACCTACAGAGACTGACCAGTCTATATCCCCTTAATAGTTTATCAGCACATCTAGTAGCTCATCTATTTCCATGAGCTCAGTCAAAGCCTAAGACACAGAGGTGATCCTGACTACAGCATGGCAGGACATAAACACTGGGCCATATAGGGGGCTGACCCATGAATTGGGCCATATTGGGATCATAGAAAAGGTCATAATACACTAATTATATTAATCATTAGGCGAAGATGGAACCTGGAGTCAGGAAGACTTGAGTTCAAATCCAATCTCAGACACTTACTAGCTGTGTGACCCTGGGCAAGTCATTTAACCTTGTTTGCCTCAGTTTTTTCATCTGTAAAATGGGCTGGAGAAGGAAATGGCAAATCAGCCCACTGTCTTTGCCAAGAAAATCCCAAATGGGGGTCACAAAGAGTCAGACACGACTGAACCACAGCAATGCATCAAGGCATTGTGCTTAACAAATATATCTCATTTCATGCTCACAACCCTGACATGTAGGTGCTTTTATTATCCTTATTTTACAGTTGAGGCAGACAGAAGTTAAATGATTTGCTTGGAGTTGTGCAGACCTTAAGTATCTAAGGCTGGATTTGAATTGAGGTCATCCTGACTCCAGCCCCAGTGCTCTTACCTAATCTGGCTTAATAAATCTTAATGTATCTCTGCAAATTGAAGGGCTTCCATTCTCTATTCTGTTCCACCCTCATTCTTCCCTTACACCTCCTCTTCCTTCCTACTCCCCATTTCCACTCCCATATCTTCTTTTTCAGGTAACCCCAGTTTCTCTTCCTTCCTCTCTGAGCTTTCACCCAGGATCCTAGTGTGAGGATTCTTTCCAAATAACCTGGGTCATGACAAAGTAAGGTAAGCCAGAGGAGAAAGGTGGGGTACTTCTGGAACATTAGGGTAAAGATGACATGAGAATCTCTGAAAAGGAATAAAGCTTCTGCATGGAGCAAGAAACAGACCAAAATATTTCAAGTTCAGTAACCATATTTTATTGCAATTTCACCCTTGGGACAGTATGTCTGTATCTCTAAGAGGAAATGAAGCTTTAGGAGGACAATTACTAATTACAGCTGAGGAGGTAGAGTGATATCTGAAATTCAGGTTCCTGAATTTGGGTCAATAGCTAAGTGTGTGACAACAGAGCAAATCCCCCATCTGACACCTAACATGTTTCTTCCTTTGTCTCTAGGGCCATGTATACATCCCCAGATCCCACTAGAATCCAGGGTCTCAGGGATGATTTTGGTATCTAGGAGGCACATTCCAGGAAGAGCTAGGAAGGCGGAGGGCTCCAGGGTATCGGTTATTAATTCCCCACGTATTCCCTGGAGATTGATTGTTGGTACCTGGATATTGATTTAGCCTCCCCCAGCTGTTGCCTGGATATCCATTGTTACCTCCCCAGTTGATACTTGGGTACCAATTATTAACCCCCCAACTAGTACCTGGGTATCTAGTATTAATCCCCCAGCTGGTACCTGGATATTGATTGCTAATTCCCCAGCCTCCCACAGGAAGTCTAAAGGGCCTTCCTCCCCAACCAGTTCCAAGACCCTGACTCCCCCAAGACACTACAGGATTGATGTGCTGAGTCCCCCATGGATGACCAGGCAAAGGCTTCTGACGAATTCGGTTGTTGAGGGACCAGGAAGAGCGCTGGGTAGGGATTTCTTCCTGTGGCCCTAGAAGATCAGAACGGGGAGGCCGTTTAGGCTCAGTGTCCTTGAGGAAGGATGGGGTTCCAGGGGATGAACTGACTGAGTCTGAGCCTGGGGGGGTAACTACTGTCTGAGATCCACTAGCCATGGAAGGCATAACACCAAGAGAGTGGGAAGGACTGTCAGGCAAAGAATCATCATACGGGTGAGCCATCATTTGCCAAGTATCATCAGAGACTTGGGCTGATGATGCACCACTATCCAGGGGAGATCCTTGGAGCCCAGAATTCCCAGACTGCCAAGAGTGGTCAAATAGAGAGTCATCGGGCCCCAAAGGAACAATAGTCTCTGAGCCATCAGACAGGGGATCTAGTTTGAGCCAAGGATGGTCAGGAATGAAGGGTCCCAAGGGGTCTGCCAAGGAAGGGTATCCAGAAAGCCGGGAGTCAGATCCCAAGTCCTGCAGGTTTGTTTCCTCAGTCCATCTGATGCTCCTGGCAGAGAAAGCTGGGGACCCCAATGGGTTAAAGCAGGAAAGAAGAGGAAGATAGGGTAAATTAAAAAAAAAAAAAACAAAAAAAAACAACAACAAAGGTTTCTGGTCTCAGAGCTTTCCCCTTAATTCCTGCTCTCTACAGAGACCATCTAGCCTCCTAGTTCAAATCCCCACCCACCACTTCCCTCAGGCACCCAGATGTTTTGTAATTCCTTCCCTCATTCCATCCTTCCTTCCAATTCCTACTTGCCCCCAAAGACCCAGGAATAAGCCACTCCCCTCTTCATTCCCTCATCCCACAGACCTGGATTCTCTCTCCATAGCCCCTGCTCCCTCCAAGGACTCAGGTGTTCAGCCTAATAATTCCCATACCTGGGAGATGAAGACTGATCATAAACAGACCCAGAAAAGCCCAACTCCAAGTCCTATAGTCCTGCATCTCGTCAACACCTTGCATCTGTCTCCGGTAACCCCAAGAACTGCCAGCACTTTATCCTTTTTGGAAAGGGAGGTGGCATAGTGTAGGAACAGGCCAGGTCAGTGATTTAGGAGACTATAAATCATACATTCTTCTCAGATCCCTAATCCAAGTCACGGTAAGTACTTAAGTACTTACCCAGGATGCCCCAAGGAGAATAGGGTGTTACCCACATCCTGACACATGCCCCAGCTCTTAGCTATTCCCTCTGCCCTTTGGAGGAGAAGGTCCCAGCTCTCGACATGGCACAGGGATGCTCCAATCCAATTTCCTCACTCTCACCCACTCTTTCTCCTGTTCCCACTTCCCTGGAAATGAAGATGCACCAAATCTCCTCACCCCTTCCCTCTTCTCTACTGTTCACAAGAAAGCTCTCTCTCTCTGTCTCTCCTCCTCACCCACTTCTCACACACATACATTTCCCTTCTTCCTGTCCCTCTCTTATCTCCCTCAGGTCACCCAGCCTTTCCCACATGCTTCCTACTCTCCACCCTCAGTCCCTCCTCCCCAGAATATGACAGTCTTAATCACTTAATAACTGATAATTCCTCCTTCTCCCCCCATCTTTTTTTCCCAAGAGCCTTTTTTTCCTGCAGAGTGATCATTCCTTTCCCATCCCCAGGAAAGTAATTATCTTTCCTTCTTTTGAGACATAAGAACACATCTCCCTCTAAGAAGAAGATTACTCTTAGAACTCAGAGGGAACAGAGAATGGGTCAAACCAGGTCAGGTGAAGACAAGATAAGATACAATCTGCTTCAGTTCTCCTTGAGCTGTCACCTGGCTGGAATCTCTTTTATCTAGGCCCAGGATCTAGGCTTCCTGCTCAACCACCCTTACCCTAAAGTGTTTCCACTTTTCTTGTCTTCCTCTCCTAACTTTCAGGATATGTCAGTACCCTGGCTTCCTGTTCATTGGCCAGAAATGTCATCCTGGGATTGTTTTTGTGCCCCTATGGATTGGAATTTAGATCTTCCCCATGGGCTCAACTGTCCCAGGAACTCGGTAATCTCATCCTTGGCCTCAGATGAGGACGAAGTCTATAGAGGCAAGGTAACTTCAAGTGGGAAGTAGAAGCAACCTCCAGAAAGTCTTTGTAAGGAGATAGGAGACATTTCGAGAAAAACAAACCGGACACTAAACTTCTTTGGGGGAATGTGTCTCTACGGTGGCTAGCATACCTTTGGGGAAATGGGAAGAATTTAAAGTTTTTGGGAGAGGTGTTCAGGACAGGTAACCTTAGCAGGGCTGAGAGGGGGAACCCAAAGGGGAACCACAGCAACATTAAGAGGACCGCAAAAAATCACAAAGCAGAAATTCGGTATATGTTTTATTGATCTACCATTGGCTTTAGGCTCCGGAGAGAGTGGGGAACCGGCTCCATTCTCTAAGGATACCCCAGGTCCCCTCTGGAACAGTTCTGAAGTCTGAGGAAAGGGTAGTTAGGTAGGGAGTTGACTCAAGGACTAAGGGCAGCAATGGATGCAGTTAGATACATTTGAACTCCAGCAGCTATCCCAGGTGCATGAAGGACTACTTGGTTTTCCATCAAGGTGATAAAATAATAAAATAACCTTAATGTCCAAAGCAGTAGGATGAAACACTCAAGCAACAGATTGGACTTGATGAAAAGAGGTGGGGAAGGGGGGGTTGTAAGAGACATATTGCTGGAAGGGATGCTTGGTTGATAGCCAAGATGATAGATGCCACCACTTTGGAGAGAATAAATCGTGTATCGGGATGGAGCAGACAATGATTGTCTAAGCAGAAGCTTCATTAATTGTCTAACAACCGTTTTGGTTGGAAGAGTTTTAGAGGGTGAAATTCAAGGGGCATCACCAAGGAGATGCAGAGATTTGTCCATATTGGGATGAGGAGCTCTCTTGAATTCTAGAGAGGAAGCCCCATTCTGGGATTGTTTTATTCCTGGTGCTTTCTCCATCATCCGAAGGTAACGGAAGAAGAGCATTTGTGTGTGTGTGTGTGTGTGTGTGTGTGTGTGTGTGTGTCTGTATATACACTCAAGGACTCTCAAGGGGCCCTCCTTGGGGCAAGAAAACCTCAGGGTCAGCCAACTGTGGCCCCAGTGGTTTCACTTGGGCCAGAATGTCACGAATGGAACGGCAAGGGATGCTGCCAGAGCTGCTAGAACCACAGGGCTTGGCCCCTGCTGAAGGATCTATTTGAGGAGAACCCTCAAGACTCTGACTCACTTTGGATCCAAAGAAAGAAGAGGACACAGACCCACAAGGTTTGCCAGAAGAGGTAGAGCCACTCACACAAGGCTGGAAAATCACATTTTTGCTACTGAGGGAGCTGGAGCCAGAGGAGCAGGGTCCTTTGGAACTCTGATAACCACTCCCACAAGGGTGGGAAGAAATTGAACTGCTGGACCCACTAGAGCTACTGTGAATCACAGAGCTAGAGGAGGAGGAGGAAGAGGAGGAGGAGGAGGAGGAGCAAGGCCCCACCGAGATTTGGGAACCAGATCCACAAGGCTGAAGCACAGAGCTCCCAGTCTGGACACCACCAGTGCCCACAGGCTGGTAAATAATAAGTGGGGAAGAGCCTCCTGACTGGTAAGAGATACTGGACCCATGGCTAGAGATGAAGGGGTTATTGGAGAAGTATTTCCCCTCAGAGATGGGGGGCCCAGCAGCAAAGTTGGGGACACTTGGAGAACCCTTGGGGGAGTTCTCCTTGGAGAAGTAGCCAACAGGGTAGATTTTGCCCTTACTATAGGTCATACCTGGGATCAAGTAATTGTTAGAGGACCCACCTACCACTTCATAGCTACCATAGGAATTGGAGGAGGTGATAGGGGGACAGGGCTTGCCAGGAGCACCCCCATTGGGGCATGGAGGCCCCGCTATTAGCCGGTTTCCACCAGAACCATGCTGCTCTACCACCACCACCACAGGTTTATGGCCCCCTGATATAGAGTGGGAGCTGGAACTGGAGCCAGAGGATGGAAGAGGGCCCCCACTACAGTGTGAATAAGGATTGTCTGGACCACAGGGTGCTAGACCAGAGATAGACACAACAGGGCTACCACCACCTTTGCTAGAGGACATCCAAGAGGACTGAGAAATGACAGAGCCAGTTTTAGAGGTACCAGATCCAGACTGGGATGACCAGCTAGATGATAGAACAGGGCTAGAGCCAGACTGAGAGGAGCTAGAGTAGGAGGACAAGGATCCCATGGAACCACTGGAGCCACTGGAACCACCAGAGCCACTGGAACCACTGGAGCCACTGAATCCACTGGAACCGCTGGAGCTACCAAAGCTGCTGGAGCCACTGAAACCACTGGAACCACTGGAGCCACTGAAACCACTGGAACCCAATCCACTGGAGCCACCAGAGCCACCGGAACTACTGGAACCACTAGAACCACTGGAGCCACTAGAACCGCTAGAGCCACTAGAACCAGTAGAGCCACTGGAACCACTGGAGCCGCTGGAGCCACTGGAACCGCTAGAACCACTGGAACCGCTGGAGCCACTGGAACCACTGGAACCGCTGGAGCCACTGGAACCACTAGAACCACTACTTCCTATGTTACAGGGGTCATTGGGAAAGGTGATTCTGTTCGGATCTTTACAGGGATCATTGTAGGCTCGGACACTCTTAGCCAGGGTTCCTGGGGGAGGAGAGGAAAGTTCAGTAGAGTCATAAAAAGCCTTCCTTATTCCCTGTTACAATCAATTACTCTGCTCTCTGAATCTTCTCTTTTCTCCGTAACCATCCCTCCATACACACACACACACACACACACACACACTGCAAAAATTTAACATTACTAAGAGGCCTTGATCTTCTGCTTGCTGAGAAGTGACAGGCTTATGAAACTCTAAAATAGAATAAGAGAGAGATGGCTAAAACTGCAGAGAGACTCAACTTTGATTTCATGGAACAGAAAGACAGAGACAGAGAACGAGGGATGGGGTGCAATGGAGGTGGAGGAGAGACTAAGGTGTGACAGAAGAGCGACAGATCAGAGACCCTGGAGCAAAGAGAGATGGGGAAGGAGACCCAGGGTGAGATAAGGTAGAGAAGGTACTAATATGTGAGGAAGAACTAAGACAGAGAAAAGAAAGAAGTCACAGCATTAGGGGGAGAGGAAGGAACAGTGATAGAAAAAACAAGAAAAGTGAGGGACAGATAAAATAACTTGACCCAAGTGAGTCAGCATTTGGCTTAGGAATGGATCCCTAACATCTTCCATCCTGCTGCTGGTCATGTTTGGAAAGTTAAGGTGGGAGCCAGGGCCCAGGAACATCTAGGCCTGTTACTTCAGAACCTGTTGGTACCAGCCAGACCAGACACCACACCCAAAGACACCCCCATTCAGGGACGCCCTGAAACTTCTCCCTCCACTGAGACTAAGGCCCTGAAAGGCACCACTCGTCCATCATTTGAATTCCCTATTCTTCACCCAGGAAATAAACATTGTAAAACTTCCGCTGTCCCTTGGGGAATCAGAATCTGACTTCGTTCAGGTCATACATTCCCTTTGGATTCCTTAACCTCTACTTTGTCTCCAGTTCCCTAAAAGCCCTCCTTGCTCCATTTTACAAGCTCAGCTTGCCCTCATTTGTCCCTTCTCTTTTTCCCTGAACCACTGGGATTTTCCCCCTCTCCAATCTCCAAGTCCCATTGATAATGTATTAGAAAAAACATTTGACGGGGAAAGAACTAGGTTCTAATCACAGTTCTGTCATTTGCTAGCCCTGTGACTTGGAGCAAGGCACCTCTTAGTATCTATTTCTTCATCTGATAAATCACAGCTGCTTAGTAATCCAGAGTCATGAAGAACAAATTAAAAAGATGCTAGCAACAATAATGCATATGAAAATGTTTTACAAAGTCTAAAGTAGATTATTCTTGGGAGTGGTAACAGCATTTCCATTCACTGCTTTACTCTCTCCAGATTTCCATGACCCCTTGATGTCCTACCGATGTTTTTGTTTCTTTCATACTTTACAGGGACCTTTTGACTTTTACCCCAAGTTCTCAATCTCATACAGGTTTCTGATATTGCTTTTCAGTAACAGATCCAGCCTTCTTTCTTTCGCTGATAACCCGTTAACCCTCCCCTAGTAAGCCCATTCCCTTTCTCTGCTACTAAGGCCCATTCCTAAACTCTCAAATCCACAGGGGTTTGTTCTGACAATTCCCCCCCATGATGATGTCTCCTGAAACTGAATGCCCTCAATTTCCCTCCACACACAACACTTCCACACAATATCATCCCAATTCTCATTTTCCTATCTCTTCATCTTCCTTCTATAACTAATTACCTTCTCTTCCAGTGCCATATCCCACACCCTCCCAAGGACTCAACCTCTCTCCCCAAACATGGAAGGAGTTCTTAATCTCAGTCTCTTTCTGATTCTCAAACCAGGTGTACCCACGTATGCCACTCTCCATTCATTCCCATTCAGCAATACCTTCTCCCAGAGAGGACCCAAACCTTTACGCTCCCTTGTCTCCTACCTGGCAGGAGGAGGGCAATCACCAGCAGCACCATCAGGGTAAGTAGGCAACCCTTCCCTCGCCCCAACTGGGCTGCCCTAATTGTGCCCATCTTGCTTTCTGACTGATGGCAGCTCTGGACATTGGGTCCTTTATGGCAGGGCTGTACATTCCCCAGGCAGGAGTCACCCAGCAGAGAGGGGAGGGGAAGAGAGGAAGGAAGGACAGGGGGCGGGAAGTTGCCCTGGGGTGGGTTGGTGTGGCCAAGAGTTGGTGGATTAATCGGTCTGCAGCATCTGCTAGTTCAGCAGAGGTGTCCGGGAATCAGGTAACACAGGGTATGGACACTGGGACCCAAATAACTCCTCTCACCTGACTTGGCTACTCCTCATACCTTAATTGCCTAACCTGGAATTGGGCATCCTGACCTGATTGATAACGTTGTCTGCACACTCCTGGACCTCCACTCTCACCATGTGATCGATGTACCTTAACTCCAGGCTTTCACTCACCCCCCCCAAACCCCTAATCCTCCCTCCAGGACCCATGTATTTGACTTCTTCACCCCTTACCACACATAACACGATTGCCAATGTCCTTTGAGAACCAGGAATCCAAAAAATGAGAATTTAGCTTTTCTCCTTTCTGGAGGACCAGAGCTAGGGATTCATACACCTGGGTGCCTGTGATGAAAAAAGGGGGGAAGTGAAGAAGAAGGAGGAGGAGGAGGAGGAAGAGGAGCAGGAGGAGGAGGATGACATGAAAGGCAGCTAACATTCATATAGTGCTTCCTTTATGCTGGGCACTGTGCTAAGCATTTTTATAGATATTTATCTCATTTCATTCTCACAACAACCCTGGGAGGTAGATGCTATCATCCCCATTTTACACATGAGGAAACCGAGGCCAACAAAATTTAAATGACTTGCCCAGGGTCACACAGCTAGTAAGTGTCTGAGAACAGATTTGAACTTGGTCTTCCTGACTCCAGGTCTGGCACTCTATTGAGTCACCTAACTGTTCTCCCCACCCCCAAGAGATATGGCTGGGGCTCAAGTGCTTGGGTCCCTGAGGGGAGTACTGATATGCCATATTTATATATTGCTTATTTAATTACATAAAATATATTTTCTTCACAACTGTGCTTAGATGACACAAAGTTCCTGAAGGGAGTATGGAATTAGGAAATGAATGGAGAAGGGTTAGTGACAGATGTTTGGACCCCTCACGGGAGGAAGAACTTGGAGAGAGAAATGGAAGGGGATTTCGAGGGCCTATTTCGTATTTAGAATGTAGTTGGGAAGCCAGGATAGTGTTCAGTTCCTAGGGACAACAGAGCCATAGAGAATGAAGGTGTTTAAGGGAGGGGATTGTGTCCCTGAAAGGAAGCGAATGTGAAGGGTGTAGGTTTGTCTTGAGGTAAACACTAGTCTTGGCCACTGGGAGGAAGCCGGGCTGGTGCCCCCCAGGAAAAATAGGCCTCAGTTACTCACTCTTCTCCTACTCCCCACTGAGGATGGCCCTGACCCTGAGTGAGCAAGAGGCTAATAAGCCTAATTAGGGGAGGTGGTGGCCCCGAACTAACGCAGGGAGTAGCCATTTAGCATGTTCCCTGCCCTGATGAGTGAGCCAGAAACCTGGGTCTGAGGAGGGAGAGGTAAGCAGACTTCTGGGTCCTTGATAGTGACTTTCTGCTCTTGCATCACCGTAGTATATCTCATGTGTCTCTCCCTCTTCCCCTCCACCAGAGACATCCCTTATTAGAAATAGAGAGGGGGCAGGGAAAGTCAGCACAACTGATCAGTACATCGATCAAGTTCCTGGGTCCTTGAGAACCAGAGAGAACCTAAGAATCAGCGGCAAGGGGAGCAAGGAAAGAGATGCCCGGGTTCATCTCCTGGGCTCTCAGTCCCTTTCTCTCCCCACCACAATTCCGCTCCCTGGAGATGTCCCAAAGTGTGAGTCTGACCGTGGGAGGGTGGTTTCTGGGAGCTCATCAGTATGCTCCTTTGCAACCACAGTAGGGCCAGACTCTGGCAGCAGAGAAGAGGCCCTTTCCCCCATCCTCTCACCCCACCCCATCTCAGTCTCTCATTTACATTGCTTTGTTGTTAAGTCCAGTTTCAATCAAAACTTATAGTAACACAACCTGCTTTTGTCCCCAGGGCATTAACTGGCCTTTCTCTGTCTCCTTCTTTCTCTGTGTGTCTCTACCCACACACACACACACACACACACACACACACACACACACACACACACACACACACACACGCACACACTCTCTCTTTGTCTCAGACATTCTCCCATGCTCTTCTCTCTCTGCCTTTTAATAATCTCTGTCTCTGCCTGGCCCTCAGTGCTTCTCTTTACCTCTTTGTGTCCCTCTTCTTTCCTTCTGCTTTCCTTCTCTTAATGCCTAAAAGGCCAAACAAAGGAGTTGAGTGTACGGGAGGGCAGAGGGGCACAAGTTCCTGTTACTTCACTGCCTATCTCCATGCTCCCCCCACTCCCCATCCCCACCTAAGGAGAAAACAAACAGGACAGTTCCTCATCCTCAAGTAAGTCAAGCACTAGATTCAGGGCTCACTCTCCCATCCACCCTGCCCCCAGAAAGAGAAAAAGAAACATTGGGATACTTTGACTAAGTCACTTAACCTCTCTGAGGCTCATCCATAAAATGGGGATAAAAATACCTGTTACCACCTACCTCACTGGGTGGTTTTAAGAATTAAGCAAGACCCTCTATTAAAAAACAAAACCATTTTGTACAGTTGTAAAGCACTATTTAGCCCAGCTATTGCTATCATTAATGATGCTCTCTCTCCACTTAATGCGACTCTAGTCTGCTTCCCCATTGATCTCCCCTCCACCTGTAACTTTTACCAGTCCCTCCCCCACTCCTAGGATTTAAGGATGGATGTCTCTCTGGCTCCTCCACCATGGACTTGAGGAGGAGGAATCTTTAAGGAGGGAAAGCTTAGACAACTGTAAGGAGGAGGCAGTGGGTAGTGTATTTGCAACTAAGAGGGAAGAGACAAGGGACAGTAAGGGGAGGATGGGGAAGGAGTCCTTCAGATACCATAGGAGAGTAGGGTATCTGCACCTATTTCTTCTCTAGGAGTGGGTGAGGTTGTGTAGCCCTGTGGATTATTCTACACCAGCCTCCTCACTCTATTCCAGAGAAGTTGCATTGTTTCCAAGGAGCATTCCTGAGTGTTGAGGTCAGAACCTAGAAGTGTGGGCTGGGACAGAAACAAGGAGGATTCATTCCTTTCCTGGCTTCCTTTCGGGGCCCAACGCTCCACCCACAGAGTTCTATAAAATGAGTTGTAACCCCTTCTACCAATCTCACTTCTAGTTTACACTACTTGTCTCTATTTCAATGAATTCTATATTATTTTTCCCTATTCCAATTGACTCTACACTACTTCCTAATACAAGCCACTCTCACTATTCTAATTTGACATAATTTTTTGTAACTCTTCTATTCTCACTCTTGCCCTCCATGAGCCTTTACTATGCTAGAGGGATCCCAAACTTTATTTCACCAAATGTGGGAGGAAACTTCTACTCTCCGAACCACCTCTAGGATAGAATTAATAAGTGTTACTTCCTAATGAAAATTATACAAAAGAAGAATGGTTCCTTCTGGAATAATGGATTTCCCATGACAAGAAAAGATGATAGTTACTCATTGGGGACATTGTAGAAGAGATTCCTATGTGGCTACAGGTTAGACTAGGTCAGGGGCGGGGAACTTGTGGCCTCGAGGCCACATGTGCGCTCTCTAGGTCCTCAAGAAAGGTCCTTCACAGAACAAATCCCCTTAATAAAAGGATGTGTTCTGTAAAACTTGGACTCAGTTAAAAGGCTACACCCAAGGACCTAAATAGAAGGCCATATGTGGCCTTGAGGCCAAAGGTTCCCCACCCCTGGAATAGATAGTGTCTAAGGTCCAACCCTGAGATTTTGTGATACTAAGAATTGAAGTAGAGAGATATTGTTCACTTATTAGAACTCCATCAAAAATCTTGCACATGAAACAAGCAAGGATAGGGTTCAGGTTATCCACTGATCTCTCCAGTTTCCTCCAAGCTCCAGTAAGATCTTGGACCTGAACTTGACAAACTACCCAGAATGCCAATGACCTTGACCTTGAAGGAGAGGGTTCATGGGTAGGAAACACATAAGACTTGGAAGCTGAGAAAATGAGATGTGGAGAAGCAAATTATGTCTGGAGTATATTGTGTGCTGTTTATCAAGTGCAGGTTAGAAAATAATTAGCAAAGAAAAAAATCATTTATTAAGTGCTTACTATGTGCCAAGAAGCTCCAGGGAAACAAAGAAAGGCAAAAAATGGTCACTGTCCTAAAGAGCTCACATTCTAAACAGATGAGTCCTCATGTAAATAACTACACACATACAAGATATATAGAGGAGAAATGACAGGTAATCTCAGAGAGGAAGGCATTAGATGGGGAGATGTGGGGAGCTAAATGAAAATAAGAATTGAGCTGAGATGTGAAGGAAACCAAGAAAGCTAAGAGGAAAAAAATGAGGGGAGAGATCATTCGAAGTTTGGGAGACAGCTAGTGCAAAGCCACAGAGATGGAATAGGGAATAAAGTGTTCGAGGAACAGCAAATAGGCCAGATATGGATCACGGAGAATGTAAGGTGAGCGAAGTATAAGAAGACTGGAAAGATAGAAGGGGGCCATTTTTACATAGGACTATAAATGCAAGAGGAGTTTATGTTTTATCCTGAAGAGAAGGGAAAATAAGTGAGCTACTACAGTTTATTAGATGGGAGAGGAAGTTCACTGTGGTGGGTGGATGAAGGATAGATTGCAGCAGGGTGAGATGAAACACGGAACAATTAGAAGGTTCTTATAATAGTCCAGGCAAGACTTGATGAGGGCATGAATTGGGGTGGTGGTTTTGTGAGTGGAGAGAAGGGAATGTATGTCAGAGGCAACGTGAAGGTAAAAAAGATACAACTTTGTCACAGATTATAAATATAGGGCAAGTGATGATGTCAAGTTGTGAGAGTGAGTGACTGGGAAGACAGTATCACCCTTGACAATAATAGAGAAGTTTGGAAGAAAGGACGATTTGAGGGGAAAGATAACGAGTTCTGTTTTGGACATTGTGACTTTGAAATGTCTATGGAAACATCCAGTTCAAAACGTCCCAAAGGCAGTTGGTAATGTTACCACATATGTAAGTCAGCAGAGTAGGGCTGATATATATGTATGGTAATCCTCTACATAGAGATGATCATTGGATCCATGAGAACTGATCACCAAGTAAAATAGGATAGAGGGAGAAGAAAAGAGGGCCCAGGACAGAGTCTTGGGAAACATTCATGGTTAACACATGATCCAAATAAAGATCCAGCAAAGGAGAATGAGAAAGAGCAGTCAGACAGGTAAGAGAAAAACCATGATTGAATGGTGTTGAAAAAAAAGAAGGAAAGAGTATACAGTAGAGAAGAAATTGATTAACCATGCCAAAATCTGCAGAGGGGTCGAGAAGGATAAGTATGAACAAAAACAATGACATGTGGCATTAAAGAAATAATTGATAATTTTGGTAATCAGAAGCCAGATTACAGAGGGTTTAGAAAAATGAGAGAGGAAGTGGAATGATCTAATATAGATAGTTTTCTCAAGAAATTTATCAAAGTTGGGGAGGAAAATATGGAATAATATAAATAATGGAAGGATGGTGGAGACATGAGCATGTTTTTAGACAATTGGGAAAGAGGCAGTAATTAGGAAGAGATGGATGGAGAAGAGAAAAATTGAGGATGAGAGTAGTGAAATCTGCTTAAAAAGGTAAAAGGGGGTAGAGCTCAAGGTGCATGTAGAGAAGATAGATTTAACAAGGAAGATCATTTCTTCATGTAAGATAGAAATGAAGGAAGATATAGTTGGGAAAGATGTCTGAATGAGTTGAGATAAGAAGGAGGGGAGAAGAGGGTGCTCTCAACAAATGACGTCCATTTTTTTTTCAGTGAAGTATAAGTCAAAGTCCTCAGGAGAGGGGGTTGGGGGAAGGATTTCCATAGGAGGCTTGAGGAGAGATGAGAAAGTTTGATACAACTCCTATGGAGGAATGAGATTGTGAGTCTAATAGGGAGATAAATGCCTTCCTTCAGTACAGATCCAATTGAGATTAGATGCCATAAATCAGTAGTGGAATTAGTTGTCAGGGTTTCATGATTTTCTTCAGCTCTATCCAGCAGGATGTAAACGGAAGCAAAGAAAGTAGATGACAGAAGTAATTCAGGATTGGGTTTGTCAAGACATGATTGGCAATAGGACAAAGGGATGGGGCTTTCAAAGGAGAAGATGGTGTAAGGCTAAATTAGCTCTTAAGGAGTTGAGATAGAGAAGATGGGAGATGGCAGCCAACTCAGAGTTGATGACCTGGGAGAACTGAGGAGTAGAGAGAATGGAGGTCATAGTGGGGATGAAGAACAATGTTGGGGATTGTAGGGCACTGGGAAATCTGGAATCATAAGACATTATGATTAGATCAAGGCATTTCAGAGACAGTGAACATAGAACTGAAACACTTGCAAGTGATGGATAAATCAAGGGTATAAGCATCTCTGTGTATAGCTGAGGTAAGGTAAGGAGGAGTAGATCGTGGAGTAGGAACTGAGAAATTAGTTTATTTGAGGGATGTCTATTGAAGTCCCCTAGTATGAGAATAGGAGTTGGGGTGGAGAGAAAAACCAGGCACTGAATTGGTTGAGGAAAGAAGAGCCTAGGGCTCAATAGAGGGCCACCAGGATCTGGGTCAAATGACAAATGTAGATGGAATGAATTGGAAAGTAGGGTGAGTTTTGTGCTATGCTTTATCTCAAGGCCTGTCTCTTTCTTCTTCTCAATATGAGGCATGGGAGAGGTAGCAACACCATGAACTTTCCCTGAGAGTTCACAGACCTGAACAAATAGCCATCACTTGCTTCCCAAGCCAGACCAAGGTAATAAATAGGAAAGAAAAAGAGAGATCTGTTATATGAAGCCCAAATTTTCCCCTAGACTGTTGTTACTGGTGAGCCAGAATTCCAGGACAAAGGAGGAAGATTAGAGGGGCTTTTTACATGGGCTGTTCCCCTATCCATTGCTAATGAGTGGGTTACCTTGCCATAGCAATCCCATTACACAGATGCTATATGGTAATAGCTGTGTTACAAAGACAAAAAAAAAACAAAAACATGCAAAGTAATACCTCCTGAAAGGAGTGAGCAGTATGGAAAACAAAGATTAGAAATCCCAAACTTTGTCTCTCCACTTTGGAAGGACCAAGTCTTGGAGCTTAACAATCTGATCTATGTGGTGGATGATAAATATTTGTAGTTTACCCCAGTGTAAAGTGGTGATGGCATTGAGTGCAAGCAATGGCAGAAACATCAGAGCTACAGTGTAGATGATGAAACTTCTTGTAGTTGCTGATCCACATTGTGGGTTAAGATCACCTGTAGTAAAAAGCTCATTGACTCATTACCTTCTTGTACGCAGCCTGTGCTGGTGCCACGTTCAGCTCCTTCTATCAGCACCTACTCAATGTTCCTTAGGGGTTTGGGGAGGGATGGAGGTGGGGGGGAGGGTATAATTCAGAATCATTGGAATAAGGACTGTGTAAATGGTAGTAGTGTGTTAAACACTGAAAATTGAGTTTGTGGAGAGTAGATGTGGTGGGAGAGAGATCAGAAAATTAGAGTGTTCAAGATCCTCCCTTGAAGAATCTTGTGGCAGGTGACAATCTGGGGATGCCCTGGGCACAAGGAGGGGATGTACCAAATCTTTTGTCTTCTTAGAGATCTCTGTATTAGACCTGCTTTTTCCCACTGGTGCTACATAAAAATTTCACCTCCCCTCTGTCACCAGAAAGCAAGCTGCCACTCAACATTCATCCCTTGGTCCTCCAAATTGTCCCTGGGAAGGAGCTATCCAATGACAATTAGGTATTGTACTGGCTGCAGTGTGGAAGGACCTTCATCAATTCCAGTTTGCAGTAAGTAAAAGGCTATGCTGCTTCTGTCTCTATACTGTCTATGTCTGTGCCTACTCTGATCTAGTGGCTCCTTATTATCTATAAGATAACATACGAGCTCTTGATCATTTAAAACCTCCAAAGTCTGGCTCCAGCCTATCCTTCCAGGTTTACTACATTTTACTCCCCTTTATCTACTCTGTTCCAGCCAAACTAGTCTAATCCATGTTCCCCTTATGTGAAATGTGATCTCTCATCTCCAAATCTTTGCATAAACTGCATCCCTTGACTGTAATACTATCCCTCCTCATCTCTGATCCTGAGATATTCCAATCCAATCCTGTACTACTCTTGCTCTCTGGACTCAAAATCATCCATTATCCTTTTCTTTCATGACTAGCCCAGTACCTTTTCCAATCCTATGTTTCTTGGATATTACCTTTTATAATTACAAGGCCTCATTGGTAATCTCCTGGAGTCTGTCTAAATCTCTTTTTTTAAATTACTGTTGTCCTTCAGACCACCCAGTTTTGGGAAGTAGAGTTTTAAGGGGGGTTGTTGTTGCTATTTGAGTTTGGGCCTTTTTTTTTTTTTTTGAGATTATGGTGTTCCATGGGTCACAGCTACATAGCATCACTGGGAAGACATAGGTGTTAAAAAACATGAACTCTGAAAGCAGGGAGCAGTGTGAGAGCATTGAAAGTCTATATCCAACTGTGTATCATACTCTGGGCAAGGTGCATTCTTTATCTACTTGGTTTTAATTGTGTGAATTGTTAGGCAGATCTCATTTGAGTAGTCATTGATCTCTTCGAGTAGATATAGCCAGAGAGATAACTTTGTTCAACAATTCTTTGATTCTCTATATTAAATGAAAAACTGTGCACCACTGTTATGGAAGATGTTCTGTGCAGTATCTAAAAGGAAAAGAATGTGTGCTGATAGCATTTACCCCTAGAATACTAGAGGACATCTTCAGTAAGAGTTCAGAGACTGAGGGATGCAGAGAAAGATGATATAGCCCATGTCTTCAAGACCCTTAGAGTCTAGCTGGGGCAACAAGATATGTTAGGCAAAAAAACTTCATACACAAATGCAGAAAAGGATAGTAAACACATCTTAGTAAACACAAAACAAAATAAAAATTATAATCAATAAAGTTTCTTTCATGAAAAGATTAAAATTAAAAGGAGACTAACTGAATTCTAAAGAATTGATGAGTTAAATAATCAATAGTTTCATCAGAGAAAATGACACGATGAGACAATATGCCAAAATTTTGAGGAATCAGTCAAAGCTGTCCTTGGGGAAAATTTTTGTCACTGAACACATCCATCAACAAAAGAGGAAAAAAAGAGATCAATGAATTGGATATACAACTAAAAGCAAACGAGAAAAGCAACGAATCAAAACAACATAATTAAATACAAAAACAGAAATTAAGAAAATCAAAGAAAAAGCACAATTGAAAGTAAAAAACATAACTGAACAGAATAAAAGTATGAGCTATAGGGGAAAAACTATCTATATAGATAAGCCATTAGTTAATTTTTTTAAAGAGAGGAAAACAAAATATAAAGTTAAAAAGAATTCACTAAAATAAAGGAAATTATTAGACATTATTTTGACCACATATAGGCTAGCAAAACTGATGACTTAGATGCAATGGATGAATATTTACAAAACTATAAAATACCTAAATTAATAACAAGAAATAGGGAATTTAATATAGCCTCAGAAAAAAGAAATTTCATCAAATCAAATCATAAATAACTCTCAAAGGGAAAAAAACCCAAAACCAGATAGAATTACAATTGAATTACATTAAGCATTCAAAGAACAGTTAATTCCATTATTACATAGGTTGTTTGCAAAAAAAAAAAAAAAAGTAGAAAAAAATTCCTTCTCTGAGTGGCCCAGTGGATAAAATGCAAAAACTGAAGTCAGAAAGACTTAAATTCACATCCAATCCTAGGCACTGACTACCCATGTGACCGTAGGCAAGCCTGTTTCCTCATTTATAACATGGGGATAACAGTAGCATCTATCTCCCAGGATTGTTGTGAGGATAAAATGAGATAAAATAGCTTTAAAACGCTATATAAATAAATGCTAGCTTTTGTTGTTCAGGTTTTTTCAGTCATGTCTGACTCTTTGTGGGCAATAGTACTGGAGTGGTTTGCCACTGCTTTCTCCAGCTCATTTTAACATGGCAAACAGGGCAAATATTTTAACTAAGGCAAACAGGGTTAAGTGATTTGCCCAGGGTCACTTAGCTAGAAAGTGTCTGAGGTCAGATTTGAACTCAGGAAGATGAAGTTTTCTAACTCTAGGCCTGGTAGTCTATTCACTGCACCACCTAGCTAAATGCTACCTGTTATGATATAAATATAGTTTTGAAACCTAAATCAGGGAGAGACAAAGCTGAGAAAGAAAACTATAGACTATTATCCCTGATGACTATAAAAGTAAAACTATTAAATGAAATACCAGCAAAGAAACTGAAGCAAGATATTAAAAAATATTATATACTATGACCAAGTTGGATTTATAACAAGAGTGAAAATTGGTTCCATATGATATTAGGAAAGCTATAAATATAACAGCCTATATTAATAGCAAAAAGAATATAAATCATGAGATTACATGTTTTAACAGAAGCAGAAAAAACTTTTGAAAAATATATATTCTCATATATATTCCTTTTTCTGTCAAAAGAGTTTTAAAACATAGAAAAATTGCTCATTCCTTAATGTGATAAATAGTATCTAAAATCAAACACCAGAATAAAGGAGGACCTTCCAGAAAAAATCAAAGATGTCCATTTCCACAACTATTACTTGATATAGTACTAGAAATTCTAAGTGTTGCAATAAGACAGGGAAAATAAATGGAGAAAGTAAGTGCAGGCAAAGACAGGGGAAATTATTGCTGTTTATTGATAAAATAATGGTTTGCTTAGAGAATCCAGTAGATCAACTGAAATTAATTGAAACAATAAATAAATTTAAATAAATTCATCAAAGTAACAAGATATGAAATAAACCCACACAAATCATCAGCCTTTCTATAAGTTAGAACTACATCTCTTGCTATATGTCACAAGTAACAAATGACCTAGATACAAAATGTTACATCACAAACAAGTTATAGGAACAGGGAAGGAGACAGCTTTTACAATTGTGCATTAGGGAATAATTATTAATCTAACGAGAGATAAAGAAAATCACAAATGATAAAACGAACAATTCTGATTACATAAAATTCAAAAGGTTTTGTACAAACAAAACCAACTCTTAAAAACAGAAGCAATTCATTGTGCAAAAATCTATCTCTGATGAAAAGGTCTAATATCTTATAGGGAATGAATTCAAATATACAAGAATAAGAGTTATTCCCCAACAGATACAAATGTGCAGTTTTCAAAAGAAGAAAAGAAAACTATCACCAATCATACGGGGAAAATGCTCCAAATAATAATGAAGAACAAAATTAAAATAACCCTATTTTCCATCTCATGTTCATCAAATTGTCAAAGATGACCCCGCCAAAATTGCTATTGTTGGATATGGGGAAATAAGTTCACTAATACACTGTTGTTGGAGATGTGAACTTGTCCATTGATTCTTGAAAACAATTTGGAAGTAGTAGTAGTAGTAGTGGTAAGTGGTAGTAGTAGTAGTAGTAGTAGTAGTAGTAATAAGTGGTGGTGTTATTTCATTTGTGTCTGACTCTTTGTTTTCCCACTTGGGATTTTCTTGGCAAAGATATCAGAGTGGTTTGCCATTTCCTTCTCCAATTTATATTACAGATGAGGAAATTGAAGCAAAAAGGGTTAAGTAACTTGCCCAGGGTCATACAGCCACTAAGTGTCTGGGTCTGAATTTGAACTCAGGTCTTCCTGACTCCATCCCAGACACTCTTTCCACTATGCTACCTAGCTGCCCCAAAGTGTGCTTCCTAAGTCACTAAATTGTACATTCCCTTTTACGCTGTGATATTACTACTAGATCTATACTTCATAAAGATAGAAGAAAGAGAAAAATGGCCCATATGTACAAAAATATTCATAGAAATACCTTTTATTTTAGCAAAGCACTGGATAAAGGGTCATTCATCCATCAACTGTGGAATGAGTGAACAAATTTAATATGTAAATGTAAAGGAATATTATTGTGCCATAACAAATGATTCAGAGAAATCTTGACAGACTTGTGTGAACTGATTCAGAGAGAACAGAACCAGAAGAACAATTTATATGATGAGTAAAACATTGTAAAGAAAAACGACTTTTGAAAAACTTAAGAATGCTGATCGATGCAATGACCAACTGTAATTCCATATGCCTGAGGCTAACGTGTGCTTCCCACATCTGACAGAGAGGTGACATGCTGTCTAGGTTGAGAATAGGAGAACTAGTGACAACAATGCTAAAAAAAGAAAAAGTAACATTTATATATCACTTCAAGGTTTCAAAAGTGGTTTATTTATATTATCTCAGTTGAGGAAGGAAGAGAGGGAGAGAGGAAGGAAGGGAAGGGAAGGGAAGGGAAGGGAAGGGAAGGGAAGGGAAGGGAAGGGAAGGGAAGGGAAGGGAAGGGAAGGGAAGGGAAGGGGAGGGGAGGGGAGGGGAGAGAAAGAAAGAAGGAGGGAAAGAAGGAAGGAAAGAAGGAAGGAGGAAGGAAGGAAGGAAAGGAAGGAAGGAAGGAAGGAAGGAAGGAAGGAAGGAAGGAAGGAAGGAAAGGAAGGAAGGAAGGAAGGAAGGAAGGGAGGGAAAGAGAGAAATGAGGAAAGGAGGGAAGAAGGAAAGGAGGGAGGGAAAAGAGAAAGAGGGAGAGAGGAAAGGAAAGGAGGAAGGGAGGAAGGAAGAAAGGAAAAAGGGGAGCAGGGGAAAGCACATCAATGAAGCATTTTAAAATGTACAGAAAACAGAGGGAAGTTTTTGAAGCAATATGATGAAAATAGTGTCTTGAGAGGATATGTGCTCAGCCATCGCATCGTCTCCTTGCATTGCACCTCACAGAGATTACACTCTCATCTGAACGCTGCCCTCTTCCACCCAGTGCTCCCCTCCACGTTGTCCTCTCCACACTTTGCCAGCTTCTCCCATGTGGCCTATGAAAGGCCGGGCAGTGGTAGCTCAGCAGCTCACTTGATCCTCAGTGACGACTGGAGGAGAAAAGATGAGGTGTGAGAAAGTAGCAAATGAGCCACTCTCTTTCTGCTGCCACCACCCAGTACAGGTGGCCCATATCACCATCCACCTGGGCTTATGCAATAGTCTCCTACATCCTCACCCACTCCAGTGCCTCTTTCATTCTGCTGCCAGATGTATCTTCTTTATGCATGGAACTGATCACGGTGTGCATCTGCTCAAATTGCTTCAGTGGCTCCCAATTGCCTAAGTAAAGGTCAACTAGGTGGCATGGTGAAAAGAGCATAGGGCCTGGAGTCAGGAAGACTCATCTTCCTGAGTTAAAATCTGGCCTCAGACACTTACTGGCTATGTGACCCTGGGCTGGTCAATTAACCCTCTGCCTCAGTTTCCTCACCTGTAAAATGAGCTGGAGAAGAAACTGGCGAATCACTGCACTATCTTTGCCAAGAATATCCAAAATGGGGTCACAGAGAGTCAGACAGGCCGTAAAACAACTGAACACCACCAAAAAACAAGAGTCAAACTCCTTTACCTGGATGTCAAGACCTTTCACCATCTCCTTTCCAGCCTTATGTCATATCCCTCCCCTTCATATACTCTATATTTCACTCAGACTAGAGTACTGGCTTCCCTTCTTCTGAATACCTATGCAATTTTATTCCCTAGGCCTGAAATATTTTGCTTCATCCTCAACCCCTATTATATTTGGAGCCAATTTTTTAAAGTCTGATTTAAATACCACCTTCTGCTCTAAGCCCTCCCTGATGCCTCTAATCAGCAACCACCTTTCCCTCTTAGACCTCAGATGGCATTCTGGTTTGTGCCCCTCTTAGGCATTTGTCATGTATTAAACTCTTGCCCATCTTCACAGTCACCTGGTTAACTCAGAAGGGGAGAGGTTCTAATGTTTTTGTATGTTAATCAATTTTTTTAAGAATTTGAAATGGAGCCTTAAAAGCTTTCCTCCAAAAAGGCAAGTTATCATCTGTACACGTCAGGATCACGTAAGAGCCTTGAGAGATGCAACCACAAGGTAACTTGTTCCAAATCTTGTTCCAAATCTCCTATCTTGGACAGAGTTTCCTGGGGCCACTAAGAAATTAAGTGACTTGCTCATGGTCTCAAAGTTCATACATGACAGAGACAGGAGTTGGACCCAGGTCTTCACGGCTCTAAGATCCATTCACCCTCCATCCACCACACCATGTTGCCTATCCTTGTATATTTTATATCTCTAATAATAGGAACATTGTGTTACACTTCACACATAAAGATGATTCCCTGATCCACCCCCATTGCTTTGGCATCTGCTCTGGGTTGTTTTTCTGGTAATGGGGACGAGTAATATTGAGTCATACAATGTCCTCCTTGTGACCAAGAGTTTGGTTAGTGAGATGACTAGCCAGGGCTGGGAAGTTTTCTTTCGAGTAGGGGAACTAACCCATGCTAATGCTGAAGTTTAACATTAATCTCATTAACTCATGTATTCTAACAAACTGATCTTCTCCATCCCACCCTTCTGTTCTAGTGTGTCTTTCTTCTGTGGCTACCATTTTTACCCTATCCTGCCTGCCTCTAAGTTCTTACTCTACCCTCCTGTGTCCAGTATCTCACTCTAGTAAAAGTCACCTTCTTCTAAGACATAAAATACTCTGCCCATTACTTCTCTACTTCTATGCCCACTGGGCCATTTACTTAGCCCTCTTTTAGGGTTTTGATGAACCTCTGCTAAGAAAATTGGGGGACAGTTACTAGATAGAGCAATGAGCTGAGAATCAGGAAAATTTGAATTCATATCTGACCTCAGACACTTGCTAGGCTGTGGGATCCTGGATAAGTCACTTAACCCCATTTGTCTCAGTTTCTCATCTGTAAAATGGGGACATTCTGGAGAAGAGAATGACAAATCGCTTTAGCATCTTTGCCAACAAAATTCCAAAGGGTTCCACAGAACATGACTGAATTATTAAAGAACAGCAAAGAGAATCACAGGATCATAACTTTAGAACCAAAAGGGACTTTTTAAAATCACAGAGTCCCAACTCTTCACTTCATAAATGAGGAAACAGACTCAGGATCTTAGGTAAGGTTTGAATTCAGGGTCTTTGTAACTCCAAGCCTCAATCCCAGTGATCATCCTTCAGTAAGGATACTGTTATTTCTTTCTCCCAGACGCGGAGAATAACAGCTTAAATTTCTACCAAGTTTTCCTTACAACACTGTGAGCTAGACAGTGCAAGTATTATCTTCCATTTCTCAGATGAAGAAACTGAGGTTTACAGCAGTGAACTTTTTTTGCCCAAGGTCACAATTATTAAGGACCCAAGTCAACTGCTTTGGGAGAGATAGGGCATTGGGCTGTGAGGCTGGGCTGGACCAGGGTCCCAGAAGTCAATGGAGTACCAGTCATCCTGTCATCCTTCCCTGTGGTTGCTCCCTTGATGTGATGACTGATCCAGGTTCTCCATCCTTCCTTGTGAGGAGATAAAAATAGAAACTGTGATTAGTTTTATGGGCAAGAATAATATTTTGCCTCTCTCTGATCCATGGGGTGTTGGAGAAACTGGGCGGGCCTCGGTGCAATTATTATTCGCTACTGTGAAATAGTTGTTCTTCCCACGGGTGCTGCTCTGACAGCTCTTTATTATCATAGTGTACCCAGAAACCTGAGGCTACAGGCTGGCTTCCTCCACTGGGCAGACCAGAGAGACACAGCTCAGTCAGAACACCCTTTGGGATGATGTTTACAAGGCACCATCACTCTGCACAAGCCCGCGGACCAGAGGCTTTCCCCAGGACTCTCTCACTGCCTTCTCTTGCCTCTGGCACACTCCCTCAACACAGGTCAATGAAAGTGGGGTACATGCACGGAAATCTTCGCAGAGGGAGGCAAGACCTTGATTCTCCCCACACTCAATCTCCAACCAAAGTCTCCATTCTTCTCACCTTCCCTCCACACCACAGTCCTCTGATGTAGACCCAGTGTTATATTGGAATGTATTTAAAAGATTGTGGAAGGGACAGTGTCAAAGGAGAGAATAGAATGAATGGGGGGCAGGATAGGATGGAGGGAAATAGGGTTGGTCTTTCATAACATGACTATTATGGAAGTGTTTTATGTGACTACACATATAAAACCTACATCAAATTGCTTTCCTTCTCAATGAGTGCAGGCGGGGAGAGAAGAAGGGAGAGAATGTGGAACTTAAAGTTTTAAAAACAAATGTTAAAAATTGTTTTTAATGCAACTGGGAAATAAGGTATAGAGGCAATGGGTTATAGAGATCTGTCTTGCCCTATGGGAAAATAGAAGGGAAGGGGGAAAGACAAGGGGGAGGAGGTGATAGAAGGGAAGGCAAATTGAGGGAAGGGGTAATCAGAATGCATTGGGGTGGGGAGAAGAGAGAGATGGGGAGGAAATTTGGAACTCAAAATCTTGTGGAAGTGAATGTTGAAAACTAAAATTAATTAATGAAAACAAAAACTTGCCACTCCCAAAAAACCACAATTCCACCAAAGTGGTGAGTAAATGAGGAATGAGCGTAATGGACTGTTTGATTGTTCTTTAAAAAAAAAAAAAAGACTGGGCCAGAAAGTTATATTTCTGAGAATATAACTAGGACAAGGCTGTGGGAGGGGTAGCCAGAAAGCTTTGTGGGGGTGTGGCCCTGCCTTCCCTAGCCTCTCACAGTAGGTAGGGATGGGAATGAAGGCCCCTGGAGTGTGGGTGGGATGGAGAACGACCCTGAAAAGGAGAAGGTGATGGGAGAGGGGCCTTGAAGGACCAGAGAAGAGAATGAATTAGGCTCATCCTTTGACCCTCCAGTCACTTCTTAGTCTCATCATTGCTCTTAGTTCTGCTGGTTTTCTCTCTCACTTTTTTGTTTTCTTTCACTTTCAGTAGTTGGTTTGTGTGGGTTTTCAGTTGCAGGTGAAAAAAAATTCCTAGTTACACCTGTTTCTGAGAGGGATATAGTCCATTTTCTAATAACAGCTGTGTTCTTGAACAATTTTGCACTTCATTTCTTCATTTGTAAAATGATGAAGTTGGAATAGATTAGAGGATCTTAACTTGATTTCATGAACTTGGACCAGAAAAAAAAGGTATAGCTTTTTTTCCACTAGCATCTATCCGAAATTTAGCATTCCCTCCAGTGATAAATGTAGCCAATAAACATTCTTCTTATAAGGGCTCCAAAGGCACTGCCAAAGGGGATCATGACACACAAAAAAGATTAACAAGGGCCTGGAGCAGATGCTTTCCAAGGGCCTTTCCAGCTCTGACAGTTTATGGCTCCAGCCTTCTCCCTGCATCTACCAGAAGCCTCCTGCCCTCTAGCTCTGCCTCCAGTAGAACCATAATCAGAAATGTCTCCACTGGGACACAGACTGTGACTCAGTGATCTTATGTGGTAATGTGTCTTCCTCAAGTCTCTCATGGCTAAACCTGCAATACGCTGACCCCATTTTCTTCCTTATACTCCTTGTCTCTCTGCCAATTAGATTGTAAACTCAGTGAGGATAGAGTCATAGTTTCTCAGCCATGTCTGATTCTTTATGACCCCATGGGACCATATTGTCCATAGGGTTTCCTTGGCAGAGATACTGGAGTGGTTTACCACTTCCTTCTCCAGTGGATTAAGGCTAACCAAAGTTAACTGCCTTGCCCAAGGTCATATAGCTAATAAGTGTCTGAGGTCACATTGGAACTCAGGTCTTCTGGACTTCAGGCCCAGTTCTCTACCCACTGAGCCATCTAGCTACCCTAGGGCAGGGAATCATTCCTTAAAGATCTCCTAGAATAAGCATTCTTCACATAGGAGGCAGTTTCCTCATGAGAATCCATCAACAAGCATTTTATTAAAAAGCCACTATGTGCCCGGCACAAAATAATCCCTACTCCTAAGGAATTTCCATTCTAATGGAGAAGAGAACAAGTACATACTTTGGTACATATAGAATAAATATAACATTGTTAAGTATTGGGTTTCTGGGAAGGAGGGAAAAGGAGAGCATTAGCAACTGATGCAATCAGGAAAGATTTCTTGTAGAAAGGGCTGCTTGGCAATACAAGGATCCCCGATGATTGCGAAGGACTCATAATGAAAAATGCTACCCCTCTGCAAAGATAGAATTGGAGTCTGAAAGCAGATCAAAGCATATGATTTTTTACTTTCTTTGGGTTTTTTTGTGGGTTTTTTTGTCTGTGTTTTCTTTCATAAAATGACTTCTTGGGAAATAGGTTTTGCATGATTGCTCATATATAACATATGAAATTGCTTACCATCTGGGGTGGGAGAGGAGGGAGGGAAGGAGAGAATTTGGAACTCAAAATTTAAAAAAAAAATAATGTTAAAAATAGTTTTTACATGTCATTGGAAAAAATAAAATACGATTAAAAAATAAAGTACTATAGTGCTTCAATGGATGCACCCTCTTGTGTCTGGAATGAGGCAGTGTGTTCCTAACAGTCAGTAAACAAACATTTATTACGTTACTATTGTACTTCAGGCACTATGGCAAGCACTGGGATTGCACAAATAGGCAGAAGACAGTCTCTGCCCTTGAGGAGCTCAGTATCTAATGGGAGAGATAACACGCAAACAGCCATACACTAACAAGCTCTATGCAGGAAAAATAGGAAATAATCAAGCCAACATAGGTAGGTTGGTGCCATTATTAACCCTGTTTTATAGATGAAGAGACAGGCAGAAGTTAAAAGACTTTCTCAAGGTCACATAGCTTGTCTGAGGTGAAATCTGACCTCAAATCTTGCTGACTCCAAAACTCTAACCATTGCACCACCCAGCTGCCCTATTATGTATTTGTTGGGTTGAATCCTTAAAGATCTACAAGGTGGATAGACAACTATCTGCCCTTTAAACCTTCATCTGCCTGATGGGAAAGGGTTGGATTGGATGATCTTTCAAGAAGCCACCCACTTTTATTTACTACTGTAAGACCACGATTACAACTCATTATCTTTCTCCCTAAACTATGCTCTCCCTCCTCCCCATCTTCCCTGTTACTGTAGAAGGCATCCCCAGGCTTCCATTTTCTCAGACTCAAAACCTAGGAGGCATCCTAAATTCCTCATTATCTCTCATCCTCCAATCTGTTGCCAAGGTCTGTTGATTTCACCTTTTCAACATCTCTCAAATATCCATGCCACTCCCTACCTTTCTTTCCTCTGACACTGTCACTGACCTCTCTAGTGCAGACCCTCATCACCTAGCACCTGAATTATTGTAACAGCCTGCTGGTAGCTCTTCCCACTCCAATCCATCCTCTTTATTCAGCCACTAAAATGATTTCCTAAAGCAAAGGACTCATCATGTTATCCCTCCAGAACCCCCGAAAAGTGGCTTCCTATTTCCTCCAGGAGTGACTAGGAAATGCTCTCTTTGGCATTCAAAGCCCTTCATCACCTAACCCATTCCTACCTTTCCAGTCTTCTTATACCTTACTCCCTAACACACACTCTTCCATTCAGTGACACCAGCCTCCTAGCTGTTCCAGGAACGCTTCATCTCTTAGCTCTAAGGCATTTTCTCTGCTATCCCCCATGGACCTTTCCCTCCTCTGATCAGACTTCTGCCTGCCCTGGCCTCCTCTGAGTCCCAGCTAATATTCTACTTCCTAAAGAAAGCCTTTCCCTAGTCCCCTTAATTCTAGTGCCTTCACTCTCTTAATTACTTCCTATTTATCCTGTTACGTAGCTTGCTTTGTATATATTTGATGCACATCGTCTCTCCCATTAGACTGTAAGTTCTTTGAGGATCGGCATTGTCTCTTTTTGTATCCCCAGCACTTAACATAGTGCCTGGTACACAGTAGGCTTTTAATAAATGTTTATTGATTGATTCATCGTTCTTCATTCACTCCTTCAAGAAACGTGTGTTAAACACCTACTATGTGCAAGTCTGTGCTGTTTGATGATTCAGTTCTCTATGTTTTCTGGCATGTTGTCATATATGATGGTGTCTCAGCTCAGCCAGTCCTAGTCCAGTCTGCCAAGAGGCCTTGAACAATAGGCTCCAGTGCACAATATTTCAGTCAAGACACTCCTTAATAAATACAAATAAATACTCCTTATTAGAACAATGTATATCTGCACGCAGATTTTGGCTATTTATAGCTGTTTAAATCCCCAGTTCTCCCACTCTCCTTTTTCCTTCCCTCTAGCTTGGGGAAAGGTTGCTCATGGGCTTTTCCTGATGATCTCAATGGGTTTATTTGGAGGAGAGTCTTTGTTTAGATTGTTTGCTTGGCCATACCTTTCTTCCTACAGAATGTCACATTGCTAAGAGAACTAAAGATAACTCCAGATAAAGTTTCGGTCACTGGGGCTGCCCCAAGATAACTGGTTTAGCTCTGATCTGAAGATGGACTCTCAGGAGGAGCTGTCCTTTCTAAGGACTTCTAAAAAGAACTCTTTCACACCCCCCCACCTTTTTTTTTTTTTAAGATTTATCTAGAGGTGGAAGGATAGGGAAAAGAGTTCCCCTCAAGAGCTAATAAATGGCTGGCTACAGGTCTAATTAAAATAATAGCTAGCATTTATATAGACTTTTAATATGCAAAATGCTTTACAAACATTGTCTCATTTTATCCTCACAACTACCCTGGGAAGTTGGTACTGTTATTAACCCCACTTTATAGATGAGAAAACTGAGACTGAGAGATTAGCCAGGGGTCACAGAGTGTTTGAGGCTGGATTTGAACTCAGATCTTGGCTGACTCCAGGTCTAGCTCTCCATCTGCTGCATCACTTAGCTGCCTAATGCAAAAACATATGAAAGCTGAGGCTTTGTAAGTTTATAGACAATATCACTCCAGAACTCATGGTTAGGATAGGAGGGATTTCCCAGGCAGAGTAATACTTTCTAGTTAGAAGAGAAAGATTTATTGGGGGTTGCCTTGTGAGTAACCCCAAGTTGGAGAATTAAAGAAGTGTGCTTTCTAGAGAGAGTGCGCCTCTTAGAGAAAGAGAAAGTTCATGCATGTGAGGCTGAAAGGGCAAGAAGAGACTAATGCCATGACACAGGAAAGCAAAAGACATGTATTTTACTCCCAATGTAGATGTAACTGAAAGGGGGTTCAAGGTATGTTTTCTTTGGGGGATGAGAGGAAATTCGAAATTCCAGCTCTGTAGCATTGTGAGACTGAAAAGAACTTTGGAAAATTTCATGAAAGAGCTAGGGATCCACTGGAATGTGTCCCATTAACTACCCAAGGTTCAGTTATCTTCCCTGGGAGGTCAAAGCCATAGGGTGGTAATTGCAAGGACTCTAACATGCACTACAAAAAGAGAATTGAGTTGACTGTTTATGAGCTACCATGACAGCTCTGTGTCTTTTCTATATCTTTTTATGAGTTCTAATGAATCCCTTGAGCCACTTTTTGTATGGTAAAATAACGACTATCCTCTACCTAAAATATATTTATTTCCTTTTCAGATGTGAATAAATATCTGGAAAGTTCCCAGAGTAAAATCCAGATGGAAACAATACTGAGCCTAATAGAATAAGACACCTTGAGGAAGGCTTTCATGATTGAACCCAGGCTTGTGAACCCAGAACTTAAGGAAACTGAGGACTTGAGTGATGTTATCTCTCTTTTCTTAACTTCAACCTCTTTGCCCCATATCTCCCTTGCAATAAGTATAGTCATGTATGTCTATATCCAATGATCAGTGATACTCTTTCAGATAAGAAACAGGATATTTGGCTCTTTACTCATTAGTGCATTAGGGAGAGTGGATAGAGTGCCAGCCCTGGAGTCAGCAGTACCTTAATTCAAATTCAGCCTCAGACTCTTACTAGTTGTGTTACACTGGGCAAGTGATTTAATCCTGTTTGCTTCAATTTCCTCATCTATAAAAGGAGTTGAAGAAGGAAATGGCAAACCACTACAGTATCTTTGCCAAGAAAACCTCAAAAATGGGATCACAGAGAGTTAGACAAGACTGAAAGGACTGAGCAATAACTCATTAATCTGATGTTCAAGGATTTAGGCAATGTTGTCCCAAAATATCTTTTCAACACAATCTCCCATTCTTTCACTACATGAAATCTCTACTCCATTTAGAACAATCTACTCACTGCTCTGCCATCCTTATTCTTGTTACAGGACCTTCTATATAGTATTCAATATTCATGACCTTGTCCAAGTTCCATCTCCTCCTTATGAAGTGTTCCCTAACTCATCTGGCTCACATTGAGCCTTACCTTTGAACTTCCAGAATTATATTATCTTTATTATTCATTTGGCATTATGAACTGCAAGAATGAGGAGTTGGAAAAGATCTTAGGGGTCCTCAATCCCAACTTCCCACTTGATAAATAGATCCCTCGTCTTTAAAATGGACATCCAAACTTTGCTTGAAGATTTCTGGTAAGAGGAAGCTTGATAACTCACCAAAAAGAAAAAGCCAAGTCATTTTTAAGCAACTCTGCCTCCCTAAAAATTCTGGAGTTACAAGGAACAAATCCTTTTAAAATGACAATCCTTCAAAGGCTTGAAAACGGTGTCATTCTTCAAACTGAACACTTTCAGTTCCTTCAAAAGATTGTCACATATATGACAAGGAACAGGAATTGCCAGAGTATTAATTCCCTGCTCTTTACTAGTTTTCCTGAATAAAATATCTTTTAAGAAGAAGAAAAGACTAGAATTACCAGAGGATTTTCTAAAAATATCTCTTGGGCATCATGGAAGGTAAAATGGGCATTTTTGAATACATGAAATTAAAAAGGTTTTGCATAAATAATACCGATGTAGTTAAGATAAAAAGAGAGGAGTAGATAATTGGGAAAATCGTTGGAATAAGTTTTTTTTTCCGGTTAAGGTTTCATTTAAAAAGAAAGGAATTCATTCAAATACATAAAATAAGAGCTCTTCAGCAGATAAATGGTCAAGCAGCTTTCAAAAGAAAAAATCCAAACTGCCAATAACTATGTGAAAAAATGCTCCAAGTCACTAAGAATTACAGAAATGGAAATTAAAGTAATGCTGAAATTCTACCTCAAATCCATCATATAGGCAAGATTGACCAAAAAATGAAAAAAGGAAAATTACAAATGTTGGACAAGTGACAGAAAATCATGTACACTGTTGTTCTTTGGATCAAGTCATGAATTGGCCAAGTCATTTTGGAAACAGTTGGGAATTATGCTTAAAAAGCTACCAAACTGTGTATACCTTTTGACCCAATGATACCCCTCTGAGATCAGAGAGGAAAAAAAATCATACAAGCCAAAAAAAATTTATAGCAGCTCTTCTTGTAGAAGCAGATCTGGAACCTAAGGGGGAGCCCTTCGATTATGAACCAGTTAAACAAATGTAATAGAATGCTATTGTGCAATAAGAAATTATGAAAGGAATAGTTTCAATGAAACTTGGGAAGATGTGTACGAGCTGATACAGAGTAAAGTGAACAGAGCAAAAACAGTTTATACAATAATAACACTGTAAAAAGCAAACAGCTTTGGAAGACTTAAGAACTCTGATCCACATAGAAACCCATCATGATTCCAGAGAACTCACAAACAGAATTCTTAATAATGAGGTGAGGGACACAAGGTGCAAAAAAATATATTTGATACCAAGCAAAGCCAAGCATAATTTTGAAAGGAAAAAAATGGACATTTGACCAACTGTTAGACTTTCAGGACTCTGTTTAAAAAAAAACAACACCCTGAACTCAATAGAAGATTTGACATACAAGAGCCAAGAGAAATAGAAGATACATGCCAATGACCAATGACAAGGGACTCGATAAGGATAGAATGTTTACCTTTTATGTATGGAAAACGTAAAACCTATGTCTAAGATTGTTACTAGTAACTAGGTAGCTTATAAGGAAGATTGGGATAGACGAGTATGATATGACTTTAAAAAGTAAAACCATTCAAGAACAGCTGAAAGAGTAATTATCCTATAGAAATAAGGTGCAAGAAAAAGAACCAAAGAGGAATTAGGTGGTCTGTTAGTTCTGGAAATCTACTTCCATCAGGAATCAGTTTAAGAGAAGAAAATCCATATACACCTAGAAGAGTATAAAAGTATTCTGAATTTTTTAAAAAAATAAAACTCTAAGGGAATAAGGAGTGTGGAGAGGATAAAGGAGGAATCTTTAGAAGGGAGGGTGACAGAAAAGGTTAAAATGGGGTATAGAAGGGTGCTTAGATTTAAGGGAATGGGAGGATAAGAGAGGGAGTTTGGAGGGGAGAGGGACAGAATAGGTCAAAGGGGTGTACAAAAGGGTGTTTAGATTTAGGGGAATGGGAAGGTTAAGGGAGGGACTTCTGGAATGAAGGTAGGTTAAGTAATAAGAGGGCAAGGTAGCAGGTAAAAGAGATATGCACAAACATAAAATCAAGATTAGGAGTAGAATCTCATAGGGAAAGTATATGCTAATATACATATATATGTATGTTTATATATGTATAGGTCTCCCAGTGCATCCTGGGTCATCTCCAGTCATGCTGATGAATATCTGGTCACTGGATTCAGATGGGTCTGGAGGAAAAGTGAGGCTGGTGACCTGCACAGCCCTCCCTCACTCAAAACAAAGTCAAGTGGAAGTCACGTCATTATTTCTCTGATGGCATGGTCTTCTTCAGCAACAAAGGATGAACACACACACACACACACACACACACACACACTCTGTGTGTGTGTGTTTGGGCAGCTAGATGGTGCAGTGGATAGAGCACCAGTGCAGAAGTCAGGAGGACCTGAGTTCAAATCTCACCTCAGACACTTGACATTCACTAGCTGTGTGATCTTGGCAAGTCATTTAACCCCAATTGCCTCATCCTGGGTCATCTCCAGTCATCCAGTCACTGGATTCAGATGGCTGTGCAGAACAAATAAGGCTGGTGACCTGCACAGCTGTCCCTTTCCCAAAACAGTCAAGTGCAAGTCATGTCATCTTTTCTCTGATGGCATGGTCTTCTTCAGCAACAAAGGACAAACACAACAAACATATATATGTGTATATATATATGTGTGTATGTATATAAATACCTATATATAAAAATATCCATGCTCAATTGTAGCCTTGGTGTAGGGAGGAGAAAGGTGAGGAAAGAACAGAGTAAAAAGTATTCAGCAGAGAGCAAAAGAAAACCTACAAGGAAAGAAAAATGGACAGCTTTCAACTTAACGCACAATATTTAATACATACTTTCTTGAAATAAGTTATTGCTATGTATTTTGAATCCTATGTTCTGCTGTGCATGTGACATTTGTTTTCTTTTCTTATTCTATATCTAAGTTTATAACATTTCCTTTTCTTTTCTTATGTATTTAAGTTTTAGTATTTGTCTAAAATTTAAAAAAAGTTTAATGTCTCTTTTTTTTGGACAGAGCCATTGAAGGAATTTGTTTTGCTTCACTATATCTATATATAACAAAGAGGAGGGTATTAATATTTTCTTTTTTCAGTGGGGGAAGAGAAAATTGATTTCTGTTCATTGAAAAACATTTTTAATAAAAGTAAAAGTATCCTTTGACAGGATACTCCCCACTTCCTTCCCTACCCCCCACTTGCAACTTCCTGGATTTCTCGATTGCTAGAATTAGTAGGAAAGGCAGGAATGAGTTGAATTCTGAGCACCCTGGAATTCTTGGAGGTTGTTCTAATGTCCTAGGAGTGGGATATTTGAAAATATAGTTTATCATGTAGGAGACACAATCAGCCAGCAAGAGGAAGCCAGAGGTGGTGCTTGGCCATACCACTAGGAGAAGGTTAGAGGAACATTGAAGGCAAGCCTGTGCTGTATGCTACCCTATAGGGGTTTGGAAATAGTTCTAATTTGCTAGCTAAGAGGTACACATTATTCACCCCAGTCATTCAACCAAACAACAGAGAAAACTGGAGCTCTGCAAGGTGATTTTTCTCAATTTCTCACTTGTCATTAACACAAGGACACTGAAATGTATTTCCTAATTATAAAAAAAAAGAAAAAAAGAAAAAAGCCTTTTGGCTGTATATATTGAAAACCAAGCACAGAAAAGGGGAGGGTGGAGGTAGATTGGATAAAGTTGTGATATCAGGTCCTGTCCAGAATAGTACTGGACTTCCATTGCATTTAATTCTTATCCTGGATTTCTTATTCTTGTATTTATACTTAGTTAAGACCACTTTATCTATATGTAAATCCTTTTGGAGTTACACTAACAAAGGGAAGAAATAAAATTCCTTTGAAACTGGGGAGAGGGGCAGGAAGAAGGGAACTGTGACAGAGCTACTTGCTAAGTTATGAATTATTGTTGAGAATAGTTGTACCCTGTGATGGAAAAACAGAATGGCTACTAGAAGCATCTGTGGTCTCAGCATACTCAAGCTTGGAAAGGTCGGTGGGTGGCTATTCATGCATAGTGGCTCACGTTTATTGCTCGGAGCTCCTGATGCCACCTGGTGGCTTGTCCAGATATAGCATTTCAAGGAGTTACTACAGCTGTGTCATCCTTTCCCCGATCCCCAAACCCCATCAAGTGGCCTCTATGGGCACATGGCCTTTATACATAGGAGTTCATCATTGGGATTTTTAGAGTGGCAGAGGGATGAAAGCTATTAAAACTTTTTGAGCTGAAGGCTATTTTCTTTCTTTTTCAAAAATAAATCAATTTATTTTTAGTTCCAAATTTTCTCCTTTTCTCTTTCCCATCAGGAAAACAACAAAAATAAAACCTGTTACCTGTATAGTCAATGATATACTTGAAAAATCTTAGAGATTAAATTAAAAAGCTAGTTGAAACAATTATTTTAGCAAAGTAGCAGGATATAAAAAAAAACCCTCATAAATCATCAGCTTTTCTATATATTACAATAAAACTCTGAAAGGATAGTAAGAAATATATCATTTAAAATAACTATAGACAGCACAAAATACCTGGGAGTACACCTGTTAAGACAAACCCAGGAACTACATGGACATAATTATAAAACACTTTTTATACAAATAAAGTTAAATTTAAATAATTGGAAAAATATCAATTGTTCATGGGTGGGTAGAGCCAATATGATAAAAGTGACAATTCTACCTAATCTACTTAGTCAGTGCTATCCCAATTAAATTACCAAAAAAATTATTTTATTGAACTAGAAAAAAATAATGAAATTCATTTAGAAGAGCAAAAGTTCAAGACTGTCAAAGGAATGTAATGAAAGCAAATGTAAAGGAAAGAGGTTTAGCAATACCAGATCCTCAAATATATTATAAAGTGGCAATTACCAAAACTCTATCTAGTACTGAATAGGAAATACAAAGGTGGATCATGGAACAGCGTGGACATAGAATACACAATAGTAAATGACTATAGCAACTTTATGTTTGACAAATGTAAAGATTTAAGATTTGGGAATAAGAATTCACTCTTTGGTAAAAATTGTTGGGAAAACTAGAAAACAGTCTAGTAGAACTAGGTACAGAACAATATTTTGCATCATTTTCCAAGATAAGTTCAAAATGGATACATGACCTATGTAAAAAGGGAGATATAAGTAAATGAGAAGAATGTGGAACATACTACGTATCAGACTTATGGATAGGAAAAGAATTTATGAATAAACAAGCGATAGAGAGCATTGTGAGATGTAAAATGAATAATTTTAGTGGGTAACAAAGCTACCAATTAGCACCTGTTCCTGCACCTTAAACAAATTTAAGCCCTTGGTGATGAACCTGACACCTATTCTGCCCTGCACTGTATGGTCCACAGTGCGTTCCTGGACAGACCCTGTCATAGACTTTGCTATCTGTTTCCCTATGCTGAACTGAGCTGGAAAAAATGACTCATCAAGGGTTTTTCCCCTTGATTTCTCTGTCAAGATTCAGTCTGATACATTTTCCTAATGTTTGAAGGAGTTTGAGTGGGGAACTCACTACTTCTTCCTATTACTTTGTCACCTTGGCTCCACTGTCTGGAGCTCATTATCTTATACTATTAACTGAAATTTGTAAAAAAAAATAAAAACAAAAAACTATGTTCGTATTGGTACATCACTTGTATAGACCTTGAAGCAATGCTAGACTATGAACAGTGCCTTTAGGGTACATTCAGAAACAAACACACACTATCCCACCTCCCAGCCCATTTGCTTCTCATAAATGTTCTCTCTCTGGATTCAAAGGGAAATCTTGTGGGTATACACTGGAATAGTTTCGTTAATTACCAAAATTATAAAAATTCTCTCTCTTATGTGCTTACCACCCATTCCAGAATTAACCAGAAAAATCTGTCCTCCCAGAGGCAAACTACTTTCTCCACTCAATCTCAAACCACAAACTTTTAGGCACAGGCAAAATCACTGATACTGGTCATTAATTTACTAGTAGTATCAAATAATAAACACAGTTAAACTCTTAAATAAGGCTTCACTGGTGCTCACAACAAAAGTTGTCTTAGTACCCTGAGAAAGTAACTGAATGTACTTCACACTCACAAACTGCCAATAACCACCACCAGCTGCCACAGTTACTGGTTGCCTGGTCTCAGCTCATCTGTCACAAGTCTGTCTTCTCCTGCTCTCAGATCCACACATGCTTCTGCTTGTGTCCCCCATCTTGCCTCTCATGTATTGTCCCAAAACTTAAGAGACAGTCCCTTCCTCAAGATCGCTAGAATCCCAAAACAAACAGATTTTCAGAACATCTGAGCCCTTCTTGGGATGTGTTTGGAGCTGATTCCAAGAATTCTCTATCCTTCCAGAAAAGTCTTCCAACGTCTCCATTATCCCACTGAAAGCACAGTTATTTATTTATCTATTCGTTCATTATTTTTATTCCAAGTCTTTATGATCTCATGAGATTCTCAAGAGTCTCTGTGATTCTGGGTCCTGGCAACCCGGAGCTATACGTTAAAAGATCTCAATCAGTCAAAAAGAGTTTAATAAGTGCATACTATGTGCCAAGCACTGTGATAAACACTAGGAATACAAGGTCTAGTATAAAGAAAGATAGGCTCTGACCTCAAAGAGCTTACATTCTAATGGGAGAAGATAACATGAAAAAGGAGGCTGAAAAAGGCAAGGTTGTAGGTGGCCAGCATGGGAGCATGGTAGAGAAAGTCCAAAGTCTTGGTGAGGAAGAAGACAAAGCTGGCTTGGTAACCTCTTTAAATGAAAGTGTCCCTTCCATCAGAGGGAAAGGTGGCCCTGGCAGACAATATGTGTAGTGTGTGAATTCCATCACTTTAGTGAGCTCTACAGTGAAAAGCTAGGAGATGATGAAGGAAGTTCAGGAGAACAAACTGGAGGTGTCATTTATAGATGCATGATAGAGGAAAACCAGAAACAGAAGGACAATAAAGTTCAGTTTGGTTTAAATCTTCTGAAATCATAAAGAGATTGGTGGTTTGATCATATGAACAAGTTTTTGAGGACCTGATCAACTGCTTCTTCTATACATCAATGCTGGCATGTAGAAACCCAATAAGCAACTTGTCCTTCAACCTGAAAACTATAGAACAATCCTGTCCCAAGTGAACCATAGGTCATCTCCAATACTGATTGCATTTGCCAGTAGAGAACTAACAATGAGAACACACAAAATCTGTAGTCCTTGGTTTTGAAGTAGGCTGCCACGCAAAAGTTCTAAGACCCATGCATGGAGGTAAGTTTTAGGTGTCAAAGAGCTATTGATCTTTGTATTTTGACCAGTACCAAATTGGACACTACTTTTCAGGAATGGGTAGTCAACTATGAATTCGAAGTGATACAAACCAAGAAGCAAGAGGGTGACACCCATGCAAGCTTCATTCCCTAGGGAGTGCTTTACCTTTCCAATTGAGGTAGTTTTCCAAAATCTCCCAGAAATGGCCAAGGTAAAGCTAGAAAAGGTGTGTGCTCATACATTTTCCTAGAATCTTTGGGTTTCTGTTGGAAAGAAGAAGAAGAGGAGGAGGAGGAGGAAGAGGAGGAGGAGGAAGGGAAGGAGAAGGAAGAAGAGAGAGAGATTGAGATTCTTGAATTTCTTGCTGTCTTCTTCTTCCCTTGATAAAATGTGTAGCCACCCTTTCAGTAAAGTTGGGTGGGGCATTGAGACCTGACATCATTCTTTTGCAATCATGTCTGAACCTAGAAAACCAAGTCAAGGGTTGCACCCCCCCGCAAGAGTGGGCATTGCAATACAGACAAGGTTGGAGCAATACTGGCACCTGCCAGAAACACTGCTGAATATAACTGCTGTCATGGCGGAATCAAGTGAAATTCCACTCCACCTTTAGCTTTTTACATTTAGCTTTTTCCTTTGCTGCCACAGGAAAACTAAGACATGAGTGCAGATGTGTGTGTATGTGTTTGTGTGTGTGTGTGTATGTGTGTGTGTGTGCATGTTAAATGGCAGGAACTCTCATAAAAGAAGGTATTAGCAGCTGAAAATACCAGAAAAGGCTTCCTTCAGAAGAGGGAATTTGAGTTGAATCTTGAGGGAAACCAGAAAATCAAGCACCAGTGGTGAGAAGGAAAACATTTTAAAGAACTGTCTAACATTCACATAACACTAACAATGCACTATGCATTGTAGCTAAGTGCTTTTCAATTATGATCTCATTTGGTCCTCACAATAATCCTGGGGGAGGGGAGGTGGGGTAAGTACTATTATTATCCCCATTTTACAGATGAGGAAACCTCTGAGACAGACAGAAGCGAAGAGACTCGCCCCAGGGTTACACAGCTAGTAGGTGTCTGAGGCTGGATTTGTACTCAGATCTTCCTGCCTTCAGGCCCAGCTCTCTATCCATGGACACACAGTGCAAAGGCAGAGAGAGAAGTTGTGTCCTCTGTAAGGTAAACAAGTAGGCAGGAATAGCTGGAATGGGTGGAATATAAAGAGTATATTGGGTGGAGTATAAGAGAAAGGGAGGAAGAGCCCAAACTAGAGGACTTCATACTTGATCCTGATGCTAAATGCTCTAAAAGGAACCCTGAGGCCTGAGTCAAAAGCCCAGCGTTGTCCCTGTGTAGCACTACTAATACATGTGTGCAGGAAAGATACTAAGAATTTTACCTCCACACTTGTGTGTAAGAGACCTACCCACTTTGGATGTGTAAGAGACATACCCACCTTGGATTTTGGAGTTCTAGAGGAAGGAGGGGATGCAGAGATAGACATAAGACCAGCAATACTTTGGTGAAAGAACACCTAAAGAAAACCTACCCTGAAGCTATAACTTCGGACTTCAAAGACTTTCATGGCTTCCATGACTTAGAAGAGCTCTGACAGAAATAAACGATGGCATATTGCTCAAGGTCACTGTTAAGAACTTTAGGAAGATTGAGAGAGAGCCCTGCCACTAAACCTGTGTCCCCTGGACAAAATAACAAATCAATGAAAAGCCTCTCTGTCAAGTACTTGAAAGATTTGCCTGTTTACTTCAAAGAAGAGTAGGAACCCAACAAAGAAAAATTCTCACAACCACCTTTGAATTTAATTAGTTGGACTCCCTAATGAGTACGAGGGAAGGAGTAATGACTAGTCAGTTAAGTGGACTCAAAGGAAAAGAACCTAGTAACCAATTGTAGACAAACTGTGAGTGTGACAGAGAGTGACTGTTAATGAACTTAATAATTCATTAAGCTGTTGATTCAGAGGAAAGAAGACTGTCAACACAAATTCCTGATGGAATTTGCCTGATGAAGACCTTAGTGGTGAGGGGAGGAAAGACGAGGGAGGACTGAGCCCAGAGATAGCTCCTGTCTTCCCTAGCACTCCTAGAGTATAAAGCAATCCAGCATCTGAGAATGCAGCTAACCTTGGTCTTTTACCATATTGGTCTGTTGGTCAGAGAATGGTGATAGTCAGTCTAGACCTCCAATTGGCTCAGATGTCAGTATTGAAAGGTCATTAGATCATATAAGGACTAGAACCATTCAGTCAGTTATCAAGCTAACTTATGTTACCAGAGAAATAGAAATGGTCAAACGTACCTCTAGAAATGAAAGCACTAATGGATATTCATGTGATAAATCCCTAGGATATAACTGCATATGTCACTATATATTGATTCATGTATCATCTATGACCACATGATTTCTGGGATGTGTTTTTGCTGTTTTCTGTTTATTCATTCACTAATGGTATCTGTGTTCCTTCTGCTCCACCTTATGTTTATTTACTTATACACCAAATAGTATGTAAGTAGTATTGCTGAATGTGCAAATGACATGTTCTAAATGTAATGGAGACACATAGTTACTAAACCAGCTATGTGAACTGACATTTTGTATTGTGCTGTGTTTATTGTTCGACAGGTTGGAGAACTAAGAGAGAGTAGTATCAGGAAAATCTAGAGAAGAGGGAGTGTCTCAGAGGAGAGACTGGTCAACATGTTGCAAAAATATTGAAAAGGATGAAGGATGAGAAAAGACCACTGGATTTGGCAATTAAGAGATCACTGGTAACAACGACTTGTAGCAAATAAGACACACAAAAAGCTAGAGAATAAAGTATATGCAAAGAAGAGGGGAACCTATTATTTTTAAATATAATTAATTTACTTATTTTTACTTTTCAACATTCATGTCCATAAGATTTTGAGTTTTTAATTTTCTCCCCCTCTCTCCTCCTCCCTCCCCAAGATGGTGTGCAGGTGGTGTGCAATCTGATGTAGGCTCTACTTATACATTCATATCAAACATATTTTCACATTAGTCATGATGTAAAGAAGAATTAGAACTAACAGAGGAACCACAAGAAAGAAGAAACAAAATAAAAGAAAAGGAGAGCAAATAGTATGCTTTCACCTGCATTCAGACTCCCAAGTTCTTTCTCTGGATAAAACTATTATTTTTTGCAGGTGATATGATGATCTCTCTAGAGCAGGGGTGGGGAACCTGTGGCCTCAAGGCCATGTGTGGCCCTCTAAGTCCAGTCCAAACTTCACAGAACAAATTCCCTTGATAAAAGGATTTATTTTGTAAAACTAAGGCCATATCAAAGAACCTAAAAGGCAAAACATGCCAGGTTCCCCACGCCTGATCTAGAGGATCTAAAAAGGTCAACTAAAATATTAATTGAAACAATAAATTCAACTAATTTTGGGGATATAAAATAAATCCACATCAATCATCTTTTCAGTAGACTACCAACAAAACTCAGTAAAAAAAGATAGAAAGAGAAATTCTATTTAAAATATCTATAGAATGCATAAAATATTTGGAAGTCTGTCTATAAGTAAGAACTGTGAAAATGCAAATACAAAATGCTCTCTAGAGAATTTAAGAAACACTTAAATAATTGGAGAAATATAAATTCTTCATGTGTAAGCTGTGCCAATATAAAAAAGTGACAATACTACCAAAATTAATTTACTTTTTAGTGTCATGCTAATCAAATTATTATAGAAATAGAAAAACAAAAGGAAATTTGTCTGGAGAAACAAAAGGTCAAGAACCTCCAGGGGAAATATGGGGATGAGGGGTGGAGAGGAATGGGAAAGAAGAGGATGTCTATCTGCACCAGATCTCAAACTATATTACAAAACAATAATCACCAAAACTATTTAGTATCAGGTAAAAACAGAGAAATCAATCAGTGGGATAGATTTAGCACAAAACATATAGAAGTAAACAAACATAGTGGCTTCGAGTTCAACAAACCCAAAGATGCCAACTACTTACTAACTACTAAGGTAAGAACCAGTTATTCAACAAAAACTACTTGGGAAAATTGGGAAGAAGTCCACCTGAAATTAGGTATAGACCAGCATCTCACACCATATAAATGGCTAGGTGCTATAGTGCTGTACCCACACTCAGGAAGACATGATGTCTAAACCTTCCTCAGGCATTCAGTGGCTGTATGACCCAGAGCAAGGAACAACCTCTCTCAGTCTGTTTCTTCATTTGTAAAATAGCGATATTAGTAACACCTACATCACATGGTTGTTATATGGAACAAAAATCATACGCATAAAGTACTTTGCAAAACAAAGCAATCACATAAATTCTAGTTAATATTATGATTATTTCCACCATACACCAAGATGAGCTCCAAATGTTAGATATAAAAAGTCACATCATAAACAAATTGGAGTGATTCAAATTTATAAGAACAAGAGTTGTTGTTGAACGAATAGTCAAGGAAATGAACAGGCAGCCTACAAAGGGAGAAATCCAAGCAATCAATAGCCTTATGAAAAAGGTGCTGTAAAATGAAATAAAATAAACAAAATGAAGTGAAATAAATAAGGGATATTTCAACTCCCCCCACCCAGCTTGGTGGCGCAGTGGAGTGTTGGGCCTGGAGTTAGGAAGATTCGTCTTCCTAAGTTTACTATCTGACCTCAGACACTTACTAGCTGTGTGACCCTGGGGAAGTTCCTTAAACCTGCTGTTTGCCTCAGTTTTTTCATCTGTAAAATGAGTTGGAGGAGGAAAAGGCAAACCACTGCCAAGAAAACCCCCAAATGGGGTCAGGAAGTCAGACAAGATTGAAAAAATGACAAGCACATACTATGTGTCAGGCACTGAATTCAAAATAAACTGATAGGAACAGATAGCCTTGAATTCCAAATGCTTGGTTTCTGGTCCCTGTTCTACCAGTTATGTGACCTGGGAAAGTTAACTTTTTTTTCATGCATGTATGCATGTCACCTCCCCAACTAGGACCGTAGACAGTGGAAATAACATTAGAGACCATGTCGTCTAACCCTCTCATTTGGATCATATGGAATCTGAAGCCCAGATGGTTCAGGGGCTTTTTCCTAAGGCAACACAAGCAGTGAAGAGGAAAACTGGGACTCATACCTTGAAGACAGAAACTACCTTTTTCTATCTCTCCAGCAACCTCTCTACCATAGAGTTGTTCATATTCTACATGCTCATAACGGGAATGTTGAACGAATTCAGACCAGCTCAAAGCATACCATCGATTTTCCATTTCTTTCAGGCTTTGCAATCTAGTGGGAAAGCACTGATTTTAAGTTAGGGAACAAGTTCAAATCCCTGCTGTGACATTTACTAGCTATGTGTGTCTGGAAAGAACCATGGATTCCTGGGATCACAGATTTAGATCTGGAAGACAGACCCTAAAGGCCACCTAATCCAGCACCCCTCCTTTCACAACTGAAGAAATGGAGACCCAAAGATTAATTGATTTGGCCAAAGCTTCACAGGTTGTAAGTCTAAATTTGAACACAGATCCCATGAGTTTAATGCTTCAAGTCCTGTGCTCTTTCCACTGCAATATGATGAACCCCAAAGTTGGTTCCCTTTCAGGGAAAAGGGTTGACTTTGAGAGCTTTGTGATTTTTTTTTTTAGCATCCCGCTTTCTTGTGGGGCAAAATAAAGATTATACCATGCCCAATAACCTTATCATAATGTTGAGTGCCTGGGCAGAATTTGGGGACACCCTAGTCACAAACTATACTTAAGGCTTTCTTTTGGATAACTTTTCTAAATTAAATCGAGGGCAACAATCCAGAGAAATGGACAATTTGGGATCAAACCCAAATCACTGGGGTATACTAGGCCACAAGATACATCACTGACCCTGTTTGCTCACCTGTAAAATGGAAATAAAATACGTATTACTACATACCTCCCAGGTTTGTGAGATAAACACATTGTAAACTTAAAGCACAACATATATTACTTTTAAGCCTATCAACTTCTCTTTGTCCTATGAAATGTTTCAAGCCTTTGATTTCTCTGAGGTCTAAAGATTGTTTAATCCTTCATGCTGTCAACCCTAGCCCAGAGCATCAATTGCTGTCACAGAAACTGGATCCCCTAGTTCTCTGGGTCTCCAATGGGTTCAAGTTACATTTCTTGAGCTGCCGAGATAGGGGGCTAATAAACCAGATACCTAGAACCCTGGAGGTAGTAGGGATTATAAAGATGAAAGGACAATCAAGATAGTTGTAAACTATGGGTGAGGTTTCTTTCCCCTTTATTCCTCCCCTGTTGCTGCTCTCAGTGACTAGGAAGCCAACAGAAATTCTTAGCAAGCCCATTCAAAAATAAGAGAATGTGCATACACAAGGATTATTAGTGCAGTTTTATTTTTCCACTTCATGGAAATTCTGGTATCTTCACCTCTCTGTCACAGCCACCAAATGGTGGCAGAAAACATAACTCTGACATCCCAGTTGTGGAGATTCTGGAAGAATTGGTACGGAAGGAGAAGACAGAATATGAGACAGGGATGGGTGACCCATAGGAATTAAGGTAAAAATAGAGGGGAAGGAATCAGAAAGCAACACATAAGGGAGTATTAAGGCACAGAAAGACTACTATCCAGACTACTTCCAGAGAAGATGTGTTGGATAAGCCAGGCCTTATGTGCATGAAAGAGGGGGATTGAGAACACCCAATTATCGATATTCCTCCTCGGGTGGATCAAGCTCTGGCTCATCTACTTCAGGGCCAGGAGGCCAGGGATTCTCAGGGGGCTGGGGTCCAGCAGGCCAGGGATCATCAGGCCGTGGAGGCTGGGGAGGAGTAGTTCTAGGAGGCTCAGGGGGCCAGACTCCACTTTCAGGCAGATCTCTCCAAGGACGATTCGGTCCTGGGGGTGGAGGGTCTTCAGAAACAGGAGGTATTCCTGGCCAGGGATCACCAGGGATTGGAGGGCCCTGTGGCCATGGCGGCACACCCTCTTCTTCATGGGCTTCTAAGGCTGGTGGGTAAGGGTGGTCATTGCTACCTGTGATGCCTGTAAAGGAGAGAAAACAGTGATGTGAAGTCACTGGAATAAATGACGACCTCCCCCACAAATGCAGAATTCATCTAAATCCTGAAACGGACATTAATCCTGAAAACCGAGAACCTAGAAACTCTTAAATTACCATGACATCATAAATTAATCTGAATTTTTAAATAAACTCGAACTGACCAGTCTGCTACACCGACCTAAATCCTTAGAAGTATGCAAACCTTAAGTTGATCAGTATCCTCAAACTAAGCTCAATTCAAATGGCCAACAAAACAAACTGATAAAAATTCTTAAACGTGTCTGTGCTCCTAAAGTGATTACCATCAAATTTAAAATCATTCAAATCTCTCAAATGTCATTTGATCATTCAAATACTTATTAAATACCTAAAGAGTGCAAGGCACTGGGGGAAAAGATACAAAATAGATACAAAGATACAAATTTATCCCTGCCTCATGTAGTCTAGTAGAAGAATAAACTAGAATTACATTAGAAAGGTTTAAAACATATTATGTGAAAAGTCTAAGGTAGTAGTAGGGGATAAGAGAAGGAACATGAAGGTAGTGGTATAAGTTGTAAAGGATAAGCAAATGGAAGGAGGAAATTTCCCTAAATACTAACATTGGCTACAATACTAATTTCCACCTCAATTCTGATCCATTAACCTCCACACCAAGCCAGATCACCCGACAGAAGGAATCCCCCTCAAATTCACAGCACAATTCGGCCCCAAATTCATTTGATACCCTAAAACATAGTGGCCTGAAATAGCCTTTATTCCATTTTATTTTTTTGATCTACATAAATCTTGGATTTTCCCCTCAAATACCTTCCCAACCTGTACCCATATGTCACCCCTTTTATCATTTTCCTTCCACCTGTCAAGCCTCAGATCACCAAGTCATTCTCCAGACTCCATTCCACCAGCTCTCCCCTGCTCACCTCCTGCAAGGAGACAAAGAACCAGTAGTGCTAATAGCTTCCACTTCAGCATGGTGAAGCCGTCTCTCCTGGGCCCCAAGAAGAGGGGCAGGTAGAGTCTGCAGTGCCCAGGAACTGACTTTATAGGGAAGAGAGAAAGAGGAGGAGCCCAAGCTCTGAGAAGGTAAAACCCCAATGACTCAACTGGTGCCAGAAAAAAGGCAAGGACATAACTAGACAGACTTGCTGAGAAGGGGGGGGGGGGGGGGCGGTCAGGGAGTTTGCATCTTCAGTTGTAATAGCCAGTCACTCTAAGCTCCCAGCGTTAGGGAGGTCTCGGCTGTCCCGGTTGCCAGCTTCCCTAGATTCTTTGTCACTTCCTTCCCCTACCCAAGTAACTTCCAAGTCAACACACATTCCTCCCCCTCAGATTCATACTGAGGCCTCCATTTTTGATGCCCTACATCAGTCAGGAGTCAGACAGCATGCAAATTATGTTTGGGAAAGCAGCCTAATTACAGAGGCAGGGAAGCAGAAGCGAGAATGACGCCTGGATTTCTGGGTAGGGATGAAGGGCAGGTGAAGAGTGTTATATGCCCTTTGAACACAGGTCACAGGTGAGACACATCTATACACCATCCCTCAACTCTCCCAGGATACAAACATCCTATAGTCCCTGCTCTTCTCAGGAACCATCTTTGTTCCACATTCCTACCCTTTCTCAGTGATCCAAGTGCTCAACCTCCTAGCTGAGTGTAAACTTCACCCTGCATGAAACAGCACAAGGAAGAACCTACAGCACACTGGGAATGACTCAAAACAAGGAAGGAAATAGCTTACTGACAGTCATCTTCTTTGCTCCTGTCCCTCTGCCCTCTTCCCTCTTCTGCCCTCTGACAGCTTTCTTCCTGGGCTTCGTTCCCATTTCTAAGTCGGCCCTTCCGTAGAACTCTGTCAGGGTTTCACAGTCAGTTGCTTCCTCCAATGTTGAAAGCTTTTCTTTTCCAAATTATTATTTTTTGATTGTTACTTACCACTTGTCTGAATGGATGCAGTCAAGGGACGAGAACTAGGACAACAATTTATGTGATAACAATGTTGTAAAACCCAGCAACTCTGAAGGGCTTAAGAGCTCTAGGTAAGGCAGTACCCAGTTACAATTTCAGAGGACTCATGACGAAACAGACCCCCTGGCTCCTGACAGAAGTGATGGGCTGAGAGCACACACTGAGGCATACATATGTTTACATATAGACAATTTAAGAATTTGTTTTGCTTGATATACTTGTTTTGGTTTTTTCTTCAAAGTAGGGAGGGATAGAATGTTGATTTTAATTGAAAAAAATCTTTGATAAAAAATCATGGCTTCTCAAGATATCATCCAGATCCAACTAGGGAATGGAGGATATGAAAAAGGTTCTTACTCTTGGGAGTGAACTACAAAGGCAAAATCTTACATTTCATAGAAAAGGGGGAAGGAGGCATATAGGGCAAAGAGAACTGCTGGGAAGACATCCTTAAATCCTTAGAGACAGCATTTCCAAACTCACAGATCCTACTAAAACCTCCTTTATTTAGTGTAAGAATATTCACAGACAGCAAGGCAGATGTAGCTCAGGGATTAGAGCCAGCAGGTGGTCATACTTGCTATCTTCTCCACCTGTTCTGTTTTCCTTTACAGTTTACAGCTGGTAAGAGGAGGATCCTACAACTGAGCACCTCCCATTGTCTCCTTCCTCTTCTCGAGTGATAACCTCACTCATTTCCTGCAGATCATCCAGCAATGCAGAGAGACAGGATCCTGAGAAGGAATCCATAAAAGGGAGTTACATAAGAGAAAGCTCTTACATTTGTGTGAAATGAGGGGGAGGGGAGGGCTAGGTGTGGATACTAAAGAAGAGAAAAATCCAGAGAAACATTAAGAGATATGGTGGATCCCTAGGGGAATAATAAGGTCCCAAACTCCCTTTGATTTCTACCTTTCAAAAGTTGCTTGGGGGCACTTAGAGTTTGAGAGGTTCCAGAGCCAGGTTCCAGTGATGAGGAAGGAAGAATTGCAAACAGCCGTTGTTGTTTGTATCGGGAAAGGAGACCCTCTTGCTTTAGGGTGGCCTAAGACAAAGAGAGTTAGAATAAATGTTTGTCCACTCCCAGTTCTTCCCAGAATAGAGTTCCAATTTCTTCTGTCCTCTGACTATAAAGAAAAAAATTACGGCTCATGGTCAAGGGTAAATCCATACCAACATAAGGTTTTTGTCTCGTTCCAGCTCTTGAAGTTTCTGCCTCAACCGGAATCCTTCTTCCCTCTGGGCCTCCTCTTGCAGACGTCCCAGCTCCTGGCTACGCTCCTTGTCTCGGGCTGCTTTGCGTTGGGCCTGGCGCAGGGAGACCACTGGGGAAATGGAAGGAAGATGTGTAAGGACCAATCCAAAGGTAATATGGCCAAGGTAGTTCCTGAACAAGGAATTGGGAAACCAGAGTTCTAATTGCTGATTTCCAGCTAACAGTGATGTAACTTTGGGCAAATCATTTTACTTATCTAGGCTTCATTCATAAAACAAGAGATGATGGATTCCATGATCTTTATAGTTCCTTCTACTTCTAAAATTCTATTCATCTATAAATCTGTGATCTCAAAGGAATAAGACTCTGTATAATACTATCTATATGTAATACTATTTTCCCTTTCCACTCCTAAAACTCACCAGCTTTAGCATGTTCCCTCCGGGCTTCATTCAGTCTTTTCTCCAACTCTGAAAGCTGATCTCGAAGCCTTGACTCCACTTCACCCACCTTCTCCTGTAAGTCTAGGGAGGGAAGGGAAGTTTTGAGTCCCATTTACCTTTGTCCCTGCCCCTTTGAACTGCCTACCTCAGGATCAGGATCCATGAGTATGTACGGCACTGCAGAATGAATTCCCCACTTCCACTCCTTTCAGAATTCTTCATTTTCCCCTATACCTCTCCCATAGGTCTCTTGCTGCTGGTTTAGCTCCCGCCGAAGGCAAGCAGCCTCTTCTGTACTCTCCTTCTGACTCAGTCGAGCTGCCTTCAGCTGAATTCCAACCTCAGCCAAAGATTCCTGGGTTTTTTGCAGCTCCTGCTCCAACTGTCGGGCCTCCTCACTTAGCCGAATTCTCTCTGCCTCCCCTGAGTATCAGGTAATCAATACTGTCACACTGCCATATCAGAATGTAGATCCTTGGCTCTTACCCACCATCACTAGCCCCAAATGCTCTCCCATTTATAGTTCTCTATACCTTCAGAGGGAACCCAACCATTCAAGAGTCTTGTGCTACCTTGTTCCCGGGCCCGCCTCACTTCCTGTTGGATGAGACGGGCACTCAGCTGTAGTTCTTCATCTAAGCGATTCTTTTCTTCTCTTAGCTGCTGCAACTCAAGTCCTATTTCTTCAGGCAGTGGAGGTGGGGGGCTGTAGGAAGTGGACAGAGAAACTAGGTCAAGTAGAGAGAAGCTAAAAACAGACCTTTCCCCTCTAGTCTTCAGGTTCACAAGCATCTAGCCCTTGAGGCCCCACTCTTTTCCCCTAGGTTCACCTCCCAAGACCAATGGTTCTCTGCCTTCTAATCTTACCTCTGTTCCAGATGCAGCTGTGAAAGTGCTATTTTCCGAGCCACAAGGCCTTAAAAAATGGGGGGAGAGAGAATAGAGCTGGGTTACTGAAAAAACAAAGGAAAAAGATAGGGAAAATGGGAAGAAGAGATCATAGGCTAGATCAGTGAGGGGATACATGGAAGGTAGATTATGGAATCTAAAATGCAGAAGATAAATATGAGTGTGGAGGGAGGGAAATAATTAAACAGGACATAGAGCCCCTGAATGGAATGGACTTCCTACCTTGAATAGTACGGACCTGTCGGGAAGCATAGCCAAGTCGGTTGTTGAGGCTAGGAAGCTGAGCTACAGCCTCCTCCACCTTAGCTACCTGATCCTGTAGCCAGTTTTGGGAACTGAAGAGACAAGAGAACATCAACTACCCCAAGAACAATCCTCTTTCTCCCTTCCAAAATCCCCTTGCCTTCTGGTCCTTTCTCACCCAAGACCCCTTGACAGAGAAGACAAGAAAAAGGAACACCTGCCTACCCCCTCCTCATCTAGAATACCTGCTCACAGCACTGGCCACAAGCTTCATGTGCTCCTCAGCCATCTTTGTTTGTTGCTGCTGCCGCAGCCTGGCATCCTGGGCCCGAATCAGCTCCCCTTGAAGCACCTGCAAAGGACAGAAATGAGAGAAAGGCTCTGGCCAGAGGCCACGATGCCTCAGCTTACACCTCCTCCTCTTTCCCCATGTACCCACCTTGCTGTTAACTCTTTCTACCTCCACTTCAGCAGCTTTGTCCTGCAGGGATTGATGCAAGATAGCTGACTCCTGGCCCCAGGATGCTACCTCCCCTTCAAGTTCTGCCACCTGGGATAGAGAAGAAATTGAGTGTCAAGTTTCTGGATTCTTATGGAAAATGACATTTGGATGCACAGGAACAGGTTGCTCTTGGTTCCTTGGCAGCAGAATGCTTGAGGTTCTTGACCGAAGTGGAGATCAATTTAGGGTTACCTTCTGCAAAATCTGGACTTATATGAAGTGATGTTGAGTGATGCGAGCAGAGCCAGAACATTGTACACAGTCACAGTGTGTGATGACTGTCTTTGACAGACTTACTTCTTTTCAGCAAGGCAAGGACCTAAGACAACTCCAAAAGACTCATGATGGAAAATGCTGTCCACATCCAGAAAAAAACCCATTGGCTCTGAATGCAAATCAAAGGATACTATTTGCTCTTTTGTTTTGTTTCTTCTTTCTCATGGTTCCTCCCATTGGTTTTGATTCTTCTTTACAACATGACTAATGAGAAAATAGGTTTAATATGAATGTCTATGTATAGCCTATATCAGATTGCATGCCATCTTGGGGAGGGGGGAGAGGAGGGAAACAGAGAAAATTTAAAACTCAAAAGCTTATGGAAATGTTGAAAACTAAAAATAAATTAATTTAAAAACAAAAGAAAATATATCCTAGTGGTCTAAATATAGGCCACACTCCCCTCCCTAACCCCCACCCCAACTCTCTCAAGAGTTAGCTTTGTACAAAATCTGAATATAGCTAACAATAAAAGTGTTATTTCCCAGTTGAGGAATACAACCTATATCTGGGACACTACGTTATGTGAAAAGTCTATTTCCATAAATAATTCAGTGCATAGCTACTGTGTGTAGAACCCTGTGCTAGGCCTTGGAAAGACTACAAAGCTGAAATAAGATGTCATTCCAGCCCTTGTACAGTATATGTTCTCCTTCAAGGATTCCTCCTTTCAATTAATAATAAGCATTTAACATATGTCAATCACCGTGCTAAGTACTGGGGGTGGGGATAGAGAATGGGGCAGCTAAGTTGTGCAGTAGATAGAGCACCAGTGCAGGAGTCAGGAGGACCTGAGTTCAAATCTCGCCTCAGACACTTGTCATTCACTAGCTGTGTGACCTTGGACAAGTCACTTTACCCCAACTGCCTCATCGTGGGTCATCTCAGCCATCTTGATGGATATCTGGTCACGGGATTCAGATGGCTCTGGAGAAGAAGTGAGGCTGGTGATCTGCACAGCCCTCCTTCACTCAAAACAAAGTCAAGTACAAGTCATATCATCATTTCTCTGATGGCATGGTCTTCTTCAGCAACAAAGGATGAACACACACACACACACACACTCACACACTCTGGGGATACCAGTGAATGGAAGATGCGGGGTAGGCCTTCTGCAGAAAGATTTGGAAGAGGCAGAGCCAAGACAGCAGAGTGAGGCAGGGACTCACCTGAGATCTCCCCCCAAGCCCTCCAAATACCATTAAATAATAAATCTAAAAAAATTCAAGAGCAGCAGAACCCACAGAAAGATGGAGTAAAACAATTTTCCAGCCCAAGACAACTTAGAAAATCAGCAAGAAAGGTCTTTCACACCAGGGTGAGAGAGAAGCATAGTTTAGCACAGCCCTGGCCCAAGTAAACCAGGAACAAGACTTGGAAGTCACTGAATCAACAGCTGCTCCTGGAGCTCTCAGTCCACAGAAAGTATAAAGGGGTCAAACAACTTGTCAGAAGATAACAGGCAGTCTCTTTGCTAGCACTGAGGCTTTGCCCATATTTCAAAAAAGATCGAAGTGTTCCTTGGCAGTCCCAGGGTGAGAAAGAGCACTAGCACACAAGAGCTTTGAGCCACAGTGGAACAAGGACCCTCCTCATAGTTCCAGGGCAGAAAAGAGAGCTTGTGGTCACTCACAGACTAGGGCATAGACCAGCAGAGTAGTAAATGCACCTCTCCTTTGATCATACCATCTTGGAAGAACTGAAAATTTATAGGTCCCTAAAAGTATCTCTGAAAACAGCTGCACAAAACCCCTGAGTCTTGAGACAGTGCATCCTCCACTCTGGAAGCAGAGCCCTACTTTAACAAATAGTTAAAAGTCAAGTAATAGGCTGGGAATATGAGCAGAAACAGAAAAAAGTTCTGACCACAGAAAGTTACTATAGTGACAAGGAAAATCAAAACACACAATCAGAAGAAAACAACAAAATCAAAGCTTTCTACATCCAAAACCTCCAAGAAAAGTATGACTTGATCTCAGACCATGGAAGAGCTCGAAAGGGATTTTGAAAATCAAGTAAAAGAGTTAGAGGAAAAATTGGGAAGAGAAATGATACAAGAAAATCATGAGAAATCATTCAACAGCTTGGTAAAGGAGATGCAAAAAAAATACTAAAGAAAATAACACTTTATAAAATACTGTCCCAAACGGCAAAAAAAATCCAAAAAGCCAATGAGGAGAAGAATGCTTTAAAAAGTAGAATAGGCCAGATGGAAAAGGAGGTTCATAAGCTCACTCAAGAAAATAATTCCTTAAAAATTAGAATTAAGCAAATGGAAGCCAATGACTTTTTGAGAAATCAAGGAACAATAAAACAAACCGAAGAATGAAAAAAATAGAAGACAATGTAAAATATCTTATTGGGAAAACAACTGATCTGGAAAACAGATCCTGGAGAGATAATTTAAAAATTATTGGACTACCTGAAAACCACAATCAAAAAAAAAGAGCCAAGAAATTATCAGAGAAAACTGCCTTGATATTCTAGAACCAGAGGGTAAAATAGAAATTTTTAAAAAATCCACTGATCACTTTACCATTTTCTTAAAAAAATCCCCAAATGAAATCCCAGGAATATTACGTCCAAATTCCAGAGTTCCCAGGTCAAGGAGAAAATATTGCAATCAGCCAGAAAGAAACAATTCAAGTATCATGGAGCCACAGTCGAGATAACACAAAAATTTAGCAGCTTATACATTCAAGCAGCACTTCTTAAACTGTGGGTCATGACCCCATATGGAGTTGTATAACTGAATGTGAAGGTCGTGAAAAATTTGGCAACAGTAAAAGGTACTCTGAACACTCAACAACCAAAAATTAATTCAAAATCAAATGCATAATGAATCTGAGATGTTTCTGGCAGCGTTTGCCTGTGTTGCATCACACAACTTCACTACAGCCCTGGTTCCGAATACACAACATGCATACTTGGCACTGCACATATCATCACACCATATAACACGAATGAATATTACCAGAACACCTTGGCTCAGATCAAGGCTACTGTATGTTATGAATTGCAGTATTTTTACTGTACATAAAGTTTTCTGTTCTTATAGAACCATAATAGTTTAATTATGAAAAATAAAGACTTTTAATATTTTCCTACCATCATTCCTCAGCAAGTATTAAATTTGTATATCTTTAGTTTGTATTGTTACACTGTTTGCTTTTTAAAACTGCTGTTATCTCCTTCTTTTACAGAAATATGAGGGTTTAAATGCAGCAAGATAAAAGCCCTTTAATAATATTTCTCCATCACCACTGTATGTGTAAGTGTGAACATCAATTTTTTAAATTAAGCACAAATAAATGTAATTTCATAAACTAAAGCTAGTATTTGAGAAAGGGTTAGCAATATTTATATTTGAGGGCAAAAATATTTTTTGGTTATGGATAAGTGGCTAAATTTAGACAGAAGAGGTAAAAATACTGATGACAATGTGGCAGAGTCTTCACCACCAGGTTGTAGTACACGTAAATTGACAAGAAATAGAAAGTATGTCAAATTATTTTTGCAACAAGGAATTACTTCTAATAATGATGATGGTATGGAAAAACCTCTTTGCTTAACTTGTAACGAAGTTTTGGCTGCAGAGAGCATGAAATCAGCCAAACTAAGACAACATCTTAATACCAAGCATGCTATGACATACTACAATAAATCAAAGGAATATTTTGAATGACTTTTAAAATCTTCAAATAAAGAAAAACAATGTTTTGAGAAATTTGTTACTGTCTGCAAAAAGTATTTATTTGTATCTTACAAAACTTATTTAATTGCAGAAACTTTTTTAAAAAGCCCTAAGCCAAGGTGAAGATCTCATGCTACCTGCTATATGTCAGAAATAGTTCATGGAAAAAAGTATGGGGATAAAATTTGTAAAATTCCCTTATCGAATGATAAGTTTCCAAAAGAATTTCTGAAATTAGTAATGACCAATTCCAGAAGCTTACTACCAGGTATAAAGGCAATCTAAAGTTTTCAATTCAGTTAGAACAACATGTCTCAGCTGTTACTTTATGTAGACATGTTTATGAAGGAAGCACACAAGAGGAATTATTGTTTTGTCACCTTTTAGTAGAGCACACAAGAGGGGAAGATTTCATATAAATAGAAAAGCTTATTACTACATGCAGAAGTATGTACATGCCCTCTGAAGAGGGCAAAGTTTAAATAGATTACTGAAAATGAAAGGTAAGGGTTATATTTTTCACTGAGCAGAAATTCAGTTTTGTTCATTTTTTTTTATAATGACTTATGGCTTTCAAAATTGTACTATTTGTCAGATATTTTCAAAAAACTCAATTTGACTTAAACAGGCTGCTTCAAGGAAAAAATTGCATCATATTTATGTTAAAAGATAAAATTGAAAGTTTTACTTTAAAAGTTAACATATGGAAGAACAGTGTGGAAATTTAGAAATGTTTATAGCTACAGATGATCTTATAATTGAAAATAACCATCCCAAAGATTTAGTTGTAAGAAATTATAACTGATCATCTGAAGTACCTGGAGACAGTTTCAGAAATACTTCCCTTCACATTTTGATTCTAAAAAACTAAGTTGGGTTCATAAACCATAATCAATTAAAATCAAAGACACAAGTCATCTGCTATCAAAGTTCAAGAATAATTTGCAAAGTTATCAAGTGACACAGGCTTAAAACTTGAGCTTCCTAAAAAAAATCATTAAATGAATTTTAGCTTCGGATTAGGATAGTGTTTCCAACAATTTCTGAAATGGCCCTAAACATACTGATGCCATTTTGTACTATGTATTTATGCAAAGTGGCATTCTGAGCATTGATAATTATAAAAATCAAAATATCGATCAACTCTGAAAAACACTGAAGATGCTCTACATTCTGCAGTATCAAATATTCCAACAAGATTTAATTCTTTATGTAAAAATAAACAAGCACATCCATCTCATTAAGTATGCAAATTTGCTTTCATCTTTAATATTTTGATTTTTATAATTATCAATGCTCAGAATGCCACTTTGCATAAATACATAGTACAAAATGGCATCAGTATGTTTAGGGCCATTTCAGAAATTGTTGGAAACACTATCCTAATCTCCATGTAATGATTTTTTTTTTTAGGAAACTCAAGTTTTAAGCCTGTGTCACTTGATAACTTTGCAAATTATTCTTGAACTTTGATAGCAGATGACTTGTGTCTTTGATTTTAATTGATTATGGTTTATGAACCCAACTTAGTTTTTTAGAATCAAAATCTGAAGGGAAGTATTTCTGATGGAAAAATAGGGCATTAATGTACTGTTGGTGGAGTTGTGAACTGATTCAACTATTCTGTAGAGCAAAATTTGAAACTATGCTCAAAGGGCTATAAAACCATTCATACCATTTGATACCTAAGTTTGTATCCCAAAAGAGATTAAAAAAACAAAAAGGAAAAGGATTTATATGTACAAAAATATCTGTGACAGTTCTTTTCTGGGAGCAAAAATTAGAAATTGAGGGGATGTCCATCAACTGGGGAATAGCTGAATAAGTTGTGGTATGTGATTGTGATGAAATACTAATGTGCTATGAAAAATGATGAACAGGACACCCTCAGATGGAGGTAAAATTATATGTATACCAAAGAATTGTTTTAAAAATAAATTTCCTTATGATTTATTATCAGTAAGCATTTGATCAATACACCTATTTTATATACCTATAAGTACAGGGTAACATAAAAATTTTTCAAAAGGTATCACAAGTGGAAAAAGTTTAAGAAGCCCTGTATTAAAAGATCAGATGGCTTGGAATATGATATTCTGGAGAGCAGAGCAGCTAGAATTAAAACCAACAATCACTTACCCAGCATAACTGAGTATAATCTTTCAGGGGAAAAAAATTTACTTTCAATGAAATAGAGGACTTTCAAGGAAAGACCAGAGTGGAATAGAAAATCTGACTTTCAAATACAAGACTCAAGAGAAGGAAAAAGGTAAACAGGAAAGGGAAATCATAAGGGACTTAATAAGGTTAAACTGTTTACATTTCCACATGGGATGATGATACTTGTAACTCATAAGAACTTTCTTATTATCAGGACAGATAAAAGGAGTACATATAGACAGAGGGCACAGGCTGTGAGGTGAATATGAAGAAATAAATCTAAAAAAATAAAAGAGTGAGAGAGAAATGTACTGGGAGAAAGGGAAAGGGAGGGATAGAGTGGGGTAAATTATCTCACACAAAAGAGGCAAGAAAACTTTTACAATGGAGGGGAAGAGGAAGGAGGTGAGAGGGACTGAGTGAACCTTATTCTCATCAAAAATGTATATAATACATACACACTCAATTGGGTACAGAAATCTATCTTACTCTGCTGGAAAGTAGGAGGGGAATGGGATTAGAGAAGGAGCAGGGAGGGAATTGATAGAAGGGAGGGCAGATTGGGGGAGGGGTAGGCAGAAGCAAAACACTTTTGAGGAGGGACAGGGTAAAAGGAGAAGGAGAACAGAATATACAAGAGGGCAGGGAGTAGAATGGAGGGAAATACAGTCAGCAATAGTAACTGTGAAAAAAAAAATGTGAAGCAAATTTCTCTGATAAAGGCCTCATTTCTGAAACATGTAGAGAACTGAGTCAAATTTATAAAAATAAGAGCCATTCCCCCCAGTTGATAAATGCTCAAAAGATAATAAGTTTCCAGATGAAGTAATCAAAGTTATCTATAGCCATATGAAAAAATAATCTAACTCACTATTGACTGAAGAAATGCATATTAAAACAATTTTGAGATACTACCTAGCAGAGTGGCTAATAGGAAAAGGAAAATGACAAATGGTGGAGGGGATGTGGGAAAAATAGGGCATTAATGTACTGTTGGTGTTGTGAACTGATTCAACTATTCTGTAGAGCAAAATTTGAAACTCTGCTCAAAGGGCTATAAAACCATTCATACCCTTTGATACCTAAGTTTGTATCCCAAAAGAGATTTAAAAAACAAAAAGGGGGGGCGGAGCCAAGATGGCGGAGTAGAAGGATGCAAGTTTACGAGCTCCAACCCACAGCACATGGAATTATTGTAAAAAGAGATTCGCATAACTTCTGGACACTGAAAGGGGTACAGAAACGGAGTGGAAGAGATTTCCGTTCCAGGGAGCCCTGGAGACCTGTCCCCAGGGTCCGTCGCGCCCCGGAAAGCAGACCCCACCACCAGCGCTGCCCTGGCCGCGGCCCCAGAGAAGCTGACCTGAGCAGGCTTCAGAGACAGAGGCTCTGGCAGCCGGGAAAGTCCCTCCACCCACAGAAGCTACAGGTCAGTGAGAGAGGCTGGGCCGGAGGAGGGGAGCGGAGTGTCTCCGTGACTCGGGCCCCCTCGGGAGGAAGCGGCGGCGGCAGAGACGGGGGCAGGAAGCAGCAGAGGCAGAGGCGAGGGCGGCAGCAGAGGCAGGCAGCAGTGGCGCGGCTGCAGCAGCCCGGGACTCCCGATAGCAGGCAGGATCTTTATTACTGAAAGTCTCTGCATAAAGGGAGCTGAGCCTGGGAGACGGCCCTGCCCCACCACCCCACCGTGCTCCATTTCTGAAGGCCTATGCATAAAGCCCCTGAGGGCATTGAGCCTGGGAGGTGGCCCTGCCCCCACCCCAGCACCAGAACTAAAGCTCACATTGATTAGCAGCTAGGCGTCGCATTTGAATCTCAGAGCCCAAGCACTAGCTGGGTGGATCTAGGCGGGTGTGGACAGGAATCTCAGAAGTCAAGTAATTGGCTGGGAAAATGCCTAGAAAAGGGAAGAAAAATAAGACTATAGAGAGTTTTTTCCAACAAATGCAAATGATCCCAACATTCGGATCTGATGGTGAGGACGAGGACATATTCTCGCCATCGGGGAAAGATGTGGAGGGCGGGGCCTCAGTACCCCAGACACCCCAGGGGCTTGTCAGGTGGGCTCAGGCCTTGGAAGAGCTAAAAAAGGATTTTGAAAAGCAAGTTAGACAGGTGGAGGAAAAGCTGGGAAGAGAAATGAGAGACATGCAAGAAAAATATGAAAAACGGGTCAATACCTTGGTCAAGGAGACCCAAAAAAATGCTGAAGAAAATAACACCTTGAAGACTAGGCTCACTCAATTGGCAAAAGAGGTTCAAAAAGCCAATGAGGAGAAGAATGCTTTCAAAAGCAGAATTAGCCAAATGGAAAAAGAGGTTCAAAAGCTCACTGAATTTGATAGTTCTCTCAAAATTAGAATGGAACAGATGGAGTCTAATGACTTTACGAGAAACCAAGAAATCACCAAACAAAACCAAAAGAATGAAAAAATGGAAGAGAATGTGAAATATCTCATGGGAAAAACAACTGACCTGGAAAATAGATCCAGGAGAGACAATTTAAAAATTATGGGACTACCTGAAAGTCATGATCAAAAAAAGAGCCTAGACATCATCTTCCATGAAATTATCGAGGAAAACTGCCCTGACATTCTAGAACCAGAGGGCAAAATAAGTATTGAAAGAATCCATCGATCACCACCTGAAAGAGATCCAAAAAGAGAAACTCCTAGGAACATTGTGGCCAAATTCCAGAACTCCCAGCTCAAGGAGAAAATCTTGCAAGCAGCTAGAAAGAAACAATTTCAGTACTGTGGAAATACAATCAGGATCACTCAAGATCTAGCAGCTTCTACATTAAGAGATCGAAGGGCGTGGAATAGGATATTCCAGAAGTCAAAGGAACTAGGACTCAAACCAAGAATCACCTACCCAGCAAAAACTGAGTATAAGACTTCAGGGGAAAATATGGTCTTTCAATGAAACAGAGGACTTTCAAGCATTCTTGATGAAAAGACCAGAGCTGAAAAGAAAATTTGACTTCCAAACACAAGAATGAGAAGAAACATGAAAAAGTAAACAGCAAAGAGAAGTCTTAAGGGACTTACCAGAAGTGAACTGTTTACATTTCTACATGGAAAGACAATATTTGTAACTCTTAAAACTTTTCAGTATCTGGGTAATTGGTGGGACCACACACACACGTACACGCATGCACGCACACACACATACACACATGCACACACACACAGAGACAGAGAGCACAGAGTGAATTGATTAAGATGGGACCATAGCTTAAAAGAAATCAAGGTAAATGGTGAGAGAGAAATGGAGTGGGAGGAAAGAGGGTGAAATGGAAGGGGGTAATTATATGTCATTTAAGAGGCAAGTAGGAGACTTTTTAGTGGAGGGATAAAGTGGAGAGCTGAGGGAAAAAAACACAAAACAAAACCAAGAAGTTTACCCTCATCACATTTGACTAAAGAAAGGAATAAAATGCACACTCATTTTGGTATGAAAACCTATCTTACAGTATAGGAAAGTGGGGGGGGAAGGAGATAAGCAAGGGGGGGGGATGATGGAAGGGAGGGCAAAGGGAGGAGGGAGCAATTTGCAGTCAACACTTGGGGAGGGTCAGGATCAAAAGATAGAAGAGAAACAATGAGGGACAGAATAGGATGGAGGGTAATTCAGTTAGTCTTACACAACACAACTATCAGGGAAGTCATTTGCAAAATTACACAGATATGGCCTATATTGAATTGCCTGCCTTCCCAAAGGGAATGGGTGGGGAGGGAGGGATGGGGAGAATTTGGAACTCAAAGTTTTAGGAACAACTGTCTAGTATTGCTGTTGCTACTAGGAAAGAAGACATACAGTTAAGGAGGAATAGAAAGTCATCTGGCCCTACAGGAGAAAAAGAGAAGATGGAGACAAGAGAAGGGAGGGATGACAGAAGAGAGGGCAGATTGGAGATAGGGAAAATTAGATTGCTTGGGGTATTGGGGTGGGGGGGAGGGGATAAAAGGGGAGAAAATTTGGAACCCAAAATTTTGTGAAAATGAATGTAAAAAGCTAAATAAATAAATAAGTAAACCAAAAAAAAAGGAAAAGGAAAAGGATTTATTTGTACAAAAATATCTGTGACAGTTCTTTTCTGGGGGCAAAAATTAGAAATTGAGGGGATGTCCATCAACTGGGGAATAGCTGAATAAGTTGTGGTATGTGATTGTGATGAAATACTATTGTGCTATGAAAAATGATGAACAGGACACCCTCAGAAAAGCCTAGATAGACTTGCATGAGATGATGAAAAGTGAAATGTACTGTGTACAAAGTAACAGCAATATTGTAAGATGATCAGAGGTGGATGACTTAGCTATTCTCAGCAATACAATGGTCTAAGACAACTCTGAAGGACTTATGATGAAAAATGGTGTCCCATCCCCAGAGATAGTGTCTAAATACAACTTTAAGCATGATTTTTTTGTGCTTTCTTTTTGTGTTTTTTTTGGGTGGAGGGGTCTATGTTTTCTTTCACAACATGACTATTATCAGAAATGTTTTGCATGACTACACATGTATAACCTATATCAAATTGGCTGCCTTCTCAATGGGAGGGGGACAGGAAGTAGGAAGGAAGAGAATTTGGAAGTTTTAAAAATGAATGTTAAAAATTGTTTTTACATGTAATTGGGGGAAAAATAAAATACTAAATAAAAATAAGGGAAAAAAAGAAAGTGGGATTTAAAATGAGTCTTGAAGAAAGCCTAAAGACATAGGTGAGAAGTGAAAAGGGAACATATTCCACATATATGAAACAGCAAGGGAAAGGACAAAGAGGTAGGAAATGTGTCCTGTTCAAAGCACAGAAAATAGGCCAATATGCGTATGTGTATGTGTATGTGTACACACATTTTTTCGGTATGACACACTTTTAAATTTAATCTTCATTATTAACATTTTCTCCACCATGTTCTTAAGTCACGACAATCAACAAACCAAAAAATTAAGTCCTGATGTGTAAAGCACTCACAATAAAAATTTAACAATAGGCTCTTACCAACCAGTTCGAGCTAACTCCCAAATACTCCTGTTATGTTCAAAGGGTAGCTCTGAACCTCAGTTAGAACTGATCTGAACCGAACTGAAAAGTTAAAATGAACCTCAGAGGCCATCTTTGGAATGTACTTTGCAGACCTTAAAGTACAGCATAACCATGAACTGTTGGTGACAATGACATATCTAATCTAGCAGTTCTCAAAGTGTGGTCTTCTGTGAGTTCTCAAAACTCTTTCAGGGGTGCTTAAAAAAATATTTTTAAAATAATACTAAGATGCTTTAATTTCTAATAAATTAAATAATGCTAGATATTACCCAACTAAACAAAAAGCTCTTTTGGAATCCTCAACAATGTTTAATTTTGGTCCTGAGACCAAAAAAATTTGAGAATCACTGATCGAGACTAACTCTTCGTGCTAGACATTACCCAAATAAACAAAGGCTCTTTGGAGTACTCAAAAATTTTTCCTTTTGGTCCTGAGACCAGAAAAATTCGAGAACCACTGATCTAGACTAACTCTTAACCCAAAGTAAATTCCATTGACAACAAACACCTTTAGTAGTGGTCTTCTGACTCTGAGCCTACTATAACAAAGTTCTTCCTTAAGAGACCTCAAAACTCAAAACCCCGTAACATTTTAATAAATATATTTAGTTTTTATTTTTTCAATCAGCAAAAATCTGCTTTCTCCTCCTCCTACCCCACCAACTGAGAACGAAATAAAAACAAAACCCATTACAAAAATGTATAGTCAATCAAAACAAATTCCCACAGTGGCTATATCCAAAAAAAAAATTGTCTCCCTTCTGCACTGAGTTTTTCACTTCTCTATCAGGAGTTGGGTAGTACATTTCATCATCTCTGGAATCATGGTCAGTTATTATGCTAACAATTCCTAATTCTTTCAAAATTTTTTGCCTTTACCACATTACTTTTTTTTCTTTTCCATTTCTCCAGGTTTTGTTTACTTCACTCTGCATCAGTCCATACAAACTTTCACAGAAAGTGAAACTTCACTGAAACCATCTTCTCTTAATTATTTCCATTACATGTATATACCATGGTTTGTTTATCCATTGCACAATTTATGCATATCCCTTCAGATTCTCATTCTTTGCTATCTCAAAAAGAGCTGCATTTTTAAACAGTTTGTTTTGCTTAAAATTAATCCCTCCTTATTCTATTTTCTTTTTAATTCCCCCTCCCTCTTCCTCTATCCCTATTTCTGTGTTGAATGAAATGTATTTCTGAACCCAGATGAGACTGAAGCAATAGCTGCTCCCCCAATCCCTCTTCGTTTGCAGATAAGTCTACTTACCACACCCAATGTGAGCTAATGTTCCCTAACTTTCCTTATTTCTTCCCATTATCCCCCAACCCTTCAAAAACCCCTCCATCCCTCTCCTTTCCCTCTTTCCTTTACTCTTTTAAGGTCATCGAGACCTAGCTGAGCCACTCACAAGCTAACTACTGTCCTATGACCCTCATAATAGGTTTCCAAAGGGACAGATGTATCACCTTCTCATATCTGAATGTTAGTTTATCCTTATTTAGTCTTTTATGATTGCTAATTCATTTTTAATTTTTTTTGTATTTCTCTTAAATCTTGTGTTTGAACTTCAAAGTTTCTACACAATTCTGGTCTTTTCACCAAAAATGGTTGGAAATCTGCTATTGCATTAAAAATTCACTTTTTCCCCTGCAGTATTACACTAAGATATGCTGGGTAAGTTATTCTAGGCTACAAGCCCATATCCTGTGCCTTTTGGAATACTAGGTTCCAAGTTTTCCATTCTTTTACAGTATGATCCTGAGTATGACTCCCCGGAATCTGAATTCTTTCCTTCTGGTACTTGCTGTATTTTTTCTTTGCTACAGAAACTCTGGATTTTGGCTATGATATTTCTGAGAGTTTTCATTTTGGGGCTTGTAGATATTTTTCTATTTCCACTTTGTTCTCTGGTTCTAAGAGAACTGGGCAATCTTAAGTATATTTTTTTGGTCATGGCAATCAGAGTTCAATGATTTTCAAATGTTTTCTCCTTGATGGTTTCTAGACCAGTTGTTGTTATGAGATGTCTTCTCATTTTTTTTCAGTCTTTTGACTTTAATATTTCTTGGTGCCTCAAGGAATCATTGGTCTATTCTAATTTTCAGGCAGTGTGTTTGGACAAAGTTTTGTAACTTTTGTGCCAAGCTACCAATTTTGGGGTTTTTTCCCAATTCTTTCTTTCATAACTTTTCTTTCATAACTTTTCTTTCTTTTCCAATTTTTTCCTCAAGCAATCTCATTTTACTTACAAAAATGTTTTTAACTTAAAAAAACCAACCTCTTGTTTCATCTCTTCTAGGTATTCCAAATGAGTTTGTACCTAAGCTGTGTTTTGCTCTGAGGCTTTACTTACTATCTATTTTTTTGAATCATTATCTTTTTCTGTGTTTGTGCCTTAAGAGCCCTTGCCACCATAATAGCTTTTTATGATGGGATACTCTTTTTGTTTGTTCATTCTTCCAACCTGCTTCCTAACGTCAGACTTGGTACTGGGGCTGGGTTCTGTGGCACTCCGAGGGGGCAGGCAGGGGCTAGTCCTGCTGCTGCTTTCTTGGAGTACTGAGTACTGTGTTATTCAGGGACAAACTGGGAACCTGTAAGCTTTCAGTGATCCCAATGGGATCTAATCTAGGGCAAAGTCTAACTGCTGCCCCTTCATCTGTGCTCTGCAAATTCTTGACTTAAGACTGTGTCTAAACAATAGTAGACAGCTGCTGGACTCGGATCTTATCAGCCAGCTAAAAAGTTCTATTGGTTTAGCATGATAGAATTGTGCCTCCCCTTAAGTTTGCAGTTCTTACCTTCGTTATTCCTCCACAGGCTGGGCTGGATGCTAGAAGTGAGAAACAGCTCTGTTCCTAGGGTCTAAGACGTAGCTTTACTACTTTCTTCTAAACTTCTTCTTTTTCATCCAGGGCCTCCCAACTTGGGAACACCACCCCAGGGTGCAGATCCCCTCTACAACCCAGAACTGGGTAGTAGGCTGCCAGTTCCCACCTGTCTCTGTCTTAGTGTTCTGGTATGGATCTAGTACCTCTAGTACATTTTGTATAATAGGTCTATTTGGAGAAGTTTCTACTCCCCCCCATCTTGGCTCTGCCTCCAGTGTAAAATATATTATCTTCCTTGTTTCACCTCATTCTTTCCCCCTTGAAGCATTTCACATCTCCCCAGTCAAGTCTATACACCTATGAAGTATGAGAGAGAGAGAGAGAGAGAGAGAGAAAGAAAGAGTGTGTGTGTTGGAAAAAGATGTTACCTTTCCTTTCAGCTTTTGGGTATGCTGAGTATGTTCCAACTCTTGGGCTTTCAGCTGCACCATCAAGGCAAACACTTTTTCCCTCCACCGGCTCAGCAGGGCCTGAGCCTTCCTGGCTGCCTCAGACTCCAGAGGGTCTGTGGGCTGGACCTTGAAGGTAAAAAAGAAACATGAGGTCACAGCTTCTATGGGAATAAGGTAAAACTCTTACTGCTCCTACCTATCTTAAGCAACAAAAAGGTCAAGATAAGAGTGAAAATACACAAAGTAAGAGGGAACATAGGGGCAAGAGTGAGGAGAGGAGTCCAAGAGAAACTGGGCTGGTAGAGAAGTCCCAGAAGGGACTCTTGCAGAGAGAATATTTGAATGCCATGAAGAGGCCAAGCATACCTTCCGACCCAGCTCCTCTTCCTGTAGGGCAAGGATGTCCTGGAGGCTCTGCACTCGAACCTGTAGCAATTCCAAAGTGGTACACAGGGCATCCCGATCCTCCTGCAAATGCTGGCCAGGGAAAGGGAATTCTTATCTACAGTAACATCTTTGTACTTGTCCCTAAAATGTGCCTATTTCTCCCTCCCCTCAGGTCTCTAGGTACCACAAGGTAAAGTCCCCTTCTAAACTAATGACTATTTTCTCCCAGAAGCTATGCATATTCATCAGCTCCAAAAGAATCTCGGGTATCCACCTCCAATCTCCCAACCCACATCCTTACTTCCACCCCCCGAGGATAAAACCACTGAGCTTATCTCTCACCTGCACGGTCTCCAGCAGCTGCTTCCTCTCCTGCTCCCATGTCTGGTTCTTGCTTTCTGGTGGGACTTGATCCCCTACATACCTCCTAAGCTGCTCAACAAGGGCCACCTGGGCCTTGAGATCTGAATGCGCCTTACTAAGATTGGTGAGTAGGAGTGAGAAAGTAAAGGCTATCAGTGAAAGACCCCAGAAACATGCTCTTCCTACATAGCTGCTGGCTACTTTTATTGACCCTATATTCCTCCTCACCTTAGTTCCTCCCTTAACATCTTAGCCTCCCTCTGTACAACGGCCAACTCCTTGGTCTCTTTTTCCCTCTTAGATTCCATGGTCTTGAGTTTCTCCTCCAACTCATGGGCCTTGTTGGCCAGGGTAGCAAGAGCTTCCTGGTGAGCTGCGGTCATTTGAGAGATCTCAAGAAGAAAAGAATGACAGAGCAGGGGCTGAGTTGGAAGGAGCTTCTCATCTTTCCTCTAAAAGTTCCCACTTCCTCACTCAAACTCCTTCCTAGTGGCCTACTTCTCTTTGCTTCCTATCTCCCTTCCCTTCCTGGGCCCCTATTTCCATCTTCCCTACTCTCTTATTTTAATTAATATAATACCTGACAAACATGTATTAAATGCCTACTGTATTTAAAGCACTGTGCTAGGCATTGGAGCAGATATAAAATTTAGACTAAGAAACTGTCCCTGATTTCATCAAGCTTATAGTCCAAGGGAGGAATGACAGTGCTATGTGTGCAGAGAATGAGGAAAGTTGTGGGTTTGAGGTGGTTTGGTTGTTTGAGCTAGAGGCATTTAATCTAGTTTTTAAAGAATGGGTAGGAATTCAGTAAGCAAGGAGGCACTTCAGGTTGGCACAGAGTACAATTTGAATAAAGGTATGGAAGTAGGAAAGAACAGGATATGTATGAAGGACAATCCAATGTAGCTGAGGCATATACAGTGTATAGAAGGGGGTAATATGAAATAAGGCCAGAGGGTTTAGGCAGGCCCAGATTCTGGACAGTCTTAAAAGCCAGACTAAGGAGTTTTTAACTTTATTTAGGCAATAGGGAGCTACTGAAGGATTTTGAATAAAAGAGTGACTCAATCAAATATACATCTGATAAAGAATATTAGGAGGGCAACAATGTGAAGGATATATTGGAATGGAGAGGGAGGGAGTAGTGATGGAAGAAGACCTTTAGGAGACTATAGCAATATTCTAGGCAGATAGTGTTTGGGGTCTATTTTAACATGAGTTCTAAAAGGAAAATAGGTAGAATACTTGAGTACTAAGAAGTAAATGAAAGTTTTGGGAGAGATGCAGGATATCTGAATTCTGAGAAATGGGGAAAGAGAACAAGGAGGATGAATGTGGAGAACCCTGTCCTAAGAGCCCCAACCTGCTTCCTTCAGGTTCTGCTTTACTCTCGATTCTCAACATCTTTCTGGCCAAACAGATTACTATTCTAATTGAATATCAAAGGATCTTTGCTAAAGTGATTATCTCAGATTAATTCCCTACAATGTGGAACTGAGACAAATCCCAACACCTAGCATTTTCTTATTCTCATTCACCTGTTCCTTGTGCAGCCTCTGAGTCTCTTCAAGCTCTTGTCTGTTTCCTTCTTCCAATTTCTTCCGAATGAGCTCTGCCCCAGCCAAAGCAGCACGAAGCTCCTCTACCTCAACCCGCATTGCCTGTTTTGCCTGTCCTAACACTTCCAGCTCCTCACCCTGGGTTGCCAGACGAGCCTTCTGATGGACTGAAGCCAACCGCAAAGCCTGGCTCTCAATCTCAAGTCTCCGAATCTCTTCCAGTTGCTGAGAGATCATTTCAGTTTGGGAATTCAAGCCTTGTGGCCCTACATAGTCCAGGGACCTTTGGGGAAAGTTACAGGTGAGATATGGCCTCTTTGGTCTTACACAAGAAAGGGATGGACAAGAGGGCCGCTCTGTTCCCATCTAGGTAGTTATGAGGACTTCTCTGATCTGATATGTAAGGATAAGGAAGTGAAAAGGGTGCCTCTAGGAATGGCAAACTAGGGAAACTAGAAGTCAGTCAGACACACAAGAGGATGCAAAACCTGGAAACAGTAAGGATTCTGTGATCTACTCCTTAAACATTTACTTAGCACTTTTTTTGTGTATGATACTAAGCTAGATGCTGGGAATACAAAAAGGTATGTGCCATAATCTATACCTTTAAGTGTACTTAAAGGGCCTTATTCTACTTGAGGAGGGAAGGTGTTCAAATACATAAAAAGATAATAGTTGCATCTATTGCATAGTTGCATCAATTAAGTGTACCTCATGAATGGTACAATGAGTGCTAGGATATCTGATTCACAAGTAGATGAAGACATTATGAATCTACAAATAGATGAAGACATTATGAATCTAAGAGTTCTGCTTGAGGTGGAAAAGGAAAGGGATACTCAGTCTTCTGTGTTCTAGTCTGAGAGAATGAAGAGCCTGAACTCCATCCTGAGGTAGGGGCAGAGAAGGCAATGGATCCTCTTGTTCTAATGTGACAAGAATAGGGGCTGGTTAATAATTTATTGAGCGTTTACTGTATAAACTGTCCTAAACCTTCTGAGATGAGACAATAAAAATAAAAGACATGATCCCAGTCCTTGAGAAACAGCCCTAATATCATCACAATGTTATTTCAGAATCCATGACTGTCTTACAACAAAGTCCTTTGGTAATTCAGGAGCAAAAACCGTAGTGGACAGGATCTAAGACAGACCTGCCTGTAACTCCACTCTAAAATCAATAATTTTATTAAGACATTAAATTTAGAAGAGTCAGGATATACATGTGAGATAAGAAAAAATACAAAACATCGAATAATACAGTTCAAATTTCATACACAAAAGCAGAAGGTACACAGAATTTTAAAAAATCAGAACTGTTTGGGTTTTTTATCTTTCTTACAAGGGAAGGTTTGTTGGGTAAAATAGGAGAGAAGGGTATATATGGAAATTAATGGAATTATTAATGAATAAAAGAAAAAAGCATCAATTAAATTTTTAAAAATAATTAACACAGAAGTGAAGAACAATTACAGGTAGAAGCTAGGATAACTAGATCCCTACCTGGTCCTTCTTTTGGGATCCTCACTATCACCTGCCCCATCTTGTTCTCTCAAAATTTGTAGTCTATGATGCTCCCATCTACGATCATTGTTATCATAGCCATGATGGGGTGAAGGCAGGACTATGGGTAAGGGTGGGGACTGGACAGAAGTGATTCTGGACATGCTTGGAAGGGGTCGTGTTTGGAAATGAGATGGAGGCATGAGCCCAGTGAGACCTGAGTAAGCAGAGGATAGAAAGGTCAATATTGAAAATATAGAAACAGGGTATGCAATCTCCAATTCCATAGTCCATCCCTATCCCTTTTACCTGGAGACTGGAGCATCCCAAAAGTGGATGGAGGTTCCAGGTTCTTTCTCCAGCCATCCATTTTTTCCTGTGGAGCAAGAGAAAAACCTCAAGCTCCAATTCATTTTCCAAGGTTCCAACCAATCCCTGGGAAAGATCCTATGATAACCTTGCCAATTCCTTAGATAATTTAACATCTATCCAGTTATCATTTCTTTCCTTCCCCTCCCCATCCCTCATTTTTTGAAAGTGACAAACTGGAACATCTATGAAATAATCAGTGGTTGGCTCCCAACTAGCTTTGATAAGAGACTCCATAACACAAAACCCACGATAAAAAATAATTTTCTAAGGGAAGCAGGATCTAGGATTAAGACCTCCAGACCCCTGAAGGTCTACATGGCATTCACAGGACTTAGATAGCGCCTTTCTCTCCCCTTTGGGCTCTACTTTTCTTATTCTGTGATCTGAAGGTGAGTAAGCACGTATGGAATTAAAGGGCTAGGGAAGCAGCTCCACTGGATGGTTTGCTCAGGGTGGACCCGGGGATTAATCCCCCCCCAACCATTATTCCCAACACTGATTTTCCCCCTCCCCATCAAAGAGTCAGCATACTGCTTGGCACCAGATGAAGTCTGTAAGATGCAGAGATCTCGAGTTACCATTAACAGCATAGCAATTTTCGGAACCACCTTCCTGGGTGAGCAGAAAGTCTAACAGTCCTTTGCCCATGTGGAGCCTTTTGCTCATCTCTAGCCCCGGTTAGTTTATCTTTCATCCCACCCTGATGCTCTCACTTTCTCTCTCCGGGGAGTTTACCAACCACTCCAGCCGCCCTCCTCCCCGCCTCTCCCCTGCACCCCCGTGCCCCGCCCCCTCTCTCACCCCCTTTGCTCCCCCTCCCTCCCTCTGATTTGCTCGGCCCGGGTCTCGTCACAACTGCAGCTCTCTGGCCGCCCCTCAGGGCCCCCGCTTCCCCCACGCCTCCCCTAGCTCCTGCTCCCCCTTCCCCCGGACCTTCGTGTCCCTCCCCGCCCCGTTCCTCGTCTCTCGGTGCCCCCTCGCCCCACGGCCCAGACCTCCAGCACTTTCTTTGCCCTGCCCCTGTCCCCCTCAGCTCCCTAGTCCCCACGTTCCCTTGCCTCTCTTCACCCCTTCCCGCCCTCAACTGACTCACTCTCGTGCCCCCTTACCCAGCGCGAGACCCCACCCTCCCCTTGCGGCCCCACCTCCGCCACAATGTACCCTGCCCTCCACAGCCTGACTGCGCTTGCGCAGAGCGGGCCAGCCGGCGGGCTCTCGGACCCGCGTATTTCATCCGGAATGGGGAGGGAAGGTGAATCGGGACACGCAAGCGCCGTGGCGTCCATATAGTGAACCAATCCAGGGACTCGGCCTATCCCCGCGCCCTTACAGATCCCGCCTCCCCACCGAGCTCCTCCTCCTTTCCCTGAAACCCGGGAAAATTCGATGGCCAATCGGGAAGCGAAGAAAGCGGTCGCGCCTGGTCCTTTTTGTGCCCTTCCTGATTACCGCCCAACGGGGTCTGGGCGATGGAATGAGGACGGTCCAATGGGGAAATGGTATCGGGAGGGGGCGGGGCATCTGAGGCGCGCGGAATTCGGGCCCAGGGAGTTTGCGAAGGTGTTGGACGCGCGCCAGTCCTCGGAGGCTCCGCCCAGCTCTTCTCCGGGCCCGGCTTTTGCCCGAGCCCTCTGCTTTTGCTAGCCCTGTCAAACTTCAGCCCGAGCGTGCGCGCCGGGGAAAGGGTGGGGTGGGGGTCCTGTGGAGGGGGGACTGGGGTCCTGGCCTCCTCGGTCGAGGTTTGTATTGCCTGAAGGAGGGGCACTGCACGCTGAGATTGTCCGGCACTGATTGATCCGGAATTAGGCTGCCCGGGCTGGGGGGACCCGCGTTTGCATTGCTTCGGAAGCAGTAGGACCCCAGGTTTGCGTTGCACTCCAGAGGGGAGGGAGGTAAGGGATCTTGCTTCGCTTTACTCCAGAAACAGGGATCCTCAGCCCGCATTTCCGGGGTTGCAGTCTTATCACCTTGAAAGGTTCTTAAGCCCCCTGACAAGAGTGAGGTGTTAGGCCAGGAAAGTTCCGGGGGGGAGGACCTCTGGAAAAGTCCTTTTGAAAGAAAGAGCCCCCTCTCCCCCAGTTGCACGGATTAACTAAGTTAATATTGAACGGTGGTGGAAACCGGCCTCATTACGATCCCTGCTGTTACATTGTACCAACTGAGTATACAATAGTATCCAGTACTCCGAGTGTTAGTTTCACGGGTTATGAGCCGGTCCTTAATTGAGCATGATACATCTTCCCTAGTTTTGCATTGCACCGGGGATGACACCTTAATTTTTTTCTTTCAAGGCCAAGTTGTTGTCCCCCTCGGTTTGCGAGCTGAATGCCTTCCAAATTTTCGTTGTACTGATGTGAATTGCACAAGAATTGTACTCCAAGTTTGCATCTGAACATCTCTCCATTTTTAATTACCCAAGGGTAGAAAGAGCTATGTATTCCCTGACTTTAGAAGGGAGTCCATAGGGGAAAGCCCCTCCCCCCATGTTGCCCTGCTTCCAGCTGCTTCGCATGGGGGTTGGGAAGGGTGGAGATCTCTATACTTTTCACCCTCCCACTGGGGCTGGCTGTACCTACCACTTGGGCCTCAGAGCTGACCTGTGTGATGTGGCCCTTCGGCCCCAGTGTGAGCCTGTCCTCATCTCCCCGGTCCATGCCAAGCTGCATGCTGAAGGCCAAGGTGACGACTGGAGAGTCAGCCTGGAGGACTGCAGTAGCTACGGTGAGCCTGGACGTGGCTGGCTCTCTTTTTAGGCAGATAGGTATAAATAGGTGTGGTATGATTTGAGAAGTACCCTAGGACCCCATTGTCATCGCCACTCAGATTCCTCCTCTAGATTAGACAGCAAAGATCAAAAGACTTATGTTGTCTCCAAAAGGTACCCGCTGTCTGTTAGGGTAATGTGCTATATGTGATGTGTGTGTGTATGGATGAAAGCCTTTCAGAGCAGATTAATTCCAGGGTTGAGTTATGAGATTAGTTCCATATTTATATTTTATTACAGAATTGTTTCATTTATCCCATGTCACTTGATCTTTAAAATAATTATGTGAGGTACCCCCATTTTATAGTTTTCTGAGATTCAGATTAAGTGACTTAATTCATGTTTCTGTAGCACTTTAAGGTTTATTGGTCATTTTCCTACCAGCAATCCCGTGAAGTATATAATGTAAATATTATAATCTTTGTTACAGGGATGGCTTACTGGATAAGGGTATACAAATGAAGAAACTGGGTACTAACTATGCTTTGCCCAAGATCACATAGTTAGTAAACTTCAAAAGGTTACTAGAGCTCACTCTTTCACACTCCATACGCACTGCCTGTGTTTTAGCAGATCAGCAAGCTCGCTCAACTTGGAAAGTATAAAACAGGGTCCCAAGGGAACTGTACACAAGATAAAGATTTTATTGTGGAGCAAGAAAAAAAGGGGGGTGAGTGGGGTTCAAGTCTAGAAAAGAAAAGGCAAGGAAGCTCTGGCACAGGTTTTTGAGGAGTTGGCAATGAAATTAAATAAATATAGGGACTCTTTAAGATCACATCTCCAAGGTACACTCCCTCTGCTGCTCACTGTTAGTCCGGATTCCCAAGGCTTTAGTATTTTTCTTTGTTACTTTGGTCTGACCATGTTGTTCAACCGTTCAGCTGTCTGACATTTCATGCCCTGTGGACTTTTATCTAGGGGTTTTCTTGGCCCTTGCAATAGCCATTTCCTTCTACAGTGCATTTAGGCAAACAGATTAAGTGATTTGCCCAGGGTCACACAGTTTAAGAGGCCAGATTTGATTTAGGTCTTTCCAACTCCCACCCTATCCTGTCAGTGGATTTCAGGAAAGGTTCCTTTTGATCCAAAAGATTTTTTAATGTTTGACCCAAAAGAAACAGTAGGTTTTTTCTGTGTCTCAGAAGCCTCAGGGAAGCCCTAGCGCCCCTATTGATGGGAGGGGGAAATCCCAAAACTAGGACTGTCCCTGTTTGGAACAGGTCTGTGTGTCTAACTAGCCCCATTGGTTTCTTATTGTCAGTGAAGACTGAGTCTTTACAGAATATGATTTCAAAGGACAGGGGAAGAATTCCTAACTCTTTCCATTCTGTGCTAACTTTGTTAGGAAACCCCCAGGAGTAGTGAGCTGAGATGATTGGGGAAACCAATCCCTTCAGTTTATCTGGAGCCAGGCAGGACAGGAAACTAGAGAGAATGCCTAGTTATGCCTGTGAACTCATCATTTATAGAGTCAAGGTCCAGATTCAAATTCCAGCTTGTTTCTTACTTTCTGTGTTAGGGAACTTTGGGCTGGTCCCTTTCCCAGAACTAAAAGAATGATTAAAGTCCCTTTTAGTTTTAACAGTTTGACAAACAGTCCCTGTTGTCAGAGTGCTTGAGGTTATGATCTGGGTGAAGCTGAAATGGGAGGAGAGGATGATTTCACCTTAGGAAATTGACTATTCTACATGGTTTTTTGACTGTTATCTTTGTCTTGCCTTCCTTTCTGTGCCTTTCTTCTCTTCATTTGTTTCTCCTTCTCTCTCTCTCCCTCTCTTTCCATCTCTCTCTCTGTTCCCCTCTCCTATTTACAGGTACCTTGGTCAACAATGTCAGGCTCCCCAGGGGTCATCAACTGGAACTGAGTGACGGTGACTTCCTAACCTTTGGCCCTAAGGGGCCTGTGGGAGCCAGCCCTCCTGAGTTCTACTTCATGTTCCAGCGTGTCAGAGTCCGACCCCAAGACTTTGCTGCTATCACTATTCCCAGAGCTGAGGGAGAATCAGGAGGTGAAGGTGGTTTTTGGCCCATGCTACCCCCTCTGGGGGCCCCACAGCGTCCTCTCAGCACCCTCTCCCCTGCTCCTAAGGCCACCCTGATCCTCAGCTCCATTGGCAGCCTCAGCAAACTCCGGCCTCAGCCCCTTACATTCTCCAGGGTTGGGGGTGAAGGTCAGGGCCTGACCTTTCCAGTGACCTTTAGGGAGGCAGGGGCCACCCTTCCTATCCCACCTCCAGCCCCTCGGAACCGTCGGAAGTCAGCACACAAGGTGCTGGCTGAGCTAGAGGATGAGGGGGGAACTGAGGAGAGCCCTCCCAGAGTTCAGGCCGAAACCAGAAAGAAGCCTCGAGGAATGAAGATTCCAGTCACTCCCAGTGGGTAAGTGGGGGGACCACCCTAACTTCAGAGGCAACATAGAGCTGTCCCCATCCTCACCAACATCTTTGTTTTCTGGAACCTGCCATTACACACACACACACACACACACACACACACAACACATGCAGATAAACTCCTTTGCTCTGAGAGGACCTGAGCTGTGAGGAGTTCTTTCTGGCTCAGGAAGACAGAGGGAATGCTCCCAAGAGAGGAAGGGGAGAGAAGGCTCTGGAAAATCTCCAGCCCAGATAAGCCATATTCACCATTCAACTCTATTGTCCAATATCTTCTGTCTTAGGAGACAAAGATAGAAGAAGAAACAGGAGGTTGGCGGGGACTATGAGGAAAAAACTGGAGGGGTGATAAGAACAAAAGAAGGGAGGAAGAGAGGAATAGTGGACATGGGAAAGAAAGAAAAGTATATAGTACTTTAAAATTTACAGAGCTTTTACCTCATAACTCACTCAGGTAATAAATATTATCCACATTTTACAGATGAGGAAACAGCCTCAGGTTAAATGGTAGATAGCATTTAACCATACACATATATACATATTGCTGGCCTTTTTCATAGTGCATGAGCACTGAATTTGGACTCAGAGGACCTGAGTTGGAATCTGGCTGCTGCCACTTGTTACCTGTTATCACTCTTGCCAAGTTGCAGCCTCTGTGGGTATTGTTTTCCTTCTATGAAGGATGAGAGAGTTGGACTAGGTAGCCTTTGATTTGCCCTTGATCATGCAGCAAGTAAGTGTTACTGTCAGAATATGAACACAGGCCTCTTGACTACCAGGTCCAACATTTTTTCTACTGTACCACACTGCCCTACTCAGAAATGGGGGAAAGTCCTTCGGGTACTTCCTGTTGTCTGCCACACCAAATCATCCCTAAACTCATCCCTTGGAATAGGAGCACATTTCTATCTTACGTTGTTTAGGGGTTTTTTGTCTTTCCACCAAATCCCCTTTCAGAAAACGACGTGGCCGTCCCCGGAAGTACATGTCATCTCAGACTGCAGCTCCGCCTCCAACAGGGGGAGGGGAGCCCTGTGCAGCCCTCAGCTGCCAACCACCGCAAGAAGAGACCGTGGCCTGGGTCCAGTGTGATGGCTGTGATGCATGGTTCCATGTGGCCTGTGCAGGTTGCAGCTACCGGGCTGCTCAAGAAGCTGACTACCGCTGTTCTAGTTGCCAAGCCTAAGGTGATGGAAAGCATTTAAGAAAGGTCCTGGCAACTTGCTGCCTACTCCATGGAGATGGGAGCCAAAAGTCAGGGGTTGGATGTAGTAGGAATGAAAGGGCTCTGAAGGAATACCTTCTACTTCCCTCCCCAGGAGGAAAGACTTCCAGGAAGGAATTGCCCATCCATGGATACTAAGGGACTTTAGCAGGTCCCTAAAGTAACATGGAGGAGAGTGACTTTTGACTGTGGCTATTGTCTCAAGGAGTATCCTGTTGCTAGAGAACATGGAATTGATTCCAGGGTCCTTTTGCTCCCAGATGCCATATACTTGGGACTAGAAAGTTACCCAACTCTGGAAATCAAGACTATGTCAAATGAATGGCTTCAGGAGCCCCAGAATTGGATGAGAAAGATTTCAGAGAGCCATTTATAGTATTTCCCTGGGAGAATCTGGAAAACTTCAGGTTTGGCTGTGAAAGGGCAGGGAAAAGGCGGGGAAAATTTCCAGTATGACCCTGATCTTTAAACATGCTGCTTCTCACCTAACAGCCTGCCCCAAAGCTCCACTGGCCATTATGTCCAGTTCCCCAATCCTTGATCTTTTCTGATCTACCCTTTCCCCTTCCTGCTTATTTCTAAATAAAGAACCAGCTGCTGATTTGTCTCTGTCATTTTGTTTCCTAACACCTTAGACTTCACCCACACTCTTCCTCATTTCTCACTCTCACTTTGGTGTATGTTGATTTAACCTTGGCTCTGGGGGGAGATCTGGATACCCTATAATCCCAATCTGAGGAGATCAAGGAGATATATTTCAAAGAATGCCATATTAATTCAAGTAGAAAGGAAAGCCAATCCAATAAACATCATGGAAAAATTCATCAATATTTGATGATGGATTGAAAAAGGTTTGAAAAGGAAGGAGGCATCAATCCGTTATCATGACCCTTTGTTCCTTACAATCCCTAACCCTGTTTTTGAGCATTACTGCAACCTCCTATTCCTTTGCCCTTCAGTTTTTCCATCTTCCCTGTATTGCCTATATTCTCCCCTCCCTATCTTGACTCTATGGTAAACCAGTCACTGTCCTTTTTGGTCCCTCGTTCCCTTATTCATAGTTGATCTTGCCCTTTTGAACTTCAGCTTTGAACGACGTCCACCCCCTGCTTCTTTTGCTCCTTGTGCTGCTGAGGAAAACTCAGAAAACCATGTTGACTGGACCCACTCCACATTTATGTTACATAACCTCAACAGAGCCCTTATTATATAAGTCCTTTTATACCTCCCTTATCCAAGTGATGATCCCACTCCACACAGTGATTTAAACTTTCCATCACTCTTCTGCATCTCATCTTGTCAACTGAGAACCTTTCCTCATTTTACTTTTAAAAATATGGCCATTTGCTAAGAGTTTGCTTCCTCTTCTCCCCTCCTCATCTTTCATCTCAGTGGCACTTTGCCATTGTCTCCTCCACCCATGTTTCACATGAAGAGATGTCCCTTCTTGCCCAGGCTAATCTTTCTACATTTAGAAGTGATCCCAATTTCATTCTGTCTTCTATTGCTAATTGTTCCCTCCATCATCTTGATTCTCAATAATCTTCAAATTCTCCCAGTCTACTGTCAGCTTTTCTACTGCCTATGAACATACCCATGTCTCTTCTGTCCTCAAAAAAAGCCCAAAAAACACTTAATCTCTTCTTCCCTGTTCACTATTGTCCCTTCTCCTTTGTAGCTGAATTTGAGAACGCCATCTATTATCAGTGTCTTCTTTTCCTCTCTCAATTCTCTTCAGTCTGACTTCCAACCTCATCATTCAAATGAACCTGCTTTCTCCAAGGCTACTAGATGATCTCTTTAATTGCCAAATCTAATGTCATTTTTTCAATCCTCATCCCTATAGATCTTTTTGCAGCCTTTGACACTGTCAATCACTGTCTTTTCTTTGATACTCCCTTTTCTCTAGTTTTCTTTATACTGCTCTCTGGTTTTCCCTATTTATCAGTCTCCTTTGCTGTCAATCTTCATCCAAGTTGCCCCTGTTAACCGTGGTTATCCTCTAAGGCTCTGTCTTGGTGCCTTTTGTTTTCTCCCTCTATTATTTTTCTTTATGATCTCATTTCATTTCTATTTTTCTCGTTTCTCCTAGTGTCTCATCTCCAACTGCTTACTGAACATCTCAAACTCAGCGTGTCTAAAACCATTCTCATTTCCTATCTCTGAACTTTCCCCTCCAACTAACTTCCCTATTACTGATGAGAGTACCGCCATACTCCCAATTATCTACACTCACAACCTAGGTTCATTCCTTTCTCTTAATCCTTCCTCTCCTAGTATCCAATCTTTTGCTAAGTTTTATCAGTTCTACCTTCACATCTCTCATATATCCACTTTTCTCCACCGACCTGATGCAGACTATAATCATCTACCCAGACTATTTCCATAAATAACCATCTGATTGGTCTCCTTGACTCTAGTCCCCACATGCCAGTCTATCTCCTGCTTAGCTGCTATCTTGGTCTTCCTGAAGTTCAAGCTTCAGTAGCTCCCTTGTAACTCCAGAAGCAAATACAAAATCCTCTTTAGCTTTTAAAACCCTCCTACCCTTCTAATCTTTACACTTTATTCCCTTCTGTGTACTCTGTAGTTGAGTGACACTGGCCTCCTGGCTATTCCTCCAAGACAATCCATTTCATTTTCATTGACTCTCAGTTCTGCAGTGTTGTCCCTCCTCATCACTGCCTCTGGGCTTCCTTCAAGGCTCAACTAAAATCCTATCTTCAAGAGGCCTTTCTCTGCCCTCTTTAATATTAGTGCCTTCCTTCAGAGATCATTTCCAATTTATCTTGTGTGTATCGTTCATACGTTGTTGTTTCCCATATTCCATTATAATCTCCTTGAGGGCAGAGACTTTTTATATTGGCAGTGCTTAGCACAGTATCTGGCACTTAATAATGTTTACAATAATGTAATAATGTCTGGCACTTAATAAGTGCTTGTTGACTCTGGACACAGGGAAATGGGTAAGCTGGAAGGGAAGCTGATGGACCTACTTTTCCATGAATAGATGATTCCTCCTTTCATGGAGAAATGAGGAACTATCAGCATGGAATATTGTCTGCAGTATCAAATTCAGTCAGTTTGTCTGCTTAACTCCCCTCTTACCATTTGTTATATAAGGAAGGCTTAGCTAGTGGTAGACAGGTATTTTCTGAAACAATTGAAGTAAAAGCAAAAGATCATTATCAAGTGATGTTGGAACATTCAAGGGAAAACATTCTGTACAAATGGGAGAACCAGAGAGACTCAGAGCTAAAGGGCTAGAGATCATCTAATCAAAATCCTTTATTTCACAATTTGAGGACTGAGGTGAAGTGTTTTTACCCAAGGTCGCAGAGATAGCAAATGGCAGAACTGAGACTGGAACTCAAGGCTTTTAATTCTAGGATGTAGACAAAGGAACCAAGAGATCCAAGAAGGCACAGGATTCGGGAAGCCAAGGAAAACAAACGTGTATTAAATTCATTCTGTGTGCAGTATTATATTTAGTGTTGGGTTGGAGGCACTGGGAAGTTTAGAAAGAATCCTCATAAATGCATATGCTAATAGGGGAACAAGACACATAAATAATCATACAAGTGAGTCAGAAAGGTGGAAGGAAAGAATTAAATGAGGTCGAAGTTAGGGAAAGGTCATTATTTCAGGTGGCCAGAGGAAAAGGAAGCGAATCCATCAAGGGTTTCCACATGGAATGACATTACAATTGGATTTGACAGTACAGGTAGAAAGTCAAAAGGACTGTCTGGAGAGCAATGTGACCCAGAGGCCTATGACCCTAATAAATTACCGGGTACCACCCTAGAGTCTCCTTGAATTGCTGCAACTCTGGGTGACCCTGGCCGTCATAATTATCCCTCATCCAGGTTACCAAGCATTAGTGGAGTAAGTTATAAAATCCAGACAAAGTGATTGTGCCTCCTGTAATTTCAGCTGAGCCTTAACTGCTGCTCAGCAATTCTACCATACTCAGTCTCTCTCTAGTTTTCTCTCTCCTCAAGTCCCCAGCTGTATTTCCATCTCCCCATGCTTCCATATGACCTCGCTTCCTCTTTCACAAATGGAGGCTGTTTTACTAGAACTTCCTCAGCTAGCTTCTTTTCACCTCACATCAAAACTTTCCAGCAGTCTCATCTATTCTCTTGTTCCCAGCTCGTTGCTAAGACTCATCCTCATTCTTATACCCTTGATCCCAAATTACCCTTCCTACAAAACCTTAATACAGCCATAGAATTCATTATCCTTCTGTCATGCATCATCAAACTCTTCCTCTCCATTGGTTCCTTCTCATCTGACTACAGGGATGTTCAGTTCTCTTCAAAACTAAAAAATTCTTCCTTTGACAAGCCCTAGAAGAGGGTAAATGTCTCCATTTTCAAGAAAGCAGGGTCTATGAATCATATACCAATGACTTGACTTCAATTCCTGGTAAAATTCTAGAACATTTTAAAGAAATGGTTAGTGAACATCTGAAAAAGGGCACAGAAAGACTAACTTCGCGTCCTTTTCTCATAGGCTTTCTCAACTAGGAACTGAGGGGAAGCCATGGATGAAATTTGTTTAGATTTTAGCAAAACATTTTTTAGAACACCTCATGCTATTTTTGTGGGAAAGATGGAGAGATGGGACTAGTCGATGACACAATTAGATGTGGTTGGAATGGATTGAATGACTGGACAAAAAAATAACTCAAATAAGTAACAGAGATTCGTTCTTGGTCCTAGGCTATTTAACCTTTTCAATGATGACTTGGATAAAGGCATGGGTGGTATGCCCATCAAATTTGTAGATGCTACAAAGTGAGGCTAACTCACTAACAAAGGTTAGCTAATGCATTGAAACATGATAATAATAATAGCTAACATTTATATGATGATAATAATAAGTGGGAAAAATAGCTAGTACCTACTATGTGCTGAAGCCTGCAACCCTGGGAGATGGGTGCTACTATTACCCCCATTTTACAGTTGAGGCAACTGAGGCAGGTGGAGGTTAAATGAGTTGCCCAGAGTCACATAGCTAGTGTCAGACATTGGATTTCAATTCCGGTTCTCTTAACACTAGGCCCAAACTCTATCCCTGTACCACCTAGCTGCCCTAGGTGATCATTATAAGACGGAAAGAATTCAGAAATATCTTGGTAGAGTAAAGCATTGGGCTGAAGCAAGTTTTACGTATTCCTTTCTTCCATTTTCTCTCCTCTCATTCCTCAACCCTTTGAAATTTGGCTTCCAACCTCATCATTCAATAGAAACTGTTTTACCAATGTCCTAGAAACATCTCAAATCCAACAAAACAGTACTCATCTTTCTTCTAAAATCCACTCCTCTTTCAAACTTCTCAATTTCTGTGAAAGGGGCAACTAATTTAATTCAATAAACATTTATTAACCATCTACTATGGACCAGGCACTGTGCTAAGTGTTGAGGATACAAACAAGAAAAATAAAAACAGTCCTTTTCACTGCAATGGAGAAAGACAACACACAAAAGGAAGCTAAAAAGGGGATGGGGAGCCAGGAGGAGTTTGGATAGAGTTCAAACTAAGCAAGAAGGCTGATGGAAAATGAGAATGAAGAGTTTTAAAAAGTCCAGAGCCAAGACCTCTATGAAGGAAGACTTTGGGAGGAGTTTATTGCTCCACCCCTCCAGCTGAGAGAGTTGAGAAGGTGTTGAGCATCAAGAACTGAGTCAGTCAACAAGCATGAAGATGAGATTTCAGGTGACCTGGCTTATCCTGGGTGAGGCATGATATTTCTCAAAGCCAAAACCAGGCAAGGCTACTACTGAATAACTACCTGGAAAGTTCAGATCTGAACGTTGGGAGGAGTTTAGTGTTCCACCCTCCAATCAAAGAAAGAGACAACTGAGGGAGTAGAAAAGGTATTGTCAATCAGCAAGGCATTTTTTCCATTCTCCCAGGCTGATATTATCCTTGCTCTCCCTCACCCATAGTCAGTCCATTACCCTATCTTGCAGTCAGGTTCCTCAGGAGACAAGTAAGAGGACTTGTCACATTTTGTTGTAATCCACAGTCAAAAAATATTCATTTTTTTCTGGGATTCCCTTGCTTTCCCCATAATGCAAGTCTGATGTCATGGTCCTCTTCAACAATGAAGGACAAACACAACCTGTGAGTGAGTAGCAGCTCCTTGTCCTCTTCTCTTCCTCTTCCCTTTCCTTTTCTCTTCCCTCCCTTCCCCCGGCTCTTCTCTCCTCTCCTCTGGTATTCTGTCTAGGGGAAGGTAAACTCCATGGCCAAAAGCTGCCTTTTTTCCTTTGGGTTTACTGGCTACATTTCTTGCTCAAAGATCAAGCCTTAAACCCAATGCACTCTGGAGCTCATAGACTGGACCACAAGTCCCCACCCATTTAGGACAGAGTGGATGTGATAACTAAGTTGTAATTCTTTCTCTTTTACCCAGGAACCTTGAGGATCTTCCCCTTCCAGTTTGATTTTTTTTTTTTTTTTATTAAAGGGGCCATCCCTTGAGTAACTACTTCAAGAAGGCTATTCATTGAATGGGTGAGAATGTGATGGGACCTTAGTCTGAAAGGGCCAGAGTCTCCCATTGCATCCTGGGCCATCTATATTCATCCTGATGAATATCTGGCCACTGGACTCAGATGGCTCAGGAGAAGAAGGTGAGGTTGGTGACCTCACTCAAATCAAAGTCAGCTGCAAGTCATGTTATCACCTTAATGCCATGGTCCTCTTTGAGAATTAAGGACAAATAGAACAACACCCATAATGTAGCAAATGTTGGCAATATGATCCCTAGTTTGTCCTCTTCAAGAACCAACCTGCACTTCTGGTCATTCTCAGTTCACATATTGCTAAACTCTAGCTTGCAGAATTTTAAGCATATCCTTGCTGGTGTATGAAATGGGCACATTTGTTTGGTATTTGAATATTCTTTGGCATTGCCCTTCTTTAGGATTGAGACGTAAACTGATCTTTTCCAATCCAGTGACCACAGTTATGTTTTCCAAATTTGCTGGCATATTGAGTGCAGGATTTTAAGTGTCATCTTTTAGGATTTTAAAAAGCTCAGCTAGAATTCTGTTACCTCCCCTAGGTTAGCAAAGCTTCCTAAGGCCCACTTCACTTCATTCTCTAGGATGTCTGGTCCTAGATCATGATTCTATATTTTCTTGCCAACTTGTCTTAATCTTCTCTACTTCTGTTAAGTCCCTACCATTTTTGCCTCTTATCTTGTCCATTTTTGTGCAGAACATCCCCTTGATACCTCTAATTTTCTTGAAGAGATCTCTTGTCCTTCCCATTCTATTGTCTTTGTCTATTTCTTTGCATTGCTCCTTTAAGAAAACCTTATCTGTCCTTGTTATTCTCTGGAATTCTGCATTCAGTTGGGTATATCTTTCCCTTTCTACTTTCTCTTTCACTTTCCTCCTTTCCTCAGCTATTTGTAAAGCTTCAGCAGACAGTCATCTACTTTCTTGCTTTTCTTGGCATGTTTTTTGTTGCTGCCTCCTATACAATATGGTGAACCTCTGTCCATAGTTCTTTAGACACTCTATCTACCAGATCTAATTCCTTAAATCTATTCATCACCTCCACTTCATTTTCATAAAGGATGTTATTTGAGTCACATCTATATGGCTCCAATGGTTTTCCCTACTTTCTTCAATTTGTTTGAATTTTGCGATAAGAAGCTCATGATCTGAGCCACAGGTCAGCTCCAGGTCTTGTTTTAACTGACTGTATAGAACTTCTTCACCTTTACTTGCAAAGTTTATGATCAATCTGATTTCAATATTGGCCATCTAGTGATGTCCATATGTAGAGTCTCCTTTTGGGATGTTGAAAAAGAGTATTTTTTTATATATGACCATGGAGTTATCGTTTTTTAAAATTTAACTAATTTATTTGTTTTCAGTTTTCAGTGATCACTTCCATTAGTTTTAAATTTTCTGCCCCTCCCTCCCCTAGATGGTATGCAATCTTATCTGGTTTCTATATATACTTTCTTATTAAACACATTTTCACATTTGTCATGTTACTTAGAAGAATTAAAATGAATAGTAGAGACCATGAGAAAACCAAACCAAAACATAACATAATACTAGAGAAAATAGTCTACTTCATTTTGCAGTTCTTTCCCTGGATGTGGATGACATTTTGCTTCAAGAGTCCTTTGGGAATGTTTTAGGTCCTTTCATTGCTGTGAAGGGCTAAGTCTATCAGAAATAGTCTTCACACACTGTGGCTGTACTTTGTATAATGTTCTCCTGGTTCTGCCCATTTCACTCAGGATCAGTTTATATAAGTCTTTGACCATGGGATTATCTTGACAAAATTTTGTTAATCTCTGCCCTGCTTCATTTTGTACTCCAAGGCCAAACTTGCCTGTTATTCCAATTATCTTTCATTTTCCTACTTCAGTATTCCAATCTCCTATGATGAATGTGACATCTTTTTTTGATGTTATTTTTAGATGTTGTAGTTCTTCACAGAACTGAGCAAGTTAGAACTGAATATGGAAACACTGATTGGTTTCAGATTAGGAAAGGAGTATGACAAAACTGTATATTGTCATCCTATTTATTTAACTTACACACAGAGTACATCACATGAAATACCAGGCAGGAATTAAGGTTGCAAGGAGAAATATCAATAATCTCAGATGTGCAGATGATACCACTCTGATGGCAGAAAGTGAAAAATTAAGAAACCTCTTGATGAGTGAAAAAGAGGAGAGTGTAAAAGCTGACTTGAAGATTAATATTTTAAAAAAACAACTAAGATCTTGGCAACTATTGTCCCATTATTTCCTGGCAAATAAAGGGAGAAGAAATGGAAGATGAGTCAGATTTTACATTCTTGGGTTCAAAGATCATGATAGATGGTGACTACAGCCATGAAATTAAAAGATGTTTGCTCTTTGGGAGGACAGCTATGGCAAATCTGGACAGCATACGAGAAAGCATAGAGATATCACCTTGCCAATAAAGGTCCATTTCCAGTAAAAATATATGACTGTGAGAGTTGACCTATGAGGAAAACTGAACCCCACAGAATAAATGCTTTCAAATTGTGATACTAGAGAAGACTTTTCAGAGTCCTTTGGACAGCAAGGGGATGAAATCAGTCAATATTTAAAGAGATTAATTTGGACTATTCATTGGAAGTTCAAATACTGAAGCTGAAACTTAAATACTTTGGCCACATAATCAGAAGAGGGAACTCAGTGGAAAAGATCCTAATGTTGGAGAAGATTAAAGCGAAAAGGAGAAAGCGATCCCAGAGGCTTAGCTAGATAGCTGGACAGACAGAAAGATAGTGTCATGTAAACAATAAACATGAGCTTGGACAGATTTCAAGAGATAGTGAAGGACAGAAGGGCCTGGTGTACTATGGTCCACAGAGTCATGAAGAGTCAGACATGATCAACAATGCAGCAACTAAGAAATCCTCATTATAACATACTGGACAAGTGGCTTTCCAGCTCTGAACAATTCCAAGGAAGGCACATTCCCACCCTGTCCCTCTTTACTGAGATCAGCCCATTCTGGTTTTGGATATTTTGGATATCACTTAAGGAATTTTTCCTGACATAAGTCTGATTTATGGCAGCTTCCGCTCCATTGCTCCTAGTTCTGCCTTGGGACCAAACAGGACAGGTTTTCCTGCTCTTTTGCACATGATAGCCATTCCCATAGCTGAAAATAATCATTTCTTCAGGCTAAATATCCCCAGTTCTTCAACTAACTCACAGTCTTCAAAAACTGACTGGGGACACTTCAGATAAATGACTCATTCATTACATAGTCAAAAGCATCTGAAGCTGGATTTGGACCCAGATATTGAATACTTTCTCCTCCCCTCCATTTCCATTTCTCTTTTATGTATTATCTTCCTCCATGAGAATATAAGATCCCTGAGAGAAGGTAGTCTTTCTTTTTGCTTTTATGTGTATCCCCAGCACTTAACACAGTGCCTAGCACATGGTAGTCACTTTAAAAATGCTTAATGACAAATGGCATTCTTTAGTCTGATGAAAATATCTAGAACTTACAAATCTACTTGGACTCCTTTTGATAACAGTTTTGGTATGGCCTTGAAGAAAAGTATGAATGAAAAAAAGTGTGACATCCAGAAAAAGAACTATGGAGTCCAAATGCAGATCAAAGCATTGCTCCCTTTTTGTTGTGGTTTCTTCTTTCTCATGGTTTCACCCATTGGTTCTAGTTCTTCTTTACAAAATGACTAATGTGAAAATATGTTTAATATGAATGTATATGTAGAGCCTATATCATATTGGATGCTGTCTTGGGGATTGGGGAGGAGAAAGAGGGGGAGAAAATTTAGAACTCAAAATCTTATGGAAGTAAATCTTGAAAACTAAATATATATATATATATATATATATATATATATATATATATATATATATATAATTCTATATAGAGAAGTGTGAGATTCATAAGTAATTTACCTTTATGCAATTTTCACTACTCTAGTCTTTGTATTGACTTGCCCATGACAAGCATTTTTTCTTCATAGCAATGGTTCACAGCTCATTTTTTTACTGATTTTCTTGGCTATTTTTCCATTTCAAGAAAGCTCTGCCATACTCCACATGAATCAATAACTTCTCTAAGTCACAAGTTCATCTGAAAGCATTAGCTAATTTGTACGGATTAATTAAGCTGTTTTGCAGCAAGTATTTATATAAGTATTTGTAGTATAAGTATTTATAAAAGGTCTGTAAGTATTAATATAAATACTTGAATAACTCACTAGAAGGGAAGTTTCTTGTGGGTATGGATTATTTCATTCTTTGTCTCTTTATCCCCAGAAACTTAACCTAATGCCAGGCACACCAGTCGATATTTAATAATTGCTTAAGAATTACACAGGACCACATCTGTCACTGTGATGTTCTTTATAATTTTCTTGAGCCTTACATGAATTTTAAATTATTGTTTGTAATAATAATTATTAGTATCAAATGTTATAATTAATAAAAACTATTGTTAACATGACTTTCTCATTGTATGTAATGTACAGAAAGTCCTCTTAGGCAACATGTTATAGAATGAGTCATGGAAGGCAGGAGATTTGGATTCAAGACCAGCTCTACAACTAACTTACTATGTGATCTTGGATAAGTTGCTTCCCTTCTGTGGACCTCATCTGTAACATGAGGGGACTTGAGGGTCTCTTAAAGTCCCCTCCACTTCTGTCATCCTGTGTGAGGAAAGTACTCTGTAAACCTTAAAGTACCAGAGAAATACAAGTTGTTATTTTTTGTGGTGTTAAAAATAAATAAATAAATGCTTAAGAGCAACTAGGTGGTACAGTGGATAGAGTACTGGGCCTGCAGTCAGGAAAACTCATCTTCTTGAATTCAGTCCTGGCCTCACAGCTGTGTGACCCTGGTCAAGTCACTTAACCCTGTTTACCTCAGTTTCCTTATCTGTAAAATGAACTGGAGAAGGAAATGCAAACCACTGTAATATCTCTGCCAAGAAAACCCCGGATGGGGTCAGGAAGAGTTGGACAAGACTGAAAAATAATTCAACAATAAAATGGCTTATTGATTAACTAGACTCCTCACTTCTCCCTCTCCTCTTCAGACAGAGACAGAAGGATCGTTTGTCAGGAGTGTTATAGTGGAAGAATCTTTTCAGATATGGGTTGGACTAGATAACCCTAACCTTCCAGCTCTGAAATTCTGTGATCATGCTGTGGAATTGTCCAGCTACCGTTCCTTCTCGTTTCTCCTTGACTATCAATTGTCTTGGAAAATGTATAGCTTTCTCACCATTAACTCCTTCCTCAATAATTTGTAATGTGCCTTCCATCCCCACCGCATTTCTAAAATTACTCTTTCAAAAGTCATCATGACTATGACTGATAAACTTCTCTGGTATGAAATGTTAATCAAGGAAAATTCAGTCAAATTCACTACTAACAGGTCAAATCAAGACTTTGAGGGGCAAAGGATATACATAGTATGTACATGTTTTCATCTTCCATGTAGTAATCTCTTGTACCCAGAACCGCTGATCTGGAATATATAGTATGATAGATGGATGTACAGGCATCCTTTAGGTCAAATTGACACAAGAGGTGAATATGGGCTGGGCCTTTTTATACTATAAACAGCACAGGTCAGCAGAAAAGTATCAAGGAATTTGTAACATCAAGGAATCACCCAATAGGATTAAACACTTCCCCATAATCCAACAGGGTAATTGAGCATTATGACACTTGGATTGTGTAAACACAGGAATCCTTCTTTTGCATGGTAGATCAAGGCACGTGAACAATCCAAAATGCAGAAGTAAAAGATATTCTTTAACAGATAACAGAGGTAAAGATCTCTCCAAGATTCACTATACCCATGTCCCACCCCCAATACACCAAATCCAATAGGTTTCCCCCCACACCAGTCCTTGACTTCTCTGCAGTTTTTGATGCTAGTTAACTATCAATGCCTGGATATTTTCTTCTCTCTTGGCTTCTCAGACACCATACCATCCTGATTCTTTTATTCCTCCATTGTTTTTAATCACAAATTTTTAAATTGTTTCACGAAGTTCCATATTTGGGCTTCTTTACTATGCATACTCTCCCTACATAACCTCATTTAGCCCAGTGCTGTGCTTCAAAGTATCACCTGTACACCTATAATATCCAAACCACTCTCTCTAATCCTGCGCTGACCTAATGAATTTCCAGTGATTTGAATAACATTTGGATATCCTCCCAATATCTCAAAACCATCAATGACAAAATTAAGTTTGTTATCTTTTCTTCCAGACCTACAATTAAATAAAATTTAAGGGAGGACATAGAAGAAATTGTTGGATCCATCCAATAGGAATCAATGTGACACAGTAGAAAGGGTTGGTTTTGAAGTCAAAGGACCTGAGTTCAAATCCCAGCCCTGCTACTTGCTACCTGTGTGACGTTGAGCAAGGTTCTAGACTATTAACAGCAAATATTATACTTTGATTTTAGTAAGACTTTTGAAACAGGATAGTGTAGTAAATAGAATGCTATTCTTGGATCCAAGAAGAACTGCATTAAGTCCTTTCTCTGACACATACTGGTTGTGCCTCACTTAAATCCAACTCATGCACAAGACATCAGCTATGATGTCATTGGTCTGCTTCAAACAAAGCATAAGTAATTGGCTGTGTGACCAAGACAAATAGCTTAACATCTCAATGATTCAGGCTACTAATCCTATGAACAGAAAGAGAATTGCTAATCCACACCTGTAGAGGGAGTTTTTACACAGGGAGTTATCTTCTACCAAATCACAAGTAAGTATGCCTTCTGCCTTCCCCCTTCCTGTTATAATAGAATCTAAGATTTAGAGATGGAAAAAAGATTGTGTTGCAGCCAGACTGAGTTAGTGATTAAATTTTCAGTGTGAGGATTTACACCTCAGAAATTGACTAACATCAAGCCTTGATATATTTCATTGTTTTGTTGATTGTCTGGACTTAAGTGATGGAGAAAATGTCAATGATGCAGACTGAACTTAAAAGTGTGTCATGGGTAATCTTCGTCTTTCAGAGATTCAGGTGTCAAACATTAACAGCACACAACAGGTTGGAAGAAAATTTTGAAACTGCTGAATCCAAACCTAATTTTACAGATGACAAAACTGAAACCCGGAAGAAAAATTATTTGCTAAAAGTCACAGTCAAGATTTGAGCCTTCACCCTTTCAATCTGCCCCTTCCACTGTGCCCTCGTAAATATTAATCAACATTTATTATCTGCTGTGTCAGTCACTGAGCTAGGCTCAAAGGTTGCAAAGACATAAATTAAAGTCTCTACCCTCAAGAAGTTTACATTCTATGAGGCGGGGCCACATGTACACCTAAAAGCATATAAACAATCTCTTTTTAAAAATTCAAATCGATCTGCAATCCCATAAACATGGAAATTCTTTCCAACACTGCTTTATGACTCATATCCACCTGTGCATCCTATATGTGAGTCTTATGCATGTGCTCCCTTAAGCCTTTCACAAGGGAGTCCACTCAATGTCCTGTGACCTTTAATTTGTTCTATCTCAAGGGTACCAAGTGGAGCACTGGCTCCATGTGTTACCTTTTACCCTTGCCAAGTAAATAGCCGATCTTCTCTTTCCACCATACAATTCTTCAAAGTCTTTTACTCCTACTCTTTGGGGTTGCCCATTCACCCACCAGGCGCCTCTTCATCACCTTTTCCATTATATTAACTTTTAATCCTACAATCCATTGTATTCTTTATCTCACTATTCTGCAGTAACACTAGTAGGATGTCAGTATTAAAACAAAAAACAAAAAAAGGTCTTTGCTTTCATTGCAATGGTCCATGCAAGTGAATGAATCTGACAAAACATTTTTGGGATAACCACTTTATCTCTCCTGTGTAGAAGGTAAAGCCAAATTTTTGAGTTACTATTAATTTTTCACTGGGCTTAGAACATTTGCAGTATTTTGAGGTTTGAGAATAATACCACCTACCAACAGCACCACCTAGAGGAACTCAGCATTCAAAGAGAGTTCCTCTTCAACCTTTTGCTGGACTAATTCATTACAGTGGCAAACAAGTTTAATGAGCATTGTTGAATAATGGTTACATCTTTGATGTAATTTTTAAATTCCATTATTGAAAAAGACCTCATAAGGCAATGCTTAGGTATTTTAAGCACAGTGATCCTGTAATTCACTTAATTGTGAAATGGGTAGATATGGTGTATTGATTATTGATTGCAAGTAAGGATTGCATCCTTATTTTTCCCTCAGTCCTTGATTCATGTACAGATAGACTAACAAAAGTTACTTTGTATAGTTGACACAGTAGACCCTTATTGGTCTTTTTTCCTAGGACTGATATTTTCCCTCCTTTAGATACTTTATGTCTCCACACCCTCTCAAAACCTGCCATATAGGTCTCTTCTCTATACTTTCATCCAATCCAGCTGCCTTTCCCTATCTGTTCTTTTTAGTGTTCTACCTCACCTACCCTATAAACACTGGGACTTCAGACTTCAAATGTTCAGTCACTGTGGTGATTTCACTGTCCTGGGACAGTGTTTTAAGATTTCTTAATAAATCTTTTGCATTTATCTTGTCCTTCCAGTTTACATAATATGTATGATGGAAAAGGCTAGCCACATCCAAAGAACTCTGGTCTGGACACACAACAAACAATACAGGGTTTTTTTCCCCCCTTTTGTTCTGATTCTTCACAACATGACTAATGTGGAAATGTTTAATATTACTGTACATATATAGCCTACATCAAATTTGCTTGCAATCTTCGGGAGAAAATAATTGGAATTCAGAATCTTAGAGAAACTTCAGCGAAACTTTGAAACTAGAGATGCTAAATATCAAAGAGAAGAGGGAGTGTGTGAAAGGCACATGAAAATGCATGGAAATGAGAGATGCAATATGAGAGAAAAAGAAAGCTAATCTGACTGGATCATAGTGCTAAATTTTGAGGCATTTGGATGCTAGTAAGCTGTGTATTTGACCCTCGAGTTAGCATGGAAAGCAAGGAATGATATACAAAAATCTGCTAAGTCAGATCTTAAATTCAGGCCTTATGCTCCATAAATAAGTAGATAATTTGAAAGAGAGAGGTGAAATCTTGCTGTTCTTGGTCTTTATTATTTAGTCATGTCCAACTCTGACCCCATTTGGGGTTCTCTTGGCAGAGATATTGGAGTGGTTGGTCATTTCCTTGCTGGAAAAATTAAAGCAAACAGGGTTACCCAGGTGACTTACCCAAAGTCACAAAGCTAGTAAGTGACTGAGGTGAGATTTGAACTGAGATCTTCTTAGCTCCAAGACCAGAACTCTATCCACCGCACCACCTAGCAGCTTTGTCCTAGTCACACCAAATTGAATATATAATGTTCAGTTTGTGGTACTCCGTTGTATATGGACCAAGAGGATGAAGTACCTGAAGATTATGTTATATGGCACAAACAACTTAATCTATTTAGTGTTAAGACTCAGGAGTCAGAAAGTTCCGAGTTTGAATTCTACCTTAAGACACCCAGAGCAAGCATTTAACTTCTCTCACCTCAGTTTCCTCTCTGTAATATGGAATAATGGCAACTATTACTCTACAGTGTTGCTTGTGAGAATCAAAGAGCCTAACAAATCTGAAAGTTCTTTGCATACCTTAAAGGGCTACATAAATGCTAACTATTACATAATGAATGGTTGAAACAACTAGGAATGTTTAATCTGAAGGAGACATAGGGGAGAGACCCAAGCCAGGTCTTTAAATATTTGAAGGGCTTTGATTCCATTAGACTTGCTTTTCAGATTGCTTTATTTAAGAGTTGGGAGATGAAAGAGATGCGGAACTAACAAACAGCCAACTTTGCAACTTCCCTCCCACCCATTCCCTTCAAAAAAATCTGTTTACCAATCTCTGAAACACTGATCCCATCCTTCCCTGTTCCTATATACCCCCAGGATACAGAGAGCTTAATCGTGCAACTCCTAGACCTTAAAACAATTTGTTGGGTTTGTCATCTCTAGTCTCTCACCTCCTCTGCCCAAGGATGGGCTAAGCCCTTCAGCTTGAATGCATGGCAGAGCCCAGAGGGGTAACAGGGAGAGAGGAAAATGCATCCCCCTCTGTGAAAGGAGATGGGGAATAGAGAGCAGTGAAATGAGGACCCCCATAACTGGGATGACTGAATGGAGGAGGGCCTGGAGCTAGGGGAAAAGGCATAGGTCCACTAGGGAAGGAACCAGTTGCCTCAAAATCTTCTCGGGGTGAGTTGCTATTGCTGCGTTTGCCCTTCTGACGCCGGTTACAGAACCAAACCCGGACAACCTAGAAATAGGAAGAGAGAGTAAGTGTAAGGGACAACCTAGAAATGGAAAAAGGGAGTAAGTGTAAGAGAAAAAAATGTGGAGTAAGAGACATGCTTATTGCAATGGAGGATTAGGGAAAGCAAAATGAGTTTGAGATCAATTGAAGGAATGAATTGAAGGAATACTTAGGGCACATTGGTTAGGCCTGTGGGTGACCCCACTTTACCCCTTCCTTACTTCTTCCTTCAGTGAAGAAGGAGGATTTTGAAAAATGGGTAAGACTTAAGGCAGTGTTAGGTCAGTAATCATAGAAGGAAATAGCTATTCCTCAGAGGACAGCAAAAATGAAGAGGAAAGGTATGGAAGCAGTACAGCATGTCCTGTGTCTGTATTATCACCTCCAATTCATCATGTACATTATACATAGTCATCAGTTCCATTATTTGTTTTGTCACTCCTTGAAATGCATCCTCTGGGCTTTCCTGGTTATGTTGATGGTCCTAAGTTCAGGTGTCATCTTATATTCATCCCTTTCCTTCGATATTCTACCCAAGTCCTGAACAATTCTTCCTTTGTGACTTCTTTCATATACATACCCCACCCTTTCTCTCCATTCCCATTGAAACCTCTGTAGTCTAGGCTACCATGTCCTTTTAACTTTGACACTGAAAACACTTTCCTACCTCGTGTGTCTGCTCTTTCTCTTATCCCTTGCTGTCTCCCATCAAGAAAGCAGGATAATATTCCTCCAAACACTCCTTTTACCATATCATGGCTTTTGTTAAAAACTGACAATAACTCCCTAATTTATACTGCTTGCCTTAAGTTCATCTATTGCCGAAACATTGCATGCTTCTGTGATTTTGTCCTGTTTGCCCTTTCTTTATTTATCCTTCCTCATTTGTCATCTGTTGAGTCATTTCAGTTGATTCTCACTGAATGATTTTCTTATCAAGCTCATTTTATAGATGAGGAACTGAGACAACAGGGGTTAAATGATTTGCCTAGGGTCAGCTAATAAGTTATCTGAAGCTGCATTTGAAAATAAATCCAAATGAGATGAGTCTTCCTTATTCTAAGCTCAGTCCTCTATCCACTTTGCCACCTAGGTGCATCATGAATCTTCCCAACCTTTTTTAAGAGTCCACTTTAGAATCTCCATTTCCACTATGCAATGCAATCTTTCCTGACTTCTATTCTAGTACCAGATGTACTATATCCCATTCACTCCCAACCATATTAATAGTTTATAACCATTAAAACATAAGTAACTCAATGCACTCATTTATTAAAGAATGTTTATTGAATTTAACTATAGACAAAACTATCTATTTTTCATGTTTAGTGGATTTTAGCTTATCTCCTCAACTAGATTCTCAGCCCCTCAGGAACAAGACTTTCTCTCCAATTATCTGCTCTACCCTCAATCCCTTGCTGGCCCTATCATTAAGTCCACAACCTGTCTCCTACTAATAGTGCGTTAAAATAATGCTGACAAAACAGTATCTAACAAATACCTGTATAGTGGCTGGTTATGGTAGTGTAGAATATTAAGAGTTGGAAGGGACCTTAGAACCTGGTTTAATGTCAAGAGACTTACTGGACACCAGGCATCAGGTGACTGGGTTTGTTGCAGCTCTGCCATTGTGTAATCTGGTTCAAGTCACTGCTCTAGTCCCTGGTTTTTTTCTTCGATAAGAGGTCAGACTAGCTCATTCCCAAAGTCCTTTCTACTGCTAGAAATGTATGACCCATTGGCATGGATTTCAATCTCCTTTCTCTTACATTCCTAGTGGAATCATTTGAAATTTGACACCTCTAGCTCATTTTCCCTGGACTACCAACTACCAAAAGTTAGGAAGGGATGGCATCTGACTGACAGGTTTTGTAGAGTATCATGGATTCATTAAGAATAATGGGTGACAAGTGATGGTAGGTCAGAGGGAAAAGGTTCAGAAAGTCAGAGATGAGGGAAAGAGATGGTAAAGGGTCAGTGCACAAATAATGGAAAGAGGAGTCCAGAACAGGACCAAGAAGGAAATGGGGTATATTCAGGTTCTTAAGAAGAGTTAGTAGTACTCACATCTTTCTCAAGGCCCAGCTCCTCTGCAATATTGCTGATTTGCTGAAGTGTGGGCTTAGGGCACTGGAGAAACATAGTTTCCAGGTTTCCCCGAACTCCATTCTCAATGCTTGTACGCTTCCTCTTTCTGGCTTGTTGAAGGACTGTCTCAGCCTTGCACAGCTAAGGTAAAAAGGGATGGGAAAACAGTAATAATAAAAAAGTGAACGTTAACTGAGTTCTTTCTTCATAAAGGATAAATGTTCTGAACAATGCAACTCCGACTATAGTGATAAAAACAGTAATAACTCACTTATTATCAGTTCACATTGAGATAGCAGTCTTATTATTGCCATTTTACAGATGGGAAAGCTGAGTCTCAAAGGTTCATGTCAAAAAATGAGTCTAAATTTACTGAAATGACATATACTGAAGCAGAGTCTGCAGTATTAAGGGTATGGACTGGTGGAAATAAACAGGGAAACTGACACACATTGAATTTAAAAAGTACATGGGTATAGTAGAAAAAATAGTAAACAGATTTGGATTTCGGATACCTGGGTTTAAATTCTGTTCATACTTACTTATAAGTGTGTTTGTAAGCAAGTCTCTAGGTGATTATGTTTCTTGTCTGTAAAATGGGGATAATATTAACACTACCCACCTCACAGGGTTTGCTTTGTGAGGAAAGAGCTTTTGTAAACCTTAAAGTACTATATTAATGAGTTAAAAAAGGAATGATCCACCAACCCCCTCAGGCTTATTCTATCACCCCATCACCACCCTTTACCTCCTGAAGGTGATCATTATCATCTGCGGCTTCTAGCCACTTCTGTAGCAGCGGTCGTAGCTTACACATGTTCTTGAAGCTGAGCTGTTGTGCCTCAAAGCGACAGATGGTGGTCTGGCTAAAAACTTTGCCTGGAGTTTGGAGAGGGATGAATTGATGTTGGAGGAGCACTATATAATCAAGGTAGGCCCTAAGGTTCCCTATTCCTCTCAAGGACTCTTGATATCTAAGCCCTCCCTCACTGTGGACCCCAACTCCTCATTTTTCTCACCTATCTGTCCAGTTCCTAGTTCTTTCAAGGCTTTAGGGAGGAGACCCACAGTCTCATAACTCCCCCCAGCGCTTGCCCTCCCCCTCTTTTAGGACTCCCAGAATCTAGCTCCCCCAACCTAAGGTAGGGATGGACCCAGGAAGTTCCATCCCTGGTTACAAATGAGACTGTGGAGAAAGTAGTCCCCTGGGTGAAAAGTACAGAAAAGTACCCACCAAAGAGAGCCCCCAAAGTGATGCCCACATCAGCCTGGGTATAACCCAGAGTGATCCTCTTCCTCTTTAGCTCCTTGGCAAACTGCTCCAGTTCCTCTGGGGAAGGGGTCTCCTGTGGCTGCTGTGGAAGTTTGAACAAAGGATTTCAGAAGAACAGGAAAAACAAGCAAATAGGAGATAGTACTCACACCAGATCTGAAATGGATGGAGATAAAGTTATCTCCTTTCTTTACCATCATCCTCAGAAAGTGAATAAATAAATGAACCCCCTAGGATCCTTTACCACTAACTTCTTATAAACAAACATGTTTAACAATTTTCTCCCTCTCTTTAATCACCTCTATACTTTCACTCAATACTTATTAAATGCCTATTATGGAAAAAGCACCTGGGTTAATAATACCCAATTTATTACCAAATACTGTTTATTTAATATACTTTTATTGATGACACTATGTATTATTGGGGACAGGAAGATCATAGCACACACTGTCTGTCCTTAAGGAATAGAACCCAAGGGGACAGAGACATACAGATATAAGCAGAACACAAAGCAGGATTTGTTTGAGTGCTTATTGAATGCTTTGGAAATTCAGAGGATGAAGACCTTTTTTTTTCCTACCTTGGGAGCAGGGAAGAAAGAGAATCAGGGAAAAGTTTGAAAAATCATAGAATGACAGGATTTATGAATGAATGGAACTCTTAGAAATCATTTAGACTTACTGCCCTCATTTTACAAACAAGAGACCCAGAGGTATGAGGGAACCTCACAAAATTAGTGTCAGAGCTCAGATTTAACCCAGGCCCTGACTCCAAATCCAGCATGCTGCTCTCTGCTACTGGTACTAGGTTGTTATTTCTCCATCCATGCACACATGGGGGAGAAAATTCTAAGCAGAAGAAAAAAAAAGTTCAAACAATAGCTTGGAAGTGGAAAAAAAAAAAAACAGGGAACATTTTAGAACAGTAAATAGCCCAGGCTGGCTGGAAGGGAGTAAAAGTGAGATTGGAAGGGCAGGTTTGAGTCAGATATACAGGAGGGGAAAAAGGAAGATTTGTTGAAGAAGGTTAGGAGGTGAGAAGACTAGGTGATAGGCTATTTCAATAGTCCAAATGAAAAGTTAAAAATAGCAGAAATAGGAAGAATGATCCCAGAGTGGACCTGGATATAAGAAAGTGGAAGAGATGGAAATAGCAGTACCATTAATACAAGTCGGGAAGTCATATAAAAAAGAATAGGCAAGGGACAGGAAAAAAAAAAGATAGCCTGAATTTTTGATATGTAGCAATTCAAAGCACCAGAGGGAACTTGGGGGAAAAAAAGTTCCCTAAGGAATTAGACATTAAAGCAAAGTTGAGATGTAAGAACATGACTGGAGAATGAAGATTTTTAAAGTCACCCCAGGTGACAGCTGAAAAGTTGGGAGTAGACCTGTATTTCTTCATATTTCAGACAGACGGAGGTTAAGTAAGATCACACAGAAAATAAATGTCTGGTCTTCCTGAATCCAGGCCTGGCATTCCACTGCCGCCACCTAACTGAGGGGTTGAGTTCAATTCAACAAATATCTGTACTGGTATTGAGGATATAGGACAAAAATCAAGCTTGTTAAGAAGGATGAGGAGAAAGTCTGGCATTCAAGAAGTTATTGATGACCTTGGAGATACTTACTTCAATAGAAGGACCAGAAAAACGGTTTGTTAGGGTGGAACTGCCAAGCAAGGAACATGTTTTAGTGAATATAGATAGTGAACATATAAAACTACTTCCTCCACTTTATTCCCATTTTGAGTAATCTGACCGTGAATGGCCACTTTTAAAGCACTGTTTAGAGGAAAGAGGAGATCTGATAACTTCGTAGATAGGAAAGGAAGAAGCAAGTGGAAAGGTAGAGAAAATGCCAGAGGGAATGACTGGAAATACATGAAATAGTGATCGAATACTAAGTTTCATGTGGGTTAGTCAACCCCAGAGGAAGAGATATCCTTTCTTGTCCTCTAAGACAGGAAGGATAGGATGAGTAATGAGAAAGAAATCTGGACCTAGGGAAGAGGGATCATGATGAAACTTTTCAGCCAATAATTGCTTCCAAGTCTTCATCGCACTAAAACCAATATTATATCCCAAGGCCAGATTAATTTTCCTAAAACAGCTTTCTCATCATTACTCCACTATATACATATTAGCGCCTCCCCTACCCCCCCCCCCCACTTCCTATACGTAAGAGCAAGTCCTTGGCAGGGCATTTCTAAGATCTTCTTACCCACCTACCCAACCATATTTCCCACCACTCCAGTATTATCATCCCCCTTTATACACACCACAGTAACATCTCCTCTGACATCTTTCTCAGGTTATTCCAGCACAGACGTCTCAAACCTCCCCCTTTTCCCTCTCCCCCATCCAAATCTTTGGCAAAGCGTAGTTCAACTCTAACCTAATTCCTCCCCAGTTTCCTTCTCTCCAAAATCCTTTGCAGGTACAAAACATTCCTATAAGGTTGAGTTTATTGTTCTCCAATTGTTTTAAATGACTAGACTTGGTCTCTCCAACAAGATGGCAGGTTTCTTGAGAACCAGTTTCCTCTCCACTCCCCACTTCCACCACCCAAGCAAGCACTTTAATTTTCCCCTGACTTCTTCATCTACAAGTCAGTTCCTGTCAAAATAATCCAGTCAGCTCTCAGTCAGGTCACTCCATTGTTCCAAAGCCTTCAGAGCCTCCCTTATTGTCTATGTCTATTTGGTATAATATACATTCCTTATCCTGGCAGTCGACTATCCCCCAACTCTCGACTTCAACTTGCAGTCTCCTTTCCCCCTCTCCACCCCTTCACATTCCAACCAAACTGGAATACTCATTCATCTCCTTGTTTCCTGAATGTATTTAATCACACTGTCCCTATATCTGGAATGAACTCATCCAAACTCCTCTACCTTAAGAAATCCTTCCCTACCTGGAAGGTCTAACTGGTCCTTATCAAATTCCACCTTCTGCACTTCCTGTTCCCTTTTAAAATTTCTCACAGCACTTTATCTGAACTTCTTAAAATTTATGTCTCATTTCATATCCATTCTGGTTTCACCTACCAAGAGAGGTAATTGTAAGTTTAAGGACAGATATTATGCTTTATTTCATGCTATTTCCAAGTGCCCAGATCAGTAGGATCTCATAAATGTTATTCCAACATTTGCAGCTCTCCCAAATTGAGGGAATCCTTAGTGAATGATTCCCTGAATACTTGGATTGCATATTTCATACAATCCTAAGAGTTGAAAGTGACGCTAGAAATAAACTGATACCCAGAAGTTAAGCAATTTGCAAAGACGGTGATGATGGCAGAGCCAGTTTTCCATTCATTGTTACCTCCCAGAAACAAAAGTCCTCTGGAGCCATTCCAACTACATTTTAGGTCCGGGGACAGACTCTCCCCAGCATTAGCATCCACAGTTTTGGGTTCTCCACCCAAAATAAGATACCAGACAGTCCCACCCACCATTTCCAGGGAACAATACCTTAGGAGAAAGAACGCTCTATCAAATTGACCAGATAAGAAGGTTAAGCCTGGGGCCACAAACAGCGATATACCACCCAACCCAGTCTGCAGGAGACTTCAGGGGGAGGTGAGAGGGGATGGGGATGGGGATGAGGTATGGTGGTAGGAACAGATACACAATTATTTGGGTACAAACTAAAAAAGGGCTACAGAACATCCAGAGGGACCCAGAAGGCTTTATTAACAGTCTAATCAAAAAGTAGATAGGCCTCAGGATTCCTCCAGCAATCCAGCACTCAACCATCCTTCCTCCCCACCTCTAGCTTCAGGCATCTAATCCCAAGTATCCAGCCCTGCTTTTTCCAGTGTCTCTAAAGACCTTGAAATCTTATTCTATCAACCCACTTACCAGTTTAGGATTTTTCAGGAACCCCTGTCCACGCCTGGAGCAACTTTTCCAGAAACCAGAAGATGGTGGGTATCCTTCTGGCCTTTTGGGCTCAGATGTCCCCGAACTCCTGCCCAGACCTCACCCAGATAGCTAAGTCTTAGCCCTTCCGTCCCCTCCGGGATCTCTGCCTCCTACCTTTCCTCATCACCAGTCTCACCTCTTCTCCACTCTCCACTGGCTCAATCTTGGTGACTCGAGTAGTGGCGCGGGACTCTGGGGAGCTGTCCTCAGAAGGGCTCTCTACCCCGGGTCCTGCTTCGCCGTCGGGGACTGCGATCTCCTGAGCAGGCTGGGCCATCACTCCCACATTGGGCTGAGGTTCGCAGTAGACACCCCCTCCCCACATATCGTACAAGGGGTGGTACGGGGCCATTCCCCATCCGTCGGGTCCTGGCCCTGCTCCAGCCCCACTGGGTGGGCCTTGAAAACCGGGCCAATTCCAAGTAGGGTCCAAACTCCCGGCCCCGCCACCGCCCGGAGGTGGCGGGAAATATTCAGGAGCCAGGTGTCCGGCCATGGGGAAGCAGGACACCCCGACCCGGGGTATTAAGGACTGAGAGCAAAAGGGCCAATCCGACCCCTCCCTCCACAATCCCACCCACCCCGGCCTTGACCTCTAGCCCCGCCCTTGCCCCCGCCCTAGGTAGGGGGAGGGGGAGAAACTGAGGCAGCAGACGAGTCAGCGTCTAAGGTCACCTAGACAATTCAGTTACATTCCTATTCATTTCTAAGGGTCTCCCCAATAGGTTTTCTTCGTTTTTCTCCTCGACTCAATATTTCCTCTGAACTACATCTTGTTCTCTCCCCACCCCACACTGTAGTTCATCAGAGATGTGCTTCAAAAAACCAGACTTCGTTTTCCATGTAACCACACTCTTTATTCAAGGACCCAGATATCCGTTCCCCCATTAACTGACTCTACCTCTCAGGCACCCAGGCAAGGAGGTATCTTCTAGTTACTTCATGAATTAAATGTCTATCTACTCCCTAACCATGGGACTGCCTTCCCCCAAATGTCACCTTTGCTCAGTACCCTAGATGTCATTCCATTCTTCTCACCCCCAATCCTGTATTCAGGGACACAGCATGGGCATCAGCTCCTCTGGGGCTCAGAGATCCTCACCCAGTTCCCTTCAAATACCAGGCAAATGCGTCCCAGTCTGCTGTATCCATCAGGGACCCAAATGTCTGACACCCCACCCCAGTTCCGCCTTCTTTGCCTCTCCAGTCCAGGTATCCAGCCCCAGGCTATTGGGAGGGGGAGGGAGGGAAAATCTCCGGAGTCAGGTTCAAAGGGGCTGGCTGGGGAAGGGGTGGGGGAAGGGAGGACAATAGCTTTGGCTGGACAATCCTGATCCCCTGAGGAGGCAGCTCTAACCCTAAACAAGTACTCAGCCCTTCAATGAGCCCTGATGGCTCCCCTGGGGCCAGCTTCCTGCCCCCCAGCTTCCACTACCCCCATACCCTGAATCTCCCTCCAGGACACAGACACAATTGTCCAGCTCTATCCCATTTCTCTGGCTTTTCTCCCCACCCCCCTGATACCGAAGGGTACAAGTCCTCTTCTCTTAGCTGCTCTTTTTTCTCTTCATCTCCACCTCTTCCATTTCAGAGAGCCCAGAATCCTTCTCCCTTTGTTTCTTATTTCTTTTAAAGAGACATCCTTAGTAGTTGGATAAGTCAGTTTAAGATTCTCCCACTCAGGAGAAGAGTTGATTTGGTGTTGTGTTTTGTTTTCACTTCTCAGGGCTGGTCATGTAATTAAGAAGTTCAGAGGCCAGGGACATAGGATGCCTCATCTCTCCATAAGGGTCTCTTGCTTCTTTAATCTATGCATGTCAGATTCCTTTTTCAGGAAATTTCACCCAAGGTTCCTGATGTGCTTTGGAGCAGATAGCTCAAAAGGAAATCTTGACATTTTTAGCTGCTGGAAAGTAACCCCCTACAATACTCCACCAGATAGAATCCACACTTAGAATGTAATTCTTTTGGCACAAGCCTGGGTTAACTCCTCAAGGAGAGCTCACACATTATTAAACCATTATGGGTCATTTACACTTTTGTGCGAATGAGTTTGGATCCAGAGAAGAAAAAATGGGGGCGGGGGCATAATTTAGAACAAAAAAATTTCAAAATTCAAATTTTCAAGTAAAATACTTATTATCTACCATAGGCAGACACTACATTTTTTATTTTGTTGAGAAAGGACCTGCTCTTTTCCACTAAAGCACTGCATTATCAGTCAGACTCCAGGTTGTATCTTGGTTCTTATATCTGCTTCTCTCTGGGTGTTGGGGAATCCATGAATCTCCAGCACTTGTGTATTTGTGTCTCCCCTGTGTCCGTCTCAGGTTATAGGTCAGCCTGTGGGAACTTCTCTTGCCTAGAGGGTATCAGAGTCTCCTATCAGTGTCTTCATGTTGGTGTCTCTGCATTTGTTTCTGGGTGTTTATAAAAGGTCTCTTATATCTCCCTTCATGGTGCATAAGCTCATGAATATCTCTGGATGTGGGCCATCTAGGTCTCTGGTTTGTATACAGACAGCTATTTCCCTGGCTATGCAGCCTTTCTCCCCAATTTTTGTACACACACCTGGCTGATTACACACTTATGCATATTGGCCTGTGCAGCTTCATCCCTAAATCTCGTTATAGTAAAGAGTTAGCTATTCTTGCGATGAAGATAAGGATGTAACATGTCTCTGGAGGTTACTGGGGGAGTTATGAAGTTGGAGCCATATTCACTTCACTTTTTCCCTCCCCTATATGTCCTAGGGTGAATGTATGGAAGAAAGGGTTAGTGGAAGAATTCTAGCAGGGGAAGAAGCTGGGGCCCCTCCCCAGCCATCCTCACCTCCCTTTCACCCGCAGCCATCTCGACCCCTTTGTCATGCATCAGTCCTGCAGTCTGCAAATCTGTCTTCCAGTGGAGAAGGGAAGGGAAGAGAGGAGGGCCCCCCCATGGTGAGGAGATCAGGTCTCAGTCAAGACCCTCACCTTTATAACAGAAAATATTCAACTCCCTGCCCCTAGAAGTTCACGATAATTGATTATATAATTATGGTAGGACTTGGAAGGAATTTTAGAATTTTCACAGATGAAGGAAATGGGGATGGGGAGAGAACTGTGTGCCATGACTTACAGGCTAGCAGGCTAGGACTCTTTGCTCTATACCACATATACTCACAGGTGTGTTATGTTAAAATTTCTTTATGCATAGATGCATTTGAGCTTCACAAAAGCTTCTTTGGTAGAAAGAGCAAGTAGTATAGTCAGAATAGAGACTAGGAAACTGAAGCACAGAGAGGTTAATTGACTGGCCAAGTAGTAAGCCAGTAGGTATTTGAACCAGGACAAGAAGCTAGGTCTTCTGACCCTAAGTTCATCACACTTCACTATGCCTTCTCTGTTCAAATACCACAGAATCCATGATGGGCAAATTTGCCTATATGTCCCTATATCCCCAGAAGTCACCTCTTTCCCACAAATCCTTCAGTTTTTCAGATGATAACTGATGGCTTTTTAATTCCTGACACTACTCTATTTGGAAGAGGATACATGGGTACCAATAGTCATGCGGGGGAGCTAGATACTTGCATTGAGACCTCTAAAATATTAACTCCTCCACCCCCACAAACAAAGTTGAATGGACCCCCTTTTCACCCTGTTGGAAAATCTTAAGGGAAGACCTGGACAGTGGCCCAAATGGATGGATTGAGATCCAAATCTTTGAAGTTCCCATAGCTAAACAAAAGAGGAAGTCACTCAGGTCCCTGGACTATTGGAGGGTATAAAGAGAAATTAACCCCAAAAATACAGTACTCTCAGGAAACACTTGCTAAAGTGAAGTCCCTGATGCCCCTTCTCCACAGATCATACCAAACCTGGGGTGGAGACCCCAAAGTCTAGAGGGTTCTCCTTGGTAGGGGTTCTGGATCTTTCAGGAGGTACTGGAACATAGAATTTCAGTCCACTAGAGCCACCACCCTTAGTCTCTTTCTCCTCTGTTCTGGGATCCCCACAAAAGTTGAAAAGCCAAGTCAAACTTGACCTCAGAAATTTCTCTTGCAATGTTCTATTAAAATGCAAAGTCAGAACATGCCAACACAAATGATGAAAAAACAACGAAGTGAAGACTTGGCAAGTTGCAGCAGAGAAATTTCATCATCGTTTCCTCCCTCAGACTTTAGAGTCAACCTCTCAAGGAGAAGAAGCTGACTCAGATTCACTGTGTGGCTAAAAATGGAAAGGAGCAGACAATGATTTGAGAAAGAATGAAAAGAAAGGAAAGAATGCCTAGGCTAGAGTACTCTTTGCCCTTCAATCCCACAGACTCCTTAGTTAAAGGGAATGAAATAGCAGATTGGTATGAGGGATGGGAAGGAAACAAATTGGCGTCAGAACAAGACTGGCTGGGCCAAGGGGGGGAGCTGGTTCTATTGACCCTTGAGCTTCTGTCAGTGTGTCTGAAAGGCAAGAGAAAGGAAGAAAATTAAGTCAGCCACCATCTGTTGGAAGGAACTCCTTAGAACTTCCCCATGCCTGTCCCTATCAGATTTATTCTCCTGTGAATTAATCTTCTAACACAGCAGCACATATCCTTTGACCACAAATGCTTCCCTCCCCCAGTCATCTTACCTCAAAAAGAGGAATTGGTCCTGCAGTTATTATCTAGGGGTTGGAGAAAAAAAAAATTGTGAGAAATAAGACATTTGTGGGTTAAAAAAACAAAACTAAAAGAAGCCAAGGAAATGTAATCAGAGAAATCATTCCTCTTCCCCATGTCCTTTCTTTTCTCTCTCCATGAACTCTCTGGTAAAGAATGAGAAGAACGAGAAATGTATACACTGCTCTGGAAAGTGTTTTACATAAATCATCTCATTTAGTAAAAAGACAGTATAATGGAAAAGACAAGAATCAGAACTTGGGAGATGGAGATTCCCTTCCAACTCTGCCACGGTTCAGGTGACAAGTCACTTTTTCTACCCCAGCTGTGGTTGTGGTTTCTTCCGCTCCTTGATATGAGTTCCCTTCTAGCCCTGCTTCTGACATAATGGTTTTCCCCCGTCATCTTCCCCTATGTCTCACTCACTTGACACCGACAAATGTTGAGCTCCTTGATCCACTTCGATGGGAGGTAATAGATGAGGAGTAAATTAGGGAAGAAGGACATAAAATTACATGGAACATTAGAGCCATAGTCTCTGTCACCCACCCCCAGACCCAGCTATCTCCTTCTCTGGGAACCTGGCAGTTCCACGGCTATCTAATAACTTCTGCTCTCAACCAAAGAAAGTTCCTTTTTCCTAGCAGGAAAGGGGTGGGGGGAATGGGCAAGGGCAGTCTAGATAGAATCTCCAGTGAGGAAAAAATCTGGGGGGGGGGGGTGGTGGTGGCAGAATCCCACATTAAAGGCTGATGAGTAAATACATGTAAATATTTATATATATATATATATAAAATATATTGTTCCTATATATCTTAATATATATATAGAGAGAGAGCAGAGACCCTTACCCAAACCCACCCCTCAAACATTCTCTTTATTTTCAAAATGTCTTTTCTTCCTTCTCTATCTCTTCCAGATAAAAATACTTATAGTTCTCACAAGAACCGGTAATAAAGAAGCTAGGCATCCCTAAATGATCCAGACTGGAGGGAATTTAGGCTGATGTAGCTCTGAAAGGGAAGAGGACTTTGATGGACACTAATTCTTCTCCCACTAAGACTGAGCCCGTATGACCTTCTCTTCTACCACCTCTTCATGACTGTTTCTCACTCCAGATCTTCGTAAAAGTTCCATTTAGTCCCTGATGTTCCATAAGATAAGCATATTTGGATTCTTCTTCAGAGAAGACTTCAATATTCACATAGCTCTGATAGGCCCCATCCCCTTGTAGTTGGACAGATTGAGATTCTTGGGGCGCTTTGCTCATTGATTTCCCATCCTGAAGCCATGTCAGGATGATGTCTGGGGGATAGAAACTGAATGCTTGGCATTTTAGGATTGACTTCTTACTGAAGACCAACAGTGGGTCACATACACTGATGGAGGAAGAAAGAAGGCTAGAATTTGTATCTCCTAGCATGGGGGAATCTTTGCCAGCAAATGCTTAATAAAAAATTGACAATACTAGAAAGAGGAGAATTCAGGTTAAATATCAGATTTTCAGTCCTCTAAATCCCTTGCCATCTGGTCTACTAGATCCCAAAGGATAGCCTAGACCCCTAAGCATATAGCTTCCCTGTAGAAGTAATAAATCAATCAATTACCACCTTGAACTGAACTCTCCCAGAGACAAAAGCTTCCAAATCCAAAGAGGCAAAGATTGGGGGGGGGGGGGAGAAGAGGGGGAGCACGGAGATATGACTTCTATTCTCTAACTCAGGGAGCTCCTAATCTAACAAAGGAGTCACAGTTCTTCACCCTTAGGATCTCCCTGTCAAAAATGATTAAAAAAAAAAAAAAGAACCAAAAACAAGAGAGAAAAAACTTAACATGAACATAGCATCCTACTAAAAAGAATTATGTGAACTTGGTGCTGGAGAGGCCTGGTAAAGGAGAACCAGGATTAAGGTGAAGAGAAAGCAGTATAAGTTTCCTTAAAAGCCAAGTTTTGATTTGTAGGTTAGAATTTTGTTGTTGCTGTGGAGCTGGGGGGTTGATTAGTGAGAGCTTCAAATTGTGGACAGAAAGCAATTACAGTAGATTCTGGAACAGTTTTTCTTCAGCTGGGTAGGGACTCCAGTTCCTGGTGCCTCTTTTCTGTAATGTCAACATCCCAGCCTCAAGGTATTTTCCAAAAGAGTAGAAACAAGTCTGCATCTAGAAGTCCTGCTCTGGACCTGGTCTCCTCTGGTAATCCCTGACCTCCTCTTGTCTCTTTGTCTTGACTTGGGTCAGGTTGAGCACCTCCAAGTTTGAGGTCATGAATTCCTGTCCATCATAGCCATGCTGCCAGAAATCAGGGCTTTTTTGGTTTCCTTGAAACTCACACATAGCCATGGCTTGGAGAGTGTGAGACCCTGGAATCTCCCCATTCCAGATGTTTAGGGAGTCACCCTCACCCAATGATTATTTTCCCAGGATTCTCTTAGCTATGTATGGTCCAGGATTGGTATTTTCCGGGTTGGGAGCAAAGGTAGGTATGTTTCAAAGAAACTGGTTTATTTCACAGGAGTGCAAAAAATTAAACAATTTTTATCAATGATAGTTCCTGTGGGGGAAAAAAGACTTTTCAGTAGATTGAAAGTTCAATAAGTTAACAATGTGATTTGACAGCTGATAATAATAATAATAATAAATATTAGAATGAGTTAATAGAAGTGCTCAGATAGTTCTGCTATATACTCTGTCTTGATCAGACCACATGCCTGGTATTATGGTCAATTTGAGATACTACATTGACTTACCTTCACAGGGCCTCAGTTTCCTTATCTGTAAAATTAAGGAGTGTGGACTATAGATGGTGCCCGTGACAAGCAGACCTATATCCAGAGGAGGTCAAAGCAGGGTGTTGACACTATTAGAAATCATTCTGGAAGAGTCTGCTGAATGAATGGTGCATGTTTAGCCAAGAGAAGACAAGACTGAGGGAATGTGGTATTTAAAGTACTGTCACGAGGAAAAGGAATTAGATTTGTTTGCTTAACCGCCAACATTCCCACCCATTCCCAGTATCAAGTAATGACTGAAAATTGCAGGGAGGGTAATTTCAGTTCCACGTAAGGACAACTTCTCGATTCAGTCACTTAGGTATGGAGCTCCCCACACTGGAAGTTCTTATTCAAGGTCAATATATCTACTTGTCAGGGATGATATAGAGTAGATTATTTTTCATATGAATTGGAATAGATACCCTCTGAAGTTCAACCCTAAGATTCTGGGTCTATATCTTATCTAAAGAAAGGAAGTGTGAAGGATTGGGTGGAGTTATGACATTAAGGCCTGCCCCTTTGGGGACTGCATCTCTATATCATACTTTAAGGGGCCCAGGGTTCATAAAATGATCAGTTTAGAGCTAGAAAGGTTACCGGGATTTTAGATCTATAGCTAGAAGGGACCTCAGATGCCATTTGGTCCAACACCATCATTTGACATACCAGAAGTCATCCAGTCCAACCCCTTATTTGACAGATGAGAAAACTGAGGTGTAGAGAATTTGAAGTGATCATGCAATATCAACACAGGTGAGAAACAGCAGAGGTGGAATTTGAATTTAGCTCTCTGATTCTGGAGCTTTTCCCACTCCCCACTGTATCACAAGGTTGAAGGGATCCAAGGGGGGGAAATTGGAAAGAATCTAGCATGGACTACCATTCCTATTGCCCCAAAATCTTAGCCTTGTGATCTTAGAGAAAGCTTCTATCTTGTACTCCTCCACAGCTCACCGCCTTTCTGGTTTTCATATTGCTTTTCAGGTTGATAATAAGGCCCTCAAGCTTCTAATCAGTCTCTCCCAAGATCAGGGCCCTTTCACCGGGGACCAGGGAGATTGAGGTTCTGCTCTCTGGCCCGCCTTGCCTGGCCATCAAGGTACCCCAGCACAGTATTAGAGATTTGCCCCTGGCTGCACTGAGACTATGGTGAAGTCATATGGCCTATGGTGAGTTGCTGAGAGAGAAACACTTGGGTGGGGATGGGGGGGATTCACCCATTGCAACCCAGAACTAGGAGAAAGGGTATCTTGAAGTGAAATCCAGGCTCAGAATTCCTCCCCAAACCATAACATGGCATGTGTGTGTTATGTGTGTGATACTAAAGTTAGGGATGTGGGATAAACATTGGCCATAAACTTGTCCTATACATACTGAGGCAGGGTCAGATTTATAGTCAGAATATGATGAAATGTTTTTATGAGGAAACTTCTAGAGCTCATCCTGTTCATCAGACACAATCTGGACCTCAGAAGAGGTTCCTGGTACCTAAGGGAACACTATGGGGGTGGAAGGGGGGGTGGGGTGGAAAAGAGAGTGGGAGAGGGTCACTAGAATAGCTGAGGGTGGAGTCTTTGAAGACAGTCGGGAATCTGAGTTCAAAATCGGAACTGGGGGATGGGGCAGTGCAATCCGTGCAAACCCAGCCACCTCCAGCTCTCCTTGCACTACCCACGACCTCACACTCACGAGTCCCCGTGGTCACGGGAACAGAAACAACCACAATAGGGTGGTAGCCGGAGACCCAGGAAAATAGAGTATCTGGACGCCCATCTCTCTTAAACCCTGGGGCGATGCAAACATCCTCGCCCTGGAGTCTGGAGAGCTGGAGGCCCAGGAAAGATTGGCTTGTTAGCTTAGAGCCTCCGGCATTTAGGGTTGATCCCGCCTTCAGGAACCTTTCATTGGGCAACAGGCACCTGGCGGTACCACTTTCCATCCTCTCCTACTTCCCTCCACCCACCCCACCCCCTAGATCCTGGGAGATCCCGGTTACCTCGGGACACAGAATGTAGGCTAGCGTGTAGGGAACCGAAGTGTAGCACTGAGGCTTTAGATTTCCTCTAGAAAAACTGCTATCTTGAGCAGTTAAGTTGTGGTTTTAAGGGCACAGAGTTGCCTGCTGTGCAGCCGCTTACCACCCACTCGCAGAGACACTGCCCTTTGGGCAGTGATGCCTGGCTAAGGCTTCCTACAGCCTTAAGCTGAGTTTGAGCTTTGTCCAGATCTGTGATTTCTTTGGTATAGGAAATGATCAGGGTGTAGGAAAAGGACACTATCAGAGTGGATTGACATTAGCTACTGTTCTGCGATTTACCAAATCAGAGATGTTCAATGGGGCAGTAAGAGATGAAGAGACCAGCACATGGATTTCGCTATTGGAACGTCTGGGAAGAGGAGCTAGAAGGTCCGCTTATCCCCCTTTCGCTGCCAGGTGGTTGCTGAGCTGTAGTTTCACAAACTAACTGTTCTAGGCTGGTGGAAACGTAAAGGTTGTCTAGCAAAACTTTTCCTGCCCCCACGTATTTGAATCCAAGTATAGAACAGGAGAAGTGTGTGTATGTGCAAACATATGTACTTTATAATTTATTTTTTATATTATGTGTTACTATTTTTTTTAATTTACTTTTCTGGAGAGGTGGAGGCCTGATTCTTTTTTTTTTACTTTTTTTTAAATTATTTGTTTTCAGGGTTCTACAATCACTTCCATATAATTTAGATTCCCCCCAACACCATCCCTCCCCGAGAGGAGATGGCATACAATTTTATATAGGTTCTACACATACATTCCCGTTAAACACATTTTCACCTTAGTCATGTTGCATAGAAAAATTAAAATGGATGGGAGAAATCATAAAACAAGTCAAAACTTAACACAAAATAAAATGGTCTGCTATATTCTGAGATGGAATTCCACAGTTCTTTCTCAGGATGTGGAAGGCATTTTGCCTTAAGAGACCACTGGGAATTTTTTAAGACCGTGCATTGCAGTGAAGTTCTAAGTCTACCAGAAAAAAATCCTCGCACACCGTGGTTGTTGCTGTGCATAAAGTTCTCCTGGTTCTGCTCCTTCCACTCAGCATCAGTTCATATAAGTCTTTCCAGGTCTCTCTGTAGTCTTCCTGTTGATCATTTCTTATATAGTGCAGTAGTATTCCATTACATTCATACACCATAATTTATTCAACCGTTCCCCAATTGATGGGCATGCCCTTGATTTCCAGTTTTTGGTGGAGGCCTGGTACTATCAACAAATATTTATTAAGCACTTACTTGTCAGAATCTATGCTTATCTCTGGGGGATACAAATAAAGCAAAAAGAGGAAATTAGAGGGCTATGCTACCCTTTCCTCATTGAACCAGATTATCTCTGAGGTCTCTTCCAATTTTATGATCCTAATATTTATTACGGGGGCAGGTAGAGGGTACAGTGGATATAGTAAAGAGCCTGGAGTCAGGAAGACTCATCTTCCTGAGTTCAAATCTGGCCTCAAACACTTACTAGTTATGTGACCCTGGATAAGTCATTTCACCTTGTTTGCTTCAGTTCTGCATCTATAGAATGAGCTGGAGAAGGAAATGGCAAATGTGAGAGACAGCAAAAAGTTAAGTTTCCACAGAAGTTATTATTAGTGGATGAAGTCAGTGAGAATGAGTCAGATAATAAGAAGACTAGTAGACCACAGGTAGACTCAACCAATCAGGAGATAGTGGCCTTCAGAAAACCACAGATCCGGCCTGAACTGGTTCAGAAATACGACCAGGAATAACCAGGAGAAAGCTTTTTTTCTTTGCATTTGCTTAATAAGCTACTTGCATATTAACTTCTCCACCTAGGGGGGAGAAAAAGCACAAAATTAGACACATTTCATATGTTAGGGAAAAGGGGAAAACATATTAATGAGGTATGTAATGGGTGTGTAAAGAAGATGGTGACCTAAAGGGGAACAGACTAATCCTGTCCCCTGATGGGAGGATTTGTTTTGAATTACCTGTATATAGCTCATCCTACTTCTGTACTCAGTGCTGCCTCCTCCTGAAAAGAGGGTGGGGGCCTGTTTTGGTCAAAGGCTTCAGTTCCTCTGAACTCTGCCGCAATAAATTTTCCTTGATACCTAATTAGTGTCAAGTGTGTATCTAATACAAACGTCTCTAATATCTTTGCCAAGAAAACCCCAGATGGGCTCAGAAAGAGTTGGAGGACTGAAAGGACTGAACAAGTATCTATTATAATATATTACAACCTTAAGATTTCTTCTAGCCCTAAATTGGAGGTCCTCTAAACTTAACCTGGAACAAAAGGCAGCCAAACTCTGAGCCAACTCCATTTCAGGGTCTTCTACATCCCAACCCATTCACAGTCTTTGTGAGGAGAGAGGGAGAAGAGAAGTGGTGTTCTTCCCCATTACCCTGTCTAGCTGGGGGGACTTCTCAGAGCATCTGGTCCTTGATCCATTTTCGTGAAACATCATCATGATGTAGACCACCAATGGCGCCTGGCAGGGCATTTGAACTAGGCGTTCCTCTCCTATCTAGCTCTTTTCATTATCTTAAACAGTGAAAGAGGTTCCTTAAACCTAGAGTATTTAGCACCAGTCCTCCTCCCTTTGCTTTTTTCAGCTCTCACCTTCATTTCACCTTTTTGCAGCATATGATCCAGTTGATTGGTTCCTCTTTCTTAACGCCCTCTCTTTTGATTTCTGAGTATATCCTGGAATAGAAAGATTGGAACTGGGAAATATACTAGCTGCCGTGGTGGAAACAAGTGCACCACCCTCTCAAATTCCTGTCCTGCTTATTTTCTCTGAGTTCAGTAGCAGTCTAGAATTGGCTGGGGCACAGGGTTATATGTTGGTGCCAAATAAGAGTAATCAATAGTAATGATAATAATAATTTATATAGAGATTTAAGGTTTGCAAAGCACTTTACATATCCTTCATTTGATCCTTACAAGAATCCTGTGAGATTGGTGCTGTTATTATCCCAATTTTACAGATGAAGTAATTGAAGTATCAAAAAGTATCCTGGCTTGCCTGAAGTCTTTCAGCTATTAAGTGTCTGACGCAGGATTCAAACTCAAGTCTTCTTGACTGGAAGTCTCTTGCTGTATCTGAGCCACCTAGATGAACCCAGCCAGGTCTTTCTGACTCTGAGGCCAGCTCTCTATGGCATACTGCGTCCTTATGTATTAGAATATTTTTTCATTCAATTTTATTTTATTTTCAGTTCCAGATTCTTTCCCTTAACCATCCTCTACATTGAGAAGGCAAGAAATGCAAAACTCGTTATAAACATGAAGTCATGCAAAACAAATTTCCATGTTAGTCATACTAAGAACACAGGCAAGAAAAAGAAATTTTAAAAATATGTTTCAATCTGCATTCTGGGCCTATCAGTTCTCTATCTGGAGGTGGATGGTATTTTTCATTCTGAAACTTTTGGAATTTTGTTGGGTCACTGTGTCAGAGTTTCTAAATCTTTCACAATTGATTTTCTTTAAAATTGATTGTTTTACATTAAAATTTAATTATTTTTTTATTTTACAAGTTGATTTATTTTTTAGAATATTGCTCTTCCTGTGTAAATTTTTCTTCTAGTTCTCCTGTTCACTTCACTCTGCATGAATTCATGTATCTTCCATATTTTCCTGAAACTTTCCTTCATTTCTGACAGCACAAAAGGATTCCACCACATGCTATACTTGTTCAGTTATTCCCCAATGGACAAGCATTTCTTCAGTTTCTCTTTGCCACCGCAAGAACTGGTACGAATATTTTTGTACATATGGGTCCTTTTCCTCTTTCTTTAATCTCTTTTGAATATAAACCTAGAAGCAGTATTGCTAGATCACAAGTGTGCACAGTTTATTAGCTTTTGGAGCATAGTGCCAAATTGCTCTCCAGAATGGTTGAACTAGTTCACAGTTCCACCAATAGTGCATTATTTCCCCACATTCCCTCTAGCATATATCACTTTCCTTTTCTATCATTTTTGTATTAGAATATTATCAGAAATCACAATGCCTCCCCCCCACACACAAAAATCCTCTTCTAATTAACTAGAGCCTCAGTTGTTTTTTTATAGATCCTTCTTAACATTGTATTCACCAATTCATTGTTAATGGCTGTGTAATTTATTAGAACAAGCAGATTCTATAGAAAATGCAAATAGATCTTAAGCGAAACTCTGTTTTCAGTTGAAGGATTCAATAGCTTTGCTTCAGAGGCTGATTTTTTTTTCCCCTCTTACCAGAGGTTTAAAACCTAGGTGTGATTTTCCCTTAAACAGTATTTTGGGAAGCAAAGGTGAAAAGAACCCTATGGATTGGATTCTTTTTACTCTCAGAAATTGTAGCAGTTAGTTGGCCACAATCTGTTCTAGTTTGTTTTCCTGAAATGAACTACTCTGTGCTTCCACTGGCTATCTCCAGTCCACTTTCACAGAGTATCTTGTGTTCCTCTTAGCCCCATACCTCCATTCAAAATCCACAGAGACTTCAGTTCACTTTTTATATTCTCCTGCTTTCTGTTGCAAGGGACAGCACACTCACACCCATCCCAGATTCCACGCCACACATAACAGAAGAATGGGTCTGAGATGATTAGGTCTTCCTTCTCCATCTTATTACTAGTCAGAAGGTCAGGGTCTTTAAGGCCAAAGGAACTGAAAACCTGAGTACTCTAAGAAATACACACCCCCCCAGCCCCCCCACCCCCGTCCACCTCCCCCTTCAAACCCTAACTGTTTGACTGTTATTTCTGAAAGGACCTCCTGAATCTTTCTGGATTCCCACAAACTAGGGCTACACTTATTTTTCTTGATTCACTTACCTCTATGACAATTCTTTCTGAATTTCCTATGATGTTTTCTCTTCTTGGTCCCATTTCTTTACTATAATGTCATCCAAGATGCTGTCACCCATTCTGATCTTATCATTTCATCAGTGGCCAGATTCACTCCTCTATATAGAAAGTCCCAAAATCTTTAGGTATTCTACGTTCTTACCAAACTAGACTACCATCCAAACACCCTTATTTATCTTGCCCACCCACCCCCACTTATGATGGAACACTGAGGCTTGACCTAAAAAGTTGTGATGGAGAAAAAAATCACATGACAGCTGTAATTTAGTGGGAAATCTGCCAACAACAGTAGCAGAGATGCAACAGAACATCTCAGCTCAAACACCAGCATGTGACAATATAGCAAAGAGATAGAAAGGAAGAAAATCCTAGCAAGAAGAACACAGCAGCATTAGATGCAAAGCAGTGTTCTAATGGGGATTCTGCCCTAGGAGCGGGACTACAATATTGTAAAGAAAAACAGCTGAGGAAGACTTAAGGACTCTAATCAATGAAATAAACAAGAACTTTCTAAAAAACCAGTGGTCATGCATCCTTCTCACCTCTTGACAAACAGGTAATGGTCAAATTGAGACAAATTTTTCAGATATGGCCAATGTGTGGTTTTAGGTTGGTTTTTTTTTTTTTTTGACTGTGTATTTGTTACAAACGTGGCATTTTGTTTTGAGGGGATGGAGGTTGAGGCTGGCAATAGTGATCTCCCCTCCCCAAAATAAATAAAAAAGTGTCAGGCAAGTATTTGAAATGCATGTGTAAGACACTGCCCTTTTCAAATGTAGACATTGTAGTTATTAAAAGGAGAAGAAAACAAGTAATAACTGTGAGAAAAGCAGGTTAACACAATTTTGAGAACCTGAGAGAAAATCGTGCCTCAGTAAATATACTAACTCTGTTTGAAAGCATCCCAAAAGCACCAGTACTGAGTGAAAATAAGGATAATTAGAATACATATTGTCTGATAATGCATTGTTGTAGCTGAAAAATCACATAAATCAAAGAAGCATTTGGGAGTTATGAGAAAATTGTATGTTGTTTGGGCATCTGTTACTAGATAGAACTGTGGGCTTTGGGTTCTTTCAGTGTGAATTAGAACTTGGTTAGACATCCAAGATGTCAAGGTCATTTGCTGTACTCTGGACCATCACCAGTCATCCTGCCTTTCAGCTTGCCACTGGACTTCAATGACTCTGTAAGAGACAGTGAATTTGACGACTTCGTGCAACTCTGCCTCACTTAAAGACATCACCCGTAATGTCACTGGTCCCCTTCGAAAACTAAGGACGACAACAACAGATAACACTATAGTCTTGAGGAGGGACTAATTTTAGGTATTAGAATGCAAAGGAGAAGAGAGGCCATAAGAAGGTGAGAAGCCGGAAATCGGAAGGGAAGATATAGCAGCCACCTAAAGAGAGACGCTAAAGGGGAATATAAAAGTTTTAGAATATAACAGCAACTGCTTCAGGTTGAATCTGCTGAGAGAGCAGCCTGAAGCTTGGCAGACTCTGTACCTGCGTGAAAACTCATCAGAATGAATAGAACCCTTGTGCTACCTGAGGAGCTAGCCAGGCTTATTGCTTTCTAACACCATCTAGGACTGAAAAAACCTGATGAAGGAAGCAAAAGGTCTTTGGATACCCTGAGAGGTGATGGTAGGAAATCAGTGTCCTCTTGTGTGAAAAGTTGCCTGGGAGTTCCTTGTAACAATCATCTATAGCCAAAGAGAAGGAAAACCCAGCAGGAACGACTGGCCTTCTCCACTTTCTAATCAGTCTTTAGATTGAAAAAGTTTAATACTGTTTTAATGTCCAGCCAGAGGAGCAGACCTGGAAAACTCTATACAGTTTTGAATGTACTAGGTTTAGGGCTATTGTTTCACCTAGAGTATAATGCTGTTGACTTAGTTCAAAAAAAAAAAAAAAAAAAAAGCTTATGACTGTTCCAGAGGAAGGGCAGCTAGGTGGTACTAGGGTGGTGATAGAGCATCCTAGAGTCAGGAGGACTTCAGTTCATATTTGACCTCAGATACTGTGTGACTCTGGGCAAGTCACTTACTCCTTCAGAGGACTAGGGTAACAGAGAAGATGAGAAGTAAAATCTCATCACAGATCAGCATTAACATGAATATTTGCAACTGATTTTGATGATAGGGAACACTAACTGTGAATATGAATATCAATTAAGTGACATGTTGACCTCTCAAAAAAGAATTGCATTCTTCTCATTAGTAAGCCTGTCCAAAAACTGAACTCATTATTATTACATTTTGAATTTCATTCCCACCAAAAAATTGTGGAAAGGTGTATTTTTTTACCACGTTATATAAGCATCTACATAATATCCTCTACTTTGTCCCTTGGCCAGCAAGGCCTAAAATATTTACTACCTGACCCTTTACAGAAAAAGTTTGCTGACCCCTTCTATGATTCCCCTTCTGGATATCTGGATGCTTAGGGTATTTTTTTTTTTTGAAGTGGGAGCTCTGGATTTTGAGTGTGACATTCCTGGTTTTGCTTTGGGGGTTTCTTTAAGGAAGTTGTCAGTGGATCCTTTCTATCTTTACCTTGCCTCATGGTGCTAATACATCTGGGCAGGTGATATTTATTATATTTTTCAAAATATATATAGTGTCTAAGTTTTTTCTTTTTATCATACTTTTCAAAGCATCTATTGATTTTTAAATTATTTCTATTTGACCAGTCAGATTTTTGTTTTGCTTGTTTGTTTTGTGTCTGATTCCTTGTATTTTCTTCTATTTTCACAATTTTTATATTCTGTTTTAATACTTATTGCTTTCTCATGGAGTATGATTTGTTTTATCTCTTTTAGCTTTCAGGTAGTTCATTTCCTGGTTAAGTTTTTTTACCACCTTCTATTCTAATCGACGTATTCTCCTTCCAGTTCTTTCTTCCACAAGTTTTATTCTGTTTTCTTCTTAATCTGCCTAATTTCTTCTAGATATTCATGTAGTGCCTGTGGAAAATCAATTTTTTTCCCTTTGAGACTCTGCTTTTAATTGTTATGAAGTTACTGGCTATTTCTTTTTTGGAGAGCTCTAGATTTGCAATTTTTTGTTCTACTGGTCTATGTTAGTTTCTGAGCTAGGGCTTTATTACAGAGCCAGAGGGAGCTGGTAGAGCTGATAGAGCACCAGGCCTGGAGTCAGAAAGACCTGAGTTCAAATATGACCTCAGATACTTATAAGCTGTGTGACCCTGAATAAGTCATTTAACTTCTATCCGCTTCATTTACCTCATTTGTATAATTCATCTAATAACTGAATCTATATCACAGAGTTGTTTTGAGGATTAAATGAGATATTTGTAAAACACTTCGCAAAATTTTTAAGTGTTATATAAATGTTAGCTATAATTACTCTCCATTCCTTCCCATTTCACATAGATTTCCACCTGAAACTGATTCAAAAGGTAGACCCCTTAAGAATCACAATTATGGCTTCAGTAAGTTTTCATGAATGTTCCAATAAGCCTCATACCAAAAGGAGAGCGTAATATTTCACAGAGTCAAGAAGACCTGGATTTGAGTCATCATTTATTAGTTATGTGACCATGGACAAGTCACTTGCTGTCTCTGAGTCTCAGTTTCCTTACCTGTAAAGGGAGGATAGTAATGGTACTTACCTCAGAGTTGCTTTGAACTTCAAATGCGATAATGTGCATAAAGCACTATAGAAACTTTAGTCATCTTGGTAAGAAAACCTTTTATTCTTGTCTACTTTCCTGTGTTACTAAGCAATAAACCACCCAAGGACTGTGTTACTAGTTAAAAAACAGAAATGAATATGGAAATATGTTTTGCATGATTGCCTATGTATAATCTATATCAAATTGTTTGCCTTCTTAAGGAGGAGGGGAGGAAGAGAGAGGGAGAGAATTGGGAACTGAAAATTTTTGAAAACAAACATTAAACATTTTTACGCGCAACTGAGAAAATAATTTTTTAAAATTATGTCTGTATGTTTGCTTCAGGGAAAAGAATATAAGTTCTTTGTTGGGTGGAGGAGGAAAATCAGAATTAGAAGCAATAGAGGAGAGAAGGGGAAGAAGAAAAAACAGGGAAGCAGATCCTGGGGCTCTAAAGAAAGAAAAGGAGTGACTAGGGAACTTGGAATTGAGAAACATCGCAGCAATTATTACAGCCATAAGACGCCCCAACTCCACCAACACCTAGCCCCTTGCATCAACCTTTTCAGCCGTTTCTCCTGCCCTCAACATCGTTCCTATCATGTCCTCCTGTTGAGTCCCTGTGTCAGTCAAAGGAGACTTTCTGAATGGTGTGAAGGTGTAAGGTGTCCCTTCCTAGCAAGTAACTCGAGAGTTTACAGGGAGGAAGAAACCTCACCTCACAGCAGGCTAGTTTGGGGTTGGGTGTGAAGAGAAGCACAGTAGCATGATGCTGGCTTACAAAAACAAATTGCTGAATGTTTCAAGTTAACTGTTACAAAATGACCAGCTGATATTGACCAGCAGGTTAGTGCAGATGAGAAACATTCTCTCATGCAGGAGGAATCCTGGTTCTGCTACTTTCTGCCTGTGTGACCTTGGACAAATCATTACATCTCTATCAGCCTCAGTTTCCTTACATATAGCATAAAGAATTTGGACTAGATGGTCTCTATGGTTTTTGGGGGGAGCAACCTCAGTTTCCTTATGTATAGAATAAAGAAGTTGGACTAGATGGTCTCTATAGGGTTTTTTAGGGGAAGGGGCAGTTGGTGGATTTTGAGGGGTTGGGTTTTTTTCCCCTAAATGTTTATGATCCTTTGAGAAGGAGACCAGATTGTAGCATTAAAGAAGAGAAAAAGAAATGACAGTTTCTGGAAGCCTGATGCAGGAAGCATAGACTGTGAAGTATAGACTGTAGGTAGGTCTTGTAAACAATGATGACAACAATAATATAATTGCAAATAATATATATTATGTTATAATTATACTATATAATAATATAATTGCAAATAATAACAACAACAATATTAATAAAAATAATAGCTTTAAGCAATGTGTCATATTGGATAGAGAACTGGCCTTGGAGTCAAAGTAGACTTAGATTCAACTCTTGCCTCTGACACATACTGCCTATGTGATCCTGGATAAGTCACTTAACTTTTCTGTGCTCTAATTAACTCTAAGACTATTAAGCTGCAGAGAAGGTGCCAGCCTACATTGGTAGAGGGAGTTTTCTCATCTGAGAGTTTTCTACACCAATGAAATGACAGGTTCAGCACCTATCTTTATCTTTATAATCATAGCTGTCTTTTATATGACAATTTACAGTTTACAAAGTTCTTTAAATGTTCTTTCATTTGATCTATATGTAATCTGAATCCTAGAGTCCATTGGTATGGGACTCTCTCTTCTTGTAACAGATCAATACTTCACAGTTGCATGAAGGGCCAGAGAAAAGAGCTGAGATTCTCTTTAAGTCTTTCTAGTCTGAACTTTCTAAGAGTCTCTCTAGTTTCTTTGGACTCTTCAATCTCTTTGGGTTCTGGTGCTTCTGGTTTCCAGCATCGAGAAAAGATGAATAATATCAACCCCACTTCAAGTTGCTGAAGGAAAAGTCTCTGGGAACAAACTGACATGAAAATGACATTCTCCATCATGTCCTTATGCTCAGTTTTCTACTCTAGAGACTTCAAGGAGTTTCCCCTTGAATGAGTACTAAAGCTATCTTCTTGGTGGAACAGTTACCTTGCTTCCAAAAGGAGAGCTCCTTCATTCTATATTGTCTGACAAATAGTCTCCTTTGTATGCTTTCTCTGTTTTGCTATCAACTTGGATAATGGGTCACTTGGCTACCTACGTGTGTTCATGGTAGAATTGGTATTTGGTGGGACAGAAGTCAAACCTTAAATGTAAAGTTTGAGTCCTGCTTCCTAATTAAGAAACAGCCATCAGAAGTTAACCTTCTGGTGAAAACCTGAAAACCATATCCCCATAACTAACTATATTTAAGGAAACAGAGAGGTGATTCTACCCTGGTTCTGGTCCCAACCTCCTGCTTCCCCTTTCTGCAGGAAATAAAGCCTCCTTTGGAGAAGGGTAGGTAGAGAAGAAGCTAGAGATGTCAATTCTGCCTTCCTTTGAGCCTCACATTAATATCCTTATGTTGTATGAGTGACAGCACACATTACAATACAATTCAGCAAGAAACTATTGAAGAAACTATTCTAAAGGAACCTGAACTGAGAGCAGGGTTGTCTGGTGTCGTGTTTCTGGGAGTAGTCATAGCATTTATGATCCAGAAGGAGGCAGAAGAAAGCCATGAATTTAGGGCCTTTTTATACCTGTATCTTCCATACAATTTAATTCAGTTCAGTTCAGCTCAGCTCTGTTCAGCTCAGCTCTACACGAGTTCAATTCAATTCAACAAAAATTTTATTATGAAGACAGAGAGCTTTGCTGGAGGCTTGGAAAACAGCGATAAAAAGACACAGTTTGTGTCCTCCAGGAGATTATAGTCTACTCATGATGAATAAGATCTACACATATAAGGTACAGAGCCCAGATCAAGCAGAGTCAAGGAGTCAAGACCTAGCCTGGAGCCCAGGAAATAAAACTGGAAGGAATGAAACAGAGAGCTGAAGTTTACAGAACTGAGAGACAGATCTAGGAAAAAGCAGTCCAAGTTAGAAAGTTGGTGTTAAGCATAAGGTAAACTAGAACAAAGAGCCCAAGATATTGGAGGCATCAGAGACAATCGATGCTGAATGTCTGTATGACATTACTTTGTAAACTTCCAGTGAACGCAGGTTCCCCACACCTACTCTAGCAAAAACATGAAATTGAACCAGACTGAAAATGATCAAGGAATCAATTAGAAACTATGATGCATGACATCCATGCTATAACTGCACCAAAAATCATTCAGAAGTCCATGGACAATTGGAAACTGACCTATCAACAAAATCAGTACAGGCACAGGCAAACAAGTCTTCCCGATAGGACCAGAGACATGTGTAGCTGGAAAGGCTTTGTGTCCATAAGCAGTAAGAGCGGGTGAGTTTACCTGAGAAAGTCAGAAACTCAATGTATACACCTTGGAAGCCACCTGGAGTGGTCATGTGATCAATGCAGTGACCAGTTCATTTCAGGGCTACTCAACCCAGAATATTCCAGGGTTTGTAGACCTCTGTCCCGAGTTACAGTTGAAAGTCCAGAAAATTCAGCCCTCATATTCAGATTCAGGGGATCTGTTGGAGGTGACTCTAATATCAGCACTCTAAGTTCAGATTTGATGTTGGGGTGGAATGAGACACTTGGAAGTCAAGTCATACAGTTAAGAAAAGGAGGTTCACTTTGCCCTAACATAGAAAGGATCTGCAATGAAGATATACAGAAAGTTCTTGCTTGTACCATTATGTAGAACTCTACAGAAAGTGGTTTTTACATCATTCAGTGTTCTCCCCACTGCGCTACCTAGATGTTCTTAAAGAGAAACCTAGAAGGGTACATTTATTTGAAGAAGTGGAAGAAGCTATATGATAACATAATGCTAATATACTAATGTCAAAGTGTATTGAGGGATTGAATAGGTAAAACAGAGGACTTGTGGGATAGATTGTTCCGAGGATTTGAAGAAAGAAAAAGGAAAGAAGGGTAAAAGGAAGACAGTAGTATACAAAGGAGGAATAAAAGGATGGAGCTCACTGTTTTTCATAATTCGGTTGCAAGAAAAGAGTATACAAGCAGAGGGTAAAAGGACAAGGAGAATGGACCTAATGATGATCTTCACTCTTCTCTGAAAAGGAGAAAGGAAGTAGCTAGGTGGCACACTGGGTAGGGTGCTGGCCCTGGAGTCAGAAGGACCTGAGTTCAAATATGACTTCAGATATTTACTAGCTTTGTGACCTTGTGCAAGTCTTTTACTCCTGTCTGCCTCATCTGTAAAGTGAACTGGAAAGGGAAATGACAAACCACTACAGTATTCTTGTCAAGAAAACCCCAAATGGTAGCAAAAAGAATCTGACACAACTAATCTACTAAACAAAAAGACCCAGAGCAAATCACCTCACCTCTTCCTTAACCTATAAAATGGGAATAAAAACAATGTATATTTCCCAGGGTTGTTATAAAATCAAATGAGATATATTTGTAAAGCACTTAGCATATATGGCTCCTAGCACATAGTAGGTCCTACATCAATTCTTATTTCCTTCCCCTGAACACACACACAGAGTTGAATATAGAAATACATAATGACCTTTTTAAGGTTCATTCGTAGAGACTTTGAGAATGTCCTTGTACTGCTTCTAACATCCTGGGAGTGATTGCCTTGTTCAAGTTCTCCATAAAACAATTTTTTAGTTAAGTTTAGCATTTGAACAACAGGACCAGATCAATGGGAGTTGCACTCTCAGCAACAGAGTTTAAGTGCTTTTTAGTTCAGCTCAAGAGAGGATCTCAGTGTCTGGTACCTTATCTTGCCAGATGAGCTTCAGAATCTTAATAAGGCAATTCAGATGGAAGCAGTTCAATTTTCTGACATGGTGCTGGTAGAATGTCCAGGTTTCGCAGGCATACAGCAATGAAGTCTGCACAATGGCTCTTCAGATCTTCAGTTTGGTAGGCAGTCTAATTAATACCTCTTTTCTCCCAAAATTTCCTTCAGATTCTCCCTTAATGTTGAGCTAGTTTTGGCAGTGCTTAAGTTAATCTCATCATCTATGTGGATCAAGATAAGTTAACTTATCTACAGCAGTCACAATTTCTCCATTTACTGTAACCTATGGCTCCACATATGGAAGTTGTGATACTGGCTAGTGGAGAAACTCTTGTTTTCTTGGTGAAAACTATTGAAGCTAACCTAATGTTGGAGCACTGACTGCTTAATAAATGTTTATTGACTGACTTTGCACCTATGGGCTTCTGTTGTAAAAGCTCTCCCTGGCTGCTGGGTTGGCAGAGTCTGGCTGTCTACCTTGTCCTCACAGAAACTGGAAGAATCATGATAGGCAGGTGTTTCTGATCTTGGAACAGAATTCCATCTGCATTGCCCTAGGGTGAAAAAAAAATTGAGAGGCTAGGCACAGGGACTCCAGGACATCTCCATGACATGGGAGTTATTCTCTTCTCATGCCCTGCTTCCTGAACAACTGGAATACAGGAAGCTGAAGACACTATACTTCCAAACTTGAGAATCTCAGGAGGAAGCTTAGTCAGTCTTAAATTAGAGGCTAAGGAGTCTATTTACTTAATGGGTGACATGTCTTCCATTAAATATAATGGAGCTAACTCCTTCCATTCTATCTTGGGCACCTCAATCTGTGACATGGTAAACCAAGTTCAGCTCAGCAAATGAGTTTACAGCAGATGTCTGGGATATTAACCTCCCAAAATCTCCAAGAAAGGACAGAGTCCACACTTGTTCCTGAACTCCTAGGGCTAGCATTGACTTAGGAGTTTTGAAGTTTCCCTAGAAGTCTACTTAAAGATTTGCAAATTGTGGTCATCCACACATTCCCCCAGGTCCATCAAACTTTTCTTTCCATCTACACCCAAAGTTAACCCATCCTTCTCTGGTTACTGGTCTTGGCCCTAAAAGTTCTTGGGAAGGGACAGGAGGATGAGTTGGAGACTATTGGTTTCACCAGGACCCAGCCAGTCTATCTGAGTGCTCATAAGATGAAACCCCACTTCTATCCAGCGTTCCATTTGTTTAAGATAGCATTCTAGAGAATTTATGATAAATTCTCAGTCCCACCCCCAAACACCTGACCTCTGCTTTCGCATCTTTATCTGTTATTTCTCTCATTCCTAGCACTGGGGATAGACTGAACTACAGTATTTCCCAACTGCACCAATTACAGAATATTGATGACCCCTCAAACTGTGGGGAAGGGTAAGGTCCTGGTGAATTTTTCACTTCTGCCAGTGCTATGGCTTGAAGAAAAACCCTGGGAGATGAGGGAATTTTTTTTTTTATCCACTGGTAGTTAGGCAGAGCAGTTTGCTGACAACACTTTCCCAACCTCATTCTGCTGTGAAAACTCTCTTGAAACACAGATAGCTCTAGCACTCCAGCCTCCTACTAGAACCTTCCGGGAGCTGGACTGCTACACTAACCTCCTGGATGCCATGACCTGGACTTCGGAACCTTTGACTACACCAGAGATAACCCCAATCACTGATCACTTTTCTCACACTTCCCTATTGTTGCCACCATGCCTCCCCTAGTGGGAGTTTGTGATTCCCACTAGGTTACCATGCCTAGTACAGGAGAATGTGAAGGGAGTGTGTAGGGGCATTTCACTGCTTCTGGATCAATGCCACAGTAGCTGACAAGTATTCTTGTTCTTCTCTAAGACACAGGATGCAACTCAACACTTCTATCATCACAGAGATCAGGCTCATGCAAAGAATTCATGGACTTATTCTGGCTTCACCCAGGTAAATGGTGGGGCTGGCTAAAGGTTATTTCCAGGGTGGGTTTATAGCCATTCTATGAGTCTGGCTCCTAGTTAAAGTGGACACTTGGGTTTTACACCAGCTACAGTCTTCCTTGACAAAATCTGGCAGGTCAAATTTCCAAATTTTTTTTAGCATACAAGAATGCAAGTTGCATTATAAATTCCTCAATAGCCTCCCTATTGTTCGGTCATGACTTTTCATGCTTCCATGGACCATCTATCCTCCACTATCCCTGGAAGTCTGTCCAAGTTTATGTTCATTCAGGGTTTCCATGATACTATCTATCCATCTTATCCTCTGCCTTCCCCTTTTTCCTTTTCTCTTCAATCTTTGCTAACATCAGGGCCTTTTCCAACGTGTCCTATCTTCTCATGTGGCCAAAGTGGTTAGCTCCAGCTTCAGTGTTTGACCATCCAGTGAATAGCCTGAATTCACTTATCTGAGTTTTGACTGATTTTGCCTTCTTGCTCCCAAGGGACTCCCAAAAGTCTTCTCCAGCACCATAATTCAAAAGCATCGATTCTGAGGCATTCAGCTTTCCTTATAGTCTAACACTCACTAACATTGTTACCAGGAAAACCATACCTTTGACTATTTGGACCTTTGCTGGCAAGGTGCTGTCAACCTGGAAATTTGGTTGAAGAAGCAAAGAAGCTAGGCTATATGTAAATTCATATTATTCCCTTAAAGCTAGTCTAAGCTAGCAAACTTCAACAAGGAGTCAACATGTAAAGACAAACATAACAATAATATGCACATGGTATATCTATCTGATATGAAGGCCTTTGGCATTGTTAGTCATGAGGGCTTATGGAAAATTATATCAAAATTTGGTTGCCCAGAGAAGCTCATCAGTATTGTACATCCATTTCATGATGGATTGCTTGCCTGGGCTCTGGATAATGGACAAGGGTCTTGTGTCTTCCCATTCTCCAATGGAGTGAAACAGGGCTGTGTGCTTGCTCCTATGCGTTTTACCATGATGTTTTCAGCCATGTTGTCAAATGCTTTCAATGATGATGAACAAGGTATCAAGGTCAACTACTGTACTGATGTTAAGTTCTTCAATTTGAAAAGATTACAAGTCAAGACCAAAGTGGAGGGAGTGTTGGTACATGATTTTCAGTTTGCAGATGATTGTTCACTTAATACAGTCTCTCAAGCTGAGATGCAACAAAGTATGGATCAATTCTCTGCTGCCTGCACTCATTTGAGTCTAATAATTAACACCAAGAAAACCCAGGTGCCCCATCAGCCACCACCACACCATTCATATGTGGAACCATTGGTTACAACAAATGGAGAAGTTTGGAATGCTGTGGATAAGTTCCCTTTCCTTGGTAGTGTACTTTCCAGGGATATACACATTGGCAGTGAGGTTGATGCACACATTGCCAGAGCTAGCTCAGTGTTTGGGAGTCTCCAAAGAAAAGTTTGGGAGAGAAGAGGTATTAGACTAACTACCAAACTGAAGGTCTACAGAGCTGTTGTGTTGATCTCATTGTTGTATACCTGTGAAACATGGATAGTCTACCAGTGCCATGCCAGGAAACTGAATCTCTTCCGTTTGAACTGTCTTAGGAAGATTAGGAAGGATCACCTGGCAGGATAAGGTACCAGGCACTGAAGTCCTTGCTTGAGCTGAACTGCCAAGTACTCAAACTATGCTTCAGAGAGCTCAGTTCTGATGGGCTGGCCATGTTGTTTGAATGCAAAATGTGTGCTTGCCAAAAAGACTATTTTATGGAGAACTCATATGGGGCAGGCAATCACATGGTGGTCAGAAGTCATACAAGGACACTCTCAAGAACTTTGGATTTGACACTGCAACATGGGAGACACTGGCACAGGACCACTCAGCATGGCATGCCCACATCAGAAAGGGTGCTGTGCTCTATGAGCAAAGCGGAATTGAGACAGCACAAAGGAAACATAGAATGCACAAATTTGGAGTAATCATTTCAAATATTCACACATACTATCTGTGCCCAATCTGCGGTAGAGCATTCCGAGCTTGTATTGGTCTGATCAGCCACAGGTGGACACACTGAAACTTCACTTTATTATGGTGATGTCATTTTGGCCCTCTTCGAGAATGAAGGACAACAGCCAACCAACTGCCTTCACTGCTGTCTCCTCCTGAGAGTCTGGACACTTTTAGGTTGGAAACTCCCCTGGATTGACATAGTGACATAGCCCACAGGCAACTGCAATTAGTAGGTTTTTACCCACTACTGAAAGACTAGAGAGTTGAAGAGGAACAAGAGGCAGTTACACTCAGACCTCCTCAGTTAAGTGTTCCATACAGACTTTGGCTGCTAAATGATGAACACTCCAATAGGTGAGTAGTTGCAGGTCCTGTTACATCTCTCACTGAACAGGCTTGGAAGGGAATGAGAATGTGAAGGGGAAGTTCCTCTCACATAGTAGCAGAGAATGAGGGACTGAAGATATTAAGTAAGGGGAAGAGGTAATAATAAAAAAAGGAGGCCTAGACTTCACTGGAGAACTGTGTTCCTGTCTCATCCCTGATCTCTAACATTTACTAGTACAGTAACTTTAAGCAAACTCATGTCCTCGAATCTCAGTTTGATTATCTCCAAAGTTGGCATAATAATTACCCTGCTTTCCTCACAGGGCTATTATGAGAAAAATACTTAGTGAATGGCAAATCTATAAACTGTATCATAACTGTAAACTTATAAATATAAGCATTGTGAAGGGCAAGCCCCTGACAGAGAAGATTGAGAAACACAAAAGTAGCTTTTGAGATCTGGAAAGAAAAAGAGCAGGGAATTGTTGACAGGTGAGGAGACCTACAGAAAGGTGAGCCAAGGCCACCTGGAAATTGAGGCACTCTAGGGACTTAGAGGATATGTCAAAGGGAACCTATTGAAGGTTAAATAGATGGAAATGCCCAAAGAAGTCAGGAATTTCATTCCTATGGAGTGGAAGGTTTGTGAGGGGAAATCCCAAAGGAGAAGAGTGAGAGTACTTGGCAGTTCAGCTCAAGCAAGGACTTCAGTGCCTTGTACCTTATCCTGCCAGATGATCCTTCCTAATCTTCCTAAGATAGTTCAAATGGAAGAGATTCAGTTTCCTGGCATGGCACTGGTAGACTATCCATGTTTCACAGGTATACAACAATGAGATCAGCACAACAGCTCTGTAGACCTTCAGTTTGGTAGTCAGTCTAATACCTCTTCTCTCCCAAACTTTTCTTTGGAGATTCCCAAACACTGAGAAATTTCTCACTGAGAATTTCATACCCCAAGAAGAGCCAATAGTAGCTCTTGAGATCTGGGAAAGAAGGACAGGGAATTGTTGGTGGGTGAGGAAGGCCTTTTACCCTGGGGATGGTAGAAATATTTATTGGCTCTAAGGTGTGTCTGTAACCAAGGCTTTGCCAGTGACTGAAGGACCAAAAGTCAGAACTTCATCAGAGGTACAAGATATAGGGTTAGGTGATGTCCACCTGAAAGTTGGGTCAAAGAGGCAAATGGGTGATAGGTAAATTCATATTGTTTATTCCCTTAAAGCTAGTAGTTACATGATCATGGAGCCAGAAGGCAACTTCTGACTGTCTTATACATGGATGATCAGGTTTAAATCTGTTTTAGGACAATTCCAGGATGTCTGTGTCCCTCAAATTTATACCCTCTATATGTGTTTAACTATACCATGAGAAAGGAATTTTCTTTATTGAATAAGTTGTAAATACAATAAGAGAATTGACAAAGTGTTGATTGAAATTATGACCCAGGATATCTGTGGTTTCTGTACCATTAACATGTCATGGCATAGTATATGTCCACAAAATATTAAGATATGGAAAATGTCCCATTATTCAAGAGAGTGTCTTGGGCTAAGATCTCATAAAGAATGCTTTTAAGTCAGTCTCATCTGGCCTTGTTGACATTGGAAGAGGTATTCTCTGAGTTTACTTCAGAGGACAAAGAAGCTATTAGATTCAGGCTCTTCTTCTGATTGATTAATTCAGGCTCTTGTCCTTATAAAATCCCAAAACGATATTAAATGATTATCAATGAGAATCTGGGCTCATACAAGTAAACCCCTTTTCTGACATGAAGAAAAAGCTCACAGAGAAGGGGTGTTATTAGCACCAGGAAGTGGTGGCAAAATGCCCTCTATCCCCTGGCTCCCAGGCAAGAAAAACATTTCTGAAGGCTTGAAATGACCACTTTGTTGAACTACAAAATCACAGAGTATGAGTCTCTACAGCCTGGAAGGGAGAAGGGAAGAGCTGTGGAAAGAAGAGGATTAGATGAAAATGTAGTACTCATATCTCCTAGAAGTTGGTTCCCTCAGCCAAACTGTCCCCTCCTTCATTGCAGTATCTGAATTTCTGAGTAACAGCCACAAAGAGTTTGAAAGTTGTGGTTAGGTCACCTGGTGTCAACAAACAGAGGTAGGATCAGACCTAAAAAGGGAAAATGACCCTGGTTTCCACTTATTAGTCAATTTCATACCCTTTTTTTCTCACAGGAACAAGCAAACAAGAAAGGGAATGAAATTTTCTTGCCTGATTTCTCATAAGAATGCAATTGGAATTTAGACTTTGATTTCAATAAATGTAAAGAAAAACAACATAGGAAAAATATTTCCAGCGGTGTACTGCAGTTGGCTTGAAGATTGAAAATTGAAGATTTGATTGCTACAAATCAGGGCCTGATTTATTGTTTTCTTGATTGTGGAGCAATTGTTAATAATATTGATTAAATGTGGGTTGTCCTTTTTCTGGACCAAAATGACATCACTATGCTAGAGTCAAGTTATAGTGTGTCTGACTGTGGCTGATTGAACCAACAGGTGCTCAGAATGCTCTCCCACATCTTGGGCACAAATAGTCTGTGAGAATATTTGGGATGGATTCTCCTGTTTTTGCATCTGAAGTTTCTTTTGATCTACTTTCAATTCTAATTTTCTCATAGAGAGCAACACCTTCTCTGATGTGGGCGTGCTATGTTGAGCGGTCTCATGCTAGTGTCTCCAGTGTCACACAATCATTTCCAAAGTTCTTAAGAGAGACCTTGACAATGTCCTTTTATTGCTTCTTCTGACCACCATGTGAACTCTTGCCCAGTGGGATATCTCCATAAAATAGTGTTTTTGGCAAGGTTACAATTTTTGTATTGGAACAACATCAGAGTTGCACTCTCTGAAGTAGAGTTTGAATGCTTGGCAGTTTAGTTCAAGGAAGGACCTTAGTGTCTGGTATCTTATTCTGCCAGGAGATCATCAGAATCTTTCTGAGACAATTCAGATGGAAGCAGTTCAATTTCTGACATGGTGCTGGTATATTGTCCCGTATAAAAATGAGGTCAGCACAACGGCTCTGCAGACCTTCATTGTGTAGACGCTATATAACACCTCTTCTCTCCCACACTTTCCTTCGAGTCTCCCAAACACTGAGCTGACTCTAGCATTGCCCCCCCTCAACCTCATTTCCAATGTGTGTATTTCTGGAAAGTACCTTACCAAGAAGAGTGAGCTTATCTACAGCATTCAAAACTTCTCCATTTGCAGATTAAACGTAAAAACGTGTTGTAGGTACAAAAAAAAAAAAAAAACCCTGCTTTTGTGATGCAGTAGTGGGAGAGTTGAAGAGGAGAGAATGGGAAGTGGGCGGAGCAGTGCAGGTCTAGGGCGCTTTCGGAATAGCAGCTCTGCTACAGCTGAGAGCAGTCTCTTTTCCATAGTTCCATGTGTAGGTCATTTGTAATAAAGGAGAAAAAACAGTAGTGTGCAGCGAGTTTAAGAGCGAGAGAAAGCCGATGGCCCCTACCTGGCAAGACCTTTTCTGGTTCCTGATCACTCTGAGAATAGCGATCGTGAATGTATCAGGTGAGTTGAGGGAGCTGGAGATGAGGGGACTGAGCTGGGAGAGCTTTCAGAACCCTGAGTTGGGATGGAATATGAGGATGGACAGATTCCGTGGCTTTGGGGACTTTCTGGGAAAAAACTCTGGGTCCACAATGGGGCCAGGGAAAATGGGGTAGGGAGTTAGACCCAGCTTAAGCCTGTAAAAGAGGAATTCTGCCACCTAAGGCAATCGGGGGTTAGCGGAACTGGTAGAGAAAGGGAATGAAGTCGAGAGCGCCGGTGTGGGACCTGTAGAACTGGACTGGCGGCAGTCTCTGAGATGTATATGCAGTTGAGGAGTTGAAAGGAGGCAGGAGAGGGCTGGAGAAGTCGGCTGCGAAACATGTACAAAACGTATTTTCTAACCCAACTCTAACTCCGGCTCCGAATCGAACACTAACCAACCTATCAATTCCAACTCTAACCCTAACTCCTGCCTATCCGGCAGGCTCGGGAAAGTGCCAAGTATGGCAGCTGAGCGATGACGTTCAGAATTCCGTTCTTGGTTGCACCACGTGCCTTGCGGGGCTGGCAGAGACTGCGGCTTGGGCTTCTCGGGCAGGCGCTGCTCCTCTCCTGTCCCCCGGGTTGCCTGCAGCCTCATGCTCCCAGACTCAGCTCACATTTCCTGCATTGTGTGTAGGTGACGCAACAGAACTCGCAGCCTCTAGAAAGTTGCCCTAATCTTCCCCCTCCTCAGGGATTTGAGTAGTGTCGTTGGGTTTAGGCCAGGATGGAGAGGATGCCATAGGTCCTGCTGTCTGTTGAGATCCAGGGCAACTCTGGCTCACAGTTTTATAGAAATTTTCTCAAATGATTTCTCTAAATTTCTTAACTGATTGTCGAGGACTTAAAATGTTCATTTAAGCCAAGACCATGCCAGATTATTTTAATGGAATGAGATTTGAATTTTAGGATAAATAGAAGTCTTGTGGATTTGTCTTTTAGTGTTTTTGTAAAAACTGTGAATTGTGTCTTTAAACCAATCACTGCTTTGTCTCATATTTTTATCAGACGGAGCTAAGCTGTCCTGCAATTTAGCAGTGAGCAGTGGAAATGCTAGCCACAGCTTCCTCCTGTTTATGATTGTCAGAGCTTTTGGACTGTGGCTCTGTCTTACATATATTCCAAAACAATATTAGACTCTTCTTATAAGATGAAGCTTCTTAATTTTAACAAAACAAAATCAGAAATGATTAACAATATTGTTCAGAGTAACAATAGTAATAGTTATTACTGTTTATTACCTCATCATCCCATTGAAAAGTTTCTTTCCACAGTTACCAATGAATGATGTCTTAGTTGCCAGGTCCAATGGCCTTTTCTTAATCATACTTGAATTGTCTTCATCCTTTGACACTGTTGATGACTCTCTCCTTCCTAATACCTCTTCTCCCTATATTTTCCTGACAGTACTCTTTCCTATTTCTCCTCCTACCTATCAGACCTGCTCCTCTTCAATCTCCTAGTTGGATCCTCACCCAGGTAGGTGTTCTGAAGGGTTCTGTCCTGGACCTTCCCCTCTTCCCAAACTATTCCACTTGGTGATCTCATCAGCTTCGATAGATTTAATTTCCTTCTCTAGGCTGATAAATCTCAAATCTACCTATTCTGCCCCAACATCTCTGTTGACCTATAATCTCACATCTACTTTTGCCTTTCAGACATCTCAAACTCAATATATCCAAAATTGAACTTAGTGTCTTTCCCTCCTTAGACTTGAAACCTATGTATTATCCTTGACACCTTGCCATCTCTCACATCAATTATTCAATCTATTGCCAAACTCTATCAATTTTACCTTTGTAATATATTTTGAATAAGGCCCCTTCTCTCCACTTATACTGTCACCAAGCTGGTATCAGCCCTCATCACTTCATACCTGGACTACTGCAATAGCCTCCTGGTAGGGTGAGCCTGCCTCAAGTCTCTCCTTGTTCCAGTCTATCCTCCATCCAGTCACCAAAGTGATTTTCCTAAAGTGCAGGTCAGACCATATTGCTCCCCTCCCCCTGAATCAATAAATTCCAGTGGTATCCTATCACTTCCAGGACCAAATACAAAATGCTCTGTTTGGTGTTCAAAGCCCTTCATAACTTAGCCCTGTCCTACATTTGAAGTCCACTTATACCTTATTCCTTGTCATGTGCTGTTTGATCCAGTGACACTGATCTTGCTGTTCCAAGAACAAAACATTGGCTCTGGGCATCTCTTGGCTCTGGGCATTTTCTCTGGCTGTTCCCAGTACCTCTAGTGGCTTCAAGTCCCAACTAACATCCCATCTTCTACTGGAAGTCTTTCCCAACCCCTCTTAATTCTAGTGCCTTACCCTTTTTCATGATTTCTGTTCTGCATATAGGTGTCACAGTAAACAGAGTACCAGGCCTAGGGTCAGGGAAGACTCATCTTCCTAAATTTAAATCTGGCCCCACATACTTACTAGCTGTGTGACCCTGGACAAGTCACTTAACCCTATTTGCCTCAGTTTCCTCATCTATAAAATGAACCGGATAAGCAAATGACAAAGCACTCTATTATCTGCCAAGAAAACTCCAAATGGAGTCACAAAGAATCAGACACAATTGAAAAATGACTGAACAAATCTGTATATAGCTTATTTGTATGTATTTGCTTCTTGTCTCCCATTAAATTGTGAGTTCTTTAGGGGCAGGGCCTATCTTTTGACTCTTTTTGTATCCCTGACCCTTAGCACCGTGCCTAGTACATACTAGGAAGTATTGATCGAGTGAGTGAGTAGTGTGGGAATGGGTAATTTGCTATTGCCTCCCCCTCAGAATTAACTGGAGGAGAGGCTTGGGAAAAAGAAGTAATATTGCCTTCCCACTTCAGGGGGAGTTAATCCTACTCTGATGATATAGTCTCTACATATACATTCATATTAAACCTATTTTCACATTAGGGTCAGCTAGGTGGTGAAGTAGATAGAGTACCAGTGCAGGAATCAGGAGGAATTGAGTTCACATCTCACCTCAGACACTTGAAGCTCACTAGCTGTGTGACCTTAGGCAAGTAACTTAACCCCAACTGCCTCATCCTGAGTCATCTCCAGTCATCCTGATGAATATCTGGTCACTGGATTCAGATGGCTCTGGAAGAGAAGTGAGGCTGATGACCTGCACAGTCCTCCCTTACTGAAAACAAAGTCAAGTGCAAGTCATATCATCATTTCTCTGATGGCATGGTCTTCTTCGGCAACAAAGGACGAACACACACACATTTTACATTAGTCATGTTGTAAAGAAGAATTAAGACCAAAAAGAGAAACCATAGAAAGAGGAAACAAAACAAAACAATAAGCAAAAATGAGCAAATAGTATGCTTTCCTCTGCCTTCAGACTCCATATCTCTTTTTCTGGATGTGGATGGCATTTTTCACCATGAATCTTTTGATGTTGTCTTACTTCCTTGCATTGCTGAGAAAAGGCCAAGTCTGTGAATTGGTTCATCCTTCATTGCCAAAGAAGACCATACCATCAGAGAAATGATGACATGACTTGCACTTGACTTTGTTTTGAGTGAGGGAGGGCTGTGCAGGTCACCAGTCTCACTTCTCCTCCAGAGCTATCTGAATCCAGTGACCAGATATTCATCAGGATGACTGGAGATGACCCAGGATGAACTGGAAGACCTTGGATCCTTTAGACAAAGGTCTTTGCAGGTACTCACTTAGGGTGAGGCAACACCCATTCATTGAAAAGGTCTTTGATATTCTGGACCTTTTATTCTTCCAGATGAATTTTTGTTATTATTTTTTCTAGCTCTATAAAATAATTTTTTTTTTGTAGTTTGATTGGTAAGACACTGAATAAGTAAATTAATTTAGGTAGTATTGTCATTTTTATTATATTAGCTCAGCCTAGCCATGAACAACTGATATTTTTCTAATTATTTAGATCTGACTTTATTTGTGTGAAAAGTGTTTTGTAATTGTTTTCATATAGTTCCTGGGTTTGCTTTGGCAGGCAGACCCCCAAATATTTTATAATGTCTACAGTAACTTTAAATGGAATTTCTTTTTCTCTCTCTTACTATTGGACTTTGTTAGTAAGAGAAAGAATTGTTGATGATTGATGTTGATTTATTTTGTATCCTGCAACTTTGCTAAATTTGCAAGTAATTTTTTTTACTTGATTCTCTAGGATTCTCTAAGTATGCAAAGAGTGCATATCATCTGCAAAGAGTGATAACTGTTTCTTCTTTGCCTATTTTGATTGCTTCAACATCTTTTTCTTTTCTTATTGCTAAAGCTACCATTTCTAGTATCATGTTGAATGAGTCGCGATAATGGATATCCTTCTTTCACGCACTCCCATAACAATTCTAACCAGTTTTATGTCAGTTCCCTGTATATTTTGGATAACAGACCCTGGTTTTTGGTCCAATTTTTCCCCCCAAATAAACTAATTCCTTACTTTTCCTCATTGCATTGGTTTTGTGCAAAAATTTTTCAATTTCATAAAATTGAAATTATTCTCTCCTATCCCTTGTTTGCTTAAGAATTCTGGAAACTAGATATTTACTCTTTAGGAGATCACAAAGGTGCTAAAGATGGCTCAGCAGTCTGTGAACAGCAACATCAAAGCTGATAGGGGGCTGGTCTTCATCAAACCCACCTGCCCTTACTGCAGAAAAACTACAGAGCTTCTCAAGCAACTGTCTATTAAACAGGAGTCCTTGAAATTTGTCTCCATAACAGCCCACAGTGTTACAAATGCTATCCAAGATTGTTATTTACAACAGCTAACAGAGGCAAGAACTGTGTCTCAGATATTTATTGGTAAGGATTGTATTGGTGGATGCTCGGACGCCATAGCCCTGGAACAGAATGAGCAGTTGCTACAAAAAATTTGACAAATTGGAGTGTTACAGTAATTTCCAGGCACTTAGAAAATAGAATTTTCTATGATGTTTTGAGGGAACACACAACAATTTTGCCTCTCCTTCAGCACCTCCTATCCAGCAAGAACATTTTTTTTTTAATTTCTAAAATGTTAAATTAGAAAAATGGTTTTTTTATTCCCTTCTGGAGATGTTACTTCTCTTATTATCTTTCACATTCCCAAATGACCCAGTATCTTACAACTTCTTAGCCAGCTCAATATTAAAAATATCTAAATAAAAAAATAATTATTTTATTATAATAAAAACAAACAAAATAAATAATTAAATAAAAATAACCTCAATGCATAGACATGCTTGATTTTATTCTGATTTAATCTTCTAGTTTCTAAAGACTTTTACCAGGTTTTGATTTGGGATTGAATGAGTTTAAAATCAGAGATTTGTAGTTAGGGAGCTGGAAAAGGCCTCAGAGATTTAAATGACATGTTGAAGGATGTTCTTGAAAGTACTTTCTCCTATACTTCACATTTTCTTTTCATCTGCTAGTATTCCCAGGCTATCTTTACATAGGATCTTAGATTTAGGGCTGGAAGAAGGAATCTAAGACGCCATGTTCTCTATCCTACTGACTTTACAGAAGAAACTGAGTGTTTGGAGCAGATCAGTCTTGTGAATGAGATGGCCTAATATTCTGACAGTCTTATTTCAGTAACTATGGGTCTTTTTGGAAGTTGAGAATCCTTCAACTTAAAATTTTGCTTTTGTTCTAACCTTAGCAAGCACTGATACTAGTCACAATTCTCAGGAAGTTGTTTCATTTTCTATAATTTTTTGTTCTAGAAGTGATCCATTCTTGGGTCAAGTTCCTATCAGGTTCCTAAAATCATGGCCATAATAAAAAATATAGAAGGGTGAATGACATGTATAACTTAGAATTATAAACAAATAAAGTCATGTATAATTTCAGGGGGCATCAACTAAAATAATAACTTTGGAGTCTGTTCTTTAATAATCATGAAATAAAAGATATCAATTGAAAAAAAAAGAATTCCGGAAACTTTGAGATTGTAAACCCTGGATAACTTTTGCAAAAACAAAGACATGCAGAAGAGAAGCACATTTAGAAATGAAGATAATAGGTCATTTAAAATACATTGGGCATGAGAAACCTATAAAATATCTAGTTGAAGACAGTGATGGGAAATGAGTTCAGGAAGGAGACTGGGCCTGGATTTATAGACCTGAGAGTCATCTGCTCAGAGATCAATCTGTAAGCACTTCTTAAGTACCTACCATCTGCCAAGGACTGTGCTAGGATGTGGGGTTAGAAATAAAAAGAGAGAGCTTACATTCCAACTGGAGAGACAGTAAGGACATATGGAAGTATAAGGGGTGTGTCTGTCTGTTGTATGTACGAAATACTTGGGATGGTATTTCTTTACCTAGAGAACATGGGAACTCTGCTTAGAGTAGAGGTTCCCAAAGTGGGTGAGACCATCCCATGGGAGGCACTGGAAAGATAGGAGGGCATTAGTACCTTTGGGTGCAATTGAGGGGCATTGAATAAAAATAAGGTGGAATTAGAAACATGAAGAAAAAAGAGAAGAAAATTTTGAAAAACCATTTGTACATGTTTCATCTGCTGTGTAACAGAGTTAAAGTTGTAGTGAATACATTGCTTTCCAAATAAACATACAAAATGCAAGTTATAACTGGTAAATGGTCAAGTTCATAGACAGGGCCTAACAAGCAAGTTTTGGCAGGTGAGCATGTAGCATGTTGTTGGAAAGTACTGCATGCAGTGGCAGGAATATGGGCATGTAATGACTTGTTTACAATAGATACTATACAGTTACATGATACAATATTGTATCATCAAAATCTCAATGTAGGAAAAAAATCACAAATATACAAGAAATTATTAAATTTAAGATGCATCATTTTTCTTTAACCCTTTCATAGTTTGTTTTGAAAAGGAAGCAGTTGGAAAGTGGAGCCAAGATGACTGAGTAGGACAGACCTGCTCTAGCTCTTCCCCCATAACCCATAAAATACCTGCAAAAAATTACTAAACAAATTCTAGAGCAGCAAAAGCCACAAAATGACAGAGTGAAACAGATTTTCAACCCAAGATAGCCTGGAAGGCCAACAGGAAAGGCCTATCGCACCAGGCTCAGAGTGAAGCCCAGCCTGGGCCACTGGGGAAAGACAGAACTGGAGCAGGCTTCAGGGCGTGGAATCACAGGTACCACCTTGGGTCCTAGATTTATCAACCTACAAATGCTAGGCAGCTTCAAAGGTCAGTAAGAAAGCTCTTTCACCTGGGTTCGAGGGGAGTGTGGTCCAGCCCCAGCCCTGGCCCCAGGGCAACAGCAGTGTCCACTTTTGGAGCCCTCAGCCTGAAGACCCTGGGGAAGTCAAGCAGCTGATCTGGGTCTCAGTCCTGAATGGTAGTCCTGAGGTGAGGACAGCTGGTGTGGCAGAGCTGGGGGCAGCTATGGAGAGGGAATCCTACTCGAAGTTACAGGGCAGAAAAGAGTGCTTGTGGTTGCTCGCAGACCAGGAAAGGAATAAACTCCTCTCCCTTGATTGTGCCACCTTGGAGGAACTGAGAACTTACAGGTCCCTAGAAATATCTCAGGGAACAACTGCACAAAATCTCCAAAGTCTAGGGTTGACAAAGGACTCAAAAATCATGTAACTGGCTGGAAAATGCCCCAAAAAGGGGGAAAAAAATAAGACTATAGAAGACTTTGTTAATGAAAAGAGAGCAGCTGGCCAAATAAGTTTGGGAACCTCTGACTGAAACAGTTTAAATTCATCCTCATTGGCTAATTATGTGGTGAATGGGAGGGCCTTTGCCTGCAGAGGCAGCTTCTTATTGTCCTTAGCTATGCTTTCATAGTGTGATGGCATCTGACAACAGATGAAGTTGTAAAGGGAAAGTCCATGAAGTCTTTTTTTCACTGTGAAACCATATGGCCTTCTGGAAAATAAGCCTAGGTCCTTGGGCTCTTTGTTCATGCTCTTCCATGCTAGGAGAAGGGAGTGAAGTTGGTGATCTTTGGGGTTAAGAGAGTGAGCTACAGAAATCTAGGAGTTAGAATCCAGGTTGGGTATATTGCAGCTAGTCCACTATCAATACTCAAAAGGCAAGGAACATCTTTTGAAGTCAACCTTCTAGATTCATGGTAATAAAAGTTGCAATGAGGACTCTTTTGGCATGATTACTACCATGTCATATGAACTTGTTAGGACCTATGCTTAGTAGAAGCTAAGCTAAATTATGATCTATTCCTCCAGAAGTCACTTGGAGAAGTTTGGAGAAGTATTGGAGAAAATATCTATTTTGCTGTGTATTTGAAGTAAATAGGAAATTTATGTGTATTTGAAGTAAATAGGGGCTAGTCATTGGCTCCCTAACAACTGGGGAAATGAAGTTGTTGGGGGTGGCAGAAAAAAGGCCACCTATCCCTCGGGGTACCAAGCCTGGCCTTGAGAAAGTGGGAACAGAACATATTTGTCATATAAGTGTATGCAGAATAAACATAAAGTGAATAAGCATGAATAAATACAAAGCAATAGCAACACAAATAATTTGGGAGAGAGGACATTAATAGTTGTGGGTCTGGGGAAGGATTTCATGTGGAAGGTGGTGTTTGAGCTGAGTATTGAATTCTGTCACAGCAGAGTTAGCTAATATTTAAGTGCTTACCATATACTAGGCACTATGTCAAGTTCTAGGTACACAAAGAAAGGTGGGGGGGACACCAAAACTCACCAAAAAACCAGTCCCTATACTCATTAAAAAAATTTTTTTGTAATTTTTAAAATTCATTTTAAACTCAAGTACAAAATGAGAAAAGGGGAAAAAAAGGATTTCCATGTATGCAACAGAACATGAGAGGATTCAATATGAGACAATAAATTTCCATTTTAAGAAAACCTAGCTAATAAATACTACATGCTTTACTTCCTTCTAGGTTTTCTTTTGTTTTCTGCTGTGCATTTTTAACTTTATTCCATGGCCCTCCCCAAAGAAGGGTACCACCAAATACAGATACACACACACACAGATATCTATAACATACATACACATATATATACACATATATCCGCATGCATTCATACACATACATGTAAGACCGTACTGTGCATATTTCCACTTGTCATCTCTTTTTCTGGCAGTGGATAGCATCTTCCTTCACAGGTCCAAGTCTTTCCATGTTTTCCTAAATCTACCAGCTCCATTTCCTATACCACAGCAGTATTCCAACACAATCATATCCTAAATGATTGTCTCTTATCCTGTCCATTGTCTAATGAAAGTTTCTTTTTCTCCAATTTTCTGTATTCCTTCTATTCATGACTACATTGATTTTGTTTATATAAGAAATTTTTTATTTAAAATAATCAAAATTATCTGTCTTGCACTTCAACAACACTCTTGCCTTATGATTTAAGGTCTGATGCTGATGAATCTCCTTCATTTACATGTTTTTTCCCTGATTTCTTTGAAATTCCTGACCTTTTTTTCTTCTAAATGAACTTTATTATTATTTTTTCTAACTCAGTAAGATTATTTTTAGTAATTGGGATGGCATTGAATGAAAAGATTATTTAGGTTAAATTGTCTTTTTTTTTTTACTTTACCTACCCATGAGCAATAAATATTACTTCAATTATTTAAACCTGTCTTTATTTGTATAAAAAGTGCTTTTTATTTACATTCATGTAGTTCCTATGTCTGTTTAGGCAGGTATACTTACAGGGCTAATTTCTTTTTTTTTTCCTTTGAAATATTTTGTTTTGTTTTATTTTGGTGCTCGCGTTAATTTCTTTTTTTCTTTAATAGTATTTTTTTTTCTCAGTTACATGTAAAGATAGTTTTCAACGTTCATTTTTGTAAAATTTTGAGTTCCCCTTCCTCCCTCCCCAAGACAGCAAGCAATCTGATATGGGCTATACATGTGCATGCTAAACACATTTCCACATTGGTCATGTTGTGAAAGAAGAATCAGAACATGGAAAATGCGATCCACATTCCGAGAAAGAACTTTGGAGTCTGAATGCAGATGGAAGCATGCTATTTGTTTTCTTTTTCGTTTGTTGTTTTGTTTTGTTTCTTCTTTTTCAGTTCCTCCCATTGGTTCTAATTCTTCTTTACATCATGAATAATGTGAAAATATGCTTAATATGAATGTATATTAGAGCCTATATTGGATTGCAAGCTGTTTTGGGGAGAGGAGAGGAGAAGGAGGGAAATAAAATTTTAAAGTCAAAATTTTATGAAAGTGAATGTTGAAAACTAAAAATTAATTATTTATACAAAAGAAGAAACAGAATAAAAAGGAAAAACCATGAGAAAGAAAAAATGCAAAACAAAAAAAAAGTGAAAGTACTATGCTTCAAGCTGTACTCAGACTCCGTAGTTGTTTTTCTGAATGTGGTTGTCATTTTCCATCATGAGTCTTTTGGAATTCTTTTGTATCACTGTATTGCTGAGAAGAGCTAAGTCTCTCATAGTTAATCATCACACAATATTGTTGCTGCTGTGTCCAGTGTTCTCCTGGTTTTGCTCACTTCACTCAGCTTCAGTTCATTTAAGTCTTTCCAGGTTTTTCTGAAATTAGCCTGCTTATCATTTCTTATAGCACAATAGTATTCCATTATATTCATACACCACAACTTATTCAGCCATTCCCTAACTGATGGGTATCACCTCAATTTCCAGTTTTTTTGCCATGGCAAAAAGAGTTCACAGGCCTACTTTCAAAGAACTAACATTCTCATGAGGAAGGCAACATGCAAACAACTTTGTACAAACAGGACATATATAGGGTAAGTTGGGAACAGTCTCAGGAGAAAGATGCTTTATGAAGGTTGATTTGAGTGGAGGATGAAATGGAACGGGGAGAGATTTGGAGCAGGGAGACCAAGCAGCAGTCTACGGCATTAATCCCAGTATTAGGTGATAAAGGCACGTACCAGGGTGGTTGCAGTGTCAGAAGATAAAAGGGAGTGTATATAAGATATGTTATAAAGATAGAAATGGCAGGACTTAACTATGTATTGGATATGAGGTGGGAGGGGAGGTAAGAGAGAGTGGGTGAGAGAGTAAAGGGTTGAGTGAGAATGACATCTAGTTTGTGAGCTTAGATGACTTAATAAGAGGATGGTAATATTCTGCCCAGTAATAAGGGAATTAGGAAGAGGAGAGAATTTGGGGAAAGGATTATGAGTTTAGTTTTGGACATTTTGAATTTAAGATGTCTAACAGACAGACATTTAGTTTGAGATATCCAAAAGGCATTTGAAGATGTGAATTTGTGTGGTCATCTAAAGCTAGACAAGTAGATCTTTGAATCATCTGCATAGAGATGATCATTGAAACCTTGGGAAATAATGAAATTAACAGATATAATAGTATATAGAGAAAAGAGAACAAGGCCCAGGACAGAACATTGGGAGATCCCCTACAATTAGTAGACCTGATGTACATGAAGATTAGGAGAGGAAACAAGAGTGGTTGGAAAGATAAGAAGAGAACCAGGAAAGAGAGTATCAAGGAAAAGATGGTCCAATGGTGTCACAAGCTGTAGAGAGGTCACAACGGATGAGGACCGTTAAAAGATTTTTAGATTTGGCGATGAAGAGATCGTTGGTAACTGGAGAAATCTCCTTCAGTTGAATAATGTGTTCAGAAGCTAGACAGATTGTGGGGAGTGAAGAAGGGAGTGATGGGAAAGAAAGTGGAGACATCTATGGAAGATGGAAGCCAGAATGCAAAGATTTAAGAAAGGAGTAAGAAAAGAGGTAAAGGTAAGGAAGGAGTTTCATGAAAGATAGCCAGTGAAAAGGTTTAGATGAAAATTAAACCCATAGTAGTTGATAAGATCACCAAGAAAGAATGTAAATAGCAAAAAAAAATGAAGCAAAAAGAGTAGTAGTGTAGGCTATAGATGAAGATCCAGTAAAGGAGACAGAAAAAAGTATCAAATGTGTAAGAGAAATCCAAGAGGAAGCAACATTGTGAAAACCCAGAGCAGAGAGAATATTTAGGAGTAGACAATGGTTACTCTGTTTTCACGTTCTTAGATTTTAAAAAAAGACTGGGGAGATAGGCAAATAAAGGGGAAAATGACAAATTGGGAGAGCCGGAGAGGACCTTCATAGTACTTCTGAACAAGAAAAACTAGTGGGAAAAACGGAGTCCCCTTGGGATTAGGTTTAGGAAAATTAGGCTTAGGGCTAAGAGAACTATCCTCCTACATATAAAAGAAATAGCATCTCCCACTTATAAGGAATGTCCTTCAATGTAGAGGATAGAATCATACATGGAAAAGAAACTTAGATTGGGTCTCACCTATAGTATGCCCACACATGTAAATGGAGTGTATATCTGTAATAGATTAATTGTCTCGGGTGTATCAGTATTTAAGTGGCTAGTTCTTATGGGGAACTTGGTTTGGTGCTTGAAATCCTCTCAGGTAGTTGACCACTATAGCAAACAAAGCAAAACCCTCTCAATGTCATTCTTCATTTGGAGCATCTCTTCTCAAGCCCTCACTTGAGTGACTCAAGTTTGTTTGAAGGATTTCTCTTATTAGATCCATGAGATAATGAAGATTTATAAACTCTTTCTGTCCCATAAAGATTTACATCCTCCTCTCCTCTCCATCTTGACTTGTGCTAAGGAAGAGCAATGTTTCCCTTTAAAAGCAAAAATCTCTTCTCTCTCTCTCATTAACTCTGGGTAAAATCTGTGACCACTGATTTTCTTTTTTTAAATTATATCAATGAAAATAAATTTGTAAACCAGGTAGTGACAGAAATCAACAGGAGAATGGCTTGTGGGGATGCCCACTACAGGAAGCTGATAAGGGAAGACAACAGACTTTTCTTCCTTTAACTCCTCCTTCTCCAAGATTAAGGGAAATTAGTAAGTATGTGTTGGGATAGTCAATGGAGGGCCTCTGATTTGCTAGAGATGAAAAAAGAAAAAAGGAAAAAATATAAGTGTCAGTGACTCCATGTGTGTGCTCATGATCAGCTCACTTCATAACCAGCTGCTTCCACTGGCACCATCTTGCAGTTCTCAGTCACCATCATCCATAACAATAAGCCACAAGAGTCTCAGAAATTGAGATGGAAGGTACCTAGAGAACGGGCATGTCACTCTGATCCCTTAGTCTGTTATTTACTGTTCCACATAGCTTAACAAGTTGGATTTCATCTTCCCAGCATCCTCTCTAAGGTCAACATCATTAGTTCTGTGACCTCTGGGCAAAAGTCTACTTGGTTAGTTTCAAGAACCTGATGAGATTCTTAAGGAAAATAAATGGCCTTAATAGTAGGACCCAATCTTACATTTCCTATATATTATTTGAAATAAAAAGCCAGCAAAAAGAGTGACATAGAGCTATCCTCAGACTGGTCTTCTATGTCTGCACATTTGCAAAGGAATATTAGCAAGACTTTAAAGTTTAACCATATTCAGAGAAATGTGATTTTTTGAGGTATTAGGGGTGAGAGAACATGTGGTGAAAGCTTCAAAGGAGTTTAGAATACTGTCAACTAATGGTTGCAAGGGCTGTATTTCTATTGCTTTAGCATGCATGTACTACTTTATTTGCTGGCTCTTTGCTCCTAAAGTCAGTACAAGCCAGAGGTTAGTAGCCAAGCAGATGCTTTCCTAATGTAACTGTTTTGGTTTGTTGCATTTAGGATCTCAAATATAACAAAAAAAGAAAAAAAAAAAACCAAACCCAAATATAACATCTTGTAGTTTAACATCTAAGGTTTTCCATAGGAAATTTAAATGGAGGATTCTGGTTTTGGTACCAAGATGTTTTCCCTCAAAATGGTGTCAAACGACTTAGTTTTAATATTTCCACATAAAGCTATGCGATGTACCCAGAAACAGTAAAATACTTGGCTGTATTTAGGCATACCTATGGTAATACTATAATAAATGGATACATGAATGAAAATCTTTAGATGTTTTATTTGAAAATACAAACATGGTTTTTAAACATTTTAAAACTGATCTATACAGCAAACAAAAATAACTTTTCATCTTTTTGTACATTTTATATGAAAATGTTCAAATAAACTTGCTGAAGATGTTTATCTCCCCCCCTAAAAGTTTACTTGGTTGCCATAGCTACTTCTGACATTCTGAGACTCGTTGGTTCATTAAACTGACTTCATGGTATATTTGTGTATGTAACCTATTTTTTACTTTCTTCCCTCTCACCTCCAATATAGGCTAAAATATAAACTCAAGTAGGGAATAGGCTATTCTTCTTTCCTTGCTGTATCATTTCTACAACATAGTACTTTGCATGTAGTAGCCTCACAGGCCTGATTAAAGCTTGAGCTAATGTATTGGCACAGTCTGGAAGAGCATTCCCTTAGACTCTTTCCCCTCAAGTTCTGTGTTCCATGCAAGCCTAAGCATATAAACAATTGTTCCTGAAGGCAGAGGAAATGAGAGTGCTCAACTGAATTCACTTAAAGTGTGGTCAGGGAGTCCCTCTATATTCTGTGCAGCTATCTAAACTATGTAATGGAAGTGGCAATCGGTATCAAACAATTTGAAAACTTTTGGAGTAATGTATCAGAGGTGAGAGAACGACTACTGAACTCACGATAATCGTCAGGTTTATTAGCCTAGAGATCAATGCGGGTGCTTCGGATGGCCACCCAACTAAAAGGCCTCATACTTTTTACACCTTTCATATAGATACTCTCTGGGCTCACTTAAATCATTATAAATCAGTAAGAAGTCTAGGTTTCCAGAGTAGAACTATCTTGCAGACCTTTCCTAGGTCCTAGAAGTAATAGTAACTTTGTAGTATTAAGTAGAGGGAATATAATCCTCCCTACTCACCACTGTAGCTCTTAAGCCTCCAACAATGTTTACATAAAACTAGCCACTCATAGTAAGGACACATTTATATAACAATAAGTCAAAAAGAATAAAGTCAAGATACTCCAAGATTAACACGTGTATGAATAATAAAGCATATCATAATTCATACAAAAACTTGATCACATTCTCACTTTATTGATGTACTCAATATCTGTGAAGACACACAGAGAAACCTTCCAAGGAGACACATGAGTGAGGAAAACCCATGTTTTTGCGATAATTCACAGCTCTAGAATTGTAAACTTTGATTTTTGGTTTTTTTTTTAGGAACAGTCCATTCAAGTCCCTTGATCAACACAGCTTTGGTGATGAACAGATGATTTCACCGATAGATCCTTGATGTAATTAAGTAACACCTCACTGGGCACTGTGTCTCAGTCAGATTAGTTGATTGGTTGAACGACTTTCCTGGTTCTCTGCTTCCAAAATATCCCTCTGTTCAGTTGTATTTAATCCTCAAGAACAATTTTATCAATTCTAGATTCAAGTTTAGCTGATGCACTTTGGATATCTGTCCTTTTATCTCTCTTATTATTCTGAATTCAGACTGGGTTCTCTCTGAACCTTATGATTAGGAACCAAAAATCTCATCTTCCATGTATATTCAGATAAATTACATTTGCCTTTAATCATAAAACACTTCTGATTTCCATATCTTATCAGGATACTATAGCTTTGTCACATTTGAAAAATGAACCATGTAGGGGAAAGTAGGTGATGCAGTAGACAGAGAACCAGTCCTGGAATCAGAAGCACCTGAGTTCAAATCCAGCCTCAGACACTTACTTGCTGTATGACCCTGGGCAAGTCACTTAATCCCAATTGCCTCCAAAAAGAAAAAAAAATGAGCCACACAGTCTCAGAAATGCTGCATCAGAGTAACTGTAACTCAGAACTCAGCACTTTGTATCAGCAAGATGAGTAGGGACTGCTTTTCACTTTTATCTATATCCCTTTGTCAGGACTCAACAAGAGCTTGTTGAATGTTAGATGAACACAGTACAGCGACTTGGAGGCTAGAACCAGAGCATATGTTTACTGATTCATTGTTCTTATCTTTGTCAGGATCCCCCAGACTTTGGTACAATTTAACTGCAGTCTCCTACCCTAAACTGGAACAATTCTCGTATACAATCCATGGCTACTTTAATAATAGGAAATTCCTGTCCTGTGATGTCGAGAAGCAAAATGTGGATTTGAAGTCATTAGAGAAAGTAGATATTGAATATCTCATAGAGAAGGAGATGGAGCTGAAAGAAATCCTTTGGATCATTGATCAAAAAAGTGAGAATAAAGAAAGTGAGTATGAAGTTGTTTTTGTGTGTGTGTTGGGATGGGGGAGCTGTATATTCACTGTGGGACTTAGGTGACAAGAATAAGGAAGTATCGAATACAGTGCAGTAACTTGTTGGGGTCAGGATCTCATACACTCCAGGTCATTTTGGGCTGTGAGCTCCATGTGGACAACTCTACCAGAGGCTTCTGGAACTACATATATGATGGACAAGATCTCCTCAGTTTATCCCTGGAGGACCTGACCTGGACAGGAGGCAGTCCAGAGGCCCAGGAAGTCAAGAAAACTTTGGAGCAAAGCAAGTCCCAACTAACAATCCAGGCCTATCTTCTGGGACATTGTCCTGTTGATCTCAGGAATTACCAGAGGCAGAATCCACAGGAGACAGGTACTGAACTCTTGGAGACGGGTGTTTCCACTCACAGCTCCTAAGAGCTTCCCTAACCCTGCTTCTGCTATTGTGTCTGAGTTTGAAGTGTGACTTGGTAATATTCTGACTTAAAGTAGCCTCCTTTATTTCAGAAACAACACTATCTGTCTTGCATCTACCTTCTTCTACAACATCTGGGAGCATGTCCACTGGCACCAACAATAGAGTTTTTACTGGAATTGTTACTATCATCTCCATCATAATTCATGTCAGGTATGAGGAATCGTTAGATGGGACAGGGTGATACTGCACTGGAGACAGGCAAAGTGCTTTTCTAGACCCTTAGATATGAAACTTTCTTGGTCCTTTTTAGCCCATCTGTCTCTTTCCAACTCAGACCTCTCATTTCTAGGTGAAGAATATAAAAGTCCATTGTCCAGTGTTTACTCCTCTAAAAACCATTGTCCTCTTCCCCTTGGCCACATTTCCTTAATAAATCAATCCCTTAGGTGACCCTCCTCTTATTCTTTCACTCCTAGAATGTGAAATCATCTTAAGAAGGACTCAGACAATTATGGATTTTTCATTACTTTCAGTAAGTTATCATAGGGCCTTGGAGGGGTAATTGGTGGAAGAAAAGACAAGGAACAATTCATTTTTGAGGGCTAGGACCAGTATGCTCTATTATAGAACTCTTCCAATTACTATTGGACAAGGGTATCTGCACAAGAAAGTACAGACAGACGATGAATTGGACAAGAGATAGAAATCATCTTGGGTGACTCTGGTAAAAACCAAAGCTATTTTTCTGACCACTCCCCTTTCCTCCTTTCCCTCCAGATTCTTAAGAAAGTAAAGACCTTCTACCTGCCAAAACAAACCCAGAGACTATGAACGCAATTACAAAACACATTTCACACAAATAAAGTAAGATCTAAGTAATTGGAAAAACATCAGTTCCTCATGGTTAGGCCAAGCTAATATAATAAAAATGACATTCTACCTAAATTAATTTATTTATTCAGTGCCATATCAATCAAACTACCAGAAAACTATTTTCTAGAACTAGAAAAAATAATATAAAAATTCATCTGGAAGAACAAAAGATCCAGAATATCAAGGGAATTGATGAAAAGAAATGCTAGGGAAAGTGGCCTAGCCCTACCAGATCTCAAATTGTATTATAAAGCAGCAATCACCAAAACTACTTGGTACTGGCTAAGAAATACAGGGGTAGACCAGTGGAATAAGTTAGGTACTCAAGACACAGTAACAAATGAATATAGCAGTCTACTGCTTGATAAACCCAAGGATCCCCAGCTTTTGAGATAAGATCTCACTGTTTGACAAAAACTGCTGAGAAAACTGGATAACAGTGTGGCAGAAACTGGGGATAGATCAATGCCAGGCACTGTACACAAGAATAAAATCCAAATGGATACATGATCTAGGTATAAAGGCTGATGCTATAAACAAATTAGGTTAGCAAGGAATAGTGTATTTTTTAGATTTATGGAGAATGGAGAAATTTATGACCAAATGAGATAGAGAACAGTATGAAGTGCAAAATGGATAATTTTGATTACATGAAATTGAAAAGTTTTTGCACAGACAAACCCAATGCAACCAACCTTAGGAGGGAAGCAGAAAACTGGGAAAGAATTTTTGCAACTAGTGTCTGTGGTAAAGGCCTCATTTCTAAAATATATAGAGAACTGAGTCAAATGTGCAAGAATGCAAGTCATTCCCCAATTGGTAAATGGTCAAAGGATATGAATAGGTAGTTTTCAGTGGAAGAAATTGAAGCTATCTATAGTCATATGAAAAAATGCTCTAAATCACTATTGATTGGAGAGATGCAAATCAAAACAACTCTGAGGTACCATATCACACCTATAAGATTGGCAAACATGACAGAACAGGAAAATGATAAATATTGGAGAGGATGTGGGAGAGTTGGAACACTAATTCATTGTTGGTGGAGCTGTGAGCTCATCCGACCATTCTGGAGAGCAATTTGGAACTATGCCCAAAGGACTACAAAAATATGCATACCCTTTGACCCAGCAATATCGCTACTAGGACTGTATCCCCAAGAGATCATAAAAATGGGAAAGGGTCCCACATGTACAAAAATATTTATAGCAGCGCTCTTTGTAGTTGCCAAAAACTGAAAATCAAGGGGATGCCCATCAGTTGGGGAATGGCTGAATAAGTTGTGGTATATGAATGTAATGGAGTACTTTAGTGCCATAAGAAATGATGAACAAGAAGACTACAGAGAGGCCTGGAAGGACTTATATGATCTGATGCTGAGTGAAAGGAGCCGAACCAAGAGAAATTTGTGCGTAGCAACGACCACAGTGTGCGAGAGTTTTTTCTGGTAGACTTGGAACATCGTAATAACACAAGAACTTAGAAATAATAATAATAATTCCCAAAGGCTTTCTAAGGCAAAACACCTTTCACACTCAGAGAAAGAACTATGGAATTCATTTGCAGAATGTAACAGATCTTGTTTGTATATATATGTGTGTGTGTGTGTGTGTATTATGTTTTGATTTGTTATATGATTTCTTCCATTTATTTTATTTTGTCTATACAGCATTACTATAGTGAAAATATATTCAATAGGAAAGTATATGTAGATCATATGTAGAATTGTATGGTATCTTGGGGAGGGAGGGAGGTGGGGGGTAGGCGGAGGGGTAAAAATTTAAGCTTTTTGGTAGTGATTGTAGAACATTAAAAAAAAATTAACCAATTAGTTTAAAAAAAAAGAAATGGGGAATTGAACTACTCTCTGAAAGTTTTAAGTGGCAACCATCACTCATCTAATTCCCTATCAGTACCGTAATTTAAAGGGCAACTAGCGGTGACAGTGGATAAAATGCTGGGTCTTGAGTCAGGCAGGAACCGAGTTCAAAAGCAGGTTGAAATGGTCATGAAAAGTTATACATCAACAACGGCAAGTGTAATCTATCTATCTATCTATCTATATTATTTATATAATACATAATATATATATCTATAAATCTATTTATGTCTCTAATCTTCCTTGCTTTGTATTCTTCATGTAATAAATGCCTATTGCTTCTTAATTTATTCACCTTTCCTTATTGTTCCTATGTCCAGGTTGGTTTGAATATTTGAATGTTGGTTTGAATGGCTAGGAAGGCAGAAGAAAATAAGGTGGGGATGAAAATGAGACAGACTGAATTCAATTAAATAATTCACCTTTTTTTTTAAAGAGACTGCTGTGTGCAGATACATTGATTGATACTGGGAGAGATACAAAGTTTAAATTTAGACAGAGTCTTTGGTCTAATTGAACTTACAGTCAAACATAGAAAATTATAATACATAAAAAGGACATTAAAATTGTTACCACTATCTAATCTATATGTTTGTGTGCATATTCATATATATATATTAACTATGACTCATAGAAGTTCATGGTTTTATGCAATCCTCTTTAATTTTTTGGTATGTTTGTGTTTGTTGATGATTATAGAGTTTATAATTTTTCTTAAAAGGAACATTTTTTTTAAAAAAAACACTTGAAGGGGCGGAGCCAAGATGGCGGAGTAGAAGGATGTACGTTTACGAGCTCCAAAACCAAAAGCCCATAGAATTAATGTAAAAAGAGTCCCCCATAACTTCGGGGTCAATACCAGGTGTGCAGAAGCAGAGTGGAAGAGATTTCCATTCCAGGGAGCCCTGGAGACCCGTCCCCAGGGTCCAGCGCGCCCTGGAAAGTGGACCCCACCCCCAGCGCTGCCCTGGCCACGGCCCCAGAGAAGCTGATCCGAGCAGGCTTCAGAGACGGAAGCTCCGGCAGCCGGGAAAGTCCCTCCACCCACAGAAGCTACAGGTCAGTGAGAGAGAAGGCTGGGCTGGAGGAGAGGGGAAGCAGGGCGTCTCTGTGACTCGGGCCCCCTCGGGAGGAAGCGGCGGCGGCAGAGACGGGGGCAGGAAGCGGCGGAGGCAGAGGTGTGGGTGGCGGCTGAGGCGGCAGCGGACTGGGACTCGGGAATCCCCCAGCAGCAGGCAGGATCTTCATTACGGAAGATTCCTGCATAAAACCTGACGGAGCTGAGCCTGGGAGACGGCCCTGCCCCCACCCCGCTCTGTTACTGAAGGCTTCTGCTCAAAGCCCCCAAGGGAACTGAGATTGGGAGGCGGGGCCCCCCACCCCGCCCCCACCTGCTCCATTCCTGAAAGTCTCTGCATAAAGCCCCTGAGGGATCAGAGTCTCGGAGGCGGCCCTGGCCCCACCCCAGCACCTGAACTAAAGCTCACTGATTGACAGCCGGCAGGAGGAAAGCCCATTTAAATCTCAGAGGCCAAGCACTAGCTGGGCGGATCCAGGCGGGGGTGGAAAGGAATCTCAGAAGTCAAGTAACTGGCTGGGAAAATGCCTAGAAAAGGAAAGAAAAATAAGACTTTAGAGAGTTTTTTCCAACAAATGCAAATGATCCTGACCTTCGGATCTGATGATGAGGACGTATCCTTGCCATCAGGGAAAGACGTGGAGGGCAGGGCCTCAGTACCCCAGACACCCCAGGGGGGTGGTGGGTGGGCTCAGGCCCTGGAAGAGCTCAAAAAGGATTTTAAAAAGCAAGTTAGACAGGTGGAGGAAAAACTGGGAAGAGAAATGAGAGAGATGCAAGAAAAGCATGAAAAACGGGTCAATACCTTGGTAAAGGAGACCCAAAAAAATGCTGAGGAAATTAACACCTTGAAAAATAGGCTCACCCAATTAGCAAAGGAGGTTCAAAAAGCCAATGAGGAGAAGAATGCTTTCAAAAGCAGAATGAGCCAAATGGAAAAAGAGGCTCAAAAGCTCACTGAATTTAATAGTTCTCTCAAAATTAGAATGGAACAGATGGAGTCTAATGACTTTATGAGAAACCAAGAAATCACCAAACAAAACCAAAAGAATGAAAAAATGGAAGAGAATGTGAAATATCTCATGGGAAAAACAACTGACCTGGAAAATAGATCCAGGAGAGACAATTTAAAAATTATGGGACTACCTGAAAGCCATGATCAAAAAAAGAGCCTAGACATCATCTTCCATGAAATTATCAAGGAAAACTGCCCTGACATTCTAGAACCAGAGGGCAAAATAAGTATTGAAAGAATCCATCCATCACCACCTGAAAGAGATCCAAAAAGAGAAACTCCTAGGAACATTGTGGCCAAATTCCAGAACTCCCAGCTCAAGGAAAAAATCTTACAAGCAGCTAGAAAGAAACAATTCCAGTACTGTGGAAATACAATCAGGATAACTCAAGATCTAGCAGCTTCTACATTAAGGGATCGAAGGGCGTGGAATAGGATATTCCAGAAGTCAAAGGAACTAGGACTCAAACCAAGAATCACCTACCCAGCTAAACTGAGTATAATACTTCAAGGGAAAATATGGTCTTTCAATGAAACAGAGGACTTTCAATCATTCTTGATGAAAAGACCAGAGCTGAAAAGAAAATTTGACTTTCAAACATAAGAATGAGAAGAAGCATGAAAAAGTAAACAGCAAAGAGAAGTCTTAAGGGACTTACCAGAAGTGAACTGTTTATATTCATACAGGGAAAGACAATATTTCTAACTCTTAAAACTTTTCAGTATCTGGGTAGTTGGTGGGACCACACACACACATGTACACGCATGCACACATACACACATGCACACACATACAGAGATAGAGAGCACAGATTGAACTGAATAGGATGGGACCATACCTTAAAAGAAACTAGGGTAAATGGTGAGAGAGAAATGTAGAGGGAGGAAAGAAAGGGAAAGGGAAGGGGGTAACTATATGTCATTTAAGAGGCAGGTAGGAGTTTTTCTTAGTGGAGGGAAAAAGAGGAGAGCTGAGAAAAAAAAAAAAAAACAAGAAGTTTACCCTCATCACATTTGACTAAACGAAGGAGTGAAATGCACACTCATTTTGGTATGAAAACCTATCTTACAGTATAAGAAAGCGGGGGAGAAGGAGATATTGCGGGGGGGGGGGTGATGGAAGGGAGGGCAAAGGGAGGAGGGAGTAATTGAAAGTCAACACTTGGGGAGGGACAGGATCAAAAGACAGAAGAGAAACAAGGAGGGGCAGGTTAGGAGGGATGGTAATCCAGTTAGTCTTACACAACACGACTATCAGGGAGGTCATTGGCAAAACTACACAGATATGGCCTATATGGAATTGCCTGCTGTCCCAAAGGGAATGGGTGGGGAGGGAGGGATGGGGAGAATTTGGAACTCAAAGTTTTAGGAACAACTGTTTAGTATTGTTGTTGCAACTAGGAAAGAAGACATACAGTTAATGAGGAATAGAAAGTCATCTGGCCCTACAGGAGAAAAGAGAAGATGGAGACAAGAGAAGGGAGAGATGACAGAAGAGAGGGCAGATTGGAGATAGGGAAAATTAGATTGCTTGGGGTATTGGGGTGGGGGGAGGGGATAAAAGGGGAGAAAATTTGGAACCCAAAAATTTGTGAAAATGAATGTAAAAAAAAGTTAAATAAATAAATAAATTTAAAAAAAAATAAAAAAATAAAAAAACACTTGAGAGAGATATAAAACAAAGCAAAGTCTGAGACAGAAAGGGTCCTTAATAATTGGGAGAATGAGGGAAAACTTCAAGGAACAGAAAGTATTTGAGATGACCCGTAAAGGCTGGATAAGAATTTAATGGGAAGAGAGCAAGGTAGAGGTATGTTGGAGTCTTGTTCATTAAGCAGTAGGGACTCCAAATTTTTAGCATAGTAATATGACACACAGAAGGATGGATTGGAAAGGAGAGAAAGTGGAAACTCTTAAGAACACCTATTTACAGTCTACTGAAATTTCCTAGGTAAGTGGTAATGAATATCTATTCTACAGATGTATCACAGCTAACAGGAGGCAATGGTGGCCAGCAACATATTAAAAGAAAAGTTGAAAACAGGTAGAAGGGGTGAGTGATTTTGTAGCTCAGTCAAACTCCGGAACAAGCAGTATCTCTAACAAAAGTCTATCCTTTTGATTCCTGGTTATGATGAGAAAATATCAGTCCTTGAAGAATAAAGCAAAGGTATTCCCTATGCTCTCTCATCCAGGGTCTGAAACGTAGTTTTCAGCTCTGCTGCATTCCTACATCTGTTAGGGTGTCAGGATTCTTGGGATCTTTTGAGGCCTTGGTCATGGCTAAACCAAACTTTATAAAATAGCGACACAATTTTCAATAAAGAAATTTAATGGAGACTTGACATATAAAGAGTCAAAATGACTTAGTGGATAATGGACCGGGCTCCAACTCACAAAGACCTGAGTTCACATCCCACCTCTGACAAATGCTAGTTGATGGTGCACAAGTCATTAAAACTCTTAGTGTTTTAGGCCAGAGGTGTCCAACACAAAGCCTGAGACCAACATATTCTGGTGTTGCCTAAACCAGATTAAAATATAATTGGGAAATATTTAACAAAATAAAATTAAAATACAATTAAAAGTAGATACCATTACACTTTAAAACTAAATCAGTATGCACCCTGCAGTGATCCTCATGTATGGCTTAGTGGCCCAGTTTCTACTTGAGTTTGACACCACTGCTCTATGTAGTTATTGTTCGGTTGTTTCAGTTGTGTCCAATTCTTTGAGACACCCCCCCCCTTTGGGGTTTTCTTGGCAAAGCTCCTGGAGTGGTCTCCTATTTCCTTCTCTATATCATTTCTGTCAACTTCCAGATTTCAGTCTAAGAAAGAAAGAGAATTAGATTGTGTGCATATTTATTTTCTCTCAAAGCAGGTGGGCATGCATGTGGAGCTGCAGTTGGAACGGAGCTCACCTTAGGGTTAGACTGCACAGATTATAAAGACAAAGACAAACAGCAAAGCCATGAGAATGGCTATGTCATGGTTTAATCGGTTACTGCCATAGTCCCTAGGGTTCAGTTTTCATTTCCCAGGGAAGGGCCTTTTTACAGAGATCATGGTACAAGGAAAAAAGTCAAACTGAAAAGTCCTGAAGGTCGTAGCGCGAGGATGCTTGTGCTAGTTCTGTTTGTTAGAGCTGATATGACCTAGCTTAAGTCATTTCTGTGGTAGCTGGCACAACAGAGGAATTTCTAGGTTCAGCAATCAAACACTGAAAGAGGGAGTTCTGAGTTCAGCAAGTGAACTATACAAAGGATCTCTGGTATGTCAAACTTAAGGGACTCTCAGGCTGCCTCTTGATTGGCTGATTTTAATTCCCAGGTCAATCTGGTTTCCTCTGGATGGTAAGGAAGCTCAAGCAAACAAGGTGGTTAGTAAAGTCATTTTTCACATTTCCTAGATGAGGAAACTGAGGCAAACAGGGTTAAGTGACTTGTGCAGGGTCACACAGCTATTAGCTAGTAAGTAAGTATCTCTGGTCTTCCTGTCTCCAGACCAGATGATCTATCCACTGCCCCACAAACCATTGCCCTAGGTACATAAAGGGTAATTTTAAGGTACATAAAGGATAATAATCTGCAAAAAAAAGCTTTCTTACCTGGGAGTTAAAGTTAGTATCACCCTTATATTATTGATTGAGCTAGCAACTAGTCCCTCATTAAATGATCTATTTAATAATTTGCCTCTTTGTCTATATCAGAAGTTCCCAAACTAACTTAGCCCCCTTTAAAAGAATGACTCAATGCTCCCCTAGAAATCCCTTTAATGGTTTTTTTTGGAATTTGTCTCATTTCAAAAAATATATAAATTTAAGAAAAATGATGCATCTTAAATTTAATAATTTATTTTAAATTTGTGGGAGGTTTTCCTGAATTGAAATTTTGATGATGCAATATATTGCATTATGACACACTTGCCTGCCAACACTTGCTTATTAAGACCTGTCTATGGACTTGACCACTGATCAGTTATAATTTGCATTTTGTGTGTTTATTTGGAAAATAATGCAATCACTATGACTTTAACTGTGTTATACAACAGATGAAACGTACAAATGGTTTTTCAAAACTTTTTCTTCTTTTCTTAGGCTTCTACCACCCCTTATTTTTATTCAGCACCCCTCAACTGCACCCAAAGCTACCACCACCTACTTGGGTTTTTCCAGCACCCCCCAAAGGATGGGTATCACCCCCTTTGGGAACCTATGGTCCAGGAAGCAGTTAACATAAACTAAGAACATTTACTGAGAAGCTAGTTTAAGGAGGAATAGAAGTCCAGCAAGAACAACAATCCTCCCAAATCATGGGCATGTTCCCCTCCTCCACTGCCTCAGTCCCCAGGGAAAGGAGGCTGAAATTAAAGCAACTATGGTTGCTAGGCTCCCTAAAATTCCCCAGCTGGCTGAGTCATTTCTTTGCTGCTACTTGATTTTGCAATTCACAAAATTCACAGCTATGCTTATGACTCAGCTTTTAAGGGAAGTGAGTTTTTGTACAAAGAACAGTAAAATTCGTACCATTTAAATTTTACAGTTTGGTTAAAAGAGATAAACAGTCTAGGTTACATGTAAATTTATATTGTTTATTCTCTTAAAGATAGTACATGTATGTACAAGGAGTCAGAATATGAATTCTGACTGTCTGATAAAAGAATGATCAGCTTCAAGTGTGCTTTAAAACAATCTCAACTCAGCATGTCTGTGTAACTCAAATTTATTATCTCCATATATGTTTAACCATATTATGAGAAAGAAATTTTCTAAATTCAATAGTTGGTAATAAGATTAAAGAGTTGACAAACTGTCGATTGAAATTATGACCCAGGACATCTGCGTTTTCTTTACCATCAACATGCCATAACATAGTATATATATCCATAAAATATTAAGAAAAAGTTCCATTATTCAAGATAAGTGTCTGTAGCTAAGAGTTTCATTCTTAACGGCTGTTGACATAGGAAGAGGTATTCTCTGAGTTTATTCAGATAACAAAGAAGTTGTTAGGCTGAGGTGCTTCTTCTGGTTGATTAGTTCAGGCTCTGGCCCTTATTGAGGTTCAGACTGATCTGAAATGATTATAATGTCCTCCTTTTGATCAAAGACAAGTCAAAAGGACCACCTGTAGACCAAGGAAGGTATGGAAACACCTCGCTCTTCTCAAGAAACGGGAAGGGAAGTTATAAAAATCCTTCCTTTGTTGACCAGAGAGATGCATCAATCTCTGCATTGGGACTGGACCCCACAGACCAAGGGAAAGCAACCATGGACAGTATTATTTTGTTTACCAAGGTGGTGGGGCATTGTGGGTCAAATTCAACCCTAGTCAGCCCCTAGTAAGATAAGAGCAAAGGGAGCCCACCAGGATAAACCCAGACTGTATAGTTACACTGAGTTGGGCCAAAGTTCCCTACAGGGATTCCAGAGAAATAACAGAAAGCTGCAGGAGGGGCTGTGGAGGCCCTGGCTACCTTTGTAAAGAAAGACCCTGAGAACTATTCAGATCTAGGGGGATTCAGGTTTTTTCCAACTGCTTCCTGAAATAGGGGGAACTAAAGATAAGGTTGAATTCTTTGTCAGACTCAGTCTGCTTAATGGAATGAGTGAGGAGATGAGAGAAAAAATGGCTGTGGACATCCTCAGAGATAGGTAGCCACTGTAGGACAATTGCAAACAAGCAAAGGAAGTAGTTTGCAAGGGGAATCAAGATAGGAAGCATAATGGGAGTGTGGAGCAACTTAGTAAAAATAAGCGAAAGCTACCAGAAATGTAGGTAACAAATCTTGGTTGTGTAAGGGGCTCAGGTAGAGAGGGAGCTATTCTTTGTGCAGGCCTAGTCCAGACTCTTGAGAAAACTGTCTAAATCTGATGTCATCTTTTTTCAAGCCCCTTAGAAACCAGAGGACAAGATCTCCTATGGACTCAGATGTCCCCTCAGGAGAAGGGGCAGTCTTTAGATGTGACAGATAAATCCAAGATTCCATATCCACAAGTTGGCAGCTATGAGAGTCATCAGACAGAACTGACGGGGCTCCCAGAAGACATATGATTTGATAATTGAGCACAACATAAGTCCTTGGTTAAAGGCACATAGAAATGATTCAGTTTCCCAGCCACGGAGGGCTAGGTTCAAGTAGTACAATAAAGTTTTTCTCACAATTCACAAAATTGCCTACTTATATTAAGTCAGGTGTAGATCAAACTACCTAGAGGGCTCACAATAGATTAGTTTTGAGAAGTGAAATTTACATGTCACCAAGATATCCAAGAAAACTTAAACATGAACCATACAAATCAATGCAATCAATATTACCAATGTTAACTAACACTAAGTTCCTTGTATCCCAGTTACCTATTCCCAATGTCCACTTAAGCAGCACTTTTTGAATCTCAGGTGCCTCATCTGGTCCCTAGATATCCTTTCTCTGACAATAGGTTTTATTCTTAGGACAGTTCAAAAAGGGAGTTCTGGTTCTCTGGTTCAGATCTAGAAGTTCCCAGATAATTCTGACCATATAAATTAGTAGAATCACTTAAATTTGGTTTTCCATTTTTGAAACTTCAGAGAATTTCAGTTTATATATCATTTGCTGTTTCTGTGCTTACCTAAATCCTTTAAAATATGAGGGTTATGGTCATAAAATGAGCTCCTCTATCTTTTAAACTTATCAGACAGATATCTTAATAAAGGAGAAATAATTTCACTTACTTTTACCACTATCTTATACAATTTTTGTGCAAAAATCCAAATTTGAGATCTTATTACCAAAACATGCTTAAAGCTATCATGGAATAGACAAATTTTGGAAGCCAATTATAAACATCTGTATAGAATTTTTAGAGAAATCAATCTCATCTTATTTTTTTTTCTCAAAATTTTCTATCCTATTTAATTACATATCTATCACATTACATCTTTGTCTTCTTACTTGGTCTAATCATTTTCTCCTTTGGAGTATGTTATCTCTATATTACATTTATTTGGCCATGAATATAGGTTAAAATTGTAAGCTGTTCATTCTTGTGCTATTTTATAGTAACTCCAATTTCCATCTATTATTTAATGATTTTACTATTGTATTTACAGAACTTCTTTATTATAAAAATTTGCTATGAAAGAAAAGAAGGGACAATGTCATGTATCTTATCAGAAGGAAAGGGCTTCCTTAGCTCTGTTTCATTACAAGCGTGAGTCATATCTGACAGTCAATTATGGAGTCACTAGATGCTAAAAGCAGGCCTCAGGATTAATCATATGGGAAATTTTCCTTCTCAGAAAGGAAATAGCAAGATTGGGAAACAGAGTCAGGAAGATTCTACCTAGGCTGTGTCCAAGGTTGTCCTCAAAACTCTTCCCAAGCACAGATATCCACCTTTAGCAATTCTCAGCCTGTAGCCCATGCCATTCTACTGTTGGTTTTATGACAACTCAGACAACTGTCCCTGTAGTCAGAGCTTAAAGCAATAGTAAACTGCAGTCCCATAAAGTCTTGAATAATAAGTAAATATGGGCTGGTATCCTTCAGATAGGGCCAGCTCAAATTTAATTGAGCTATTAATCATCAAATCAAGTTACATAATTTTTCTGTCTTCTTAAAATACTTTCTTACACTCTCTCAGCAAACTTAAACCACCTGAAACTGGCATAAATGTATGCAGAGCAACTGTCTAGGGACAGGAGGGGTTTGGGTAACCCCCATTTTTCCTTAACTTTCTTATCTGCCTTTCACATTTTCAATCAAACCTTTATTTATCTTTCCAAATCTCTTGAGTCCATTATTCAGATTATTCAGCTTTCCTTCATATTTCAACATAAGACAGGATAGTTCATAGGTTATTATTTTTTTACTAACATAACCATTGGTATTGGAATCTCATTTCAGTTTAAACAAAGCAAAGAAGTTAATGATTCGCCTGACAGGTTGATGGACTTATATCCATGTTTCACAAGTTTACTTATTCTTCTCTAATTATACTCACCCTAGATACTTCAGGAATTAAATCATTTACATTTGATAAGTTCAAACACTCATTTTAATTCTTGCTTAAGTCATGGAATGACTACAAATTCAGATCAAACAGTAAGATCTGTTCTACTTTACAGCTCATTACATTTATTTAGCAATAAAACAGTCTTCTAAAAATCACACAAGAGATTTTTTTTCCAAAGAATTTTTTCTAAAACTATTTCCCCTTCCTTAAAACTGTTTAAAATTTATCTTGACATTAAGAGAAATAATCACTAAACTTTTTTGAAGAAAATTAGTTGCAAACCTTTAAAATGATAGATATCTCTTTCTTCCTCCTTAAAAACAAAAATAAACCTTGAAAATTGGAATTCATTAAAACTAAAATGTAAAATGTCCTTAAATAACATGAATTCCCAAAGTACTATAGCAAACTAAATTCCTAGTTATTACAGAATTCCTAGATATCACAAAGTTCCTTAGTCAAAAAGGTGTTTGTAATGGAGAAACATACTTAAGTCTGGTCATTCTTTCATCAGACAGTCAGAATTCATATTGCCTCCTTGTACATACATATCTGCTAGTTTTGGCTAGCTTTACGGGAATAAATAATATGAATTTATGTATCCCCTCACCTATTTGCCTCTTTTAATCAAACTTTTAGGTCAACATAAACTAATTGTTGTTTTTTCCCCCTTTCATTTTAAAATGCAATAAAAGTTTATTTTAAAATGTAAAAACAAAACAAAACAATATTGGCTCAAGGACTGTACAAAAATAAACCTGCCAGATTTTGCCCTTGTACTGTAGTTTGTCAACCCCTGGTCTAGTCCATTCTATCTTCAATTCAATTCAAGAAATATTTATTAAGTGCCTACTATGTGCCAGGTACTGTGCTAACAGCTAGGAATATAAGGAGATATCTTTATATCTTGCCCTCAAGGAGTTTATAATCTAATGGGAAAGACATTATGCAAATAAACATATAACAAGTAAGCAATACACAAGATAAATCAGAAATAATTACGAGATGGAAAATATTTTTTAAATTTAATTTAATTTTAAATTTATGAAATAAAATGTCTTTTAATAATGTAGCATAATAAAAAAGATGATGCACACAAAACTACAAATCTATTAGGTACAACATACTATTCTTTTTTAATATATAGTGAAGTTATGTGAATTTCTTTTTTTCTTTTTTATTTTTTTCTCCCCTCAGCCCAACCCCCACTCTAGAGAGGGCTACCATTAGACACAAATACACACACACACACACACATATATATATATAATATATATAATTCTATACATATTCCTCTTTATCAGTTCTTTCTCTGGATGTAGATAGCTTCTTTCTTCATATGCCCTTTATCCAAAGAGGGAAAGTATTGGTATTAAGAGGGGTTAGTAAAGGCTTCCGGTAGAAGATGGGATTTTAGTTGGGACTTAAAGGAAGCCAGGAGGGTCAGTAGACAGAGATGAGGATAGGGAACATTCCAAGCATGGGGGGCAGCCAGAGAAAATGCCCTCGGCCAAGAGATGGGGTGTTCTTGGAACAGCCAGGAGGCCAGTGTCACTGGATCAAAATTTATGTGCCCAGGAGTAAGGTACAAGAAGATTGGAAAGGAAGGGGATGGCTAGGTGATGAAGAGCTTTGAATGCCAAACAGAGTATTTTGTATTTGATCCTGGAAGCCAGAAGGAGCTTCTGTAGGGGGGGTAACACTATCAAACCTGTGTTTTGGGAAAATCACCTTAGTGACTGAATGGAGGATGGACAGGAGTAGAAAGACTTGAGGTAGATAGATTTTCCACCAACAGGTTATTGAAATAACTCGGGCTGAGGTGATGAGGCCTGGCACCAGAGAGGTGGCAATGTCAGAGAAGAGAAGGGAGTGTATTTGAGAGATGTTGCAAAGGCAAAATTAGCAGACTGTGGTAACTATTTGGAGATGGGGGGCAGGGTAAGAGATGGTGAGGAATCCAACATGTTTTCATCTAAGAGCAATAGAGAGTAAAATGTGACTGAGACTTAAAAACATCTGCACTATGTGCTCAAGGTGTCATGTCAGCCTGGAAGGGTAGAGTAGGTTCTACCTTTCTCCCTATTTAGAGGCTGATAGCAGTCCTTGCCCGCTACCAGTTACCACCAGGCAATGGAGAGGCTGATTCAGCTGGTTAGTGTCTTTTATACGCATATTCAATTCTAGCTCAGCAGCCAATCAAAAGACTTTTCTTCACTACTCAGTGACAGGAAATAATTACGGAATATCTAATCATATCCTTAAGTGGGTCCTTCATTATGCATGCTCAGAAGCAGCTTCACCAAACATTCCACTTGTGTTGGTAGCAAGCAGAACATTCTGTACATTTTGCCAGAACTGGATCCTTATTGGTCAGTCCCACATTATAACACAATCTTGGGAAATCCTCATCACAACCCTGGGAGAAAGGTGTTATTTTTATCCACATTTTGTAGATTAAAATACTGAGGCCCAGAGAGATTAAGTAGCTTGCATCAGTAGATATCTGAGTTGGGACTTAAAAACAGGTCTTCTCAATTCCAACAACAGTGGTTTATCCGCTATATCACATTGCTTCTCAAGAAGCAAAGTTAAGAGCAAAACTCCAGAACCCTGCCTTCTACCTCTGAGGCTGTGTTTCTTGTCATGTATCCTTCTGCTGGGTACCCCCAAAGCTGTATCTCAGAACTACCTCCCAAAGTGGACAATGCCTTCTTATCCAATCTCTGCCAATGGAAAGAGTCAGCTTGGAACAAGGGGAGTCTGACTTCTATTCAATGAATTGAAAGCCTTCTTCTTCAGTCGAGTCCATATGACTCCTTTGAAATCGTATCTCTGTATCAAAGAGGTCCTGCCCTATATCCGTTATAGAAAGTCAACCTCTCTCGTGCCCAATGGGAAACATGGGGGGGGGGGGGCATAGGTCAACTATAATACTACCCACTCCCCATTCAGATATCTAGAAGGCATCACACTAATTATGATGTTCTCTAGGAGGGCAGAATTTGGAGTTTCCTCACCTTCATGGTGAAGTTTGTTCTGTGTTTTAGAAAATGAACAGCTTGATGTTCCCTGTTTTCCCTCAAAAAAACCTTTTTTTTTTCTTTTTTCAAAATTAACACAAAATACCACTTTAGGCCTGACAAAGAGGAAGTGAACACCAGAAAATCATCACAGTAATTCATGGGAAAGTTGAGATCATGAGAGAATTATCTGAGCAAACAGACATATGTTTTGAATGCATAAGGCACCCCAGCTACTAATTGTTCTTTATGCATATATGGGGGCTCACATCACCTGATGAGGAATATGGATGTCTAAACCTAACCATCCTCATCTACCTCATTACCCGCTCTGCTCCTACCATATATCTGTATCAATACCAGCTCCTTATAGTATGAGGGTGTGAGGTTCTCTTTGACTATGTGATTTCCCTCTGATATCTACTTAGTGTTCTTCTCCTGGTTCTTGAACACTGCCCTCTAGATTTTTGGAGAAGAAAAAGGAAAAAGAATGTTAGAGAGGAGTGTGAAAGATTACAAATGTGGGACCAGGGAAGAAACTGAGTTCAGCCGGAATTCATTGTTAAGAAAAGACTGGAAAACCCAAGAAACAAATTTTGGGGTAAGGGAAATGACAAGAAGAGCAAAGACTTCTTTTCTGCTATATTTTTGCTTCTAAGAATAAAAATTCTTAAGAGAAAAACCCAGTTGTGATTATGAATCTGCAAATTCATGGCAAAGTAAATACAGTATTTAGGAAAATGGAATTTAAGAAATATCAATGGCAGAGGAGTGAAAGTCTAAGAAAGAGTGTTAAGAGAGAAAGCAACTCCTGATATTACGGTATGTGAATTCAAAGCCTTGGGTGTGAGTGTGATGGTTAGGGAAAACTTTTCAAGAACTTAAATCTGAAGTAAATCAGACTTTAGGCCTGAGTTTCAATTTCTCAGAAATCATATGATATGGGAAACTTGAAGTTGTGAAACCACCTGTCGCCCCTCTCCCCAGATTTGCTTAACCCATTTCCAAATCATATTGTACAATGCCAACCTTTAGTTAAATAGGGGAGATGTTTATTCAGTCCCTTCCTTATTCCTTATATCTGGGGCAAATTTCTGAAAATAAGTTGCTTGCTCAGGCTCTTGACCAAAAGGGTGAGAGGGGTTTTGTGGTTTCTGATATATAACCATGCATCTGCTTCTGTACTGTGCTTCCCCTCCTCTAATCTGCCTAGGTGAAGCCCACTTCTTGCAAGAACTGAATAAAAGACTTTCTGTTTATACTTTGGGAAGCCTCCGAGCAGTCAATTTGAGTAGGGGTCTCATCATCCCACACAGGTGGAAGCATTTGACAAAGCTACACCTTCATATATTCCAATTCATTGCTGTAGTTTTGAGGATACATACTTACATGTTTCTGCTCTTTCCATTTGGAGTTAGACTCAGAGTGTTCATAGAATTAAAGAATCTCAAAGTAGAAAGTCACATTGGACCATCCAGTCCAATCTCTTTCAGAATAGGAGTCCTCTGGCCATTCCTATTGAGAGGTCATTCAATCTTTTCTTTAAGATTTCCAGTGATGAGGACTCCTTTGCCCACAGAAGCAGCCCACTTCCACTTAAGATTAACCCCCTTAACCCACAGCTTTAGTCCAATATACTCATTTCCCCCCCCACCCCCAATGGAGATTTACCTGTTTCCCTAAGAATTAAGGGGCAGAAGGTAAATCAGAAGGTGCTGGAGTCCTTCTGAAAAGTAGGGAACTTTATAATACCAGGATTTGCTATACCTGGATTTAAAATGTTTCAAAATCTGTGTCAGTTTCCTCCACCATTTCTATTTCTTCCCACTCCAATTATTGAGAAGTTACCTATTACAAGCAGATTAGGCACTTTGAAAGAAAAGTCAAGGGGAGTTTGAATGGGCCCCATTCTCTAGAATGGATGATCTTTTTCAGTTTTCAGGTGACATAGAAGACTGGCTATCCCCTCTGCTGCCACACTCTTCAATTGCCAAATCTCTGGCAATTTATCACCCCCTTGAAGCAACAGGCCACACAATCTCCTATACCCCAATCCTTCAAACTTTCCATTTCCTTATCAAGCTAAGTCTCTAGAGAATACATTTAGGGTATATAAATGGGGAGGTGTGCTCATTCCCATGAGAGGAAGTGCAGAAAAGCTGTGTTAGGATACAGACTCCCGGAGCATGAGTCCATTATGAAAGATACTTAAAACCAAATGTGCACAGCTAGATACTTAGGCACTATGACAAAGCAAACATCTCTGTTCCTTGCCCTCCCACAAGAGCATGGATGGAGGATCCTGGTGAGGATTAATCTTTTCCCCCAAGATATTGATACCCTTTGTTTTTATATCCCTTCATTTCCCCATATAGCCCTTTCTCCTCCATCATCCAAAGAACTTGGTTGTGAAATTCCTCTCTACCCAAATAGGTGTTCCCAACTATAGACCTGAATTCAAAGACACTATGTTCATAATGAGGATGGAGACCTTGAAAAGGGCCACCTCCAAGGTCAAAGACAAATGCATTTCTCTCAGCAGCAACCTCCGTGTCCAAGTCATAAACAATAGTACCAGCATTTGGTTCATTGATGATCTGGAGCACACTTAGAATAAAGAACAAAAAAGAGGTGGGGGAAAGGGTTGGAGGAACAGTTCAACAAAATTAATCAACACATAAATCAAATCTGACAGTACCTTAAGTATCCCACATTCATAGTTCTTTGCCTCTGAAAAGAAGGAGGGAGAGAGATGCATCATATTATAGAGTATATTTGAGATATATAATAAGCTGAAAGGTGCCTTCCGAGTTATATACTTTCCCCCTCCCCATCTCTCTATTCCCATTTTACAAAGGAAACTACATTAGAATACTAAGCTCCTAAGATGTTAAATCATCATTATAATTACATAGCATTCAATTTCCTTTATGTTGTTCTTCCCATATACATTGTTGAATTAATCAGACACATTGATTTCCTGGTTCTTCTTATTTCACTTTGCATTTGATTCAAATATCTTCCATGCTTTACTGTTTTCTTCATTTTACTCCTTATTTCATAATATTCAAGAATCACAGATTGTTTAATAATGCCCAATTGTATACCACTTACTCCCCTATTTTTTTGGTACTATAATAATGCTGGTAGAAACACACACATGCACACAGACACACACAGACACACACAGACACACACACACACACACACACACACACACACACACACTCCAGGCATGCACTCTGCTCTCTGATTCAGCTTGGTAAGTTTCTCAGTCTTCACTGACACCTTCATGGGGCAACCTCAAGACTCAAGGGAGTGTTTGGAAAATAATGTCTTCCTACTTCTTATCCACAATCTTTTATTTTTGTGTGTTCAAGATCTTTGCTTAGAATAGCCTTTGTCACTGGTGATAGTGACCTTATTCTTACCAGTGCTTACAATCCATAACAGATTCTTTAAGGATGCCATTTGCTTCAATGCTACAAGTCCCTTCAGCCTGAGGAACACCCTGTGGAAATGGAAAAGGAGAGCCCAAGGAGCTTAAATTTGCCAAGTATTGTATTTTCTTTTACTATTGCTCTCTCAGATTCAATAAACCTAGATAAGCACACCAGATTGGTTAAATAAGCTGTGAAAGTCTGTGGATGCATGGTGGGAATGGTGGCATTAAATTTGATCAAAACTGCCATAATTCAGACAACAGTTCCAATACTTAGGGAAAGGAGAGTGACATCAAATAACAAGTCTTGTACATTCTTAGATTTATTCCCAGACATTATGGCAGCCTGGACAGCTGTACCATAAGCAATAGCCTCATCAAGACTGATACTCCAGTTCTTTGCCATTGAAGAAGTTCGATAGAAAGAAGTCTCTGGGCCTTGGGGATGAGATGAGAACGGCCTACTAAAATGATGTCATGGATCTGTGATTTATCTAGATTTTCCTCCCTTTACCAAGGTGTCCAGTGTGCCATGGAAGAGGTCAGCATTCAGCACTTTAAAATGGGGACTGATAGTAGACATATAAAAATAAATACCTTTATAGAGAGTTAATCTCAATGCTGGCCTGGGTACTGAAAGAGAGGGTTCACAAATGGTACATAAAAGCAACAGACAACCTTCCTGTCTTGTATCTGCCTGAACTCAGTGATGGAATGGTTATCAAATTCCTCTCCACCCCAACAGGTGTTCCCAACTATAGCCCTGAATTCAAAGACACTATGTTCAAAATGAGGATGGAGACCTTGAAAAGGGCTGCCTCTGAGATCAAAGATAAATGCATTTCTCTCAGCGGCAAACTTCTAGTCCAAGTCGTAAACAATAGTACCAGCATTTGATTTACGGAGCACATGAGACTAGCAATGACACTGTCTTTGGTGGCTTAAGATATTAGGAGTCACTGAAGTAGGTTGATACTGTGCCTGTAGCATTTGTAACAGTTTTCCCAAAATATGCTTCAGTAATTTCTTTCATTTTTGTCAAAACCATAGAAAACACACTTCTTCTGGAGGGAAGTTTTTGGTTTCCCTTTAGAACTGCTCTTGGATCTTAACCTTGTCTCTGTCATTTACTACTCTGAAAGGTTACATAACTGCATCACATAATCTGCGACCAGTCATATACTTGGCAGGGTAAAAAAGGAAGAAAAGATGAAAGGGAAGAAGGAAGGAGGGAGGGAGGAAATAAGCATTTATTAAGCATGACAGAAGGTCTGTGAAATCTGGATTCAGTCAAAGGTCTGCACTCAAGGATCTAGTTGTTCTGGGAAGTTTGGATTCAGTCAAAGGACTACACTTGAGGACCTAGAAGGCCACATATGGCCTCGAGACCATGGGATCACCACCGCTAATTAGAGAGTGTGTTAAATGCTTTAAAATATTATCTCATTTGAGCCTCAAAAAAATTCTGGAAGGCAGGTGCTATATTAGTAGCCCCATTTTACTGATGAAGAAACTGAGGCAGAGGTTTGATTTGCCCACGTTCCTACAGCTAGTAAGTATCAGATTTGAACTCAAATCTTCATGACTCTGGGCAGCTAGGTTGTGCAGCAGATAGATAATCAAGCTTGAAATCAGGAAGACACCTTTCTGAGGTTAAAACTGGCCTCAGACACTTACTAGATATGTGACCCTGAGCAAGTCACTTAACCTTGTTTGCCTCAGTTCCTCATCTTATAAAATGAGCTTTAGTAGGAAATGGCAAATCATTTTAGGATCTTTGCCAAGAAAACCCCAAATGAAGTCACAAAGAGTCAGACTAAAATGACTAAACAGCAATAACTTACTGGCCCTAGGCCCAGAGCTCTATTCACAGCATCATTTGGCAGCCAGAACAGCCTGTGAAAAACCAGGTCAGCACAGAGCTGTGAAGTCACGCATCCAACATAAACACCCCGACTGAAAATGAACTTTCTATGATAATCTGAGGAGGAGAAAGAACATCCAGGCCTGAGCCTTGAGTCCAACTCTACGAATTACCTTGGCCACAAATGCCTTTGAATTTATGCCTAACTACCATAGGAGCAATATCCTTAGCCCTAGCCCAATGAGAATTAGGCTCATTTTCCCATAAAAAGTATCAGTATTTGCCTTCAAACATTGGTAGAAGAGTGCAGCTCAGGTTTAGGATTCAGTGTTTCTTGAATGTGCTTCCTCTCTCCATTTTCACAGTCATTTAGAGTCTAATTAGAGGCAGGTAGGTGCTGCCGTGGCAGAGGTTAGATCACTGGGCCTGGAGTTAGGAAAATCTGGGTTCAAATCCTGCTTCAATAATTAATAGCTCTGTGACCCCAAGCAGGTGACTTAACCACTAACTGCCTCCGTTTCCCTAACTATAAAATGGAGATCATAATAGCACCTATCTCCCAAGATTGTTGTGAAGATCCAATGAGAAAATATTTGTAAAGTTATTTAGCATTGTACCTGGCATATAGTGAGCACTTAATAAATGCTCCTAACGTAAACTTCTTTCAGCACCTCTTTTCAGGAACATTGTAAAAGCTTCTTGGTTAGACTTCATAATTCCACCCTTTCTCCTTCCTGTTCCATCCTTCACTGCTACCAAAATAATCTTCCCAAGGTCCAGATCTGCTCAAAATCCTACTCTGTTTCTGTAATAAAAAATACTCAGTAATTATAATTACTTGTAATAATTGTAATAAAAAATACTCAGCCATTTACTCTCCCCCTTCCCCAATCTCGCTGCAACTCTGCAGCCTTACTTATTTCACATTTCTCTCCTTCACATATACTATTGTCTATATATGTGTACATATATATACACACATATACATAATATACATGATATATACGCACACACATATATATATAGTATATATACAGTAGCCAAACTTAACTACTAATTTTTAACTTGTAATTTCATATCTCACCTATTTTATGCATACTTTATGCATTTGCATAAGGCATCCCCCATGACCTGACTTGCCCTCTCCTCTTCACCATCTTTTAAAATTCTTATCTTCTTTCTACTCTCGGTTCTGGTATCTTCTAGTCTTCTCCCTGCTCCAGATCCTCCCAGTTATTTTGTATTCTCTCACTTCTTAAATATTCAGAGGCTCTTTGTGTGACCTTTCCTTTATCTCCTTTACGCGCAATCTTTTTACACTTATCTGCATTCATTGTATATACCCTGCTCCAGTAGAACAGTAATCTCCCTGAGGTCAGGGATTGTTCATTGTTGACTTTGTAGCTCAGCCACCGTAGTGTCTTCATATACTAGGAATTTAATTCGTTGAATTGTTGAACTTTTCTAACCTTTTAATCTGTTTGTATTCCCTGAACAGCCTCCAACAATTTGGAGATATGGCTTCAACCTCTCTTTAGTAAAGAAAAAAAAGTTTGAGATGAATCAGAAAAATCCACATAGGGCAAACTGAAAGCTGACCAAAATCTAGGCAACGGTCTTATAATGTACTGGAACACCATTCCTATTAATTAAGAGTGATGATAAAAGAAGTTAATTTCCCACTTAGGGGATGTCCCACTTAGGACATACATCCACAACTCTGACATAATAGCTTAGATTTCGGTAGCATTTCATATATGTGACAGTGAATGAGGACAGGCGTTGTTTGGCTACAGAAGAATGCTACTGTTCATGTCCAGTCCCTTCAGTTCTGTCCGACTCTTCTTGACCCCACGGTCTATGGCTCCTGCCCTCATCTGAGTGGAGCCTCAGCTTTCCTAAATCCTCACTTTAGGCATGTCAAAGGCCCAACTTTTTCCTTAATTATTGCCCTCGCTCCCCCTGGGGGATGGAGGAGGATGGGGTTTAACCAGCTAGGGAGAGGAGAATAGGAGAGACTAGCTTCATTTAGCCTTTTCCCTGCGCTGAACTCTCTCTCATCCCAGCAAACAAGGAGTTTCCCTCTATTTCTTTCTCTCTTTGTCCTTCACCAACCATCACCCCCTTCACTACATCTAATGTCCACCTCAACATATAAACACAAACAAATACGGTAAAAATTTCTATTAGAAAAAATGAATGCCGAAATGAAAACCAAACGATGTCTTAGAAAAGTGAGGAAGGGGATTTAGGTTCAGGGGAGCAAGGCAGAGTGAACTAAGTGGGGGGAAGGTGACAATTTCACCAGTTTAGTTTTCTGCATCAGATAGAGTCTTCACCTTTCTTTAGTGGCTCCAAGTTGCCCCATGTCATTCAGCCTCAGTCCTTCTCCCAGCATCTCTCTCCTTGGTAGGGCTGTCCCAACTTCAGCTATCATAACATTAGCAGTGTCTTTGAGTACCTCACTGGCTTACCATCCTCTCTTGTTTTTCCTCTGTTCCTCCTCAGTTCCAGGCCTAGGCTGCCAGAGTTCCTCTTCTCTCTTTCTCCTCTTTTTGATTCTCACACAATTTCAGTTCTCTTATCTTTCACAGCAGATACCTTCTCATCAGTCCTGATCTCATGGCTTTCAGGGTATCAGGTAGGAGACTCCAGGAGCCTTTCTCTCCCTGTTGGCAATGTCTCGGTACCATGTTACATCTAATTTACCTCATTTGATTACCATGTAAGAAAGGAGGTAGCACAAGTGTAGAGGACCTGACCACAACTAATGATAGCCATCTCTAGGGTGGGAGGGGGAAGAAAAAAGTGTTAACATTATAAATTTATTATATATATATATATATATATATATATATATATATATTTAATTTTATTTCTTTTTAATTTTAATTTTTTTTAATGTTTTACAATCATTTCCTTAAAGTTAAGATTTTATTCCCCCCACCCTTTCCCCACTACCCCCCTCCCTCCCCGTGACAGCATACAATTTTGTATAGGTTCTACATATACTTTCCTATTGAGCACATTTTCACTATAGTCATGCTATGTAGTTGAACTAAAATAAATGGAAGAAATCATATAACAAATCAAAACATAATACACTGAAATCCACCCACACACAAACATGATCTGCTACATTCTGCGAATGACTTCCATATTTCTTTCTCTGAGTGTGGAAGGCATTTTGCCTTAGAAGACCAACATTGGGATTTTTTTTTTTTCTCAGTAAGTTCTTGTGTTATTACAAAGTTCCAAGTCTACCAGAAAAAACTCTGACACACTGTGGTCGTTGCTGTACACAAAGTTCTCCTGGTTCTGCTCCTTTCGCTCAGCATCAGATCATATAAGTCCTTCCAGGCCTCCCTGAAGTCTTCTTGTTCATCATTTCTTATGGCACAATAGTACTCCATTACATTCATATACCATAATTTATTCAGCCATTCCCCAGTTGATGGGCATCCTCTTGACTTCCAGTTTTTGGCTACCACAAAGAGTGCTGCTATAAATATTTTTGTACACGTGGGACCCTTTCCCGTTTTTATGATCTCTTGGGGATACAGTCCTAGTAGCGATATTGCTGGGTCAAAGGGTATGCACATTTTTGTAGCCCTTTGGGCATAGTTCCAAACCGTTCTCCAGAAGGGTTGGATGATCTCACAGCTCCACTAACAATGAATTAGTGTTCCAACTCTCCCACATCCTCTCCAACATTTATCATTTTCTTGTTCTGTCATGTTTGCCAGTCTCATAGGTGTGATGTGGTACCTCAGAGTTGTTTTGATTTGCATCTCTCTAATCAATAGTGATTTAGAGGACTTTTTCATATGATTATAGACATCTTTGATTTCTTCCCCTGAAAATTGCTTGTTCATATCCTTTGCCCATTTATCAATTGGGGAATGACTTGTATGGTTATATATTTGAGTCAATTCTCTATATATTCTAGAAATGAGGCCTTTATCCCCAAGCTTAGCCGTAAAAATTTTTTTCCCAATTTACTACATCCCTCTGAATTTTGGTTGCATTGGATTTGGTTGTGCAAAAACTTTTCAGTTTAAAGTAATCAAAATTATCCATCTTGCATTTCATAATGCTTTCTGTCGTTTCTTTAGAAAAAAATTCTTCCCCTCTCCATAAATCTGATAAATACACTATTCCCTGCTTCTCCGGTTTATTCATGGTATCAATCTTTATACCTAAATCATGTACCCATTTGGACTTTATTCTTGTGTACGGTGTCAGGCATGGGTCTATGCCTAATTTCCGCCACACAGTTAACCAGTTTTCCCAGCAATTTTTGTCGAACAGTGAGTTCGACAGTTAGTCACTGAGTTATCCCAGAAGCTGGGATCTTTGGGTTTATCAAACAGGAGGTTGCTATATTCCTTGCCTACTGTGTCTTGAGTGCCAAGTCTATTCCATTTGTCTACCCTAAATTTATTATATATTTAAAAGGAATAACAAGTTACACATAATAGATTTGAGGTTTCATTGCAATCTTTTTAATTATTCTACTGTTATAGACATGCTTGTTTTATTTCATAAATTTTTTAAGGTTCCCCCTCCCAACCTGAGTTGTGATCTAAATTTTGCAACTGTGCTTAAGTAGATAAAGTTATAATATCTTACCAACCATGTAGAAGAACTTATGCTGTAAAAGTCCAACTCTAAAACAATGTTATAGGAAGAAATGAAGATTGTCCTATATCCCATATGCATTGTTACCTTGAGAACTTATATGGAAATTGTATCTATTTTGGGGGCATTGGTAAAGACCTAGAAATGAGCTGTATTTTGAGGGTTCCAAAGTTAACTTTGAGTAGGGACAATTTGAATCAAATAGCTATAATTTGGGGGCAGACTCCATGATATTGATCCAAGGAGTCCAACCAGCATTTATTTAGTGTTTTCTATATAGTGTGCCAAGCCTGGGGACAGGAAAGACTCATTTTCCTGAGTTCAAATCTGGCCTCAGACACTTACTAGTCATATGACCCTGAGCAAAGTCACTTAATCTTGTTTGCCTCTGTTTCATCATCTGTAAAATGATCTGGAGAAGGAAGTGGCAAACCACTTCTGTATCTTTTCCAGGGAAACTCCAAATGGGATCACAGAGAGTTGGGCACAACTGGAAGGAATAACATGTACCAGCCACAGTACTTAGCACCAGGGTTATGAAGAAAGGCAAAAACAGCCTAGCTGTAGTGAAAAGAAGGGTGGTGTAAATGCCAAACCCTTGCCTTTCAACTTACAGGCAAGAGGAAATCCCTGAAGTCTTTTGAACAGGGTCTTGGCATGGTTAGACCTGTAATTTAGAAATACCAAGCTGGCAATTATATGAATGATAGATTGAAGAGGAGGCAGAATAGACACAGGGAAGCCAGTTAGGATGCTAGTGCAACTGTCCAGGTGAGGGGACCTGAACTAGGGAGATTGTTTATGAGAGAAGGAAATGGACACGTGATAGATTGTAGAGATAAAGTCAACAAGGCTTGGCAACAGATTGAATGAAAGGGCAGGGAGTGAGTGAAAGTGATGTCCTCAAAAGAAATAAGGAATTTGGAAAGAGAGATGGGTTTGTGGGAAAATATAATGAGTTATATTTTGGATGTATTGAGTTTTGAAATGACAAAGGCAATTAGTGGTGTGGAAAGAAAAGAGGTCAGTTATATAGATTTGAAGACTTAATGAGGTCACAGAGAGAGATAAGGAGACTGGACCTTGGCTTGAAAATGGAAAATTCAACAGTTAAAAAAAAACTTAAAGATTTTTTCCCTACTCTTTTATATGTTTTAGAAGCAGAAATTAACCAGATGCTTCTTTATTGTGAATAGAACTGCTGCCGTTTACAGTGCTTAGCTTCTATCAGTTACATTTGACAAGCCTGATCAAGAACAAAGATTTAAATGAGACACCAAAACTGATATGGAGGCAGACTGAAGGAAATATTGTAGGAAGGAGCTTTACTTTACTTTAGTGTGGAACTGAGTAATATTATTATGAAAATCATGTTAATTTCCATGCAAAATCTTAATTTTAAAAAATATTTTTCATGACATCTTAATAAGCTGCTTTCTTGGATGTGTTCTCATTCTCTTTCTCTCTGTCTCTCTCTCTGTCTCTGTCTGTCTATCTCTCCCTCTCCCTCCTTACCTGTTCTCAAGTAATGTGAAACATGTGCCCTCTCATGGAGCATGCTCAGAGTTGCTCTTCCTGGTTCTGATCAACTACCTATACTGGATCAGCACTTGACCCCACAAGGGATCAAATCTGACTACTTCAATGCTACTAGCCCAGCTTTAAAAGGACTTGGCATCTTGGCAAGATATAGTATGCTCTGGGTGATCCTTTGGTCATCATCCTGTCCTGTAACTTGGGCATGGGGCCAAGGTACTTCCTCAGTTGAAAGGAGACACAGCTTCTGACTCACTCTTTCCCACTAGGCAAGTAGGGATCTGTCTCTGGACTTGGGGGTTGAGGGGAGCAGGCAGGCAGGAAATAAACTGTGCTCTTTTCCCACCCTCCAGAAGCTTCTCTCACTTGTGGTTCCCTGGCTTCCTTTCCTTCTCTTTTTTTCCTTTACTGAGTATGGTATTGAATGGCATCCTCAAAGATGGACATGTTTTGTTCTCTGTCCAGGGGCTGTGTAGTCTCTTTTTAGACCAGAACCCCATGAGTCAAAATAAATTCCTGAGGAGTGTCATTCTCAGCCTTTCCCAACAAGTACATTGTCTTTGGGGTGGTGGGGGTAGGTATCCAGGGTATCCAGGCTGCTCAGCACAACCACATGGAATCTTTAGAGCTCAGGTCTGAAATAAAAAAGAACAACCCATTCTAGCCTACCTTTGAGGCAGATAATGGACAGTGGAGGGCCTGACATTGATTCCTGAACAGGATTAAGAGAATTGAGAACTAAGCAAGCAGGAAAAAGGGATTCAATAGCTGATGTGGGTGCAAAAAAATGCTGTCAGATAAAATCATATCAGATCCCAGTGCCGGGATCCAGCAGAAGCCAGAGCAGCAGTACCACAGATTCACAGCTGCAAGAGCTCAGCTAGAGAGACCAGAGGAATCTAGGCACTTTTTCTATGTGGTAGCCAAGAGGCTTTTTCCTTTTCCATTTATCTAGGTAGGGTGGCTTTTGTTCTTAGGTTGTAGCATTCAAACCAAATCCCATTTACCTAACATTAAACCCTATTGGCTACAAAAAAATGCTAAGTTGTTGTTATACAAAATTTATAAGTATAGAGAGAATAAGGGAGAGATTTTTCTTTACTGTAAAAGAGCAAAAAGTTTGGTCACCAGGAAATGATCTGGGACTGTCAACTATAGTACAAAAAGGGAGAACTTCAGTAGATTGTACAAGCCTGGCATATGAATTCAGTATACAGCTACTCCCAGGAATAAATCATAAGATAGTTTAGAGTCAAGCTAGAGGGAGCAAAGTGTGGGTGAGGACATTTTCATTCCTGAACCTCCAGATCCTGTTACTGACATAGTGGGCTCAAAAAAGAAGGCCCCTGTCATAAAGTAGGAAAGAATGAAACAAGTCGTATCTCCCCCAACTCAAATTGTTCATCCTTCATTTCTGAAGAGGACAAATGAAATCACAGGACAATGTCTTGACTTATGAGTGAACTGGATTTAAATGAGGCAGAGCTGCATGAAGTCATCAGCCTCGCTCTCTCTTCTAGAGTCATAAAAGTCCAGTGAAAAGACAAAAGTCAGGACCACTAGTTATGGTCCTGGATGCAGTGGATGACCTTGGCATCTTCAATTTCTGACCCAGCTCTGAGGCCCACAATGTCTGCTTTAGCCATCCTCATGGCCATTGGAACAAATTGCTCTCAACCACCCTTTCCACCAGGGTGGAAGAATATTGGCAGTTTAGCCTGCCTTTCTCACTAGCACCATCAACTGCCTCTACATTTTCATAGTGTTTTAAGGTCTACAAAATTCTTTGATCACAATAACCCTCTAGCATAGGTACTCCTCCTAAGGTTATTCACACAAGGAAACTGAGGCTCCAAGGGATAAAATGAATTTCTCACAAATTTGATGCTAGTAAGTGTTGAAGCTTGGATACAAACCCTCCTCTTCTGATTCCAGGTTTTGCCTACACCACACTCTGAGTTTCTCTGAAATGACCAAAACCTGCAAAGAATGAACACGAGACCAAGATGATCTCTCTCCCAGAATGCACAAGGAGGGGACACTTAGTGGAAGAGGATGAGACACACATGATTAAAGGCCACTATAATCTCTAATAGCTCTAGGGTCCAGTTATATTGTCCTTTACCCTCCCTACAGCTTCCTTTCTCATGAATATCCCCCATGAGGATAGCTGATTCTCCCATAGAACACTGATTAATTCCTTTAGGAAACAGAGGGAATTCCTTCTTCCCCAGTCCAGGAGAGTAGATTTAAAAGAATGCATAACCTAAAGATGGTCAGGTTAGGTTTGACAAAAGGTTAATAACACTGAAGGAAAATGAGAATACACTGATCTGATTAGAATTCCCCACTAAAGCCACTATCCTGAGAGCCTGAGTTTCTATCCATCCAACCCTTTCTACCTAATTCTATCTCTTCCTTTCCAAGAAAAGATAATACTTTACTCTGCACCATTCCTGGGCCTCCCTAGAATTTCCCCCATTGACTCACCTGGGAAAAGAGGGTGGGCAGATTTCCGTTTACTTCTTCTGATTCTAATTTCTGGGGAAGTGATAAAGAGGAAGAAAGGTAACTAAACAAAAGCTTTTGATGGAGATGGGTAACTAGATAGAGCATCAGGCTGGGAGTCAAAAAGACTCATCCTCATGAGTTTAAATCTTGCCTCAGACACTTATTAGCTATGTGACCTTGGGCAAGTCATTTAACCCTGTTTGTCTCAGCTCCTCATCTATAAAATTAATTGGAGAAGCAAATGGCAAACCATTCCAATATCTTTGCCAAGAATGTGGTGTCAAGAAAAGTCAGACTCAAGAAGCGAAGGGAAGTATGAGTAAAAGGAGTAAATCTAGGAGAGTGGAGTCCTTTATCCTGTCCATAGGTCTTCTTCTTGTCTATTTTCCAGTAAATTCTAGAGCAAGAAAAGTCTCTCAGGAGGAGAAATGAGAGGGAGGATTTATGGAAAACTAAAGCCCATATACCCTTCTTTTGTCACTAAGCATCTTCTCTGGTTCATTTAGCCCAAATCAACCCCTCTCCATAGATCCTGTGGGGAAATAAATTCATATTTATATAGCATTTTCAGGTTTGTAAAGCATCTTCCTCCTAACCATGTGATGTAAGTAGAGTAAGTATTATTGCCCATATTTTTCAGATCAGGAAATGGAAGTTCAGAAAGGTTAAGAATTTGCCCAAAGTCACACAGTGTCAATGCTAGGATTCAAACCCAGGTTTCTTCTGCTTCTAATTTCAGTGCTCTTTCCATGCTGCCAATCAAGGTCTAAGTAGAATCGGAGATGCTATTATTACTGATGGAAGCAGGATTAGTGGTACATGGAGAGGTCTTTAGACCTGGAGTTGGGAAAATCTAAGGCCAGACCATTAGCTGTGTGACCCTGAACAAGCTATTTAAATGCTATCTGCCTCAGTCTCTTCCTCTGTAAAATGGGGACAATAACAGCACCCAACCTTCCAGGGTTCTTGTGAGGATCAAATCAGATAATGTTTGTAAAGTAGTTAGTAGATACTTAATAAACATTTGTTTCCTTTCCTCCTAACATGGGAAAAAAGAGATAGATGGGGAAATATTGATGATACCAAATACTACCTCTCCCTGAGCCAAGAGAGAATTGTTGAGAAGTTCCCTCTTTGCCCACAGTACATTAGCTCTATCAGGCTATTTCCACCACCCAACAATCTCCTTTATTCAAGTCCATAAATGAACTTGTCCTACATACCTGGCTTTGCCCGCATCCACCTCCACAACTGAGCTCCAACTACAAGGAGGACAGCAAAGACCAGGCCTATGCTGATAACGAGTAACTCAACCTGCAGGGATCCATGGGATACAGGGTTGGTTCCAGGTGTCACATCAGTTGGTAGCTCTGAGATAGAGTAGTGTGGGTCTCATCAGATACAGGGTGCAGGTATTTTTTGAGCATAAGAAAAACTTCAAGGAGGAAAGCCTGTCTCTGTAAACTCTTTTAAACCCACAATACCCCATCTCTGGGATAGAAATCACACCCATGAGTTAAAAGGAAAACCTCCCTCCTGGGATCCATACCTGTCCTTTCCAAGATCCCCTTCCAGGATGCCAAGTATCTTTGGAGCCAAATAGAACAGTATTCTTCCTCATGGACTTTGAGGAATTTCATTTGGAACCAGTCCTCCCATTTCTCCTTATTTTTTTTAGCCGATGGATGTGCTGCAGTCCAACCGAGTTTCTCCCGGTAGAAGGTGCCGAAGTCTTGCCCATCAAATCGGAATCTCCAGAACCCTCTGCTGCTATCGTTACCCGGGAGCTCACACTCCAATGTGGCCTGAAGGGTGTGAGAGCCTGAAACCACCCACCCCTAGGATGAATAACTACTGCCCATCTTCGCCTTGCTGCTTGGTGTTCGGTTAGGGCACAACCTTTTCCCGTTCCCCCAACCCACCCAAATAGATTATGAGGGGACTTAGTTTGGATCCTTAAGAGAGTGCAGAACAAAGAGACTCCCTGGGAAAGTGAGAAGAGAAGATCTGACATGACTCAATAGGCCCATAGTCCCATCCTCCCTCCTCCTCATCTCCCATAGCCTTCACCACTTCTCTTCCCATACTCACTCACACTCACCATCATGGCTGTCACTCTGGTTGTTCTGTCTCAGAATATCTTGAAGGGTCAGTCTCAGCTCTGTCCCCATCTCCTCAAGGTCCTGGGTCACGCTTTCCCAGACTTTTCTCCCTTTCTCTGTATCATTCCATGGTTTTTGTAGTTCTACCTTTCTACTCTCCCCATCATAGTGAAGAAAGAGTTGGTCATTTATATAGCCAAGGGCCATGTAGAGAGGTTGGCTGGGTTCTGGCTGGGACACAACAGTGAAATCATATTGCAGAGAGGCAGGCCCTATCAGATAAAAAGACATGAGTCAGTATTTTCCCCTACTAGCTCACATTCAGCCCCATTTGTGATTGAGTCTTTCTGTCCTCTCTCCCTCCCCAAATTAATCAATGTTTTCAGCCTAGTTGAATTCTGGTGGAGGATGGGTACTGGACCTGTGATTTCACTTGTGTAAAGAGGGGAGACTCCTAGCATCTTCTAGGCAATTTATGGCCTAGTCTTTGAGTTGAATAGAGCACTGAGAGGTACTAGGAGTACTAGAAAGACCAGAATTTAAGAATACCTCTGCTGTCAATAGACATAGTGAACTATTTTTTAATTCCTAAGACACGCATACGATAGTAGCATGAAAATTTTTGTTTCAAAGAATATTTGTTTTATTGCATGTGTTCAGACCTTGGTCTTTCAAGTACCAGGTGGCTTGCCCAGGCAATGTGAAAGGCAGGATTTTAACTTAGGGCTTCCTGACCAGTTCTCTATCACATTGCCTAGTGGGGATAATAGATATTTTCTAAATATTTTTTAGAGTGGCTAGGCAGTACAATGGATAGAGCACAAGGCTTGGAGTCAAGAATACCTAAGTTCAAATTCAGTCTCAGATATTTACTAGCTAGCTGTGTGACCTTGGATAAATCACTTAACCTTGTTTGCCTCAGTTTTCTCATTTGTAAAAGGAACAGGAGAAGGTAATTGAAAACCACTCCAGTATCTTTGCCAAGAAAACCCCAAATGGACTCATGAAGAGTTGGACAACAGCAAAGTTTTTTTTTTTTAAAGAGTAACTATTTTATCAGTGTGGATACGTTCTAAATAGATGTGAAGTGATCAACCTTTCACCTTTAGAAGATGGTCTCCATGAGCTGCCATTTCTTTTTTTTGTAAGGATAAATTTTCATTTCAAGAGAGCCTGTATGATAAATACCACACATTGTGCTGTACATAATAATATATATATGTAATAATACATAATAATACACAGTTGAGAACTGTCCATCTTTTCTTTGCTTCCTTATAGGTTCTGTTTTGCTCTCTATTGTGTATGTTTTTTACTTTGTCCTTTTTTTCGCATTCCCCCCCCCAGAAAGCTGCTATTAAATTTGGATATGCTTCTCCATGAGCTGCCACTTCTTAAAAAAAAAAAAAAAAAATTGTTACTAAGTGATAATTTTAAAACTTCCTTTTAGTCTCCAGCTCCTTCCACCCCACCAAACAGCCCTGCCCTTCCCTCCTGCCTTCTATTGAGGGGTGGGAAAGGAGGAAGGAAGATATGCCTGAGGGTCTACTTGGACCTTGATCATCAGTCAGACACTTGAAAATAGGCCTGATAATAGAGTAAGTAAGACCTGGGTTTGAACACCGGCCTATGTGGAAGAATATGCCATTAATGTGTGGGTTAGTTTTGCTGCCCCACTTCCCTTTCTTTTTCATTCTTTATTGAAAAAGAAATTATTTTAAACTTAAAAATACAATAGGAAAAGAATAGCAAACATTATAAACTTAAATATTAAAACAAATACAAAATAAGAAAAAAATCATCACCACGGTCATAGCAGAGGATGAAAGAATTCAAAATATACAGCAATAAATTATTTTTGTTCTTTTTAAGTAAAGATGGCAATCTGGAGAGAGGAAAAGGAGATATATTTTTAAAAATAAAGGTGACACAAAAATGAAAGACAATAAAAGTTTATATTAAACAAACAAAAAGAACCTGTGGTTAGAGCCACACTAGAATAATATATTAGAGTAGGACCTAGGAAAAGGAATAGATATTAAGAGCCACTAAAAATAAATTTTAAAACTTCAATGAAAAACTTGAAAAATAAGGTTTTGTCCCCAAGAATATATGTTTATATGTAAAATATAGAAACTTCCTCCACCTTGGTCATCACTGTATTTCTTTTTGTTTTGAGAATGTTTTTATCTTAACACCATAAAACCCTAGGAACATTTCCACTTAGAAAAGGTAAATGAAAAAGCATTTTATTAAGTATTAGGCACTACGCTATGTCACCTTTGATTCTTACAATAATCCTAGAAAATAGAGACCATAATTATCTCTGTTTTACAGAAGGGAAAATTGAAGCAGGGGTTAAGTGACTTACCTAGGGTCACTCTTCAATTGAATTAAAAATTAGGTCTAGAGGTCACACAGCTAGTAAGTCCAGGACTGTATTTAAATTCAGATCTTCTCCTGACTCCAAGTCCAGGACTGTAGCTGTATCATATTTTTCACTGGTTTTTGTTTTTTTTTTGGCATTACCATCCATATTCCCTACCTTCTCAATTAAAAATAAGGAAACCCTGTAACAGATAAGTGTGGTTAAGCAAAGGCCATAACTAAAGGCATAGGTCTTCCTCCATACTTTGATTCTATCACCTTTGTCTCTAGGTTATTTCATCCTAGCTTCTGGGGAGGTCCTGGCCTTGACCACATTTCTAAGGCCTTCTAAAGTTGTTTTTCTTTATTTCTGCAACTATAGGTTTCTACCACAAACCAAAAAGTTCATTTAGGGGTGCTAGGCAGTGCAAGTTTCTCTTCTGTAAAACAGAGATAATTATGGAAACTACTCTCTAGGGTTATTATAAGAATCAAAGGTGGCAATGTTTATAGTGCAGTGCCTAATGCAGGAATCAGGGTAGACCTGAGTTCAAATGTAGTCTTAGATATTTATCTATCAGTACTATACTGGGTAAGTCACTTAAGTTTTGTCAGCCTCGGTTTCCTAAACTATAAATAGGAATCATAATAGGATCTACTTCCCAGGATTATAGTGAAACAATATGTCACATAGTAGGCTCCTCATAAATGCTGGTTTTCTTCCTTCCTCAGGTAATATTATGAACAGATTACTCTCTGATCTGCAAAACCCTCTGGCAACAACCCACACAAAGCCACCCCACCTCCCCAAAAAACAGAAAAAAAAGAAAAGTCCAAAAGCATCCCGAGTCACTTTTTGAAATTCGGTTTCACAACTATTGAAAGCTCCCTAATAACCCTGTACCTGGAATGTCACACCTTTTCAAGATAACAAAGAAACCTTGGAAATCATTTCCATGACAGTCAGGAAATGTGAATCCGGATTCTACAGCCAGTCTAGAGGGAAGAAAGCCTCTAAGACACACAAGCCTTCCCCTCCTACAAACACACTTAAAAACCAAAAAAAAACAAAAAAAAAAATTGCCATTTCTCTTATTTGTGTGTTTCCTGTGATCAGGGAAACACACAGCTCAGTGGTTACTGTGTTTGAAAAATCAGTCTCCATGTGCATCAGAACGCTGGAAATAAAGGAGGCTATTGTAAAAATTATCCAGTAAGAGTGGCAGTAAATTCAGAGGTCATCTAATCCAACTCCTAACTAAAGCATGAACCCTTCTATGGATATATGACTGGCTTATTAATATCATTTTGTCTTCCATATTATGCTTTTTAAATTTAAAAAAAAAAACCTCAATTTTTGAGTAGCCAGAATTATTATAAAAGTATTTGGATTTTTGCCTAAAGTTTGAAAATACAAACATCCTCAAAGTCTTCCTTTTCCTCACTCTCAACTTTATTTAAATCTGGAAAAAAAAAACTCTCTATTGTAGAATGTGTGAAATGTGTAAATTTACTGCTATAGAGAAACATCCCCATCTTGTGGCCATTTGGGAACACTGCTGATACAGACCTTTTTTAGGGAAAGAATTTTTCAGTCGCAGAGAGAAGACTGACACAGGTTAAGTAATTTGCCTAGGGTCACACAACTAGGAAGTGTCTGAAGTTGAATTTGAACTCAGGACTTCTTGACTCCAGATCCAAGGGGTCCCACCCAGCTGCCTCTCGAGAAAAGCCCAGGTAGGCCTGCAGTAAAGAACCTATACATTTTCCCCTCTCAGTCCAGTTTGGTCACCTGAGTCCATGAAGGGTCCCCACCTGTGAAGCACACATGACAGCCATCTAGATGAGGTCCTTGAAATGTCCCTGCTCCTAAGGAAGAAGGGTCTGCCTACCTGTCCCCTTTCCAGGTGGCCTGGACAGTGTTCAGAGACCAGACCAGGGAACATAGAAGGTGAGTGCTGTTGCTGCAAGGATTGGGGTGGGAGTGGGAGTGGAAAGGGAACTGGATAGAGAATGGCTGCCTACCCACCTGCCTGCCTGAGAAGGTACATGCTAGCTAGCTCAGTCAACCCTGGGAACTGACAGGGGAAAGGAGAATGGTGGAAGAAACAGAAGCTACAGGCATGTTTGATAGCCTCGGGTCTCATATTTCCTTCACATGACATGATGGATCATCTTGCTCAAGGCATTATGGAAACCTCTGGCCTAGATCATCTACAAAGGCCCTTCCTAACACTAAAATTCCATGTTTAAACACTATACTAGAGACCCAGGAAAAATATGTGCCATGGATCAAAAAGATCAGATCTTACCCACATGTGGCAAACTAGAAAAATAAAGAGAAAGATTATTTACAGAAAAACAAGGCATCCAACCAAATGTGATAGGCCAGATGCAAAATAGGAACTAGGTAAAAAGGTGTTAGAGGAGGTCCTTGGAGAACATTAAATGCCAATAATAAAAGATAAGTGACAAACATTTTATAAAAGATTTGCCCAAGAGTAACCAATGCTCAGAATTTTGCAGCAAAGTGAATTCTTTGAAGAGTAGTGGGAAGTCATTCATACTTCTCTAGATTCTTCCATCTTCTTCTCAATTCTTCCCCCACACCCCCATTTTTTCCTAAAATAGAAAGCAGTGTAGCCTAGGTATGACTACAACCCAAATACAACATCAGCAGAGCTCACGGATGTGGCATTTAAATTGACATGACATCTACATCATTTTCCTTTTCCTCTCCCTCTTCTTCCTTCTCCTTCTCCTCTCTCTTTCTCTCCCCTTGCCCTTCCCTTCTTTCCTCTCCTCCTCTCTCACTTCTCTGTCCTGTCTCTGTCCTCTGTCCTGTGTTTCTCCTCTCCCTCTCCTTCTGGGTTAGCTGACTCACTCCAACCCACCCTCAAAGTGTCAGGTTTAGCAATGGGGAAAGGGCAAATCCCACACTGCTACTACTCACTTTCAGGATCCTAGGGGTAGCCTTGGTGGAGGGATGGGGTGAGGGATATGTTCCTACTACTAATCATCACCCTGAGTCCCTACTACTGAAACTCTTTTGACTCATGCAGCTGAGCATCTTCCTTGTAACTTAGAAAGTGGCATGGAGCACTGAGAGTTTATGCCCAAGATGACACTGCAAGTCTGAGTCAACAGTAGGACTTGAACTCACAGCCTCAGGGTCAGCTCTCTATCAGCTGACGTGCTGCCTCTCTATCTCAGTGATATCCTTCCAAACTCCTAGAAAGAATCTTATGTAAATAAGCTGATTAAAACAAACAGTGGATTGATAGCAGCCCTAGTTTCTCCCCTCTAAGTAGTTTCAATTTGGATGCCTCAAACTCAACAGAACTCATCATTATCATCACACACACACACACACACACACACACACACACACACACACACACACCCTAAAGCCCTACCCTCTTCTGAACTTCTCTGTTACTATCAAATAAGCCTGCCATCCTTCTAGTCACCCAACCTGATACCATTCATTTTTTTGTGAAAGTTTGTAGCTTTTATCACTCATTCACATTTATCTGTCTATAAGCAAACAATAATTTCATTACAGCATCAGTATCTAAACAGGTTGTTGTTGTGTTTGTGCTTTCCATGACATCAGGATGATGACATGACTTGCTGTTGACTTTGACTTGAGTGAGGGAGGGCCGTGCAAGGTCACCAGCCTTACTTTCTCCTCCAGAGCCATCTGGGTCCAGTGGCCAAATATCATTAGGGCGACTGAGGACGGCCCAGGGTGCATTGTGAGATCCTGGCCCTTTTAGGTTAAGGTCTTATTACATTCCCACTTTAAGTGAGATCCTCCCATTTAATGAATAGCCTTCTTTAAGTAGTTACTCAAGGGATGGTGCCTTTAATTTAAAAAAAAAAATACTGTGAAGGGAAGACCCTCAGGGTTCCTGGGTAAAAGAGAAACTATTTAGTATTTCTAGTGAGTGGGGACCTGTTGTCCAATCTATGAGCTCCAGAGTGAAGTGGATTTAAGGTTTGGTCTTTGAGCAAGCAATCTAGCCAGTAAACCCAAAGGAAAAAAGGCTGCATAATGTAAATGTTAAGATCTTAAATTCATTCTGCTTTTCCCCTTCATGCTACACCATTAATAGTAACTGTAGGATCTCAACAGTGCTTTCTACTCTGCATACCTACAAAAGCCAATTTTTGGATTTGCAATGCTTATTTGCAATGTTAATTTCCATGAAGGTCCTACTCTGATATCTCATTGCAACATGGAAGTGACTGGATTCTTGAAAGTTTACATTTGTAAAGTTTAAGAACTTATCCCTCTGTATTATTATCTTATAATATGGTACCATGATACCCTTCCAGCAATGCATGCTGGCCGTAATGTATCAAGAAAGGAAACCATTATAATAGGGCTGGTCCAACTGATCGATTAATCACTGAACATTCATTAAGTGCCTACTGTGCGGTAGATGCTCAGGATACTAATACAAAATAAGACATTCCCTGCCATGAAGTAGGTCAATTTCTACCAAGCTAGATTAGATTGATATGCTTGATACTTATTTTCTTTCTTATCTCATCTCTCCAATTTGCTAAATCTTGTTATCTTTTTCTCCATAACATCTCCAGTATATATACCCTTCTCTCCACATATCCAGTTTATTATGAAATCTTGTCATGTTTACTTTCACATCTCTTCTATATGTCTGCTTCTATCCACTCAACCTGGCACCCCCCTGGATTGGGCTGTCATCTCTCTCACTCAGACTATTACAATAGCTCACTAATTAGTGTCCTTGCCTTCCAGTCTCTCCCCACCCCAATCCATCCTCCTCTTAGCTGTAAGAGTGATTTTCCTAAAGTGTACATCTTCCCATGTCACCACCCTGTTCAATAAATTCTATTGGATACCCACCTCCAGGACCAAATATAAAATCAATCTTCCATTTGTCATTTCAAGCTCTTTACAATGTGACCCTTTCCTACTTTTCCAATATACACCCTCCATGTACTCCATGATCCAGTCATTCTATGCCATTTGCTGTTCTCTGTGTCTCTCTGTCTCAACCCCTGACTCTTAGAATCCTGGTCTTGCTTTAAAGTCTGGGCTTAAGCATTACCTCCTCCAGGAGGCCTTTCTTGTCTCCTTAGCTGTTAATGGTCTTCCCATCACAGTTGCCTTCCTTCTACTTTTTATCATGTATAGTTTATATGATGTCACCTCTATTAGATTGTGAGGACTGGGACAACTTTTTTTTGTATCTCCAGTGCTTACTTAGCACAATGTCTAGATAATATTAAGTGTTTAATAAATACATGTTGGTTAATATATAATCATACAAAAATAAATACAAAGTTGTTTTCAAGGGAAAGGTACTAGCATCTAGAGAAACAGGGACACAAATCAGTAAAGGTTTAATGTAGAAAATTGTGTTTGAACTGAGTTTTGAAGGAAACAAAGGATTCTAAAGAACAGCGGTGAGTAGGGTATGTAATTCAGATATAAGGGACAGTCAGCACAAAGGCAGAGGAGGGAGATGGAGTATCCTGTGTGAGAAACACCAAGGAGGCCAGTTTGGCTAAAATACCAAATATAGGAAGGAAGTGAAAAAAATGTATGATGAGGATTTTTCTGTCTCATTTTCCTCTTTAGGGTTGGGAGAAGTAGGTTATTTCATTATTCTCTTATGAGTAAACCTCTCCTGGTTTCTTTCCAAGATGTTGACTTCACTTTAGGTTCCTACCACATCCTATTGGCTCATTGCATTGCAAAAGTTTGTGCAAATATTCTTAGAATGCTTTCATGCCGTCACGCTGGACAGTGGGTGGAAACAGGATAAGGTTGGTCCATTCAGGCTAAGCAGAACATGACAATGTGGATGTTGTCCCCCACTGTGGGGAAGACAGGGTCTAAAGAACCCAAGGTCAAGTCAGTAGCTGAGGATTCCAAGGTATCAACTGTAATGGTAGGAATCCAATAGGTCAAGTGAAAGGTCTTGGCCACCAGTGAGCAGAATTCAGGAGGCATGGGGCCAGGAATATCTCCAAGATATCAGCCATATGGTTAACAATCTATAGGCTTGAGTATGTACCTTTCCAACTTACCAAAAAAAAGTTAAGTAAATAAGGCTGATTCCAGATCTGGAACTAGAAGTAGGCAGAAGGAGAAGTAGGTATTGCCTAGGGGACAATACACATAAATTTGTACTACATAGTGGGACATGAGGAAGGATGCATTTAAATATGACTCATATATGCAAAGGGATCTTAGCTCTCATGTAGGTCACAACCTACTCATGTCTGCCCATGTGACTCTTGCCCATCTCCTCCTACCAATTCACCACAATGTGCTGAGGGTCTTCCTCATTTTCTTCTGAGGATAGCAGAATGTCATCCAGGCTGAATGAATGAATGAATGAATGAATACATTTATTCAGCACTTACTATGTGTGAAGCATTATGCTAAGCACTGAGGCTACAAAAGAGAAAGACCAGACGGTCTCTGCTCTCTAGGAGCTCACATTCCAGCGGGGGAGACAACAAGTAGGGAAGGTTCCAGCTGAAATTCAGATGGAAAGGTACAAGGTTTTTGGGGGCAACACCAAAGTGGATGTTAATACTTCTTTTACGTCATCTCCAATGCTAAAATCATATTGGTTTCTATGTTGAGCCCTTTGGCAGCGCCCGGTGTTTTGGTGGCAAGAATTTTCCTTTCTGGGTCTTCAGTAGCTGTGGTTACAGCACTTAAAGGAGCAATTGCCAGGTGGCATCTCCACAGAGGTTGCTTGCCAGGATGATACCTTAGGGCACTGGATCAGAAACGCTGCTATACCAAGGCCTTGGGTACAGGGTTCTAGACAAGATGGTGGTGGTAGTTTGATCCGCCTGACCTATTCACGCCTGCCTTTCCCTCAGTATGCCTTGAGGCTTTAGCCAGGTTGTGCAATGGTTATCCTTCACTCCAATTGTAACTCCAAAGTGGCCAGCCAAAAACATTAAAATGTATTTGTTTGTGCTTAATGAGTACAGTTTAACATGAATTTTTATTTTACAAATGCATATTTTAACCCCGAAAAATTCAACCCTTCATGGTACATGATTGGATCAAGTCATCCTTGCTGTAATGGGGTCTGGATACTTCCCTAGATACATAGCTGGAGCTCAATCACCAAACCTTGCCTATGGCACTCAAGTGTCTGACCCAAAATGTTTCATTGCTCAGAGGGTCTCCAATTCTAGTTTCTTGGGAGATTCCCTAGGCTTCCCTAGGTGGAATGGGCTAGGGATTTGAACTGAGTAGAAGCAGTAAGGAACTGTTCATTCGGATATATTCAGCCACTAGTTAATAAGTGGATAGTGGAAAAGGCCAAAAAGCACATGGCAAAAATCTAAAATACCCAGGTTGGTCAAAAAGGATTTATTAGCAATGAACTAACTCCCTCTCATTCTGTTTCTCTTCTAAGTACCAATCCACCCAAGTTCCAGTTTATGCCAGATCTCAAGTTTCAGTCTCCTGCTAAAGTCCCAGGTCCAGAGTTAACTACCAGAGTTTCCACCTCTTTATCTAATATGTCAAGTATCCAGGGAGCGCTCCTTTGCTGCCTAACGAGGAGGAACGGTGTCCAGCTAAACTAATTCAAGCTGGACATTTCCTAGCTCTCCCAAATCCAGATCGATCCTATGCCTGGGCAGTTTCAAGGGTTGATAATAGGAGAGGAGTGACCTTGAAGTACAACTTCATAGATGTTTTACGTGTTCATTAGGTATTGTTTTCTAGTTACTATGTCCTATTTATTTGATTACTGATTCTGTACTGAGGAAATAGATTCTCTGCAAGATCCAAGCATGAAGGCTTGCTTCTAACAGAGCCAACGCTAAGGACTCAATGAACTCCCTAATTCAAGAAAGGAGATGAGGCTTTGCAAGAGGGCGGGACTGCAGAGAGAAGCTCTAATTGGTCTATCCACCAACTTCACACCCCTCACAACAAGCCCAGGAGGGAGAGGGTGGGGCCTCTCTGGAAATTATAAAAAATAGCACTTACTCAATACTTCCACCAACAGGGAGAGTATAAACCACCAGAGTGTGCATGGAACTGCTCTCAGTGGCTGTCAGTGCCACCTGGCCCTTATATAATAGAGAAAGGAAGGGGACAAAAGGAGATGTGGAAGAAAGGCTAGGAAAATGGAGAAACTGAACCTGATCTTTCATTTGGGACATTTTAATAATGCATCCTACCCCCGTCCCCTCATGTCCTGGCTCTACGTATCTCCTCCCTCTAATCTCCCAGCTAGAAGATTGCTCCAAGGGAGAAGAAAAGGGTTAATTGGCTTACCTGGCTGAAGATGTACATGTGAAACCCTTAAAGGAAGCTCTAAGAACACAACTGGCCAGGAAGCCTGTGTACCTTGGGGAGCATCTTTGGGTAGCTCTCTAGGATACCCCAATCTTACATCATCCCAGTCTAGCCAAAGTCAGAAAGAGGTACAGAAGTCTCCTAACTCTAGTCCCATAGGACCTATCAGTTCCAGGCAACTTGTACCTAGGCAGCTCTATCACTGGGGGGCTTTTAGGGATGGGATATGGGATAGGAGGGGTCCTTTGCCTTTTTTTTTTTTTGCAACTTGACATAACAGTTGCAGAATTTCCCAATTTCCTCCCGGATCTGTTATATTTACCATTTCCCTTAGTGTACCCTACTCAGCACCTCAACCTCCAGTCCCCCTACCCCAACTGAGCAACTCAGGCAGGTGATTCTCAGATCACAACCCAGTATTCTTCAATCTGTGTTTATGTTCACAGATTTCAAAGGACATAAAGAGGCCCCTTTCCTGGATTCATGGAGAAAGTAAAGTCAGAGGGAAAAAAAAATCACCCAGACCCTCCTTGCCCATTACCTGAAGTTTCTTCCAGTTGCCACTCCTGTCCCCCCAGTGCCTCTCCCAATAATCCCCCTTGTAGGAAAGAAGCAGCCTATTCTCAGACTCACACGCCTGGATTTCCTTCCATGTTCCTAGCAGCAGCAGTAATAACGCAATGGAAAGATGGGCCTGCTGTGCCTCCCTTCTCTCCATCTCTGCCTTAGGATCGCCGACCAGGAATCTTCAATCTGGGTTTCTGTTCACAGCTTTCAAAGGGCATAAAGGAGAGGCCCCGTCCCTGGATCCATGGAGGAAGTAAAGTCTGAAGGGAAAGCAATTACTCTGAGTCACACTCTTCTGGGCACTTGCCATGGAACTAATTGCCCTTTTTCCATTTGTCTTTTTGTTTTCAAGCAAGAAGTAGAGAATGCAGGGGAGAGAAACAAAAATTTGGTGAGAGTCACTTTAAAAGACCAAGAAGATGAGTCCAGGGCAAATGGGAGAAATTCAATAATCCAGGACTTGTCCTACCAGTTTGCCCAGCCCCACCCCTCAGCCATTAGTGTCTGATGCCACTGCTGAGCTAAATGCAATTACTCCCACTTCCTTTCTGGTAAATTTCATATCACACCTTCAGCCAATTCAGCTGAACCCAAACCCAGGAGAAGTAAACTATCCACTCTTTCAGAGTGTGATAGATTCTAGCCACCAACAGGATTTCTCCATTTTTCTCTTCTATTTCCAACAATTTCTTTCCCTTATTTTCTCTTTTGTTCCTTGCTCTTCCTCCCTTTCTTTCTCTCCCTCTTTTCTACACTCCCCTACTCCAGCTCACACATTATTTCCCCCAAGCTCAGCAAGGATTTTTAGCTCACAAAGATCTAGGTCTAATTTTGAGAACTGATCCCAGAGTCATCTCTTTTTGGTTCATTGCTACCCCCACACCCCCACCTAGAATTAATCTAGAAGCTCCAGAATAAAGTTTAAGCATAGTTCATATCTAAATTTCCCCAAAGTGGATTAAGAGTCCTGACTCCCACAAAGTTACTTCATGTGCAATATGAATACTGAGTCTTGGACAGACTTTATTTCTTCCATTATAGGAAATGCACCAGATGAAAAGAATCCTCAGGTGCTCATGAACAATCAATCAAACATTTATTAAACGCTATGTTCAAGGCACTGGCTAAGTACAGAAAGTACAAGAAGAGGTAAAAGACAGTCCCTGCTCCCAAGGAGCTTACAATTTACTGGGGGAGGTGATATGTAAACAAATAGAGAAATGTCAAGAATTCAAATAGACCATTAGACACACCACATTCCCCCAAATAAATATTCCCCATTCACCTCTCACCTATACCATCTGGGCAATTTGCAGTGATAACATGGTGGGTCATCAAAATCCAGATCTGCTGACCCTTCATGACATGGCTTTAGTCTTTTAGCTTCAGAAAATCATCTCTGGAAAATCTTTGAAAAGCATGCTGTCAAGGAAATCTAGCTCAGAGAGACTGGGGCTAACTCTCAAACACAGGATTACCCATGAGGCTGCTCCTTAAGACTCCCAGGGCAGTTTTGATAGTAGCAGTTTTGTGAACAAGCCTGGAAGGCAGCCTTCCAAATGGCTCAGGAAAAGGAAGCTACTAACCTTCCTCCTCCCACATCTGTCAGGCCTTTCCTAAAACTGGAGAAAAAACCTTCCTCGGTCTCTGGAATCTCAGGTTGTGCTTCTCTTTGTTAAGCTTTATGGAAGCAGCGAGGTGGAGCAGTGGATAGACTCATCTAGAATTCAGATCCAGTCTCCTATGCTTACTAGTTGTATGACCCTGGACAAGTCACTTAACCCTATTTGCCTTTGTTCCTCATCTGTAAAATGAGCTGGAGAGAAAAAAATAACAAACCTCTCCAGGATCTTTGCCAAGGAAAAACAAATGGGGCCATGAAGAATCGGAAATGACTGAACAGCAAATCTTCTGGGACAGAGTGTTCAAACCAAACTGTACTCCTGAGTATTCTTCAGTCTCTCCCTGCACTCTCCCACCTCTGTGAGCTGTTGAGTGGAATGCACTCCTCTCTCGACCGAATTCAAGGGCTATCTCCTCCCCTGATAAAAGCTTCTCCCAATGTCCAGCTAAAAATAATCTCTCCCTCTTTTGCTTTTCTGTTATAACAATAAAGCCTTATCTTGTTCTGTGAGGAAAAGTTGCTTGTTTACATTTCTTTTACTTTTTAACTCTTGAGAGTACATTCGGTATTATTTCCATTTTTGTAGCCTTAGCACCTAAGCACTGTACCAAAGTGGTTACTTAATATGTTCCTGTGGGAGGAGGGTATATATTGTGTTGCCACTGGTTCCTCCATTTGTGTCTTAACATGATTCGCCCCTACTGACTCGATGTGAACGGTGGTTTCTCACAGTAGAGATAAGCATTCTTCCCATATGTTAGGGCACATGACCTTGAGACTCAAGGGCCAATGACTTTGCAGGGGTGGGGAAGCACCTATAGTTTTCTATTCTTGATAGCCTCCTACATCAGCTGGTTGTCTCATATTAATGTTTCATGTGCTAAGGAGGAAAAAGAACGGGAATGACAACATTTTGTCAACCAGTAAACATTAAGTGCCATCTATGTACTAGGTATACTGCTAAGCACTGGGGATATAAAGAAAGGGAAAAGATAATCCTTAATCTCTCTTTTGTTTTTGTAAAAATTTTTTTATTTTAAACTTAAATGCAAAATGAGAAAAGAAAAAAAAAATTGCCATGTACACAGTAGACCATAAGAGAGGATTCAATATAAAACAGTACACTTACATTTCAAGAAAACCTACATAATAAATACTACACATACACATTGTTTTCAAAGCTGTCCAACTTTTCTTTGCTTCCTTGTTGGTTTTCTTTTGTGTGTACATTTTAACTTTACTTTTCCCCTTCTCCATAAAGATAGATACAATTAAGTATGGGTATATGTGTGTATGTATGTAGACATATATATATATACACATGCATACATACATAGACATCTATAAACATACACACATATATACATAGATATTTATAAACATACACACATTATTCATACACATACATGTATGACCATACTATGCTTATTTCCTCCAGCCATCTGTTTCTGTGAAGGTAGATAGCATCTTCCTTCACAGGTCCAAGTCTTTCCATGCTTTTCTAATTCAACCAGTTCATCATTTCCTACACCACAGCAGCATTCCAACCCAAGCACATCCTATCTGAGAGATTGTCTCTATGAAAGTTTTTTTCCCAATTTTCTGTATTCCTTCTGTTCTTGACTACATAGGTTTTAATTACACAAGAAAATTTTAATTTAAAATAATTGAAATTATCCTTTTTATACTTCAACAATGCTCTCACCTTATAAAATAGTTTAAGGTCTAAAATGCTGAATCTACTTCCTTTACATCTTTTTCTCCTGGTTTCTTTGAAGTTTCTGACTTATTCTTCCAAATGAACTTTGCTATTATTTTTCTTAACTCAGTAAAATAATTTTTTAGTAATTTAATTGAGATGACATTCAATAAATAGGTTAGGTAAAATTATCATTTTAAAAAATTGTATTGGTTTTACCTACCTATGAGCAATAAATATTACTTCATTATTGTGCCTTGACTGTGCTATTTCTAACTTACGTCTTGTTTGTGCATAGCTGTTTGCACATTGTGTCCCCTGGTAGACCGTGACTTCCATTTTTTCTTCTACCTCTCTTATATGATTTCTAATCTCCTTTTTGAGCTCTTCCATGACTTCTTTCTGGGCTTGAGTCAACTTCCCATTTTTCTTTGGGGCTTTGCCAGTAGGTGTTTTGACATTGTTGTCCTCTTCTGAGTTTGTGCCTTGGTCTTCCCTGTCACCATAATAATTTTCTATGGTCAGATTCTTCTTTTGTTGGTTTTGTTCATCTTTTGTTGTTGTTCTTGACCTTTTTCTTTCTTTTAAATTTGAGTGCTGTGCCTAGAGTGAAAAGGGTGTTATCTCAGGTTTCTTGTACCAGTGGCTACAGGCCCTGGCTATCTACCAGTGTTGCACTGTTGCCTTGAGACCTCTGGGGACCCTTGCGTCTGGTGCTGTGCTACCTCTCACTATTTCTCTCACCAGATGTCTGCATTCACTGCGCTCACATACTCACAGCTGTGCTTGCTGCCCCTTGACAGTGGAAGCTCCTTCAATCTTTTCCTGCTCAGCTGTCATATCCTCACACTGTGGAGAATAAATTAGAAATAATAAGAGTCAAGGCACTGTAATTAAAAGGGGTTGGGAAAGGCTTCTTGTAGAATATTAGATCTTACCTGGAATTTGAAGAAAACCAAGAGGCAGAGATGAAGAAAGAGGGCATTTAAGGCATGAGTAACAACCAGTGAAAATGCCCCAAGTTAGGAGGTGAATTTTCTTGTTCAAAGACCAGCAAGAAGGCCAGTGTCACTGAATCACAAAGTTTGGTAAGGAATGGGGGTAGAAGATGTAAGAAAATTTGAAACGTAGGGAGAAACTATGTTCTTAAGGACTTCAAATGCCAAATGGAGAATTTTATATTAAATCCTAGAGATGAAAGGGAGCCACTGGAGTTTATTTAGTATAGAGAGTGATATGGTCAGATCTGCATTTTAGGAAGATCATTTTGACAGCTAAGTGAAGAATGGGATGGAATGGAAGGAGACCAATCAAAAGGCCCCTGTGTGATGAGGCATGAGGTGGTCCAAGGAGAAAAGTCATATATGAGAAGTATTATGAAGGCTAAATCTATAGGCTTTAGGAACAGGCTTGGATGTGGGGGAGGCTGTGAATCTGGTTGACTGGGTGGTGGTGGTACCTTGGACAGTAACAGGGAGGAGAGAATCTAGGGTGAAAGATAATTTGTTCAGCTTTGGAAATGTGAAGTTTAAAATGTCTTATGAGACATTTAGTTTGAGGTGTCCAAGAGAAAAATGTGGACCAGAAATGTGAGACCAGAGATCAGCAGAGATGTTAGGGCTGGATAAATAAAAATCATCAGCATAGAGATGATAATTGAGCTTAGCATAATGCCTGGAATGTAGTAGGTGCTTAATAAATGTTTACTGAATTGAATCCCTGAGAATTGATGAGATCAGAGTTAAATAGTATAGGAGAAAAAGAGAAGAGGGCCTATTTAGAACCCTGTGGTATACTCACAGTTAGTGAGAGTATCCTAGAAGAAGATCCACCAAAGGATATTGAGAAGAAATGGTCAGATAGTTAGAAGAAGAACCAAGAGAATAGTGTCACAGATACCTAGATGGAAGGGAGTATCAAGTAAAAGGAGTTGGTGGACAATGTCAAAGGCTGAAGAGGGGTCAAGGACAATGAGGATTGAGGAAAGGCCATTCAATTTGGCAAATAAGAAATTGCTGGCTAATAAAGAGAACATTTTTGGTAATGAGAGTAATGATGAAATACCAGAGGTTGTGCTTCTATCCGAAAGGCTAGGGGACCTCAAGAAGAGACTTGGGTTTATATACTCCAGGGTTCAATCCTAGAAGTTCTCACTTCAAAGAGAGGATTTTGATTTTTCTCTTTCCTATTCTACTACTTTTTTTCTCAGTCATTTTCTTCAGTTGTGTCCTCCTCTCAGTGACTCCATTTGGAGTTTTCTTGGCAGAAATACTGGAGGGGTTCACCATTTACTTCTCCAGATAATTTTATAGATGAGAAAACTGAAGCAAACAGGGTTAAGTGACTTACCCAGGGTCACACAGCTAGTAAGTGTCTTGAGGTCAGATTGGTATTTAGGAAGAACTGCAGGCCTGGCAGTCTGTCCACTGTGCCACCTATGTGCATTCTGGTAAAACTCCAGGGAAATCTCTAAAACAAAGCTTACATATGGCACACCTCTAGGGCTCCACAAAATGTGGAGAATAATTTTAGAATAATTCAGATAAATAATATAATAACAAAATAGAAACAGAATATAATGTAGTGCATATGACATAATGTATAAATATAATAATAAAATATAAAGAAAAATAAATTTAGAATACTCTGAGTGAGAATAATTTTAGGAAAGGTAGTTAATGTGCAATATGTGAATTGACTATGGGACTACTGCTTATTTCTTTCACCACAGAAAAATGCTTTAGCTGCAAAAGACTCATTAACAAATACAGAAGACATCAAATTTCTCATAAAAAGTTCTCCAAGTCCGATGCATACATCATGTTCTACCCAGAAGCTAGAGATCTTTTGTTTGTGAGATTGCTAGTTATTACAAATTCACCTCAGACTTGTACTGCCTGGCCAACTCACGAAGTCCAGATGTCCTGGCCAACTAGGACAGGCCTTTCTTTCTTCCTTCAGAAAAAGGGTAGTACTAGGAGTGGTCATGTTCTTCTCTAAGAAGTATACTTTTAAGGAAATCTTCCTCTCTCTGGTTGTCTGAGACCCAAATCTCTAACTCAGGAACTCTCAACCCGTGAAATAACCAACAAGGCTAGAAACATTTCCCTTTTCCTATGATCATTAGTCACTGATCCATATTTAGGAAAGGAAACAGCAGCAAACCAGGACCTGAAGCCCAACCTCAGATCCAATTAAGCAAGTCTGATTCTATGTCCTTCTGTTGGAAGCCATCATTACCACTGATGTGGGGGAAGGAGGAAAGAGAGAGAAATCTCCTTACCTTACTGGGAAGTGCTAGAATTCCAAAAAGAAAAGGGCCAAGTTTGTTAAGGTGGTTATTGTATGTCACAAATGAGGTTTGGACAAGAGTGATCCTCCTGATGTTCAGTCACCAATTATCTTCACTGTAACCCCTAGTCACTAGGGATCAATCAAAAAGTCCCTATGTCATTTCATAAAGGAGCCAGGGAACTGGAGGGAGCTCAGTCCAGCAAATCAGAGATTACCCCATGGATCTAGCTACATAATAAAGGAATCTTATGTTTGAAATTCATGTAAGATATACCTAGAATACTTTTTGGTCTCCTTAAAGAGAAGGATAAATTTTATATGTATATGGCTAAGCCATTACAAGGTATTTGCACTTTTTCTTTTATTTGAATTAAAACATTTTATACCAACTCAGTGGATATGTGAGATGAAATACAAAAAGGGGACAAATATTGTGGTGAAGTAGCAGAATGAGAAATAACCCTACAAAAATTACCATCCTGTCTGGTTAATAAACCCAGTAGGCAGAAGAAGAAAGAGAAATTCTACCCAAAATAACTATGAATACTAAAATGTACATAACATACCCTTTGACCCAGTAATACCACTAGGTTTTACTAGGCCCTATATCTTTAAACTCTCTGTAGCAGTTCTCTTTCCTCCTCTGCTGTCATATTCTTTTCTTCTCTAACCTCCTGATTTCTACATCTTCACATACCTTTTTTCCCTTTTCTTTTTGTCTTGAAACGCATCTTCCTTTTTTGAGGATTGTAAACTTGCATTACAATCACCATGGAGATAGAGACACGTTCCCAGAACCCACCAGCACTGATGTGGCATTTTATCACAATAATACTATGAGAGATTTGACCACAGGATCAATAAACAAGAATGAAAGCTGAATGAAGACTGAGTATAGGCAAAGTATATATAGCCTGTTGGCCATATGCCTATACTTTGGTTATGGGTTGAGATATTCTACAAAATGAATCAGGAAGGAAGGAAAAGAGGGAAGGAGGAAAGCAGGCATTTTTCATGTGTTTACTATGTGCCAGGCCCTGTGCTAAAAAATAAGGATACAAATAGAAGCAAAAAGAATGGCCTTTTGGACCCTTCCACAAAGTGGAGGCTCCAGGAGGAATTCACCAATGAGAAGGCTGTAGGAGCGGTTGTTATTGTAGGGCAGGGAAGCCCCAGGTAATGAGGGAAGTTCCAGGCTGAGCCAGTAGTAAAGAAGTTATGGTGTTGAAATGCAGAGAAAGTCAGGAACAAGGTCAGGGAGGGAATGAATGAATCAGTCCTACATTTTCAACTCTGTAAGTTCCACTATGGGGTTTTTTTTCTCTTCCAAATTCTTTGCTACAAGGGATTGTTCTCTGGGTAGGGAAGTAGGGAGAGATATATTTGGAAATGAAAATGTTATAAAAACAAGGCAGAGATTAGGAAAGAAATATAGGGAACTGCAAGTTGGGGAAATTCCCCATAGCAATGCAAACTAGCATCCTCTCTGCAACTATTAGAAAATTACCTAGGACATTGAGAGGCTGTGACTTTCCCAAGTTACATAGCTAGTATGTGTCAGAGGCAGCACAAGAATCTTGACCTTCTGGGTTCTGAAACCAGCTCTCCCTGTGCCATAATACCTCAATGTAAAAATAAATGATATGTATTAATTTTATAAAAAATTCTGTAAGTTCCAAATTATGTCATTAAAATAATTAATACCTGAATGTGTATGCTGCTTGTACTGCCCTCTTACCTTGTTATATCTTACTTACTCTGGCTATTTTTTTTAAATATAAATTTATTTATTTAACTTTTTACATTCATTTTCACAAAATTTTGGGTTCCAAATTTTCTCTCCTTTTATCCCCTCCCCCCATCCCAATACACCGAGCATTCTAATTTTCCCTATCACCAATCTGCCCTCTCTTCTATCATCCCTCCCTTCTCTTGTCCCCATCTTCTCTTTGGTCCTGTAGGGCCAGATGACTTTCTATTCCCCATTAACTCTATTTCTTATTTCCTAGTAGCAACAACAATACTAAACAGTTGTTCCTAAAACTTTGAGTTCCAAATTCTCCCCATCCCTCCCTCCCCACCCATTCCCTTTGGGAAGGCAGGCAATTCAATATAGGCCCTATCTGTGTAGTTTTGCAAATTACTTCCATAATAGTCATGTTGTGTAAGACTAACTGTATTTCCCTCCATCCTAACCTGCCCCCCATTGTTTCTATTCTGTCTTTTGATCCTGTCCCTCCCCAAGTGTTGACTTCAAATTGCTCCCTTCTCCCATTGCCCTCCCTTGTATCATCCCTCCCTCCCTGCTTATCTCCTTCTCCCCCACTTTCCTGTATTGTAAGATAGGTTTTCATACCAAAATGAGTATGCATTTTATTCCTTCCTTTAGTCAAATGTGATGAGGGTAAACTTCTTGGTTTTTTTTTCTCAACTCTCCTCTTTTTCCCTCCACTAAAAAGTCTCCTGCTTGCCTCTTGAATGACATATAATTTACCCCATTCCATTTCACCCTCTTTCCTCCCACTACATTTCTCTCTCACCATTTACCTTAATTTCTTTGAAGATATGGTCCCATCCTATTCAATTCACTCTGTGCTCTCTGTCTCTGTATGTGTGGGCATGTGTGTATGTGTGTGTGCGTGCACGCATGTACATGTATGTGTGTGTGTATGTGTGTGTGTGGTCCCACCAACTACCCAGATACTGAAAAGTTTTAAGAGTTACAAATATTGTCTTTCCATGTAGGAATGTAAACAGTTCACTTTTGGTAAGTCCCTTATGACTTCTCTTTGCTGTTTACTTTTTCATGCTTCTTCTCATTCTTGTGTTTGAAAGTCAAATTTTCTTTTCAGCTCTAGTCTTTTCATCAAGAAGGCTTGAAAGTCCTCTGTTTCATTGAAAGACCATATTTTCCCCTGAAGTCTTATACTCGGTTTTGCTGGGTAGGTGATTCTTGGTTTGAGTCCTAGTTCCTTTGCCTTCTGGAATATCCTATTCCACGCCCTTCGATCCCTTAATGTAGAAGCTGCTAGATCTTGAGTTATCCTGATTGTATTTCCACAGTACTGGAATTGTTTCTTTCTAGCTGCTTGCAGTATTTTCTCCTTGACCTGGGAATCCTGGAATTTGGCCACAATGTTCCTAGGAGTTTCTCTTTTTGGATCTCTTTCAGGTGGTGATCAATGGATTCTTTCAATACTTATTTTGCCCTCTGGTTGTAGAATATCAGGGCAGTTTTCCTCGATAATTTCATGGAAGATGATGTCTAGGCTCTTTTTGTGATCATAACTTTCAGATAGTCCCATAATTTTTAAATTGTCTCTCCTGGATCTATTTTCCAGGTCAGTTGTTTTTCCAATGAGATATTTCACATTCTCTTCCATTTTTTCATTCTTTTGGTTTTGTTTTATGATTTCTTGGTTTCTCAGAAAGTCATTAGACTCCATCTGTTCCATTCTAATCTTGAGAGAACTATTATCTTCAGTGAGCTTTTGAACCTCTTTTTCCATTTGGCTAATTCTGCTTTTGAAAGCATTCTTCTCCTCACTGGCTTTTTGAACCTCTTTTGCCAGTTGGGTTAGCCTATTTTTCAAGGTGTTATTTTCTTCAGCATTTTTCTGGGTCTCCTTTACCAAGGTATTGACCCGTTTTTCATACTTTTCTTGCATCTCTCTCATTTCTCTTCCCAGTTTTTCCTCCACCTGTCTAACTTGATTTTCAAAATCCTTTTTGAGCTCTTCCATGGCCTGAGCCCACTGGACATCCACCTGGGATGTCTGGGATACAGAGGCCCTGACCTCCACATCTTTCCCTGATGGTAGGAATTGTTCCTCGTCATCAGAATTGAAAGGCGGGAACATCTGTACCCATCAAAGTAGCTTTCTATAGTCTTATTTTTCTTCCCTTTTCTGGGCATTTTTCCAGCCAGTTACTTGACTTCTGAGATTCCTCTGCAACCCCGCCTAGATCCACCCAGCTAGGGCTTGGGCTCTGAGATTCAAATGGGCTTTCCGAGGTGGCTGTGGCTGCTATTCAATGTGAGCTTAAGTTCTGGTGCTTGGGTGGGGGCAGGGCCATCTCCCAGGCTCAGTTCCCTCAGGGGGTTTACGCAGAGACCTTCGGTAATGGCCCTGAACTTCTGCCTGCTGCTCCGGGAGTCCCGAGCCATAGCCGCTGCCTCTGCCGCTACCTCTACCGCTGCCTCTGCTGCTGCCTCCCGAGGGGGCCCGAGTCACGGAGACACCCCACTCCCCCTCAGCCAGCCCAGAAGTCTCTCTCACTGACCTGTAGCACCTGTGGGTGGAGGGACCTTCGTGGCCACCGGAGGTTCTGTCCCTGAAGCTTGCTTGGATCTGCTCCTCTGGGGCCACACGGCCAGGGCAGCACAGGGATGGGCTCTGCTGTCCGGAGTGTGACGGACCCCTGGGGACGGCTCTCCAGGGCTCTCTGGAATGGAAATATTTTCCACTGTGTTTCTGCATGCCTTGCAGTGCTCCAGAATTTGTGGGGAGTTCTTTTTGCAGGAAATATATGGGCTGTGGATTTGGAGCTAGCATACGTGAGTCTTTCTACTCTGCCATCTTGGCTCCTCCCCTCCTTACTCTGGCTATTACAAAATGAAAATGATAACCTAATATAGTAGAGGGCTAGATTTAGAGTTATATAATAACACAGGTTCAAGTCTCACCTCTGGCACTTATAAACTGTGACCACAACCAAATCATTTAGCCTGGAAAGTAATTGAACCTGTTTGTTTCATTTTCCTCATCTGTAAAATAGAGATAATTTATCTCATGTAGATGTTATAAGGAAAGAGCTTTGTGAAAATAGTACTCCTTATCCATCAATTGTAAATGACCAAACAAAGTATAGTATTTGAATATATTGGTGCATTATTTGGATAAGAAATGACAAAAGTGATGGCTTCAGAGAAACCTGAAAAACTTGTATTAACTGGTACAGAATAAAGTGAGAAAAACCAGGAAAACAATACTAGGATGACAACTTTGTTAAAAGAATTTTGAAAGAATTAAGAACTCCAATCAAGGCAATGATCAACCACTATTTCAGAAGACCAGTGAAGAAGAATACCACTCACTGCCTTTGACACTAAATATGCAGAATGAGAAACACCTTTTTAGACATAGCCAATATGAGAATTAGTTTTGCTTGATTATACATATTTGTTACAAAGATTTTCTTGTTCTTTTTTGAGAAAAAGGGGGAGAAAGTAAGTGCTGATTAGCTGAAAAAAAATTTTTTTTAATTTAAAAATATTGTACTCACATTGAGAGGTTGGCCCCCAAGGGTGCAACATGAGGTTCCAGGGGTAAGTGAGTGATTGCTCCTAATATTATAGCTCATGGGTCTTTGCCATGGTGTTTCCCATCAACATTTAACCAATATTTGAGTGTGTGTGTGTATATATATATATAAAACCTATTTGAGTATAAGTTTTAGACAGGGTATTCACTCATACTAATAACAATAGTTACAAAGAATTTCCAAAATCTGGAGCACACTTTCCCATTGTCACACACAGAGTTCATGATGAGGGTTGAGGAGTAGGGGGGGGTGGGAAGTGGGTATATATCTCTCAAAGTAATGGTAATAAGTCACATATATAAGGAACACATGGGGCAAAGGCAGTTCTCAGCAGAGCCTCAGGGTCTTTCCTTTCTCTAGAGAGTCCACATGAAGGTTGCTGTGGGGATGAATGAGTTGCTCTGTTGTTTGAGATTCTTTCTTCAAAGGGCATGGCATCTCTGTTAGGTCAATCCTCTGCTGGGATAGACACTAGCAGCTCTAGATTTACTTAGGCAGGTTGTTTGATCACTGGGCTGACCCTTCACAAGATGGGGCATCTCTGGTAGAGGAATCAATCTGATGAATTTCCGGGGCTCCATCTTTGATGGGTAGCCGTGAGTTTCACCACTTCCAGCCTAAACTTCCATGAGACTTACACAGATCAGGCTTAGTCTTGGAGGATCCTGACCCTGAAGAGAGAAAATCAAGTTCATTTATGAAAATCTCTAGTTTATTTTTGCCTCCACCTCAGAATTCCATGAAAAGTTTCTTAAACAAAGCTTAAGTCTAAGGTCTTTCCTAAAAGGGTCAATTTCAAAAAGTATTCTCAATGCCCAAAGTAGATATCAGATGTAAGACCTTTATTTCCTTCACTACAAAAGAAATACTTAGAACACAAAAACCTCATAAGCCGGCATTGAGAAATACTAAAAACATGGAATGGTAATCTATAGCACCTATTATACTCTCCGTGGAGGTGAAGTCAACTTTGTAGGACTGCTCAATAGGTATTTCATATTTATCTCAGGTCTATACTGTCTAAATAACTCATAAGTCCAGAAATTCTGATCAATCAAGGCAATGCTTGTTAAAAGTTTTCAGTGGTAGAATTCTCTTGGAAGAGTTATCTCTTCCCAGAATCTATTGAAGAAATCATCTTCTGCTTAACAACCAGCACCCATTCTCAAACTCAGAGGTAGCCAGCAGGTCTGGAAATATTCATTTCTCAGAACTACTATTTGTGACCAGGGCTTAGGGAAAGAAATACAAAACAGAAGATCCAGGTAGACACTTGATTGAGGTCCAGTCTCAGGGACACCTAGGTAGGCACATATTCTCACCGACATATTTTTGTAACTGCCATAGCTGATAGGAAAGGAAGGACAAGTCCTTCCTCCCCTCACTGCCTCTATACCCCCACCCATGAAAGTCCAAAGTAACATTGACTGGGTTCCTCCAAAAAAAACCTTCTCAAAAGAGACTAGAAACTCTATTTTCTCAATCCTTATGTCCATTATTCTTATAGGTCTTTCTGGCTCAATCATTTATGATGTAGACTCTAGTTGCAGAGACACATGAGGACCAACTAAGACCCTCTGGTCATACACACCCTCAGGTAGACACCAACACATGTCCTTCCTCACTGAGCCAAAGTAAATATGCCTAACTCCATAGGAATTACAGCTCTTGCTACATCAGCATTCCACCTCTGCCCACCTCAGCAGCACTAATTGAAATTCAACCTACATTTATTAAACACTTGTTCTGCTCAATGAACAATGCTGATACATCCTTGTGATACATTCTAGCTTAGAAGTTGAAGCCACAAGGAAGAACCCTCAGCTTCCAAACTCCTTCAACAATGTCCCCAGACCTCTTAATTTCTTATTTCTTTCCCACAGTATTACCCTATGCCATATCCTTTTTCTTCTAATGTCCCTCCTTCCCCAATCCCCTCCCCAAGATAGCAAACAATCTGATATAGGCTATGCATATACAATCATATTAAATGTATTTCCACATTAGTCATATTGTGAGAGAAAAAATAGAACAAAAGGAAAGAACCATGAAAAAGATGAACAAAAAAATGAAAATAGTATGCTTCAATTTGCATTTGGATTCAATAGTTCTTTCTCTGGATGTGGATAACATCATCAGTCATGAGTCTTTGGGAATTGTCTTGTATCATTGTATTCCTGAAGACAACTAAATCAAGTGCTTGGACAATTAGGCATGAGGGGCATCAAGGCTGAGTCTGTGTTGCTGAAGCCATCACACCACCACCACTAAACACTAAAGACCCCCAAAGTGGCAATCCTGTATCTCTCCTCCTCCAGTAGGGCCTGGAGTCTTTTCTTTTGGACATGGGAGGAAAGTACCTTTTACCTGCTTGGTTTTAAATGTTTACTTTGTCTTTATGAACTGTCATAGCCTGGCAGTTGACTAGTCCTACTTGTACGTACTGGGAATACAACGCAGGAGGAAACAACTGAAAGGAAACATCCCCGGAGAAGACAGACATTGTTACAGAAGCTTCTCTTTGGCTGGGAACTTTGGGCTAACAAAAAGATAAAGAGAATTACAGATCTTTTCCTACCACTTCCCTAGAAAAAGAGTGTTTGTCATTGGAAAACTCTTCTCAGTAATGAGTTAATGTGGGGCAAGGGGGTGGGGAATAAGAGTGGTTAAACAACCCTAATTACCATCAATTTAACACCACTAAACTCAGCAGCATCCTCATCATCCTCACCCACATTTATATAACGCTGTGTGCTAGACACTGTGTTAAGTGCTTTATAGACATCATCTTCATTTGATGCTCACAACAACCCTGAGAGGCAGGTGCTATTATGGTCCCTATTTTATAGATGAAGAAACTGAGGCAAACAGAGGTTAAGTAACTTGCCCAGGGTCACACAGCTGGTAAGTGTCTGAGGTCAGATTTAAACTCAAGTCTACCTGACTCCAGGCCTGGTTCTCTATCCATTGCCTCATATTTTCTCTCTTCTTCTCCCTATACCTTTACCTTCCCAATGCCTTTACCTTTACCTTTGCCTTACCCCAAATCCTTTCTCTGAGGTGGCATTCAGATTTCCCTCCCCATTCATTTCTCCCTTCCTCATCTGTTTTCTCATTTTTTTCCCATCATTTCTGCCTTAAATACCCACTCTCCCATTTTTTAGCTCACAAGCCTACATCAGGTTGAAAGTCACTTGTGCTAAGAGAAAGAAGGTCAGATGATGCAGGATGGGGGGCCAAAAAGAGAACATGCAGGAGGAAATCAAATTTGTCTTTATCTCAGGACCTGGTCAGTAACAATCTATGTCCCAAATCCCTGTACCTGAGAAAATCATTTTTCTTTAAGCTCAGGAATGTGATGAAGTGTTCTTCTTGGGTAATAGAGGATTCTTCTTAGTTCACTCGGGTATATGTCATTTTAGAATTAGATCATCAATTCCCATCTATTTTCAATCCATGCCAGGTTTCATCATGCTGACTCAGTGCTATGGCTTCAGACCTCATCATTCAACTGAAACTGTTCTCTCCAAAGTTAGTAACAATTGCCAAATCTAGTGGCTTTTTTCAGTTCTCATTCTTCTTGACCTTTCTCATCTTTGAAGCTACCTATCACCCTCTTCTTCTTGATACTCTCTTCTCTTTAAATTCTCCTGGTTCTCTTTCTTCCTATTTCATTGCTCCTTCCCTTTTTCTAATTCTTCATTCAAGTCATACATGCTAACCGTGAGTGCTCATAGAGGTCTACTCTGGTTCTTCTTCTATACTGTTTCGTTTGGCGATCTCATAGACTATCATGATTTCAATGATCGTTTCTATATTGATGTTTCTCAGATATACTTATTTATCCCTTACCTCTACTGACTGCCCAATCTAGCATTTCAAAATGCCTATTGGATATCACAAACTGGATGTACCACAGGCATCTTAAACTCAACATATCCAAAACTGAACTCATTATTCTTCCCCCGAAACTTCCCCCTTCCTAAGTTCCCCATGACTGTTGAGGTTACCACCATCCTTCCAGTCACCCGCCTTCATGATTTGGATGTCACCCTCCATTCCTCACTCTTCCTCCTCCCAAACCCATATCCAATCTATTACCAAGGCTTATCAGTTCTACCTTTGTAATATCTCTCTCATATGTCCCCTTCTTTCCTCTGACACTGCTACCACCTTCATCTGAAGACCATCATCTCATGCCTAGACTGCTCTAATAGCTGTTGGTTGATCTGCCTACCACAGATCTCTCCCTACTCCAGTCAATTCTCCACTTTGAGGTCAAAGTGATCTTCCTAAAGCACAGGTCACACCATGTCACTCCTATACTCAATAAACTCCAGTAGTTCCCTATCATTTCTAGGATAAAATATAAAATTTCAGTAACACTGGTCTTCTTATTCCTTCAACAAGATACTATATCTCCCTGCTCCAGGCATTTTCATTGGCTATCCCTCATGCTTGGAATTCTCTTCCTCTTTATCTCTGCTTCCTGACTTCCCTGGCTTGCTTCAGGTCTCAGTCAAAAACCAGTCTTCTGTTAGGGTGTCCAGGCCGAGCCCTCAGACCAACAGACTTTATCTGACCAGCAGTGCCTGTTGGCCTTGGTGGAGAGAGCTGTAAGCAATGACTGAGGCGGGAGATGAGATAGTGAGCAAGTCCGTTTATTGTAACAGCAAGCAGTGCTTTTGTCTCTTTCCCTACACTAGAGCCTTTAGTGGACCTATCAGCTAATAGTTTGCCCTAATAAGAAAATCCCTATAGTTTGTACCAGGACTGCCATGTAGCCCCTAGTTAGCAAAACATCTTGAGCCTTCTTTGTTCTCCCAAAGTCCAGGAAATAGCCTTGAGCAAACAGGGGCGGAACCCTTCCTCCCAGCGCCATCTTGTTCATGCCTTACCAGTCTCCCCTCAGTTTACCTGAGTCGTGACCAGTGAATGCCATCCAAGAGGCAGGGGTTGGCAATTCCCTTACAGTCTTCTACAAGCAATCTTTTTAAACTCCCTTTAACTCTATGCCTTCTCTCTGTTATTTCCAATTTACCTGTTATATAGTTTGTTTGTACTTACTTCTTTGTATATCGTCTTCTGCTTTACTCTGTAAGCTCCACGAGAAACTGCCTTTTGTTCTTATCTCTAGCACTCAGTACATTGTCTGGCACATACAAGGCACTTAACAAATGTTTATCAACTGAGGGGCTGATCAGGAAACAAAACCTCTCCTTGGCAAAAATCAGACTTCTGTCAAATTTGTTTTCTAAGTCTAAAGACTCCCTTTTATTATGTGTAAAAGGAATGGGGTATCCCCACATGTAAGGGGGATTGGTCGTGCTGGTACAGGTAGTATTCTTTGGTAGTGATGTGCCTGCTGTTTTTATGGCTACTTGAAAAGGAAAGACAGGTAGGTAGATATCAGTGTCATAGTGGTGGGGATAACTTACTTGGGGCATATTGTCTGCATAAACTCCAAGCTGGAGCTACCCATCCAGAACTCTTTCAATAGCTCAAAAAGAGCCTAATCTAGGTCTCTGTGCATGTACCCCAAAGCACTCCCCACCCAGGTTCCTTGCAGTACTTGCCTGGGTTCCTATCTCCTAAAGCTTAAAATGTGAAAGCATTGTAGTGGGAAGTTAATCAGGCAATTCCTGATCAACTGAATATTCCAATCCACTTGATAAAATTACAGGGCATCAATCTGTGGGGAAAAAAATGGCACCTGGTATAGAGCTGGGCCTGTGCTCTGGCTCTTTTCTGAGTGCCTTGTACCTTGTTGGGATGACCTAACAACTTCATATTGATCCCCTTAAGTGGGGAAGAGGGTATTGTGTCAAAGGTGATTGGACACAGTGAATCAAAAGTCAAGATGGACTCTGGTTGGGTTTTTGATTGATAACACTTGATGGAACAGCACCCTCTCCTCTCATCTTAGTGGCAGAATACTGGTGTGATGGAACGGCATTTTTCCTCCTCAGAAGCTGGAGATCAGGCAAGAGATGATATGGGGAACCATAGCAATGTACCCTCTTCTTGTCTTCCTTTTGGGAGCCTGGCTTTTACATACGCATTACCTCACCATTTGATTTCTAGAAAGGGAGATGAGGGCATTTGCCCTCCCCAGCCAGCAATAATGGCAACAATACTGGCAGATAGTTGCTTTTATTATCCCCATTTTACAGTTGAAGAACATGAGGCAGACAGAGGTTAAGTGACTTGCCCAGGGACACAGGTAATGTCTGAGGCTGGATTTGAACTCAGGTATTCCTGAATCTAGGTCTAATGCTACAGCCACTGCACCACCTACCTATTGTAGCCCCAAAAGCAAAGCATGGGATAGAGCATACATTAGGACTGATACAAAGTCCCAATTCAAAAGTTAAACTTAACTAAAATTGGATAGATGATTATTAAAAGCAAGTGATAAGAAACAGAAATTTCATATGAAAGTTTTATATGGAATCCTCTTTTAGTGTTCCATCATGTATGTAGAATTTCTTTGTATGTTTACACTTAAAATTTTTTAAATATTTTAAGAGGTCATACTAGAGAAGCAGTGTAGTATTACTGTGATTGTTTAGTCATTTCAGTCGTGTCTGATTCTACATGACCCCATTTGAGATTTTCTTGGCATTGATACTGGAGTGGTTTGCCATCTTCTTCTCCTGCTTATTTTACACTTGAGGGAACTAAGGCAAACAGGATTAAGTGGCTTACTCAAGATCAGACACAGCTAACAAGTATCTGAGGTCAAATCTGAACTCAGGTATTCTTGACAGCAGGTCCAGCACTCTATCCACTACATCACCTAGCTGACAGTGAATAGGAATTCTGCATTTGGAATGAGGAAGAAGACTCAGAGTCAGATACCATCTCAGATACTTCCTAACTGTGTGACCCCGGGAACGTAGTTTATTAACTCAGTGTTTCAGTTCCCTCAACTGTAATATAGGGAGGTTGAACCCAGTGACCTCTAAGGCTCCTTCCACGTCTGAATCTATGGCTAAGTAATTTCCATTTTTTGCAGGATTATTAGATCAGGGGAGCTTTTGGGGGGGGTACTAATTTTTTTACTTTTCAAAAAATGATTTATTTTTAGTTTTCCACATTCACTTCCATAAGATTTTGGGTTCCAAATTTCCCCCCATCTCTCCACTCCTCCCATCCCAAGATAGTATGAAATTTGATATAGACTCTACATATACATTCATATTGAACCTATTTTCACATTAGTCATTCTGTAAAGAAGAATTAGAACCAATGGAAGAAACAATGAGAAAGAAGAAACAAACCAAGAGAGAGAGCAAAAGATATGCTTCAATCTGCATTCAGACTCCACAGTTCTTTTTCTGGACGTGGACAGCATTTTCTATCATGAGTCCTTTGGAGTTGTCTTGGAATCTTGCATGGCTAAGAAGAGATGAAAGTCTATCAAAATCAGTCATGGCACATTGTGGCTGTTACTGCGTACAGTGTTCTGGTTCTGCTTACTTCATTCAGCATCAGTTCATTTAAGTCTTTCCAGAGTTTTCCGAAATCTGCCTGCTCATCATTTCTTAAAGCACAATAGTATTCCATTATATTCATATACCACAACTTGTTCAGTCATTCCTCAATTGATGGGCATTCCCTCAATTTCCAATTCTTTGCCACCACAAAAAGAGCTGCTACAAATATTTTTGTACATGCAGGTTCTTTTCCCATTTGTATGATCTCTTTGGGGTACAGACCTAGAAGTGGTATTGCTGGATCAAAGGGTATGCACAGTTTGTACCTCAGAATTGTTCTGATTTGCATCTCTCTAATCAATAGTGATTTAGAGCATTTTTTCATATGACTACAAATAGCTTTAAATTTCTTCATCTGAAAACTGCCTGTTCATATCCTTTGACTATTTATCAATTGGGGAATGACTGGCATTTTTATAAATTTGACTCAGTTCTCTCTATATTTTAGAAATGAAGTCTTTGTCAGAGCCACTGGTTGTAAAAATTCTTTCCCAGTTTTCTGCTTCCCTTCTAATCTTTGGTTACATTGGCTTTGTTTGTGTAAAAACTTTTCAATTTAATGTAATCAAAATTATCCATTTTGCATTTTATAATGTTTTCTATCTTTTGTTTTGTCATAAATTTTTATTTTCTCCATAAATCTGACAGGTAAGCTATTCCTTGCTCTCCCAGCTTCCTTATAGTATCAGCCTTTATATCTAAATCGTGTACCCATTTTGACTTTATTTTGGTAGTGTAAGATGTCTATGATGGTCTATGCCTAGTTTCTGCCATATTATTTTCAGTTTTCCTAGCAGTTTTTGTTAAATAGTGAATTCTTATCCCAGAAGCTGGAGTCTTTGGGGTTAGCAAATAGTAGATTACCATAGCCACTGACTATTGTGTCTTGTGTACCTAACCTGTTCTACTGATCCACCACTCTACTCCTTAGCCAGTACTAAGTAGTTTTGATGATTGCTGCTTTATATTACAATTTAAGGTCTGGTATGGCTAGGCCACATTCCCTAGCATTTCTTTTCATTAATTTCCTTGATATTCTGCAGCTTTTTTTCTTCCAGATAGATTGTGTTATTATTTTTTCTAACTCTATAAATTTTTTTTTGGTATTTTGATTGGTATGGCACTGAATAAGTAAATTAATTTAGGTACAATTGTCATTTTTATTATATTAGCTCCGCCTACCCGTGAACAACTGATGTTTTCCCAGTTATTTAGATCTGACTTCATTTATGTAAAATATGTTTTGTAATTGTGTTCACATAGTTCTTGGGTTTGTTTTGGCAGCTAGACTCCCAAATATTTTATAATATCTATAGTAACTTTAAATGAAATTTCTCTTTCTATCTCTTGCTGTTGGGCCAATGATTGCCCAATGATTTATGTGGGCTTATTTTATATTCTGTAATTCTGCTAAAGTGTTTATTATTTCAAGTAGCTTTTTGCTTGATTCTCTAGGATTCTCTAAGTATATCATCATATTGTCTGCAAAGAGTGAGGAGTTTCTTAACTAATAAGAGGACACTGTCTACAGCAGAAATCAGAAACATATACTCCAGATAGAGATGGATATGTAGAGACAGGGCTTTAGAGAAGAAGTGACTTCTTGGAGTAGGAATCCCAGAGGCAGAAAAGAAGGCTAGTTATAGATTCAACAGAGTGTTCTCCCTGGAAATAGAGAGTTATATGGAAGAGAGGAGCACACCCCAAAACCCTGGCTGAGATGTTGTGGGAGTGTGAAGGGAGTAGAGCTTCTTGTTTGTTTTTTAGAACTCCATTAAGTGAGAAAAAACTTCCAGGTCCTGCAGTTCCAAAGTTCAATTGTCCCTAGGGCAAGTATTTCTAAGGTGTGTACCTCACTTCTGTCTGTTATACTCTTAAATGTGAGTCTCCTCTTTCCATGATTGGCAAATCTGTAGGAGAGCATGCCTCAGATTTATGGGAATGGGAGGAATGTTTTGTAGCTACTCTTTTTACTATGTCATCTAAATAAATGCCTTTGCTAAGAGCTAACTGTATCTACCAGCAGATTGATAAAGGAGATAAAGATAAAGGATAAAGGAGCACCCGCAGAGGGGCTCAAGTGCTCTAGCATTAGAAGTGCATACCCACAAGAAAATCCTAGACACTGGAGGGTAGCAGCAGCTCGACATACTTTCAAATTGAATCTGCATTATTAATAGTTTTTTCCATCACTTTCTTAAATCTACCAGAGGTAGGGAACCTGTGACCTTGGGGCCAAATTGTTCCTCCAGGTCCTCAAGTGCAGCCCTTTGACTGAATCCAAACTTCACAGAACAAATCCCCTTGATCAAAGGACTTGTTCTATAAAACTTGGACTCAGGCAAAAGGCCACACCCAAGAACCCAGAAGGTCACATGTGGCCCAGAGGTCGCAGGTTCCTTACAATAAACAATAAATCAAGCCCTAATTTGTGGCATTTGGTGGGTTCTGATGCTGATGTCAAAAATTTAACTACTATTTCCCTGGTACAAGCTGACTCCAGCATGCTGTGGGTAGTAGCCACCCTCTGGAGACCCAAACTATGAATGCTGAGATAAGAAGATAGCCCAGAAGGAGGGCTACCTGAATTTGCCTCAAGTACAGTTTCCTTCGTTCTTCCTAGTTAGGCCCTCTGGAACCCAACAGAATTTGCAGATCCCTGTCAAACAATAGGAGATAGTGATAGGGAAGGTGGAAAAGATGGTATTGGATGCTAACTGAAAATGGAATGGTCCTTAGAAGGTTATATTTTTCCCTAAGCCCTAATCTCAGTTTATTTTCTACATAATCATTATAATAGCTAGCATTTATATAGTGCCAACTATATGCCAAGCATTCTGCTCATTTTACAATTATCATTTGATTCTCACAACTGAGATAACAGCACTCAACTGAGAATCAAATGAGACATTTGTAAAATGCTTAGCACAGTGCCTGGCATGTGTACCTGAGAGGTACCTACTCTGAGAAGTAGGCACTATTATTATCCCCATCTTACAGTTGAGGAAGCTGAAGCAGACAGAAGTGACTTGCCCAAGGTCACACAGCTAACATGTGTCCAAGGCCAGACATTCTGGAAACTCAGGGAGACAAAGGTGATTTGCCCAGTGTCACATAGCTAGTGAGTGTCTGAGGTCAAGATACTATGGTTTTTCTTGCCTCTAGGCTCAACTCTGTCATCGCAACACCTGGCTACCTAAAAAATTGATAGTGCAAATTTCCAGTTAGGAAAGGATTCTTTTAGTGGTTTCTCAAGAATCTAGGTTTTTGTTAGATTTCTTCTCAAATCATTCTAAGACAATCAGCTTTGTTTGACTTCCAAGTTGACTAGAAACTGTCCTAGAAAAGTATTGATTTGTCATATTGCCTTAAGTATCCCTTGATAGCAATAGTAGAAGACTGAGCTCAGTGGGGACACAATAAAACACAGAATGACAGATTCTGAACTTTGGAACAAGTACAGGAACCCTGACGATACATGAAAGGAATGCTTACTCTAGTGTCCCTGATTGGTGTTCATCCAGCCTCAGCTTGAAGACCTCCAAGTGGAGGACCCACTACTCTCAAGACAATCTGTTTTTACTTTCTGACATTAGTAGGAAAAGTTTCCATTGATGTCAAGCCTAAAATTGCCTCTGTAATCACCCTTTGCTCCTGGTTCTACTTTACTGGAACAAAGAACAATCTGAATTACTCTTTCATATGTCAACCCTTCAGATACTTCCAGACAGTATCATGTTCCCCCCTGAGTTTTTTCTTCCCCAGGCTAAACATCCCCAGTTCTTTCAACTATCCTTCCAATGCTTGGTAACTAAAAGGTAGCCAAACACTGATGAATTATCATGAAAAATCTCAGTACTGGAGAATTGGTAAGAAACACACATCTCTCCTCTCAGCAGAGGGGTGGAGGATTATGGCGGTAGAAACCAGTCAAAAGGGATCCACGTCAGTTGGCTTTGCTTGAATGCCTTTTCTTTGTTACAAAGAAGGGATTTGGTGGTCAGGGCAAAGGAAATGAAGGGTAAATAACAAATAAATAGTCCCACAAGGACTAGAACCCAGGTCTCCTGCTCCTGAGCTAGTACAGTACTCTTTCTACTACGTAAGCTGCCTCCCTGCATTTCCAAGAACCCAACACAAAGCTTCCTAAACCCAAAAGGAACTCATGAATTGGGCTTAGCATGGTTGTTCACCAGAATCTATCTCAATGTTGATGTTTCCTCAAATGGCCTCTGTGACCTTCTGGGCAACCAATTGGACACAAATAGGGTCCCCGTGTTCTTCCCATATAATTAGTATCCGTCACATACAAAGAATCCCCTCAGCTTCCAAGGATGCAGATTTGGACATCTGGAATCCTCCTTCTGCAACTGCTCCCAGTGGTAGAAGCACCTCCTTCAAAGGATCAGCCCCTTGGGTAACAAATGGGAGCCTGGAAGATGGCAGAGTAGAAAGACTCATGTATGCTAGTTCCAAACCCACAGCCCATATATTTCCTGCAAGAAGAACTCCCCACAAATTCTGGATCACTGCAAGGTGCGCAGAAACACAGTGGAAGAGATTTCTGTTCCAGAGAGCCCTGGAGAGCCGTCCCCAGGGTCCATAACACCCCGGAAAGCGGAGCCCACCCCTGCCCTGCCCTGGCCGGGCGGCCCCAGAGGAGCAGATCCGAGCAGGCTTCAGGGACGGAACCTCCGGTGGCCAGGAAGGTCCCTCCGTCCACAGACACTACAGGTCAGTGAGAGAGACGTCTAGGCTGGCCGAGAGGGGAGCAGGGTGTCTCTGTGGCTCGGGCCCCCTCGGGAGGAATCGGCAGAGGCAGAGACAGGGGCAGGAAGCGGCGGAGGCAGCAGCGGCGGCCCAGGACTCCCCAAGCAGCAGGCAGGATCTTCATTACTGAAGGTCTCTGCATAAAGCCCCTGAGAGATCTGAGCCTGGGAGGCGGCCCTGCCCCCACCCCAGCACCAGAACTTAAGCTCACATTGAATAGCAGCCACAGCCACCTCGGAAAGCCCATTTGAATCTCAGAGCCCAAGCACTAGCTGGGCGGATCTAGGCGGGGGTGCAGAGGAATCTCAGAAGTCAAGTAACTGGCTGGGAAAATGCCTAGAAAAGGGAAGAAAAATAAGACCATAGAGAGCTTTTTTGAGCAAATGCAAATGATCCCGACTTTTGGATCTGATGACGAGGAACTATTCTTGCCATCAGGGAAAGACGTGGAGGGCGGGGCCTCTGTATCCCAGACATCCCAAGGGGTTGTTGGGTGGGCTCAGGCCTTGGAAGAGCTCAAAAAGGATTTTAAAAAGCAAGTTAGACAGGTGGAGGAAAAACTGGGAAGAGAAATGAGAGAGATGCAAGAAAAGTATGAAAAACGGGTCAATACCTTGGTAAAGGAGACCCAAAAAAATGCTGAAGAAAATAACACCTTGAAAAATAGGCTCACTCAATTGGCAAAAGAGGTTCAAAAAGCCAATGAGGAGAAGAATGCTTACAAAAGCAGAATTAGCCAAATGGAAAAAGAGGTTCAAAAGCTCACTGAAGATAATAGTTCTCTCAAGATTAGAATGGAACAGATGGAGTCTAATGACTTTCTGAGAGACCAAGAAATCACAAAACAAAACCAAAGAATGAAAAAATGGAAGAGAATGTGAAATATCTCATGGGAAAAACAACTGACCTGGAAAATAGATCCAGGAGAGACAATTTAAAAATTATGGGACTACCTGAAAGTCATGATCAAAAAAAGAGCCTAGACATCATCTTCCATGAAATTATCGAGGAAAACTGCCCTGATATTCTACAACCAGAGGGCAAAATAAGTATTGAAAGAATCCATCGATCACCACCTAAAAGAGATCCAAAAAGAGAAACTCCTAGGAACATTGTGGCCAAATTCCAGAATTCCCAGGTCAAGGAGAAAATATTGCAAGCAGCTAGAAAGAAACAATTCCAGTATTGTGGAAATACAATCAGGATAACTCAAGATCTAGCAGCTTCTACATTAAGGGATTGAAGGGCATGGAATAGGATATTCCAGAAGTCAGAGGAACTAGGGCTCAAACCAAGAATCACCTACCCAGCAAAACTGAGTATAATACTTCAGGGGAAAATATGGTCTTTCAATGAAACAGAGGACTTTCAATCATTCTTGATGAAAAGACCAGAGCTGAAAAGAAAATTTGACTTTCAAACACAAGAATGAGAAGAAGCATGAAAAATTAAACAGCAAAGAGAAGTCAGAAGGGACTTACCAAAAGTGAACTGTTTACATTCCTACATGGAAAGACAATATTTGTAACTCTTAAAACTTTTCAGTATCTGGGTAGTTGGTGGGATCACACATACACACACACATGTACACACGTGCATGCACACACACATACACACATGCACGCACATACAGAGACAGAGAGCACAGAGTGAATTGAATAGGATGGGACCATATCTTCAAAGAAATTAAAGTAAATGGTGAGAGAGAAATGTAGTGGGAGGAAAGAGGGTGAAATGGAATGGGGTAAATTATATGTCATTCAAGAGGCAAGCAGGAGACTTTTTAGTGGAGGGAAAAAGAGGAGAGCTGAGAAAAAAACAAGAAGTTTACCCTCATCACATTTGACTAAAGGAAGGAATAAAATGCATACTCATTTTGGTATGAAAACCTATCTTACAGTATAGGAAAGTGGGGGAGAAAGAGATAAGCAAGGTGGGGGGGATGATGGAAGGGAGGGCACTGGGAGGAGGGAGCAATTTGAAGTCAACACTCTTGGGGAGGGACAGGATCAAAAGACAGAATAGAAACAATGAGGGGCAGGAAAGGATGGAGGGTAATTCAGTTAGTTTTACACAACACAACTATTATGGAAGTAATTTGCAAAACTACACAGATAGGGCCTATATTGAATTGCCTGCCTTCCCAAAGGGAATGGGTGGGGAGGGAGGGATGGGGAGAATTTGGAACTCAAAGTTTTAGGAACAACTGTTTAGTATTGTTGTTGCTACTAGGAAATAAGAAATACAGTTAATGGGGAATAGAAAGTCATCTGGCCCTACAGGACCAAAGAGAAGATGGGGACAAGAGAAGGGAGGGATGATAGAAGAGAGGGCAGATTGGTGATAGGGAAAATTAGAATGCTCGGTGTATTGGGGTAGGGGGAGGGGATAAAAGGGGAGAAAATTTGGAACCCAAAATTTTTTGAAAATGAATGTAAAAAGTTAAATAAATAAATTTTTATTTAAAAAATAAACAAAACAAAACAAAAAAACAAACAAATGGGAGCCTGAAATTTTGGGAGCAAATGTCAATGAAGTGGATGGGGAAAGAGTTCCGAATTTAGTATCAGAGGACCTGAGTTCTAATCTCAATTTCACTCAGTTCTCTGGAACTGTTTCCTCATCTAAGAGGGCTAGAGCAGGTAAGTTCTAAAATCTTCCTAAGCTCTATAACCTAGAATTCCACGCACAATGGATAAATGTTTCAATGAAATGGAAGCCTGGAGAACAGGAGATAAATGTGGGTTAACTGAAGGAAGGGAGAAAAATTACTCCTTCCAACTTGGCTACAATCTATACTTCTGGATTCACTTCAGGTCACTCCCTTTTATGAACTTCATTCTACAGCAACTGACCTACTTATATTCTCCGTACAATAAGCCCAATGTTTATCCAGTGCTTATGAGTATATTCAGAATTCTCTGCTGGACGGTCTCTCAGATCAATTGACTTCCTGAATTCCTTCTTCGATAGGCAGGCTTTCTCCACCTTCAGTCAGCCACTGGCTAGGTTAGGTGGTACTACACACACCCTTTTCAAATGGAGTGCTCTTCTGTGCTAGGGGGCTACAAAACTCTTTCAGTTAGAGTAAAAATGTATACAGTATATATCACATTTGTATGTAGTTGTTTTCATGTAATCTCCTTCCATTGCATTGTGATCTTCTTGTGAGAGAACAGGAATTATCACAACCTTTTTTTTAATCCCCGGGTCAGATGAAATAATATTTGTTGAAAGGAAGGAAGGAAGAAAGATAAAAAAGAAAGGGAGAAGGAAGGAAAGAAAAGCTCTTTAGCATAGTACCTGGCACATAGCAATAAAAGCTAACATAGTCATATTAAATAAATACATAATATAACATAATAGTGCTTACTATATTCCAGGCTCTGTGCTAAGTGCTTTATGATTTTTATCTCGTTTGATCCTGTGAAGGGGTTAGTCATTGCTACTCCCATTTTATAGATAAGGAAACCAAAAGAAGTATCACAAACCTATGAAGTGTCTGTGACAGAATTTGAACTCAAGACTTCCTGACTCCAAAGTTGGCATTGTATCCATTGTGATACTAAGCTGTCCCTAAATGAGAAAAGAGAAAGGAAATAGGAAGGACAAAGTTGGAGGTTTACGAAAAGAAATAATGGAAAGAGGAGAAATTGGAGGACTCAGAGGAACTGAAGAGGCAGGGAGAAAGGAGAGGGAAGATGGAGAGAGAAAGACCAAGACAGGAAGTAGGAAAGCAAATGGCAGTCAATCAATAGGTAAAAAGCGAATGAAAGGAAGGAAAGCAAAGAGAGGAGACAAACAAGAGAAAGACAGAATCTGGCAACAGACCAGGCCTAATGTCAAACCCAGCTTTGGGGGCAGGAGAGTTAGGGGAGGATTTCTGCTCCCACTGGAATTTCCAGACCTCCTTCCTGATTCCTCAGAGACTCCCATTCTACAGTATGATTTCACTGCAGTGCCTCAGCCTGGTCCAGGGCAACCTGCTTACGTGGCCTTGGGTTACATACAGCCAGGTCTTCATGAGCTATGACCGTAAAGTTGGGAGGGCCAGGCTAAGAGGCCCAGGCACTGAGGTGGAAAGTGTAGGATTGCTGCTGGAGGCCAAGAAGCTGACCTTCCTGAAATGAGAGAGAATAACATTGGCTGGAGTCTGAGGAACATTTTGGACTACAACAAATTCAGGGGTGAGCGAGGGATCCAGGCTTTAGATTAGTCTCCTGCCTTCACCTCTATTCTGGCCCCACTGGAGTCTGGGAGCACCACTCCCCCAGTCCCTTCTTAGATCCACACTCAGAATAAACTCTTCTTAGAAGATTCAGGCATCCCACCTCCCAGTCTATCTTCCCACCTCCTAATGGGACTCAGAGGTTGGGACCCTAGATCCCCTACTCTTCCTGAACCCACTTATTTGATTTCCCCCATCATGGGACCTAGGAGTCCTTGTGCTTCCAGACCTCACCTTCAAACACACACCCCTTTCCTTCCTGTGCTACTCTCCCACCACTGACTTAAGGCAGGAGGTACAGAGAATGACATCTCTGGCTCCCACATGCTTCAGCTGTCCCATGTTTGGGAGATGGGAAGGGGTTGAAGGCTTCTGGCACTGTAGCTACCATGGCGAGGACTTCACTGCCTACCACTCAGCAACCTGCCTGAGGAGCATCCTTCCCAGAACCAGAAAGGAGGAGGTAGCCATCTTTCAGCAGTTAGGGCCTGGCTGCAGGGAGACTGCAGGAAGACACTTTGGGAATTGCTAGTGGCAAGACTTGGAGGCCAGGAACTTCAGGGTAAGGACCCAGGATAACCCAGGGACTTTCTCCTGCCCAAGACTTCCCAGGCCTGAGATGAGATGTCTTGAATCCTTTCTCCTTCAGCAAGAACCAGGAGAAGATAGCTAAAACTCCCCAACTAGAGAAGAGAAAAGGAGGCTTAAAAATTTTCTATCAGGGTGTTAGTAGGGGATCTGAATGTTTGTATGCCTCGGACCTCTTCCTTTTTTTCTTCACTGTCCAGAGATTCTTGCAGACTTGATTGGTAGGCAGACCATAAGCTTACATAAGCCAGGGGTAGGTGAGTAGGACAGTAAGGAGAGGGGAAGAAACAAAGACAAAAATCCGTACCCTAATCCTTAATCTTCCCTTTTCCCTTTCCCTTCCTCACCAGTGTCTCCATCCCTTTGTGTGAGCCCAGGAGACCCCTAGGGAGGAAACTAACCTCAGGTGCCTGGCATTTGGCTTCTCTCCACCTATGATTATCATGACCTGGCTTCGAGATGGAGAACCTCTGAGACAGGGATCAGAATCCTGAGGCCACCCAGCCTACAGGGGGTGTAGAAATCCCACCAAGAGATGAACTTAGATACACCTGCCTTGTGGAGCACTTAGGGTTGCACCAGACTCTTAGCCTCAGCAGGGTGAGGAGTTGTTGGGGCTTAGCTCTATTTCCAGTGTTTAATAACTGACCATCTTCCCCCGCACCAATTTCACCTGGACTTCTAGTTTAGTTGGCACCCAAGGCTAGACCCTTGGGCCTAGAGTTAGGAAGACCTGAGTTCAAATGTGGCCTCAAATACTAGCTGTATGACCCTAGGCAAGTCACTTAACTTCTGTTTGCCTCAGTTTCAACACTCACCTCCCAAGGCTGTTGTTAGGCTCAAATGAGGTAATATTTGTAAAGCACTGAGCACAGTGCCTAGCACACAGTAGGCACTTAATGAATATTGCTTCCCCTTCCCTTCCTGCTCCTATACCCTACCCCCATCACCTACTCTTCTGATGTTCAGAAGTCCTCCCTCTAACGTCTCTCTTTCTTTTCCTTCCAGGCAATAATCAGACACTTCTCCAGTGTTGAGCCAGATTTAGGTGAGATTCCAGGGCAAGGGCAGAGGACAAAGAATGGTGGGAGCTTAGGGCTGGGGATTTAGAAGTTGGGTGGAGGGAAGAGAATCATCGGAAAGTAGATTTGCTTTCACCATCGTTTCTCTCCCAAAGACCAAGGAAGAGACCATTTCTCTACCCTCAGACACCTAGGAACAAGAGATTCACTTTCTCAAGTTAGAAATATTAACCATTTTTTCCCTATTTCTGCTGTTGGATTCTCTCTCCGCCCCCTCCCCCCGCTTCATCAGCAGCCTTGATTAAGAGTCTGGGATGTAGGTAATATTAACTTACTCACCAAAAACAGTAACCTTGAGCTGGGGAATCCTCTGAGTATTGAAAGATCCCTTTCTTTTAGAATAGATAAAAGAATTCCTACTTCACAGCACAGAGAGGACAGAGGGAAACTGTTACCCTGAGACATAGGACAGAATGAAATATAAACAAGGTCAATAGAAATTTAGACACATTCTTAGATGACAGAACCCTAACAGATTATTAAATTTGAAATAGGAAAGGTTGGCTGACTCCTTCCTACTAGCCCTCTCAGGCTGCTGTGGATCTAGATTCCTGAGTTTGACCTCAGTATTTCAGGTCTAGGACTTTACTATTCCCCTGAAACACAATGCCCAAACATTCTTACGAGAGACTAACTTCAATCCAACAAGTATTTTTCAAGCCAGTACTTTTATGTCCAGTCATATAAAAGGTAGAAAGAAGTATCGGGCATGATCCCTGTCTGTTAAGAAGACAATCCTGCTCAGGACATAAAACTTTATACAAAACAGTATGATAATAATCAAGTATTAAATTGCGTGGGATAGACTCTTAGGTGTACTATAATAGTGAGAAGTGGCTGATGCTAAACCCTCAACAGACAGAAAGGAAAGGTATGGACATGAGGAGGGGAGAGAGTAGCACTAACAGGAATGTTAAGGAATATAGGAAACAGAGAGAAACGAGTACAAGAAATTGAGGATAAATCTATAGTATTGTACTTGGTTCTGGGCTAGGACACACATTTTAGAAAAGGCATCAGCAAACTGGAGTACCTACAAAGATCAGATGAAGGGCTAGGAAGTTTAGCATGGAGAATAACCTAGCATTTATGTAGCACTATTATTATCATCATTTAATAGATAAGGAAACTGAGGCAGGGGTTGAATAAATTGTCCAGGGTCAACCAGCTAAGTATCAGAGACTGGTTTTGCACCTCCACTCAATCCACTTCGCCACCTGTTTCTGAAGGTTTAGGGGGATGATCATGGCAGCTATTTTTCCAGAATTCGAAGAACTTGTCTGGCTTGGCCCCAAAGTGTAGAACTAAGAGCCATGGGTGGACATTGTAAAGACACACATACATATCGGCTTAATGCAAAGTAAACAATTAGAAAGTGCAATGGGGTAGCCTTAGGAGGTTTCCAGCCCACCCCACCCCCACCTCAGCCACTAACTAGGTCTAGAAGGGTTGACCACTTGTTAGGGATATTAATAGATGTGTCAAGAGTGGATTGACCAGATGATCCCTGAGGCCCCTCCTAGCTCTGGGATTCTGCTTCCCTGTGAACAAGAAGGAAAAGTGGAGCATAGTGGGAGATAAGGAGGGATGGCCTACAATGTGAGGAAGAGGAGGAGCAGCTTAGAACCAGTATGACAATTTTGTCACTCTAAATTGGAGCAGTATTACCTTTCTAAAGAACGAAAATTCAAATCTAAGCATAACACACTTCCTGATCAAGGAGGGACTATCCATGAGGAAGCCAGGAAGGATAGACCTGGGGGTTAAGGTAGGAGGGGCCGGGGACCCTGCTCTGGGGAAGCAGGAGCAGGCAGGAGTGAAGGCAAGGGTAGTGATAAGCAATTGAAAGAGAATGAGTGGGAAACAGAAAAAAAACGTGAACCTGATCTAGATGGATGAAAGAAGAGGACCACCTGGGTTCAAGACCCAGATGGGAGTGGTGCCTGCTTGATTAAAAGGTTATATGCAGCCCAGGAGCAGGAGTTTGTGGACTCTGGGGCTGGCCTGTCTGGGGAGGGAGCAAGGAGCAACAGAGCGGGCAGGGGCGGGGGACTGGGCAGGGCTGGGGCATCAGAGCGAGGCTGGGCCCCGGAGGAAGCCAGTTCCTGGCAGCTGGAAGGCAGTTCGGACACAACTCCCTCCTCAGCCACAGCCTGCCATGGGTCTCCCTCTGCCCTGGCTCTCTCGTTGCTGCTGTCGTCTACTGCCCTCCCGGATCATGGCCCCCCGTACCTCTCGTCAAGCCTACTCCCAGAATACTGGGCCACCAACAGGGAAACTAGCTACGGAAGAGACCAGGAAGACTCTATCCCCAAACAGGGTAAGAGGGGTAGTGATGGAGGGGAAGTGGGTGGAGTGGCATTACTTTAGAAGGGATGAAACCTTAGCCCAATCCAACCTTAACCTTCTGGAAACAAGCATCTAATTCTATTATGTATTATATCTAGAGCCTCTTCCCCTCTAGCTTTTTGTCCCCCCAATACTGAGGGATTGAATCCCTTCACTACAAACCACCCCCCACCCCCCCCCACTGCTTCATATAGCAGAGTCCACAAAGTCCTTGAACAGGTCTCTGGTTTGAGAGTTAATTATTCGTCAGAGGGGAGGTGCAGTTTTTCTCCTAGCAAGGCCATACTGTCTCTTTTATCCAGACAGAAAACTAATACCTGCCTCATACCTACCCCCTTTCACGTACTACTATATAGCAGAGAGCCAGGCTGGGAATCATGAGGGGAAGCAGAGAAAGCAGTTTTTCTCCCCAGTACACTCAGCCCAGTTAAGTTCCTTTGAACCCTCTGCATCCTCCCTCCAGGGTCCAGGCCACGGAAGCGCAGAGCTGGCTCAGGCAGAAGAGCTACTGGAGCAGCAGCTAGAGCTGTACCAAGCGCTGCTGGAGGGGCAAGAAGGGGCATGGGAAGCTCAAGCCCTCGTACTCAAGATCCAGAAGCTGAAGGAGCAGATGAGACGCCACCGAGAGAGCCTGAGAGGTGACGCTTGAGGGAAGCCATCCTTACCTTCCTTTACTGGCTGAACCCAAGCTAACACTTCTAAGAACCCCTTTGCCCTAGGGTCCCCAATCCTGTTCCTTCCTTTCCTGGAGCAGACAGAACACCCAATGATGGGAAATAGGAATGCTCTCCCGAGGAAGGCCAAGGAAAAGAAGGGGTGCTCAGGGGAAAGCTAGCCCTTCATCACCCTAGTAACTGAATCCCCTCACAATGATCCTATTTCCAGTTCACCAAGATGGCTTCCATTCCTCTCCTAAGGCTGAAGAAGAGAAAAAGACACCACCCGCTGTCACCCTTTAAATAAAAGAACAAAAGCCTAAGACACTGGAGACACTTTTTTGTTTCATTTTTAGTTTTGTTAAAAAAAAAAATCAGACAGGACAAATCAATAAGGGAGTTTGGGAGATGACATGAACAGGACCGTTGGGGCGGGGAGGCAGGGGGTAGGTGGCAGTAGTGTCTCCTTCACCCCCACGCCCAAGTGTTCAGCTCCTGGGGAGGGAGAGGGTATCATACTCCAAGGACAGGCCAAGGCCTCTACCGAGTTTGCTCAACTGAAAAATAAAAAAAGAAAGAAATTAAGATAGGGTTAGAGGTGGGAGTAGTGATAGAAAGAGAAATGATACAGAAAAAGAAGTATACAGCGATGGGGGGAAGGGAAGGTGATGAAAATCAGAGAATACACACTAAGACAAAAGAAAAAAGGTAGAGAGATGAGATCATGAGATCAAGCTAATTAGCAAGAGGGAAAGTCCAATACTCACTGTAGGAAGAAATGTCTATCTCATCAGGCAGTTCACTGATGTTGACCTCGAAGCGATCCTGGACGTCATTGAGGATTTTGGCGTCATTTTCATCTGATACAAATGTGATGGCCAAACCCTTTGTACCAAACCGGCCTGCCCTAGCCACCTAGGGATAAGAAATCATAAAATCAAGGAACATCTTGAGGAAGAAACAGGATGGATATGTGGCAAAAAGGTGAGGAAGGCCAAGAAGAAAGGCATTATGAAGTTTTACCCAACTATGGGGCTTACCCTGTGTAAGTAGGTGTCTGAGTCCTCTGGCATGTCATAGTTGAAGGCGATGTTTACTCGTTCAATATCCATGCCCCGGCCAAACAGGTTAGTGGCCACAAGGATACGCCGCTGGAAATCCTTGAACTGCTGATACCGGGACAACCTAATTGCGGGGACAAGAAGGAAGACAGCAGAGAAGGATATGAAAGCTGTCCTTGGCACTCCTCTGTCCTCCCACCAAAACTCTTCTGCTCACCTCTCCTCTTGGGGCATCCCACGATGGATAGCAATGGCTGGGAAATTCTGTTCCACTAGGAGCTGGGCCAGGGCGATGCAGCGCTGCACAGATTTCACGAAGATCACCACCTGTATATGGTGGGGTGAGAAAAAAGATTCAGTAACCATCTTACTTCAAGAGACCCAATTCAATCCTTTCCTGCCCCACCAAAATACATCCTTCTGCTATCCTGACAGTATCTTGAGAACAAGATAAAACCGGTGGGAAGTTATGGAATGGAAGTTATGATCAGAGAACCAAAAAGATGATTACAAGGAAAAGAAAAAACTAATGAGATGCTCCCCATCTTTATAAAATCAGAGACCAAGCAGATGGGAATGATTCCCTTGGTATTAGATCTAGTAAGACTCCTCTAAAGGATATCCATGGTATTTACATTATCCTTCCAGGACTTTTCTCCTGTTTCCTCCCTTATACTCTACCCTGCCCAACTTCAGGTGCAGCCAACCTGGTTGAACTCTAGAACATCCAGAAGGTCGAAGAGTTTTCGGTTCTTCTCATTGTCCTTCAGCTTCACGTAGTACTGCTGCAGCCCATGCAGCGTCAGCTTGGTCTCATCATCCACGAAGATCTCCATTGGCTGGGGGGGAGGAAGGGAGGGGACGGAGGAGGGAGGGCAGAGTGGGGGTGTTAAATCTGAGGGGGGTGGGGGTGGGTGGGGATAGGTGACTCCCAATTCACCCCATGAATGGGATGGGGAGAAGAGTTAAGATGTCAAATTCCCTTCCCATCTCCAACCCACAGCCTCCCAAATTCAACAGTCTCTTCTCTGTCATAGGGTTTTAAGTATAAGCCATCTTAGGATGTCACAAACACCCATGGAAAGCATTATTGGGGCAGGAGGTCAAAGGACAGAATTAATGGCCTCCAGGGGGTCCATCCAATGGCAAGAGGCTATTCAGGTGGAATAGAAAAGTTAACCTCAGTTTGCCTGAAGGGGGCAATAGTGGGAGTGGTCTCAAGAGGGATACAATATTAACAAGCAAATAAATCTGAAATGGTAAAAATGATAGGTTGACTTAGGAGGAGACGGTCAAATCTCTTAAAGATTAAGTTGCCATGTTAAACATGGTTAAAGGTTAAAGGAATATGGAAGCTACTTAAAGTGAAAGACTACATTGCTTTCACCTTTTAGCCAGAACTATCTGAGATAGAAGACCCTTTACAGGCCTGGCTTGCTCTAGAATCTAAGGTTAAATAAACTCCAGCAGTAAGGTTGTTCAGGCAAGGAACTGAACTCCCTATTATTATATAAGAAATCTCCTTTATAGCTCCTGATCTACATACCCCCTTGAAGGGGAGGAGAAAACCACCACAGAGATAACAGATTCAACCCCAAATCCCATTTGCCTCTCTAGCTAGCCTTAGGTTCTGCAAAGGAAGTGATGGTCTAGATCACTTAGGAGCAGGAGTTTAAAAGCCTCCGTGAAATTCATCTCTATTACCCACAGGGGGTAATAGTACAAAAGAGGCATCCCACATGAGGGAGCAATACAGATAAACCCCCATCCCCAAGCCTTACCCCACTGCTCTTTTCCCACTCTGAGAATCCCCAGCCCCCACCTGGTTGCAGCAAAGTAAAGATCTTCACTTGTTACCTTGCCCTTTCCCCCTCCCGGAAAAAAAAAAAGGAAACAAAAAAACCAAAAAAATCCACCACCCACTCAGGAGCACCCCCGCAACTCGCATGGGTGAAGGGAGCGCGGTACGCGTAAGGTTCAGGAAAAAAAAACCGGGAACGGAAAAAAAGGCTGGTTTGGTCCTCTGCTTCCTGGATATGGTTCTCCCGCGGCTTCCGCTGCCGCCTTCCGCTGCCAGATGCCATCTGTAATCCCCCGCCGCGCTGAGTCTCTGCTGCTGGCTCACATCTCCAGAGGGTCCAGATGGGGGAGGAGGAAAGGGAGGGGTAGGAGTAGAAGGGTCGGGGACTGAGGTGCCAAAGGCCCCCACCCCTGAAGGTGGGGAGGGGGCAGACTCATTTGTGACTTTTGCTCTTCTGTTGGCCACGCCCTGAAGTCTGTCTGTCTGTCCCTCTCTCGCTCTCCTGTCATCAGGAAATGTGGGTTTTGGGGAGATTTGAGTTTTTAGGGGAGCCAAAAGGCCCAGTTGTGCTCGATGCCACCTTGAGAGTGTGTGCTCTTGGGGGAGAAGGGAAATAGTGGGTGGTAGGGTAGGACATTCTGTCCCACCTTGCCAAAGGGAAAGAGTTTTGTTGTTGTCTGGGTTTTCTCATTTTGTTAGGGTTTACTTGAATTCTACCCGCTCTCGTGTTTATCCCGACCAAGTCTTCCGGAGTTTCCCTGGCACCCGCGCAGACCTTATCACTGGCTGTCTCTATCTCTGTCTTTCCAGGGAGGACTCAGCCCTGGGGGGGGGTCACATGACTCCATCTCAGCACTGGGAGGAGAGGGGAGAGGGTAGACTGGAGAAGGTCGAGGAGAGGGAGTAGGAAGAGACTGCGGGCAGGGGATGGAGGGAGAGAAGGTAGAAGGGTATTTACGTCTTGCATGAACTTGCGGCAGACAGGGCGGATCTCTTTGCTCAGGGTGGCACTGAACATCATGACCTGCTTCTCATGGGGGGTCATGCGGAAAATTTCCTGGACATCCCGACGCATGTCTACAAAGGAGGAGTGATGAGGAGGCTAAGCATAGAGCAACACAAGGGAAAGCATACCTTCCAATAATGCTGAAGAAAGCAAGAGTCTACTACCTGGTTCCCTGTTCACACTCTAAACCTGAACAAAGTCAGTACGCTAGTTCTGGTTTTAATACGCTGCCCCACTGCCCAACATACACATGTACACATCCTTAATTCCACTAGGAAATCTTCAAACTTTTCTTCCAAATCTTGCTCAAAACGTCCCTTCCAGAAAGTTCTCCCTAATTAGGTGTACTCAAGTCTTCTCTGACTGACAATTTCTGTCTGCTTCCTGGTTGCAATGTCAAAAATCTAGCCCATCTACGAGTTCAGTTCTAGGCTACGCTCTCTCTTCCTATCCTAAAAGGTGAGCTCCCCACCCCCATCCCAGCATTTCCTAGAACAGCCAGGACTAGATTCTGCACACTTAAGGCCAAGTAATCAGTATATAGTGTTCTCAGATTAAGGAAGTCCTTCTACGGTCTGGAGGTACTCCTTCACTAACATAGGAAGAAAAAAGCCTGAACCATTCCCTCTATTATCCCCATCACCAACACTGCCCGAAGCACCATGCTGACTTGCACTCCCCAGATCCCCTTTCATCATGAACCAATGAAAACATTCACAGAAATCCAGAGAACCCCAGCTTCTGGAGCCCAGAGCCATCAGTCATGGGTGATAGATCAAGAGTCGTCCTGGCACCAAGGTGCTCCACCTTAACATGAACGCATCATGTGGCTCCAAGGGTCAAAGGCCCTGACCTTCAATTTTCATGAGTTATGGCCCCAGTTCTAGGATCCCTCTATTCTTCAGGTCTTTCACTCACCGAGCTGTTCGAGCATTTTGTCACACTCATCCAAGATAAAATGTTTAATGTGTTTGAGATTGAGGCTCTTATTTCGGGCCAGGGCTAAGATACGGCCCGGGGTCCCCACGACAATATGTGGGCAGTTCTTCTTCAGCAACTCCTCATCCTTTTTTATTGATAGACCACCAAAAAACACTGCCACCTGTCATTCAGAATTGAAAAGAAGGTCACCACAGAGAATCATTATCTTCCTATTTCCTTAACAGCCACCATTTCCCAGTCTTGACTTCCTCCCTATTTGGCCAAAGCTTTTTTCTTGGTATCACATACAAACTTTAGAAATCATCTAATACTCTCATTTTACACATAAGGAAACCTAAACTCAGAGGGATTGACTCTCTCATACAGTTAGCCAGTGGCAGAATCAGGACTACAACTCAAATCTTCTGACTTTAGCTCGTGCTCCTTCCATACCCTTTTTGTAATTCTGAAATGTCCTGCTTTGCTCTGAGATTAGGGTGAATGTACTGAGGGACCAAAGAACAATGAAAGGCAGAGCTTTTGCTTTGTTGCAAAGTTACTGAACATAATTTACCCCAAATGAGACAGCCCAGTTCTGACTGGGAAGAAGTAAAATCAAGCAAACTCATCTGTACCTAAGCAGACAGCATGCTTTCTACTCCAATACAGTTAAGTGAGAAAAGTATAATGGGAACCTCTTAGGCCATCCATCCATCCAGTGGTCCAGATAGCCAGGCCTCAATTTTCTGCTATCCTAAAGAATGAAGACATCATGTACCTTCCGAATCCACATGTACCATTAGGGAGAGAGAGCTTAAAACCTTCCCATACCACACATCCTAAGCTTTTATCCATACTACCACTTCCTAAAGCATCCCAAATGGTGATCAGGAAGGGAAAAGACCTAAGTATAATAATGAATTGCAAGGAGAAGTAAAGTGATTTAAAGGCAGAAAAACAGAGAAGCAAAGGGTCAAGATAATAGAGTCAGACACCTATACCCCAGCTCACAAATCACTTAACAAAGAGACTAGGGAAGGACTAAGAAAGTTAATGTATTAGAATCTGCGGCCATTGAAAAATCTAATGGATCTCACCCACATCCAACTTTTCAAGAACCTGCCTACTGCATGAAACAAAGCATCCCTGAAGACTATCCTGGAAATAGCTTCATTTTAGGAATAGGTGACCTAGGTGTCTACTATGTCCTCATATATCTGACAGGTACTTATTACTACTCTCTTTCTCCACCCTTAGTTTCTACCCTTAATCAAATCTCCTTCCCATTAATTACCTTGACATTAGGCATGTATTTGGAGAAGCGCTCATACTCCTTGCTGATCTGAAAGGCCAGCTCCCGAGTGTGACACATCACCAGCACAGAAACCTTAGACAGGGATAGATAGTTGTTTGGCAGAGAGAAAAAGGAGACCATAACAAAAAATACAACTGAGCTTATTAAACAATTCCATTTCTGGGGCTTAATAATTTAAGTGTCTCTTATGCACTCAAAACCAAGAGTGCTTTGTGAATTGTAGGCATTCAAAAATCATTTATTAAACCATTTTCATATGTATCTTTGACCTTCCAAACTAGAAAATGAGTTCCTTGAGAGAAGTTGATTTTTCATTGTATTCTCCAGTATCTCCCAGTACAACTCTAAAGACTAGATAAAGTTTCAAATAAACAGTCAAAAAATAAATACAATCTTAATTAAACCAAAAACCTTTCAAGTGAGTTTGGTCTCAAAGAAAGGTCTATACTTTTTAATGCTGGGTTTTGAAGTCAGAAAATTCCCACCTCCCACTGCAAACCTCTTCCACTACCCTACAAGGACCCATCTGCCATCAGTCAAGGGTGATAGATAGAGGTCATCTCAGCACTGAGTGCTCATGTCTCTGAAAACACATCATGTGGCATAAATAGGTATACTCCTTTCCTTCAATACTCCTTCCTCATTGTTCCCCACATAGTTTATACCTGACCAGTGACTGGCTCCAGCTGCTGCAGCGTGGCCAGCACAAACACAGCTGTCTTTCCCATGCCTGACTTGGCCTGGCACAAGACATCCATTCCCAAGATGGCCTGAGGAATACACTCATGCTGGACTGGGGAAAGAAAAGGGAAGATAATGGATTAGAAGTATCCCAGACACACAGATCCAAAACCCCTAAAATCACTTAGACTGTAATTAACCAGTTCCAAAATTTGTTAGAGGAAACTAGGTGGTACACTGGATAAACCTGAGTTCAAATCTAGCCTCAAACATTTACTAGCTGTGTGACCCTGGGTAAGTTACTTAACCTGTCTACCTCTGCTTCCACATCTGTAAAATGGGTTAATAATAGCACTTACCTCCTGAATTATTGTGAGGATGAAATGAGACAATATTTGTAAAACATCTAATAGTACCTGGCCCACAATAGGCACTTAATAAATTATCTACTCCCTTTCCTTTTGTTTTATAATTCAGAGTAGTTTCTGCCCCAATCTTTTGACCTCAATACGTTTCCTATGCTTAATCAGAGGATGGAAGGAAGAAGAGATTTTCAATAAAGAAGTTGATTGTGAAAGTTTTAGGCAATAACACTACCTAAAGGAAGGGATTAGGGTTTCAGCCTACAAGGAACGAATCTTTTATACTACTCTTTTACCTTTTTATTAAACCTTAACTCTCTGTAAAGCCTCAACCCTCAGAAAACTGCTTACCTCTCCCAAAACCTACTAATGCCATCATAATCTTCCACCCCATTTCTATCAGCAACCCTCCACCTTACCCCACCAATCATCTCCTGCTAATTCTACCACCACTACCTCCAGCTTTACCCATCATTCTAGTGCAATAAATATTTTTGCACTGCTTTATCCTATCACCTCACTCTGAAAACTCTTATGTTTCTGTTCTCATCAATTCTCTTAGCAATTTCCCTGCTTTTGCTCCTACTCCCCACAACTGTTTCCTTCTCCCTCAAAGCTTCTTGTTCCTAGATTTCCTATCCTAGGTCCTTCTCCTTGGTCCCTAGGCTTACATAAGGAGGAAAGATGCTTACCTTCAGATGGATGCTCAAAGCCACAATCTACAATGGCCCGGAGCAACTCTGGCTTAAGTAGAAAGTCACGGAATCCAGAGCTGTGGATGGAGACATAGGAACCTTTCACATCTTTCTTTGCAGGGGCCTCAGCTCCATCCCCCCCAGCTGCTGTCTCCACGTCATCATCTTCATAATCCAGGAGTTCAGTGTCCACATCATTTTCTGCCATAGCTGGGTCAGGGGAAGGGGATATCTAGATAGGCTCTGGGAAACCTCCGTGTAGGGAAGCTGGGGTGGTAGAGATTCGGGGAGCAGCAGAGGAAGATGAAGATACTGGATTCAGAGTTGAGAGCTAGGGAAGATACAGTTGAGAGAAACAAGCTGGTGATAATTTAAAGGAAAAAAATTTACCACCAACCTCCTATGTTTTTTTTCTAAATATTCCCCCCTCTTTCTAAAAATCTTGAGATATTTGAGAAAAACAGACAAGCTGAGCATACAATGGTGATGAGGGCAAGGAGAAGCAGATTTATTATTTTTACGGACAAAGGTAGGAGGCAAGAAATAGCAAGATTAATAGGAGAAGATAGCGAATTGACGTCAGGCATGAAAAGAACTGCAGAGTAGAAGGTGAGTGGATAATTTTTGGAACTGCATAAGGCTAAGAAATGTCTTATGGGGGGAAGGGAAGGACTGCAGTATCACTGAAGTCTACCGACTTATAAAGGCAGTAAGCACTTCCCACCCCCAAACCTGCAGCAACCAGTCAAAAGACGATAGAATATGCCATTCACGGCACGCACAGCGAGTTCTAGCCTCCGGACTCGCACACCACGTTGCTGGTCCTTACTCCAGCCCCAACCAGAGGTGGAGGACCTCCAAGTCAGGAGCGTAAAACGTTCTGCTCCCGGTGGGGAGTGGGAGGCACGACAGGGCTTCATCAACAGAGGATCGTATTTACCCTCCAAACCCACTACCTTCCACTGGCTTGAATAAATGGGGGGAGGGGGGAGAGGGACCTGTTGGTAGTTTATAGAAACCGGGCCCAGATTCCCGGCCCTCCCAGGAGCTCCTAAGGGGGCCCACGAGTAAAGGCTCCACATGGATAGCGCTGCTTTGAGCAATAATGTGCATTCTCCCTATACTACGGTTCCCACAAATATGCCAGCTAGAAAAAATAGCTGCGCCCCTCTCGACCCCTCCGGGGGAAGCGGCCGCCGGAGGGGTCGGGAGAGGAGGAGATGGCGCCAAAGCGCTTGAGATAACCACGGTGGGGACGCAGTGGCGGGGACACAATGGCGCCACGGCCGCCATTTTGGGTCCTCCCCCTTAGCTCCCGGCCGCCCCTCCCCCCTGGGGGGCTCTTCCCTCCCGGGCGGGGCGGGAAAGAAGGCGGAAATAACGGCCCCGCAGGGGCCCGGAGACTAGGGTACCGCTGTTGGCGGGGGTATCTGGGGGCCCATGCTGTCGAGTGGCCTCAAAGAAGGACGGATGGATCTGGATGAAGGCCGTGGCCCCTGCTTACCTGAGCTGGGAAAAAACGCGTCTGGTGGCGGCAGCGGCGGCGACCAAGGAAAGCGGCCTTCACTTCCGGTCCCCGCGTTCCCTCGCCCCTTCCCACCCCACTCTCTTTGTAGGATCGCAGTGCGCAGACGCGAGGGACAGGAAGCGTGGCTCAAGGACCTCCCAGGCCTCAACCGTCCCGCGCTCTAGAGAGATGCCCTTGGCACGCCTGACTGGACGGGAACTATGGATTTCTTCCCAGTTCCTCCGCTGCTGCTCTGATCGCCGTTGCGAGGGGAGAAGCTCCCAGTCCCACTTTCTCTGTTTTGTGGACCCTCCCCTCGCCACCAGCCCGAACTCCTCTCCGCCGTTTCGCTTTTCAGTCAGGCTCGCTGAAAGCGGCGCCCTTCGCTTGGACCGCAATGAATGGGAGGCGGAAGCGGCGGCGCGTTCCCACGGGGTCCTGCGAGAGCCTGGTTGCCAAGGTGACCTAGGCGTACTTTCGTTTAGGCCTAACCCGGCCTACGCGCTGGATGCGGCGGCCGGGGCACGTGGGGTGGAAGGCCAGGGAGGGGAGGGTGAGGGGTCTGACGCCGCAGGGAACTGGGCGCCCCTGTGGCCCCCAGGAAGAAAGCGGCGAGGCTGCCCGGGGCAATCCAGTCGGTCAGCAAGTATTTATCAGGCGCCTACTGTTTGAAGGGTTTGTGCCGAGCCCCTCCCCCCCAAAAAAACAAACCAAACCGCACTACAGTCCCTCCCCCCAAGGACCTCCCAGGCTAATGGAGAAACGAGCGACGCTGGTCTAGACCAAAGAGCTGGAGAAGTGGAAGGTGGTCTTGGGGGAAGGCCCTGGGAGTTGGGGGAGGCCAGGCCTCTTGCAGAAAGTGGGATTTGGGCTAAGTTTGCAGGGAAGCCAAGGAGGAGGGGACGGGAGTTGCCACAGGTGACCAGAAACTCCCTCCAGCGTCCCTGACCCCGGGGGCCCACTTATGGATATCCCTGATTGATTTTGGAACCATGGTAACTAACGTGCATAGTTAGGTTAGTTGGATCCTGTGTGCCCAGGAAGGGAGGTGAATTTTAAGGACCCCCAAGTTAGGGATGGGGAGCCTAAATTCAGCCACAAGCCTTCCTCACTTCCCATTCCCTTTGTGCTATTTCCAGTCTTGGGGTCTCCATCCACAAAACCTTGTCCCTTCTGCCTAGGGGCAGGGGTGAAGTCCAAATGCATCCTTAGGGCACCATCCGCAGAATGAAGAATGCTTTAAGATTCTCTCAAGAAATGGTAGCTCATTACTAGTCATGAAGAAAGTGAATATATCCAGATTCCCTAATTCATTGTTCTGTTGCCAGCTGTCTTGCAAGAGAGCATAGTTATCTGAGAACAAGCTTAATCCACAATAGCTAACATTTGTATAGCCCTGGGCTAAATGCTTTACAACTATTACCTCATTTGATTTTCATAACAACCTTGGGAGGTAGGTGCTATTATTATCCCCATTTTTTTACAGATGAAGAAACTGAAACAAATAGGTTGTGAACTTAAGTTCAAATCCTCCAGGCTGTCTCTACCAATCTCACCATTTTATGTCTGTCTCACTTAATGTCTGTGTTAAGCACTCTTCTGTATCTCCCCCCTTTATCACTTGTTGAGATGAGTTGCACAAATATAAATTGTAATGTGAAACAGAGTTGAAGTGTAATATGCTGGGGGAAAAAATCAATGGGTTTAGAACAGAAGACTTATGTATAAATCCCAGCTCTGCCATTTACTTACAGAAGTGTGAACTTGGAAAACTAGTTTCCCCTTCTGGGAATTAGAATATGTAAAATAGTATAGAAAGTAAGGGAATTGGATTAAATGATCCAACTTTCCCTAAATCTTAAGACTTGCATTATTTGTCCTAAACTAAATAAAGGTGAGGGGAAATGAAATATGGGGTATTCTGGGGGGAATTCTACAAAAGACTCTTACAAGTTTTTCACAACATATTTTATTGACATTTGCATTAGTTTCATCTTACAGCTGAATTGAACAACAGGAAATTGGGTGTGAGAGGAGAATGGAAAAGGATGGGGGACACTCCCATAATAGCATTACATAGAATACAGGACGTTTCTCTTATAGCTAAGACAAGCAATGGTAAGAGCCAGACAGGTCTCTCCAAGACATTTTGAGGGATAGGAGAAAGAGAAGAGAAAATGGAGAAGTAAAGGGAATGATGGAGATAGGACAGAAAAGGAAAGAGTAGGAGGAAACTCTTGGAGCCATAATAAGATTAATAGGATGATGGAGGTCAGCTGGTTTAATCACTGGTCACAGGAATGACATGCAGGGAAATCTACACTCTTGAAGGACAGTCATTTGAATCACAAGGCTACTAGGGCTATTTAAATGAAATCAACTGGGGAGAGATTTTGACCTATCTGGGAGAAATTTTATTAAAAACAATTAAAGCTAGCCTTTAGTATTCTAAGGTTTGCAAAACACTTTACAAAAGTTATCTCACTTAATCCTCACCAGAACCTTATAAATTAGTACAATTGTTGTCTCCATTTTACATACGAAAAAATCAAGTAACTTCTCCACAAAGCTTTTAAAATGTCTAAAGGCCAGCTAACAAGGTCAATGTTTTAAGATCACTAGGGGGTAGATTTAGTCTGAGTGGAAGAGGCATCATTCTCAGGGCACTTAAAAGGTCCTGGCAGGAGTTATAAAGCTAAAGATTTATAGTTCTATATGGGAGAGTTAAAGAGTGACTCCTTGAATTTCTGGGGGACTGATGGGAGAAAAGGGATATGGCTGGAGAACAAGGTGTGAGGTTCTGGGGAGGGGGGAGGTGAGTGGTATGGAGTCCCTAGGCAGCAATCCGGTAGTTGGGATGAATCTGGGGCCTGATGTCACAGACCATGCCAAGGAGTTGAGCCAGGACACGCTCACGGCTGCGCTGCTGAGAGCTCTGCATGCCCTGTACCTGGCGCCGAGTTGCCTGCTCCACCTCAGCTGACAAGTTCCCCTGGGAGCCCATGGCCTGGGTTGGCGGGAGGGGTAATATGGGTGGGGGCATTGGGGAAAGAAATAGGAAAGAGACAAAGAGAAGGGTCCCAGAGTGTGAGGTTGCCACAGGAAGAGACAGAAAATTCAAGAAAAAAAAGACCAAATGTGGATATTACCCTTTCCCCTGAATCCTTATGTAAAGACTATGGGAATTCTATAGGAGCTGTTCTGGTAACAGAAACACAATCTTCATTAAGACTTCACCCCATAATAATCCAGAAACTGAATTCCCCATCAACTCCAACATTATCACCTGGGCCAGAAGGAGTCCACGTTTCCCATCCTCCACAATGAACGTAAAAAGCCTAAACACTGCCTCATACATTCTGTGCTTCCCTTGGAGCCCTGCTCCCCCCAGGTGTCTCTCCACCTCACAAAAATATTTGAAAATGCTATACACCCCTGATGATACCTGATTCTTTCGATCCACAATCCACCCCAAACCTTACCGCTTGCTGCTTGCTCTGGAACTCCTGCTCTCGCTCTCTACGATACTGCTCTACCTCCATCTGAGCCTCTTCCTTGGCCTGCTTCAGACGCCGAGCCTTCCCTGGAGTGAAAGAAGGGAAGAACATCCCCAGAAAGGTAGTTAAAGGCCCTTTCAACCATAAATCCTTCATGATCACCGTGGTGGCCCAATCCTTACACATCTCTCCAAAGAAACCCTGGCATCTTGGGCCTAACTCCACTTCATATACCGCCGCCCCAAAAAGCAACTCCTCTCAGTAATCTAAATGTCCATTCCTAAAGCCCTGTTCCCTGCCAAGGCTCTCACTCTTTCGGGCATCTGCCACCTTCTCAGCTGCTCTCTTCTCAGCCTGCAGCAGCTGCTGGATGCCCTGGGATTGACTGGCCATCTCTGTGAGCAGTGATGCTACTAGAGGTACCAGCTTAGAGCCACCACCTCCACCCCCACCCTAGCACCTCATCCAGCTATTCCTCCTTCCCTCCGTTGGGTCTTAGCGTCCCCCTGCTTTCAGTTCGCACTTCCTCCCAATTCAGGCTTTCATCCCTTCTCTCCCCTCCATCCCATTCCCTTGCTCTTGCAGTACCACCTGAGATCACCCGAGGGCAACAGAGACCAGATCATTGCCTGCCAGTGTCTCCCCCCACTCTATCTTACTCATGTCTCCAATTCTAGAACTTGGTGGATGGGAGCTTCTGTGGAAGGTAAAAGAGGCCGTAATGGAGATTAGCGACCATGACCATGAAAGACATAAAGGTCAAAGAACAGAACTGGGAGGCAGAGGTCATGACTGGAAATGAAGATGGACAATCTGGTTTTTTCTTAAGTCCCAGAAACTCCACTCCCTAATAGCCAGCATTTCAAATAGTCTCATTTTATCCTTACAACCCCAGGAAGGGAGGAAACAGGCAAAGAAATTATATGACTTGTCCAGGTTCACATAGCTAGTGTGTGCATACATTACCGCACCTGGAGATACCTGACCTAAGGCACTAGTATGTGACCTTGGGCAAGTCACCTAAGGAAAAGTAAGAAGCATGTATTCGCTTCAGTGACATGCCTACTATGTGTGGGGCATGGCTGTAAGCACTTTACTAATATTACACAACAACCCCGGGGACACGCACTTTTGTTTCCCCCATTTTACAGATGAGGAAACCGAGACAGGCAGAGGTGAAATGACTTGCCAAGGCATACGAGGCAGGCTATGAGCTCTAGTCTTCCTGATTCCACCACACTCTATCCACCACACCACCTAGGCTGCCTCTCTACCGCCGCCGGCCTCAGTTTCCCCATCTGTAATATGAGGTTAATAGCTTCTACCTGTCAAGGTAGCTGTGAGGATAAAAAAGGAAATATTTGTAACGCATTCTGCAAACCTTACAGCGCCATATACATTCTTAGGATTATCACTGTGTGTCTGAGGTTGGGTTTGAACTCCAGAACTCTTTCTGCCAAGCTCGCTCTCTCTCTCTCTCTCTTTCTCTCTCTCTCTCCCTTCCCCGCCCCTTTCCCCAGGGTTTGTATTTCTGTCTCTACATTTCTCCCTGCTTCCAGCTCTTTGTGCGTCTCCTTCTCCCGGTGTCCGCATCTATCCAGACTTTTCTCTCCCTCCCCGGTCCCCACCTTCCTCTTAGGTTCCACCCCTCCAGACCTCCCCAGCCCAGCCCCTCAGAGCGGTCTGCAGTGAAATCAGTGCAGCTGCTCGCTTACTTCATCCTTCTCCAATTCACGCCTGCGCCGAACGGAGTACAGCCCCGCCCCTGCCCCGCCCCATCCGGCGGAACCTTCCTCTCGTGCCTCGCGAGGTTCGTCGGTAGCCGAGCCTCGGCGGTCGTTGCCATCCGCCCCCCACCCCGCTCGTTTCCGGTTTGCTTCCGCCCTTCTTCCTTCAGGCTGCGCAGGCCCTAGGCGGAGATCCGACTTAATTTAGCTGGATGTGAGAGGTTTTTACCTTCCCCCACGACCCTCCCAGACGGAGCGCTTGTCGCCGCTCTGGGCCTCATGTACCAGGCTGCGGTGATGTCTCCAAAGTGACCGAGGGCCTAGAGAGCTTCTTAGTAGCTGCGGACCGAGGCTTCTCGCCCGTGCCTCGTTTTCCTTCTCTGTCACGCGATTGGGGTTGGGCGCGATCAGGGGTTCGTAACTTTGTGTGCATGTCTCGGACCTCTCTGGCTATCCGGTGGCGCCAGGGTCCGCTTCTCGGAATAAGGTTTTTAAATTACTTAAGAAAAGACTAAATTTTAGTTCGAGGTTAGTGAAAATAGATGTCATTTTTCCCCACCCCAGGGAGCTTGCTGAGAGCAGAACACCCCAGTTCGACCCCTTGGGAGCCGCGTGTCGGGGTCCGACTCAACGCCGGAGCCTTGTCTGGCTGGGCAGCGTTCCCACGCCTTAGGTGGTAGACCGGGGCAGCCCCAAAGGCCGCAGGACAGGCACCTCATGGCAGGCAAAGGGAGTGGCAGCGCCTCCCTCGAACCCACCTCCCACTGACACCCACAGATACAGACAGCTTCGATATGTGGACAGATAATTATCTAAAGCAGATTAATTACAGAGATCATGCGCCCAAAATTTGCCACCAATCGATATATCCCAAACCTTTCTTAATTGTACTTTTTAAACATAACTAATGCTGAAATATATTTTGCATGACTTCATATGTGTAACGGGTAGCCTATTTCTTGCCTTTTCGATGAGTTAAACAGGATCTGAAGAGAGGGAGAGATTTTGGAACTGAAAATAAAATGAAAATAAAAAACTATGATGAAAAAATTGTACTATTTTGGCTCAAAGGACCCCCGAACAATTTTTTCTCCTCTCCACAATTATGTAGCTACTTATAACTACTCTCCAAGAAAGACACTTCAGTTTTGCAGAGAAGACAGCTTTTATTTAAATATTTAAAGTGAAAGATAGAAATGTACAAAAGTAGGAGGAATAGGGAGAGAATATGGGAAAGCAGGGAAAATGAAAGGGACAGCATGGAGCTTATATTCTCTTCTGGTTCTAATTGCCTTATTTTCTCTCTTTTCTCAGTCCATCATGGGTTCTTCCTCTCGTCGACGTAGACGTGAGCACCGTTTCCGAAGATATCTGTCCACAGGACGGCTGAGCAAGGCCCAGTCCCTCTTTCATCGCCACCCAAAGCTGGATATAGATGCTGGAGAGCCACCACCACTCCACCGAGCCTGTGCCCGCCAGAATGCCCCTGCCCTTCGACTGCTACTCCGCCTTGGGGCTGACCCCACTCGCCAGGACTGCCATGGGAATACTGCTCTGCATGCTGCTGCTCGTCAGTGTCCTAGTGGTGAGTCCAGCCCTTATGGGATGGCTCTGAAGGTGTCAGACAGTAGTAGTCTGCTCTCAGAATCTACGATGAGAGCCAAGATCCTTGGCATGCAAGATATTTGTCTGGTCACTGGAATGAATTTCTTCAGCTATAAAGTGGGAATAGTAATGACAGTTATACTACCTACTTTACAGGGTTGTTGTGAAGTTCATAGTAGAGAACATGTAAAGGTAGTTGTAAACCTTAACATATAATATATATGTGTGTCAACACATTAGTGTATATATAGATATGTATACACACATGCACATACACATATATGATGGGCATATATACCCACAATATATGCACATTATGAATCTGTGTGTATATCTATGTGTATGTACTTATTGGATATATACTTATGTAACTAAGATGTCACTCAAGATTTTTACATCCATTCATTTAGCTCCTTCTCTGTTTACTTCCAAGATAGTAGTCATTTTTCCAACCTGCTGTTCCTGTCCAGATCTATTTGTATCCCCAGTGCTTATTATCTGGCCCATGATGATGGTCTTCTGAGTAAAAATTGGTACCCAAGTGGATAATTTTTCTTATTCTCTGGAGCTCTCACCATTATATAATTTCTCTGGTGCTCCAGATAAGGCAGCTAAGTCGAATAGTGGTAGAGTGCTGGGCCTGAAGTCAGTCATCTTCATAAAGTTCAAATCTGACATCAGACAACTAATAAGTTGTGTGACCCTGGGCAAGTCATTTAACCCTGTTTGCCTCAGTTTCTCTATCTGTAAAATGAGCGAGAGAAGAGAATGGCAAACCGTTCCAGTATCTTTGTCAAGAAAACCCCAAATGGGGCCACAGAGTCAGACACGATTGAAATGGCTAAACAGCTGCTGTAACAAAGCCCAGATAGCAACTGGCAGTATTCTTATAATCTGAGAGCCATAGCAAACAATTTAACCCTTTGACCCCTGCCAACAGCCTACAAGGACTTTTTCCTGCCTCTGATGATACAATGTCCCACTGCCATGAAGATGAAGAACAAACTAGGAGAGACCCCAGGGGAACTTCTGGGCTGGGAGAGTCCCCCAGAGCCACCTAGAGAAATGGAGGAAGAGGAAGAGGCTTACATGGAGAGAGAGTGGAGACAAAAGCTTCAAGAAGAGCTAGAAGAGGAGTGGCAGGAGATGCTGGGGAGGTTTGAAGGTAAGGATACCCCAGACTAAGGCCTTCTAGGTTCCTGCACCTCCCGAGCTTCCCATATCCCTTATTGCTTAGCTGCTCCATACTCGTCTTCATCCCTTCCGTGTTTTCTGTCTCTATCTCTTTTGCCTCCCAACTCATTCCTGGCCCTATTGTTTCTCTTCCTGTTCCCTCCTTAAGAAGCTGTTCCCTTTATATACCCATTGCACCTTAGGTGATGAGGATGGCGCCGTAGATACTCCAGAGCCTGAGTCCTTCTCTGCCTGGACTGAACGCCTGGCCCGAGAACATGCCCAGAAACGACGACAGCAGCAAGCCGCAGAGAGAGCCCAGCATCCAGAACCTATGTCAGCCTCCTACCGCAGCTGGCAGCAACAAGAGGAGGAACGTCGTCTATTCCAAGAGCGAGTCCAGGCCAAGGAACAAGAGCTGAGGGAGAGCCGAGCCAAGAAGACTCAGGAAACCAGAGGGCGTTGTTGGGGGGACCCCTATAGGACAAAGCTCCGGGGAGACTTCACCAAAGCAGGGGAAAGATTGTGGTATTTTGGAGATATACCCTGGCCCTGCCTTGGGGGAAGGGACCCTGAAGCTATGGCAGCCGCTCTGGTGGCCAGGGGCCCCCCACCCACAGATCGGGGCGCCCTAAGGAAGTATTTGAGGGCCCAGCAGGTCCAGTGGCATCCTGACCGATTTCAGCAGAGATTTGGGTCCCAAATTGAACCTAGGGAAAGGGAAGAAGTAATGGAGATTGTGACAGCTCTGTCCCAGGCCCTCAATCGACATGCAGAAAGTCTAAAGTGACCCAGAGGAAAAAGACAATGAATGGGTACACATGGTATGAATAATGCAGACAACAGGATTCAGGGAATAAGGACAAAATATAAGACCTGGAATGAGAAAAAAATTGGGTGTAGGAAGAGAGGCTGAGGGATGGAAACTTTAGAAAAAGATGAGGCCTGAATGAGGACTGGTTGTGGCTTAGAGGCAGAGCTCAGCTGGCACAGTCATGGGAGGTTGCTACCACTAAATCTCTTCTCTTCCCACTTACTTCCTAATAAAACATAGTTCCCCATATTATTCCTAATGTCTCCTCTGCCTTTTTCCATCACTGGTTTCTATCATTTGTGACATCTCCCTCCTGCTTAGTAAGCCTTCGGTTCTCATATGCCAAAGATATCCATACTCATGTGATGTACTCTTGGCCTGTGATATCCCTTCATCCTGGCTAATGCCCACCCCACCCCACTCCCAATCAAGGTCCAGAAGGTTTAGTTTTCTCCACCAAACCTTACATATCTCTTCCTTTCTCCCCCTCGCTTATAGGTCAAATGCCCAAGTGTCTTCAACCCAGTTGTTTGTGGCTGGAGAAAAAGGCTTAATGTGAACAGGGCAAAAAGGGAACAAAGCTGTGGTCTCTTCTACCCTCCCCGCCCCCCAGAACCACATCCTCCACCCCCTTGCCTTCCCACCCCCAGGGCTTTCCCTTTGCTGAGTCACTAGGATTTGAGGAGTGGGGCAGCTAGGAGACCCATCGGGATGATTGTAGGAGGACAGAGTTAGGGGGAGCCAAGAACAGAGAGGGAAGCAGCCCCCTGCGGGGGAGTGGAATTTCGGTTGCTAAAAATAACTTCAGGGGAAGGAGGAAAGGGCCAAATTATGTAACCTGGGCTGTCTGTTCTTGGGTAACCTGAGGTCCACACCCCAGAACTGGGCCCAACCTTCCTAGTCTCCCAACTGGGAACTGAGTGTCCGGACCAGGCTTCTCAAGGAATTCAGACATCAGTATTACTGATACCATGAACACACCTAGCCCCTACTTACTGCCTTTCAGTATCCAGGGAATTGTTCTGGCTCTCCTAATTCTTTCTCCCTATCCCATTCTTTCCTACCTCACTCCTTCCCCCATCCCCAATTCAGGACTCTTGATTTTCCAGTTTTTGCTCCCCTCAAGGACCCAAGAATTTAGGTCTTTTCTCCTGGTCTATAATCTCTAGGGTGATATGGGCCTAATCTATATAGATTATTATCTCCTCTTCCCGGAAACAGTGGTTGAAGCTGTAGGGGGAAGGGGGTCTTAGAGGTCAGGTGGGGATTCCCATGGGGGGCATTCCTTACTCCCTCCTCTGGCCTCCCCATACCTCCCACCCCAGCTTCCAGGAAACGAGGTGGGAGTGGAGATGAGACAATACTGCTTCCCTTTCAGCCCACTCCCCACCCAAGTCACACATTCTGCTTTAGTTCTAAGAGAAGGAGCTAGAGGAAATGGAAGAAGATGCGTTTTCATGCCTATGTGTGCACATGCTCATCTATCCATTATGTTAGAAACTAAATTTTTAGATACAGAGCTCACATCTGCATGGAGGAGCCCCACAGAGATAGAGTTAGGGATAGAGCATTAAACTGAGAGAGCCTCTGGGGAGACTAGTGAAAATAAAATGGGAGGGGGAAGTGGACGCAGAGGTGTGTGAGAGGACATAAAGTCTCCAGTTACCCTTAACTCATCATTCACCTTACTTGATGTCTGATTAGTTGCCATATCTCTTTGATTCTACCTTTATAACGTCTCATCTTTATCCTCTTCCAGTCTGTCCTAGTTTAGGCTTTTATCACCTGGACTGTTACCCTGGTCTTTTTCCATGGTTGCCTCTGTTTCCCCTTTATGAAGCCTCTTTTCCTCTCCAGTATGACTGCCAACTTTATATTCCTAAAACACAGGTCTAAGTAGGTCAATTCCCTGCCTAAGAAACTGCAGGATAAACTGTAGAATAAAATGTAAATGTTCAGCATTTAAAACCCTTGACAATCTGTCTCCAGTCTATCTTTCCAGGCTGATTACACATTATTTCCCCCTCAGTCACTCTATTTCAAGACTAATGGCCCTACTTTGCTTCCCCAAACACAACTCTATTATCTATCATGGCACCTTACAAAAAGCCCATACATGTTCCATGTCTAAAATGCTATTCCTCTCATCTCTGCCTTTTTAAGAACTCCTGGCTCCCTCCAAGGCTCAGCTCACGTGCCATCTCTGACAAAGGACATTTGCTGATCCTTCCAACTGTTAAGGTCCCTCCCCTCAAAAGATTCTGTATTTATTTTATATATACTTTATGTTTTCTTACCTGTGTACATATTGTTTTTCTTCTTCCCTCCTTGCCCCACTTCCACTCTAGTAGAATATAAAACCTTTAAAAACAAAGATTGAAGGTTTTTTTGTCTTTGGATCCCCAGCACATAGCAGCAGTGTCTGGCACATAGTAGGTATTTAATAAATGTCTTTTGGGTTTTAATTGAATGGGAGTATAGATATTTGAATATGGATTTATGGATATGGATGTGATATGGATGAGATTTTCTGGAAGAGACAAGATTGGGATGTAGGACATAAGCCTTGAAGGGTCAGTGTGATTCTCTGGGAAATTGAAGAAGGTTCTCAGAGGGAATTGCTGTGATTTAGAAGGGACCTTGCTTGAACTGTGGACAGCATGGGCATCCAGTTCCTCATAGAGCCCAGAGATGTCTTCTGACACCTACATGTTTCTACAGCATGCCAAGAGCCCCAAGGTTGGGAATAGTAAGGTTTATGCCCTGGATAAGAAGGCACAGTGAAGAAAGGGGACAGGAAGTACTGGTACCTGGGCAACCCCTCCCCCTTCCATCTAGAAGAGCCTTTTCTTTATTTCTAAGCACATTGCCTCCTCTCTCACAGACAATATATAAAATAATATATATCCAGGTATCTCCCACCACCCCCAATTCTTCAACTCTTCTCAAGTCCCACTCTCAGTGTCTGGCCCCCCAGCCCTGAAGGGGGTTCCCCTGAGATGAGGATGAAGTTCACTTTCTCTCACCGCATAGTTTCCGGTTCTGTGTCTTGCTTCTGAGGCCGATAAAAATACTGGTCCCCTAGGGGCCCTTAGCTTCCTCCGACCCCCTGGGGCCAAGCACCCAGGCATCCTGTGCCCCTGTTCTGGGGGGGGTAGGGATCCCCCTGATTAGTGACTCAGGTCCTTAACAACTAAGGGATAGGGAGGGGTGAACTCTGTCCTTGCAAGCTCCAGAATCAAAGCCAGGAATTTGAGTTACAATAGAAGTTGTACTGGAGTCAGACTGAATTTGAGAACCAGGAAGAATAATATTAGAAATGAGGCTAGTGGGATTGTGTGTCAACACTAAGGTTGGGGATACTATTGAGGTTGGAATTAGAGTTAAGGTAGAAATCAGTGGCTAATATCTAGATCACAGATAGGATTGGGATTGAGCTGGAATAAAATCTAAGATGGAGAAAGATACCAAAAGAAGAATTAGGTTATTGATGAGGCAGATTATTTTCCCTAAACTACCGTAGTACTTTGTGCCTTTCGTTTGACACATCTCATATTAACCTTATATTAAAATTATTCAGATATATGTAATTTCCCCTACTAAATTCCAAACATTATGAGGACAGCTATGTCTCATTCATTTTTGTATTTCCCATGGGAACTTGCCTGTGCCATACCTTTAACAAACCTTTATTGAATTAATAGGTAGGGTTAGAAATCGGTTTAATGGGATGAGATCAACATTAGTGTTGCGAGTTCAGGTTAGAGGTACAGATTTGGGTTTAAAGTTAGGGTTGGAGTAAAGGTTGAATTTGTATTGAGGATAAAATGCCAAATGAATTTGGAAAGTGAACTTTGAGATCATTGTGAGGTTATGGTTGGTTTTGATTTGGGGTTAAACTCAGGGTTGGGATTGAGTTAGAATTGGAATTAAAGATGGCATTGGATTTGATCTAGATTGAGGTTAAGTTCCAGGCTAGGGTTGGGTTAGAGTCTTCTTTGATTTCTCTATGTGGAGACTCCAATGATTTCATTAATTTCTTTGCAAAAGCCTCGCTGCTCCATATCCCCATAAAGCTAAAAGTTAGGGGAGAGCCAACTCTCCCCATTATCACCCTTCACACACAGGGAAGCCTTGCAACTAACCACCTGCCTCTTCACAGAGAGAAACCGAATCCTTCTCAATTTCTGAAACTGAGATTGAAACCGAGATCTGCCCTTCCTGATGGGAACCCAGTAGAATGTCACAATGTCTTTGACACCAGTTTCAGGCACCCTACCTTAGCCTTTGATTTTTCCAGTCTCTCAGTATATCCACATTTCTCTATCCCTCAGTTTTCCCCTCTTGATTTCTCACTTTCCTCTTCTCTTTCTCAGGGTCTCCCACCTACCCTACCCCCAACTCCCCCACCCCTGGCCCTTCATTCTTTGTCTATGTCTCTCTCTGGTCTTTGATCTCTCCCTAATCTCTTCCAGTTAGTTCTTTACAATCTCCACCTGCCAGGTCTCTCCAAACTCCCTGACCTCCCATCCTTCAGTGTCTTCCTTTTCCTCTGTTTCTCTCTGCACCTTGGGCTTCCCCTCCACCCTGTGTCTGTCTTTCAATCTCGTTTCTGTCTCTTATTGATATTTGGACAGGGTGTTCATTTCTTCTCAGGGATCAATCTGTCTGTTATCTGCCCACAATGACAGAAAAACTGAGTTAGAAGCAAAAAACAGAGGACCAAGAACACAAGAAAAGATTTAAAGAAACAGAAATGACAGAAAGATAGTGAGATAAAGAGACAGAGAAGCCCAGATTTAAAAAAAAAAAAAAAAAGGAAAGGGGAAGGGAGAAGTAGGAAATGACAGAAGGGAAGGGGGATGGTGATAGATTTGAGAGACAAGAGCGAGCCACCATGGGAATGAATGTGTTTGTGTATGTATTTTATTAGAGGGAAAGTAGGGGAGTGAGTTGAAGTACATTTTAGCCAATACATCTTCTATCATGTGTGTAGTAGCTCAGAACATGCAAGGACAATTTTGTGCATGGAAAGTCTTGTCAGCTGAACGCTGCTCATACTAACAACAGTTTACCTGGCATGTTGGCATGATCAAAAGGCTTATATAGAATACACAAAAGATAACTCTGCTATTCAATCTGGAAGAGGGAATCTATGTCACACATGGCTCCATAATTTTTTCTTTGTTGACGCAGGCAACATATACAAGAGTCAGATAGACTTTACATGGGCTAGGAAATATGTTAACTTGAGACCCCGGGAGTGTGTGTATGTATGGCACGTGGAATAGATATAAATAGTAGAGAATGAGGAAAATGGAGGTGGCATAGACTGGAGGAAGAGTGGAGAGATCATAAAGGAAATAAAGATCTGGAAGATCTCTAGGGGCTCTTCCAATTCAGTCCCCCTCCCCCTTCACATTCATGTTACCTTCCCCCTAAACCCTCCTAACCCCACTCCCTTTTCCCAGAACCCTGGTGTCCTGTCCCCCAGCCTTTGGTTCTTCCTCTCAGCCTCAAGCTTTCCTGCCTTCGGCAGAAACATTAGCTCCTTCTTCTAAGCCCCGGGGGCTTCCCCAGCCAGGTTAGGGCCCTGAACCCTCCCGCCCTGCTGCCGCTTCCTCTATAAAGGGACCCAGGCGTCCGGGCCCAGGAAACCCAGCTCATAGCAGGTAGGGGCCCCTGGCTGAGACACTGCTGAACGCTGAGCCATTCCCCCGGCCCTTAAAATCCCCTGATTCCACATCCCCTCACCATAGCTTCCTGTGTCTATTATTTCTACCTGCACCTCTCTGGGTCTGCTTTGGGCTCGGTCTGCGCCTCATTCTTTCTGGGTCTCTGACTTTCTCTTTGTCAGTCTCTGTCTCCGCTTCTCTTTCTGTTCCTCTCTGCCTGTTTCTGTTTCTCTGTCTCATTTCTCATTTCTGTCCATTATTTTTTCTGTGTACTTCTGTTTTCTCTCTACATGTGTCTCAGTGTCTGTCTTGGTATCTCTGTCAGCTTCTTTATGTCAGTATGCTTCCCCTATCTTCTCATTTTTGTCTCTGTGCTTATTTCCCATTTCCTTTCCCTCTTTCTCCCGTTCCCTGCCCCTCCCCACTCCGTCATCTCCCCGCTGGCCCCTTCTCCACTTTCTCTTTCTCTCTCCTTAGGTTTTCCCCATGACCTCATCTGGAGTCCTGTGCCTCCTGGGGGCGCTGAGCCTCCAGGTGCTTTTGCTGCAGCCACCAGGGGCTCAGGTGAGAGGCCTCAGAACAGGGGATGACCTGGGGGTCAGGAGCTTAAAGGGGCAAGAAAGAAATCTTGGCCCTCTGGTACCTTCTTAACCATGTTCTCTCACAGGGGGCTCCCAATCCAGATAACTCCCACTCATCTAGCCCAGTCCCACCTCAGACAGCTCAGCATCTCAGCCAGAAGAGTCTCAAAAGAGAAACCCTCAAACCAGCTGCCCACCTTGTTGGTAAGAACCTGGTGTTACACCTTCTCCATTTCCCCCATAGACCCAAGCATCCAGCTCCCAGATTTTCCCCCTTTGGTGACCTGTACATCTATTCTCTCTAGCCCCATAACACTCCCTGACTTCTGTGTCTCTCCCCAGGAGATCCCAGTGTCCAGGATTCTATACATTGGAGGGCAAACACAGACCACGCTTTCCTTCGACATGGCTTCTCTCTAAGCAACAACTCCCTCTTGGTCCCCACAAGTGGCCTCTACTTCGTTTACTCCCAGGTTGTCTTCTCAGGAGCCAGCTGTTCTTCTGAGATTACTCCCACCCTACTCTACCTGAGCCATGAAGTGCTCCTCTTCTCCTCCAAGTACCAGGTTCATGTACCTCTCCTTAGTGCCCAAAAGTCTGTGTGCTCAGGGACCCAGGGACCCTGGATGAGATCAGTCTACCAAGGAGCCGTGTTCCTGCTCACTCAGGGAGATCGACTGTCTACTCATACAGATGGTGTCTCTCACCTGCTCCAGTCCCCTAGTAGTGTCTTTTTTGGGGCCTTTGCACTATAGAGAAATAGAAAAATAAAGAGGAAAATGGCTTCACAGTCCACCACCATGCCCCTTTCCTCTGTTCCTACAGTTTCAAGGGTCCACACCACCACTCCCTGCTTCCACCATTGCTTCAGTTTCTTTCAAGTATTCCCCTCTCCACAACCTCCAGAGATGGAATTCTGAGTGGTTTGAAAGCACCCCAGGATAGGGGTTGGGGTGAGGGCAACCCCACACACTGCCACCCCTGAACTACTACCAGATTATGGACTGAGAATTTCAAGTCTAACCAGAAATACCCAGACAAAAGTAATTTGGTTCACTGGCTAGTAGTCTAAGTGGAATTTAAACCTGGCCATGGAAGAGAAAAGGAAGGAAAGATTGTGTGGTATGGGTATCAGGTTGGTTGGGACAGGGAATGGGGAAAATTATTTATGAATGGTGATTATTAAATTATTTATTTATAAAGAAGCTGAGAATGGGAAAAGGGAGTTAAAAAGGCAGAAAGATAGGAAAACATATCAGGTAGATACAGAGGCAAAATAGAGAAAAAATAGAAAAGGAATGAGGGAGGGAGGTGGTTCAAGTGAGAAGCAGAAGGGTTTGTAAAAATAGGGGCAGCAGAGTGTTAGGGACTCTATCTGAACCTATGCCCTCAGCAAAGTTTAATAAATATTTTTCCTCTGATATGTCTGTCTGTCTTTTTAAAGAATGGGGTAACATGGGGGTCTTTGTGGAGGGGGACACAAAATGGGAAGATATGTGATGAAACATGGGGACAACTGGGGAGAAAAATATATAAGGCTATGGGAGAATGACAGTGATATGGGGGACTTAGAAGACATGAGTGATAGAGGTGCATGTATGGGAGTGACATCAAAGAATAAAGAAGGCTTCTGAATATATACACTGACATGGGAATGCTTTGAGAGGATCATAGAGGACTTGGGGGACCTACATCAAGGAACCAAAAATTCCTGTAGGCCAAGAATGAAACTCATGATGGGAATCCAGAGGTCAGAATGAAAGAAGGACCTCCTTGATTTCACCCTCTTTGGGATGTCCTTATCCTTTCAGAAATTCAGATCCCAACCTCCAACTTTCTCCCTTCTCCTCTCTTCTCAAGGAAGCTCCAATTCCCCAGACCTCATTAAACCTTCTTTAAGGGTTCCTGGCACCTGAATCTGAAAACCCTGAACTCATCACTTTAACCTTAGCCTTTCTTGAATGGTGTCTCAAGATCTAAGGTGCCAGAGGCCTAGGGAATTAGATTTGGGAATCAGTTCAGGACACCTTCCCTCCTACAATCATAGTTGGAGTTAAGGGTAGTGATATCCCTGGACTCTTGGGTTTCCTCAAGTCCAACTTTCCAGTACCCACCCCCATTGGAAGAAAGAAACTGAGAGAGCTTGGGGAAGGTCCACAGGGCCCCCACTGCAGCTTCCTCCAGATGAGCTCATGGGTTTCTCCACCAGGGAAGTTTTCCGCCCGCTGGTCGAGAGAGCCTTCTCCCCCGCCCTCCTCACACCCTCCCCTTGGGGCATATAAAGGCAGCTGCTCACTCACCCAGTTGACAGAAGCTCCCCTACAGAGAACATCAGGGGACTAACCAGAGAGGGAGAAAGACTGCTCCAGGCTCTCTGAAATTCTTTCACCCCTTAAAAAAACCCAAACCACTGGGCACTCTCTCTTTCTCTCTCTCTCTCTCTCTCTCTCTCTCTCTCTCTCTCACACACACACACACACACTCTCTCTCTCTCTCTCTCTCTCTGTGTCCCCTGGGCCATTTGCCTCTGCATTAAGGAACTACAAATTTGGACATCACCAAACGACACCCCTGGAAACTGAGCAGCTCCACAAAACAGGAACCATGAGCACAGAGAACATGATCCGAGACGTGGAGTTAGCAGAAGAGGAGCTCCAAAGGAAGGCAAGGGGGCCCCAAGGCCCTGGACGCTGCCTCTGCCTCATACTCACCTTCTTCCTTCTTCTTGCTGGGGCCACTCTTCTCTTCTGCCTGCTGCACTTTGGGGTTATTGGACCCCAAAACGAAGAGGTGAGAGATAGATAAATTATTCTAGAGCCTCACAAATACTTGGGCATAGAAACAGGAGCAGAGAGGGATTGGGGGAGCCAGGACAAATGGAGAAAGGAGGGTAAGGAGATGAGAGGGAGAAATATAACAAGAGATAGAGGGTTGGGGAAATTGCATTAAGAGAGACAGATGGGGAAAAGAAAGTGAATGATGAAAAGAAAGGAAGAAAGGGGGAGAAGAACTAAAGAGAGATAAAATGGAGAGATACTTAGAGAAACAAAGAGAAAGAAGGAATTGATAATGGAGAGAGAGAGATGAGGGAAATGAAATGAGATGAGAATTATAAGAGGCATGTGTAGGTGCACCTAGGTATATATTCCAGCCTCTCTCTCCTTTAACTATCATTGTCCATAATTTGTCACTGACCTCTTCTCCTTTTTCTCTTTCTTTTCTAGGAGTCCACAGATGCCTTTCTTGGCATGAAACCTCTGACCCAGAGAGTCAGTAAGTATCCCCTGTTGATGATCCCAATCTCCTAAATTTTGATTTCCAAGTGAGACATATCTGGGATGAGGCTGGGAATAAGGATGGGGAACAGTTCCTAGGGACCAGGAAGCATCTCTGAATTTTGGTTTCTGGTGGAGGGGAAGGGAAACAAAAAAGACCTAAAGTTCAGTTTCAAACTTTCATTTTTGCCTTCCCTTTTCTCCCCCATCCCAGGATCTTGTCAGACTGAAAGTAACAAGCCTGTAGCTCATGTTATAGGTAAGAACCTGAAACTTTGGAGTTGGGGTCACATGGGGCCTGGAATCAGGGGGTGCGCTGAAACTTAATATGGAACTTTGGGAATAAAGCAAAACCTATGGGGGAAGAAATATTGAGAGGAAAGGAAGAGGGACAGAGTGGAGAAGATGGCTAGAACTGGAAGAACTAAATGAAAAGAATGAAAAGAATTCATGGGATAAGATTCCATGGGGATGAATAGGGACATGACATGAGTGCCTTGAACTTTAGAAGTAAGATGTAGGGAACAAAGTTTGGGGAATAAAATGTGAAAAATGAAACTCAAAAGAAACATATGAATTCAACTTTTCCTTCCTCTTTCCCTACAGCTGATCCCCTGGCAGAAGGGAAGCTCCAGTGGTTGAAGAGGCGTGCCAATGTCCTCCTGAGCAACGGCATGGATCTGGTAGACAACCAGCTGGTGGTGCCATCCACTGGACTCTACCTGGTCTACTCCCAGCTCCTTTTCAAGGGTGAAGACTGTGCCAACGAACCCCTGCTCCTCACTCACACTGTCTCCCGGGTTGCGCTGTCCTACCAAAGCAAAGTTAACCTCCTCTCTGCCATCAAGAGTCCTTGCCAAAAGACAGTAAAAGGAGCTAGGGAAGCCAGTCCTTGGTATGAGCCCATCTACCTGGGTGGTGTCTTCCAGCTCGAGAAAGGTGATAAGCTCAGTGCTGACACCAACTATCCAAATTATCTTGACTTTGCTGAGTCTGGCCAGGTGTATTTTGGAGTCATTGCCCTTTGAGAGAAGAAGGGAAGTCATACCCCTGCCCCCATGTTCTTCCTCATCCCTCTCTCACCTTTATCAATCTTCCTCCAAGCCCTTTGAGTGCCTTCCTTTTCTAGGCCTGAAAAGTGGTTTAAAGACTGGGAACTAGGCAATCCAGAATATGACAAAGGGCACTGAAAAAAAAGAAGAGCTCAAGTAGTAATATAAAGTGGAATTGGCTGTATATCAAGGACCATAGAAATACAGGGTCCAGAGTAACATAAAAATCCACCAGGAAATCCATATTCTGAAACAAGTTTAGAACCTAGACCAAAACTGGGAACCCAGGATCTAGAGTAGAGTGCCTAGCACACAGAGCAAGGGCCAACCCTTGAATCCTAACCTGAGAGAAATAATTCTCTTTACTCTAGAACACTCCTTGAGGTATATGTCTGGACACTGAAATGAATCAAAATCCATATTATTCCTATACTATTTATTGTAATGCAGGAACCCTGATGTTTGCCTGCTGGGGTAGCTTCTGTTATTTATGCCTAGATAATATGTTTATTTATTTATTTATTTGTATATTTATTTATTATTTATTTATTCTTGAATATATTTATTAAGGAGGTTAGCATTCATGGGGGACCCAGATGTTGAGGTTTCCCCAGTTCAGGAGTATTTTCTGTGAAAATGGAGGCAAACCAAGGGGTGCTCCTATCTTGGCCCCTTGCCCATCCTCCCATCTTCCTACTTAAAAAAAAATTATCTGATCTTATTACATTGCTGATTTAGTGGCTGTGGGTCGCTGTGTCTCTGAACCTCTGCTCCCCAGGGGAGCCATGTCTGTAAGTGCCCTATTTGTCAGTGGCAAGAAATAAATTTGCTTTGAAAACATTTGGAATTTGATGCAACTGTTATTTATTGCTTATTTTTTAAGTGATGAAAATGTTTGGGAGATCTGATTCAGTTGTTTTATTTTCTCTCTATGCCTCATTCCAAGGTGAGAAAACTTTCCTCTTTGCCCTCTCCCCAGGATATGAGAGCCTTCTCTACAATCCCTTCCTTATCTCTAGTCCTTATGTTCCAAGGTCATAGAATCCAGGAGATCTCACAGAGATAAATACTGGAAAAGTATCCTTGATCTTGATAGAGACAGAGAGTTTCCTACTTTACCAAGTCAACTGAGACCATCCTATGGGAGCTTCCTCAATACTACTCTTTAAAAATTCCAATTATCATTGCTTGCCCTCTCCTCCTTTCCTCCATCTTCTCCAAAAGGTTATATTTCTACCTGTACCTTGATCTTGTTCCCCTCTACCTTCAGCACCTCTCTGCTTGACTTCTTCAAACTCCTACAAACATGCTCAGGTCATCCCAATCCTATAAAAACCTTCCCTTGACTCTTGATCATTGATCCCATCCTTCCATTTCACTACCAACTTCTCGAAAACTTCATTTATTCCCTGAGTCTCCATTTCTTCCTCCCATACTTTCCTAGATCCCATGCAACAAGCTTCTTACCCCCTCCCACACTCCTTGTTCCCCTTATCTCATCTGAAATCAGCTTTTCTCCTTCAATGTCAATAACCAAAATTTCTTCAGCTGAGGGAGAAGGATCTCATGTCAGAGACAGAGGGGAAATAGGGTTCTGTATGTATTGGGAAAGTTCTCATATTAAAGAGAGAGATTATGATGTGATTGGGAGTCAGCTGTTGTCATTCAACACAATGTAAATAAAGCATCTGGATCCCCCAGAATGACTTTTCTTCTTTCCCTGGAATTTTCCAAGTGTTACCAACAAAAAGAGGAATCACGCTTTCTTGAAGAGAGAAACAACAGCGTCAAACACCCATCCCTGACACTTACTATGTGACCTTAGACAAATAGTTAATAACTCTATACCTCAGTTTCTTAATCTGTAAAAAGAGGGAGTTGAACTAGATCACATAGCAACTGTCATTGTCCAACTCATAACCAAAAGGAATCATCTCTAGAACATGCCTGACAAAGGGTCATCATCTACCTCTCCTTGGAAAGGGGGAATGTCCCTTCTTTCAAGGTAGCTGTTCAGCTTTTGGACAGCTCTTGAAAGTTTTCCCTGAGATCAAGCCAAAATAATGGTCTTTTTTGCAACTACCCCACTTGGCCTTGCTCCTGGTTCTGACCTCTGGGGCCAGTCAGAACAAGTCCAATCCCTCCTCCATAGAACAGCCTTTCAGTTACTTGAAAAGAGCTCTTACTTTATCCCTTTCCCCTCCCCACAAGTCCTTTATTTCCTTCAAGCTGAACACCCCCAGTTTCTTCACCCAAAGGTTTCTAATTTCCTTTCCACCTCTAAATCCTATGATCACTGTATGAGAGTAGATCCAGACAAAGGAAATCATACCTAGAGAATTGGGAATTTCCAATTCTGGGCATTCCAATTGCTGTCAAGGGAAATTCCCCATAACTCAGGTGAAGTTTCCGGATTTTTTGGCCTGAGATAGCAGGGGAAAGACAACATTCCCTTTGACCTGAGTCACTGGAGTCAGGTGTCCAGTCACCCAATTTCCCTCCCCCACAGACTCCTTTCAGGAATCTAGGTTTCCTGCACTCTCAGCTTTCCCTTACCTTTCCTGTTCTTCAAGGAATGAGGCTGAAGAGACTTGAGAAAATCAAAACCAGAGCAACAAAGGCTATTCTGCCCAGTCTTGTCTCTCTGATTTGGGATACAATGGGGAAAAGAGAATGGGGAGTAAGACAGAGAAATACAGACAAAACTACAGATGGACAAAGTTTTCTTCTTTCCACCCTACCCCCAATTTTGCTTATACATAAACAAACATGTTATGTTTCTCAGGGCAACTCATTCTTCAGAGGAATGAAAGAAGCCAAGGTTCCATAAGAGAAGACTGACCTAGATAGAGTGTTGGGTCCCCTGTCTGCTTCCTCCACACTGGGGCTCTAAATGGGTCAATGGTGGTAAGGCGGATGCTATTGTCGTTTACCCCATTTCCCCCACTCTTCCTGGAACTGGTGACCTGAGGTGTGAATTGGGGACTAGGACTTTCCATTCTGCCTTGGATTTAAGAATGTTTTCCTCTGAAACTTTTTTCTTTTTCTCTTTTGCCTCTCCGTGACATGATAATTCTCTCCACCCACCCACCCTTTCCTCTCAGCTACACAGAGACTTTCTATCCAAAATGAGACCCTTCCCTGCACATCTGTGTCATAAACGTCCTGGTCCCAGAACTCTTCAGGGGAAAGAAGCATCATAGCTCCGTTGGCCTAACTCAGGCAGAGATCATCAGGTGAGATCCGAACATAATCCCTGTATGGTCTTACCAACATTCTCAGCCCTGGTAATTTTGGATGATACAGTTAACTACCAATTACACTAAAATCTTTCCTTTGATGGAAGAATTTTGCTAAAACACATATAGTTCCAACTTCCCTCTTTGTCTTTACTCTTTAGGCTTTTCAGGCTAAAGAAATTTTGAATATTGATCCTGGAGGAAAACAAAGAACAGATTTGGGGATACTATAAAGAGACTAGAGGTAGGGATAGAGACTGATGATATAGCTGGAGTGTCTAGGTTCCCCTGAGCAACTGTTCTCCTTTCCCTTGAATTTCTCAAATTGTTCCTGGGAAGATGATAGACAGCAGATCAGACTTCCTGACAAAAAAGGGGTGCCAGACTGGGGCAGGAATAGCTTTACAGAGTGTTGTGAGGTTGTTCTTGAATTTAGCAGGGATACTTCCCTTTATTCTCAGTCTGAGATGGCATATGGTACAGAGGAAAGAGCATAGAATTTAGAGTCAGAAGACCTGAGTTTGAATTTTATCTTTCCCACTTACTACTCATATGGCATTGGGTAACTCACTTAACTTCTCTGTACCTTGAGCCCCACTGCAATGAAGGTGTGGGATTAGATTACTTTAAATCCTAAATTTATGATCAGGCTGAGTAGAGGAGGGGTGGGGTGGGGTATACAACATAGAGGTAGTGTCTTGGATGACCATGGTCATAGATGACCATGGGATGGACATGGAGTGTGTTATGGTGAGGTGGCGAGCAAAGGAAACAGTCAAAGTTAGGGCAAAGGAGGCAACAGTCATCTTTATTATCAGGACAAAACTTACAAGATACTCTTGGATTCCTTTTTCAAGAAACTCTAATACAAGTACGATCTCATCTCTCCCTCCTTCCCTCTTTCCCTCCAACTATTATCTCTAGGACCTACCCATCTGACCATTTAGCCTTCACTTCCCCTAGGGACCCTTTACCTGCACAACTCCAACCCCTTCCTTCCTCCCCAACCAAGTCACTGACACCTCCACCAATGAACATTTCCCATAGGATCTAGGTGTCCTTCATCCCACCATTACAGCCCCAAAGAATGTCTTCCCCCTCCTGAAGTCTACCAACTCAAGGTGGCTGACATTAACGTAGATCTTCTCGCCCCCTCGTAGCTGAACCAACCCTCCAAATCCTACAGTGGCATACCACAAAGGGCCCTGCCCAACTCCCCGGGCATGCTGCAAAGGAGGGGTCACAGTCTCAAACCCCTGAAGCAGGAGTTCTGGCTCTCCTGACCCAGAGGCCCCCCTAGCCCGAAATAGCTGACTGCTGAGGGTGACAGGGACTCCAGGGTCCCCAGCCTGAGAATGGAACTGTTCTCCACCAGAGGGAGCTCGGCCCCTGTAACCAATGTGACAGTAGAGGAAATAAATTCCATCCTGGGGAAGGGCCAGCAGCCCTTCATCCCCCAAGAATTGTGTTCCACTCTTCAGAAATGCTTCCTCGTACCCTGACACCCAGCGCAGTCCATGGCCTGATTTTGCGATACCTGTGGAAAAATCAGGGCAAAATGGTGAACACAGTCTCTTTCAGAACCATGTCTTGAACTAAGTGATTCTGTCCCAATCAAACAAGTTTACTTGAAATCTGAGTAGGCACAGGCTGCATGGATGGGAAAAAGGTTGGAAAAGTCAGGGAAGTGGGGCAGGGAGGGGAGAGAATAAGAGTCCTAAACAGCCCAAGCGGCTCAACACTGAGTTTTGTGACCCAAGATAGGTCTTAGTATGTGAACCCAGATCTGGGTCTATGGAAGAGGCAAACTTTGCAAGTTCAGGTTAGATTTTATGCAGAGGCCAAGATCCAGGATGCAAAAGGAACGAGAGAACCAGAGGTAGGCTAGGACGTGAGTCTGGGGCAGCAGCACAGAAATGAATGGAAAATGGAGACCAGAAATAGGACAGATGCCACTAGGGAATAGGAGCAGAGAAAAAAGAGAATAGGAAAAGATGGGGAAAGTGACTAGGGAGTGTGGACATAAGGCAATGGGGAATGAGAAAGGAAGCCAATCAAGAAGGGAAAGGGGAGATAAAGAGCCCCGGAAAAGACACTGAGGCAGGATGGGTTTTGACTCCAACTCGGGTTTACTCTAGATTCCCTCCAGGTTTATCTCAAATCTTCCCAAATTCAAGCTTATCTCCACTTCTGTTGGTGAATCCAGGTTCTTACCTATGAGGTGTGCAGCTGGTGGAATGGGACTGAGATCTGATCTGGACTCCACCGGCAGCTTATGAAATCCTACAGAAAAAGAGAGAGGGGGAAAAAGGGTGAAGGGTTGGGAGAGTCCTTGAGGGAATCAAGATTCTGAAGATCATGAGCTAGATATCTGGGTTCTTGAAATGAAAGGGGGTAGGAAGATGGACCTGGGACTACATCTAAATACTGGGGACCACCCTTACCCAGTTGCTGCAGCAATTGTCCTCCTGGACCAGAGGGGTCAGCTACCTGGGTGGGGAGACAGTGATCTGAAGTTCAAACATGGTCAACACTACCTCCTCCTCCACTTGCATCGGAGAAATGAATTCTTTAGCTCCGGTCTCTCTTCCCCCCAGCCAACCCCCATTTCCCAGGGCCAGAAAGTCACAAGAGTCAGTGTGAAAAGAGAAAGAAGAGCATCAAGTTCTGATAGCCCAAGGAGAGGTAGAAAAATTCAGGGCGTATAATCCACAGGTGTCAGGAAAACACAAGACAACGGATGAGGCAAATTGTGGGGCAGGGGTTGTAGATGCTCACACAAGGACACAGAGGGATATAGGGATGCCAGGTATTTCACAGAGGTGGACAGGGGAAGCCTGACACAAAAACTCAGAAAGGAACCAGGGCAGAGAAAGAGAAAGAGAGATGTTCCACAACAAAGGTGTGGTTACAGAGAGAGACTCAGACAATCACTGTTCACCTGTCCCCCCTGTTCTTGGGGCATCAGGGCCAACACAGTCAGGACAGTGAGGGGTACAGACAGCAGCAGAGTCCCCAGTACTGCAGCTCCTACTGAGGCCAGCAAAAGGCAACTCTTCCCATTAGGTCCACCAGCACGGGTCTCCAGCCCTGGAGCCCCCATTGATGCACTGAGCAACGGCCTGAGACAAAGAGGAGGGTCTTTCATAGCCCAGGGGTGGGGTTACCATCACCCCACACACACACACACCATGTACACACCTGTCCGGGACTTTCCAAATACCCCTCCTCTCATCATGGTTCCTCCCCACCAACCCCCAACCAGGTTTCCTGTTTACCCAGAGATGGGGCAGGGCAACTAAACGCCTTGATTCTCTGAACTCGGGAAGGAGGTAGGGTGCTACATAACTAGATGCCTGGGTCCTTTAGGGGAATGGGCATTGGGGGAGGGGAAGAGAAAAAAGATGAGGTTTGTGTGGTCATATCCTTATAGGCCCAAGGGAGGCATCATAGCCTAAGGCATGGGATATAGGCAGATTCTTTATATCTCCTGGTCAGTAACCCAAATATGTCTCGGTCATGAATGTTGGATGGTAAGGCTCAGTCTCAGTCACAATAAAATGCAGCTGAGGCAGATAAAGAATAACCAAGGAGTACCTCCAAAAAGATAAGCCCCCAATAAATACTTACTAAACATCTGCTTTGTACTAAATACTATGGGCATGTAGAAATATAATACCCAGTCCCTGCCCTTAAAGGTCAGGTGACAGATGGTCACATGTATAAAACTAACACATAATATAGAACATCATACCAAGGGAAAGGTGATGACAAAAATAATTCACATTTCTAGTGTGCAAAACTCTTTCCCTACAACCATCCTGTGAAGTAGGTAGTACAAGTTCTCTCACCATTTTACAGATGAAGAAACAAGTTTTGAGACCTGAAGGGACATATGTATGACATATATATGTCATATAGCAAGTATGTGGGGCAGAATTTGAACCCAGGTCTCTTGCTTCCATTTTCCAATGCTGCTTAACAAGATTGCCTGTAGCATGATATATCATAAAGAGCTCTGAATCTGAAGCCAGAAGATCTGAGTTGGATCTTGATCTTTTACTTATTAACTGTAAATTATTTCACCTTTCTCTGAATCTCAATTTCTTCATCTGTGAAATTAGGATAAGATTTGCACTTCCTTCTTCAATCAACTGGTTAATAAACTTCTATTACATATTTACTATGTGCTATGTACCATACTAAGTACTAGGGATAAAAATATGAGTAAGATTATCCCTGTCATGAAGTAACTTATATTCTACTAATGGGTTACAATATGAGTACGTAGGAAGGAAGGAATAAGCAGTTATATAGCACCTACTACATACCAGGTATTGTGCTACTGCTTGATCCTCACGACAACCTTTAGAGGTAGGTGCTGTTATTATCTCCATTCTACAGCTGATGAAACTGAGGCAAACAGAATTTAAGTGACTTACCCAGGATCATAAAGCTAGTCAAGGCTGGATTTGAACTCTGATCTTCCTGACACCAGGCCTCTACCCAACATGACTCTATCCACTGCGCCACCTAGTACACACAATAAGAGGGGAGGGGGGAACTAACATCTAGGGGAATCAGTAAAGACTTCTTGAAGAGAAGGCTTGATAGAGTTGAGCCTTGAAGGGACCTAAGGGTTTCAGGAGGCAGAGGTGAGAAGGAGCCATCCCTTGAGTAACTTAAAGAAGCCTATTAACTGAATGGGTATGTCTCACTCAAAGTAAGATTGTGATAAGACCTAAGCCTGAAAGGGTCAGCGTTTCACATTGCATCCTGGGATATCTCCAGCCATCCTGATGACTATCAGGCCACTGGACCCAGATGGATCAGGAGAAGAAAGTGAGTATGGTGACCCCGCACAGCCCTCCCTCACTCAAATCAAAGCCGCAAGTCATGTCATCATCTTGATGTCATGGTCTTCTTCAAGAATGAAGGACAAACACAGGATGAGAAGGGAAAGCATTCCAAACATGGAGGACAATTTGTGCAAAGGACTAGAATCAGAAGATGTCATGAAAAAATCAAGTCAGCCAGTTTGACAGGAGTATAGAATTGTGACCAGGAATAACAGATATTCAACCCAGAAAAATGGGCTGGTCAGATTATGAAGAACTCTAAAAGAATTTGGGTTTTACCCTCAAGCAATTGGGAAACCACTGAAGCATCTTTTTTGGGTCAGTTTAATTAAAACTTATTTTTAAGATTTTTATTTACTTATTTTTAGTTTTCAATTTTCACTTCCATAAGATTGAGTTGCAAATTTTCCCTCTCTCTCCCTCACCCCATCCAACATATAATCTGAAATAGACTTTACATATACATTCATATTAAACATATTTTCACATTAGTCATGTTGTAAAGAAGAATTAGAACCAATGGGAGGAACTCCAAGAAAAAAGAAACAAAAAAAGAGAGAGAAAGAGAGTAATGGTATACTTCGATCTACATTCAGATTCCATAGTTCTTTTTTTTAGACATGGGCAGCATTTTCCAACATGAGTCTTTTGGAGTTGTCTTAGATCCTTGCATTGCTAAGAAGAGGTGTCTATCAAAGTTAGTCATCAAACAATGTTGCTCTTACTATGTGCAATGTTCTCCTTGTTCTGCTCACCTCACTGAACAACAGTTCATGTAAGTCTTTTCAGATTTTCTGAAGTCTGCCTGATCATCATTTCTTATAGCACAGTAGTATTCCATTACATTCATATACCACAACTTGTTCAGCCATTGCCCAATTAATGGGCATCCCCTCAGTTTCCAGTTCTTGCCCACCACAAAAAGAGCTGCTATAATTATTTTTGTACATGTAAGTCCTTTTCCCATTTGTCTGATCTCTTTGGGATACAGCCCTAGAAGTAGTATTGCTGGGTCAAAGGGTATGCACATTTTTATAGCCCTTTGGGCGTAGTTCCAAATTGCTCTCCAGAATGGTTGAATCAACCACTGAAGCTTCTTAAGCAGAGGAATGAACTTCAGGAATATCTTTTTGTCACCTGTGCAGAGGATGGTGTAGAGAAGAGAGAAACTGATGGTAAGAATACTGATTAAGAGACTATTATAATAGTTCAGATGAAAGTTTAAAGAGAGGTGACGATGGTTTCAACCAGGTTAGTTGTGTAAGTAAAGACAAAGGAATGAATGTGAGAGATGTTGAGTTAGTGAAACTGACAAGGTGTGAAACTGACAAGGTGTGAAATTGATTGGATGTAGGATGAGAGTGGGAGTGAAAAGTAGAAAATGGCACCTAGATTTTGAAACCAGGTGACTTAGAGAGTGGTGGTACCTTTAACAGACAGAGGTGAGTTATGAGAAAGGGAGGAAAAGAGGGGAAGATAGGAGGAAAAAATAGAGCTTTGTTTGAGACATGTCAAAGATGCAGAACTAGCCCTCAGGAAAGAGATGAGGAGAGAGACGTATGAATATGGGAGTCATCTTCAAAAGAGATGATCATTGGAATTTGTGAGTCACTGATAAGATCACTAAAAGAGGAGTATATAGGGAGAAGGAAAAAAGACCCTGGACTGAAGCTTGGGGTACATTCATTCAATAAGGAATCGCACGGTGATGATAGTTCTGTGAAGGACAGAGGGTTAGGTAGAGAGAGATCCATGACAAAGCAATATCATAAAACCCAAGGAGGAGAAAGTGTGATGCTGCCACTGTTGATGCATCTGAGCCAGATCTATGGGGGAGGAGAGTCCATGGTCCAGAGAGCAGCCAATTAAGAACCACTGGGCAGAAACAGCTGCCAAGACACTGTGAAACCTCTGGGCTGGTAAGAAGACCAGGAGACTGACCCATCTCTTGTCACTCCCCCAAGTTTCTTCAATGTTTTCATTTGTCTAGACCCAAACCTAGAGCTGAGCCCTGAATTCCATCCAGCACTATTCCCCTTATCCTTTGTCTATGAACCTTTAGGTTTGAAAGGACCTTCTGGGATATGGTATATCTAACATATGTGAGGGCACTGAAATTTTTCCCTTTGCAACTTCACTAAGTTAAATAAACTATATGGCCGCAGAAAATCTATTGACTGGCCTTTATAAATATAGAGGGTCGTTTAGTTGGAAGAAAGAAAATTTCAGATGTAAGGTGGGTCATCAAAAGCTAGAAATTTTCCTATTTTAATAATCTTGAAAATATTTTATAACAACCACTGAGATAAAATTCATTAAATGGTGTAGGTGGTGGTGGTGAGTATGCGTATGTACGTGAGTGTGTGTGTGTGTGTGTGTGTGTGTGTGCCTATGTATATGAAAGAGAATAAGGAGGGGGAGGAGGAAAAGGAGAAGGAGGAAGATCCAACTAGTACACCACTTTGTTGGAAGTGGGAAGGAGGGTCTGAGATATCTTGGGATATTTCAGAGGAAGGCTTTTTCATTTTAGGCAGGCACCAGAGCAATTCTCATGGATCCAGTTGGGTTGAAAAGATTGTCATCTGTTAGACAAATTATATACCACATGTACTCTTTGATTTGGGGTAACTAGATGGTGCACTGGATAGAGTGCCAGGCCTGGAGTCAGGAAGCCTCATCTTCCTGGCCTTAGACACTCACTAACTGTGTGACCCTGGGCAAGTCATTTAACTCTGCTTGTCTCAGTTTCTCATCTGTAAAATGAGCTAGAGAAGGAAATGGCAAACCAGTATCTTTGCCAAGAAAATCCCAAATGGAGTCACAAAAAGTTGAACACGACTGGGAAATGACTGAACAACTCCTTGATTATACAGCAATCCCCTGGCTTCCTTAAGGAAAATGGCCCTCCCCTGGTTGCTTGAAGCAACCCAAATGTCATATGGAGTCCCTGAAAAATGTTCCCTTAGAGCCAACACATGTCACATGATTATTAATATTATTAAACTTCAGCACACTTTTCTGACACATAGTAGACGTTAAACAAATATTTATTAATCTATGGCTTGATTCTATATATAAGAAGGAGGAAGGGAAGTAGATTCAGTTTTTTGGGACAATGACCTAGATTAAGGCTAATTGGTTGGTGGGGGAAGAAAAGGAATTACCTGGAAGGAAAGGGGTGGAGATCTGGACATTTGTCTTCCCCATTGGTTAGTCAAGTGTAGTGCTGAATAGTGTTTTGTGTTGGTGTCTCAGGAGGAAAGAAAAAGAAGGAGTAAATACGAAGTATACTTTCTACTTATCACCCTAAAGAGAACTCCAAAGCCAAAAGGAGTCTCCGTTCTCATCCTGAGGACAATCCCTCATGATAATAGAGAAGAGTGGACACAGGGTCCCTAAAACTGAGTATATATGACAGCCATCAGGAATAATAAGGAAAGGCTGACTTGATCCTCTCAAGACTTGGATATAAAGATATGTGTCATGGAGAGGAGGCTTCTGAGGGACACTAATTTATAAAAGAGAATATGTTCTAACTCCAAACCCCACAGCCTAACTTCCTCTCTCTGAGTACTATAGGATGATCTATAGTGGGGGAATAGGTGAAAAGAGAAAGAGAAATAATAGTCTTCCGTTTCCCCTGGGAAGCAAAGTTTATTCTGAAGTCTGTACGTTTTCAAGGTCAGAGACCCTTGCTAGTTGCAAAACTGGATCTCTAAGGGTGTTAGGGATTGGAAAGAGGAAGGATGGACCCAGGGTGGATACTACAGAGTCAGATGGTTAACTTCTCAAGAGTATCATGACTGAAAGGCCAGCCCAGGGAGGAAGAATTATATGGGAGTTTAGATATCTGGGTCCCTGGAGGTAGAGGAGACTGGAATGAGTAGAGGGGTTTGGGGAGGTAGAGGAATTTCTTCTTAAGTTCCCTCAAATTTTAAAAATTATTATCCTTTTCCCCACTCTCTGCTGTCTCCCTCTGGATGGTAACTATATTTACCCTGCCCCCATCACAATGTAGAACTTGTGAGTTCCCAGTTCCCAAGCTCTGGTCAGTTATGTCTGGCCCTGGGGTGGAGCCATGGGCCCCACTACTCTGAAACAGGAACCAGTGGTTGGAGGACAGGAAGTGTAAGGGCAGAAGCCTTGGGGCCGGTTACAGGCAACCCTCCTCTCTCCCTCCCCTCTCTACCCTCAGCTGTGTCTGTCTCTGGGGACCAGCTTTTCCTATCAGCCATGCAGGGTAACCCCTACTTTTTTTAATTAAGGTTATTTTTTTCAATGAACAAAAATCTGTTTTCTCTCTAACTCTCCTAATTGAAAAAGGAAAAGACAGCAAAAACAAAATTCTTGTAAAAATATGCACAATCAAGCAAAACAAATTTCCGTATTGGCCAGATCGAAAAAATATATATCTCATTTTGCACATAGAGTACATCATCTCTCTATCAGGAAGTAGGGAACATGTTTCATTTTGAGTCCTCTGAAATGATGGTTGGTCATTACATAAATCAGAGTTCTGAAGTCTTTCAAAGTTGTTTGGTTTTAGCTGCTTAATTATTGATATGGTATAAATTGTTCCCCATATTATGCCCATTTCTGTATCATCTTCCTGGGTTTCACTGAAATTGTCCCTTTTATAATTTCTTATGGCACAATAATATTGTATTACACTCATAGCTATAACTTGTTCAACGATTTCATAATTGATGGGCTTCCCTTAATTTCCAGGTCTTTTCTACTGTGAAAAGAGCTGCTATAAATATTTTTGTACATATGCCATTTTTCTTTTTATCTGATCTCTTTGAGGTATAGACTTAGTAGTGATATTGCTGAATCAAAGGGTATGACTTTTGGGGAATAGTTTCAAATTTATTTTTAAAATGGCTATATCAATTCAAAGTTTCACATAGTTAATGTGCCTGTTTTCCCCTGGACCCTCCAACATTTGTCATTTTCCTTTATTCATCAACTTTGCCAATCTGATGGATGTGAGGTGGAATCTTGGAGTTGCTTTAAATCGGATTGCTTTAATTATTAGTGATTTAAAGAATTTTTTACATGGTTTTTGATAACTTAGATTTTTTCCTTTGAAAATTATCTATTCATGTACACTTATCAGTTGGAAAAATGACTCTTATTCTTACAAATATAAGTCAGTTCCTTATGTGTTGTGGAAAGAAGACCTTATTCAGAAAGACTTCCTGTAAAGATGTTTCCTTTCTAATTTTAGCCACATTGGATTTGTTTCTGCAAAAAAATCTTAATTTTATGTAATCAAAATTGCTTCTATTCTGTGATCTTCTCTATTCTTTGGTCATGAAGTCTTTCTCCCTTATTCACAGACCAGAAAGATAGTATCTTCCTGCTCTTCTTATTTGTTTATGTTATCCTTTATCTCTAAGTCATAGACCCAACTGAAACTTATCTTGTTATGACATATTGATTCATGCCTACATTTCTTTCACGTTTTCCTAGCAGTTTTTATCAAATAATCAATTCTTACCCTAGTAGCTGGGGACTTTGGGTTTATCAAATGCTAGACTACTCTGTCTGTATAAGGACAACCCCCTTTTGAATTACAGCTGAAGGAGCTTGCACTGCTTCAAGAAATAGGATGAAGCAATCTTCTATATTCAGCAACCACTACGCCACCTGCTCCAGATTCCTTCTCCTTTTGTGTGAGAATCCTTTTTTTCTCCAAACCAAACATAACTTGCTGAAAAATAAAGGTGTCCAGTGGAACATGGAAAAAGACACGGAGAGTTGGGGTAGGAAGCCGGGGCAGGGAGGCAAAGAGAGGGAGACTTAAAAGGGAGATATGAGGTGAGCTCCACGAGCTCTAATATGAGCTAACTCTGTGAGTGGCAGACTATCTTTTACGAACTACAGTATTGTGAAAAGGCTCTAACGAAAGTTGTATTTTCTCTAATTTGAGGGTGGGCTGTATCATCTAGATATAAAGAAGACATGAAATACTAATACTTGCCAATGTTTTCTCTCCTTTAGAATTCTACAAATTCTTGGCAATAGGAGTGGTGGAGGGCCTCCTGTTTCTGCTTGTACTCATTCTGTGTGTCTGTACATACCAGCTTCGAAAAAGAGGTAAGCTTTGGAGGAAACCCTCTCTCTCCCTCCTGTAAGGATTGAAATTAAGGTAAACTGAAAGTTCCAAACAAATTACCAGTAAAGGGGTCTTTAGCTCCCCAGAATGTAAAAGACCACAAATGAGAACAGACAGATTATTTTTATAGACAAACAAAGGAGTATCCAAAAACTAGAAGGCAGCATCGTAGATGGGGAAAACAATATGATTGGTTGGAAATTGAGAATACGGTGCTAGTGACAACCCCTCCTTCCATCTTGTCACTATGGAAAGCTCATTGGTGGTTTTGTCCTGCAAGACTAGTTAGTATGACAATAACAAATCAGACTTTTTTTGAAGGACAGTCGATGTTGCAGAGATAACAGACCAGATTCCCTGGCATCTCCTTGCATCCTTCAGGGATAACAGATTACAAAAAAAACAAGACAGTGACTAGCAGGAAAACTGGACTTCTAAATTTAATTAATTCAAAGAAGAAAGCTGAACTTCTGAATTTAACTCAGAGATAAAGTAATGTGACTTAGGCAGCATACAAAATGCAGGCAGTGATACAGAATAGAATCAATTACAAAATAGAATCAATTTGATTTTCTTACTCCCCTCTCTACCCTCAGCTGCATCTGTCTCTGGGGACTCTTCTACCAGTCATTTATGGCAATCCCCTCTTTAAAAATATTAAGGTGGTTTTTTTATGAGCAAAAATTAATTTTCCTCCCTACCTCTCTAATTGAAAAAAGACAAAAGATAAAAACAAAACTCCTGTAACAAATATGCACAGTCAAGCAAAATAAATTCCCATATTGACCATGTCCAAAAAGTATATATGCTTTTTGCATCTGCCCATATATACACTCCACCTAATTTTCTCCAAGTGTCCTCCCTTAGCCTTCCTACTGCCCCAGTGTCCAAGACAACTCTTCCTGAAAGACCTAGGTTAAGGAAGCTATTAAGCTCAGGGGTAGCATGGAATTAGGAAAGAATTCGTCAGAGGATGGACATGGGAGAAGAGAGAGACATCTTTTAGTTGGTCACTTGGGATATAGTTTCTCTAGATAGGAAGGTGAGGGAATTAAGTGATCTAGAAGAGAGCTCTCTGAGAACAGAAAATCTCAATTTTCCATTCATATTCCTACAGCACTTACTACAGTGCTTGGCATATAGTAAGTGCTTAATAAATTTTTTTTATTCATTTATTTAAAAAAAGATTTGTTGAGTTGTGTCTTTTTTTTTTACAGTGATGAGGTTGGAGAGGGACACGGTGAGTTCTGGGGATGTTTTTGGGGTGTGGGGAAAGGGGCTAGAGCTAGAGATGTGGAGAATGGGAACAAGGGGGTAAAGAATAAACTACGTAAGAAAGGGTTGTACAGCTAATAAGTGAATGACACCAGATTTGAACTCAGGAAGATGAGTCCTCCTGACTCCAGGCCCAGCACTCTGTCCACTGTACCACTAAGAAAGGTACCAGTGGCATGGAGGAGGGGGTGTTCTTCGTAGAGCTGCCTCCTGACCTTCCTGACCATCTTTCTCCATTCCTTTAGGATGGTTCTACAGAACAGCAGCTTCATTATGCATCTCTCCAGGGACTTACATCTGTCTTAAGGGAAGGAGCTGGGGAATTTCCTCAAAATGATCCCAGTGGGGACTATGCTTGTGTTAAGAAAAATAGCCAAGATTAATTGCAACTGCAGAGGTCACACCCAAGAAGTTTGTACCAGCGGGATCCCAGGAATCATGATGAAGTCCACTAAAAATGCTAAGTGACAATGGGAAGGCCCAAGCTTCAGTCTGGTGATGACCTTGGCATCTTCTTATCCTCCCCAAGACCCTAATTAAAGGAGAGACTGTCGGTGAACCCAATAAAGAGCGTTTTGTTTACACCATTTTAAATGTCTCAGGCCTTCCAGTGTATTTGCAAGACCTAAACTCATAATAGGCATTTCCAGGTTCAAGATGGTCCCTCTTTCTCTTCTCCTCCTTAGGATCAGGGGTTCAATTCTCTGTTGGGAGGGAGGGTTGTGGTTTGGAAAGGAGTGAAGAAGAGAAAATCCAAGGACCCCAGATCTCTTCAGAAGGCTAGAGAATAGTTTCTTGGTTTATTCCTGACCCACAAGGTTTTAATAAGGCTGAGGAATTCGAAGAATAGAAAGATGGCCCTATTGCTATAAGCAAACAAACAAATGAGTAATTATATAAATAAATAAGTTGATAATACATTTTTAAAAATTCCTTCCTACCAGAAACCCTGAGAGGAAGAAAGTTTTGAGCTATACTCTAGGATGGGGTAGGAGCAGGTTGAGGTTAGAGTTGGAAGGACCTTAGACATAATCTAGTCCAATAACCTCATTTTATAGATTAGAAAATTGAGTCTTAGAAATGATGTGACTAACCCAAGAACATAGGGCTGGTTAGTGTGTTTCACAGCCAAAATTCAAACCTAGATCTTCGGACTCCAAATCTATGGCACCACACTAAGCTGCTAGCCTGAGTTCTTCATTATTAGAAACTGTTTCCCTTACCTTCCTCCAACTATCGAAAAACTCTAAATTCTGAGCTTACGGAAAGGGAATTTATAGAGTATGGGAACAATCAGGTCTGGGGAGAGGAGGCCCTCTAGAAAGATAAAAGGGAAAAGACAAAAGGAGTTGATTGTGGGGTAGCTGGATATTAATTGGGATTTTCTTGGGAAGTTCCAGGTGTCACACCTCATTTTCAAGGCACTTTGAATGGTGTTCTTCGGTGATGACGACCTAAGAGAAGAGAGATGTAGAGTGACAAAGGGCTCTAGCCTCTTGTTTCTTTCCATCTCTGTTTCTGCCCACTTCTCTCTCAGTCATCACCTTCCTTCCACACTCATTTACATTATTACTCACTTGTCTCTTGTAATACAGAGTGGTCCCTATCACCACAAAGGCCAAGCTGAAAATGTAGAGGGCTGCCCGAAGGAAGAGTGGGAACACCTTTAGCCAAGGAGAGCCTGGATTTGGCAAAAGAGTTAAGGAAAGAGGACTTTGGAAAAGAATATTTTCATTTCTTAAAGAAGTTGGGTTAATGGATATAGGGAAGAAGAAAGTTCTTGCCTTCCAAGTAGAACATGGGAAGAGCTATTCTGCACAGTGCCTTCTCTCTGAGATTACTCCCACTTATTCTCTATATATCTTGTATGCACATGGTTGTCTGCCCCATTACAAAGAGAGCTTCTTGAGGGCAGAGGATGTGTTTTTGCTTCTCTTTGAAAGTTTGGTGATTAGTATAGTGTCTCAACTAGCCTAGTAGGAACTTAATAAATGATTGTTTACTAAGAAGCCTCATTCCCTGGAATCAAGGAAAGAAGTAAAAGGGAAGAGTCTGCGTATGCGTGTGTGTTTGTGTGTGTGCATGTATGTGTGTGCTCACCTTCCTTCACCACCAGTCTGGTCCCTTCTCCAATCCCAATCCCTGACTCCAGTATCTCCACCTTGCAAAGGTAGAGTCCAGCATCGGATATTCTGATGTCCCGGATCTGTAGCTCAACCCTCCGGTCCCAGAGGAATTGGGCTTGATCAGAGCTGACTAGGCGGCCACTGAATTCCAGAGTCTTGTTATTCACCTCCCTGTCTGGGGCTACCACATCCAGGTACCAGGTGGCAAAGCCAATGGCAGGACCCTCCTGACTGATGTTGAACAAGCAGGAGAGGGAGACAGAACCACCCTTCTGAGCCTGGATCCTGGGGGGTTGGAAGATGGAAAGAGAAGAAGAACCTGGGGGATAGACAAAGGAGGATGATGGGGAGGAGATTTTCCTGTTCTAAGGTGAGAAGAGGTTGCAGAAAAGGTTTTAACACCCCAAGAGTGGGAGCCCCAGTGGAGAGAAGCCACACGATTATGTAACTGAAGGTGCCAATGATTTGCCCTAGATGAGCCCCAGTTTTCTTTTCCAAAGTTTCTTAATACCTATTTGAATATTTGAATCCTTATTTGAATAAGAAACAATTCTTTCTCCTTATCCCATTATTTTTTAGTTTTCATCATTGGTTGACCTATTTGCGTAATTATTTTTTAAGGAAGTTCCAGCTGACCAATTCATCTGGCCTTGTTGTGAAGAACCCTAATTAACTGTCTCGGGTTAATGTCTTCAGCAAAGCCCCAATTCTTGATAATAAACAAATCTCACTAATTTTTCATTAATGAACAACACTTATTAATATATAGCAGGCCTACACAATATATGGCCCATGGGTCAATTTTGACCTGCCACGTGGCGACCTACCATCATCAGTCTGACTCCAGTCTAACCTGTGTGTGTACTGAAAAAGTTTACAAGTTGTGTAGGTCTGATCTATATGACTGAGGGACGGCACTAATTAATTAGCTCTAGTGATTAAGTTCTATAGCTAAAACAACTGATTAAATACTAGTGAACATTACTAATTAAGCCTGTTCATTTCAGAACTCTGCTTTTTATTGAAACAATACATTTATTTAAAATTAATTTATTAAGAAAGCTACCATTGTAACTCATCATCATAACCCATTTCTCTCTTTAGATGACAGATCCACTTAATTTATTTGGTTTTTAATAAACCCTTCTCTTCCAGTTCCTTTTCCCTGTTTAGGGAAAACTGAGCTTCCTAGACAGGACCAAGGCTTAAATGGACCATGTTTTGGTGTCTCATCTACAGAGAAGTATCATGAAAAAGCAGATGTCCATGGAACCCAGTCAGGAAGTGGAGAAATTCAGAAGAAGGTAAAGGGGGGGAGTGGGAGGAGTGGAAAGGGAACAGTAAAAGCAAATTACAAAAAGTCCTGACCTGGGAGACGTGAAGGAGCACCATGCCCCACCTTCCTGGAGGGAAGCTCCTATTCCCCTATTCCCATTCCTCATCACCTGGTGCTGCCCATTCCCCTTCTGAGCCCAGGTATCTGGCCCATTAGCCCACAGTTCTTACCTACCTATAACTTATTAGGGTCCCTGTCCCTCCTTTCCCTGATCCCTGTTTCCCTTGGGCAACTCGGTATCTTCCACCCTGTCACAAGCTCCCCTGCTCCCTTCAGGCAACCATCCCATCACCTGGGCATGCAGAGAGAAAGATGAAAAGCAGCTTCCATGCCATGTTGGAGGGTTTGAGAAGTGGAAGGCTTGACGATGGAAGTGTGTATTAGAAAAGATGACCAATTTCTCAGTGACCAACCCTGTTTCTCACCGGATGGCAGGGTAGTTAAGGTCTCTGCTGCTCATGTTTATGTAGCATGGCTCATACTAAATACCAAGGACCACAAACACATTAAGGTGTTAAATTTCAGACAGATTCAAGCAATGTAAGGCTGAGTCTCCTAGGAAGCAAGGGGTTAGGGGACTGAACACCTCAGTTTCTGAAAAGGGAAATTTACAGGGACTAAACTGGGGGTAGAAGGTGCAGAGAAGAATATTAGATTCTGTATAAGAGAAAACCTCCCAATGTTGCAAGGGGTACATTAGAGAACCTCCCATGAAGCTAGATATTTATCCATGTCCTTTAGCCGGGGATCAGCACATGTCCCATAGAAAGGGGCTCCAGAAAACATTTCCAGCTCCAAGGGAAGTGTTTCAGTCCATCCCAGCTACATACATAATTGGAGCTACTCAAAAGTAAATGGGCTGCTTCAGAAAGTAGTAGACTCCCACTGTGTGATCTGGGGATGAGGATGATTATGGGGAAAAGCAAAGATGTGACCATGTCACTCCCCCCGCCCCCTTAATAAACTCTAGTGGCTCCCTATTGTGTTTAGGATAAAATATAAATTATGTTTAATTTTTAAAACCTTATACAACTTAGTCTCAAACTTTCTTTCCAGCTTCATTGGACATCATTCCCCCTCCCTCACTGGGCAATCCAGTCACACTGGCATTCTTATACATGACGTTTCATCTCTGGTCTCTGGACCTCGACACTGGCTATCCCCTGTGTCTGGAATGCACTATCTCCTCACCTCTACGTCATAGAATTACTTTCTCTTCAAGACAAAACTCAAGTACCACCTTGTACATAAGTCTCTCCTGATCCCCTCAACTATTATTACCCTGCCAAACCACCTTGTATTTATTCTCTCCAAACAGTCTGTATATATACTTACCTAATAATTTGTTCTTTTCCCTCCCCCATATTAGAAAGTATACTCCTTGAGAGAAGCATTATTTCATATTTTACATTTGTATCCCTAGCACTAACATGATGCCTAATGAATGGTCATGAGGCAGCTAGGTGTCACAGTGGACAGAGTGCCTGGCCCGAAGTCAAGAAGACTCATTTTCCTGAGTTCAAATCTGGCCTCAGACTCTTACTGCCTGTGTGACCTGGGCAAGTCACTCAATCCTGTTTGCCTCAGTTTCCTCATCTGTAAGATATATTGGACAAGGAAATGGCAAACTACTCCAGGGTCTTTGCCAAGAAAACCCCAAATAAAAGAGTGATGAATCAGTGAAATAGATTAGGTACACAATACATTGTAGCAAATGATCATAGTAATTTAACGTTTGATAAATTCAAAAATTCAGAGTTTGGGGACAAAAACTCACCATTTGTCAAAAACTACTGGGAAAACTAGAAAACCTTATAGTCCAACACCTTATACTCTATACTAAAATAAGGTCAAAATGGGTACATGATTTAGACATAAAAGGAGATATCAAAAACAAATTAGGGCAGCACAAAATAGTTTACCTGTCAGATCTATTGAGAAGAATTGAGAGGAGACAGAGAGAATTACAAAATGTAAAATGGATAATTTTGATTATACTAAATTTAAAAGGTATTGTACAAACAAAACCAATGCAGCCAAAATTAGAAGGAAAACAGAAAACTGGGGGGAAATCTTTATAGCAAATATCTCTGAGAAAGTGTTCATGTCTCACATATTAGAGAATTGAGTCAAATTTATAAGACTACAAATCATTCTAGTTGATAAATGGTCAAAGAATATGAACTGGCACTTTCCAGACAAATCAAAGCTATCTACAATCATATAATCATTACTGTTTAGAGAAATACAAATTAAAACAACCCTAAGATACCACCTCACATCTATCAGATTGGCTAATATGACAGAAAAGGAAAATGATTAATGATGGAGGAGATGTGTGAAAGTTGGGGTACTAACACACTGTTGGTGGAGTTGTGAAACTGATCCAAACATTTTGGAGAGCAATTTGGAACTATGCCCAAATGGGTATAAAAATGCATATACCACTAGTAGATCTCAAAGAGATTTTTAAAAAGGCAAAAGGATCTATTTGTACAAAAATATTTATAGCAGCTTTTTTTTGTGGTAGCTAAGAATTGGAAATTGAGGGAATGCCTATCATTTGGGGAATGGCTTGAACAAGTTGTGGTATACGATTTTAATGGAATATTATTGTGCTATAAGAAATGACAAGCATGGTAATTTCAGAAAAAAAGCTGGAAAGATTTATATGAACTAATGCAAAGTGAAGTGAGCAGAACCAGTAGAACATTGTACACAGTGGCAGCAGCTATATACAGTGAAAAACTGTGAGTGACTTAGCCATGCAATGAGCCAAGACAATTCCAAAGGACTCATGATGAAAAATGCTTCCACAGAAAGAATTTACGGCATCTTAATACAGACAGAAACATACAATCTCTCTGTCTGTCTGTCTGTCTCTGTCACTGTCTTCCTTTCTATCTTATTCCACAAAATGACTAACATGGAAATATGCTTTACATGATTGTACATGTATAACCTATATCAGATTGCTTACTTTCAGTGGGAAGGGAGAGAGAATTTGGAACTCATTAAAAAAACTCCACAAATGCTAAAAATTGTTTTTAATATGAAATTGGGGGAAAAATAAAATGTTATTTAAAAAGGAACCCAAGTAGGGTCACAAAGAGTCAGACACAATGGAAAAACAACTGCACAAGAACAAAAATGAATGTTAGATGATTGTCTGATTGATGAGGAGACAAATGCATTCTTAAATAGGATGGGGGTGGGGACAGAGGCTGTAGGATTAAACATTTAGACCTTTTGTTCTTCCCCCTACCTCCCTTTTGTCAGAATTCTCTCATCTCATTTCCAAAACTCAACTTCTCTTTCCTCACCTTTAACCAGGACTTCTACAGGATGTGGCTTCTCTGTCCTTCTGAGGTATAGCAGAGCAGGACTCTGTCTCACAGGAACCCCATATAAGGCTATGACTAGCTCCTAGAAACAGCCTTCTATTCTCTTGTTTACATATCATCATCTTTCATAAATTCTCCAAAAAGTAGATTCTCTAGGCTTACTTGGGGGAAGGTCTCCAGGCTACTTTCAAGAACTATACAAGAGAAAGCAGAGGAAAGGAAATGTTAAATGTCAGAACTACTTATATACATTTTATATGATAGGAGCACACCATCCAAGCATTAAGTACCTATCTTTTATTTTTATATCCCAGCAACAATGCCTGGCACATGTTAATAAATAAATCCTAACAATGCCTAGAAAATAACAAGATCCCAACAACGCCTGACACATAGTAAGTGCTTAAAAAAAATGGTTGTTGAATTGCATTAGATTGGATCAGATCTTTTGTTCACCCTGAAGTTGCTCTAGGCAGTATGGGAGATGGGAAGGAGCAGAACACATTATCCCTGTCCTCAAGAAACTTTGAGTCTTGTTGTTGAAATTCGTTAAAACATATAAAATAAATGAAGGGAATATAACCTGTTTCTCTGCTTTCCCTGCTTATCTCCTTAATTTGTTTTCATCCTGGACTGAGGGAGATAATTTATAGAGGGAAAAAAGATTCCTATATCACCTTAAAGACTAATGATAAAATGTGTTAACCACCTCTTATTAGAGAGAGGATAGACAGGGTGAGACATATATTTGCAGACATGGCTCATGCGTGGGTTTGTTTTGCTTAACTATGCTCACTTGTCACAAGCACAAGGGAGGATCTTTTTTTTTTTTAAATTGATAGGGGAATTTGTTGAGGGAGTATAGAAAGGGGAGCAGTGATAATTACCCAAAAAAAGAAGTCAAGGAAGAGTCATTTGAGTATTTTAAAAAAACACAGAAGAAAACAGAAGTAGGTTCAGAGGGAAACATAGTCAAGAAGTTTTAAAACCAACATGCTAAATTTAATATGTGTTTCTTAAAAAGAACAAGCTATTTGTAACAGAGATTTGCAATTCCAATCCTTTTTTTCTATTTTTTGCACAGGAAAATGTTCATATTCAATGATAGTTGTGGTAAAAACAGAATGACTTGCCAATATTTTTCCCTTTTAATTTTAAGAGAAATTTCTGATGATCGTGGCACAGGAAACTGGTTGCTTCCTCCCCAGCTACATCCAGGGTTATGATCAGAAGTTTCATGAGAGAAGAAACACTACCTGAACCTGTTCTGATCCTGTTTTCACGTACCGTCTTTTTTTTGCTACTCTTATGATTTAGACTTCAAGACTTCCATGATGGAGATAAGAATGGCCTGCTGGTGACTAGGGCACATAAAAAGATTTGGATACCTCTACCAGCGCCATCCTGAGACCACAGCACCGTGAAAGTGAGGTGACCAGAAGCCAAGCTAGCCTATAGAGTTTCCCAATCCATCTGTCAACAAGTCAACAACCATCCATTATGCAGTTACTAAGTGCTGAGGATACAAAGAAAGACAAAAAGAAAAGAAAAAGAAAAAAACTGTCCCTGCTCTTAAGAATCTCACAGTCTAAAGGGGGAGATGACATGCACAACTATGTACACAAAAATGTACCATTATGGATGAATAAGACGTAGACAGATAGATACATCTATGTCTATATCTCTATGTAGGATAGCACAATGGATAGAGTACTGAGCCTGAAGTCAGGAAGACTCATCTTTCTGAGTTCAAATCTGGCATCAGACCCTTCCTAGTTATCGTCACCCTGGGCAAATCATTTAACCTTGTTTGCCTCAGTTTCCTCATAAAATGAGCTAGAGAGGGAAATGGCAAATTACTCCAGTATCTTTGCCAAGAAAACTGTGAGGTCATGAAGAATCAGACATGACTGAAAAGACTATACAGCAACAACCACACACACACACACACACACATCATTGTAGACAATCTCAGAGGACAAAAGAAGTCTTCCTGCAGAAGGTGAGATTTTAGTTGAGACTTGAAGGAAGCCAGGGAAATCAAGAACAGAGGTGAAGAGGGAAACAACTCCAGGCATAAGACAACCAATGAAATGCCTGAAGCCAGGAGATGGAGTATCCTGTGGGAGGAAAAGAAAAGAGGTCAATGTTACTATTCTGTCCATTTCTGTCCCATCTCCCTCCCACTTCCACCCTAGTTCTCACTCTAAAGGCCTCAGCTGGATGACTATTTGGAGTTGAATTACCCAGGGCATTTTAATAAAAAAGGTATTGCTTCAAGTAGCTCCTTATATTGCATGTTAGAGATCTTTAAATAATATAGAAAATATTCTAAATGGGTACATGAACTTAATGTCAAAAATCATACTATTAAAAAAATTAAAAGAGAAACAGATCATGTACCTCTTACAACTATAGGTAAAGGATGTATTCTTAACCAAACAAAAGACAGAGACAATTATAAAAGATAAAATAGATAACTTTGATTACTTCAAACTGAAAAACCTCTGCATAGACAATATTTCATGTATCTAGGAAAAGAAGGGATATGGTTGAATGGGCAAAAGTCTTCATATTAAATTTCTCTGACAAGGTTTGATATCTATGATACATAAATAATTAATAAATACATACCATATATGGATAATAGCCATTCTCTAAAGGTCAAATAATATGAATAAACAATTGCAAAGTATTCACAGACACATGAAAAAATATTCCAAATCATTATCAACAAGTGAAATGCAAAGCAAAGTAAGTCTGAGTGTTCATCTCACACCCTAAAAATTGGCAAAATTGACCAAAAAACACCAGCAGTCAATGTTGCAAGGTTTGTGCAAAGACAGATACACTAATACATTGTTGGTGGAGCTATGAAATGGCACAACCATTTTGGAAAACAATTTGCAATTATGAAAATAAAGTGACTAAAATGTCTATACCCTTTGAACTGGAGACTTTATTACTGGGCTTATACTCCAAGGAAGCCCCTGATAAGAAAAATTGTCCCCACATGTTCCAAAATATTTATAGCAGCACATTGAGAATCGGAAACAAAGTAGATGTCTCTGGGTTGGGGAATGGCTAAAGCAATTTGCAATACACGAATGTAATGTAATACTACTGTGCTGTAAAAAATGATGCATGTGATAAATACAGAGAATCATGGAAAGATCTACATAAACTGATGCAGAGCGTCAAGATATTTGGAGACAAAATGTTTCCCAGAGCTAAGCCCCAACAAGTAGGCTGTGTCCTGAGCTTGGCATTCCAACAATCCTTGCGCTCTAGATGATCTCACTGTCTGGTAAACAGTATTGCTTTGACCAGCACCAGGTATTCAGTGAAGGATTTATGTTTAGTTGGACATCCCCCCGTTTTCCAGGGACCTGAGAGTCACCCATCACACCTTTTGACATGCTCACAATCCCCATTTCTTTTAACAGCTAAGTGAACTGAATCAGGGACTGCATTCCTGTTCCTGCCACACAAACTCTGGTTCTATTTGCGTCTGTGAGACTATCAACTTGGAGACTTGTTTCCACAGAATCCGGGAATGCCTGCGCTGCTCATGCATGAGTCTGCCATGGGAGCTAACAGTGATTATGTCATGGTCAGGTCCCTCATGTATACAAAGCACTGCCTTTGCCCCACCTTCTTCTCAGGAGGAATTATGTTTGCAAGCCTTTCCTCACTTGAAAATTAAATTTCTGTTTGTGTCCTGACTCTCCTGTTTCTGGCCTGTCACCCACAGATTAGAGGTCCATTATGGTCCAGCAGACTAGAGTGAACTAAGCAGAACCAAGAAAACAATACATGCAATAACTACCACAAGGCAAATAAAAAGAGCAGCACTAAACCACAAAAACCAAAAGTAAAGGTAATAAAATTATAAAAGATCAAGTGGGATTTGAATGAAGAGATATCAGAAGATACACCCAGCCTACTCCTTTGTGTAGGTAGGAAGTTCACAGATATTACACAATGTACATGTTTTCAGACTTTCTCAATATATCTATCAGATTTTCCCCTTCTAGTTAAAATAAAATGCTATATTTCATATGGAATGACTGTTCGGGAAGGGAAGGACACACAGGATACTATGGTGCTGAAAGAAAAAGAAAACATCAATAAAATTATCTTACAAAATAAAACAAAACAAAGGAAATCTGCCTCTAGGAAAAGGATCAAATAAAATGTCAAGGATGGAGCAGACTCTGAACTTGCAGCATCTTATTTCAGAATAAGAGGTCATTCTGTCTGTTATACTGAGACAGGTCTGCAGTAACGCATGGTAATACCAAAGACAACAGAGATACAAGAGAAGACTGAGGAGGGTTGGGGTAGGGGATCTCCAGGGGTATGTGTTGCCCATTAGAGAAGACCAAGACAGCTCTTAACCTTGGATCCTTCAGTGGCCTGACTGTTGGAGCATCTGGAATCTCTGCCTGGTGTGCTGACCAAGAATAGATGTGGGTGAAACAATTCCTTCCCTTCCACTTCGAGATTTTGATGGGTTTGACAAGTGCTCCCAACACCTGGGGGAGGGGACAAGCAGGGTGGAACCTGACTATAGGCACTGAAGTCTGGCAGGCAGGAAGTAGAGATTTCAGACCTTTTAAGGTGAGACTCAATGCTTATATCTTAGTCCTTTAGGGTCATGTAAAGTTGGAAAGGAGATTAGAATCCCAAATATGGTAGGGAAAAATGAGTCAAACAAATCATAAGTTATGCATTACTGTTAAAGGTTTTTACATTTTATATGTTAGGTAGAAAACCTGGGCTAAGATAGTAAAAAGAAGGGTGGGAACCAGGGAACCCTGTCTGCATACATGTAGAGGGACTGAAAGAAACTAGGGCTGGTAACTCAGGACTTGGATAATCATCTAGAGGTTTATGCAGATATAGGGCCCAGAGTAGGTCTTAAAATCCTACCACCTCAGAGAAACATGGAGAAGAGCATTCCTTGATATATATAGTATATCATATGCCAGGGATATATGTTACATCCTATGAAAATAACAAACATTATATAATAGGTATATACCTCATGTGATAAGGTTACCTTTGTAGAATAATCCCAAAAATGACTTAGGCAAGCCCTGATGATAAGTACTCCTCATGTAATAAATACCCACATGTAGCAATGAGTAGGGCGGGGGTTAGATAGAGAAAGCCAGGATATCACACAGTTAGGCCTTCTTCTCTTCCCGCTTTAATCCTGGGCTTCTGATTTATTATCAATAATAGTCTAGGGCAAGGATCAGTAAACTTTTTTCTGTAAAGAGCCAGAGTAAATATTTTAGGCATTGTGGGCCAAGATGTAAAATCAAAGATAGTACATATTTCATCTCTGAAAATATCTTTTCATAGAGAGGTATTGCCAAATACTGATATCAATCCTCAAGCATATGATTTTAATTGAACCAAAAGGCTCAACAGTCTTAAACAAGTCTATTTTCCCTACACACATTTTTTCAGCTGCTGCAATCAAACATAATTTAATTATCTTACTATAAGTAAATAGCTTGCCTTTCTTGAAAACAGATGAGCCAATTGAAAACTTATTTCAGTTGCAGTCTCATTTTCATTTTTCATTTTTGTCAAGAAATTTCTGTTGTGATGAGATATTCCACTTTAAATTTTCTAATTTTTCCAACCGCTGTTTTCCTCTGAGTTGGAAATATTGTGATGAATACCTAGTCTGGTAATATCAATGCATATTGTATTTTTTAATCAAAGTTATAGTGTCATTTGCATATTAAACCCAATGTTTTGCCATCTAATTTGAAAATAAAATAATCCACACTCCATTGTACCTAAAATTATGATATTAAAAATCTACTTTTATCTCCTTTTCTTCTTTTGACATGATGGCTATGTACTGATAATAAAACATAATAATAAAATCTCTTGGTATGGTGATACATGTGGCATTCAAAACACTGTCTACTTATAACTGTATCACTGCGATTTGTAATGCCCAGAGAAGCAACATGATGACAATGAGTGACAAGAGCGCCATCTAAGGTCTCTGCCACAACTATTCAATTCTGCTATTCTGCAGAAGCAGTCACAGACAATATGTGTGTCTGTGTTCCAAGCAAATTTTATTTATAGGCACTGACATTTTAATTTCAAATAATTTTCATGTATCATAAAATATTGTTACCATTTTGATTTTGTCAACCATTTAAAAATGTAAAAACCTTCCTGAGTTCAAAGTTCATATAAAAATAGGTGGTGGACCTGATTTGACCCATCCAGTCATAGTTTGTTGACCCGTGATCCGGGAGATATTTATGATTCTTATTAAGTTCCTAATCTCTCCCTGCTTATCACCATGAGGTTGCTTAGAAAACTATCTCGGGCAATTCCACCAAGTGGTGATCCGAACAAAACCCAGCCTCTTCCATGTTTCCCACTATGAGGAAAGGGAGAAGAGAACAGAGGCTTCTACTACCCTTATTCCAGATGCCCCTTAGTTCCCAGCCTGTATCCTACACATAACAGACAATAAATGCAAGACAGAAAGTTAGCATGCTCATTTCTTTTTTTGAGCAATGGAATCACCAATAGCAAGAAGAAACAGACAGAAAGTGAAAGAGGAAGGAGGAAAAAAAGGTCAAGCCAGTCCCGTTCATTGCAAATTTGACATCCAGTACTGAGTTTCTAGCTACAAGAACAGGAAATGGCTTTTTCCTGCTTCAATGCTGCTGGGGGTGGGGAGGTGGAGATGGGGGAGTTAATCCAGTCACTTCCTCTGCTGCTTAGAGTCACAGAGGAGAGAGGATGTCTCTAAGGGACAATGTCACCAAACCAAGTCCATTCCACACTAACCACTGCACCAGCCACATCACCCTTGGTCATGGCAATCAGCTATTCTTCATAGTTTCTCTGAATGAAAGAATGGGGCAAACAAGAACACTAGCATCTCTTCATTTTTCCCAAGATGGCAGATACACCCAAACACATTGCATTCTGTTCATAGTTTTAAAACTAGAAGGGAACTTTAGAGTAATCAACCCTAATCCCCTCATTTTACAGTTGAGGAAACTCAAGCTCAGAAAAATTAGGTGATTTAAAGCTTATACAGATAGCATGGCTATGTTAGGATTTGAACTTGTTTTATGACTCCAAATTCAGAATTACATGATGCCATCTGGAGGGTCAGGGAAGAGAGAGTCAGTGGTAGAGTTACTCCCTTTTTAAAGGTTTAGGGAGTCAATGGTTCTTCCTGCTATGTAGCCAACAAGGGGATTGCTTTATCATCTACAAAGAACCCAATAGCCAAGTTATACATTCATGCTAATTATCTTCAAAGTGCCCATACAAGACAGCCCTCCCTCACTCAAATCAAAGTCTACTGCAAGTCATGTCATCATCTTGATGTCATGGTCCTCTTCAAGAGCAAAGGACAAACACAACCAAACAAGGAAACTCTGCACATGCCGGGCAGGTAGGTGGTACAATGGATAGAGCACCAGTGCAGGAGTCAGGAGGACCTGAGTTCAAATCTCACCTCAGACACTTGACACTCACTAGCTGTATGACTTTGGGCAAGTCACTTAACCCCAATTACCTCATCCTGGGTCATCTCCAGTCATCCTGATGAATAGCTGGTCACTGATTCAGGTGGCTCTGGAGGAGAAGTGAGGCTGATGACCTGCACATCCCTCCCTCACTCAACACAAAGTCAACTGCAAGTCATGTCATCGTCTTGATGTCATGGGCCTCTCCAAGAACAAAGGACAAATATGACCATACAAGAAAGCTCTGCACATGCCCCACTCAACCCTTACTTATAAAGAAAAGAAGATTTCTTTATCCTAAAATTTCAAAAGCCTAATCACAAATTGGCTTAGTTAGTACAAGTAAGGGGCATCGCATACCTAGAGAGGCTAGAACAAATAGAAAGGTGAAAATGGTAATAGGGATGGAGATGTAATGATAGATTCCATCCCATTTGTTCTTTTTCATTTACATATATTGGCAGCAATTTGGGTTGGCAAACCACAGTTTATTTTTGTACTGTGCACCAGCTAAGAATGGTTTAACTTTATTTTAACATGGAAAAGCCATTCTTAGTGCAATGGCCATACAAAACAGGCAGCTTGTAATTTGCCAACCTTTGTGCTAGGGCATTAATCTCTTTCCTCCTGGAATTTTACTTATAGAATAATAGAATTGAAAGGTATTTTTTAAATACTTGCTATGTTCCAGGAACTATGCATGTTAAGTGCTGAGGATACAAATAGATAAATGAGGCAGTCCTTGCTCTCAAAGAGCCCACATTCTATTTAGGAGAGACAACAAATACATCTAGGGGAGTTCTACTGCAAAGCTGATGGAAAGGACAGGTGGCCCTTAGGGTGTGACTGCAGAGTAGATGGTAAAACTCAGGTATCCTTATGGTGCAATGGTAGGGCAGATGGAAATGGGTGTGTGAGGTCTACCCCAGAGACAGGGAGGGACCTGGCCCACAACTATTGAAAAGGAAAGATCTTAGGGAGTTGACTGAGGTGTTAAAGGAAGGATTCCATGCTGGTCACCATCCTCTGTGCCAGAGGCTGGGAATCAGGGAATTTGAGTTCAAAACTAGTCTCAGATACTTACTAGCTGTGTGACCGTGGGCAAGTCACTTAACCTCTGTTTGCACAGGGTTGTTATAAGATCAAATGAGATAATATTTGTTAAAAAAAAAAAAAAGAAGACTTAACATAGTGCCTGACATATAGTAGGTGCTATATAAATATTTATTCCCCTCTCTTTCCCTTTCTCACCCCCACGCTCTGTGACTCAGCAATAGAAATATAGCTGTAGGGGATGTCAGGCTAGGGCCCTTGGGGGAAAGAATCCCTCACTAGTGCAGGACCACAAAGGTTCAGAGGGTTAGAAGAATATTTGACTACTGAGATAACTTAATTACTTGACTAGTTCATCAGCTTTTTAGTTGGGTGGATAGAGAGATGACAAAATATCAATTAGTCACAAAATGAACAAGAAAGCCAGCTGTGAACATCTATCCTAATTATCATTTAACTACCAAACTGACCAACCAAGTTAACTTATTTATACCATATTTCAACTCTTTCAACTAACCAACCACACATCTAATTAAATGCTCAACTAGATGACTACTTATTTAACTAAATTAACCAACCAGTCAAAGGTAATGAAGTAGTTGAATACTTTCTACACAACTGGCAAGTGAGTAGGGTATGTTCAGGGAAGACAGTACCTTGGATATGAGGACTGCCAAGCCCTTTTCAGGGCTGCTTTCCACCCGATTGTCCAACTCCCATCTGGGTCTCCAAGAAGCTGTAGCATGCACAGTGGTCATATCCTGGTAACCATTTTGACAGATGGGCTAAAACAAGCCTGACAGTAACCGAAGTGTCTCAAATCCTTGGGTGAATTATGAGGGTGTCTACCCCAAGCATGTGAAAACTTCCCCCAGAGAATGGGTGAATGAGAACAATTTGTTCCAATGGCTGTGAAGGCAGCTGAAGCAGGTGCTGTAGAATATTTACAGTTTGGTTAGACACCAAAGTTATCCACTGTGTGCTCAGCCATCATCAGTCATCTTGGCTTTGTCTTGCCATTGGACTTTGATGACCCTGGAAGAGAGCGTGAGGCAGGCTACTTGGTACAACTCTGATCCACTTAAGTGCAACTTATATGTGAAACAAAAGACATCACATTTTACCATTTTTACCTATCTCAAAGTCCTATGGTGACAGGCAAGTAATGAAACAGCATATATGTATACACTGGGAGCTGTAGTCACAAACCCTGCACACAGGTGGCCCAGGTAATAGGACTGTTTTCTCAGTAGACTGAAACATTTGGGGCAGCCCCCACCCCCACCCCTGCACCCCCGGTATCTGAGCTGTCTTTTTTGAAGGATTGTACTACTCATCTCCTGGTGTGAGGAGGGGCTGTAAAAAAAGCTCTAAAAAATGTCTGTTTCACCCAACCCTGGTCTACTTACCATGGCAGAAATGGATCTCACCCAGTGGTGAAAACACAAAAGCATTCACAAAAATTTTTGCAAAGATGATTCCACTCACCATCAGTACATGGAATGTGCACATGCACATTTAATCCAGTGGACCCAAAAAGTCCAACAGCTTTTGTTGGGAGAGAACTCAGCAGGTATTGCATCTAAATAGCAGCCTTGAGTGGCAAGGCTAGCAAATAAAAACCAGCTTACCAAAGTCGGAGCTAGATACACGTTTTTGTTTTTTTCTGGAGTGGTAGGAGTGAAAAGGAGTACTACGAAGCTGACATAGGTTTTGCAATCAAAACCAATCTAGTCAGCAAGCTTGTATGCCTACAAAAAGGAATGAATGACAGACTTATGAACAATTCAATTGCTACTTGCAGGAAAGTGCCATGCCACTATATTTTATGAAGACTTGGAGACCTTCATCATGTGCTGAAAGAGGACAAGTTTATAATTCTGGGTAACTTTAATGCAAGAGTAGGCACAGACTACCAGACATGGCAGGGAATCCTTAGGAAAAATGATGTCAGAAACAGCAACAGTCACTTATTACTGAAGACTTGTACATCTCCTGGCCTTCTCATCACCAATAGGGTCTTATATTTGCCCAAACAAAATAAAACTTCATGGATGCACCCTCACAAACATTGACATTTGATAGATTATGTCATTATAAGGAGAAGAGATAGACTGAATGTGAGAGTGGTAAAGATGATGTGTGGTGCAGAATGCTGGATGATCATAGACTTACGCTCTCCAAGCCAAATCTTCACATTTAATAAAAGTGGTGATTCAAGATAAGACAATTACCAGAAGACTTAATGTCAATAGATTGGAATGCTTTTCCCAGCAAGAATAAGCCATTACTAATTTGGAGGGAAAGCTAGGCTAACACATGGTTGGCAATAGTACAGAAGAAAAGGAGTGGGTAGTTTTCAGAGATTTGATGTACAGCACTGAGTTTACTCATCCAGGCCAGAACATTTGCTAGCATCAATATTGGTTTGATGAAAATGGTGGGGAAATTCAGAAGCTTCTAAATGAAAAACAAGAACTCCATAGCGTTTCCCAGGAGAATTGTTTATCCATCTCTAAGAAGGCAGCATTTAACCCCATCAAAAATAAAATAAGGTGTAGGTGAAGCTTAGAGAGATGTAGGATTCTTGGCTCATTAAGAAGGCAGATGAAGTTCGGTTTTATGCTGATAGTAGCGATCCAAAATCTGTTTATGATGCCCTGAAGCCTATTTATGGACCAAAGACCTATGGTGCATCTCGATTACTCAGTGCCCATAGAGCCACATTGAATAATGATAAGGACACGATCCTGGAGAGATGGACTGAACACTTTCATAGCATTCTCCACAGACTGTCATCAATCAATGCTCAAGCTATTGACTCAGAATGAAGTCAATCCCTCTTTAGCCAAATTTCCAACTGAAAAAGAGATTTTGCATACCATTAGACTCCTCTCCTGTGGAAAAGCACCTATTCTACCCAAAATTTATAAATTGTGTGTGAGTGGGTCCATTTATCACATAAAAGGCTGACTGAAATTTTCTGGGTTATGTGGCAAGATGAGGTTATCCCCTAGGAGTTCAAGGATGCTGCCATTATCTATCTCTATAAAGATAAAAGAATGTAACAATCACAGTGGAAGTCTCTTGCTTAGTCATTGCTGAAAAGATTCTTGCCAAAGTCCTCCTTAATAGGTTGATCCTTTACCTGGAAGATAGCCATCTACCTGAGAGTCAGCATGGCTTCAGAAAGGGCTGAGGATCAGTCAATGTGATATTTGCTTCCTGACAACTCCAGGAGAAATGCCAAGAAGAGAAGAAAGGTCTACATTCAACATTTATTGATGTGACTAAGACCTTTGATACTGTCAGTCATGAGGGCTTGTGGAAAATTGTGTCAAAATTTGGTTGCCCAGAGAAGTTCATCAGTATTGTACATCAATTTCATGATGGCATGCTTGTATGGGCTCTGGATAATGGATGATGCTCTTGTGCTTTCCCAGTCACCAATGGAGTATGGAGCTATGTGCTTGCTCCCATGCTTTTTAGTATGATGTTTTAAGCAATGTTGCCAGATGCCTTCAGTGAGGACGAAAATAGCACTTAGGTCAGCGACCACACTGATGATACATTATGTAACTTGAAAAAGCTACAGGTCAAGACCTAAAGTGGAGGGAGAGCTGGTGTATAATTTTTTGTTCACAAATTATTGTGTACACAACGCAGCCTCTGAAGCTAAGATGCAACAAAGCATGGATTGATTCTCTGCTGCTTGTGCTAATTTTGACCTAACAAATGATACCAAGAAAACACAGGTTTTTCACTAGATAGCATCACACCATCCATATATGGAACCATTAGTTACAACGAATGGAGAAATTCTGAATATTGTGGATAAGTTCACGTACTTTGGCAGTATACTTTTCAGGGATGGCTACATAGATGAGGTTGATACATTCATTGCCAGTGCTAGCTCTGTTTGGGAGGCTTCAAAGGAAATTAGGTTGCCTACCAAACTTAACATCTATAGAGTCACTGTGCTGACCTCATTGTTGTATGCCTGAAACCTGGATAGAATACCAGTGCCATGCAAGGAAACTGAATCACTTCTATTTTTGAATTCTCTTAGGAAAGTTCTGAAGATTACTTGGCAAGATAAGGTACCAGCCACTGAGGTTCTTTCTTGGGCTAAACTGCCAAGTATTCAACCTCTATTACAGAGAGTGCAACTCTGATGGAGTGGTCATGTTGTTTGAATGTCAAATGTATTTTTGCCTGAAAGACTATTTTATGGAGAACTCAAGCAAGACAGGTACTTACATATTGGTCAGAAGAAGTGATACAAGGACACTCTCAAGGTTTCTCTGAAGAACTTTGGAATTGATTGCATGACATGGGACACACTGGCAAAGGACTGTCTAGCATGGTGTGCCCACATCAAAGAAGGTACTGTACTCTATGAGCAAGCAGAATTGCAGTAGCTCAAAAGAAACGTGAAATGTGCAAATTTAGAGACATCTCCCCTTCAAATGTTCCTACGGACTATTTGTACCTAACCTATGGTAGAGCCTTCCAAGCTCATATTGGTGCGATCAACCATAGTCGGACACGCTATACCTTGACTCCAACATAATATCATTTTGGTCCTCTTTGAGAATGAAGGTTAACAACCAACCAATACAACCGGCTTCCTTCTTCACTTTGAACCAAACTGATACATCTCTACCCACTTAACTCAAAAGTTATCTTGGTCGCCAATTATCCTTCTAACCCTGTGAACCTTTGTGGTCCTAGACTGGTTAGGAATACCTTCTCCTTAGGGCCCCCAGCCTGAAAACCACTCCGATCAGATTCCTACCACTGGGTGCTAAGGAAGGTGGGAGGGGAGTGGGAAGGGAATAAACATTTATATAGCACCAACTACACATTTTAGGCACTGTGCTAAGAACTTTCACAAATATTATCTCACTAACTACATAGTAGGAAGCTCTTATGCTCCCACTCCTTACATCTCTTCACCACCAGTTTTGCTTTTATAATCTAGAGGAATTTTGCCTCATCTTTGAATCTTTGCACTAGTTAACAAAAATTGCTGGGAAAAGTGAACATCAGTCTGGCAGAAACTGAGTTTACACCAGTGTCTCACATTATTTACCAAGAGAAGTTCCAAATGGAGAAATTTAGGTCATGTAACAAATGAATTAAAGGAGAAAAGAAGAAATTACCCTTCAGACTTCATGGATTGGAGAAGAGTTTGTGATTAATAAGTAAAAGTGCCCATTATCACAAAGATTAAATGGTTAAATTTGATTATAAAAAATTTAAGTTTTTGTACAAAAAAATTTAACGTAGTTAAAATTAAAAACAGGTAAATGTAGAAAAAATCTTTATAAGTTTCTCTGACTGAGGTTCCCCAACTGATAAATGGTCAAAGGATATGAACAGATAGTTTTCAAAGGATGAAACTCAAGATATCAAAAACCATTAATGATTAGAGAACTGAAAATTAAGCACTCATACACACTGGCAAAGAAGATAGAGGGCAATGACAAATTTCAAAGGGGCTATCAGGAAACAGGAATATTGATACACTGTCCTAGTTAAACTCTAAAATTATATAGTTAGTCTGGAAAACCATTTCAAACTATGCCCAAGAAGATATTAAATTGTTCATATACTTTGACACAGTGATATCACTACTAGGCCTATACCCCTAAGAGATCAAAGAAAGAGCGAGAAAAATCTATATAAAAAAAAATTGTAGTTCTTTTCATAGTACTCAAAAATTAAAAATTAAGAGATTGTCTTATTGGGGAATGACTAAATAAATTATGGTATGTGAAAGGGCAACTAGGTTGTGCAGTGGATGAGCACCAGTGCAGGAGTCAGGAGGACCTGAGTTCAAATTTCACCTTAGACACTTGATACTCACTAGCTGTGTGACCTCTGGCAAGTCATTTAACCCCAACTGCCTCTTCCTTGGGTCATCTCCAGTCATCCTGATGAATATCTGGTCATTGGATTCAGATGGCTCTGGAGGAGAAGTGAGACTGGTGACCTGCACAGCCCTCCCTCACTCAAAACAAAGTCAAGTGCAAGTCATGTCATCATTTCTCTGATGGCATGGTCTTTGTCAATAAAGGACGAACACACATGGTATATGAATATAATGGAATATTATTTTGATATAAGAAATAACAAAATGAATATTTTTAGACAAACTAATAATGCAAAGTAAACAGATCTAGAAAAACAGTTTCTACAATGACAACATAGAAAAAAACAGTTTTGAAAGACTTTAGAACTCTGATCAATGCAAAGACAAACCACAAATCCAGAGGACTGAAGATGAAACGTCACTTACCTCCTGCCACATAGATGAAGTTAAAATGCAGAAAAATTTTCAAGTGTGCAAATGTAGGAATTTTTTTTTGTTGTACAATTCATGTTTACAATGAAGGCCTGGGGTTTTTGTTTTTTCCTTCCCTTTCTTCCTTCCCTCCCTCCTTCCTTCTTTTCTTTTTTCCTTCCTTCCTTTTACATAATGGGGGATAGTGGAAGGGCCAGATTATGAATGCATGTACAAATAAATATATAATATGTTTTTTAAAGAATTTTCTCATAAGGCCAAAATGATTTTAGTAAGCCTAGGTAGAACACATTCTGATACCCTCCTGCAGTTAATCAGACTGTCCTTTGGTAATATAGATTCTCTTTGTAAAAGGAATCCTAGCTACAAATATACCATTTCTCTCTTTTTGGAACTTCAAGATTACACTTGAAAGACCACAGGTATGGCCAGATGAGGGTCTGCCAGACTACTAGTTCTGATCCAGACCACATGAGGAGAATTTATGACACAACAAACAGTCTGCTACCACTAATAATAGTGATGATGATGATAATTATATAATTACTAGCATTTATACAGTGCTTTAAAGCTTTCAAAGTACTTTTAGAAATAGTATCTCATTTTATCTTCACAGTAGCAATAGGAGGTAGATGTTATTATTCCTTCCATTTTATAAATAAGGAAACTGAATCAGACAAAGGTTATGTGACTTAACTGGCTTACATAGTAAGTTTTTAAAGAGGAATTTGAACTCAGGTCTTTCTGGTTCCAAGTCCAGCACTGTTACTTACTGAACCACCATAAGTTGCTATGAATTCTGCCCAGCAATCAGACTGGGGATCTGGAAGGCCTCTGAACCTTCTGCATTTCTTTCTTCCTAAAGAATGATGTAAAACCCCTTCCCCTTTCTTCCTCTCTATGAACTTCAGACATGTATGTGACCTCCCTCTCCTCTGAGAAGGAAAAGGGAAAAGAAGCCTATTTCTTTGCATGAAAGAAACTTTCCTGATTTACACCCCTTAATTTCATATTTATTAAAACTATAATGACCAACACACCAGGTAGATGTATCTATGTATGTATGTATGTATCTATCTATCTATCTAATACATTACTACAGAAGGTTGGAAATGGAACCAAGATAATTATAATGGTTTACTACTTTATCTACTTAGAAAATTTCATCAGTTGGGCTAGATCTCAGGAAGCAACAGCATATGCAAGGACCAAGTTTCATGCCTGACACGAAGAGGAAAAGCAGTCCCCTGTGGAAAAAGAAGTTCAAATGATGAGGGAGGTGGTTTCAGGGGGAAAAATGGTAAGAACTATATGAATTAATGCAAAGTGAAATGAGAAGAACCAAGAGATGATTGTGCACAGTAGCAGTAATGTTGTCATGATGGTCAACTGTGAAAGACTTGGCTACTCTGATCATTACAACAATCCAAGTCAATTCCAAAGGACTCATGATGAAAAAATGCTATCCGCTCCCAGAAAGAGAACTGATGAACTGAGTACAAATTGAAATATAATTGTCTCACTTTATTTTTCTTCCTTTTTTAAAAAATATGGCTAATATGGAAACTTATTTTGCATGATTTTACATGTAGGATTGACATCAATTGACATTACTTGCCTAAATAAATAATAAATTGGTGTGTGTGTGTGTGTGTGTGTGTGTGTGTGTGTGTGTGTGTGTGTGTGTGTGTTTTAAAGCCACTCAGGATTTCAGTGTCCTCTAGTAACCAGAGGAAATACTGCATTCATTTGATGGGCAGACTTCCCCACATGTGGCCTACAGCTAGAAAAGCTCGCCATCTGCTGGGTACTTCAGATATACACTACTGACTGAATTTTAACCATTGTGACAGACGACACGACAAAGCCAGAACCAAACATCCATGTTGCACTCCTCCGCCCATCCTGCTTCTGTGCCTTTACCACCCAGACTTGCTGAAGTCTAAGGTCTAGTAAAATAACTATAGATATTCAAATCCACAATGTGGCCAAGGAGTTCCAGAGAGAGCAGGCACAAGCAGAGGGGCCTCAGCAGCCTCTGGATTCCAATTTCCTGTCCCATACTTTTCTATCCTGATAAAAATGGCTGAGCCAATAGCAGGCCTCCCTTGGCTGTTTATGAAAGAACAGAAAAGCACCCTTCCTGGGTCAGAATCTCCAGGAATTGGAAAACCCCAAAACAAGAAGTCATAAAAGGGACATTTGAGATAATTCATTGTAACCCCCTCATTCTACAGAGGAGAAAACTAAGGGCTAGAGAGATGAAGGATGAAGATCACACAGGTAATAAATGACCAAGCTGGGATTTGAATGCAGGTTCTGTGATTCCAAGTTCCACATTTTTTCACTGTACTACCTTATTTCTCTGGAGTAGACTTGCCTAATGTCTCCTTCCCCTCCTAGTCCCTTCTTTCCTACTCCAACTAAAATCTTTCATCACCAGAGTAGGCATAAAATTCAAGGGGTCATGCCAACAGTGCCAAGAGAAAGTGAGCTCACAGAATATGCTAAATAAAATTTGTTTAACTGGCCCTTTCTGGTCACATGCCCCACCACCCCACCTTTTCGGTTCTAATCTCCCCCAAACATCTTTCTCTGGACTTCCAAAGAACTTCAGCTTTCTTCTTCCAAGTCAGCACCTTAATCACCCAAATAATTACCTAGCTTTCTTGTTCTCCTTTCTTCCTAGGATATGAATACCTTCTCCATCCAAGCACTACCAGGACTCCCAACTCAGGCTACTCTTTCCTACCCCATTTCCGCCTCTATGCTGTCCTGTCTTTGATCATTGGGAACCAGGTACCTAGGTCCTAGATCTGGGGATATACTCACATATTTACTTTTCAAGGCCTTTCTTTCACATCTGTTTTTAGACTGTGTTCTTTCTCTTACACCACACGTCCCATTAGATGTTTCTACCTCCCTAGATTGGCCTCTCTCATAGACTCTCTGCCTTTCTTCTCACCAAACTTCTTTCCTCCTTTCTCCTGTACCTCAAGGCTAAACATTCTTAATCAGTCCCAGAGCTATGGGAGACTCCTCTATGCTTCATAGTGCAAGAAGCTATCCCTTTCATTGTGGGGCCCTTGGTCTTTGTTTCCATTTTTGTCCTAGTAAAGACTCTCCAACTTGTATGAAGTCCGTACTTTATTCCTATCCATCCATGAACACTTACATACCACACACCTCATCTGGCACACTCTCCTCAGGACTCATCTTATTCTTCACCTTCAACAGTTTCACTCCCCTACCCACTTTCAATTTCTCCTCAAAAATTCTAAATCACCCAGCCCTGGGCAATTTTCTTGAAAAAACAAAGACCTGGAAGGAACAGAGGAGGAAGAAGGGAAAAAGTTGAAAGAGTATCTTCCATCAGTGGTACCTATCACATATGAAAACTGCAGAAAATACAAGTGAGAGAGTCTAGTGACAGTATCACAAATTCACACTGGACCTACCAAGAATCAGAGGGGGAGCAATAGGAAGTAAAAGCTTCCAGATACAGATACAGAGATCAGATATATGAAGGGAAAGTGGATGCTGCCTCAGGTAGCTCAGTACAGAGGTATTTCGGGAAATATATCATCTCAGTCTCCCTTCAAGGGGATATGCTGCGAAAGGGACAAAAGTTAGATGAAAGGGAGGACTCATCCATCATGCATTATTTTCCTTCTCCTTCTTCATTCATTCTATATACCTACACCCAAGTCCAGCCCCTTCCTTAGGGTGCTGGAGTCAGCAAAAGCTGATGGGGAAGTGAACACTAGGAGGTGGCGGAGAAGGGGTTCCAGGAAAGAGGAAGTCTAGGAGGTAGGCAGCAGAGGATATTGGCTTGAAGAGGACCGACAGAAGAACAGACAGCTTTGCCTGGCTCCAGCTCTCCTGTAGCCACTTAGAGGTCATGAACCAGACCAGAGACTTTCAAGGTAAGAGAAAGGGTAGTGGTAGTAGGGGCAGAACTGGGAGAGCTGGATAAGAAAGAAATGAGAGGGGAACTCTAGTAATGGGAAGTCAACTGGTGGGGTGGGGTGAGGTGAGGTGAGGATATTCAGAGTACAAGACAAGAAGGTAAGTAATTTGAAAGTCAGTTGAATACTATTAATCTCTATGCCTCCATCTTTTCCTTCCTAGGGGGCAAAGAATTTGGACTGCTGAAAGCTCGGCAGGAGGAGAAATTGGATAGAATCAACCAGGTAAGAAGATGAAAAAAGAGGGGAGAGGAACAAAAAGGGAAGGGAAGCAAGGGAATATTTATTTCCCTGCCTGTCCCTGACAGGAATTCCTGGATGATCCCAAATATAACAATGATGAGGATCTACCCCCCAAACTGGAAGCCTTTAAGAGTAAGAGAAAAGGAAAAATTCTGGTTGGGGCAGGGAGCCGGTAATATACATAAAATCTTGCTGCATGGGAGAAGCTGTCTCCTGTCCCTTTAATTCCCCTACACGCAAACCTAATTTCCAATAGCACCCATTTGTTTCCCTCCTTTCCCCTTCAATTTCTCTAACTGTTCTTGTCTCCCATCCCATCTCTCCAACTCCCTCTTGCCAATAACCTGTTTCTTCTGTCCTCCACCATAAATTCATTCTTCTCCTTACCCTCCCTCCCTCCTCTCCCTTTTTTTTTCTCCTCAACTCTTCAGAGAAATATATGGAGTTTGACCTAAATGGAGATGGCAATATTGGTGAGAATGGGGTAATTCCAGGGGTGGAAGTGCTATTTCGTCCAAAAACATGTCTAACAATGGGGGAGGGTGATCTATCCTGAGTTTTTGCCAAACTACCAGAGGCCTTGACATTTGCTTCAGTTCTACTTACTGGGCAGGGTGGGATCTACTCCCTTCATGGGGTGGGAAAGAAGAGGATGGGAATCTAAAGAAATGGGGTTGTATGATCCTCTCCAATCAATCTGGAAGATACAATGTCCCTGAAGAGAATGCTGGAGAAACTAGGAGTCCCCAAGACTCACCTGGAGCTGAAGAAACTAATTAGAGAGGTAGCAGGAGACTCTGGGGAAACTATCTGTTACCCTGACTTCCTCAGGATGATGCTAGGCAAGAGATCAGCCATTCTTAAAATGTAAGTGTCAGACTCCCATAAACTACCCTGAATCCCCCACATTTTTCACCTGAATCTTCTCCTAGATTCTGCCCCTACCCATTCCCCAGATTTCCCAATGATGACTTCCCCTGTCTAGTCCACCCTCCCCAACAAAGCCATGGTTCTTTACCCTTCCACCAACTCTAATTCCTCCCATGTTTCTGAAGTCCTTGGTTACTTTCATAACCCCAACCTATGTCTTCTTAATTCACTTGCTTCTGACCCCTTAACTCCTCTCTCAAACAGATTCTTCCCCATTCCCCACCCTTCTGTCTTTCTAATTCTCTAATTCAGGATCCTGATGTATGAGGAGAAAAACAGAGAACAAGAGAAACCAAAGGCACCCCCGGCCAAGAAAGCAATCTCTGATTTGCCTTGACTGGGGAGGAGAGGTTATCAGGGGGTTCACCTTCCCCCACCCCATGATGGGAAGTCGAAACTGGAAAGCAAACTGTGAATTAAATACGCTCCCTCCCCCTCAAAATTAAGCTTATTTGATTTATTTGGGGTAGCTTTGGGATAGGGTAGAAGGGCCCTCTCACATACATAATCAATTGATGAAAAGTATATTGTGAATCCTTAATCAGCTATGGAACTTACTAAGTGCTTTGAAGTTTGCAGGTTTTAGTTTGTTTTTTTCACAAGCCCAGTATGGAGTAGAAAGTGAAAGTATTAACTTACCCCTCCACCACCCATTTGAACCAAATGAAGTCTCCTGACTCCACATTTAGTGACTTTTTCCTACACCTAATGGAATCTACACAAAGATGGGAAAAGATAACATATATTTAAAGTGATAATTAACACTGCAATTAACACTGAACCCTCCCCATATGCTTGCATAATGCTCTGGGTAGTTAAGAGAAGTTACTCTAAGTTGAAGTGAGACTTGAGAGATGGTTTCACAGAGCAGACAATACAAGTAGTGATAGACCTGGAAGGCTAAGTATGTCGAGATGTCATTGAGAACTTTTTTTTTTTTTTTGTATTGAAACTAGAAGTATATATATTCTGAAGATAACTCCCCTACCAAACTGTTAAGAAACTAAGGGCAAGAACTGGGTCTTGTCTATTTTTGTATCCTCTGCAGTACCTTGTGTTTTAATGTATGTGAGAACTTTCTTGAGTAACAAGTACAACTTAGGGTCTTAAAAGTTTCCTGAGGTTTGGAGGGGTCAAGTGACTTGCCACATGGTTATACATCTTGTTTTTTTCTTTCTCCTTCTAAGTACAGCACTCTATGCATTTATGCCTTTCTGTCTCTCATACATGGTAGAACCACAGAAAATGTTTTGTGGCTGAATGCGCAGTCCACTCACTACTCAGGTTTGGTTAAAGCAGAGCACCTAGGTAAAGGAGAAGTTGCCAAATAAGACTGAGGGAGTATTGTCCGTCATCTTTTAAAAACCTGTTATAATATGTTAAATGCACTAGGAATCTACCTCTCATTACAATTATATGTCATGCAATTCTAAAAAACTCATGATAAAAAATGCTCTCCACCTCTAGAGAGAGAACTAATAAACTGAGTGCAGATTGAATAACATTTATTTATTTTTCTTGCTTTTTTTTTTTTGCTACATGGTTAATACGGAAATGTTTTATCTGACATCACCTTTATAATGGCTATCATATTTGTCTTCTCAACGAGTGGAAGAGTGACTGGAGGGAGAGAATTTGGAACTCAAAATTTTTAAAAAATCCCCAAAATAGAAATAATTTAAAAATAATTATGTCATACACGTGATATTGCTTTTCATCACTCATTGCTTATATTATGCTGAACAAATATTCTGACAAGATATCTCCCTTTTCTGTGCCATTCATCAAGGTTGCATATATTATGCCAAGAAGGAAAACTAGTTAGAGCAGCGTTGGGCTGTGTCGGAAGCAAAAAACGATTTTCATAATATTAAGACATTTTTATTTTTAATATGGTAAATACTAATAGATGTAACGCACACCAGCAAGAGCTCTGTGGGGGCGGGGTCTTAGTGGGGGAGAAGGGTGGTTCTCAATAATTAACTGTATAAAGCGGTCCCTAGAGCAAAAAGAGTTAAGAGGGCCTGGTTGATTACGAGGCAGAGAGGCAGCATGGAAAGGTGATGGAAACCGGTCCCGGAGGCCAGGAATACCAGACCTCAAGTGCCACCTCCGTCACCCCGGGCAAGTCACTGAGCCCGAAAGGGGCAGCGCACGCAGCCCCGCGCAGGTCAGGAGCCCTCCCAGCAGGGAAAGCACAGCTCGTCCCTAACTCCTGTCTCTACATAGGGCCGGACGCCGCAGAAAGTCCGTCCGTCACTCTTTGTATCCCGCTCCTCTCAACTTATTTATGTTAAGTAGCTATGTAAATAAGCCCCCGGCGTGTTTTATTCTCAGAAGCCGGATGGAGCTCCGCCCCATTACTGTCTACATAACTCTCGCGAGAATATCACGAGGCCCACATGGGTCTTATTCTCTTGTATATATTAATTCGACTATTTCTTTCCACCCCTTTACGGCTCCACTAGTTCCACGCGTCCCGCCCCTATTTCCAGCTACGCCGCTTACGTCTACCCCGCCTCTTCCCGCCGCGTACGCAAGACGCACACTCCGCCTCTTGGCCACCTCCTTCCGTAGCTTACGCTCTACATATCTACCAACCGCCGAACAGGTCGGCGCCGTGGCCCCGCCTCACCCGCACGCCTCACGCCTCACGTCTCATGCCGTAACGGCCGACTGAGGATAGGAGGGAGTCTGTCTCCCTAGCCAACCACAGTCCCAGCTAAGGCTTATCCCGCCCCTCTATGCAAATAACCTCCTCACCCTTCACCCTCCCTTGTCCCCGTTTTTTGTCATTCCCCCTTTTTCTTTCCTTCCCAGGATTTTCCTTTTCTTCTTCCTTTTTTTTTTTTTAAACGAACAGCACTGTGATTAAAGAGTGGGACCGGGTGGCGGGAACTCCACCCCTTATGCAAATGAAGGGGGCGTGCCCCGGCGCGGAGGGAGGCGGGAGGTTGGGGGGGGCGCTCCCGGGGGCGGCGGTTGCCCGGATGGGCCGTTAGTCGGAGCCGAGCCGCCGAGCGAGCGAGGGAGACGGGAGGAGCCGAAGCCGGCGCCATCCGCCGCCATCCGCCCCCGCCCCGCCGCCATCCCGCCCCGGGGAGCCCCATACCCCGGCCCCGGACCCCGCGCACCCGGCCAGGTGAGTCTGCAGGGGGGCGCGCAGCGGGGCGGCCACCTCATTCCCGGCGCGGGTGGCGGCCGGCGGTTGCGACGGAGGGGCTGGCGCTAGAGGCGGCGGTAGCGGCGGGGGGAGGAGGTAGAAGCAGCAGCAGCCATCAGCCGCCGCCGCCATTTTGTCCTCTTCTCGCCGCCGGGGCCCGGCCGCCCCTCCCCCGGGCCCCCCCCACCCCCTCCTCCTTCCCCTCCCCCCTTCCCAACTCTCCAAGGGGGCGATAACCTGCCTCCCCCAGCTTCTAACGGGGCCACCTTTGCTTCTTCGGGGGTGTCCCCATGCCCCTCAACTAGGGGTAACAGCTTTCCCCGCAGAAACAACCCCCTTTCTATTCCCTTCCTCCATGTTGTACCCCGGCCCCCTCGCCTGGCTCTTTACTGACTCGCTGGAACTTAGCCCTCCCCCACGCTCCAGGTCCCTTCTCCCCGTGTCACCTCCTCTCCCCTCCTTCCGGGTCGCCCTGAGCCCGGCTCCCCTAGATAATCCTTCTATTCCCCCCACGCTCATCCTTCCCTTTCTCCTCGGTTTCCCTCTTCCTTCCGTCTCTCTAATTTGGAGGTGCCCCTCCGTTCCTGCCCTTTTCCATCCCTGAACCCGACCTGCTCCCACATTGCATTTTCTCCCACCTAGGGCCTGTTTGTCACCCTCTTTCCCTCCCAGCCCCTTTTTTCTTCCCCAGTGGACATTTCACTTTCTCCTCCCTTCACCTTTTTGCTCCTCCCTCTGATTAAACTAGACATCCCCCCGTTGGTAGCTCACCCCCAGGGGGTTCCTCTCTTAGGATGATTCCCCATTCCTTTCTGGGTATGGGCCAGTCCTTTCCCTTGGGAGTAACTTCCTGAGATGTACACGGTGATTTACACTTTATTTTGCCCTCTGTAAGGAAGCAGGCCCCTCTGTTTTTCTCATAGAATGTTACACCCCTCCCCCTACTCCAGTTTGACAAAAAGAAATTTTGCCTCCCATCCTTTGGGCCCTGAAGGAAGGGGATGCGCTGCCTCCCTCCCCCTACACATGGCAGGCGTAGAGCGTCTGAGGAGCTGGGGATAAGGAATCCTCTATTGCGCCTGAAGATAAGGGAGCAACCATGGGTCTGGGATTTTTAAGTTCTGAGAAGAGGGAGGTGAAAGGGAAGGTTGTGGGGTTGGTGGTAGGGCCAGCACTGGCCCCTTAGAGGGAAATAAATGTCCAAGGCCATATTACTTTATTTCTTCACCATCTGGATTTGGGGAGATAAGCGTTGGCTGGTGCCTTACTCCAGAATCTGGGTCTGCAGCGTCCTGGATTCTCCAGGGGCTTGGGCTGTGAGGTAGGCAGTTGTGCAGGTAGTTTGGGTGCTTCAGCCAGAGAGTGTGGGTGAACACTGATTGTTCCCTGAGCATTTCTCAGACGCCAACCTCCACTCTGGCTGGGCAAGCTCGTAAAATTCCCAAACTCCCAGCATCCCTCTTTCCTAACCCTCCCCAGATGGGACAGAAGGCATGCTGGGAATAGAGCCTGGGGCCCTGGGCCCTGAAACCAGGCTGGGGAGTTTAAAACTGAATGGAGATTTGAAAAGTGTTGGGACTGAGCTTTCTTTTTTTGGTAGGCTGTGATCATCCTGGTTTTCTCTGGAATAAGGATTAATATAATCTATTCCCTTTGAGGGAAAAATAAATATTTTTTGTTTATTTGCTGGGAAGTAGAAAGACCTAAGGACAAAGAAGGAGAGACCTGATGTTTTCCATAATGACTAAAATGAAGTCCTTAAGTTGCTAATATTCCTTCCTTCTCCCCCCATGCCTCTGATAATCTGTGACTTTACATTGTGATATCAGAGGATGAGGCCAGGTAGGAAGATCTATTGCTGAAAGGCAACAAGATTTGAAATTCATATGTCCCTGAATTTGGAAGGTACGAGAAATATTTCTGTTTAGGTGTGTGAGCGTGATAGAAAGATGAGACTTTCAACAAAAGAAGGAGCCAGGGTTAGGGATCTAAGATATCTTTGATTCTGAAGAAATTGAGAACTGGGCATAGCCCTCCTTGTGTGTTCCTGAGAGAACAGCAGGTGAGGTGCTGGAACCCCACCTGCAGGCTCCAGCACGTTTCGGGGGAGGTGCCTGTAGGACCCAACGTACTCAATGAGCTTCCAGCGCGATGTCCGATCGCTCGGGGCCGACTGCCAAGGGGAAGGATGGAAAGAAGTATTCCTCGCTCAACCTGTTTGATACATACAAGGGCAAGTCCTTAGAGATCCAGAAACCCGCTGGTGAGGGCCCTTATGGGAATGTTGCCATGTTGTGGGGGTTGGGGACAGAAATGATGGGAGTGCTTAAGGTCCTTTGGGGGAACCAGACATAGTGGAGATATGAGATACCAAAGGAACACAAGAGGGTTTAGCAGATCTACCCTAGGGATATAGAGGGAGGGAGTAGATACCTGATTCTAGGTAGGAGTTATTTTACCTCCCACAAAGGCGTGTCTGTGGCTTCCTATCCATAGATACGTAAGAACTGGAGGCAAAGAAATGAGGGCTAGGAAAAGTTCAGGGCTAGCATACCCTACCTTCACTAGCCCAGAGATTTCCTGTCCTACATTAATTCCCAGAGATTAATGGTCAGATTGGTCCCTTGATCAAAAAATGGTGTAAATGGTTGGTGTCTGGCATTGGAGCCAGATCTCTCATGGGGTAAGATTGTAGGCACTCCTGATCCTTCTCTACCTCTCTCCTGTAGTTGCTCCTCGACATGGCTTACAGAGTCTTGGGAAAGTTGCCATCGCCCGGCGCATGCCACCCCCAGCCAATCTGCCGAGTCTGAAAGCCGAGAACAAAGGCAATGACCCTAATGTCTCGCTAGTGCCGAAAGACGGGACAGGATGGGCAAGCAAACAGGAGCAGCCCGACCCCAAGAGGTGTGGGGACAGAGAATAGGTGTTGGGGCTTCAGCTTTTCTCATAGGGAATCTGGTGTAATAGAATTAGGCTTTGGATTTTCTTTTCATGCACAAACATGAGAACGAGAAGCAAGGACAATGGGGACCTGAAGAGGGCTGGGGCCTGAGTTTTCATCACTCTGATTTCATTGTGACTTGCTAAGATGTCTTGTCTAAATGGATAGGAGAGATGGATAGTCCCAGGCTTAACCACTCTATCCTTCCATCTCCCTCCAGTTCCGATGCCTCAACTGCTCAGCCGCCGGAATCGCAGCCACTGCCGGCTTCACAGACGCCTGCCTCCAGCCAGCCGAAGCGCCCCCCAGCAGTCCCCGAGGTATTTAGGGAGGTTCAGCTATACTCAGGATAAAGAGAGAAAGATTTCTGAGGGGCCAGCTCACTTTTCAACTTCTATTCCTTTCCCAACAGAACGCCCCTTCGGTTCCAAGCGGAGTAAAGTCTTGGGCACAAGCCAGTGTCACCCATGGAGCGCACGGGGATGGTAAGTTGAGTAAATAAGTGGAATAAACTTCTGCCTGAAGGACAGATATGTATATGCTTCCTTTGCAATATTCCTTCATTGCCTTCCTGTTTAGTAACCCTTTTTCTTGGGCCTAGGCTCTGTGATGTACTCCCTAAAGGCAATCAGAGGTTTGATTGTTTGCTTTGGCTATGTGCTGATCCTCTAGTCCAGGTTCATCTTTCCAGGAACCATGTTTCTGTCATGTTAGACTTTTTAGGGATAGGCAGAACATCTGTTAGCAGAACGAGCTTTCCTTGAGTGATAAGCTAGAATCCCCAAATCCACCTGTGAGGTGGGGGAGAAGGGGAATCTAGTCTAAAATCTGATAAGTGAGTGTTTTACAAATGTTTGATAGTGATAAAATCTTTCTGTCCTTCACTCATCCTTTGTAGGTGGAAGGGCATCAAACCTACTGTCACGATTCTCTCGAGAGGAATTTCCGACCCTGCAGGCGGCTGGCGACCAGGACAAGGCTGCCAAGGAAAGGGAGTCTGCCGAACAGTCGTCTGGGCCCGGACCAAGCCTCCGCCCCCAAAGTGGGTCTCTCTTTTAAAAAAAGTTTTATTGCTAAAATTTTTAAATTTTCATTTTCACTACCTGTTGTCCCTTTTTCCCTCTCACGGGGTGACTCAAAATTACTTGTTCACCCCATTATTATTGACCTGTATGATATTTCCAATATATCCTTTCCCAGTAAGGGAAGGTTTCTGTTCCAGAACCAGTTGGTGGCTTGATCAGCTTTGTTCATCCTTGTTCCTATTACCCATGTTACCCATGTTACCTATGCTCCTGAATAGTCACATCTCTTTGTTTTTCTTTCCCTTCTTCCTGTCTCTTAATACCCAACCTTGTACCAGATGCCACAACTTGGAGGGATGGAGGTGGGCGGGGCCCTGATGAGCTGGAGGGCCCGGACTCCAAACTCCATCATGGTCACGACCCCCGGGGGGGGCTCCAGCCCTCTGCTCCCCCCCAGTTCCCTTCCTATCGCGGGATGATGCCGCCCTTTGTGAGTTGTGGGTCTTGAGAGAAAGGAGTCTTGGGCTAGGGAATAAAGGAACAGCAAGAGGGTTGGAGCACGGGTTTGGAGGGGAAGATCGGACCTCTTAGGTTCCCCTCTAAGTGCAAGTGTTGGGACCTCTTGCAGATGTACCCCCCATATCTCCCGTTCCCTCCTTACGGACCACAGGGGCCTTACCGATACCCTACTCCTGATGGGCCCAGGTGAGAGAACAAGCACTGGGTTTGGACCTGGGGTGGATGGGTTGTGGGGCTGAGGGTTAGGATATAGAATCTGGGAAACTGGAGAGACTGGGACCTTTGAGGGAATGAGATATATCTCCTAGGAAACAGAGCCCCATTTAGAAGTGTAATCCGTTCACGTACCCTTAATGCAGCCGATTCCCCCGGCTGGCTGGCCCCCGGGGCTCAGGCCCCCCCATGCGCCTGGCAGAGCCTGTGAGTCGACCCTCCATCCTCAAGGAGGATAACCTCAAGGAATTTGACCAGCTGGATCAGGAGAATGATGACGGTTGGGCGGGTGAGTGGAGAATCCAAGGAGAGCTGGAAAAAGGGAACCTGTGAAACAGGATCTGCTAGGAGAAAAAGCTAGGATTAATGAGGGAAAGGATAAGAACTCTCAGGATATATGGGGGCTGGGGGTGAGGTCGAAGTACTAATAGTGAAGAGTTTGGGGAATTAGGGCTGTTAAAGGAGACACTTTGACGGGTCATTTGGAATGAGAGATTTGAAAGAGACAAACACTGAATCAATGTATCCACTACTACTATCTTCTCCCCCATCCCCACCCAAGTCTTGGTCCCAACCCTAGAGGGAGGAGTGGTCGGCCAAATATTCCAAGCCAGATACCCAGGTCCCAGCAGAAAGAGACCAGGTTTACCAGCTTGTGCCCTCTCCCTTCAGGGGCCCATGAGGAGGTAGACTACACGGAAAAGCTCAAGTTCAGCGATGAGGAGGATGGTCGTGATTCTGATGAAGAGGGAGCAGAGGGCCAGTGAGTGGGGTTGGAATGTGGGGGCATTCCAGTTCTCTGAATTCTGAGGTCCTCTGGTTCTTGGAGTAATTCACCTTTGATGAAGGAGGAAATGAGTACTGTTAACCTTGCTCTGATTGCCCTTGTTCCTCTTTCCGCAGCAAGGAGTCCCGTCCTAGTGAGGATCGGCCCCCTGACACAGACAACAAGAAGGGCTGCTCTCCTGGAAATGAGCCGCCCCCTCCCAAGGCAGCCTGGACAGAGACCTCTCGGCCTCCTGAGGCAGAGCCTGGGCCTCCTGCCCCTAAGCCTCCCCCACCTCCACCTCACCGAGGCCCCACTGGGAATTGGGGACCTCCTGGAGACTATCCAGTGAGTATTGACAGGGAGCATTGGAATATGGTATCAGAGGGGAGGGGAATAGTATCCTGTGAGAAGTTAGTGCAGTGTGGACTGATAAGAGAGCCAGGATTACATGAGGAGGAGGCAAGGTGATGTGTAGGTGGTAGAGCACTGAGTTAGGGGCAGACACACCTGGGTATAAATCTTCACTTAGGACTTTTCTAATTTAGGGCAAATGTCATCATTTTGGGCTTTAGCTTCTTCGTCCCAAGTGAGTTGGATCAGATGATCTCTAAGGCCCCTTCCAATATGAAATATTGGGGTTTTAAGAATGCCACAAGAAGAGATGGAGGGAATAAAATGAAGTCAAAGGCAAAATAATAGAGAGTTGTTTGAGGGTGGATGAAGCCTGAGATCTAGAAAGAAGGGAGGTGGGTGATCAAAACACAAGCTCTGAGAAGGAGCCCCTGAAAGACATGGGAGGGAAAGACTAGTGGAGTGTTTCTCCATCTCTCCCACAGCTGAGGTCCCTGTGTGAGGACTAGGCAGGGTTTAGGCGGTATGGTAGAATGTGGAGCCAGAGAGCCAAATATTAGTAATGCTACATGGAAGTGAGTGTCTCATACTTGTCCACGTCTGTCATCAGGATCGTGGAGGCCCACCCTGTAAGCCACCAGCCCCTGAAGATGAGGATGAAGCCTGGCGGCAACGTCGGAAACAGTCGTCATCAGAGATCTCTCTGGCAGTAGAGCGGGCACGAAGGCGCCGAGAAGAAGAGGAACGACGTATGCAAGAGGAGCGACGGGCAGCCTGTGCAGAGAAGCTTAAGCGACTGGATGAAAAGTTTGGGGCTCCTGACAAACGACTCAAAGCAGAGCCTTCTGCTCCCCCTGCTGCCCCTCCCACCCCAGCTCCACCCCCTGCTGCCTCCAAAGAAGCCCCAACACCCTCAGCACCACCTCCAGTGCTATCCCCACCTGCTGAGAAGGAGCCTGAAGAGCCAGCCCTGGTCCCTGCTGCTCCTGCCCAGCCTGCCCCTGCCCCTGTGTTGGCTTCAGCTCCCACCTTAGTGAGCGGTGGCAGCAGTAGCAGTACCAGCAGCAGCAGCTTTGATGCCAGCCCAGGTATGTGGTACATAGCCAGTTGTATATTCCTGCTTTGTGGAGTTATTTTGGCTGGTTTGGGCCCAGAGAACAATGAAAGAAGAGCCCTCACTCTCATGACTGTGAACTGGGAAGGGATGATTTAATGGACTAAATAATCTCTTGAGCGAGTTGACTCAGATTTCCAGTTGGTTTGACAAGGAAGAATAAGGGCTTGTAGAGAAGATGTTAACGTTGTCTTGAGGAACACTAGTATGAGGGAGGGTTTCTTAGATCTGACTGTCTGAGAACAGTTTCTGTTTGTTTTGAAGGCAGGGAGGTAGTTATTTTTTAGTATAGTTAGGAATCTGTTTGCTTGAGCCAACTTGATTTTTCTTCTCCCCCCTCAATTTAGCGGAGCCTCCACAGCCACCAAAGGAGGTCCCTGAGCCACCAGAAGAGGTCCCCCCACCTACCACACCCCCAGCTCCCAAGGTGGAAGCCAAGGTTGATGGAGCTGGGCCAACCCGACAGCCCCCTAACCAGGGGCTGGGCTATCCTAAATACCAGAAGTCTCTGCCTCCCCGCTTCCAGCGTCAGCAGCAAGTGAGCTTGAGGCCCTTTCCCCATGATCCCCCATGGTTCCTCATCTCTCCAGTTTCACCAGTGTTTGTTGTGACCATTGACCACTTTCTAGAGCATTCTGCTCTTTGTCTCCATTGAATTTTATTTGTATCTCATTTCATTTTGGTTTAATTTAGTTCTTGGTTTTTCTCTCTAAATCTTGATTTCTTTGGTTCCTTGGTATTTCCTGTCCTCATCTTTCTTCTCCTTGTTCACTCTTCTTCCAGTCTCACCCAGTGCTCCTTTCTATAATAGGATGTTTTGCACTTTTTTCCCAGGAGCAGCTTTTGAAGCAGCAACAACAACAGCAATGGCAGCAACACCAACAGGGCCCCACTCCTCCTGCTCCAGTGCCCCCATCACCTCCACAGCCAGTGGCCATGGGTGCTGTGCCACCCCCCCAGGCTCCACCCCCGCCACCTAAGGCCCTGTACCCTGGCTCACTAGGCCGGCCACCGCCAATGCCCCCAATGAACTTTGACCCTCGTTGGATGATGATCCCACCTTATATGGATCCCAGGCTGCTCCAGGGGCGGCCCCCCCTCGATTTTTACCCTCCAGGTGTACATCCCTCTGGTAAGGAGTGGGCATTCTTAAGTGGGCTAGTGAAGGGAGAACAGGAAGATCTCTGAGATAGAATTAGGGTTAGGAAGAACATTGTTTTGATTTTTGACAAGAGGTTTTCAGAGCTCTGAGTGGTTGTACCCATTATATGGGAATGTTAGTGCCAAAGTCTTACCCTTTTTTCTAACCACCATCCCATACCTCAGGTCTGGTTCCCCGGGAACGCTCAGACAGTGGGGGCTCGGGTTCAGAGCCTTTTGATCGCCACCCACCTCCCCTCCTAAGGGAACGGGGAACCCCACCAGTGGACCCAAAGCTGGCTTGGGCAGGAGATGTCTTTGCCACTGTGCCTGCTGACAGCCGCCCTCTCACTTCTCCATTGCGCCAGGCCCCAGAAGAGGATGACAAGGGCATAAGGTGAGATGAGACAGGGAAGAAATCCTAAGTCCTCAGCAGATTCATAGATTCAACAGATGAACTTAAAATCTTTTATGTGGATGGGAAAGATTTGTTGGTGTGTTGCACATCCTTAGGGAGAGGGGAAGGTTTGAATTGCTAGAAATATTTCCATCATGAATCCTAGGTCTTTTCCTTCATGTCCCAGTATACTGATTCTGTACTATTTCTGTTTCTTTTCTACTTTCCAACATCACTTTTATATAGAAGTGAGACTCCTCCAGCTCCTCCTCCACCACCCTACCTGGCCACTTATCCAGGCTTCCCTGAGAATGGAGCCCCTGGTCCCCCACTTTCCCGATTTCCCTTGGAGGAATCAGGCCCCCCGGGCCCTCGTCCAATTCCTTGGCCTCCTGGCAGTGATGAGTCAGCGAAATTATCAATCCCATCCAAGAAGGAACCCCCCAAAGAAGAATCCCAGCAGCTAGGGGGACCAGAAACTGGGCGTAAACCCCCCCGGAGTGGTGGGGGCGGGGGCCAAGGCCCACCACCACCACGTCGTGAGAGCCGAACAGAAACAAGATGGGGTCCTCGCCCAGGTAGTAGTCGCCGTGGTGGACCGCCTGAGGAGCCAGGGGCACCCCCTCGCCGTGCTGGACCTATCAAAAAAACTCCACCCCCTGCAAAGGCAGAAGAACTGCCTCCCAAGCCTCTTGAGCCAAGTGATGAAACCTCTAAGGTCCCCAAACCTGATGCTCTCAAGGTCTCCAAGGGAAAAACAGCAGGCCTCAAGGAAACTCCCCCAGCTGGGGCCCTGTCCCCTGCACCTCGACTTCGTCGGGATTACTCATATGAGCGTGTGGGGCCAACTTCCTGCCGAGGCAGGGGGCGTGGAGAGTACTTTGCCCGAGGTAGGGGTTTCAGAGGGACCTATGGGGGAAGGGGCAGAGGTGCCCGAAGTCGGGAGTTCCGAAGCTACCGGGAGTTCCGAGGAGATGATGGCCGGGGTAGCAGTGGGACTGGAGGACCTTCCCATCCCCCTCCTCCCCGAGGCCGAACAGCCAGTGAGACAAGGAGTGAGGGTTCAGAATATGAGGAGATCCCTAAGCGACGCCGGCAGCGAGGCTCAGAGACAGGCAGTGAGACACATGAGAGCGATCTAGCCCCTTCAGACAAGGAAGCCCCTCCAGCGAAGGAGGGGGCAGCACCTCAAGTACCTGTAGCTCCCTCGCAGCCAGGAGCCCCACCTTCACCAGCTCCAGCTCGATTCCCTGCTAGCCGGGGGGGACGTGTTTTCACTCCCCGAGGCGTCCCATCACGAAGGGGTCGAGGGGGTGGTCGACCTCCTCCCCCTGCTGGTCCGGGCTGGAGCCCTCCTGCTAAGTCCCTGGCTCCCAAGAAGCCTCCAGCAGGCCCAGTGCCACCAGGCAAAGAAGCCTCAAAGGAGAAATTGGTTCCAGGACCTTTGCCACCCCAGGCTCGAGGCAGTGGTGGTGGTATAGAAGATGGGGAGCGTCCCCGGAGAAGGAGACATGGACGGGCACAACAGCAGGACAAACCACCTCGATTCCGGAGGCTAAAGCAAGAAAGGGAGAATGCAGCAAGGGGGGCTGAAGGAAAGGCTCCACCCTTGCCTCTCACAGCTGCACCCCCTGGTCCTGAGGAAGTACCAGCGGCAGCAGTGGTACCCCCACCTCCACGAAGGGCAGCTGCCAAATCACCTGACCTGTCAAACCAGAACTCAGACCAGGCCAACGAGGAGTGGGAGACGGCATCAGAGAGCAGTGATTTTGCCAGCGAGCGTCGGGGAGACAAAGAAGCCCCCCCACCTACCCTGCTAACCCCCAAAGTGGTGGGAACTCCTGGCAGTGGAGGTGGAGGGGTTGGGGCAAGTCCTGGGGTCCCATCCATGTCCCGAGGTGAGCTGAGCCAGAGAGCCAAAGACCTGAGCAAGCGGAGTTTCTCCAGCCAGCGACCTGGCATGGAACGTCAGAACCGGCGCCCAGGACCAGGGGGAAAGACAGGTGGTGGCGGAGGCAGCGGGGTCCCTGGGGGGAGGGCTGGCCCTGGGCGAGGGGACAAAAGGAGCTGGCCCTCACCCAAGAACCGAAGGTGAGTAGAAACAGGTTCTTAAGGCTGTGAGTCTGGGTGGACAACGTGGGGAAGTGGGCTGGGGTGTTGATTATGTGGGCTCCTGAGGAGATTCAAGCATGAGGCAGGATTTGTGGTTTCTGGGTGGGAGCAATAAGTGCCTAGGACAAGCCGAAGGTAGAGGTTGTTCTAAAGAACCACTACTCCCCCAGTCTCAATGTACAGAAGGCAGCCATTAGGGAAGACAAGGGAGCATTTGAGGGAGAAACTACCATCTGGAATTTAGGGAGGGAACAGTTAGGAAGGCAATAGAAGTTTACAGATTTAGACACTATGGATGCTTGGGAGAGGGCAGGTGCTTGGCCAGCACTGGGACTGATGCCAGCCACCGCCTGCCATATCCCCAGCCGACCCCCAGAGGAGCGCCCCCCGGGACTTCCCCTGCCTCCCCCACCCCCCAGCAGCTCTGCCGTCTTCCGCCTGGACAGAGTCATCCACAGCGACCCAGCTGGTATCCAGCAGGCCTTGGCCCAACTCAGCAGCCGACAGGGGGGTGCAGCTGCCCCAGGGGGCCCCCCGAGGCCCAAGCCAGGGGCCCCCCCAGCCCCTCAGGGCCCCTCTCCCCGGCCCCCAGCACGATTCGAGCCCCCACGGGCCAGCAGCAACGGTGTAGGTGGCACCGGTGAGCTGGGAGAAATGGCTTGGAGGTGGGGTGGGGTGGGCAATGCCTTGGTCACCAGAGGGAAATATGAGTCCAGGTGGGAGGTCTATTTATCAAGGGCCCAGAGTGCTAGGATCTTTTCCCATCCCCTACCTCTCCCATCCCCACCCACCCCCCAAAAAGTAAAGGTTGGGGTGGTGAAGAGACCCTAGGATTCTGGATCCATATGCTACCAGGTTTTCCCCATTTTTCTCAGAGCCCCACTTTGCGGAGCCAGGGCCTTTGGTGAGGGGGGTGAGTGGGACCTCCCGGGACTCTACTGGGGTTAATCCCTTCCCCCCCAAACGTCGTGATCGGCCTCCTCGAAAGCCGGAGCTTCTACAGGAGGTGAGAGGGGGCTGGGGCTATGCTCTTATTTTCCTTGTCCTAAAGGTTTCCAGGTCTGCCCCTCATCCTGAGCTTTTGGTATTTTTATTCATTGTCTCAAATCTCCCTTATTTTCTATGTTCCATTCACCTACCTGTTGCCCCTACTTCTTTCTGTCTCTGCCTTATTTTGCACCCTATATCTTCCCCTCCACCTTCAATATCCCCTCTTCTTCCGATCTTTCTCTCTGCAGGAGTCTTTGCCTCATCCTCATAGCCCTGGATTCCTAGGTCCCAAACCAGAGGGACCCAATCCACGGGGAGAGCCCAGAGATGCAGGCACAGAGGCCCTGGCTCCCCATATCTGGAATCGTCTGCATACTAGTGAGTGGAACTATAGTAGGAGAGGAGATTCGGGATGATCCAAGGCAAACTCTAGTAGGATTATTATCACCCACCCCATCTAACTAATTTTTCCCTTTGGGCCACTTTAGCTGCCAGCCGAAAGAGTTATCGACCTGGCTCAGTGGAACCCTGGATGGAGCCCCTCAGCCCTTTTGAAGATGTGGCTGGCACAGAGGTGAGCAAGATGGGGGAATCTGGGTATCTAGAGTGGGTATATCCATAAAGGCTGACCACTCTACTGTCTTACATTCTGTGTGATGTCTGTACATGTTCACATCTCCTTTGTGTTCATCCTTCATCTGTTTGTCCTTTGTGGGGGTGTCTTGGGAAGACTGTATTTCAATTGGAGACTGATTACTTTCTTCTCCCCCATGCCATGCCAGATGAGCCAGTCTGACAGTGGGGTGGATCTGAGTGGCGACTCTCAGGTTTCATCAGGCCCCTGCAGCCAGCGAAGTTCCCCTGATGGGGGGCTGAAGGGGACAGGGGAAGGTGCACCCAAACGGCCTGGAGGCCCCTCGCCCCTGAGCACTGCCCCTGGTGAGGGTCCATCTGGCTCTGAACCCTCTGACCCTACAAGGAGACGTCCTCCTGCGTCCCGTGATGGGGACAAGAAGGTAACAGAGATGGAGAAAAGAAGGGAGGTGCCACCTGTAACACAGTCCCTCACTTCTAACTTTGGAAGCCAGAAGGCACTGAGCTTACCTGATTTTGGTCCTTTTTGTTGTGCGTCTTTCCTACCCTAGGAGCCACCCCTGCCCCCTGGCCCCATAGGCACAGAACGATCCCAGCGAGCAGATAGAGGACCGGAGACCGGTCCCCTCCGGCCCTCTCACCGACCTGGTCCCCCTATCCAATTTGGAACCAGTGACAAGGTTTGTCTGGACCTGGACATTTACATGTTGGAAACTGGTTAGGGGGAATAGAGAAAGGGCTGGGAGAAAGATCATCCAGGAACCTGATGTCTTTTGATATCCTGCTGTGATCTTAGGACTCTGACCTCCGCCTAGTGGTGGGAGACAGTTTAAAACCAGAGAAGGAGTTGTCACAATCTGGGCCTGAGGTGGTAAGTAGGTGGTAAGAAGGATTTGGGGTCCTGTGTTTGGGAGAGAAGGGTTGGGAAAGGAGGACAGGTGCCTGACTCCCTCACATGACATGAAGGCCTTTCCTTTTCTCAGCCTGCTCCAGTACCCCGAGACTGGGAATTGCTCCCCTCTGGTCCCACCTCAGCTGAGCCAACATCCAAAAGTCTGGGCCCTAGCCACTGTGGCCCAGAACCCAATCCCTCAGGCCCCCGCCTGTACCCTGAGGTCTTCTACAGCAGCCCAGGGCCTCCAGGCACCCAGGTATGTTCCTCTCCTATTCTCCTCATCCCAGTCTTTTCTGCCAGATTCCCCAGATATCACTATACCAGAAAGTCCTGCCTACCACTTCCCTATTTGTTCCTTTTCCCCTCATTTACCTGTAGTGATCATTTCATACTTAGCTAAGTTATTTGTGTGTCATATATCTGCTGGACTCTAAGTTCATATGGGCAAGCCACAGAGCCTAGCACATAGTGAGATCCCAGTAAATATTTTTTGAGTGAACAGATGCTGCACTGCCTCTCCCAGGCATATCTTCATCAGTGGGTGGGTAAGATCTCCCATAGGGAGATAAATGCAAAGAGCTATCTCAGCCCCACTTTGTTTCCGTTAGGTTCCAGGGGGAACAGTGGACTCTCAGCTGCACCCCACCAATGGTGGCTTCCGCCCAGGGACCCCTTCACTGCACCCTTACAGGTAAAGCAGAATCTAGTACCTTGAGAGGTTAAAGAATGGGGGACTAGTAGGGATTTGTAACTGGACTTTCTGCCTTTCCTCTTCACTTTGTTCTCCTTACTCTCCAGGTCACAGCCCCTCTATTTACCCCCTGGCCCAGCCCCTGCTTCAGCACTGCTTTCAGGTGTAGCCCTCAAGGGCCAGTTCCTGGATTTCTCAGCACTGCAGGCAGCAGAGCTGGGAAAGCTGCCAGCTGGGGGTGTCCTCTATCCCCCACCTTCCTTCCTCTACCCACCGGCCTTCTGTCCCAGTCCCCTGCCTGACCCCCCTTTGCTGCAGGTGAGAAATAAGGACATTGGTGTGGGTGGTTGGAGCTGGGAATTTGGGGACCCTGAGCTTCTATGAAGCCCTTTCTCTCTAGGTGCGCCAGGACCTGCCATCCCCTTCAGATTTCTACTCCACTCCTCTGCAGCCTGGTGGCCAAAATGGCTTTCTGCCACCAGCTGCCCCCACCCAGCAGGTAGCACCCTTCAAACCTTCCCCAGATCCCTTTGCTGTTCCCCCTAACAAGTCTTCTGATAGAGCTGGTCTTAAGTACAGTGTCTTATTTTCCGTGTTTCTAGACCTGAAAAAAAAAACCAAAAAAATTCCTTACTAGGTGGGTGGGTAGTTGTGGTGATTGTTTTTAAATTTTTGTTTCATACTCCAATTTCTCCTATAGATGCTGCTACCAGTAGTGGAGTCCCAGCTACCTGTGGTGAACTTCAGCTCCTTGCCTCCAGCCCCACCTCCTGCCCCACCTCCACTTTCCCTGCTGCCTGTGGGCCCTGCCCTACAGCCCCCAAGTCTGGCTGTCCGGCCCCCACCTGCTCCGGCAGCCCGGGTGCTACCCTCACCCGCCCGGCCCTTCCCTCCTAGCTTGGGGAGAGCAGAGGTGAGAGACTGGAAATTGATGGGGAAAAGGATCAAAACTGGAGATTTAAAGGCAGGTTCTGAGGTTTCTCTCTCACATTTTCTCCCAGCTACACCCAATGGAACTGAAGCCGTTCCAGGATTATCGAAAACTGAGCAACCTCGGGGGACCTGGGGCTCGAACCCCCCCAGCTGGAAGGTGAGGAACTGGGGGAATTTTAGGTCACCCCATGGTATTCAGGACTAGGGTCATCTCTTAGTCTTGCCCATGATGATTCTTCTATATTCCATAGGCCCTTCTCTGGTCTCAGCTCCCGACTCAAGGCCCCACCCACTGGATATAGTGGTGTTGGTGTGTTCCGCACACAGCGCTTCGACCTCTACCAGCAGGTGAGGAAAATGATATACCCCTTAGCTACTTGTCATGTCCTGTAAAATAAATACTACCCAAATCCTAACTCTTGCCCACAGTTTGGAAACTGGCCTACCCTCAATGATCCCCAAGTCTGTTTCTCACCTTCCCAGTTTGACTCCATGTGTACCTGCCCTCAGGCCTCCCCACCAGATGCCCTGCGCTGGATGCCGAAGCCCTGGGAGCGGGCAGGGCCACCCTCTCGTGAGGGTCCACCCCGGCGGGCAGAGGAGTCAGGGCCCCGTGGGGACAAGGATCCTGGGTTGCCCCCACCCCGCTGAGGGAGATGTCCCCCCCAACCCCCCCACCCCCCCGGGGCCTGTACATAGATATAAATATATAAGGGGGAAGGGGGTGGGTGGGGAGGGGTTGTGGGGCTGGGGCCTCCCTCCCCCTCCCCCCTCTTCCCCTGGGCCCCTATCCCTGGGGCCGTTTGTTTAAAAAAGAATAAAAGGATTTAAAAAAAATATCTATGTCCAAGTTGTTTAGAGAATGTGAGAATGTGAGGACATTGCTCCTGAATGGTCAGAATTCATCCTTCTCCCCAAACTGCCACCCCTGTAGAACAAGTTCACTAACTAGCTGGGTCATTTTGGGATGGGGGGGGCAGGTTGTGGATCATACATAGCTTAGACCTTCACTAGTGATGAGTGAGTAGAGGTGGCGGCGACTAGTAGGGAAAAAACAGCCAAAGCCAGGAAAATCCGACTTTATTTCTTAAATACTGTGAATAGGAAGGGGAAGAGAAAGGTCCCTGGGAGTAGATGGTGAGGGATGGCCATCAAGCAAGAACCTAAGGGTCGTCAGCAAAGGCCCTATGGGCATTGGGGAAGCGCTGGGGACTGTAGTTGGGGTCATCCTGAAGTCGTTTTTGGATGTCAGAACGGAGCTGAGGAAAAAGAACACAGGTTGAGAACGAGTAAAAAAGACCGTTAGTATTTGCCAGTACCCCCCTCCCTTTAAATGTGTGTTCCACTAGAACAGTGACTCAGAATGCAAATCTCATTCCCCGTGCAGATTGTATATGGCAGTATCGCTCACCAGAGGCATCAAAAATAATGACGGCGATCCAGTCCATCCCAGCTAATTCAATCCCCCTTGCTGACCTGATCTAATGGTCTCTTCCACTTGAATCCACCCTCGTTTCAAAATGAACCCAGTTACCCTAGACTATTCCATTTCACCTCTAGGAAAGGGAAGGAATGGCCCTCATGAAACTTTCCACTAAAGAACTGCTATTCTGTTTTGAGAGGGTGCACCTGCTGCCTGTAGCTCTCCTGAACCTCTGGTGCCTCCAGGTCATGACTCAGGCTCTCCGAGCTAGTCAGAGGTCGGGCTCCAGCTGCCTTGGCTGCCCTGCTCACAGCCTCTGAAAGAAGCAGCTGAGGGCCCTCGCCCTGCATCGTCTAAGGGGAGAAGAATGGCTTTCAGCATCAGACCAGCTCTCCTCCCCACAACAAACTTAACTCCTAAGTTTCCATAGTAGCAGAGAAAAGGAAATGTTACATGAATACATTTGGAGGGGGAGAATGCCATGCTAACAGAATGCCTGGCACCAAGTAGGTGCTCAATAAATGCTCATCTTCTGAACTATATTGACTTAAGCCCACATTGGCATTCACCAAAAAAATGGGGCGGGGAACAGGAGTGGGAAGATTATATCATTAAAGAGAAATAGGCAAGCAAAGGAATTGGCTTTATCAGAAGCTGAATGTCTTAAGGGGCTTTGATAGCCACCCCCCCAAGAGAAAAAGAGCCGAACCTTGCGTCTCTTGGCGGGCATGCCGCTGAGGTAGGCATCACTCAGGGGAGGCTGTGGTTTCACCTTTCTCTGGCTCTGGATATCCTGCTGGATAATTGGAACCCACTCCTGGGGAAAAGTCAGGGAATTAGGGATGTTCCACCCCATCCCATCCACAACACTAAGCAATTCAAACACCCCCAAAGCCACTCCACACACTTACTGGAGGAACAGCAGCAGCCCAGGGCTCTGTCTCAGCTGTAGCTCCATCCTGTTCCTCCTGAGAGGTACCTTCGGGAGCAGGAGGTGGTCCCCGGGACATGGCCTCCTCTGCAGTGGTGCCAGGAGCTGGAGAGGCATTCTCCCGCTGAGACAAAGAGGAAGAGAGGAGTGCCCATGTATCATCATATCTCTCAGCTTTCCTACTCTTCCCCCACTGGTGGATAGCTCCCATTTGCCAAAACAACTCTGCCCCAGTACCTGGGGTTCAGGAGTTCTTTCTGCTCCTTGGATTTCCATTGGTTCCTCAAGAACTGGCTGTGAAAATTGATAGAGAGGAAGAAAGAGGTGATGGTTCTCCTTCAAGATTCCCCCCACCAAGAGAACCAAACCTGTTACCCTCTCCCCACTAAGTCCCAACACAGTATTGGGGACCACACCACCCTCACCTGGGAGGGATCACCAGTTCTTCGAACATATCTCAGGACAGCATCAGGCCCTACAGGCATGTGCTCCAGCACAACTTGCAGCCGAAGTCCCATCATGGTAGTCAGCCAACTCACCAGGGATGGGTTCACCCCTCCAGACATCCGGCGCTAGTAAAAATAAATGAAAATTAGTAATGGTCCCTGGCAACTCCCAATAATTCTTTAGCAACTGGGCAGGGGAGGAGGATGGGGAAATGAATATAATGGAAAAGACCCAGGGAAAGGTAGGAGAGTAGATAAAGGGGCCCAGAAAGGGTTGTGTCTTACAATTCTGCCATTGATGACATCAGTGAGTGCACTCTGCTGTCCTCCCAGGCAGTGAAGGTTCAGGGCCAGACACTCAAACAGCCCCTGGTTACACAGCTCCAGCAGTCGCGCCCCAAACCCACCATCTGTAAGGAAAAGGAGGAGTCGTTTCTCATCATACCTAATCCCCAATCCCTCACTTCCACAAATTCCTGGCCCTTACCTGTGCAGTGCAATACATGGGAAGCGATGCCATTGAATTGCTCCTGGAGAAACTCCAGATTTGTCCTGGTGATGTCCACACCTGGTTGTACTTGCACAGAGGCCTGAGAAACAAAGACAGACAAAAAGTAAGGAGCCAAGGTAACAGCAACAATCACAGTAACAGTGATGAGAATGAGACTGGCTATTCCTGGATCTAGTGGAGGGGAATCCACCCCATGTCACACCCTGACACTGTACCCAGTGAGTATGGGGGGGAAGGAAGGGATAGGGGCTTTTTTGTGTGTGTGAGGTAAGTACATCATTGCCTCAGGCCCCTGCAAAAGCCAGAAAGAGGGGCAGTGACTGAGTGTTTGGAGTTTTATGTTTCATCACTCACAAAGCTCTCTCGAACATACTCCTCCAATCCTGTGATCAGTGTATGGGTTGCCATCTGTGAGAGACAGCAAGACAAGATCAGCAACTAGCCTCTGGGAGAATGCTCAGCCAGTAATTCTGAGAGCAGGGATCTCTACCCCTCAGCTAGACATTACAGCAAGTTATAAAAATAGACCACAGACCTAAAGCCAGAAGGGGCCTTAAAATTCATCAAGTTCAACCTGCTCATCTTAACAGGTAAGAACACTAAGGTCCACAAAAATTATATCATTTGCATAGGTTCCTGCAGAGCTAAGACTGAGTCATTTGGGAAAAGAAGCTCCCCTCACCCGGATGTTGTGGGGTGTGGGCTCACGGCCTCCCAGGTAGTGTTGATGAAAGAAGCCCCGAAGCTGGGGCTGGAGTCGCTGAAGCGGCTGGAAGTGCCCATGGAGAAGCATTACTACATCCACCATGGAGAAGTTCTGACACAGGAGAGATAGCAATGCCCCAAAGAACCCTGGAAACATTAGGGAGAGAGACAAATAAAGTTACCAAGTGGCCCACACAAGTACACCAACCTAGGAAAAGAATTGGCTTGAAGAGTTCAGTTCAGTGCTCAGACCTCTTACCTATATACTTCCTACCACACATACTTCCTAAGTTCTTCTCCTCATTCTGGGGTCTTCTTTCCTAGCCTTCATACTGAGGCGCACCAGTAACGCCTTCCACCAAAGACCTCCCCCTGAACGTGACACCCAGCTACCTATCAAGGAGACCCAATCCCATCCTTAAGTTCCTTCTCCTTCACCCCACTCACCAAGGGCTCCATCTGCCCCAGGTTCAAAAATGTTGCTGGAGCCACTAAGACGCTGGATAAAGGCTGCAATGCTTTCACTGCTACCTGCTCTTGCTCCAAGAGAGCCTAGCAGGGAACTCAGCACACCCTGTACCACTGAAGTGAAGAACTCAGGAGGCAGGCTCTCAGGTCCCACTCCCCCTTGGCTTCGTGCCCCCAGCCCTGCTGGAGGGGACCCAGGTGGTGGGTGTGCCTGTTCTGGAGCTGGAGGAGGTGGTGGAGGTGGAGGAGGTGGTGGTGGAGCAGTCTGTGTTGCCTGTAAAAAAGCACAGGAATTAGTGGCAATGGGTTAAAACAAAATAAATCATGAACTGGAGAGAATGGATTAAATAAGCTTAAGAATGCGATGAAGACAATGCAATAGACTGGAGAGATTGTGCCAATGGTACAAAGAAAGAAAATGATTTAAATTAAATCCTGCACTATGGAATAGGTTTTATTAAGGTCCTAAAGCCAAAAATCCCAAGTATCTCTCGTACTCTCCCCATCCCCACAAAATGCTAGGATAGAAGTCCTCAATAAGTTATTTGTTGATTAACTGGTATACTAACAGAAAGAATTAAGAATCAGATACCTTCCTCCTTCACTCCCTCAATGCCCCACGGGAAAGATCCCAGTGCTCACCCACTTCGAGCGGTAGGGACAATGACTGTGAGACAGGCCTATCAGCAACTTCACCACCCACCTGAAGAAAATCTGTCATGCCTTGGAGGAAGGCAGGAACACCTGGCATGGCCACAGTGATGGTGGGAGAGCCTACAGTGGCCCCTCCAACTCCTGGCCCTCCAGGCCCCAACAGATTCCCCAGAAGCTGAGAAAACTGAAGTTCAGTGGGAGGAGGTGGTGGTGGGGCCTGAGCAGGTCCTCCTGGGGCCGGTGCAGCAGTGGTGGCTGTGTTGGTGGTACCAGCACTTGCAGAGGCTGTAGTTGGGGCAGAGGGTGGGGCCAGACCTGAGGCCCCTTGAGCTATTAAAGTAGAAGGGAGGAATCAGAGAGAGATAATCAGTTTGGAGAAGAAGACAAGGCATCACCAACCTACCAGAAAGGGGCCCAAGGAGTTAGGGAAGGCAGAGGAAGGGGAAGCTGTAGAGAAGTAGAAGATGACAAATAGTAAAAAGAAAAGAGAACTTGGAGAAGTCAAAAAGAAAATGGAGCAATCTAGTAGAAATCTGGATATGGGGCAATGTTAGGGAGGAGGACTGAGATTAGAGATGAAAGACATAATGGTATGGTAGAAAGAGCACGGGACTAAGATTCAGGAGACCAGTGTTCTAGTCTTGACCTTGAACAAATAATTTCTCTCTGGGCCTCAGATCCTCATCTGTAAAGGGAAAGGACTGGCTAAAATCCTCCCCACAAAATTAAAAAAAAAAAACCTGCTATAATTTTGCATTAATTTTAAAGCCATGGGAATACCTTTGAAAGACTATAAGTCATAATTCATTTAGACACATAAAAATTACAAATTATTTCCTCCACAAACTTATCTTTTTGCCATAGAAAGAGGGACACAATAAAACATTCAATCTTTTATTAAAATTATGATTTTTAGAATAAAGCAAAAAAAGTTCTTTTTTGCCCTCTAGACTTTCACATCTTAAATTGGATTAAGAAAATGAAGTAGGATGGTTTAGGAAGAAGCAGGAGATCAGAGAGGAAAAGGCAGACTTTTAGAGGAAGACAAGGGCTAAGAATGTGTATTCTCTTTTTGGAGGGATCAAGAATAGAGTGGGAAAGATCTTACCTACAAGCACAGGCTGCATGAGAAGCTGTCCTACCAGCCCGCTCACCATCTGAGCCAGGGATGCATTTGGCCCCAAGCCTGGACCCTGAAAGAAAATTTGGATCCTATCCACCTCTTCCCAAGATTCCTATACCTTAGTCCAACACCCCCTCCTCAAAATTCCATCGTATTTCAGTACCCATCTCCACCCACTTCTCTTCTACCTCACTCACCACAACTCCAGGGGCAGGGGGTCCACCAGGGTGGGGGGGCCGAGCCTGGGGAGGGGTAGGCCGAGCAATCACCACTCTCGTAGGAGCTGATGGAAAGCCTGGAACTTGCTGTCCTGGGGGTATATGAGGGAGAAAACAAAAGAGCTGAGGCTCTATTCCTCTCAATTCCCACCCTCCTGAAATGACCCAAACCTGATCACTATCTTCTTTCCTGGGCTTTCTCCCTCCAGGGGGCCTGGTTACCTGTTGCTGCTGAGGCAGCAGCAGCTGCCATGGCCTGCTGAGTGATCTGGTGAGCAACAGCCTGCATGAACTCAGGAGGCAGAGAAGGCAGCTGGATATGAGTAGAACCTAGAAAGAAGGGGACAGACTGAACACTGAGCACCATACTCCTTTAGTGTTCTAACTCTAATCCTATTTCCTCCTTCCCTCTCCTAGATATTCCCTCATTCTTACCCAGAGCCTGGCCATGACCAGGAGTTCCTGAAGGACCAGTTGGAGCACTGGGAACACTGCCTGCCTGTGAACTAGAATCTAGAAGAAAAAAAAAGGAAACATTGAATCAAACACAGAAACAGTGTAAGGGACTTACGACCTCTCTTCCACAGGTCTTTTGGTGCTCTGTTTCTTGGTATCTGCATCCAATCAGACAAACTGTGCACTGTCTCTCCTACGCTGAGATACCCTCAGCCCCCTTCCCAACTCTATAGCAAACTCTGGTAATGAAATCACTATATCACCAGTTTTTAGGCTGAAAAGACCTTAGCTGTTCAACCCCTTATTTACCAAGAGCTAAAAAGATCCCAAAGTTTATAACTAGAAAAATTCACTGGTAGAGCCAGGATCAGCCAGAATCAATGATTCCTGGCATCTAATTCAAGGCTGTTCCTATAGCACCACACCCATGCTCCTCTCTTCCACTGTTAAATTCAACTCATTCCATTCTCCTGCTGTAAATACCCTAACTCAGATCTGCTCTGTCCTCTCCCCAAACCATGGATTCTCCCAGCTCACCCTGGATATTCATGTGCATCATGACGACTGGTTCCACACTCTGATGGGAAATTCTAATAACTCTGGGGTGGCTAGGCCCAGGGGGTGGGGCTGGGCCTGCAGGAGGAGCCCCCTCAGCTGCGGGCTCCCCTGTAGTAGGGGAAGGTGCTGGAGGGGAAGTCTGCCCAGGAACGGAGGGTGGTGCCTCTGAGCTAGGGGTTGGGGGTGGCCTGGTCCCATTCCCAGTCATGGTCACAGTTGTCCCCACATTGATCTAGTTGAGAAAAAGAGAGAAAAACAAGACAAATTGGAGCCACAAATGTAACTCCTTATCCATATTCTTTTGCTTTTTACCAGTTGTCTGGTTCTCACACCTCTTGCTCCATAACAGTGTTCTGTACTCATTCCTCTGCTGAGAGCATTTTCTGTCTCACTAACCCGCTATGACTCTCCAATAAACACCACTCACTCTCCCCTACCACAGAAGCCCACAGATCACTCCTTGGTGTATACATCAACCCCTCACCTTAGACTCTTGTTGCACTGACCTGAATGGGGATAGCAGCCTGCTGCAGCACCATGGGAGCTGTGTAATGAGACATCGGCCGGACAACATGCAGGTGTCGAGGAGGGGCACATGCCAAGTTGCAGCGCAGGTCAGACAATGCCACAAAGGTGTTACCCAGCAGCCGCAAGCTCTCCCCAACTAAATTGATCACTCGCTGATCCTCTTCACGCCCCTCAGTCTGAAACCATTCCCCCAGACCCAGAAACAGGGAGAAAAGAAAAAGGAGAGAAAACTGAATGGAACTACCACACGTCTCCTTGAAATTCTACTTTCTGTAGACAAAGCCAATTGTACCCTTTGACCCAATAATTCTATTTGACAATATGCCTGATAATTATAAAAAAAAGTCTGTCTGTTCATAGAAGCATTATACATACAGCAATTTCTAAACACTGAAGTCTCCTAAAAATTATAACAGATAACAGTTAAATTAAGGCACATTAATATTACAGAATATTATAAAGCAATTACAATTGATAAGCATTAGGAATACAAAGAAATCTGGAAAAACCTTTATATAATAATATAAAATTATTGCATTACCTAGTTATCATTGTAATATTGCACTATTGCAAAAAAATGAAAAAAAAACACAACCAAAAGAATGGAAAATACACTAATTACAATCACATGAAGAAAAGTATCTAAGAATAAGTGGACAAAGAATCCCAATGGTAGATACATTAAGCATTGAAATTAACTAAAATGTAGCTAGTTATTAATAAGCAAATATAGCTGTTAGCACTGATGTCTAATACTAAATTTCTAATAAAACATTTTTTATGAATAAAAAGAGCTATAAGAAGGGAAATTCCACGTAACAGGAAGGGAAAAAGAGAAAAGCAAGAATGTATTTCTACTTTTATTAAAGAGCTTCATGCAGACACAATTATGCATAAGCTAAATTTCTCCAAATTTTATTGCAGTAAAAGAAGCTAGCTATTAGAAGGAATCTTTAAGGTGATTCCTTTCAAAATCATTAGCCAGTAAAATATCTATTTTTTAAATCCATGTTCTCATATTCAAATTTCACATAAGACTTTCTTAAAGCAGAGTACACCTATACCAGCTACTGGGGCAGGGAAACAGGACTGAAGAACAGAGTAAAAAAAAACATTCAGAGCACTGTATGTATGCTAGGGATGATTATTTGGACTGTTCCAATGTCACGTGGAGAAGGTTTCTAATTCTAATTCTAATTCTAGATTGCCATGAAGGGGAAACATTAAACAGACAATGTGATATCCACCCTGGGAAGGCTGGTAGATTTCAAAACCAGTTCCTCCTTTAAGTCAAGGGATAGGGAAAGGGACATTAAAAAAAAATGCTCACATTATTGTTGTAGTCTGTGGTGGCAGCAGATCCCAATATTTCATGGTAGCGCTGTAGAAAAGGCTGGAGTCGGCTCTCTACGCGTTGTAGCTCCTGAAGCACTTCAACATACTCCAAAGGGGATGGATGGCTATAGGAGATGATGACTGGGCATTCATCAAGGATTTCAGAAGTCTCCTAGGCCCTATTGTGCACACCCTTTCTCTCCCTCACTCATTTCTTTAAGCCAAGAGTATGTTATTGCTCCTTAGTTTTTCTATCAGAAGAACCAGAAACAGAACTTACCTTCCTAGACAAAAACTAGGGGAAGATAAGACTTCATGGGAATAGAGTAACTTCAGAATTCTCCTATCCGAAGAAGCCAGTACTTCCACTGAGCTAATATCCCTAATTCTTAGGTTCATACTTACATACCTCTTTATTTACCTCTTACCTAAAAAGAATCTTCATCTACTTCACTTGTCATTTAGCAGGCAAAGTCCAGCCCCTCACCAATCTCCCCTTACCAACAATGCCTCACTCCAACTCACTCACTTCCCTTTTCCTATCTTCTAATCTTACTTCCCCTGCCATTCAGAAGCACTCACTTGGGAGCTGGGGCTGGGCCAGGAGGAGAGGACTCAGGGCTCCGGGGCTGGGTGCTTTCCTCTGGGTCTCCTGCTTCCATAGGCTCTCGGGAGGAAGCTTCACCCTCTGAAGGTTCAGGAGTCTCTGAGCTTAAGGATGCCGGCTCCGAAGCAGAAGGTGCTGGTGGTGGCTGTGGCTGCTGATGCTGATGCTGCCCTCCATTGGCTCGGCCCTAAAGGTTAAGAGGGAGGAAGGTTACTGAATCCAAAGTAAAAAGTTATACAATTTGAAATCAAAAGACTGGCTTTCAATATTTAAGTTCTCTAAACATATCATCAGCAGAAAGTAAGGAAGGAGACATAGAACTGTTTTCCAACTTCAAGGAAGACGGAGCCCAAGATGATTAACTGGCTAATACTGTCACAGGAGCAACTCAGGTGAGACTAAATAAAATAAGTTTCCACTAAAAGCACTGTTTTTAAAGCACTGGAATGAAAAATTTTAAACAGACTGTGGAACATTTTTCCACTTAGAAGGTAAAAGGCTTTAAAAATAGTAAAGGTTCTTCTTTGTGTGAAAGGAGTCAGGAAACAGTTTTCTAGACTCATTGACATGACCCAAGTATAATATGAATAAGATGATTTCTCCAAGTCTCTGTCTTTCCCCTCAAAACCTCAGAAGAGAGAAAACTGAAGTGGAAACAAGGATGGAGACACAGAAATTTAATATGGCCACACCACCAGTCAAATTCTGAGGAGGAGCAGTCCAAGAATAAATCTGCATCAACCTTTCCCCATATACCTCCAAACGGGACAGCACAGCCTGTATATCTCTCAGCATGTGCTGGGCCATAACCAGTCGAACACGAGGCTCACTCTGGAAATAAGAAATCAAGCACAGAAAAAGCAAACTGTCAAAACATGGGTGAAGACATTAGCCCCATAATCCTACCCAAACCAGGCCTCTGCTTTCTCACAGAATCTGTAGTTGGAAGGAACCTCAGGGGCAGGATAGTTCAACCCATACCTGAAAAAGAATCCACTCTACAACAGACCCATCAGCTGGCCATCCAGCCTTCCTCAGAGACCTGCAGTGAGAGGAAACTCACTGCCTTCCGAGGCGGCCCATTCCACATTTGGACTGGAATCTAACTGTTGGTTAGTTTTTCTTACAGTAAGTCTAAAACTGCCTCTTTGCAACTTCAACGCCCTGCTTCTAGTTCTACCCTCTGGGGCTAAGCACAAAAAGTGTTTGTCTCTTCTACATGACAAACCTTCAAATACTTGAAGACGACTGTCACATCCTCCCTATGGTTTTTCTTTGCTAGGCTAGACATCCCCAGTTCCTTCAACCAGTACTCATATGACATGATGTTGAGACCCTTCACCATTCCGGATGCCCTTTTCTGGATGCTCTTCAGCTTATCAATGTCCTTTCTAAAACGTGGCACCCAGGACACAACATAATAGATGTAGTTTCTGCACTGAGTAGATAATTCCACTGTACACATTGTACAATGCGTACAAATACCCATCTCAAGTTCGTTCCCTCCCAAATACCCTGCCCTGATGTTCCCAGCCCCTGGATACCTGGATTGGCGCCTGTTCCATGTTTATATGAACATCCACAGCAGAGCCGTCGCTCTGGGGGGAGGGGAGGGAAGGGGCAGGAAGGGGGAAGAGAGGATGCTTTGACAACTGAGCTCTAGGAGAACTCAGGTATCCATGCCCCCACCCCCAACTCTCTCCCTCCAACCTTATTACCCAAGAAAGACAGAGATTATCAGGCCCTCCAGATCCCCACCTTCCAACCCAAAGACCTAAGTATCTGGCCTTCCAATTTTTCCCACCCAGCCACTTCCATCAATCCCCCCACCAAAGACATGGCTTTGTCCTTCAGCTTACAGGGAGATTGAAGGTCCCAACCATGACATAACTGTTAGCATTCCTGTCGTGGACAGGTGCACCAGGACCTCGAGGACCAGGTTGGGGTCCCCCACCATGGGTGGCTGAGGGAGATCCTGCCCCTGAGGCAACCCCAGAAGATGGAGGCTGGGTCTGTGGAGGGGCCCGCTCCACCAGGTGGATCACCTTTCCCCCAACATCTGTAGTAAATGAGAAGAGTGAGGGAAGAGTCAGCTAAATACCTCAACCCTCCCCCCAACCAGTAAATAATCCTTTTCCTGAAGCCCATCTAGCCCCTCACTGTATTCCTGTAGCTTCTTCTCATCCTGCAGAACTCGCCCCTGATATATGAGTCGCTGTTTCTCAGAAGGGATGCTGACCGAGGCAGCAATATGCTCCTTAAATTCCTTCACTGTCATCTGCAGAGATGAAAAGGAACAGGAAGAAAGGTCACAGAACATAATGCAGAATATCAAGCAATTAGTGGGGGGAAGAGAGGGGTGAGTCACGTAACAGTTATAAAAATCACTGCCCATTTTATTACATTTATGAAGTACCCACTGCCTGCAAAGTTCTGGGCTAAGAAATAAATACCTGACAGAAAACAGCAATTTTTAAAACTGCAATTTATTATTTATTTTTGACATTTTCCTTTTAAATTTTGAATTCTAAATTCTCTCCATCCCTCCCACACCCATTGAGAAGCAACAATATGATATTGCACATGTGAAATCACAGCAATGGCTTTAAATGGAAATTTGATGGCTGGCCCAGGAGAGAATTAAGACATAAGAACAGATTCCCATCAAGTCCTATATTCTCTCCCTTCTCTTTGGTTCTGTCTGGAGTTATAGGTAGGGAGGGCCTTACCACAGATATAAGTATGATTAATAAGGGAATATTCTGTGAGGGAAAAGGAACTGTAATCAGGCACAGGGTCCCAGACTGTGTTTGGATATCAGATGAGATTAGTTTATCAGATGAGATTAATGACCTGTGCATGTCCAAAGAAATGGGCTTTTTGTGTATCTATCTATGTAGATATATACATACATGCATAAATGTGTATATGTATGTAGGTATATATATATAGACATACACATATAAAACATTCTTCCTTACATTGCTGTATTTGTATGAAGTTAACAATAGTAACAATAAACATTTATATAGTATTTTACAGTTTTGCAAAAGCAAATAACATAGAGAGGTATTACAAATTTATCATTTCTAGTTCACTCATAAGGAAATCTAGGTTTAGAGATGTTTGGTGATTTTATCAATTCTACATCTTTCCTAATTCTAAGTCTACCATTATTTCCACAACACTGCTCAACCAAACCAGACTTAGGGTGTATCCTAACTCAGTTATTCTGTTCCTGTTCCAGATACCAGGGCATGATTTGAAGTAATAAATGGTTTTTCTCCGTGACATTTCAAAACTTGAGAATATCCCCAAACAACCCTACTTCTAGGTTCTTCAGTTTCATCCATGTTATACTTTCTCTACTGATATGGACCACAACTATTCTACTACTTAATAGTTTGACAAATTACTGTAAACAAAAAATTCATTTGTAGGCCAGTCTTGTGATGATCAACCTCCTTTGAGTATTTCTCAAATGACAAATATTTAGTACACTGCTGGATCCATAATCAAAGCCTTTCCAGCTTGATGGGACTTGGAATCCTTGTAGTTTTGTTGGCCTTGCCTTAAGAGAGCCAAACTATGATGAGCCAGCAAAGTTAAGGAAAGAAACATCCCTAATTACCCTCATACTTTCTCAAGTCTACTTGTGGTTTCTGCCAGTGTGCCCTGCCCCCACCCTCACCCCCCACAGGTTCCATATCTTTTTCCATTACAGCTGGAAGCTCTTCAAGGACAAGAAATACAAACTCTTTTTTTGCCTCTAGGATTCTCCTAAGAATATAATTATTTATATGATAAAGAGACTGTTCTCTTAGGAAATGTATCTCTCTGTGACCCAAACAATAATCAGGACACTTTCATGAGATGTTTCTTTATCTACAAAATGAAGAGAACGAGATGATCTCTAAACTACTTTCCAGTTCTAAAATCCACTAAGTAATGTTCGATATGAATAATACATGTAAATAGAAGATAGAGAATCTGGGGGATCCTTCCCCCAGGATGAAAATGTGGTTAAGGAAAAGCCTTTTATAGAATCTCTGAAGATTTTTGAACCCTCAGCTCTCACCTCAGCCCCTACAGTGAAGGTTCGAGTCTGGGAGTCCAAGGTCTTCACCAGTACCTCCAAGCTGGCTGGTTCCTCCATAGCACTGCTGCTACTGTCACTGGGTTCCATGACGAACACACTGAAGAAGAAAACAAGATTAAATTGTTATCACAGGGTCTAGCTAAGTTCCTACGTTCCAAGTGTTGATCCAAACTCTACCATAGCTCCCCAAGGAATCCAACCCCCACCCCAACTCCAAGCACACACACATTCAGCCTCTAACCCTGGGTGAGGGGGGGAGAAAAACAGGAGCAGGAACTCAAATACAGAAGAGGTTTTTGCCTATAATAATATCAAGGCAGCATCTGTCATGACCCAAAGGAGGACAAGAATGAGAAAAAAGGATTAGGGGGGAGGGGAAGGCGAGGGGGGTAAAGGCCTGAATAAGGTTGGGATAAGTCCCTTCTGTCAAGAAGGTGAGAAGGGACCAGGAAGACATGCGCCACGCACGCGCACCATGCCACTCCCACCGCGATAGGGAGCCCGCGAGCCTGCTTCTGTCGCGACAGATCAGGAAATCGGGACAATGACGGAAGGAAAAGAGAGGCCCCGTCTAGCTGGATGTCACCCTTCCCCTCGCTGGTACAGTGAGAACTACGCACGAGTATAAACATACATACATATATGTCCGTACACCCACATACAGACACACTAGCTGGTAAGTACGTACACCCACATACACACACACACGCATATACACACACCTGCCCCGCGGCTCCGCCCCCGGCCTCCCGGCGGCAACGCCACTTCCGGTCCTGCCCCCACACTTCCGCACGAACACTTCCTGTTCCCCGATAGAAACTGGGGGGTCGCGAGACGGCACTTCCGGGTCCCCCGGTCCCCAAGATTTCTTTCTGTGGGGTACGACGAGGAAAGGGGCAGCCCCGGGTACCGGGGAGCCCCTAAGAGGAAACGAGTCGGGGCTCGGCCAAGGTGGGAGGGAGCCGAGCACCCACAGGAGCCACCGTCGCCGCCTCCCGGGGGACCTTAGTGCGCTTGCGCAAACCACACTGCGCTTGCGTGCACGATTGAGGACCCGCCCCACTGATTGGATTTACCAGCCCACAGTGCGTGCCTGCGCCGCAGCGCGAGGAGGGCGGGGAGGTCGCGTAGCGAATGACTACTGCAAATGTCTGAAAGTCATTTTCCCGCTGGGGCTTTCCGCCTGCCGCGTGAAAGACCTGTTCTCTGGTGAAAGGGGTGACTGTGCCTTTGGCATGGGGGTTGCTCCTCTAAAAAGTGAAGAAATTCTTGGTTGGCCGCGTCTGTCTGATGGCGGTATTTTAGATATCTAAAATAAACCCGCTTCCACCTCTCCTTAGGTAACCTTCCAATTAGGCGGTTAGCGTCGGTGAAGGCTGGGGCTCCCCACCATGTTCCTTCAGAGGGGCACGAGCCAGCCGCCATATTTCTTTTGGGCAACGCGAAGTTCTTCAGGGTGGAATTCATACGTGGGCGACTTTGCCTTTTTTTCCCTTCCCAAGTGTCACGAGAGTAGTAAAACTTCTCGCCGACATTTCTGCTGAGGAACTATCTGCCTTCAATTGAGGGGGTGGGGAGGAGGTAAAGAGGCCATATTTTTTGAGGGCGGAGATTGCTGCCATTTTGTTACTCTTGCTTAAATGCTGGTGGGGGAAGGGAAATGGCAGGTGATAGCTGAGTAGGGGGACAAAGACCAGGCATAGGGAATGGGGGAAGCAGAGGAAGTCTGGACCGTAGAGGGAGGTGACAAGTCCAGAGAGTAGTGCTCAGTGGTTAGGAACGACCTTTGGAGGTCCCCATGGGGCCAGGAGGGTCACCATTTCAGAATTGTAAGGGATTTAGAAGGCAGCTTATTCCAACCCATACCTCAGCAAAAGCTTCTCAAGAAGTCCCCAGCAAAGGGGGCATCAAGACTCTACTTAGAAGACCTGGATGAGAGAGAACTGCTACTCTTTAACAGCTCATTCAGCTTTTACACAGCTTTCACTGTATTGGGCCTTCAAAATGTTCTAAAGACAAATTTATTTATCCAGTGTGATTTTATTAATTACCAACTTAAATCCAACCAATTGAATCTCAAATCAGGCCCTCTGGTTTTTTCCCCTCTAAGATTTATCATAGACTGCATTAAAAGAGGTATGTTGTCCAGAATGTGGAAAATAATTTTGTGATTTTCAGCCCTGGTCAGATCACATATGAAGTATTGTGTTCACTTTGAGGTACCATATTTTTGAAAGGACAGTCAGGAACTGGGAAGCATCCAAGGGAGGACAACCAGGATGGTGAGGGATTTGGAGGAAATTTACATACACAGATACATACGTATATACGTTTGTGGTTGTTCAGTCACATCCAACCCTTGGTGACCCCATTTAGAGTTTTCTTGGCAAAGATACTGGTGGAGTAGCTTACAGTTTCCTTCTCCAGCTCATTTTACAGATGAGGAAACTTGCCAAGTGACTAAGTAAGTGACTTGCTTGAGGTCACACAGCTATTAAGCGTCTAAGGCCAAATTTGAACTCGGGTCTTCCTGACTCCAGGCCTGGGCCATCAAGCTGTCCCTAATATACATACATATACAAATGCGTTCATAACTGATGGAAGGAACAGGAGATTTGTTAGCTGGAAAATTGAAGGCTCAAGGAGGGATATAACTGTCTTCAAGTATTTGAAGAGTTGTCATTTGTAAGAGTAATTATACCATTCCTCTGTGGCCCCAGCTGTCAGAACTTGGAGCAATGGACAGATATATTGGGTTTTTTCCTAATGAAGCCTTCTGCAAATGGAAGGGAGTGCTGCCTCTTTAGGTGGTGAGTTTCCCCTCACTGGAGTTATACAAGTAAACACCAGATGACCAGGAGTAGAGTATGATGTAGCTTCTTTTTAAGGTATAGGTGTATGGCCCTTGGGTGGAGTGGGGTATAGTGGGCTATATGTTCCCATTGAGTAGGGTTCCAACTCTGAGATTTTATAAATTTGGCTGTGCTTTATTGTTCGAAAATTTCTCTTGCATCCTTGTTTCCTACTGTTGTTTAACCCTTGTATGCATTTCTTTCTGAACATTTAAGCTTTGGCAAAATGGAGTTATTTGCTTCTCAAACTTTCTTACCTCCTAATCCTATGCATCCTCTAAGGCTACCTTCAAGTGACATTTCCTTCAGGTAATAGTAGCCTTCTGTTTGCTCCTCATCCCCCAACTGATCCTGTTATTTTGCAGAAAGGTGCATTTAGTTTGCACCTCTCATATACTTTTGTAATTTGTACTATAGTTACTTATGTATTATGTGCACTATGAGATTGTGAGTTCAATGAGGACAGGTAGCAGAAGGTAATTTGGTTTAATGGAAAGAGTACTGAACTTTACAACATGACTAATGGGAAAATGTTTAATATGAATGTATATGTAGAGCCTATATCAGATTGCAGGCCATATATGTGTATATGCAGCACCTATATCAAATTGCAGGCCTATATTTATAAGTACATGTATGTGCAGGGCCTATATCCGATTGCAGGCCTATATGTATAACCTACATCAGATTGCAGCCCTATATGTATATGTACACATATATGCATGGTTTATATCAGATTGCAGGCTATGTGTGTTTGTATATGTAGAGCTTATATCCAATTACAGGACTTCATGTATATGTATAGCCCATATCAGATTGCAGGACTCTATGTACATGTACATATATATGTATATGTATAACCTATATCAGATTGCAGGACTGTTTGTTTATGTATAGCCTGTATCAGATTGCAGGCCTATATGTATAGCCTATATCAGATTGCAGGACTCTATGTACATGTACACATATATGTATAACCTATATCAGATTGCAGGACTATATGTACATATATATATATGTAGAGCCTATATCAGCTTGCAGACCTATATGAGATTGCAGACCTATATGTATAACCTGTATCAGATTGCAGGCCTATCTGCATATGTATAACCTATATCAGATTGCAGGCCTATATGTATATGTAGAGCCTATATCATATTGCAGCCCTATTTGTACATATACACATAAAGGTATATGTAGGGCCTATATTAGATCGCAGCCCTATATGTATATAGAGAGCCTAGTCAGATTGTAGGACTATATGTATAATGTATATGTAGAGCCTATATCAGATTGGGGTGGGGGAAGGGGAAAAATTTGTAACTCAAAATCTTATGGAAGTGAATGTTGAAAACTAAAAATAAACTTTAAAAAAAATTTTTTTAAAGTTTAAAAAAAAATTACTGGACTTGGAGTCAGAGGATTTGGATTGATTGCCAGCTCTGCTGCTTAGTAGTAATGTGACCTTGGATAAATCACTCCTTTTTCAGACCTGTTTGGTTATTTGTTAAAAATGCAGGGTTTGAACTTTTTAGGTTCCTCTGAAATCTAATATATCTTTCTCTATGCCCAGCACAGTATATAAAAACTACTTAATAATTACTTTTTTAACATAATGATTTTGCTGCAGTGTTTGTCTCCTTAATTAGATAATAAGCTCTTTGAGGACAGGGCTTCTGTCTATATTCTCTCTCCCTCACCAAATATGGTACTGTGAATATAGTATACAATAAATACTGGCAGTGAATGAATGAACAAACCTCCAGAAAGCTGCACCCTTCCCCTCCCCCAGCCAGGTGTAAACTCCCAGTTATGCTGCTAGTATATAATTTGAGGAGGGGGAGGAAAGCCCAGAACACTGTCAACAACCCAGAGTTGGGTTGGAAAGCAAGACTAGTTACTCATTAGCAGATCCAGAGGATCAAGGGTTGAGGAAAGGGGCCAGAGGCTGCAGTGGACAGAATTCACAGAGGAGAGTAGTTTCCGGCAGCTGCCACCCTTGCACTATACTCTCTGAGGATGTTCTACCAAATTTGGAAAGCTTTCCTTTACCTCGGCGGGATTCTCTATGACTCCATTTACCACTGTTCTAAACCTGATCAATTAAGTCCTCTGGGAGTAAATGGAAAAGAGGTATGGGGGCAGGGAGGAGGGTAGGGGAAAGACAACAAGAGGGAATTAAGCAGGGCTTTAGTGGTCTGTATAAGAGATTTTGAGGGACTTAAAGTGGCGATCCTGGGGGAATATCTGGAGGTACAAGATGATAAAGGGGATAGTGATGACAAGGAAAGGATATAAAAGAGTACTGAGACTTTTAGAGTAATAAGCCCAAAGGACTTGACAAATGAAAGAGCCTCATTAAAAGGGGTAGGAGTAACCTGGGGCAAATGAAATGGAAGCTCACCGAACCACTGTGGGATGAGGTTGAGCGACGGATAATGCAAACCTATCTGCAAAGGGAGAGTTTTTGATTGATTTCATACCCTCCTCCTGTCTTGCTCATCCAGTTCCCTGGACCCTACCTGGGTCAATGGTACTTTATTGCCGGTGCGGCTTCTACAAAGGAAGAGCTGGAGATCTTTGTCCCAGTGGACAACATTCTCTTCAACATGGCTGCTAGCCATGTTCCCCAAAATCTCCAACTACAGGCCACCATCAGAAAGTAAGTTGTGGGGAAGGGTATCCCATCAGGTACCTTTCTCTCCATTTATTATTTCAAGCCAGAAATTCCCAAAGTCTGAGCTAAGATTAGGTTTCTATTTAGACCATTGCCAGCTGCTAAATGTAATGACCTTTCCCCATTAGATAATTGGGATTCCATCAAGAGCCCTTATTATTCAGTCACCTAGCATCTTGACCTCTCTGGGTTAGCTGACTCTAGTCTCTAGTTCATCCCTGGTTAGTACCCTGATTAATAGATACAAAATTTTTCTGCCAGGCCAGTTGTCTTCCCTTAAGACAAAGAAAATGGGCTCTTAGCTGAATGGGTTAGATTAAATGGAAGGGAAAAAAGGATTGGTGAAAGAGTTTATGTTTGTGTGGAGGAAGTCACTCATTCCTCCATCCTACTCCAAACTTCCCAGGAAAGATGGGCACTGTGTTCCCCGAGAATGGACTTACCGTCTGACTGAAGGGAGCACAGATCTCAAGACTGAAGGTTGGTTACCCATTCTCCATATCTTTCCTTTGTGTTCTCCACCTCCCCACCCAGTTCTTCCCCTGTCCACTCCCACTACAATTTTTGCCCCCCCTCCTCTCCACAACAGGTCGCCCTGATATGAAGACTGAACTCTTCTCCAGCTCCTGTCCAGATGGAATCATGCTGAGAGAGACAGGGCAAGGTTACCAACGCTTCCTCCTCTACAGTGAGTATCCATGCAAAGTAGGAGGTAGAAATTCTAAAAGGTGATGAAAGTTTTTCTCTCCCACACTCATACCTGGGAAGAGTAGGGTGACATCACAAGAAGGGAGTGGTGCTCTGGAGGTCTGTGATGTCATTCCTAGAGGTCTAGGATCTGGGAGCAAGGGAGTGGTATCACACAAGCAAGTATCAGCATCATTCTTTCCCTTCCTTTCCAGACCGATCCCCACAACCCCCTGAAGAATGTGTGAATGAATTTCGGTCCCTGACCTTTTGCATGGGCTCCAAAGTCTTCCTGCAGACCCCCAGGGAGATAGGTGAGAAGACCTCTGAGATTTCAGCAAAGAGGGATGGGATTTAGAAAAAGGATCTAAAAAAAAACGGGAATTGTGGCCACTTGTGGGGGAGGGGGCAGGTCAAGTAGCTTCAGCCTCTTAGAAGGGATCATTCCAGAGATCTCAGGGGTAAGAGGTGATATCTAAACACAGAAGGCCTCAGAATTTTTTTTGAGGAGGGAGCCACATCCCTCCAAATTTTCCTCACTTTTTTCCTTCATCTTTCTTTCATTATCTCCCCCTCTTTTGCTACTCTCTTTCTCTTCCCTTCAGAGGCCTGTGAGTTGTCCAGTAACTGACCTGTGCCCTCCCTCTAGGGAGCTGAAGACTTCTTACTGCCTTCAAGAACAATAAAGATGATTTTCTGACCTTTGTCTTTTTCTGGAGCTAGTCTACAGGCACCGGTTTCACTCTCCTTCCCTACTCTTTTTTTAGCCCCCTGCCTGTTCTTTCCTGAAGATAATTCACTTCATCGTCGATAGGAAGAAGACCGGAGGCAATGTTAACTTCTCTTGTGTAGTGGTATATTTAGGAGATCAGTGCAACAGTGATTGCTCAGTGTTCAGGCCTCCAGACACTCTAGATGGGCATGGGTATTTCCCTTTGCCTCTGCTGTGGCATCCCAAGGCAATTCTGCTGGGTTTCCTGGAGCAATGCAACTCTCCTTTGAATCTTAACTGGATCTCCAGTTCTAAACACATCTTTTCAACCCATGCTTCTCTGATTTATCAGCTTTATAGCTGACACCCCTCCCCTTTATCCATTTATGGTTCAGATCCTAGTATCCAGTAGATCCCCCTGCTTTTCCTTTTCCCCTCCCTCTCCTAGGAACCAGAGGACTTTCTGTTATTAGAGTCCTTATCCCTGGGGGAATTACAAGGGGTGGAGGGAATTCCTTTTTATTTTATTTTTTTTAATTGAGGGACAGAGGAATAATACTAAAGAAAAAAGTGACAATAGCTGGTGAATTAGAGGGTAACTCCCCCTTGAGTGCCCAAGCCCTGTGGCAGGGGGGAGGAGGGGTCTCTTTGGGCCACTTTCCTGACCCTAAGGATCTCTCCCCCTTCCCTGAAGTCCTGATGTTTCTCAACCCTAAGGCAGTGCCGCCTACCACCACGGTCACAGGCCCTCCCTTCCTTTAATTTCCTCTTCCTCTCCATCTCTTCCTTTTCCCCCCTCCCATTTGTATTCCTCTTCCTCCCCTGACACCTGAGTCCCCTCTCGGAGACTGACAGCCAGTACCAGGGCCTGAAGAAGGCCAAAGAGGCAGGCAAAGTGGAAGGGGTGTGCAGTGAGGAGGGTAAGGGCCATGTGAAGTCCATGGAGGGTAACAAGAAAGGAAAGAAGCCCATGCAGCCAAAGCCCCAGAGGCCCCCGAAGACCTAAGGCATCTAGGACCAGACGCAGGGGCTTAGAACATAGCCCTAGCAGAGCTGAAGCCAGCAGTTCCAGCAAGTGCAGGGTCAGATTGGTGGAGATCTGGAGCCATTCCTCAGATTCCCCCAAGAACTGTGGATGGGCCCCCAACCCTCTATTTGTTTCCCCCTGAAGCCAGCCCAGCAGCCTCTGGTGATGCCCTATTTTCTCCACAGGAGCCTCAGGGTTGGAGGGGTTTGTTCCCCATTTAACAGGTACCCCTTGTCCTTTAGAATCTTCTGAGTTTGGGGCGTTGCCTCTCACTGTGGGATACACTCCCCTAGCATCCAGTTTCCTGGACTCCTCAAAGCTAGGCACATCCATGCTCAGTTTGGGGGAGTTCCTTCTGTCCCCCAGTCGCTCGGTATCTCCATAGTTGGCAAAGTCCCTGCTCCATTCAGGGGAGGGCCCCTTATCCACTTGTCTCCTGATGTCCCCGGCCTTAGGCTGTCCCCTGTCTCCCATGGTCTCTGGAGCACTGTCCCAGTCACTCCCTGAGTTCTCAGGTGAGCTATCCTCCCTTACAGGGCCAGGCTCAGGCAGGGGATCTTTTCGGCGGCCCCAGGAACGGGGCAGCCAGCCACCAAGACGTCGAAGAAACATAGTTTGGGTGATGGGCAAGGGGAACCCCCTAGACTTCTAGGATCTCCTCCAGGTGTTCCTCTGGCCGTCAGGAAGGAGGTCGAGAGAGGCTCCCCAGATGCCAGGTTCTGTTCCAGCTCCAGAGAAGGGTTCCTGTTTGGTCCCTAGTAGTTCTGCAAGGACTCTCAGTTTTCGATCAAGTTCAGTTCCCTCCTCTTAGGGTGTGAGGGGGCACTTTTCACTCCCAAGAATGTTACTGGAGATTCCAGGAGAGAGACTGGGGAAGCTATGGACCTCCAAATTCATTAATGCCCCACCAAGATTCCAAGAATGTCTTGGGGTATAACAAAGCCTTTCACTCCCACAAAAGTCTTCCTGCTGTGTTTAGGATTCTGGGCCCTATGAAGTGGCACCCCAAGTTTCAACTCACCAATGCCACAGCCCAAGATGCTCCCTGGAGATGAGACCCCTCAAAGTGTTCCAGGATCCACAGGTTCTTCTGTATCTAGAGTAGAGGGGCTGTATGCCCTGTAATTGCTTCTGTGCTGGAAGGGAGGTCTGGAAATAGAAAAATGGTGGTGTGGCCCACCCTCCTGAAAAACTCTTCTTTTCTGGATTCAAGTTTCCCCCTCACGCTTTGGATTTGGGAAGTCTCAAAACCCCAGAATCGATCCAGGCCAATCCCTGGGTCAGCAGCGGGGCCGGGACTTCGGCCAAGGTCAGGGGATGTTCCCTCTTGGGTGTCCGAGGGTCCGGTGACAGCGAGCGAGAGACCCCTCCCCCAAAGGAAGCAGAGGGAGCGGCCCAGACGTCCGGACCCCGGGCGCAACGTCCCCTCCGGGGTCCGGGGCTTGGGGGTTTGGACCTCAGCCGGAGGCCGGAGCCGAACAGTAGACTCCGGAAGCAGCTGTGGCCCGGAGGGGGAGGGGGGAGTGAAGGGCGGGTCCTCAAGAGGGGAGGGCGGGGTGAAGGGCGGGGCCGGGGCAGACAGACAGACAGTCCGTCCCCTGGCCCCAGGGTCCCGCCTCCGCTACGCTACACTGACTCTCCCAGTCCGCCAGCCTGTCCCTTTTTCATTGACGCGTCTAGCCTCTACCATCGTCTCTGCAGCGATCTCTGGGCTCTGGGTCTCTCGTTTCTCTGTTTCAGTGCGTGCCCCTCTCAACGCCCCCCCCCCCAACCCAGCACCACCACCCCGCCCCAGCCATCACCGCCTGGGGGTCGCAGGGGCTCTGTCCTAGCTCTATCACTCAGCTGCTATAGGAAGCACCCTAGGAAGGAGAGGGAGAGGGCCAAAAGGAGTCCAGCCCAGATTCGGGATGGAGTCCGGGGCAGGTTCATTGAGATCAGAGGCTCTCAGGTCCGTGGAGATTTCAGGAAGTTCTTGTATTTTTTTTTTTTAATATATTGATAGCTTTTAATATAATTTCATTTCCCTTGTAATCTTATGTATTTTATTTTATGCATTTAAAAATATTACTCTGAATAGTACATAGGCTTGAAAGAAAAAATGTTAAAAGCCCTTCAAGAGGAATTTCAACATGATCCGTGCTAAACTCCTTCTCCTTTCCTTTTCCCCAGAGGCCTTCATAATCTATCACATCTTGCCTTGGGAGTCCCACATATACACAATAACTTCTCCATTCTATTGGTCCTCAAATGATGTCTCTTCATTCCATCCTGCCCAACCTTGGGTCCTTGGAATTCTAACGGTATCATCTCTCTCTCCCACCTGTTTCTCAGTGCCCGTCCCAGTCTATGCCTTCCCCATTCCAGGTCCACTTCATTACTCTCCTCTCAGTCACTAAAATCCTGGTCTCTACTAGAACTCTTATCTGTACCGTTAAGAAGTGGATTCTGCAACAGTTCGTGCTAGTTTTCCTGTCCTCTGAATTCTTCATATTCATATCTTACAGTGCAATACCATTTCATTACATTCGTGTACCTCACTTTGTCTAGCTGTTCCATGATCAATAAATCCCTGCCTTGTTTCTGGTTCTTCACTATTACAAAAGGGCTTTTATGATTTTTTTTTTGGTATGCAGAAACTTTTTGTTCATTTTTAAATTCCGAACTTAACGAAAACAAATAATTTCTAATTTAAAAATAGAATATATATATGAAACCATAAATTTCTTACTTATGATTTGCTTTTTTGTTAAAGTTTAGAGCTCACTCTCCTAATTCTCACTCACACTGATGTTTTACTTCTTTCCTCAGGGTCCAGAAGGTAGCACTGTTACCCCTAATACTAAATAGAGGTCTTCTAATACTGTTGTTTACAAGGCTCTACCACTTGTACTTCTCAATGATTATCAGACGGATTTAATTAACTTTTAAAAAGGGGTATTTACGAAGTTGATATAGTAAGAAAAGTTGCTATAAAAGTTTGTACAAAACCAATCCCCCCCAAAATTCTGAGACCCATTCTCCCACAAGTACAAAGAGTCCATGGGGGGAGTGGGCATAAATGTGAAATCAATGGCAAATTGCCCAAGTAGAAAACGTGCTAAAAGGGTAAACTCACAATCCTAGATTATTAGAAGTCCTGTTCTGTCTCCCTGAACTCCTCATGAAGTTCCCCTAAGGTACAGATCTCTGCTCTGGAGGTGAATGCCTTTATAGAATGACCTTGCACAGCCCTCCCTCACTCAAATCAAAGTCAAGTGCAAGTCATGTCATCATCTTGATGTCACGGTCCTCTTCAAGAATGAAGAACAAACACAAGTTGTACTTAACCCCACCCTTTTCTCAGTGACTTTAGCTGTTGATCCTCTCATCTCCTCGATGGAAACATTGTTTATTATTGTCCCAGTCTCTTTGATGATATAGTCAATGGGGTTGAGGTGGGGGAGGCAGATTTGACACTGTCCCTTTGTTGTCCTCTGGTAAAGTGGTAAGGGCTTCACCTCCTCCAAGCCTTCCAGAATCTTGACTGCCTTTCTGCTCAAATCCCTTCTCTAACATCCATAGGTCCAGGGGTGTTTCTAATTCGTTCACAATATGGTTCAATCACAGTATGGTGTCTGTGTGTCATCTAATTTTAACCATTGGATCAAAAGCTCTTTACTCCTTTCTCTCAAATGGATTAAGGACTTGATTCAATCCAGAAGTCTGAACTTTTTGGTTTTACATTAATAGTGTAACAGGATGCAATCCACCTCCAATGAAAGTATTGATGGAGTCTGAGTGCAGATTGAAGCATACTTTTTTTTACTTTATTATTCTAGGGTTTTTTTGGTCTGCATTTTCTTCTGCAACATGGCTAATATGGAAATGTTTTATATGACTGCATATATATTATCTGTATCAAATTGGTTGCCTTCTCAGAGTTTGGGAAGGGGAGGGAGAAAGGGAGGAAGAGAATATGGAACTCAAAATCTAAAAAAGAATGATAAAAATTTTTATTTACATGTAATTGAGAAAAATAAAATTTAAATTAAATTTTTTAAAAAATAGTGTAATAGAGCTCACAAAGGCCCAGATTACCTAAAATGGAGGTAGTATCTAATATGGGAGGCAGCAGGGGCATGATTCTGGAAGATAACGTTCTGCATTTCTCTACCATGAGTAATTGGGTGGGAGCAGCTTCTGACCATTGGCTACATAATTTTAAAACTATCAGCTTGGGACAGTCTCGTTATCTCGTTCTGGAAGCATCAAGGGGTGAGGTCTTCTTACCCACACAGCATAAGCACCATGCAGGAAGGTTTACCATTTTCCTCTCACTTGAGGTCATGTGACTCAGACTCAAGCTTGGGGTTTTTGTCTGTTTCATTTGTCATAGATGCAGAAGGTGAGGAGTACCCAGACCCTGGAGCTAGAGCTAAATTTGGTGGAACTTTGCTGTATAGAAACAGAATATATATGAACCTAATCCACCTTTCTTTCCCTGGGAAAAAAGAAGGTATAAGCAGGGTTGTTTTCCCTCCCAAAGTTTTGGGGTGGAGAAATTGTTCTTGTTTTATGTTTGAAGTTTGTGTGTGTATGTATATATGTGTATATATGTAGGTATGTATACATACCTACATATAAATACATCTTTATTTTTTCCATTTTCAAATTATATTATTTACTTTTAATATTGTTTTAAAATTTTGAGTTCCAAATTCTCTTCCTCCCTCCCACACCCACTGAGGAGGCAAGCAATGGAATGTCAATTATACATGTGAAATCATGCAAAACATATTTCCATATTAATCATATTTCCCAAAAAGAGCAAGAAAAATAAAGTGAAAAAAATTTTACTTCAATTTGGACTCAAGAGTTCATCAGTTCTCTTTCTAGAGTTAAATTGCATTATTTTTACCATGAATTCTTAGAAATTGCCCTGGATCATTGTACTGATCAGAGTGGCCCCATCTTTCACATTTAATCATCTTAATAATGTTGCTGTCCTGTGCACTGTGGTCTCCTAGTTCTTCTCATTTCACTTTGCATCAATCCAAAACCACCCCCTTTGTCATTTCTTAGAGCACAATAGTACTTCATCACAGTCATAAGTCTCAACTTGTTTAGCCATTCCCCAACTGATGAGCATCCCCTCAAATTCCAATTTTTTCCCATCACAAAAAGAGTTGTTATAAATATTTTTGTACACATAGGTCCTTTTCCTTTTTATTTGATCTCTTAGGGATACAGCCCTAGACGTGGTATTGCTGGTCAAAGGGTATGTTCAGTTTTATAGCCCTTTGGGCATAATTCTAAATGGTTCTCCAGAATGGTTGGACCAGTTCACTTTTCCACCATCAGGTCTTTAGTATACCTAGCTTTCCTTCATCCTTTTCAGCATTTGTCATATCCGATAGCTGCGAGATGGTATGTTAGAGTTGTGTTAATTTGCATTTCTCTACTCAGTAGTGATTTAGCACATTTTTTTTATATAACTATAGACAAGTTTGATTTTTTTCTTCTGAAATACCTGTTTATATCCTTTGACTATTTACTGGGGAATAGCTCTTATTTTTATAAATTTGACTCAGTTCTATACTCAGTATGTATTTAAGAAATAAGGCCTTCATCAAAGAAATTTGCTGTGAAAATTTTTATATTACTTCATTGTCTATCCAAGACAATTCCAAAATGCAATCCAACTCCAGAGAAAGAACTGATAGGCCTGAATGCAGATCCAATCATACTATTTTTCATTTCATGTGTGTGTGTGTGTTTGTCCTTTAACAGAGAACCACTGAAATTTACCAACACTGACATTTATTGACACAGTAATATGGTCAGATTTTGCTTTATGAAAATCATTTTGGTATCTGTATGGAAGATGGAATAGAGTGGGAAGAAACGAGGCAGGAATGCCAATTAAAAGGATGTTGCTCAAGCAAGAGGTAAGGTATCCCTGAACTAGGGTATCTGCTATTTGAAGAGAGAAAAGGCATCATATGTAAAAGATATTGTGAAGCTATGCAGATAATATGATGATATATTTAGAGAATCTGAGAGAATCAAGTAAAAAACTACTTGAAATAATAAACAACTTTGGCAAAGTTGCAGGTTACAAAATAAACCCAGATAAATCATTTGCATTTCTATATATTACTAACAAAACCCAACAGCAAGAGATAGAAAGAGAAATCCCATTTAAAGCTATGGTAGATACTATAAAATATTTAGGAATTTACCTGCCAAAACAAATCCAGGGATTATATGAACACAATTACAAGACACTTTTCACACAAATAAAGTCAGGTCTAAGTAAGTGGAAAAACATCAGTTGCACGTAGATAGGTCAAGCTAATATAATAAAAATGATGACAATTCTACCTAAATTAATCTACTTATTCAGTGCTCTACCAATCAAACTACCAGAAAAAATATTTTCTAGAGCTAGAAAAAATAATATCAGAATTCATCTGGAAGAACAAAAGGTCCAGAATATCAAGGACATTAATGAAAAGAAATGCTAGAGAAGGTAGCCTAGCCCCACTAGATCTCAAATTGTATTATAAAGCAGCAATCAAGAAAACCACTTGGTATTGGCTAAGAAATATTGGGGTACATCAGTGGAATAGGTTAGGTAGTCAATGAAGATAGCAATCTACTGTTTGATAAATCAAAGGACCCCAGTTTCTGGGATAAGATCTCACTGTTTGACAAAAACTGCTGGGAAAACTGGATAACAGTGTGGCAGAAACTGGGTTTAGACCAATGTCAGACACCATAAATAAAGTCCAAATGGATGCAAGATCTAGATATAAAGACTGATATTATAAACAAATTAGGGAAGCAAGGAATAGTGTATTTGTCAGATTTATGTAAAATGGAGAAATTTATGACCAAGAAGGGATAGAGAACATTATGAAGTACAAAATAGATGATTTTGATTACATTAAATTGAAAAGTTTTTGCATAAATAAATCCAATGCCACCAAGATTAGGAGGGAAACAGAAAACTGGGAAGGAATTTTTGCAGCTAGTGTCTGTGATAAAAGGCTCATAAATGGTTAAAGGATATGAACAGACAGTTTTCAGAGGAAGAAATTAAAGCTATCTATAGTGACATGAAAAAATGCTCTAAATCGCTATTGATTAGAGAGATGCAAATCAAAACAACTCTGATATACTACATCAGAAATATCAGACTGGCTAACATGGCAAAACAGGAAGATGATAAATGTTGAAGATGTGGGAGAATGGGAACACTAATTCATTGTTGGTGGAGTTGTGAGCTAATCTAACCATTCTGGAGAGCAATTTGGAACTATGCTCAAAGGGCTACTAAAATGTGCACACCCTTTGATTCAGCAATATTGTTCTAGGACTGTATCCCAAAGAGACCATACATAAAATGTACAAAAATATGTGGTGGCCAAGAACTGGCTTCCTCTCTTCTCTGCCCCATCCCAACAGACACACACCTTTTCTAACTATGCCACCACTGTGGTGAAAACATTTATCATGTCAGGCCTGGACTACTGCAATGGCTTGTTTGTTTCGTCTACCATATCTCTCCCACTCCACTCCACCTACCACTCAACTTTTGAAATGATCTTCCTAAAGTACAGGCCTGATCATGTAATTTTCTTCCTCAATAAACTTCAGTAGCTCCCAGGATTAAATATAAAACCCTCTGTTTAGTGTTCAAAGCCCTTTGCAACCTGGCTCCCTACTACCCTTCCAGTTTTCTGACACCTTTCTCCCCCCATATATCACATGACAGTGATGTAGCCTTCTGGCTATTATATGAACAAGATATTTCATCTCTCAATTTCAGGCATTTTCACTGGTCAATTCCCATTTATGGAACGTGCTCCTTCCTCAGTTCTGCCTCCTGCCTTCCCTGACTTTCTTTAAGTGCCAGCTTAAATCTTACCTTCTAAGAAGGTTTCCCCAATCCCTTTTAATTCTAATGTCTTCCCTTGTTGATTATTTCCAATTTCTATTTTATATATCTTGTTGGTACATAGTTATCTGTATATTGGCTGTACCATTAAGATTACAAGTTCCTAGGGAGCAGAGACTATCTTTTATTTTCCTTTGTGTTTCTAGTACTTAGCACAGTGCCCAGAATTTAGCAGTTACTTAATAAATGTTTATTGATTGATTGATTAACTTAGTAGCTGCCACTGTAAAGCAGAGGAGAGTTTGGAATATGTTATTCCAAAAGGTAAGAGACAAAGGTTTACAACCAAAGAGAGCCCTTCTGAAAAAAAACTAGATATAAATCCTATAGGAAAAGAAATGGATCTTTAATGGAATAGAGTAGTTTCAAACATTCCTGATGAAAGGGTCAGAGCTGGGTGGATATTTGGAAATGGAAATACACACACACCAAAAGAAATATGGAAAAAATGCATATTTGTTTAATTGAAAGGGAATATCTGGGGATGAATTGTGTACATGTTAATAGTGGAATAAGAAACAAATGTCTTCTTAGTCCCTAATGTCTTTAATAGTCATAGAGAAAGGGTAAAATGGGAGTTATCTGGGTGTGGTTTTGTTATGTTTTAATAGTCTTAGGAGAAGACAAAAAAAGGAAGGGACAGGGGACTATATTGGGGGAAAATGAAGGAAGGGGGGAAAATTCACTATTGCATAATAGAGATATATAACATGATGAGTGTATGGTCATGGAAAAGAATGATTATCACATGAACTTCACTTTAATCTAAATAAGATAAAGAAGGGTTGAACACAATGACACACACAGATTTTGTAGAAATATATTAAACTCAGAAGAGAAACAGGAAGGGCCATTAGGTTTCTAGGAGGGAGGGCAGAATAGGTAAGGGAAGAGTCATAAGTTTTATTACTTGCATGTTCAAGGGAGGAACTGGAATGGAAAATAGAAAGGAAAGAAAAAAATAACATCTGGGACTAGAACAGAATAAGGAGAAGAGAAGAACTGCAACAAAGAGAAAAGAGAACATTTCATTTATAAGATCACAAGTAACAGGCAAACTCTTTCTCTTCTATCACTCTATTATTTCTAAAGAGGGTGTTGGAAGCAAAGAGAGGAAAAAATACAAGGAGACAGAATGGAGGGAAATACACGATTAGCAATCATAACTCTGAATGTGAATGGGATTAATTCACCCATAAAATGAAAGAAGAGAGCATAGTGGATTAGAAAGCAGAATCTGACAATACGTTCACTATAAGAAACACAACTGAAACACAAAGATTCACAGAGAGTTGAGACGTGAGGAGCTGGAGCAACATTGATTATGCTTAAACTGAGTTCAGTAAGTAGGAGTAGTGATCATAATTTCAGATAGGGCTACAGTGAATATAACTCAGAAGAAAAGAGATAAACAGTAAAATTACATTACCATTAAAGGCATCAGAGATAGCAAATCAGTATCAATACTTAACATATATGCATCTATAAAATGACATCTAAATACTTAAAGGAAATCCACTTATATAAGAAAATTTACTTTAAAAGGAAAGGGACTTAAATACTTACAGAAAAAGGTAATCTAACTAGAGGAAGATTAAGTATCAGAAAGATATCAAAACTATTATAGTAGGGGAGGGGGGAGGATGTCTTTACAGTGTCTCTTTCCAAACCTAGACAAATCTAATAAATACATAAATAGGAAAGAAGTTAAGGACTTAAACAGAACTTTATAAAAATTAATAATGATAGATCTCTGATATTTATTGAATATACTGAAATGAATTTACATACTTGTAGATCATATAAGGCATTTGTACAAAAATTAACCAGCTTTTAGGGCATAAAGGTCTCATCCAAAAAAGTACTGAAAAGCAGAAATACTTATATCAGTTACTGATCATGATTACATGCAATAAAGGGCTTTAAGGAAAAAGTAATTAGAATAATAACATAATTCCAAAGATGAGTCAAAGAACACATTATAGAAGCAATAGATAATTTCATCAAAGAAAATAATGAGACAATATATCAAAATTTTGATATGCAATTAAAGCAGTTCTGAGGGGAAATTTTATACGTAAATCAACAAAAAGTGTCAAAAAAATTAATACTGATATTGTACTTTGCAATTTAGGCTAAAATTATGTTAGAAACAATTTTATTCTAGCTTTATTCTATATCAAATCTATTTCTGGCTTGAAGAGATATGTCCAGATTGGCACAGTTTCTCCTCAACATGACTTGCTGTCCCAAGACAATTTTAGGTAACATTTATAGGAATCCTGAGGGAAAAAAAAAAACAGGATATGTAACAATACAATTCTAGGTTGACAATCAGAATTGTTGAGTAACCAAGTAGCCTAAACCATTCACCTCACTCCTTGAGGAATATTTATTCAAATGGGCTTATCTGTTTAATCAATATCTTAATCTTTTCTCACAGGAAAAGGATAGGTCTAGGTAAGTAGAGAGACAATAATGTTAACAATAGTTATTCTTTCTTAAGATACAAGCCTCAAAACAATCTATAGTCATATGAAAAAATACTCTCAATCATTATTGATGACAGAAATGCAAATTAAAACAACCTTGAGATATCACTTTACCCCTATCAGATTGGCTAAAATAATAGAAGGGGAAAGCAACAAATGTTGAAGGGGATTTGCTAAAAATGGCTCACTAATTCACCATTGGTGGAACTGTGAATTAATCTAACTATTTTGGAAAGCAATCTAGAATTATGCCCAAAGAGTTATTAAACTGCCTACATCCTTTGACCCAGCAATACCACAATTAAGTCTATTTCCCAAGATGATTAGGGAAAAAGGAAAAGAACCTATAGGCTCTAAAATATTTATAGCAACTCTCTTTGTTGTGGCAAAGAACTGGAAATTGTAGGGATACCCATCAATTTTGAATGGCTAAACAAATTGTGATGGAATATTACTGTGCTATAAGAAAGTATGAACTAATTGATTTTAGAAAAACATGGAAAGACTTGCATGAAATAATGAAGAGGGAAATGAACAGAACCAAGAAGGCTGTATATAGTAATAGTAATATTGTTTTATGAACAACTTTGAGTGACTAAGGATCTATGATGGAAGATGCTATCTGACTCCAGAGAAAGAACTGATAAATAGAAATATGTATAGTATTGTTTTATATATATACACCTACATATTTGTGGCTATTAGTAGCCATCTCTAGGGCAGAAGAGGGGGAGGAAAAAATATGAAAAGTGCACAGCAGAGAATAAAAGAAAATGTGGAAGGAAGTATAGAAAGCAAAGTAGCTTTCAAAACAATGAGTAGTACTTATATAGGTTTTTTTTTTAAAGATGAAATGTAAATTCATGGTTTTATAGTGGATCCACTTTTTAGATTGTGCTACATACAAGGTTTTTTTTGTCTTTATTTACTTAAGTTCAAAATGAACTTAAAAATTTAAAAAAGACACAATCCTTAATCCAATTCTCTAGGAAAAGCCTTTTTGTCCAAAAATATGCTCACACAAAAACAAATCAATTAATTGGGCATGCAGTTTCAAAAATTTGAATAACAAATTTAAAAATCCAACTAAGTAACAAAATAAAAATTCTGAAAATTAAAGAAGAAATTAACAAAATTGAGAGCTGAATTAATATTTTTAAAAAATAGGAACTGTTTTTAAATAAATAAAAATAGATGAACCATTAGCTAACCTGACTTTTAAGAAGAAAATGGAAAACTAAATTATTCCCATACAAAATTGAAAAGGAAAACTTTAAAAATTTGAAGAATAATAAAGGAAATTATCAGAATCTATTTTGCCCAATTATATGCTAACAGAAGTGATAGAGGAAAAAAATGAATATTTAACCAAATTATAAAATATCCAGATTAATCAAAGAATAAACAGATAACTTAAATAGCCCAATATCAGAAAAAGAAATTAAACTAAATGGGTCCCAAAGGAAAAAAAATTCCAGGAGCAAATGGATTTTCAAGTGAACTCTGTCAAACATTCAAAGAACAATTCATTCTAATATTACACAAGCTATCTGTAATAATAATAAAAGATTCCCTTCTGATATTCTACCATAGAAATGTGGTTTTGATACCTAAACCAGGAAAAAACAAAGCAGATGAGATATGTTTGTTCTCGTCATTTTATCACTTTACCGCTAGGGAATGAATGGTTTTTAGTTTTGTGCATTTATATTCATCTCTTGTAGGTATATCTTAGATATCAGAGATATTTAACATTTTCCCTCAATAGATAGTCTCCCTTCTTATAGCTCCCATTGTTCCTACAAAAGCTTTTCAATTTCATGTAATTGAAATTTTATACTTTATCTTTTGTGATTTCCTCTATCCCTTATTTAAGAATTTTCCCCCTAGCCATAGCTGCAATAAGCCCTGATCCCATTCCTTCCCAATGTTTTTAATGATAGGGCCTTTTATGTTTAGCTTGTATATCCATTTTGAGCTTTTTTAATGTCAGTTAGTATAAATTATTGGTTTAATCCTGATTTCAATCTAACTACTTTGCAGTTTACCCAGCACTTCTTGTCAAAATAGGGGGTTCTCCCTCAAGTTTGACCTTGGTGATAAACATGGAAAAATCTAAATTATCTTAGATTTATAAAACATTGAGTTATCGAGTATATTTTTTATTATTCCTCTTCAAGTATCTAATTTTCTATTTTTAATCAGTTTTAGTCATTACTTTATAATTTGATAACCAGAAATGTTATTTTTCCTTCATTCCTACTTTTTTCATTACTTTTTTGAGTTTTTAAACCTTTTTTAATTCAAATAAATTTTGTTATCACTTTGTTTAGCTCTATATAAAGTACTCTTTTATTAGTTTGATTAGTACAGCATTAAGTTTGTGACAATTTGGATAGTATTGCCATTTTTATTATACAATGGAACTCAACCATAAAAATGAATATATCTTCAACTATTAAGTCAAGCTTTATATTTTAAATATTATTTATAATTGCATTTATATGTCTTTGTAGATTGACTGCCATATATTTTCTGTATTTTGTAATTATTTGTAGAGCACTTTCTCTTTCTATCATTTTCTCATGGATTCTGTTGTTGTTACATAGAAATGTTAGCAATATTTATGAATTTATTTTATATTCTGTCACTTTATTAGTACTACTAGTTAAATTAGTTTCTTTGCTGAGTCTCTGAGGTTTTCTAAGTAAATAACTGTAGTCTGACTTTTCAAGACCTCTTGGAAATGGCTGGGTAAAGAATCATCAATAAGTTAGGAAAATCATGTGTGTATATATAAGTTTGCAGATCATACTCTCTAACTGTACATGTCCCTTAGGTTCTGACCTGGGCGGTCTTCTCTCTTTATACTACTTTATTTAGTGATTTCATCAGCTTCCAGGAATTTAATTACCATCTAAATGCTGATGATTCTCAGATATACCTTTCCTGTCCCAATCTTTCTGCTAACCTCCAATTTCACGTTCCAACTGCCTTTCAAGCATCTTGGTCTAGATGTCCAGTGGACATCTCAAACTCAGCATGTCCAAAAACTGAATGAACTTAATGTCCTTCCCTCTAAAGTTTCTCTGGCTCCTGCCTTCTCTATTACTATAGAGGGCAACACCATCCTCCTAGTCCCTCAGGCTCATGACCTAGGAATCATCCTGGATTCCTAACTGTCTCTAACCCCCCATATCCAATCTATTGCCGAGGCTTGTCAATTTCACCTTTGTAACATCTTTCTAATATGCCCCTTTCTCTGCTCTGGATCTGCCATCACTCTGGTGCAGGCCTCTCATCACCTCATGCCTAGACTACTGCAATAGCCTGCTAGAGGGTCTGCCTACTTCAGGTCTCTTCCCATTCAATTCATCCTCCATTCAGTCACTGAAGTGATTTTCCTAAAGTGAAAAGGTCTGACCATGTTACCCACTTACTCAGTGAACTGTAGTGGCTCCAGGTACAAATACCAAATGCTTTGTTTGGCAGTCAGAGCTCTTCATCACCTAGCCCCCTCCTACCTTTCCAGTCTTCTTACACCTTACTCTCCAACATGTACTCTTTGATTCAGTGACACTGGCCTCCTGGCTGTTCCAGGAACAAGACACTCCATTTCTCAGCTCCAGGCGTTTTCTCTGGCTGTCCCTGATGCCTGGAATGTTCTCCCTCTGACACTGACTGCTGACCTTCCTGGCTTCCTTTAAGTCCCATCTAAAGTCTATCTTTTACTGGGAGCCTTTCCCAACACTTATTAATTCTAGTGCTTCCCCTCTATTAATTATTTCCTATTTATAAAGCTTTATATATTTATATAATTTTGTTGTAGTTGTTGAGACATTTTGGTCAAGTTCAACTCTGTAATCCCATTTGGAGCTTTCTTGGCAAAGATACTAGAGTGGTTTGCCATTTCCTTCTCCAGCTCATCTTACAAATGAAGAAACTAAGGCAAACAGTGTTAAGTGACTTGCCCAGGGTCACACAGTTAGTGTCTGAGGCCAAATTTGAACTCAGGAAGATGAGTCTTCTTGACTCAGGCCTGGCTTGAATGTTGTCTATAACTTTTGATTGTAAGCTAGTTGAGGCAGGGACTGTCTTTTGCCTGTTTTTGTACCCCCAGCTCTTAGTACCATGTCTAACATATAGTAGGTGCTTAATAAATGTTGATTAACTGACTGGTATATTCAGAAGTGATATAGTGGATGAAGCACTAGACTTGGAGTCAGGAAGATCTTAGTTCAAATCCAATTTCAGACACTTACTAGTTGAGTGGCTCTAACCAAGTCACTTAACCTGTCAGTTTTTGTTTCTTCATATGTAGAATAGGGATAATAATAGCAACTGTGTCCTAGTGCTGTTATAAGGATCAAATGAACTCATATTTGCAAAGTGCTTTTCAAATCTTAAAATGCTAATGTCAACACTAACTATTATTGTTATTTTATATGTAAAGGGGCTTTGCCTTGCACATGCCCAAATCAACATGGTGGTTTCCATGTGAGAAATGCTAGGGACCTGCTTTTCAGAGAAGACATTCTGGGTTCCCCTACCACACATGTGGGAGTAGCCTCTTTCAGAAGTTGGCTGTGTAGTTGGAACAGGCTGTATATTTAGAACTACCAGACTGGAACTGTCTCTCTTTCCAGCTGCATCCAGAAAAGGTAAAGATTCTGTTCACATATTTATGCAGCATGAGCATCATGTACTGAAGAGGGTGAGGGAAAGGGCTGCATCCTCAGCCTCCTTTCTAGGCCCCATGGCCCTGAGAAACATTATTGGGATTTTGTTGTTTCATTTGTCCTTTTCAACTCTAGATTTGAGCAGTACAATTCCTGGACTTGAGCCATTGTGACCTTGGAAGCAGGATTCCATGCCAGATGTTGCAGCTGGCTGAGCTGGGTAGCCTTGAGAAGCTAGGAAGCCTGAAACTAGAACAAAATAGAGGCTTTGGACTTGAAATTCAGTGGGACTGTGCTACATAGGAACTGAGCTGTATTGTGAACCTCATGTGGAGGGGATGGATTATGCCTGCAGGTGTTGGGGGAGAATGTCTGTATGTTGTTCTTGCTGTGTATGTGAAGTAAATAGTCTAGAAAAGGTAATCTAGGTGGTACAGTAAAAGCTAATCTGGCTCTTACGTGACTAAATGGAAATGGGATGTAGGGAACCCCTAAAATTGGGGGAATACCATCATTGAGGTCTTGAACAAATAGCAGAGAGACTAGATACTTCCCATTTCCCTTAAGAAGGAAGCTAATGGTTTGAAATGTGATATACCTGGCCTTCAGGCAATGGGAACCAGGATAATCGCTATTACATCTACATTTCTAATGTGCTACAGATTTGTTTTCCTTTTAACCTCTGAAAAATTTCTAGCCATGAGTTTTTATTGTAACAAGAAGGCCTCACATGTAGATAGCTCCTCTGCATAGCAAGGGGACTTACCTGTAGCATAGGGATGTCATTGTATGTCTTGAAGGGAATTGGAATAAATATCTCTGGCCTCTTTTCTCCCCATCCTTGTCCAAAGGATACTTTCATTCCTGCTAGGAGAGGAAGAAGAAGTGAGGGTCAGAGCCCACCACTCTGCTCTCAGAAAGAGGGCCTACCAGGCGAGGATTATATATCTACCTGCTCTATTAAATATTATTAGTCTAAGGGAAATGATAAGGTTCAATCTAACTTCTGATCATTGTGTCATTATTGGGGGAAGACCCTAAGTTCTATACCCAGGCTTGACCCTTTTCCAACCAAATACCAGTTCTACAATAAACATACACAGTAAACAGCAAAGAAACTCATATTTCCCAACTCAATAGCAAAGCAGAAATCAGGGATATGATAGAAAGGAGAATATATTTCAGACAATACAGAGTAAAAGAGCTCTCCCATTGGGAGCTCAACAGAGAGAGAGAGAGAGAGAGAGAGAGAGAGAGAGAGAGAGAGAGTCCTAGATTTCACTAAAGGGGAAACTCTTAAAATCTCTAGCGTAGCAAGCTAGGGATAGGGACATGATGAAGATTGCCAGGTCCTCTCATGTCTTCCCAAAGTCTTTCCCTTCAGCAGCCTGAAGTGGATTTAGCCTCTTCCATCTTCCCTCTTGAAGCTGGAAGCCAGAAGTGCCCAAAGTGACTCAAAACTTAAAAACCCCAAGAGGACTGAGGGTGGCTAGAATTCTTTTGTATTTTACCCACTGTACCTCACCTCGCATGCAAGGTAAAGCATTCATCTCCACCAGTAAGGAGAGAGTCTCATGTTAATGGTGTTAGGACAGCGTTACACTATTGATTTTTTTTTTTTTTAAGAGAGGTACATGACTGAATTACATCTTAGATTTTTCTTCCAAGTAGCCAGAGCAGGGGTAAAGTGGTTAGGGAAAGATAGGGATAGGAGACAGAGACAAATAAAGACAGAGACAGAGAGACAGTCAGAGGCACAGAAAGTCAATCAGGCAGAGAAAGAAAGACAGAGACTAGAGACACAGAGAAAACTCCAACTTCCTCCACTCTACTCAGCAAATTAGTGGAATGAAATGTCAAGAATTGAAATTCCTTGTGGGAATGTAGAGCAGGTAGGAAGAAGCCAAGCAGATAGGACCAGTCCTGCTGAGATTTAGAATGAACTGCCTGACAGGCATGCCATGCCACAAAATACAATTTGTTGAGAGTAAATTTTTTCCTAGCCCATATCCATTCAAAGTGCCGTAAGAAGAAAACGGAATCAACACGAGTGTCAAGGAGTCTTATCGATAGGTGTTTGAAAACCTTCAATATTTATTCAGGCTTATCTGCTACCTAATTGTTTCAATAAATTGCAAAGCTACTAAAAGTGATCTAATGACCTCAGAGAAAAAATGAAGAAAACATATGTAGAACATCATACATGTTTTCCAATTCACTTGGTACACTGGTTAGTTTGGGGAGGGGGGGAATTTTTTCAATCTTTCTTGTAATTCTTTGTTATAAGGGAGAACTTTCTGAGTAGTTGAATAAGAAATACTATAGTTGGAAAAAGAAATCAATGTGAAAAGAAGACATTAATAAAAATAAAGTTTTTTTTTAAAGAGCTGAATCTTATGAATGAGGCCAGAAGAAGCATAGATGCATTTAGCCAGAGGACAAGGGTTTGAGGAACAGAGATCAGAGGGATTTCATGGTTTGGGTAATTTGGGGGCATACTCCTGATTATCCTTTGGCCCTTTACTGAAACTAGTGATCAGTTAACTTTACTCAAATGCTTAGGAGATGGCATGGGCTGTGAGAGACTGGAATAAATAAATCATGTGTAATATTAACAATAATAGCTAGCATGTATATGGGGCTTTAATATTTGCAAAGCAGTGTACAAATATTACATTTTACCTTTGCCACAACTCTGGGACGTAGGGGCTAATATTGTTATTCCTGTTTTACAGATAAGGAAACTCAAGCAGACAGAAAGTTAAATGATTTGTAGAGGATTATCAGATAAGTATATGAGGTCAAATGTTAACCCAGCTCTTCCTAAGTCCTTGTCTAGCATTCTATTGATTGCACTTTTTAGCTGTCTCAGGAGTATTCAGAGTCATAAAAAGAGTTAGCTAACTGCTTAGTCATTTAGTAGCTTGCTGTTCTCACAAGAAGAAGAAAGCAAGGAAAGGAGACAGGTGTGGGTGGGCATAGCTTTGGCAGCCCTAAGTGCACTTCTCTACCACAAACGTGAATAATTTTGTTTCTTCTTTGGCAACATTTAAACTTTGATTTCTTTCTCTTGCCTTATTGCTACTAGTATAATTTTAAGAATTTTGTTACATAATAGTGAGAGAGAGGGAGCATCTTTGCTTTGCCCCCTTATTTGTTGGGAAATCTTCTGTTGTTTCCTCTTGACAAATGATGCCAGCTTTTAGTTTTATACATGCAACAGCCTTGTTACAACAATAAGCTTATTTAAGCCTAAAGACAAGTGATTCCATCTCTTTGATCTTAGAGAGTTTATTATAGACCAAAAAAAAATTCTAAGTTCAGTCACAGTTACTTTGAATCTTCAAATAGGAAAATTTTTAACATTTAGTCAGAGGTTTGGCTCTCTGACAAACTTTACATTATATCTATGTCTAGTCAGCCCCTGCCTTCTTTGTGACTAAGTCAAAAACTGAGTTTACTAGAAATGTATGGGTAGCAAAATAGCAAATTATATTACGGAGTCAAGGGTCAGACGGGGAAGTTGGGGAAAGAGTCAACCATTTTTCAGGATTTCCTTCAGAGTAGTTCTTCCACTAAGCCTATAAAGCTCAACATCTCTTAATATCTCATTTCTCTGCCACAGCTCTGTCCTACCTTTGCTCCTTATGGTATGCGTAACACCACACTTGCTTCAACCTCTCAAACGATCCCAAGCTATCTAACTTGATAGTTTTTATATTATAAGTTGGCCTGGGGCATGGCCAAGTGTTTTGGCCTATCTAAACATAATTCTTATACAACATTACTAACAGTTCAAAGGACTTTCTCATACTTAGTCTAAAAGTCTATAAATGAGATTGATTGATTGATTGAACATTTTATCATTTACTGTAACTGGAGTGGGGTTGAATAAATCAATCACCCCACCTTTCCAGATAGTTATATTTTAATCATATTAAAAATGTCCAGTATTTTAAGGGTTTTTAGCATAAATTAGGATTGTAACTTATCAAAAGTACAACTGCCAATGGTATCATTTTGGGAATTTTTACATAATAGTAGAGGAGAGTGAGCATATTTGTTTTACCCTTTTTTTATATTTATTGGGAAAATTACTACTGTTTCCTCCCTCATAACAAATAGCACTAACTTTTAGTTTTAAACTATAATAATTACATATTTAACTTATTTAAGTCTAGGAACAATATGATTCAGCCTTTCAGTCATCAAAGAGCTTTTATCAATCTATCAAGTCACATATACATGTATACATATTAATGTAATCATGTGGTTTGGGATGGTTTTGTTTTTCATATGATTACTTATTTTGATTGTTTTCTAATGTTAGACCTTCTTTGACTTGGTATAAATCCAACTTGGTCACAGTGAACAATATTTTTTGTATACATTACTATAATCTTTTTTGCTGGGATTTGATTTAAAATTTTACTTTGATATTCACTGGTGATATCAGTCTATAGTTCTCTTTCTTTACTTTATCCTTCCCTAGCTTAGGCATTAAAACTATATTTATCTCATTAAAGGAGTTTGGTAGATTCTTTTCTTTCTCAATTTTTGAGAACAATTTATTTAGCATATGAATTAGTTGTTTTCAAACATTTTAGATAATACCTGTAAATCTGTCTGGATAAGAACTTTATTTTTCCTTATGATGACTCCTTTATGGCTTATTCAATTTCATTTCTTGAGATTGAGATGTTAATGATTTTTATATCATATACTATTAATTTGTATTTTTAAAATAATCTTCCATCTCTTTTAAATTCTCGGTTTTGCTATTTTGTATGTATAGTAAGTTCTGATAATTCTATTTATTTCTTCTCAATTGTGATTTTACCTTGCTCATTTTTTATTGTGGTAATTTGATATTTTTGCCCTCTTTGTTTTTTTTTTTGTTCTAGATGGATTATTTTTATTTAGGGAACTTTATTTTTGAAATGTTAAACTCACATATAAACTCAAAATTTATTGTCAAAATGTGGGCTGATTCTATAATTCCCACAGATTTATATAGAAACTTTATACAATACACATTTCTATATTGTAATTGTATCTTTAAATATTATACACTTGGAGTATATGGTCCCCTAAATCACCTCCAAAACCTTTTGTGATTTTTGCTTTTTGTCTATAAAGGGTTCATATATAACATCCATTCTTTAAATTGCCTTAAAGTTCAGTGGCAAACTTTGTTATTAAAAAAAGAAAAGAACCTAAAGAAATATGAGCAATATACAATTCTGAGCAATGCAAGATTTCATTTTCTTTGTAAATGTGCAGAATATTTGCTCAAGGTCACACATCTTGTATATGTCTGAGGCAGAACTTGAAGTGAGATCTCCAGGATTTCAAGACCTGAGTATCTTTCAACCATACCAATGGAAAAGAACATGTAGGCCTCCCTGATAGCAGCAATCAATGGCTTTTGGGGTGTGGTTTTCCCCTTTTTCCAAAAAGCAGATTATCTAATAGTTTATTTCTTTTGTTAGTCTTTTTTCAAAGAGCTGGCTTTTAGTTTTTATCATTTCTAAGTATTTTGTTTTCTATTTTATCTATTTTTCTCCGAATTTTCAAGTTTTCATCTTTGAATCTTATTTTGTTCTAGTTTATATATTTTATATTGTTGTTCCTGTGTTTGTCCTTTGTTCTTGAAGAGGACCATGACATCAGGATGATGACATGACTTGCAGCTTACTTTTATTTGAGTGAGGGAGGGCTGTGCAAGGTCAGCAACCTCACTTTCTTCTCCTGAGCCATGTGGGTCCAGTGGCCTGATATTCATCAGGATGACTGGAGATGACCCAGGATGCAATGGGAGACCCTGGCCCTTTCAGGCTAAGGTCCTACAGCATTCTCACTTTGAGTGAGATACACTCATTCAATGAATAGGCTTCTTTAAGTAGTTACTCAAGGGATGGCCCCTTTAATCAAAGAAAAAAAAAATCAAACTGGGAAGGAAACACCCTCAGTGTTCCTGGGTAAAAGAGAAATAATTTCTATTTAACAATTACAAGAAATAATTGGTAATTTTATATTATATATTTATATTATATTATATAATTTATATTATATATATTATATATATTATAATCATTATGGTTATATAGTTTATTGATTGAACATTCAAATAATTACATTCAAATGGTTTTAAAAAAACCATTTTGTCATTATATGTTTCCAAAGATATGATTTTTTTTCTGAAGATTGCTCCTCTCTACCATTTGACTATTGATTGATAAGACTAGTTATCTTTTGAATCCAGTCAGCTCTCTACTACCAGAGGTCTTATTTCCTACCTTGAATGGTTCCTAATACAGAAGTACCTGTGTCTGTTGAAAAAGTGTATATCTCTTCTTCCTATCTCAAACTGTTGAAAACTACTTCACTCTCCAAAATTCTCCCTGATATATGGAATGTTTTCTACCAACTAATTCCAATGATAGACTCCCAGACCAAAAAGAAAGGAGAGAAAATGCCTTCATTCATCCACTGCCCTCTGGCGGAAGCAGAGGGATCCTATTCCACACAGCCAATCTACTTGGAATGCCTCAAACTTTTAACAATTGCTCAGACCTGGCAGCCTTATATTTTAACAACCACCCAGACATGGCCAGTCTCAGCCAGCTAATGCTGAGGCTTCCCTTCCAATTCAACGGGAGAAATTTTTCACAGGTTATAAGGAAAAGACAGTAATGAAATGGCAATGAGCAATGATGGGGGAGGGAGGTCATTTGGATAGGAAGAAACTGGCAGTTCCCACTGATAGCTGAGGAAACAAAAGGAAAAGCATCTTCCCCCTTTAACTCCCCAAAACTCAAGTGGGTTGTTTGAACAATAGTATCTGCTGCCTGCCTACCACAGAAACAGCATGAACGGGAGATGGTACTCAAGTACACTCTTTTCCTAAACCCTTACGATTTTGCTTCTGAATTTATTCCACTGAAGCTGCTGTCTCCAAACTTACCAATGATCTCTGAATGCCAAATTCAATGGCCTTTTTCCAATCCTCATTCTAACTTGACCTCTCTGCAGCCTATAACCCTATTCATCACCCTCCTCTCCTTAATATTTTCTTCTCTCTAGGTTCTCAGGGCACCACTCTCTCCTGGTTCTTGTCTTATCTATCTGACCACTACTTCTGTCTCTTGCTAGATTCCAGATCACACTCCCTAACTGCATGTGTCTCTCAGCTTCAGTCCTGAGTCCTATCCGTCTTCTCCCTCCCTTGGTCATCTCATCAGCTTCCCATGGATTTAATTATCTTCTAACGATGCTCAAATCTCTGCATTTTGCCCCAGATTATCTGCTGAGAATCTCACATCTCCAATGCCAGTCAAACATCCTGAACTGGATCTCCAGTACACTTCTTACACTCGCCATTGTGCAAAATAGAACCTATCTTTCTCTCTAAACTGTCTCCAGTTCCTGCCTTCCCTATTACTGTAGAGGGCAACATCATCTTCTGAGTTCCTCCAGCTCACAACCTAGGAATCATCCTGGATTCCTCATAGTCTCTCACTATCCATGATTTCACCTTTGCAATATCTCTTGAATATGTCACTTTCTCTCCTCTGACACTACTACCATGCTAGTGCCGGCCCTCATCATTTCATGCCTGGATTACTGCAATAGCTTGCTGATGGGTCTGCCTGCCTCAAGTGTCTACCCAAGCTAATCCATCCTCCATTTAGCCAACAAAATGATTTTTCTTAGGTCTGATCATGTTACCTCTTCATATGCAATCAATTTCAGTGACTTCCTAATGTCTCCAGACTCAAATACAAAATGCTCTCTTTGTCTTTCAAAGCCCTTCACAACCTAACCCCCTTGGATACACAGCTTCAAGCTCCAGGGTTCCCTGACTCATCTCTGGTCTGAGCACTGGAAGGCTTCTCTGCACTATGCTCCCAGGCTGGGTTTTGGATTTTTGGGGTTTTTTTTCCCAGTTGTTCCTCTTCCTGTAGGCTTCTGGCTTTGTCTTTGTATGGATGTGGACTGGAAAATGCACTTACTATAGTTTTTCTTTTAATATCTTGATGATATAGTTCTCTTTTCCAATCCTTGCTGAAGTAGTTGTCTAAGACCTGCGTTGTTTTTTCTCCATTCAGCTGAGCCAGAACTCTGGTTTATTTCCTTATCAGATCTATGTATCTCTCAGCGTTCAAAAGGATATGATCTGAATATATAAATATAAATCCTGAAAAATAACTATTCATAGTAAACACTGTATTTCTTGTCAGCTCCACCCCCATCAAACATACATCAAAATTTTAGCATACAGTAAGACAAAAATAGCAATAATATTAATACTGCTTGCAATTAAACAATTGTATAATCAGTAACACATAGAATTTGGAGATGAAAGAGATTTTAGAGTTCATATCATACAATCCCTTCACTTTACAGATGAAGAAACAATTGCCCAAAGAGGTTAAGTAGTATGGAAGCATATTAAACATTTCCATTTTAGTTTCTCAAGAAACATTAAGAAATAATATTTTTCTCTAAAGTCTTTTCCAGACTTCTACAGAAGTCCCTTGTTAAAGTATAGGAATATTATTGTTGTACAGTCGTAGCAGATGTTTTGTGACCCTATTTGGAGTTTTCTTGTCAAAGATACTGGAGTGGTTTTGTTTCCTTCTCCAGCTCATTTTACAGATGAGGAAACTGAAGCAAAGCGGGCTAAGTGACTTGTGCTCAACTCAGGTCTTCCTGACTCCAGGGCTAAGGGCTTCCTGACTCTAGACAAGAGGTCTTTCCATTGTGCCACCCAGATGCCTTAATACATAATAGGTTGGTACAAAAGAGAAAAGGGGCTTCTCCTTAGATTAAAGAGATTAAAATTGATAATTAATTAAAATAATTAAAAGTCATAACCAGAAACTTAACTCAGTACCTCTGTTCAGATAAGAATATCTTTCCCCCACCCCAGTTCCTGACTAGGATATTGACCCAATTAATGGCAACCTCCTCTCTCTATCCCCTAAAAGGTCTACCGATAAAAAATATTCTCTTCCATTCAACCAGTCAATTTGTATTTTTGAAATGGGAATCCTCCCAAAGATTCATTTCAAAAATACAAATTCCTCTAGGAGAGTGGTCCTGAATGAAGGTGACAGAGATATGGTAGCTCAATTCTGGAATGTTAAAACAGGGTTACTTTAAGATACTTTCCGTGTTCAAGATTCCTATAAATGTTACCTGAAATTGTCTTGGGGCAAAGTCATATCCAAGGACATAGGGGACTCTGCCAGTTTGGACCTCTCTTTGTCTCCAAGCTGGAAATGGCTTAGATATAGACTGATGTTATATTAAATAAAATGGTTATTGGGAAATTGATGCCTAAAAAGAGAATACAGTATTATTATTAATATTTTTTTCTTCCACACTAGCTTGCATCAGGTCACATAGGCATTAAGTGGAAGAGCTGGAATGTGAACCCAGGTCCTAACTCCAAATCCACTTGTAATTCCATGGTACCAAACTGCCTATTTACATGAATACTACCAACATTGTGTATCAGGGATTAGTAACAGTCAATATTAACATAGTCGGTAATAGGTAACTGCTTAATGCTCAGTGGAAGTAATATAGTACTGGTCACAATAACCATTGTATCTGGAATCCTTTGAGATTTGTGGTAGTAGGCAAAAGAGGAGATTCAAATAAGAAGAGTAAATGTCAAATGCTATATTGCAAAGTAAATACTTCTAGTGAACAAAAGAGAAAATATGTTAATTTTTAACAAAAAAGTTCTAAGGAAACATACTTTTAAACTGTTTTTATTGAAATAGAATTGTAAGACTTATATTTATGTGGGAAAACACATATCAACTTTTAAACTTGAAAGAAAACAATTCTAGTAAAAAAGAAGAAAAAATGAAACAAAAAAATTTTAAATTAAAATGTTTCAGCAAAATTAAAATATATATATCTCCACTGTAAACTTCGCTCCTTATTTTGGCTCCTGATTTTAAAAAGTTTGGTTGAAAAATGCAATTGAATATTGCAATTTATATAGTGTAATTGATGGCTTCTTTTATCACAATGATCTTCTATGTTACCAATGTAGATTATCACTTTTCCCCTAAAATGTACTTAATGTTTGTGTCTTTGGTTAAGACAAATAAAATTCCGGGAATTATTCTGGGGAAAAAAGTTGAAAGGAGATATCCACACATTCAGATTTGTAAAACTTCAAAATGTAAAAAAATAAAAATCAATCAACATTTATTAACCACCTACTATATGCCAATCATTGTGCTAAGCACTGGGGGTATACATAGAGGCAAAAGACAGCTCCTGCCCTCAAGGAGTTTACAGACTCATGAGGGAAACTACATGCAAACAAATATATATATATATAAAGCTAGATACACAGAGGATAAATCTGATGTAATTAACAGAGAAAAGGCAGGCGCTAGAATTAAGAGGGGTTGGGAAAGACTACCTGCAAAAAACAGGATTTTAGTTGAGACTTAAAAGGAAGTAAGGGAAGTCAGAGGGTGGAGTTGAGGAAGGAGAGCATTCCAGGCAAAAGAGAGCCAGAGGAAATGCCTAGAGCTGAGAAAAGGAATGTCTTCTTCCTGTAACAGCCAGGAGGTCAATGTCACTGCAGTACATTTGGGGAGTAAGGCGTAACAAAGACTGGAAAGGAGGAGGGGGCTAGGTATAAAGGGATCTGAATGCCAAGAAGAGCATTTTGTATTTGATCCTGGTGGCAATAGAGAGTCATAGAGATTACAGAGTAGGAGAGCTAACACAATCAGACCTGCACTTTAGGAAAACCACTTTAGTGACTGAATGGAGGATGGACTAGAGTGGGGAGAGACTTGAGGCAGGCAGATACACTAACAGGCTATTGTAATAATACAGATATGATGAGAGGCCTGTACTATCATGGGCAGCATCAGAGGGGAGAAAGGGGTAGTATTAGAAACTGGAAAGGTAAAATTGATGATTAGATATATGGGGTGAGATAAGGATAGGCTTGCATATGCTTCATGTGGATCAATAAGTGATATAGAGAATGAATCTGGTATCAGAGTAAAAAGATAAGTAAAAATGGTTATTAACTCACTGCTGATGGATACCAAGGAAGTTTTTTTCCCCTATCTTTAGGAGTAATAGAGAGGTTTGTTGTCTTTCATCGGCATATATTACTTTATAAGACCTGTCAAACCTGATGACTATTACCTACTTCTGGTGATGCATGTGGGCATAAATGACACTGCCAGAAAGAATCTAGGACAGCATTGCCAAAGATTATGAGGTACTGGGAACAAAATTGAAGACATAAGGGGCCTAAGTGGTGTTTTTTATCACAGATACCAATTACATACCATAGCTTCAGAAGAGAAAGGCAGATTTGAGATGTGGACATCTAGTTAAGAAGATAGCATCTGAGAATGGGTTTTGGAATTCTTCACCATGTTTTATAATATAGGAAAATATACTCTTGGTCCAACTTGTAGTATATCTAACAGGGTTGATAAAAATGCATTTTCCTGGATTCCTAAGAATCTAATCAAAAGCACTTTAAACATAAAAGAGAAAGGAGAAGGAGGAAATAACTGTTGAAGAAACAACCCAGTTATTGAGCCTTGGTGGCTCAATCAAAACATTGTTCTTTATTTCCTACAGTTAAAAGGAAGAGTTGGTAGGTATAGCACTGAGCCACCATCCTTGATCTTTTAAATTTATTAATAAGTATTCCTCAAGCACTGACTATATGCCAGGTATTTAGCAGAACTAGGAATACAAAGTGAAAAGCAAAACAGTTCCTACCCTTACAAAGCTTACATTCCAACAAGGGAGTAGTATATATATAAAAGAGATACATACATGACACGGTACTGTGGAAGAGGAAGGTACTGATATCTAAAGGGGATCAAGAAAGGTGGTGCTTGAGCCAAGTTTTTAAGGTAAACAGAGATTTTAAGAAGTGGACTTAAGGAAAACATACATTCCAGGCATGGGGGAAAGGGGAAAGTCAAGAGATGGAGTATTATGTGAGAGGAACAATAAGGAGACCAGTTAGACTGGATAATAGAATATATGAAGGAAATAATGTATGATAAGGTTCAAAAGGTAGGTTGAGGTCAGTTTGTGTAGAAATTTAAATTTCAAAGAGAGGAATTTATATTTGATCTTGAAGGTAATATGGTGTCAATAGAGTTTACAAAGTAGGGGAATGACATGGATGTATCCAAGCTGTAGAAAAACAACCTTTGGAGCATTAAGAAGGATGAATTAGAAAGAAACTTAAGGCGGAGAGACCATTTAGGAGTCACTTAAGAGGTGATGAGGATCTAAAATAAGGAGGTGATTGTGTACAGGGAAAGGGAGGATTTCTAAAGATGTTGAAATAGAAACAAGATTGGGCAACTTACTGGCTACACGGGGTGAGGAAAGCAAGTGATGAAGGTTGACACCAAGGTTGCAAATATGAGTGACCTGAAGAATAGTGGTATCTTCAACAGAAACAGGGAAATCTGGTATATAGTTAGTTCCATTTCAAAATTGACATTCAAAATGTCTACAGGGCATCAAGGTCAAAATATTTCAAAGGCAATTGATGTGAGACTCAAGACTGGGACAGACTATAGTTTTGGAAGCCATTAGCAAGAAAAAATTAAAGCTGATGAGGTCATTAAATGAGTTAGTACAGAGACAAGAGAAGCCTAAAAGCTTTGGGGTATGCCTTCAGTGTATGATATGATATGATAAGAATGATGATCCAGTAAGAGTCTGAGGAGTAGAATATCATAAAAACAATTTTGAAAGACTTAAGATGATCAATTAAACACTGCCCAACCCATTACAGAGAGGTGATGAACTAACATGCATAAGAAATGTAGATCTGGATGTGACCCAAGTGCGAATTTGTTTTGTTGACTATGCTTACGTGATAGGTTGAAACTATCCTTTTGGATTCCCAGTTTGTGTTGAGCAGTAGCCACTTGAATCAACTGTGATCTCTACACCACTGGTTCCTCAGACATAAGATTTTCAAATTAAACAGCAACCCTAAATTAACAGAGCACAGAATCATAGAGTGGTATAGGAATCCTATGTTGAGACCCCTAGCCAATAAAGCCTGGGGCAGCCTGCTAGGCAAGTAGCCCAAATATAATAAATATTATCACCAGGGCTACACTCTCTGGCCAGCTGTCAGCACAAACTTCTTTGTCTGGCATTCAAAACTCTCCATGATGTGGCTCAAACCTGTATTTCCAGTCCTACCTCACATTACTACCTTCACAGAGTCTCTCAGGGATGGGACATCTGTGATCTTGAGGCCCTCTAGATCCTCAAGTACAACCCTTTGACTGAATCCGCACTTCAAAGTTCCCCATTCCTGGTCTAAGTTACAGGACAACTAGCTTGAACTTTCCTGGTCTTTCCTAATGCTTGCAAGGCATTCCATTCTCCTCTTCCACTCAAAATACTTATCTCCTTCCCTTTGCTTCTCATCATGTTTTCCAAATACGGCAATATCTACCAAGCAGCAGCTCATCTGTTACATCTTTCCTGTCTACTCTCTCTGTCCTCTCAAAATCTAAGTAAATTATAGCAACATTCTATCAAAAGTATTTAATAAAATATTCCACAGCATTCTTGTAAGCAGGGAGAGATGGAAAGACATCTTCCAGATTAGATGACCTATATGGATACAATCAGAGAGATTCAGAAATGTTCAAATAACTGGCTTGGCCCTGGGCTGTTTATCATTTGTATGACTTGGATAAAAGCATAGATGACACATTCATTTTTGCAAATCACACGGTGCTGGGAAGGATAACCTAACACTGGGTAAGTTAGAATCCAAGATCTTAACAGGCTATAGTGTTGTCCTGAATCTGATAACATGAAATTCATAAAGATTAAAGAAACTGGTATCAATTCAATTCCAAATGCATTTAAGCCTGCTTACTTGGTGCTATGCCAGGTGCTTAGAGTACAAAGATGAAAATAAACCAGTCCTTGCCCTTAATGCACTTACATTCTACTGAGGGGAAAGAATTTGTATATGTAAGTAGATAGAAAATTTATACAAAGTATTTTGTCTGGGGATGAAGAAAGGTGCCGATAAATGGGGAAAATCAAGAAAGCTCTCTTAGGAACTGGCACTGGAGGAGATCAAAGTGTTTCAGGTATGGGGAACTGCCTATGCAAAGGCATAGAGACTGGAGATGTCACACATGAGGAGCGTCGAACAGTTCAGTTTGGCCGAGGGGGGTGAGAAGTAATGTGAAATCAGTCTACAAAGAATGGGTTCAAGTCAGATTGGAAAAGGTTTAAATGCCAAAAGAGTTTGTATTTTGCCCTGTAGACAATTAAAGAACTACTTAGTACAGTTCTTAAGAGCATAGGAGGCACTTAAAATGTTTATAAATTACTTGAGGTTCACTGGCCTCTCTGGTCCCACTTTCCCCTTCTGTGAAAATGAATGGATTAAATGAGATTATCTCAAATCTTTTCTAGTTCTAAATTCTATCTCTACAACACATAGCCAAAATGGTGGAAGATAACTCAGTATGAGTTTACTGCTGCCTCTTCCCTATTCCAGTTCCAAATTCCACCCTCTCTCAAAACTGTCCTACTCCCCTCCAAAGAAGGAAAACATCACAAAACAAAACAAAAAAAGATATGTTTATTTCTCAACTTTAAGCAAGGATGAACCAATCTTTGCAATCTCCCTCCAGCAAAGGCTAAAATCAAATTAAACAAAACCCAAGATTTCAAGTCTAGGAAGACCCAAGGGACTAAATTCCAAGTTCAGGGTCAGATGTCAGCAGTAAGATCCTTGCGGATATGTAGTCATAGGTCTCCAAAGAATGTATGATCAGAATCATAGTTTAGATAGTCAAGATCAGAGATCAAGGTTCATGTAAGTCCGTAGATTCCGTTCCCAAGCTCGACTCCTCTCCTCTCGATGTCTCTCCTCTCTCTTGCCCAAAGTGGCAGCTCGAGGTGCTCTTTTTCTTTCAGCCACAGCACGAAGGTCCCCAGCAGGAAAATGTGTGACTCGGGGTTGAGAAGTTGGCCTATACCCCAAACCTTCCTGGTCTCTCTTGAGGATGGTAGGAATGGGAGCAGTCCGCCCCTCACCCCGGGGTCCCAGTCCCAATCCAGGCTCCCAGCCCCCCTTTACTAATAATCGAAAGCCAGGGCTAGAGGCAGGGACTCCTGGAGGCAAGGGGGGTGGCTGAGGCCGAAGGGACAGAGATAGAAGGTGAGCAGTAGAGCTGTTGTGATTAGTGTCTCGGTAATGGGAACTACAAGTCTCACAGTATTTTGGCAATGGAGAGCAGGGTCTGGAAAAAAAAAAAGGTAGAAAAGAGTGAAGGTGGGCCTCTTTTCAAGGTCCAGTTCAGCTGCTTTCTCTTCCATGAAGCCTGATACACAACTGCTCATGTTTCTTCCTCTAATTTTCCTAAAGCACTCTCGAGATCTTTTGTGCTTTTTATTCAACCTAGTAAAACACTTATGCAAGAACTACAATAAACTTAAAGTTGGAAGGAGATTTAGAAGCTACCTAGTTCAACCCCACTCTCTAGTTTACAAATGAGGAACCGAGGCCCAGACAGACTGACTTCCCCCAGTCACATGTAATAAGGCAGAAAATCATATCAGTCCCTGGTAGGCTGTAAGCTCTTCCAGGGGATCTGTGTAGTTTTGTATATTCAACTTCCAGCATACACAGTGCCTTAGATTTTACTGGCACTGAGTAAGTCTTCAAAGACTGTATTACTTACTGGAAAGGAGGCTCAAGGTTGGTTCAGCTCTGGGGTTGAAAAGGATGACCAGACCTTACTAATCCACAATCCTCGGGTATACTTTCTCACCAGTCCTTAGAAACCAGGGCCCTGCTCCCACAGGGAACAATCTCAAAGATCCCCGGGTGGAAAGGAGGCTATGTATTATTGGCCACTGACTCCTTAATGGGGTGGGGTAGGATAGTGTAATAATGATGAAGACGATAGCTCACATTTGCAAAGTGGACCATGTGCCTGGCACTGTGCTCTAAATCCTTCACAACTATTACCTCATCTGATCCTCCCAAGGACCCAGGGAGGCAACAGAAGGGGGAAGAGGCTGAAGAGCATCCTCAGATCTGATCCAGGGGCTGTCACCTCCAAACTTAAAATCCTGTTTGGTAAATAAAGCCCTTGGACAAGGAAGCCCTCTAGTCCCCCCCTAGGTTTCCTACACCGTACTCACCCCCACACTGAGATCCAGTGATAATGACCACCTTGCCCTCCTCGCACAAGACACCCTTCCAGACATGGGCTGTGCCCCAGGCCTGGAATGCTCTCCCTTCTCCTCTCCACTTCATGGCTTCAAGTTCCAAATAAAACCTCACTTTCCACAAGCAGCTTTTCTCCGTCTCCCTTAATGTTAGCGCCTTATCGCTTTCTTATTAATTCCAGCACGAAGCTGTTTGCATGGCTTTCGCCCTCAGACAGTAAGCTCCAGGCTCGCAGGGAAGGTCACCGCACTTTCTTGCGGCTCGGACCCTTCCCCATCCGCGGCTAGACTGGGACGGTGGCAGGGGGCGGCCACTCACCGGCTCTCGGGCCTCTCCTCTCCACCGCTCTCTCGGACCATCCGGGCCACCTCGGGGAAGCCGGCCTCTTCGGCCAGCTGGGCGGCATCGCGACCCCCGGGCTCGCAGACGCCCACCCAGGCGGCTCCTCGCGCCAGGAGGTAGCGCACGGCCGGTCCCTGGCCCGCCCGGGCGGCGCACATCAGCGGGGTCCACCAGAAAGCGTCCCGGGCGTTGACGTTGACGTCGCCCCCGCGGGCCCCCGGGCCCCGCGGCTCCAACAGGGCGCGCAGCTGCCGCACGTCCCCGGCCTGCGCAGCCCGCAGGAGCCGCGCGGCCTGTCGCTCCCGGGCCCCATCGCTCTCGGCACGGGCCGCAGGCGCTGCCGCCGCGGCCCCGGCCCTCTCCAGCCTAGTCTTCGGCGTCCGTTTTCTGCCTTTGGGAGGCGCCCGCGAGGGTGCCGGGGGCCCTCTGAGGGCGTCTCCCTCCACCCCCACCAGGTCTTCATAGAAGTGCCGGGCAGCCGCACCGTCCAGGGGGGGCTCCGGCTGCGGCTGCTGCCGCCCGTCCTTCCAGAGGTCACTCGAGTCCCGGGCCGGGGTGAAGGCGATAAGGGCGGGGCGGGTCATGACTGCTGGGGTGGGGGAACATCAAGCCAACCGCCCTCAGGAGCAGTTACCGGGCCAACGGGGAGCGAACGCCAAGCGGGCCATCCTTAAGCTAACCCAGCCAAGGGAGGCAGAGCCCCCCACCGAGACATGCTAGCGACCGGCAACCAGGAAGTAAGTTCAACGATTACAGGCCTCGCTGGATCCCCGCTCTAACTCCCTACGCTCGGTACTCGACTTCAAGTCCCAGTAGCAACCAGCGCCGGGCTGAGACACAGCGCCGGCGCAGAAAACACTCCGGAAGCGGATCACTGAGAAGAGAGTGCGCCTGCGTCAAGCTACAGTCTCAGTCTGGGATCAAAGGAAAGCCTGAAGCGCGCCGCCTTGACAGCAGCCGTACACTAACCTGGCGAGATGGAGGACTGGAGGCCGGAGCGATGTGGAGGTGGTTAAAATAGACACGCACACACACACACACGCACACGGAATTCTGCGCCCGCGTCCTGTTTATTTTGCTCCTTTTTCCCGCTCCTTAGCCGCGGGTTTGATTCCATTGCCCGGTAGCTCGAGGCAGGCGCGTGCTCAGAGGCGCGAAGGCCCCCGTGGGGGGGAAGGGAGGGGCACCGGCCGTTAGCGTTCTTCGTTTGCATAACGCCCCACAATGCTCTTCGTTCCTCCCAAAGTGGCCCCCGAAGCCCATTTCCCGGGGCCAGAGACGGGGATTCGGTGGAGTCAGCTGCCCAAGGAAGGTGGGCACAGGTCTGCAGGGTGCAGCCAAGTCTAAACGCGAATTAGGGCCAGGCTGCCTCTCACTCTTAGTACAACCAGCATTTGAGGGCTAGACAAAGAGCCCTGTGCTGCTGCAGGCCCAGCCTAGCCCCTAGGAGTGGAGGAGGAGATGGAGAAGGGCAAGGGGACAACTAACAGGATGGCTGGTGCCACCTCAGGTTAGCGGCCCCCTTCCACGAGAAGCCCCTTATCCCGGAGGCTGGGGTTAAACCCTTTAGCTCCCTAGTATCACCCCACCTCCATTCTCTGGAGAGAAGGGGCAAAAAAGAAACCAGGTCATCCACTGCCCTGGAGGAGGGTGGACCTGAGGACCTGTTTGGTAGAGCTGGTGCAGGGGCTAACTTGGTATGGAGTGATTTGTGGAGAGGTGGGAATAGGGATGGATGGTAAGGGCTAATTGGCAACTTGGAGGAAGAAATAGAAGATAGAGGTAATGAAGGTTGGATAATGAGAGAGGAAGATGAACTATAATGAAGGAAGATGGGATTAAGGAAGGCCTTCATACTTTATTGAGAAAATAGAAGCTATCCTTCATGAACTGTTCTCACCTATTCTATAAAACAACCCTCTCAGTTGTCCCCCATTTTCTCCTTATAAGAAGGCACCCCTTCTCCTTGCCAGTCCTCTCTCAACTTGTACCCCTTCATCTGATCTCTTCCATGAGCTTGCCCCTCTCTCCTCTTATCCACTGACTCCTTCCCTCTTATCTACAAACATGCTCAAGCCTTCCCCATCCTTGCCTAAACCTTCACTTGACCCTAGCACACCCCCAAACTATCATCCTGCATCTATCCTTTTCACAGCCCAACTCCATACCTCTCCCCCTACCACAACCAAAACGGGTTTCTCCAAGGTTATTAATAATTTCATTATAAATTATTAATTTTCTTTAAATTATAAATCAAATGGCCTTTTCTCATTCCTCATCTCAACCTTTCAGTTTTTGAAACTGTTCATCACCCCCTATTCCTAAATACTTGCTCTCAACCTTAGCTTTTATCACACTGCACTCTTCTGGTTTTCATGCCTGAAGGACCATTCCTCAGTCTCCCTTGCTGGAACATCATAGGTATTCAAACCACTAAGCATGAGTGCTCCCCCTAAGGCTCTGTCTTGGGTCCCTTTCTCTTCTTTCTCTACAGTATTTCTTTATATCAGTTCCCAAAGATTCAATTATCATCTCTATACAAATGTCTCTCAAATCTACATATCTAGCCCTAATCTCTCTCCCAAATTTCAAGTCCCAGATCAGTTAGTTCCACATACACTTGTTAAGCATCTACAGTGTACCAGGCACTGTACTAGGCATTTGGATACAAAGACAAAAACACTGATGAATAAAGTCTATTGACTGGCTGCTGGATATTTCCACCTGGATCTCCTCAACATATCCAAAATAGAACTCATTTCCTACCATGCAATCAGCACTCATCATGCCTAGCCAGGACTATTGTAATAGTCTCCAAGTTGCTCTTTCTGTTTCCAGTTTGTTCCCTTTCCAATCTATCTTTAACACAGAAACAAAAAAATCTTGCTAAAACACAGGTCTGAACAAGGCACTCCCCTAATCAAGAAAGTTCTGTGGCTTACTTTTGCCTCTAAGATAAAAGACAAATTCTTCAACTTAGCTTTTAAAGTCACAATCTAGCTCCAGTTTAGCTTCCCAGATTTATTTCACACTACTCTCCTTCATCCACTCTTGTGTCATAGTCAAACTGACCTATTTACTTTTCTCTGAATCTGTCCTTCCATCTCCTGCTTCTGTGATGTGCTGTGCCTTTAAAGATTAAGAATTAAAGCTTAAGAATAAACTGAGAAGCATTATGATACATACTCTACCTGTGAGATATGTAGGGGAAAGACTCTCCAACCTCACTTAGGAAAATGTACAGGAAAAATGTGTCTCATCTCTGGAATGTACTCCATCACTTTCATATCTTAGAATTCTTTGAAGGTTCAACTCAGATGCCAACTCCTACAGGAAGCCTTTCCTAATCCTCCTAGATTTCAATTTTCTCTCAAATTATCTTGTATTTATGTATATGTACCTCATGGGTGGGTCGAGAAATACCCACATCAATGAGATCACAGATCAACTTGGAATACTGGAATACATGTATTCTCCAGTAGTGTTTTTCATAGTGTCTTTTGTAATCCCCACCCCCATCAGTGCTTTGACTATGTAACAGGCGTTTAATAAAAGCTTGTTAAAGTACTGGATGATGAAAAATGATTGAGGAGAATGGGATGATGAAGGCTAGTTAGGGGGATGAGGATTGTGAGAAAAGGGGAGATGAATGGAAATAAGGGTGAGACTGGGGAGGTATGCAGTAGATTTAGTATAAATTGAAGAGCTAGACTGTTATAGTAGATACCTTACCTGTGAGACGTATAAGAGAAAGACGCTCCAACTCCAATTTAATCCCAGTCTTGTTCGGCTCGCTGATGTGTAGAAGAAACACTCCAAATCTTACCTAGTCTGGGTCTTGCCCTCCATGGGCACGAGGACTACATTTCCCATGTACACCAGCGTTAACCTCGATCTCGGGCTCCTGTTTCCAGCATCTTAGAGGAGGGCCTCCAGTCTTTCCTCCTCTGCGGCCCCGCCCCTTGCCCTATTTCACTGAGAGGGCAGGGGCAAGGGTGTCTTCCGGAAGTCGTATCATTAGCCCAGCCTTACTACTGTTGAGGGACTCCAAATCCCGTCTTCCACGGGGGGAGCCTGACCTCCTGCGCTTGCGCTCTACGTACTTTCCCGCCCTCCCGTTTCTCTTCCCCCTTCCCCTCCCCCCTACCCCCCCACCGCTTCGCCTGCCGCGGTCGGGTCCGCGGCCTTCGCTGCGCGGCTTTGCTGCTGCCGCCGCCGCCCCTGGGAGCAACTTCTCCCTCTCCCTCCCCAGCCCCGGCCCGGTAGGTGAGTCGTAGGGCGCCCTTCCGCACGTTGGGGGCGGGACCTGAGGACGCCTGGCCTTGGGGAGGGAGAGGTCCTAAGGAAGGGCAGGGGAGGCCAAGGTGGTCCCGGACCCAGTGTGCGCGGAGACGCCGAGGGTCCTCCTCAGAGAAACCCCAAGCTCCGGAGCCTCGGGGAAAGGGGCCGAGCGGCCCGGGGCGGCCCTTGGAGGGAGCAGCCCAGGGAACCGGGCCTGCGGAAGTTGGCCGGGGCCCGGCCTCCCGGGGGGAGGAGAGGGACCTCTGAGCAGCCGAGGGGGTCGGTAAGGGGGTGTGAGGAGGGAGCGGGCCTGGATCGCCCCCCTCCACTCACACGGGGGGAAGGGGACAGGGAAGGGACAGAGGTTTTCCGAGCCTCGGGAAGAAAAGGCTCAGCTAAGAATGTGAGATTAGGGGGCGCGGGGCGGGGGAGAGGCTGCAGAGGAGTCCTCACCTGGATGTGGAGCAAGGCTCCCCATAGCTGTGAGCCTGGAGAGGGAAATGGTGAGCCCCCTGCAGAAGGGGGCCCGGGGAAGGCAGAGAATGTCAAAGGGATGGAGAGCCCTGGAGAGAGGCTGGCCTTTCGCCCTCCAGGCTAACCTCTTTTCCCTCAGCTGACGTAAAGATGAGTAGCTCAGAGGAAGTATCATGGATCTCATGGTTCTGTGGGCTTCGAGGCAATGAATTCTTCTGTGAGGTAAGATTTCTAGTCATTAAGGGCTCCCCAGGTTCCCATTTACCAGTGACCCTCGGACACAATGTCTTCCATGTGTCCACTCCTCTCATTTCCCTTTCTGGCAGTCCCTCTGTGCTAGCCACTCCAGGCCTTGGTACTGCCTTTCACTCACTGTCATCATATACCATGGCACTGTGCCCCTGAAGCTTCCCCTCTTTTCAGGAACCCAATGTCCTGCCCTCCCGCTATTTAAGGGAGACACTGAATTCCAGAGTCTCCATAGGAGGGGCTAAAGAATCTGAAGTGGCTGTATCATAACTGGGATATTGCTATTCCTCCACTGAGGAAGGCTAGGCAGTCTTGACCTTTTTTGGTGTCTGGTAGAACCTATGTTCATCACTAAAGAATAATGTTTTAAAGACATAAAATACATAAAATGACAGAGGAAACCAAATGTATTGATGTAGTTATTAACTGTTGAGTTGGGGAGGACAAGTTCACAGACCCCAGATTAAGAACCCTTGCTCTGTTGTCATAATGGAAAAAGGCGGAGATGACTTGTGATTCCTGTGAGATTGAAGGGGCCAGCAATTATCTGCTATATTAGTAAGGAAAGAGTTGAGATGGAGGACCCCTTTGAGGGTAAAATGGTTATAGTTCTGTTATATGACACATCAGTGGTAACTTGTCTCAGTAGTAACTGGTGCTAGTAATCCAATGCCAGAGTTCTTCCCTGGATTTTGCATTCTAACAGGTGGATGAAGACTATATCCAAGACAAGTTCAACCTCACAGGGCTCAATGAACAGGTGCCCCACTATAGGCAGGCCCTAGACATGATCCTCGACTTGGAACCTGGTGAGATACCCCCAACTGCCTCCTTTATTCCAGTTTTCCCACATATGAGTTTTCTCCCTGATTCCAAGTTCCTTAACTCTTACTTAAATTTTTTGACTTGTAATAGAATTCATCAGCATTCTGAGCCTGCCGTACAACTCCTACCTATTCTTGATTTTAACTGCAAAAGTTCCCTTGTCTTATGTCCCCCCACCATTTTTTTCCTTCTCTTGGTATCTTCCAACCTCCTGTACCCAGCTTCAAACTAGTGTGCACGGTTCACTTATATTAGTTTATGTGTCAGATTTGCAGGGGGAGAAGTAGAAGGAACTCAGAGATTTATACAGCAGTATTCTGTGGAGAGCATTGTTCTAAATTGGTTAGGCAGTTGGACTCAGGTTCCTGGGCAGAGTAAGGATGAGTGGGCCGGTGACCAAATGAGAATGGAGAGAAGGTTGATCTGACTTGTATTTCCTAGGGGATAGGCTTCCATAGGGAAAAGGTTGAGTGATAGCTAACCGGGTCCTGGTTTGGGTGTGGGGGGTATGTTTCAGATGAGGAATTGGAGGACAACCCTAACCAGAGCGACCTGATCGAGCAGGCAGCCGAGATGCTGTATGGACTGATTCATGCCCGCTACATCCTCACAAACCGTGGCATCGCCCAGATGGTGAGATTATCCCATCTCAATCCAATTCTGTTTACTGATTGTTGAGGAAACTAAAAGAAACTTAAGTGAAAATTACTTTATTATCCTTAGATAAAAAGGAATCAGAACTTGTATAGGATTTTCACATATGTGAGGATGAAGTTCAAAATTAGGCTACTGCACAATTAGTTTTAATTTTTATGACAGTTTTGTTTAGTTCCCATGTGGTTTTTATTCTCTGTTAGGGAAGTAGAAGCCATTTAACATTTAGGGGATTACAGTCTTCATCTGAGATGACCACTAGCTTCACAAGGACAAAGTTAAAAAATTTCATGTCTAAACAAAGAAAACTCATAATGGGAGCAAGGGGAAAGGAATAATTGGCTCTAGCTCTATCCAGTTCTAGTAATTATTGTGAATGCTTTAGAGATAGAGGGAGCAATTTATACCTATAGTGGAAATGTGTCGCAAGGATATGTCTGTATGCCTATATCTAGAGAGACAGACATAGACACACACTTACATGTATATGTGTATGCATAGCTTCCGTTAGACCAGTACATTAATTCTGCCCATTTCTTTATTCCTGCTCTCAGTTGGAAAAATACCAGCAGGGAGACTTTGGCTATTGTCCCCGTGTATATTGTGAAAACCAGCCCATGTTGCCCATTGGTAAGTACTGGAGGGAGAGGGAAGGGAATTCTTAAGGAGTGGTGAAATTGGGATTTATGGGACCATTTAAGTGCCTGGGTCTTTGGCTGGGGGCAGGGGGAAGGTGAAAAATTAGATGCTGAAGCTGCCTCCCACTGCTCTTAGGACTGTCAGACATACCAGGTGAGGCCATGGTGAAGCTGTACTGCCCCAAGTGCATGGATGTTTACACCCCCAAGTCGTCCAGGCACCACCACACAGATGGTGCTTACTTTGGCACTGGCTTTCCCCACATGCTCTTCATGGTGCATCCTGAGTACAGGCCCAAACGGCCTGCCAACCAATTTGTGCCCAGGTGAGAATGGAAGAAGAATGGGATAGAATGGGTTGATGAGGCCTCACCATCCCCCCTTTCTTGGGAACATCTCCCCTGAAAACCAAGTGAAAGAAGGAAGGTGGAAGTAGTTTGTTGGAAGGAGGTCATCACATTCCACTCAGTAGTGGGATGAAAATGTGGGGACTAGTCCCACTTTGCCCTCTTCTGATCTTTTCCCTCTCCCCAGGCTGTATGGCTTCAAGATCCACCCTATGGCCTATCAACTGCAGCTTCAGGCAGCCAGCAACTTCAAGAGCCCTGTCAAGACCATCCGCTGACTTGTCTCCTCCCCTCCCCCCCAACACCTCAGGCTGTGACACCGTTCCCCCTACCCCCAGTACACACACCTTTCCAGAACCCCTAATGGTTTTTAGTTTAAATTAAGAAGAAGTCATTATTGTGGTGGTGTGGTGGGAGTATGAAATAAAGTGGAGGAAAAGGCACAGCTTCAGCCCAATGACTGGGGAAAAGGGAAATTTTAAATATGACCAAAACCTGGGCACTGAGCCCCACCCCCCAAAAATTGGCCTAATCTGCAACATAAAATGAAAGGTTGTGTTTGAGAGAAGAGCAGAAGTCAAGATTGGAGTCTAGAGAAGGTTTAAGTCCAGTCATAGAAAGGTGGAGGGTGAATTATTTCGTATCCTGTTCTTGTGACACCTCAGGCTGTTCCAAAAGTTCTGTCAGTCCAGTGAGAGAGTTTCTCAAGATAGCAGCTAGGCTTTCTGCCGTCGCTGTCCCCTTCAAAGCTCCAGATTCTCTTAAGGTGAATTGTTTTTAGAAGCTAGAGGTCGGTGATCTAAACCCCCAAGTAGGTGAGAGGTTCAACGTGACAGGAGCCCGGGTTGTTATGACTGCTGGTTGTCAGAGGACCTCGTCCGCGTCCGGGGGTGGAGCCTGCATTGTGAGGTCGGCGGCGCCTGCTGGGCCGGGGCGGGAGCCGCCCCCGGCCCTTGGCGTGCTTCCCCACGTGGCTGCCCACGGTTTCCGGCGGCTGCGGCTTTGAAGGGCCGGCGGCTCCAGCGGTTTGGCGACTTGTCCGGTGGATGGGTGTTGCGGAATTCGGAAACAGATTTAAGTGTTCCACCCCATTAGGAATTGTTGCCCCAGGGCCGGAGGAGCCGAGGGGAGAAGTGACCCAGCGACATTGAAATAGGACCCCGCGATCTCCTGTCACCCTCGGTCCTGCCCTCTACTCGCTCACTCCCTTGCCCCCTCCTGCAACGCTGCCCCTGTCACCGGACCTCGCGTGGGTGAGAACACCCTGTGCCTCCGGGGTTATGGGCAGTTTTTCCTTCCGCTGCCCACTCCCAGCCTTAATATGTACACTCCCTTGGAGGAGTGGGAATAGTTATATAACTTCTAGTCCGGAGTGGCCCCCTTTATTCTGAAGCAACACAGCGATTGCTGCGAGTCGCATCTTCTGTTGGGAATCATCCCTTGAGCTCTCCCAATGAGAGTCAATGTCCTTATGGGAGTGTTGCTGAACTTGACCTTGGGTAAGCACGTCACAGGGGACAGCACCCTGGATTTGATTAAGAGACTCGAGTTCTAGTCTGGTCACCCCTGCGTCTGACCCTAGGCCTCAGTTTTCTTTTCTAAAATAAGATTGAGTTGTACGTAATCTGTCTTTTCCACCCCTTTTTTCATCCTGTGTCTCAGAAACTGATCTGGGATTGGGAGAAAAAGGTGGATACCGGGGGGGAAGGGTTGGGCAGGATTGTTCGGCTACCAAGCCCTTCTCCTCTTAGGCTCCAACCTCCACCTCAGCCCCCGACTTCCTTCTCCCTACCCCAAACTCCTACGCTGCTACCGATGCATCCTGGAGACCAAGGAACTAGGCTGTGTCTTGGGCTCTGACATCTGCCTCACCGCCAAGGGTGGAGGCTGCCTAACCACCATTATTCACAATGGTGAGTGACCTCCACCCCTTTCCCCACCTCATTAAACAGCCTTTCCAGATCTTCCTGTCTTCCTCACTGAAATTGCTGCATCAGGGGCCCCAACCTTTACTAATATTTACACTGTCATTATTCTCTTCCCAAACTATCCTGGTGGATAGCCCTGCTGCCAGTTCTTCACTCCATTGGTTTAATTCTGTCCAAACAACTATGCTAAGATAATAAATTGTTGATCTACTCTCACTTCAGTCCGTCCTCATTCTGCCCCCATTTCATCCTCTTCTCAGGACCCTTCTCCTCTTAACAAGTTATTCAGATCCCTCATGACACCGCAGACATCCCATGTCCATGCCTGCAAATCTTCATTGTAGTGTTGTGTTCTGTCTTTTTAACTCCAAGGCATGGTTGGGGTTAAGGGTGGAAAAGTTTGGGGCTGGGATTCAAATACCTAGAAAGTGATAAAGGTAGTTTAGCTACCAAAAAAGGACAGTGCCCACAGGCATCTACTGATAGCCTAGGATGGTGAATGCAAAATGAGGACTGAATGACTTAAGAAAGACAGTTTGGAAATACCAAGACAATTATTTGAGAGGCAGAATAAGAATATTCTGCAGAATGGGAATCTGGGTGGCATGGGTAACTCTCTGTCCCTTCAGGCAGTAAGGAGGAAGTCATCATAAGCGACTGCAGGGCGAAGAATCGGCTGTCAGAATGCTCAGTGTCACTGGCCTCCCCTGTGCCGGGTCTTTGGGTGTCTTCTCGGTGCTGTCTTGAGCCACTTTGTAATTCTCCACAAATCCGTGACCAGACCTTGTTGCAGAACCAAGATAAAAATACTAGTGTTGTATTGGATTTCCTCATTCCCATTCCTAACTCTAAAGTCACCACTACTCATTCTCCTCCCAAACCCTCAACCAGCCAAACTGAATGGCCCTCAGACTATGACCTCTGACTGGCCCTTTCCGAGAGTTCTTAGAGTCCACTGACCTAACTTGGCCCCAAACCCAATCCTGGTTTAGAATGCAGCTAGGGATCTTCATCCCAGTGAGATTCCCTCCTATATCTTGCTCTGGGAGTTCTATCAGGAAGATAGATCCAAGTTTCAACCTGTCTCTCAGGGTCATCCCCCTCCCCACCCTATCCCAACCTCATTCTGCCTACAAGTTTCCTGTTCAGATTCTCCAATGCAATCTCAGTTCACATTTGTGAAAAGTCTCAACTACATACAGGACATTATTAGGCACTCTAACTCCAAATGATATAGATGATACACCCTCAGAGCCAGGAGAGACCTCAGAGGTCATCTAGCCCATGACTGTGCCTCCCTCGACCCCAAACATTTTACAGGTTGCCTCTCTAGACCTCATTTTCCTAATCTGTAAAATGAAGAAACCCTCAAAGTTGTCATGGGGAAAGCATTTTGTCAACTCTATAAAACTATACAAATGTGAATTTTAATTATTAACAAAAGTCAGGGCTAGAGCCCATACCTCCTAAGTCCCAGCAGACTAATGCTCTTTCCATTACAACTTCCTCTGTACTGTATAATTTAAACTTTTATCTTTGCTTTCCTCTACCCCACTTAATTATGGAAGAGGAAGAGTTAGTAATTTCTCTCCACACCTTCATGTTTGCTCTAATTTTACTCCACAATAAATTGATGATGCAGAAAAACTCGTGTCCAAATTTTATGAAATTGGGGTTGGGGTGAGGGGGTGAGATAGTGAGGAGTAAAGAAAATACTAGAAGGTGCTGCTTAAGTGTCAGATGTCAATGAGGCTAGAAACGGATTAGTCCAATATAGCACAATAGACCAATGCAGTCCTAACAGTCCCTCCAGCTGAGTTTCTTGCATCCTTCATATGCCAAAGAATAGTGTGTTAGAAATCGCCTATACAACACACCACCTGCCACTCCCAAATCTCAGGCTGTAAAGTTAATCCCCAGGGTGCCAGGATCTAACCCTCTTGAGGAGTCATCTGGGAATTGTCCTCCCTGAAGGGAGTGGGGTGGTAGAAAGCCATGGATAGACCCCAAAGTCAGGTCAGTCAAGTCAAAAAGGCACTAAGTTGCTGCTATATGTCAGGCATTGTGCTAAAGCACTGGGAATAAATATAAAGAAAAAGAAATCCAGTCCTTGTTCTCAAGGAACTCACAGTCTAGTGGTAGTGATAATGTGAAAACAACCATGTGAAACAAAATATATTCAGTATAAATCAGAGGTAGTCTAAAGAGGGAAGGCAGTAAGATTAAAAAGAACTGGGAGAAGCTCCTGGCAGAAGGTGAGACTTGAAGGAAACCAGGGAAACAGAAACAGAGAGGAAGGAGGGAGATCATTCTAGACATGGGGCACAGTCAGGGAAAATGCTCAGTCAGAAGATGGAGTGTCTTGAGATGAGCAGGCAGGAGGCCAGTATCAATGGATCACAGACTACTGGGAGGTAGGGTATGAGGAATAAGATACAAGACTAGCTGGGTAGGAAGGGGCTAGGATATGAAGGCTTTTACAAGCCAAATATTTCTCTTTGGAATCTAGGGGACAGGTAGGTGGCCCAGGGCGCTGAACACTGGATCTGGACTCAGAAAGATTTGAGTTTAAATCTCTAGTTAGATGCTAGTTGTGTTGGGGAAGGCCTTTACCCTTTGTCTGCCTTAGTTTTCTCAACTATGAGGATAATAATAGCACCCACTTCCCAGGGTCGTTGTGAGGATCAAGTCCAGCAGCAAGAGACAGAGAAATTCCCTTGAAAATAACTGCAAACAATATAGCATACTTGAGAGTCTACGTGCCAATACAAACCCAGGAATTACATGTACACAATTACAAAACACTTTTCACATGAAGTCAGATATAAATAATTGGAAAAGTATCAATTGTTCATGGGTGGGCCAAGTCAATACAATAAAAATGACAATTCTGCCTAAATTAATTTACTTATTCTGTGCCATAACCAATCAAACTGTCAAAAAAATGACTTTATAGACACATACAGAAAAAAATAAAAGTAATCAGGAAGAACAAAACATCAAGAATATCAATGGAAATGACAAAAAAAAATACAAAGGAAGATGACCTAGCAATACAGATCTCAATCTATCATCCAAACTATTTGGTTTTGACTAAGAAAGAGTGGTGGATCAGTGGAATAGATTAAGTACACAAGATACCATAGTAAATGACCATAGAAATCTAGTGTTTGATAAACTCAAAATCCCCAGCCTTTGTAATAAGAACCCACTATTTGACAAAAACTTCTGGGAAAAGTGGAAAACAATAGGGTACAAACTAGGTATAGACCAACATCTCATATCATAGATCAGGATAAGGTCAAAATGGGTACATGATCTAGATGTAAAGGGTGACTCCATAAGCAAATTGGAAGGGCAAGGAATAGTCCACCTGTCAGATCTATGGAGAAGGGAAAAAAATTCATGACCAAACAAGAGATAGAGAGCATTACAAAATGTAAAATAGATAATTTTGATTACATTAAATTAAAAATCTTTTGCACAAACAAAACCATTGCAACCAAGATTAGAAGAAAAGCCTAAAGCTGGGAAACAATCTTTACAGCAGTGTCTCTGATAAAAGTTTTTTTTTCTCAAATATATAGAGAACTGAGTCAAATTTGTAAGAATATAAGTCTTTCCCCAGTTAATAAATAGTCAAAGAATATGAACAGACAGTTTTCAGATGAAAGCAAAGCTATCTATAGACATATGAAGAAGTACTCTAAATCACTTTTGATTAGAGACATGCAAATTAAAACAACTCTGAGACCATCTCACACCTACCAGAATGGCTAATATGACAAAAAAGGAAAATAATAAATGTGGGAGAGAATGTGGGAAAACTGGGACACTAAAGCACTATTGGTGGATTTAGGAACTGCTCCAACCATTCTGGAGATCAATTTAGAGCTATGCCCAAAGAGCAACCAAACTGTGCATACCCTTTGATCCAGCAATACCGCTACGAGGTCTATATCCCAAAGGTATCATAAAAAAGGAAAAAGGACTTATATGTGCAAAAAACTTTATAGCAGCCCTTTTCATGGTGGCAAAAAATTGGAAACTGAGGAGATGCCCATCAATTGGGGAATGTCTGAAAAATTTGTGATATATGAATGTAATATACTACTGTGCAATAAGAAATGATGAACTGGTAGATTTCAGAAAAACCTGGAAAGACTTGTATGAACTGATGCAAAGTGAAATGAACAGAACCAGAAAAACAATGTACACAGTATCAGCAACATTGTGTGATCGACAATTATGAATGACTCAGCTTTTTCTCAGCAACACAAGGATCTAAGATAGGTACACTATGGATGGAAAATGCTATCCACATTCAGACAAAAAACTGATAGACTCTGAATGCAATTTGATGCATCTATTTTTCATTTTTTTTGTGGGTTTTTCCCTTTGATCTATTTCTTCTTTCACAATTGTGATTAATACGGAAATATGTTTCACATAATTGCACATATATCGAATTGTCTACCATTTTAGGAAGATGGGAGGGGAGGGAGAGGGAAAAAAATTTGAAACTCAAAATCTTGTAAAAAAAATGAATGCTAAAAATTGTCTTGACATATAGTAAAATACTATTTAAATAAAGAAGTTCACATTCTAAAGGAGGAGGACAATACCTACATTTCAGCTCCAAATCAGACAGAAAGGTACCCTGGACCTTCTAGCTATTGCCCTTTTTTCTCAAAGAGGACCAAAATGACATCTCCATGATAAAAAGCTTCAATGTGTCTGACTGTGGCTGACCTTACCAATATGGCTCGGAATGCTCTTCCACATATTGGACACAAACTGTCCCATGTGAACCTCTGGGGTGGATATTCCAAATCTGTGCATCCTGCATTTCCCTTGAGCTGTTTTAATTCTGCTTTGCTCATAGAGCACAGCACCTTCTCTGACGTGGGCACACCGTCAAGCTAAGCAATCCTGTGCCAGTGTCTCCCATGTCACACAATCAGTTCCGAAGTTCTTGAGAAAGACCTTGACAGTGTCTTTGTGTCACTTCTTCCGACCACCATGTGATCACCTGCCCTGTGTGAGTACTCCATAGAATAGTCTTTTTGGTAAGTGTATGTTTGGCATTTAAACAACATGATCAGCCCATCAGAGTTGCGCTCTCTGAAGCATAGTTTGAATACTTGGCAGTTCAGCTTGAGCAAGGACTTCAATGTCTGGTACCTTATCCTGCCAGGTGATCCTGAGAATCTTCCTAAGACAGTTCAAATGGAAGCAATTCAGTTTCCTGGCATGGTGCTGGTATACTGTCAGTGTTTCACAGGCATATAACAATGAGGTCAGCACAATGGCCCTGTAAACCTTCAGTTTGGTAGTCAGTATTACTCTTCTCTCCCATACTTTCCTTTGGAACTTGTGCTAATTTTGCTGCTTGTGCTAATTTTGGCCTAACAACTGAAACCAAGAAAACACAGGTGCTCCATCAGCCAACACCACATCTTCTATATGTGGAACTATCAGTTACAGCAAATGGAGATGTTCTGAATGCTGTGGATAAGTTCACTTTCCTTGGTAGTGTACTTTCCAGGAGTGCACACGTTGACCATGAAGTTGCTGCACCCTGGACTTAATGTCTTTAATGTCATTCACACTGATAAATTCGTATCAGTTTCTGATATTGAGCAAAGACTTTGGTGACAAAAACTTTATTTTCTGGGTCTTTTAATAGATCTATGTCTACAACACCTGCAGAAACAGTTGCTAGGCTGCATCTCCACAGGGTTTGTTTCTCAGGGTGGGAGCTGAGAGAATCATGTTAGAAGTTTGCCATTTCCAAGGCTCTTGGTCCTAGACTACCTTTGTCAGAGTCTGGGGGAAGATGGTGATCAAGGTGGTGACTGGTCCAGCACATACTGCCTCCTGTCTCTCCCCCAGCATACTTTGCTCCTTCAGGTAAACTGGCTTACCTGCCCTGCGTAACCAACCCTGTTGGTTAGCAATAAGTAAAGATGGCTAGCCCCTTCTTCCCAGGAGTGTTGTCCCTGGATGATACCTGTGAGGAAGAAAGATCAATGGGGGAAGGAGGGGGAAGGAGGGAGGTGTAGAAGGGAGAAGGCTGCCATTCCCAGTAGGTAGTTGCCATTCATTGTCATTTCCTCCTTAAAGCCTTCTCTGATATTCTAAGCTAGAAGAGAGGGAATAAGCATTTATATAGAACCTACTATATGACAAGCACTATGCTAAGAGCTTTACAAATATTATCTCATTGATCCTCACAACAACCCTGTGAGGTATTATTATCTTCACTTTACAACTGGGGAAATTGAGGCAAACAGATTAAGTGACTTGCCTAGGGTCACACAGCTGTGTTTGAGGTGGGATTTGAACGCAGGACTTCCTGATGCCAGCTCTCTATCCACTGTGCTACTAGCTACTTACCTGAATATCAGGTCATCCTGTGGGATTTCTATGTCCTTATCCTATTCTAACTTGTATTATATTCCTATATACCTGCCTCAACCCTCTTCCTTCCCTTCATCTCTCACCCTTGGCCATCTTCTAAACTGTAAATTGCTTTGGGATTGTGATGGACTGTTTTTTGTCTCTGCAGCCAGTGAGTGCCTTGTCCATAGGGATAGGGTCTAGACCCCTGGTTCCTTAAGTTCCTAGAAGTTCCATTGAACTTCTGGGTAAGGAACTCAACCAAGTGTATAGTAGTCCCAAAGGGACCTCTCCTCAGATGGATGGAGAGAATCAAACCACTCCTTTTCAGTTTAATACTCCAGTTGTAGATAGTGGTCTACAAAGTAAGGTGTCCACACCTAAGATGATCCACGCCTAAGAAGAAAATGGCATAATTTCTATTCCTGCTTATTTTTAACTTCAAAAATAACAAATAAATTATATTTTGCTAATGTTTATTATAAAAACAGACACTGACAGCCTCATTCAGCCCTAATGTCAGACGGCTATATGTTACATGATTTGCCTAAAGTCATGTAGACAATAAATGACATAGCCACATTTTGAACCCATGTCAATCAGTGAATAAACACTTATTAAGCACCTGTTATGTGACAGGTACTGAGCAAAGCACTGGGGATACACATACAGAAAAAGATCTTATAATCTAAGAGGGGAAGATAATACACACACACACACACACACACACACACACACACACACATACACACATACACACAAAACCCTAAAAAGTGAGAGGGGGCAATAAGGGAGGTGGGACATGAGGGAAAAGTCAGAAAAGTTCCAAAGTAGTGAAGCCAGGGCTCTTTCCACTGCACTGTGACAGTTCTGTGTAGTACATAGTTGACTTCAGGGTTGCCCAGGTAGAGTAGTAGGTTGGCAGTGTGGTACTAGAGCTTGTTTAATAGTAATATATTTTATATCCTTTTTATGCTTTAAATGTTTCACTGTTGGTATTGTAATGTTTCATTGATGTGAATGCAATGTTCATATGTAAACTGGCATACCACATTTTGCAAATAATGTTGACAAATTCTTCTTTCACATATGTTGTGATATATAGTGTTGTTCATATACTGTTGCTTTTGAAAGAAATGATTACTAATAACCAATATCTTGAGGAGATTCAGAGCTCCCCTTTTCTTCCAAATTCCTGATTTTAAAAAGTCGAGTCACTTGCAGGACATTACTAATAATGAGATTGAATTAACTAAGGTGGGGAAGTCCATTGGGTTCTACTCAAGGTTGGATGGAGAGAGATCCTTTTGTCTAGAGAGGCCAAGGCTGAGGGTGGTCTGAGTACAGAGATATTTTCCAACAGTGATGTGACTCTCAACCCCTCTTTGAACATTTATTCTTCTGTGAATCTCTCAACCAACCCATAAAGATTGTCTTTGCTCTAAGAGAGATGGCCAAATGACCACCCTTTTATTGATAACCTTCTGGCCTTATTAACAAGATGATCAAATTATCCAGAAACTATATCTCTCAAACCTTTTTAACCATCATGGGATTTAAAGCTTACGTGACAAAACAGACAGGTAACTTTAAAAGATTTCTACCCACAGATTGAAAATAATAGGAATAATGTGAGTACAACCAAACAATGAGAAAATGAAAGAAATGACACTACTCCTACACTTAGGATAAGCTCTTCACCTTACAAGGTAAATCTAATCAGCTCCAACAAGTCAGCCCCTCAAATTAGAAATGATCAAAATTATTTGAAATATGAATTTATTTCTACTCTCACTGATGATGGGGGATATAATCCATATTACAATCACTAATGATGAACCTCACACTAAATGTTTATCATACCTTGAAATATTTCCAATTGGTGGTATGATCATTATTAATGAAACATTTCAAAACTAAGGGTCCAGAACTTGAAGACAGATTTCTAGAATATTTTTCAGCAGTGTTTAAAGCCATACAATACTTGACCAAACTTCACAAAACTAAATGAAAAATGTTTATATGCCTCTTTTGAGGCTTCTCAAAAAGCAAATAGCAAACAACAAACATCAGAAAAAACATCTGTTCTTCCTGTCACTGTAAAAATGGGTGAAACAATGTAGACAAAAAAACCTAATATGGTGATAAACTAAAAAGTATTCCTTGCCAGAAAAATACTGTTAGAAAATGCACAGAAAATATTTCTAAAGATATCTACCTATCTAGATATATATGCACATACACACGTATCAGAACAGTATATAGACATACTCTACAGTATGTATATACTATATATAGCATTACATATAATATTATATATAATAGTGTTAATATATATAGTATAGACATATAGTATATATACATATAAAACATATATATAGATAATATAGATTGATAGATAATATACTATATATAGTTATAATCATTTAATATCATTTTTGGGCCAGAGTCTGAATTTGTCAACCAGAAGAACCTGGACCTAACAGTCTCTTTGTTCTCTGAAATAAACTCAGAGAACCTCTTCTTATGTCAACAAGGTCAGATGGGGCTGACTTAGCATACTTTATGAGACCCTTAACTTGAGACACTATCTTGAATAAAGGGACTTTTTCTTACCTTAGTATTTTATGGACACATACTATGTTATGGTATATTAATGGTAAAGATATCCCAGGTCATAGTTTCAATTGACACTTTGTCAACTCTCTTATCTTATTGTATTTACTGCCTATCCAATTAAGAAAATTCCTTTCTCATAATATGATTAAACATGTATGGAGGTCATATATTTGAGAGGTGTAGAGACCCTGAGTTGGGATTGTTTTAAAGTGTATTTAAACCTTCTCATTCTTTTATCAGACAGTCAGAAGTGTGCTTCTGGCTCCATGATCATGTAACTGCTAGCTTTAAGGGAATAAACAATATGAATTTACATATCTCCAAATCTGTTTGCCTCTTTGACCAACTTTCAAGTGGACAATAGTAGTATGAAAATGTCACTCAGTTTTGCTATATAGTTTGATAAAATTACGGATGTTTCTGTGTAGCTAAGTGGCACAGTGAATAGAGCTATAGGCCTGGAATCAGGAAGGCCTGGGTTCAAGTCCAGCCTCAGACACTTACTGTGTGACCCTGGACAAGTTCATGAGCCCTGTTTGCGTGAGTTTCTTGAGACACAGAACAGATTGATATACTTCTAGCCTGGTACCCCCTTTCTCTGAGGAGAGCAAGGCAGCCTCCAGCCCCAACTCCCTGCTTCCTGTCAGGAATGAAAATCTTCCTTGGAGAAGGGTAGGGGGAAAATAGGCTAGATATGTCTATTCTGCCACCCTTCAAGCTCCGCCATGACAGCCCTTGTCACACATGTGGGCTTCACAAGGAGAGCTCATATTACATACACAATGACTGCAACAATGTAAACAGAAAGAACATAACCACAAAACAACAAACAGAGAATGTTGCAAAATCACAAAGAACAATCATGGCTCCAAAGAAGAAATATTCCCACCCCTTTGCAGATATCAGAGATCCACAAGTGGGGCCATTACACACATTTTCAGACTTTCCAATATATTTACCAGTTTTCAGGATTTTTTCTCTTCTTAAAAAATACTCTGTTACATGGGATCGCTTTCTAGACGAGGTAGAAGAGGAATTGCTATGGTTGAGTAGTTTCAGTCATGTCCGACTCTTAGTGACCCCATTTGGGGTGTTCTTGGTTGCCATTTGAAACCTTCTCCAGTTCATTTTACAGATGAGGAAATTGAGGCAAACAGGGTCACAAGAGTAATAAGAGTCTGAGATTTGAACTCAGGTCCTCCTGGCTCCAGGGTCAGTTCTCTAGCTTTCCAAAGGAGGGATATGGGGGAAAATGTTAATGATTTAATAAAACCAAGAATATCAATAAAAATTTATTTTTTAAAAAAGCAATTAACCACTTGAAAAAGCTCTCAAATCTTCATACTTTAAAGATTTGGAAACTATTTTCTTTTTGAAAAATAAATGCTATTGATACTTTTTTTATTATTTAATGTGGGGAGGGATAGATTGGGAAATATAAGTATAGGTGTAAATATAGGTATTGCAAAAACAAGATATCAAAGTGGAAGATATAGCTAGAAACTTAAGTTCATTTTTGCCTAGTTGAGAGCACCTACACTAACTGCTACATGGGAGCATTGTAGATGTTTCTTGAATAGAGAAATGCCATCTTTTACACACTGCTCACAAGAAGTCCCAAAGTTACATGAAGTTACCTAGAGGTGAGAGGTACAGGATCTGGAAACTTCCCCCCTCCAACTCACCTTGAACTTTCCCATAGTTTCTGGTCAAGGTCAAGTCTCTTGTGTTCACCTGAGGCATCCCAGTAATCCTCTCAACTGGCCTGTCATTACCCCAATCTCCCCATTCTCTGTTGCCCAACCCTCCATTTATCTGTTACCTCCTGATCACCACCCCAGCTACTTCCCACCTTTAATCCTATGTAGACCCCATTTTCTTGGTCCAGGCATTCAACCTCCAGTCCCCCCAGCCCACTGGCCACTCCCATCAAGATCCTCCCTAGACCCCTCTTCCAGTCACTCCAGACTACTTGGCCTCTCCTAGATCCTTCCCAAGGTCTTTCTTATACAGAAATTCATCTTGTTTCCATTAAAATGCTCAGATTCAATCTGGCCTGCTTGAATTAGTGATACAAATCCTTAGATTCCTTAAGAGTCTAGCCAAGTACTCAGATTCATTCTGGCCCACTTATAAATACAAATGTCACAAGTACAGCAGATTCTTAAAAATCTCACCCACCCAATCGGTGTTCAAATAACCTTGTCTTTGGCTGAAAGAAGACTTGAGTCAAATTCATCTGGTCAGGACCTGTATATTACTATTTTGAAGTCCCAGCACCCCCAAACCCCAACAGAGGGTGAAAAGAAAAGAAAGAAAAGGGAAAAATCACTCTCTTTTAAAATCCACTGAGTCATTGACTTTTCCTGCTCAGTGGCCAATAAAGGAATTGTTTCATCATCCCTACGCACATTATCTGAGTCCTTTAGCATTGAATCACGTTTCCAGTGGGCCAACCTGAAGCAGTCAGGGAATTTATCAACTAGCAGTAGTATAGCAAGTCATTTGGAAATGGTATTTTCTAACCTGTTTAAAAACCTTCCAGATAAGGATTTTAAACTCATTTGTTAAAAATATGTAGCACATGCTCTGGACTTATTCTCCCAATAGGCAGTCTGGGTCCCCAGAGGCCTGTTGCCACAACTTCATTCTGGGTTCTAGGGAGAGTTGTGAGGGATGGAGTTGGTGAGGTACAAACCCAAACTAAGACCTTTCCCCCTTGGATTGGGAGCACTTTTGTCCCATTTGTCTGAAGGGCCCCCAAAAGTCTGGCCTTGGGGGGCTCCTTGGAGGGCTCCTTGGATTCCCTTTCCATTTCTGTCAGTCCAGATACTCCCCATCTTCTACTTAGCGTTCTTTTGACTTTCCTCCCTTTGATCCTATTACCAGCCACTCCCATCAGGATTCTCCCTGGGTTTAATTTATCAAGACCATCTCTGGGACCTCAGACTACTTGGTGACACCTGGATTCTTCCCTCAGTCTTTTTCTGTATTTAAGTTCATCTCACTTACATGAAGGCACTCAGATTCAATCCAGCTCAGACTCTGTCTAGCTGGTATTGTATCTGGCCTGCTTGTGAATACAAGTGTTACAAATGCTTAGGCTCCTTAAGAGTCAACTCAGTATGGCAAATCTTTAATAAACTTTGCTTTTCTTTGATTTTAAGAAGGCTTGTGTCGAATTCATTTGAGCAGGACCCAGTGTGTCAGTATTTTGGGGTCCCCCAGCATCCCTGAGACCTCAACAGAGTAATAACTTTCTAATGCTAAAAGTCATAAGCCCCCATCTGGTGCTTTCTCTTTCCATTGACTATCAGTTGATATCAATTAGTCAGTCAGACTTATTAGCATTTACAAAGAGATATTTACTAAAGTGGTAGAGTAAGAAGAGATGATTCAAAACATCTCCCTAAAAGTCCACAACATGCACTCCTACCAGGGTATACACAATTGAGGAAAAGGAAATGATTATTAATAGCTAATGATTTGGGGAGATTGAGGTCCCCCTTTCTTTTCTATTTTCAGTATCTGAAAGTCAAGCTAAACTTCTTTATCTGACCCAATTCAACCCTACAAGGAATCAGTGAGGCTGGTGACTTTGCTTAAAGTCACTTAAGTCACTTCCTCACTTAAATCTAATTCAATTGCAAGTTATGGCATTATCTTCCTGACGTCCTGATCCTCTCAGAGAATGAGGACAAGCTTCTATCTCAGGAGAATTCCATTCACTCAGGTTTGGGTGAAGACAGATCCTTTTGCCTTTTGCCCAAGGCTAGAGAGGGTCTGAGTATAGAGATAGTTTCCCTGTCCAGGGATGACGAGATGTCACTCTCAGCCCCTTATTTAATAACAGCTCCCCTCCTATTGTGTAAAGTAATCAGAGCTGATTGCCATTCCTCCTTCAAAAGAATACATAAGCTCTGAGACCATTCCCATAATTGTTTTTGGTCTAACAGAGACAGCCAAATGGCCATCATTTTATTAATATTGTGCTGGTCTTATTAATAAAATGATCAAATTATCCAAAAACTATGTGTCTTGAACCTTTTTAATTGCCACAATCAAAGACGGAACTCAGTTCCTACTTGCTAGACCTCTTTTTCTCCCCTTCATAGCATAATCATGAAATTCTCCTTATGCACAGAGTAACTTCCTGCCCCCTACCCTACCACATTCAGACACTATCATCAGTCTCAGCTGTTTCTGAGATACTCTTAGAACACTGATGAAAAAGCCCAAAGCCTCTGACCCTCTGACATTCATTAGGGAGTCTTCTGATTAAAGGTAGGAGAGGAGTCTCTCAGGGCCTGACTGGACCTGCTCTGTTCTTGGTCACCACTGAAATATCCTGACCTTTCATTATAAAACCCATAAGACATAACTGAGTCTCGTTAGTAACACACTTCCTATGCAGTAGCTTTCGTTTCTTTCAGGTTGAACCAAGACGTCTTATCTTGTTAAAAAAATACATTAAGTGATTCAATGGAGAAGTCTGAACTCTCTAATTATACAGGTAGGACTATATGGGACATCCCTTTTAACAAGACAAAAGTGCCATACCTTTATTTAGTTTGCCACAATAATTGATTTACATTGGGGAAGACTAAAATTTGGAAGCCAGATTTAAAAAAAAAAAACCTTTGCCACAATTAATGCATGGGATAGAAAAATGAAACTGATGGCTACCTTTGGAGCATGTAGAGCTTGGTGTATTTGTAAGATGTCTTTTTCATTTGCAGCTATTTAAACCAAATATTAAAATAAAGTGAACAGAGAATCAGATCTTCAAATCATTATATTATAAAATGATAAGCCAAGATTTTTGACAATACTGGTGCATTGCTTCCACTAAAATACAAAGAATGATAAATTATTTTTAAAATATTATCTCATCTTTATCTCATACTTTTGTATTTCTATCTGTGTATAGTCTGTAATATATAGACTATTAGTATAGTAGCAGTAGGAAGTATAGTATACTATTAGTATAGTTTATAATACATAGTTTTTAGTAGTTTATAATACATAAACTATTAGCATAATAGATTTATGGATATTCTGGGAGGACAAAGTTTGGAGACCAGCCATTCTAGGGAGCAGAAGATACCCACTGGAAATTATAATAACCAACCTGAGCCATCAAAACTGAACTTTAGGTCTATGAGTCTGGGAATTTTGCTAGTAAATTGTCCAAAAGCTCAGGAAGTTAAAGGTCTAGTCATCCAATTAACATATTTATTTATTTAGGGAATTTACTTAGTTCAGGAAAAGTGGGAGAAATCATGTAACCTGCAGATGATCTGGATTCAAAACATGACAGTATGAACTTCAACATGATAACAAAAATAATTTTTCTTAGGAGGATAAGCTTACATTTCTAGCCCTATGAAAAACCTTTCAAAATGGTAGCATACTATACCTCAAAGAATTCAAAGGGAAAGGACCAATATGTACAAAAATATTTATAGGAGTTATTTTTGTTTGGCAAGAAACTGGATACTATGGAGATATGTTCATCAACTGGGGAATGGCTGACCCAAGTATGGTATATAAATGTAATGATATATCTTACCATGAAAAGTGATGAAAGGGACAATTTCAGAAACCTGGAAAGATTTGTATGAACTGAGGCAGAATGAAGTGAGAACATTATATTGTAGAGGAGGACATTAAATTACATAGATCACCAACAGCATTATAAAGACAAACAATTTTGAAAGACTTGAGAACTGTGCTCGATGTAATGACTAACTATGATTTTAAAGGACAATGAAGTATATTAGCAATTTCCTGACAGAGGGATGATGGACTTAACCCCCAAACAAGGCATGCATTTTCAGAAACAGTGGGGAAATTTGTTTTATTTTACTATTCATATTTGTCACAAGTTTTGTTTTTCTTTTTTTTTTTTATTTGGGGAGAGAGGGGGAAAAGTGGGAGAAAATAAGGGAATTAATGATATGGTTGCCAGAAAGAAAGAAAATAAAGTCTTTGAAATATTTTTTGAACAGAAGAGAGCAGAAGGAAGGTCAGAAGGAAACACAAACAGTACATCTTTGAAAGTTATGTGTTGCTGTTGATTAGGGAAATGAAAATTAAAAGCACTCTGAGATGCCACCTCACACCTATCAGATTGGCTGATATGACAAAAAAAGAAAATGATAACTGTTGGAGAAGATGTGGGAAAACTGGAATACTAATGCATTGCTGGTAGAGTCTTGAATTGATCCAACCATTCTGGAGAGCAATTTGGAACTATGCCTAAAGGGCAATCAAACTATGCCTACCCTTTGATCCAGCGGTATCACTACTAGGTCTGTATTCCAAAAAAGGGGAAAGGACCCACATGTACAAAAATATTTATAGCAGCTCACTTTGTGGTGGCAAAGAATTGGATATTGAGTGGATTCCCATCAACTGGCGAATGGCTGAATAAGTTGTGATACACGAATGTAATGGAATATTATTGTTCTATAAGAAATGATGAGCAGGTGGATTTTAGAAAAACCCAGAAAGATTTATGAGAACTAATCCTGAATGAAGTGAGCAGAACCAGGAGAACACTGTACACAGTAATAGCAACATTGTTTGATGACCATCTTAGATTGATTTAGCTCTTCTCAGCAATACAATCATCTAAGATGACTCCAAAAGACTCGTGATGAAAAACACCATCCACATCAAGAAAAAGAAATGAATGCAGTTTGATTGCAGGTTGAAGCATACTATTTTCTCTCTTTTTTCTTTCTTGTGGTTTTTCCCTTTTGTTCTGATTTTTCTATATCAGATTGCTTTCTGTCTTGGGGAGGGGAGAGGGGAAGGAGGAAAAAAAAAATCTGGAACTCAGAATCTTATAAAAGTGAATGTTAAAAACATCTTTACATGTAACTGGAAAAAAGAAAATACCATTACCAGTCTGGCAGAAAAGGTATGTTATAGCTAAGAACATCTTGAAGATTCTAAGCTGTGAGCTATCCTTTTTCCTTTCTTTTTTCTTTCTGATTTTTGGAGGGTGAAAGGAAGGCAACTGGACTTAAATGACTTGCCCAAGGTCACACAACTAGTAAGTGTCAAGTGTCTGAGGCTGGATCCTCCTGACTCCAGGGCTGGAGCTGTATTCACTGTGCCACCCAGCTCCCCTGAGCTATCCTTTTTCCATATATGCTTTCTAAGTCTGAGCCTATTTTTCCCCTGTTCTCTGCGTGTACTTTGGAGAGAGTACATCACAGATTCCTGGGGGGTAATGTTTTTATCAATTGTTTTTACTATACCTTTTAGGAAGTATTCCTCTCTAAAAGCTAATTAATTGTGGCTAATTAATATCAATGGAGAAAATGAGAAGCACATTGGTGGGGGCTCATGAGCTATAGTACTAGAAAGTACCCAAACTACTCAGGGTAGTATCTGAGTTGTATGTGTGTGTGTGTGTGTGTGTGTGTGTGTGTGTAAATGTATACCCTAAATTCTAAAGGGACTCTTTGGGAACCTGGCCTACCAGTACCAGCGCGGGAGTTGGAAGAATATATCCAGAACAAGTGCTACACATACAACAAAACCCAGCAAAGACAGAAATGCATCTACTTAGTGACCAGGCTACTCTACAAAGAATGCTGTAAAGATCCCTCCAAACCTCTCTTAGCAGTAACGCTTGCTATAGAGAAAGGAGCACCCAAGTCTTCATCCCATTTCACATCCACACCAGTCATACGTCTGCCATCTTACATGGTCTAATGTTCTGATGATAACCTCCAAAGGCCCCCTTCCATTTAAAAAACACCCTTTCATACTTCTCATTCTCCTACTGCTCAGTTCTCACAATAGAATCCTCTACTGGCCCTTGTGTATAATTTGTCTATCTTGCCAAGCTTCAATATCTCCTTGAAGTAATTATTATATGCTTTCCATCAAATGAGATAATAACTTTAAAGCACTTAGCACAATGCCTGGAAGATAGGTGCTATATAAATGTTAGCTATTATTATTTTACCTGTTTGAAGCAAATACTTATTCAGGTGGCAGAATACAGTAAGCAGGACCCCTCCCAGATATCCTTCTGTCTTCTGGACTTGATCTCTATTTTCTAGCCCTAAATCCTGGCTGTCTGGCTTGTTACTGCTGTTGGTCTCTACCTGGAACAAGCACTCATTTATCTGTTAGAGGATCCAACTCAGATTCCTCTCTGCTCTTTTTTGGCCATTTTTTTTTTTAGCCCCAGTTCTTCTAGTTCAGGCCATATAGCAGGTTTGACTAATCCCACTGGCAAATGTCTACCTTTAGCCTCTGCTTTGAACAGGTAGCAGGGCGCAGTAAGTAGGTGCCATTCCAGATCCTCTTCTACTTTCCATCTTATCCATTCTGTTTTTCATCCCTAATTCTTGTAGTTGAGATGGTGCTTGCATATCCTCAACCACAAAGGAGCCCAGAGATTCAGAAGAAGACTCTTCCTACAAACAGCTTCTTTTGCTAAATGGCTTTTTGACATGTCCTGTCTTTTTTCATTTTCTTCCTCCCTTCTTGCTCCAAACAATGGCATGGCCATAGGATCCCTACTCCAGTAGCTCACAGAGGACCTGGCTTCATATTATGGAAGCACCAGGACAGTCAGAACCATAACGTAGTTGCAAAAAGAACTTTAAATGAAAGTGTTTCTTTATTTCTAGCAGCAAGGAGAAGTCCTGATAAGGACACTGTGAAATGTATAAAGGAACCTTCTGGAATCACATAGTGAGTGGATGTAGTACCAGACCTGGAGTCAGGAAGACTCATTCTCATGAGTTCAGATATGGCTTCAGATACTTATTAGCTGTGTGACCCTGGGCAAGTCACTCAACCCTCATTTGCCTCAGTTTCCTCATCTGAAAAATGAGCTGGAGAAAGAAATGGCAAAACCACTCCAGTTATTCTTGCCAAGAAAACTGCAAGTAGAGTCACAAAAAGTCTGACATGATGGAGACTACTAAATGACAACAACAATGGTTTCACTGCCTTGGTCTCCACAGAGTCTTCTAGAAACCTAATCAGGGTAGTCTCTTTCACTGGGACCACTCCTAGTTATGGAACCTACAGAGTCATACATGTCTCTAGGTAGTTACAAAAAAAGACATCACCTGGCTAGCTTCCCTGAGCATTCATTACATATTTTTCTGGTGTCAGGTAGCAGTCATTTTTGTAACTAGAACTTAAGACCTTTCGTTTCTTTGCACAGACAGATTTGCTTCATCAGTGGAGAATGTGTCCTTTTATGTGTAATTTTATATCCTTTTTATGGTTTAGATGTTTCACTGTTGGTGTGGTAATATTTCATTGATGTGACTACAAGGATTAGCTCAGCTCCTGACACACGGTAAGCACTATGAAGCTTTTATAGCTATAACGTTTATTTGATTGTCCTGAGGTGTTTCCTAGAGGAATCCCAGTAAGTGATGAGGGACATCTGAGTGTTTGAGCCTCCAGACAATAGCTGTCTCAGTACAGTTACCTGGGACCTCCATTGTCCAAGCTCACATCCATCTCTAGGCTCATCGGTGTTAAAGGTCTGCAGATTGATGTTCATTGTACTTTAAATTGAGCTGTTGATTTGGGTGGGAGCCTGCCAGGAGTCTGGTAAGCTAGAGCTAGCAAGTTCCTTGACCATATGGAGACTCTTGGCCTTAGCAACAGTCTGGGCAGAGGGTGGTTTGAGTTGTGGATTCCAGACGGCATTCAGAAAAATAAAGAATGGTCATTATTCTTAAAATTTCACAGAGTTAAAGTACAGTAATTCAACTGAATATTCTGCATTTGAATGATTTGTAGCATTTTAGCTGGAGCCTGGGGCAAGGGAAAGAAGGCTGGAGGCACTCCTGGCTTCCAGTCCCAACTGTCTGTGGAACCTTGAGCAAGTCATTTGCCCTCTCTAATCCCTAGAGATGAGTTTAAGTGCACCTCCTCATCTTTACTCTCATGTGTAAAATATAGAGCATTTCCAGACAGAAAACCATGTTCTGCCTTTCTAACCAACCCCATCTTCTGGGCCTTCATGGACCTGAAAGGCACAGCCAAGCAAGCACATTCCCACTAAGAGCATATTTACCAGAGGACAAGGAAGTGCTGCCTCATAGGCTTGCTCTTCTCTGACACAGGATGTCCCTGTGTGAGGGAAGCCCTTCTGGACTCCTCTCCCTCCCAGCCACAAATGCCAGCTCTCTCTCTTTGAAGCATCCTTTCTATGGATGGCAGGGCAGCTAGGTGGTGCAGTGGATAGAGTACCAGAGGAGTCAGGAGGACCTGAGTTCAAATGTTACCTCAGATACTTGACACTCACTAGCTGCATGACCTTGGGCAAGTCACTTAACCCCAATTGCCTCATCCTGGGTCATCTCCAGTCATCCTGATGAATATCTGGTCACTGGATTCAGATGGCTCTGGAGGAGAAGTGAGGCTGGTGACCTGTACATCCCTCCCTCACTCAAAAAACAAAGTCAAGTGCAAGTCATGTCATCATTTCTCTGATGGCATGGTCTTCTTTGGCAATGAAGAACGAACATACACACAAACTGGAATACCGTATTTTGCAAATACTGTTGATAAATTCTTCTTTTACATATGTTGTGGAATATAGTGTTATTCATGTACTTTTGCTATTGAGAGAAATGATAAGCAATATCTTGGAGAAATTCAAAGCTCTCCCCTTATTCCAAATTTCTGGTTTTAAAAAATTCAGTCTCTTGAAGGACATTACTAATTATGAGACTGAATTAATTCTCCTGGATCTGGGGCTCCATTCCTGCAAATTGGAGCACAATTCTAACATCATACGACTCTGAGAATCTAACTTAATCTCCTAAAATTGTAATCTCTAAAGTTATTGACAGCTTTTTACTAAATCTGATGGCCTTGCCTTAGCCCTCATTCTCCTTTGTACAACAAGATCTGTGATCCCTGAAGAGCACCCTGGGCTGCTCACAGAAGTCCCCCTGAGTCCCAAAGTCACAAATAAAAAGATAACACAGATTACATCTGAGACTTTCAACACTCCAGCCATGTGCATTGCCATCTAGGCTATATTGATTTTTCTTGTATGTCTCTGGTGGTACCACTGGTATTATGATGGATTGGACTCTGGATTGTGACCCACACTATGCCCATCTATGAAGGTTATGCCCTTCCCTATGCCATCCTCTGTCTGAATCTGATAGACTACTCACCTCATCAAGATCCTAACCAAGAAGGGTACAGCTTCACTACCAAAGCTGAGAAGAAAATGGTTCATGACATCAAGGAGAAGTTGTATTATATAGCCCCAAACTTTGAGTGGGAGATGGTCACTGCTGCAGCTAGCTGTTCTCCAGAAAAGAGCTGAGTTTCTGATGGTCAGATCATCACCATTGGCAACAAGAGGTTCCAGTGCCCAGAAACTCTTTTCCAACCATCTTTCTTAGGTATGGAATCCTGTGGAATCCATGAAATTGTCTTCCTCTCAGTCATGAAGTGTGATGTTGATATCCATAAAGGTTGGTATGCCATTATGGTATTATCTAGTGGTACCACCATCTACCTAGGCATTGCTGATGGAATGTAGAATGAGATTACAGCCCTTGCCCCTGGCACAATGAAAATCAAGATCATATCTCACTTGAGTGCAAATACTCTGGATTGGAGGCTCTACCCTGACCTCTCTCTGCACCTTCCAGCAGATTTGGATCAGCAAACAACAGAATAATGAATCTGGGCCCTCCATTGTCCACAGAAAATGTTTCTAAATGGACTGTGGGGTTTTTTTGTTATTTTTGTTTTGTTTTGTTTTGTTTGTCAAAGGGTGTGATATAATTGCTCTCCCCTCCACCCCCTCCGCCCAAAAAAAGAGATGAGATTTAGCTTGGCTTTATTTGTTTCTTCTTGGACTTTTTTTGGCATTTGACTCAAAATTTTAAAACTGTAATAGTGAAGTTGATAAGCAATCTAAATATGCTGGAGGCAAACATCCCAAAGTTCTACACTGCATCTTCAGGACTCTGGTTCAACATTATTACAGAAAGTTACTTACCTCTCAGAAAGTTGTCCTGCTCCACACAAAGGAGCACAACCTGGAAATCCAGACTAGGGAGAGGGAGAAGGTGAAAGGAGGAGTATTGCTTTACATGTAAATTATGTAATCCTTAAAAAAAAAGAAAGCACAAATCTTTTTCTCTTCTGCCTTAATACTTGTTCCTTTTTATTTTACATGTCAGAGTCATAATGAATGCCCCACCTAAACTCCCTCCCTATCCTCAACAAAGATATGAATGAAGACTTTAGTACTGGGATTTGGGGGAAGAGTTTTACCTATACACTCATTTAATAACATGTAAGCCCAAGCAATGTAGGATTTTTTGTTGTTTTCTTTCTGGAGTTCAGTTTTCCAGGCTCATTGAAAAAATCTGAAGGATTGATCTCCTTTGAACTCTGATAATTCACAGCTGTACTGAGTCATGTAAGTTTCATGCCTACTGGCTCTCAGTCAATCAGGGGTTGAGACTTTGTTATATATTCTGGGAAGCTGGCATTTTGCTTTGGGGTTTCATTATGAGAAGGACCTTTTGATTCCCTGAATAGGACTCTTGAGCAGCTGTTTGTTAAGAGCTCTCCCCATCCCCCACTCAGAGGTTTGTGCTCTCCCAGTCCAGCGATATGTGTAGGTGGTTGTATTATTTTGTTCAGACAGTAGGAGCCTTGTCTGTTGATCTTTGTGCTAATTTCTCTGTTTTCTTTTCTCCACGTTCAAGGTGCTGACCTTTCTCCTGAGCTAGCAAATGTAATTAAAGACTGCTGATCCCTTTAAAAGTAGTCTTTCTTTTAGCAAGGCAGATCAAAGAACCTGTGCTAGCAACCCAACCCTGTGGTTGCTAATACATAATAGTTCAAATAAAAGTGTAATGGGAGGACTGTGCAAGGTCACCAACCTCATCTCCTCCTGAGCCATCTGGGTCCAGTGACACACATTGAAAAAAAGAAGAAAAAGAAAAGCCTTGACTTATATGAGCTGATGAAAAGAAGCAGGAGAACATTGCGCCCAATAAAACAGGGATATCATAATGAGAATGAATGGCAAAAAAACCAGCAACTCTGATCAATATAATGATCCATGACAATTCCGCAGGACTTATGATGAAAAACGCTCTCTATCTCCAGAGAGAATTGATGGATTGTGATATAGATTAAAGGATATTTTTTCTCTTTATTTTTTTTTCTCACAACATGGCTAATGTGGAAATATGTTTTGTATTACTTTATGATGGGTATTGTATTTCTTCCCTTCTTGATATATAGGGAAGAGGGTAGAGGGTGGGAGAAAATCTGCAACTTAAAATACAAGTTTAAAAAATTTATATCATGCAAAAAAAGAAGATTCAATTGCCACTTTCCCCAGGTGGCCTTTTCTGGCACTTCCCCAGTTGTTAGTGCCATCCCCTTCTAAGGTTCCCTCCCATCTACTTACTGGGTTTCATCTTGTATGCTCTGATTTATATATGTTATCACTCTCTCCTGAGAATTTAAATTCCTTGAGGACAGGAACCCTTTTCAATTTTTCTTTGTACCTCTAGCATTTAACTCAGTGCCTGCCACATACTAAGGACTTAATAAACGCTTGTTGATTGGCTGACTGATCTGACTCCAGCCTACTGTTCTATCCTTATTTCTATCTGTATTCCCATCCCTTAATGCATTTTTTATGCAAGTCAAACTGTTAGATGCTATTTTCTTTTGTCCTATGCTATGCTTGGCTTGTACAAAAGCCATCTTCCATACTGGCAATGCAATCTCACTTTCTCATCTTCTTTTCCTTCAAGGCACAGTTCAGGTATGACTAGAGGTTCCTGAATACCTCTACCACCCTCACTCCCTCTAATAACTGAACATATTCTTTATCTCCTCAAGTATTCCTAGAGTATGTCTTTGGATCTTTCCTCTTCCCCTTGCAACCTAACCTCCCCACCCCGCTGCCATCATTACCCCCACAACACACTCTCTGCCTTGGATTATGTATACATGATCATCATCAGTCCACTCTTCCCTTTCACCAGTATAACTCAGGTAAAAGGAATTTTTTTCTTTGTATCCCCATTACCTAGCAGTATCATACCTATAATGGGTATTTGCAGGGAGGGGGTCCATTGATTGTTTGGAACCAGATTGTAAAGGACCCTCAATGTCAGGATAAATTTACATTTTATTGTAAAGGTAATAGGGGATCACTGACATATTTCAGTAGAGGAGTGACATGATCATATTTTTGCATTAGGAAGATTGTTTTGGCAATTGTATAAAGAGTGGATTGGAAAAAAGATGAGATCAACCAATTTTTAAGCTATTATTATCATTTAGATGAGGAGATAAAGAGTCTAAAATGTGACTTTGGGAATGGAGAGAAGAGGAAGGATGCAAGAAATATTATGCAAGTGTAGTCTTGGCCTTTCAGCAATCCTTTACTACCTATTTCCTAGACTGGGAAGGGTTAAATAAAATGACAGTGAAACAATCTGCAAATGTGAGATTAATATATTGATATAATTATCATTAAGGACAGTGGTGAGAAACTGCTAAGGGACAGTCTAGTGAGGAGGCACATGGGAGAGAAGGGTACTGTTACAGGCATTCATGGCTCAGCCTGGGGAAGTATCAGGAGGCCATCATTGATGAAAGCTTGGTAAAGGATATGAAGGTGTTCCACAGGCAGCTTCAGATTCAGAGGTGGGGGTGGGAGGCCAGTATCCTCTGGCTCTCCTGGGGCTGGAGTGGGCAGAGGGAGTGAGAGGTTCAGCACCCCATAGAACTGCTGTATCTGGGCCAAGGACAGAGGCCCCTCTGGGAGTGGGGTCCCAGGAAGGGGACCCTGGAGCTGGGCCTGGAACCAGGCATTACAGTAGTCATATTGGCAGCACTGGGCCCTGAACCAGTAATAAAGAATGAAGCCATTTTGGACCTCCTCACAGTGGAAAGAGTTTTGTTCTCCACAGCCTCTGACTATATATTTCAGCTTGGAACCTGGGGAAAGGAGAGAGAAATTTAACCCTGGGATGAGCTCTCCTTCACTTCCTGCAACCTCAAACCTTGATAAACAGAACCAGTTTTCTGTGGGATATTGCTTGGAGGTGCAATGGAAATATCCCTGGACAGAGAATCAGGAGATGAGGGTTCTAGACCCGGACCTATAGGACCATAAGTCACTTTTCCTCCTTAGTTCTCCTACAATGAGTAGGTTGAATTAGATAATCTGTAATGTTCTTTTCAGCTCTGACATTCTTTGGTTTTAGGTCTTCCTACTCTGACTCCGGATCACTTATCCCCCACTCCAATCTGATCCCAGCCTAGGCTTCTCCCCAATGAAGATTACATATTTTGGGAATGGAAAGGATGTAGCCCTATCCTGTTTCCCTTAGTTCAATCCCTCTTTTTTCTGTAGCTCAAACTCTAGGGGCAACCCCATTTCTATGCTAGAAAGAATACCTGACTTCATTCTCTCCTCTCCTAGTCCTGATCCATAGTCCTTCTCAATTCAATAAACATTGCCTACTAAGTGCAGGATACCTCCTCCCCCCACGCTTAGCCCTGTTCTTCATTCCTCCCTCCCTCCCTTCTTCCCTTTCCCTCTGAAAGGTCCTACCATTATAAATGTTAATCACCATGCACTGGCCTTTGTTGTCCGGGATGCACTTGTCTGATCCAGTTAAGCAGCCCAGAAATGGGTCTTCCAGGAGACAAAAATGACAAAACCGAGCATGGGAGGACCCGTGGGGAGCTAAGGAAAATAGAAGGCAAAAAGGAAACACAAGAAGGCAAGTCTATACCCCAGTCCCCTGCCCTTCTCCCCAAATATCCAGTAAAAACATGATCTTCCAGCTTCTGCTAACTTACCTATAGCAGTGCCCACCAAGACCAAAAAACTGACGAATATTCTACCCCTCATCTTGGGGGTTGGGACAGGAAGGAGTTTGAATCCTAAAACTTTGATTTGAAAGTGACTTTGGAATTCATCCAATCCAATCTGCACCTAAAAAGGCTCTGGTCTAGCTTGTGGTTGGAGACTAGTGGAATCTTCAGGGCCACTACCAACTAGCTGTTATGTCCCCCACCCCACTGTGGGGGTGAGATCCAGGAAACATACCAGGAGGGACAGAGTGTGCTCACCCACCAGAACCCGGGGACAGAACAAGGACACTCAGCTCCTGGGGATGGACGTGGGGGCAGTGGTGATGGTAGTTTAAAAACCAAGGAGTTGGGGTAGAATGTTCAATAGAAGAGATGAGTGGGAGGCAGAGTTCCTGGGTGTCATTTTCATAGGTCTGTATGGGGGTAGGAGTGTGATCCTGCAATTAGGCTCACTTTTTCCAGCTGGGTTCCTGAAGTCAATCAAGTTCTTTAAGTCCCTCCTGCAGCCTAAAGGAGACTGAGGAATAAGGCTGTGAGTCATCGTCCTGTCCTGGTCTCTGCCTCAGAGCCCACGAGACTGGCACTCCGGGAACTGTGGGTCTGCTCTCTCCACTCCTCATTTTCTGATGTCCTAGGAAGCCACAGAAGAAACTCCTGCCCTGGACCGCAGAGATCTATCCAACCCAGATAGGTTGGGCCAGTTCTGGCCACGACCTAGTTACACCTTCCCCAGCAGTCGGCGCTGTGACACCACAATGAAGACTATGCCTGGCATTCTCATGAACCCCTGTAAGTGACTGAGGGTGGCAGCGTAATGCTCCAAGTGACCTGCTTCTTTCCCTTCATCATATCGTGGTGTTCTGGGACCTTATCTCTTTATGTCTTTCTCCATCTCTTTGACTCTACCTCTTTCAGCTCTTCCTACCATGTCTTAAGTGTGTCTTGGTGCCAGCTTCTCGAACAAAGGACAAATAACAATGAAAGGTGTAACAAACAAACAAAAGCCCTAAAACTAGGTCCCTCCCTTCAAAGTCGTTATAATCCAGTATAATTTGTCCCTCCCTTGAAAATGAATTGGTTCAGTGAATGAAAAGTGTGCTGGATTTGGTATCAATCCATGCTGTGCCACTATCTCCCTTGACCCCCAAGGGTCAACACCTTCTCATCTCTGAGTCTCAGTTTCCTTCTTTGTAAAATAACAGAGTTGGATTGGATGATCCCTAATGTCCTTTCTGAGGTATGGATATGAGGTATTCCTTTGTCTCAGTCACCCTGTAGCTCAGTCTCAATCTCTGATCCAAAGGCAGGTTTTTGCTCAAGTTTTCCCCAGAGGATTCTTGATTATGTCCACCATCAAGGATCCAAGCATTAACGTTCTCCTCCCTCTTCTAAAATGTATAACCCCTCTCTCTACCCCCTCCCACCTCTCACCCCCCAATATACATGCCTAGACTTGAGCTTGGAGAGGTTCAAGTCCTAGAGCTCAGTTCTGTGATAGAAATCTCATTTTATTAGATAACAAGACTTTGGAATCAGTGACCCATTAAAGTCAGGGATTTATAAAGCAGTACTGACTGGGTGGGAGACAGACAGGAGAGAAAATGACAGAAGAAAGGCAGGGTGGAAAGAGAAAAGATTACAAAAGAAAGTGTCTGGCACATTGTAGGAACGCAGTAAATGTTGAATAGGATATAGAAAAATGAACCAGAATTAGGAGATGGAGGATTAAAATGAGTGCAAACAAGGTGCTATCTCTCAGACCACCACCCCCACAACCCCCAACATGCCTCTCCCCAAACTGACTGCTACCAGCAGGCCTAGAGGGAAGGGGAGTGTTGTAGTGATAGCCTTGCTATAGTCTAGAAGGAAGATAGACTGGAACCAGGGAGTCCAGTGGGCTCTGCATTGGAGGCCTTTAGAGGAGAGGAGGTCCTGGAAGAGAAGCCCCTGATATTACAAGGCAGGTTGGCACTTGGAGGGGATGGGTACTGGTGTAGGGTGGGGTAGGGACTGGAGATGGGCAGGAGTATGGTCTTCTTTTGGGAAGGTGTGGTTTAGGGGCTGTTAATCCTGTCCCACTGGTAATTTGTCAAGGCCTCATCCAGTCTCTCCTTCCTCTGGCTGGAAAGGTAAGGCAGGGTTGGGGCTTCTAACTATAGGGAGCATCCCTTGGTCTCTCCATCTTCTGGCTGGCTGGAGACATTGTGGGGGTTAGGGAGTTAGGGGTTGTGATAGTCACCATAGTGACAGTATTGGATGATATAATCCACAATGGGGACCCCACCCCTGGCACTATGAGGGGTCATGGGGGCAAGAAGCTGAGGGTGGAGACAGAGGAGGGGCCTGGGGAAGGATAGGCAAAATTAGAAGAGGATCAAGAATTGTGGACCAGGCTAAGACTCATGGGGTCCAAAGACCAGGGTTCCAGAAGGCTATATTTGAAGGGATCTCACTCCTTAACTGGCATTCAAGTCCACAGCAGAGTATATCAAGTAGCCCTGCCACCAGTGGGTGCGAAACAACTTTGCATCCCAAACACAAACCCAGCACTGAATCCAACACTTCACACATGGAATAGTGCAAGGCACAGCCTGGCCCAGGCAGAGATACCCTCAATCCTAGGACCTGTGTATCTGTTGGTCCTTCCTTTCCACCTGCCTTCTCCAAACCAGTCCAATCTAACAAGTCTTAATTTAGCATCAGTCACATCCTAGGCATTGTACTAAGTGTCTCCAGCTCTAGTCCTGGGTTTTCCTCCATCTGGAATTGGAGATCACCCCGAGCTAGAGTATAACCTCTTTGTTCCTGTTTACCTAGCTATGAAATAGTTATGTCCCTTTCAACTTTAAATCCTATGGTCTCATAATCTTGAATAGTACGCCATACCTACCTCCCCAAAACTAGCCTCCTCTTCCCATCCCATCCCCTATTCTCTCAATGTAACACATCCCTTTGCATCCAATATTTCATCCCCTTCCTCTCATCCCTATATCCTTTCTCTTTCATTCTAGAAACCCTCAGGCCAGCATGGTGGAGCTGGGAGCCCAAGCAAATGGTCAGCACTGCAGGGCAAGTTCTTTCAAGAGTCTTCTTCAGGAATCAACTATATACAGTAGGAAATGAGGATGGAGAGCAGAGAGCTTGCAGAGGAGGGTGAACCAGTGCCAAGGGTGGGGGCAGGGAGTGGAAGCAGGGACAGGGGCAGTTCAGTAGATTAAACATACCTGCTCTTTACCAGGTGGAAGGGGAGTATTTCATTCACAGACGAAAGGAGACAATCTAAGATCCAGGTGTTTGACACTCCCCCCCAATCTCAACCCTTCCCTCATGTACACATAGAGGGCCCAATTCTAGTAGTAATTTTATCTTTCCCCAAACCCTCTCCACACAAGCACTGTACAGACAAAAGTGGCTCAGAGAAACAAAAGGGCACAAAGTTTGGGAACCAGAAAAATAGGATATTTGGGTTTATAAAGGGGCAAAAATCACAGACCGAGTGAACAGCCTTAATTCAAGAAGAAATTAATTTTTGAGGCTAAGTGGAGATCTGCAACTCTTTAAAGGGTAAGGCAGGGGGCAGTGGGGATTACAGGATTAAGAATGTGGAAAATATGGAGTTGCTGAGGTGAGCTTAAATGGGGATCCAAGTCCCTATCTCTTTGTTTACTTTCAAGAAGGAGCTGTCCCTAGATTCTCCTTATCAGAATGTAGAATGATTAACTGTCCAGTTGGGGACTGGAATAGTCAGATTCAAAAAATATCAGTTAGTCTTGTTGCACCCCAACATTCCCACTATTCTAAACCTTACAGTAGAACCTTGGTTTATGATTAACCTGGTTTATACATGCTTCGTAGGACAAGGAAAAATTTTTCACAAAATTTGTCTTGCAAGATGAACAAAAACTCGTAGTTCAAATGTCAAAATTTTGTTGAAAAACATCACCTAAATAAGGCTGTAGCAATGAGAGCCACTAATATTTTTAATGATAATGCAATGTCACATTTCCATGACATTCTGAAAAACCATCAAAAACAAATGTTGTTAGATAGATTCCTAGTCAGAACATAAAAAGTGAATTAAAATATGAAAGTGATTCAAGAAAAAGAAAAATAAGTGAAGGCAGTAATGTTAGTCTTACTTTTAGTGAAAGTAGCACAAGAGAGAACACTCCAAACATTGAAATCCTCGCTATTCTTATAGAAGATTCTCCTTCCAACCAATAACCCTTCCTCCTCCTCCTCCCTCATCTCTCACACCAGCCATGATTCTTCTCAAAGGTAAAGGGGTTAATTTATTTTATTTTCAGTTTATATTGTGTATTAATCATTGCTATTGTATTTCAGGCACATTAGGGACAAAAAAACTTACTTAAAATTATAAATAATTATTTTTATATGAATATTCAATATTTTGAGGGATGTGCTACCGATCATCCGACTTTACATTATTTCCTAGGGGAAAATTTGCTTTGTAATATGAATAAATTGCATGACAAACAGAATCTAGGAATGAATTAAATTTGTTAGCTGAGGTTCTACTGTATTTGCTTCACAAAATTTCTCAATGTCCTTGATATTCGCTAAAGCAGATTTGCTCCAGAGAAGGTTAATTCATTTTGTCAGTTCCAGCTCCTCTTTGGTACTAAGGCATTTAGCCCCTCACTAATCTAAGCATTAACAACTTCTGGTTGCTGTCTTATCCTAGGCACCAGGATTGGAGATGGCTAAGCTACACAGACACAGAAAAAACTAAGATGAAGGAAATAGATCCAAGTTTGGAGAGCTTCCATTATGAGCACAGTCCCCACATCCAAAGAATTTAAATTTTCCTCGAGACCAGATACACAGAAAGCAGCTAGAAAATACATTTAAGTATATAACATTATCCAACTAAGGGAGGGTTAAGAGGAAACCAAGAAAAGGAGATTCTACTGGTAATTAGGAAAGACTTCCTGAGAGAAAATAGAGCAAAGAGAAGGGAGCTGGTGTCCCACAGCTGGAAGAAAAATGCTCAACTAGGGGTAGGAGTCAATGCCGGGGCCTCTTGGGCTAGTCCAAGAAATATAAATTTGATCAGATAACAGGAAGCAATGACAAATCTGGAGGTGGTATGGAGGAGAAAGAGACCAGAGGGAAAGAGACAAGGTGGGAGGAAAAGTACAATAATCTAGGCCAAAGGTGAAGAGGGTAATGGGCACAGAGGAAGAAAAGGATGGCCCTGACAGTGATGAGCTGGATGTTGCCAAAGGAGTAAGAGGGAGCCATTCTCAAGACTACAAGCTTGAGAGGACAAAAGAGATAATGGTAGTTAGAGAAGGAAAGATCCATTCAGAGTCATCCCTAAGGCCCAATCTCTTTGGGAACCTAGGCTTCCTGACCTTAAAACCCTAACTTTCACCATCACAAAATCAGTCAGCCAGATAGAAAAAATACTTTTTATTATTATGAATAAACTGTGATCATTTAAAGGAGTGGGAAGGAGAATGCAGAGAGATGGGGGCGGGGCAGGAGTCGTGCTGGGGAAGGGGGATGAGGAGAAAAGGAGGATGGACAATCCCTCTATTCCCCCAAAACAACAAACAACATGTGAACATGAAGTATCACAGAGGAAAGGATTCCCCACTCACTACACCCCTCCCCCAAAAAGGCCACACCCACTTCAGGCTCTTCTAGAGCTTCCAGGGGATCTGGAACTCGTGAGGAGGAAGCGGGGTACAGTGGGTGGCCTCAAAGTTGTGTAAGTGTTTCCGAGCCTGAAAGAGAGCCAGATACAAAGAAAAAGCATTAAGACATAGGCCAAAGAGCAGAAATGTTTGAAAGATTATCTCCCTCTCCCCAAGGGTCTTCTCTTATCTAGACTCAAAGGCAGGAAAATCAAACAAAACTCACCAAAAACAAGGCTAGCTGCCGCTGCCCATCTGCACTAATATCATCACCTGAAGAAAAAGGAATTGATCAATAGTACATCCCCTCCCCCAATTCCACCCCCAAAGCCCAGGTATTTTAGGCCCAGAGTTTCTCCCTTCCTTATCTCTTAAATCTTACTCCCATCAGGAATGCTCATAAACCTCTCAAGTCCCTAAGCCTTACCAACACTCCAGGGGAAGTCACCCCCATGTTCTGTCTGGTAGGACCGGAGAACAGACACACACCAATCCTCATCCACTTCCCAGCGGCTATAAACGGAGGCTAGGGCAGGGAATGATAAGCAAAGACAGTCAGAGCCACAGCTCCACCAGAAGCCACCCTCAGCCCCTCCTCGAAGCCACTCCTTCTCACCTTCTTCTAGCTGGGAGGAAGCTTCCAACCACTGCCTCACTACTCGAAGACTCTCCTCCCCCATTATCTTGGGGTACCTAAGAGAGATAGGTTTGGGGTCAAGACCTTTCTCCCTCCCTTCCCCACTCTTACTTTCAGAGCTTCCCCCACACCTCTCACCGGTGCTGCAGAAGTTTCAGCAGGAGGTTATTGCCACGGTTGGACATTATATCATCAGGAACCCTGGGTATGAGAGGAAAAAGAGGAGAACAAATTCCAGGACTCCCTGAGAAGCAGGGCTGGGGAAAAGGGGAGCAAATAGAGCACATAGACTGATCTCATGACTCACGTAGTGGTGATGATCTCATCCTTGGTTCGTCGGATCAGTAGCACCGGCCCCTGGTACCTGGAGAAATAAGAACACCAGTCCAGGGAATCAGAGCCCAAAACAAAAACAACCATCTCCTTTGCCCTTTTACCCCACTTAGCCCCAAGGCCTGTGTGAGCTTCTCCTTCACCTGCATAACTGCTCAGCATTATTCAGATTCAGGTGCTGTCTCACTGTTCGAGTCACAAGGGTCCCTAGGATAGGGGAAAGAAGTTGTTAAGAGCCACAGGAATACCACAAATTATCCCTCCATGACAGCAGTCTGGTGCCCACATAAGTAAGGGATGTGGATATTTCTACCATACTTCAGGAATCCATGGTTTCAACACTGTAGAGACTCCTTCCACCAAACCAGATCCCAACCCCTTCGTGCCATGGTACATGATCTTCATGAGTCTGCTATGGTCAAAAAAAAATCACCCAGTAGCTAATTTCTAGTGAAGGGCCTCAGAATTGCTAGCCCTTTATATTACAGTGTGACCAAACCATACTTGTTCAGTTTGACAGGACCTGCTAGAGGGAAAACCCCACATGTGAGGGTAAAATCACAGAATTCTCAGGCATTGCATTGCCCTGTATGTCAGCAATTCTACAGCAGTTCCCCAGACCTTCCTCACCAGAGATTTCCCCTATCCAATGGACTATCCCATTCTCCCTATCTTCTCCCCCACCCTTCTCCATGGGTTTCCTACTTACTCCAGCTGTCAGGCATGACCTTCAGGGCCAAGGGTACCAAGTCATCAAAGGATGCATCTAGTATCACGGCACTGATGTCTGGGTAGGACATGGCAGCCCACGTGGCTGGAGGAGGGAAAAGAAGGCACAATCAGGATAGAAAATGGAGCCTTCCCATTCCTCTAAAAGTCCATCCCTTTGGTGCCATACTCCATGCCACTCATTTAATTTTAGGCTCTTCGTCTCTCCACACCTAGCCCCCTAATTTTAATTACCTAATTTAATTTTAATTAATTTAATTTTTAATCTTAATAAAATATATATAATTTCAGGAGAAAGTGAGGGGAAATAAACTATTTCTTCATCATTAAGTTTATATGCATAAGAACACAAGGGCTTTCTCATTCCTAGGTCCTATTCTTCTTCTAGGATTTCTTCTCTTTCTCACTGATAGTCTCAGTGAGTAAAGTCACAAAATGATAGGGATAAAAGATAGTAGTAAGAAGTATGGGACCTCACAGGTCACTCATCCAACCCCCTCTATCCTTGTCCCCAAACCACAGTACGATTCTAAGCCCACAGCTGGGAGAAAGTCTCCCTTCTTGCTTAGTTCCCTACTCACCCACACCCTCCTTTTCCCAGCCGTGTAATCTTAAGCAAGTAATTTCCTCTGCTCCAGAATTTGGTTTCCTCTTCTATCAAATGAAAAGTTAGGACTAGAAAAATGAACTTTATATCCTTTCCACTCTAACTTCCTATGCTTCATGAGGAGACTATAGCTGAGTAGGAAAATGAGAAAGCTCAGGGAGTCCACCTTGGGTAGGGATAGAAAGCAGGGAAGGCTATAAATACATAAGGACATGGGGAGGTACATACCAGTAAAACCCCCAATGGACCACGCATAGAGCACGATGTCCTGTGGCTGGAAGTTGAGGCGATGGATGGCAAACTGGATCACCACATCCATGGCGTTGGCTTCATTCTGAGGGAACGGGACTCCCTACAGGAGCAAGGTAAAGGTTAAATGCCGCTGCAACACCAAAGGCTGTACAGACACCGCCAACCTTTCTCATTACAACTCCCAAACTAGAGAAGATATTCCAAAGCCTCCTACTGAAAGGAAGAGTGGATCAGATCACAGATGTAGAGAAAGAAGGTGGTAGAAAAGGGAACTCTCCTAAAGACAAGTCCTTATTAACTATCTGTTGATTAATTAATGATATTCTCTCCCATGGGATAGATATTCCCAATTTGTTTGGGATACAGAAAGAACAGGTATGTAAAAGCTGAAAAAAGCCCCAAATTTGCATCTCCACAATTCCCACCTCCCAGCATCTGGATGGGCAAACCCAATTAGGTGGGGAGATCACATAAAGGGTAAGTCCAGGCCAAGGTGAGATAGTACAGAAGTCCACAACCTCCCTCACCCAGGGGAGAATGGAAATTTTTTTCCACCAGCCTGAGAATAGAGGAAGAGGACTAAAGAAAGGCTCTCACCGTGCTGCCAGCAAAGCCAGGATGATTCCAACCCAGGACCGAATATCCGGCTGTAATACAGGGTTGAGGGAAAAGGGATGGAGAGGGAGGAAGATAGTGATCTGAACTCAGTGATCCCAGGATCAAGAGATCTCATATCCTCAAAATCACAAAGGAATGGACACCTCCTTGGAGAAGGGAAGGGAGATGAGGGAAGTATAACAAAAATTTATCAGAGAGCTCTAAACACTCCCAGATTTGGAGATGAATACTTCCAACATATTCTAGCACTAGGTGGGCGGATTGTATCAAGGGCTAGGAAGGGGCAGGGAGGAAAGAGAAGGGGAGCTGGGGACAGATGAAATAAGCTACTTAATATCTCCCCCCACTACAGAGTTTCTCAGAAACACTTACCTAACAGAGGGGCACTGTGGTGAGGGGAACATCAAGAAAGGGATAGTTAGGAGTACATTTATACCAAGGAGAGGAGAGAGAAATTATACCAAAAGGGAAGTTAAGGGAGGGTGACAGATCGAGGGCAGGAATCTTACCAAGGGGATTCAACAGGACAAAGTCTCAGAAGTTAACAAAAAGGGAAGTACACAAAGGAGGAAGGTAGAAATACAAACCAAGAAAAAGGGGGTTGGATTAGACCAAAGGACAAAAAGGTGACAAAGGGATATTTCAGAAGTCTCACCTTCCAGAGGAGTGGAAAGGCAGCCAACCTCATAGAACCCAGCATTCCCCTCGCAGCAGATCACCTAAAGGAAGGAGGAATCTTGTCTGTGTGAGACATCTCCCCTAGTGCTCCTAGGTCAGGAGAGGGGCATAGCTAAGAGTTACTGAGGTGACTGGCTTGGACTCTTTGGAAGGGAAACAAGAAGGCCACAATGGGGTTTTCCTTTAAGAATAACAAATGACCATATATAGTGCCCAAAGATAAGATGAAAGCAGATTTCTGTCCCCTTAGCCCTTGAGAGGAATCATTTTTGTTTATGGCTAGAATTTAGTCATTGTAAACCATCTAGTACTAAAGATAGCTCCCTACTGCTTTTCTTCCTCAATGTCTTCTTACATACAAAGATCCTATGTCTTCACTCCTGTTGTCTGTTTCACTGGTAGGAATCATTTTTCTTCAGGATCCACCCAAGGAATTCAGCTCTTCCTATAAGCAATACCTGATAATCCTTGTCTGAAGCAGACCACTGGCTTGTTTTATATTTCTTTATCATGAAGCATACTGTTTGAATTGCACTGTAGAACTTGGCCAGTGGAGGGTTGTGGCAAGAAAATGAGGCTGGAAGACAAAACTCAGGGTTTGAGTTCTGATTCAAAATCTACTAGCTGCATGATCTCCAACAAGTAACTTGACCCCTGAGCATGATTATTCTTTTGTACTAAACGGGACACAAAATCCTTTCTAGTTCTGATGGTCTGCAAATATTTATGCTTTTGGACTAAGGAAAGTGGTGAAAACTGGTAATCCTTGCTATTGGGGAAGTTGAGGTTGGTGAATCCCTTGACCTAGAAAGTTCTGAACTGTTTAGATGTTACACCTATCAGGTGTCTGTACTAGGCAATTATTAAAATGGGTGATGATGATAATAACAGCAACTAACATTTATACAATTCTTCCAGGTTTGCAAAGCATTTTACAAGTATGAGCTCACTTGGTCCTCACAAGAACCCTGCGAGGGAGGAGTTATTTTATTATCCTCCCTTACCAAGGAGGCACACATATGAAGTGACTTGCCCAGTGTCACATAACTAGGTGCCTAAAGCTGATCTGAACTCAAGTCTTCCTGTCCCCAGGTCCAGTGTTCTATCCACTGTGCTATCTACATTGTCAAATGACATCATTATGTGGTGGGGGGTGCTAAGGGATTAGAGGAACTACCAGGATGCCTAAAAACCAATCCAGGTCAAAAGCAAAGCAGGATAGAGCTCCCATGTCCTTTGGCCCGTTACTGACTATTACACTTCTGGCTCCATCAAGACAGGGAGCTCCAGTCTCAAAAACGAAGGAAAAAACTTACGGTTTTGTTCTCCAGTTGTTTTATTTGTGTGTACCTAGTATTTGGAGGCTTCTAAGTTCAAGACCAGGGGTCATCTGGACTTTCTACTACATAAGGATCCAGCAATTAATGAGTTTGTTGACCAATATGTATTTGCGCAATAAGTATTTGCTAGACTACAGATAATTAATGTCTCACTACAATATAATTCTAGAATTATGATATTGCATATTTAGAGTTGGAAGGTACCTTAGAAATTATTAAGTTCCACCAGTCCATTTTGCAGTTAAGGAAATTCAGGCCTAGAAGGATTACTTGTCTAACATCACACAGTAAATTTGAAGCCATAAAAGAACCCAGATCTACTGAGACCCTTTCACTCCATGCTGTGTCTCAAGATAGCTTTCTTGTAGATAACATTGGTTTTTCTATACCAAGGAGACTTTGGTCCGGGTAGGGTTTTGCAGGAAGGGCAGAGGCAAAGGAGAAATCTACTTCCCTTTGCTTCTAAGAATTGCTTGTTATAACTGATCAGAACCAGGACCAGGGATGTGAATAAAGGTCATCACTCCTTATTTTATAGATAAAGAAACTAAAAGCCAGAGAGATTAAGTAACTTGTCTATAGTCATACATCAGTTTCTAGAGATAGGATTAGAATCCAAGTCTCTCTAGCTCCAAGTCCAGCACTCTATACCACAACTGTACCTGTGCCCATTCCCTATATCACACTCTTCTTTTTCCCAACTTCAACTCACCAGCTTCTGTCCCTGAGGTCCTGATGTGCCTCTGCGGTCAATGAACATGGTATCAATCTCATTACCATCACAGGCCACCAGTTTGGCTCGTCGACCATTAAACTAAGAGACAAAAGGGAAAATCTGTTAAGTCTAGTGATGCCAGTGAGATAAGACAGTGTGGCTAGAGAATTGCTCAGGGAAGAAGGGCAAGTCAAGAGTGCCTCACCTCTTCTACCAGGCGAGCCTGGCCCTGCAGCAGCATGGGCATGAGGGCCTTCTGGAGCAGATATACAGAACCAGGGTACAGCATCCGGCGCCCCAGAGTATGTGCCATCAAAAAACTATGAGGAAATATAGAGGGGCACGCATGGGGTTAATTCTTCAGGAAGCACTCAGAATCCCTGATTCTGAATACAACTCCTGATCATTAAGCAATCTGTAATCTTCCATGGAACAATTTGAAAAAGCTCAGCCTGGCAAAGCAATCAGTACTATCAAATACCATACCCTGCCAGCATCCTTCTAACACCAAATGGAAACCCTAATTAATCACCTAAAAGTACCCCTCTTCAAAAACCCAAAGTCCCACCCATCCCATCAATGACTGGGTTTTTCAGCACACTCACCAATCATATTATCTAGGATTAACTGTCTTTTCCAAATCCATTCAACAGACTTACACAACTCCAGAAGCTCTTCCTACTACACAGGCCTGAAAACTAGGGAGCAATTTAACTCCCAGCAGTCTACCCCATAAACATAAAATGAGGGAACTGAGCTACATCTCTAAATTTTATGATCCCAGGTTTCCTCCTTGACAGAGAAGTCTACCCCCCAATACTCCACCTGGCAATCTGACAGGGAAGCTTCTTAACCCGGTTGAGGAAATTATCAGCTGTCCCCCGATGCAGTGGTTCAGTCCGAAGCAGAGACACACCTTTCTGGGAAAGACCATGCTGGGAATCCTTTCTGAAGGCAGGAGAGATGACAGGGAAGACACCAAACAGGGTTGGAACCAAGGCCTAAGATGCCTGAGTCATTAATGGAGAAGGAAACATGCTAAGGTATGTCCGAGAGGCAGGGCGAAGGGAAGAGTGGGGGCTGGGGGATGGGGAGGGGGGTAGACAGAGGACAGACATCTATAAGGAAAAGATGGTAGGGCAGGAATGAATAAAGCAAAGGAAAGGAGAGTAAGGGACTCACCGGCTGCTGGGTTCCTCCCAGTGAAAGTCAACAGGCCAGCTCTTAAAGTCAAAATTGTAAGCAGACAGTTGTTTCTATTGTTTTCAGGGTAGGAAAAAAAGAAGGGAAGAAAATAATCATTAATACCCTCTAAAATGGATAGCATTAATACCCTCTAAACTGGATATCATAGATCTCAAACTCATATCCAAAACCAAACTCTATCACTCCCTCCCCGCAAACTACCCTCTGACTGTGTAAATACTACCCTCTCAATAATAAAACCTCTACTCAGTAATAAATTCAAATAGCTCCCTATTGTTTCTTAGATCAGATATAAGCTCTTCTGTTGAACTTTTAAATCTACCTTCCCAACTTGATTATGTACTCCCCTTCCCACATTCTAAGGCCGCTAGGTAAATAGTTTTTCTGGATGTTCCTCACACATTGCACTGTCTCTCCTATTTGTGCCTTTGTACCAGTCGTCCCTGATTCCCTCATGCTTGAAAGGCACTCATACCTAATCTCCACCTCTGATAATTGCTTATTTCCTTCAAAACTGCTTAAAATACAGCTTCTACATGATATCTTCCCTAACCTACCAGCTGTTAGTATATTTCCCTCTCCCACCAAAAAAAAATTTACCTTTTATTTATCTTGCATATCTCTTATATATTCTTATTTGCATATTGTGTCCCATTAGGAGTAAGCTCCATGGAGGAAGGAACTCTATTATTTTTGCCTTTGTATTACCTCCATAGCACCTGGTATAGTGACTTGCAAACAGTAGGTATATTAACACTTATGACTGACTGAGAACTATTCCAGTGCATGAGATGGACACTTTCCATTTTCTAAGAATGGCATAAGGCTAATGAATTTCTATAGCCAACATATGAACTCCCTAGTGGTTTAAGAGGGCAGAAAAAGAATTCCCAATCTTTCCCCAATAAGGAACTCATTTTGATTTTCCTGAAAACATTGATCCTGAACCACCAGTACATCTGTACATGTGATGGGTATGTAGAAAAAAGAACAAAAGAATAGTGTTTTCAAGAGTCTACATTGCTGGAAAACAATAAGGATGGCAGTTCATAGTTGGATTTTCAACCCAGTAAAAGATGGAATGTGCTGGTTGCAATGTTTCATGAGCTATCATTAATACTTTGGGAACTCCTAAGCCTAAGAAAAAGGGTGAGGAACTAGTCACTTTGTGGATTAGTAAATTTCAATTTGGGCTCATTCCAAGTTCCCCACCATCATGAAACTTTCATTCTTCCTGCCATCACTGCTTACAATGGATATTTATAGAATATACTGCACTGGTACTTAACTCATAAACCATCCTAAACTAGTGTCTGTTTTAAGTATGTCTTGTCCCCAGCTGTATTGTTAGGTCCTTGAGGATATAGGCTATAGCTTGTGTTGTTATCTCCCTACACTCCCTACTCCCCACTACAACATCAAATGGTATTGGATATGTATTAGGCTTTGCTTCTTGGACGAAACTGTCCTGATATATATTCCACAAAAGAGAGAGAAAATTCTCTCCTATGGAACATTTTGCTATTAACTTGATAAGAAGGGGAAGATTTTCCAGAGGAATGTTTCATTAGATGTAGTAAAAAGGAAAAAGTTCTCAAGGGTAAATGAGTCAGGCAGAGCAAAGATGTAGGATTAGAGGCAGCCATCCAGCTGAACTGTCCCAACATTCCCCTCCAAACAACTTTAGAATAACACCATAAATCAAATCTTGAAACAGCAGAGCCAACAAAAGGTCTGAGTGAGACATTTTTCCAGCCTAAGAAAACTTAAGAGGTCAGCAGGAGAAGTCTGTGAGGCCTGTCCAGAGCACACACACACTGTAGCAGCCACAGTAGTAGCAACCTTGGAAGTTATCAGCCCAAAGACACTAAGGGGGTCGGCCAACTGGTCAGAAAGAGATTACAAGTGATCCTTTGCTGGCACTGGCTGGCAACTCTGTTGCTCATACACAGTTCTGGGTCACAATTCCAAGGCAGAGAGGAGAACTGAGGGTTACCCGTAAGGGAACAGTGGCTCTGGTCTCAGTTCCAAGGCAAAGAAATCAACACTTGTGGCTGCAGGGGACCAGGGACCCTTCCTGGGTAAAGACTAGGAGAGCAGTGACTACACCTCTCCCCTCATCACATCACCTTGGAAGCATCAAAAACTTGCAGACCTCCAGAACTAGCTCTGAAAATAGAAGAACAAAAAAGCCTGAAGCTTGGCACAGTGCCTCCCCACCCCCAGGTAAGCAGAGCCCAACTTTAACAGAAAGTTCAAAATCAAGATATAGGCTGGGAAAATGAACCAACAACAAAAAAATAATTTGACCATAACAAGTTACTATGGTGGCAAGGAAGACCAAGACGTAGACTCAGAAAGAGAAAAAAATGTTAAAATAACTACAAAGCCTCAAAACAAAGTGCTCATTGGACCCCAAATCAACAAGAATGACACTGGACTCCAAACCAACAAAAATGCCTGGGAAGAGGTAAAGAAAGAGGTTAGAATGATAGAAGAACTGGGAAAAGAACTAAGAGTAATGCAAGAAAATTATGAAAATTGTGAATTAACAGCTTGGCAAGAGGCACAAAAAAAATACTGAAGAAAAGCACACCCTGAAAAATAATTGGCCAAATGGTAAAAGAGGCCCAAAAATCCAATAAGGAGAAGAATTCCATATAAAGCAGAATAGGTCAAATAGAAAGGGAAGTACAAAAGTTCACTGAAGAAAATAATTCCTTAAAAATGTGAATTGGGCAAGTGGAAGCTAATGAGTCTACAAGTCATCAAGAAACAATTATGTGTGTGTGTGTGTTCATCCTTCATTGCTGAAGAAGACCATGCCATCAGAGAAATAATGACATGATTTGCATTGGACTTTGTTTTGAGCGAGGGAGGGCTGTGCAGGTCACCAGCCTCACTTCTCCTCCAGAGTCATCTGAATCCAGCAACCAGATATTCATCAGGATGACTGGAGATGACTAAGGATGAGGCAATTTGGGTTAAGTGACATGGCCAAGGTCACACAGCTAGTGTCAAGTGTCTGAGGTGAGATTTGAACTCAGGTACTCCTGCCTCCTGCACTGATGCTCTATCCACTGCACCACCTAGCTGCCCTCAAGAAACAATAAAGCAAAGACAAAATAATGAAAATAGAAGAAAATGTGAGTTATCTCATCAGAAAAACAACTGATCTAGAAGACAGATAAAAGAGATAATTTAAGAATTATTGGGCTACCTGAAAGCTACGATCAAAGAAAGAGCCTAGATATCATATTTCAAGAAAATAATAAAGGAAAACTGCCTTGATATCTCAGATTTAGAGGGTAATATAGAAACTGAAAGATTCCACCAATCACTTCCTGAAAGAGTTCCTAAAATAAAAACTCAAAGGAAAAGCCAAATTCTGGAGTGCCCAGATTAAACAGAAAATACTTTAAGCAGCCAGAAAGAAACAATTCAAATATCATGGAGTCACAATCAGGGTAATACAAGATAGGTTAAAGAATTAAAAGAATTAAAATATGACATTCTGGAAGAAAAAGGAGCTAGGCTTACAACCAAGAATAACTGACTGAGCAAAACTGAGTATAGTCCTTCAAGGGAAAAAATGGATACTTAATGAAATACCAGACTTTCAAGTATTTCTGATGAAAAGACCAGAGGTAGAAAATAGAAACAGGAAATTTGATATTCAAAGAGAAGGCTTAAGAGAAGCATAAAAAGTTAAACATGCTTATACAGGACTCAATAAAGTTAAACTGTTTATGATTAATCCTATATGGGAAGGTGATATATGTAACTCCTAAGAATTTTATCATAATTGGACAGTTAAAAGGAGTTTACCTAGACAGAAAACATAGGTGTGAGTCGACAATGTTGGAAAGATCTCCCCAAAAAATGAAAAAGGGATGAAGAAGGATACACTGGCAGAAAAGAGAAGGGAAAGGCAGAATGGGTAAAATTTTCTCACATAAAAGCAGCATGTAAGGAAGAGCTTTTACAATGGAAGGGAAAATGGGGCATTGGGGTGGCAGGCAATACTTGAATCTCACATGGAATTGGTTAAAATAGAACAGAGTGTGTGTCTGTGTTTGTGTGTGTATATGTACACACACACATACATACACACACACTCAGTTGTATATAAAAATGTAACTCACTAACAGGAAAATAAAAGAGAATGGGAATAAGAGAAAGCGGTGGGGGTGATAAAAGGCAGGAATAAGGGCAACAATGGTAAGAAGCAGAATAGACCTTTGAGGAGGAACAGAGTAAAAAAAGGAGAAGAAACAAGTTAATACGATGGAAGGAAATACACAGTTAGTAATCAGAATGTGAATGAGATAAATTCACCCACGACATGAAAGCAGATAGCAAAATGAATTAGAAACCAGAATCCAACAGAAAGTTGTTTATAAGAGATACATTTGAAAGAGAAAGACATACAAGAGAGCTAAAATAAAGGGCTGGAGCAGAATCTAATATGCTTCAGCTGAAATAAAAAAGGCAGAGGTAGTAACCATGATTGAAGAATCAAAAGTAAAAACAGACCCAATTAAAAGAGATAATCAGGGAAACTGCATTATACTAAAAGATGCCACAGACAATGAATATCAAAAATTTTTACAACAAGTTTCTCTGATAAAGGTTTCATTTCTCAAATATATACTGAATATAGAACTGAGTAAAATTTATAAAAATAAAAGCCATTCCCCAATGGATAAATGGTCAAAGGATATAGAAGAAAAAAATCAAAGCTCTTGATAGTCATGAAAAAAAAGCTGTAAATCTCTACTAATTAGAGAAATACAAATTAAAACAACTCTGAGGTACCAGCTCAATCCTATCAGAAATGACAAATACTGGAGGTAATGAAGGAAAAATAGGTACACCAATGAGCTGCTGGTGAAGCTGTGAACTGGTCCAATTATTCTGGAGAACAATTTGGAACTGTGCCCAGTGAGTGGGCTATAAAATTAAGTATACCCTCTGACCTAGCAATACCATTACTAGGTCTATATTCCAAAGACATCAAAGAAAAAAGGAAATGGACCTATATGTACAAAAATATTTACAGCAACTCTTTTTCTGTGACAAAGAATTAGAAACTGAGGGGATGCCCATCCACTGGGGAATGGCTGATCAAGTTGTAGTGTGTGATTGTGATGGAATTGTGATACAAAAAATAAGGATGGTTTCAGGAAAACTTTGGAAGACGTATATGAACTGATGCAAAGTAAGGTAAAAACTGGAAGACTATTATGCACAGTAACAATAATGTTGTAATGATGATCAACTGTGAAAGAGATGACTGTTCTGATCGATAAAATGATCCAAGACAATTCCAATGGACCCAAGAGGAAAAAATGCTATCTGCCTCCAGAGAGAGGGAACTCTGAGCAAATTGCAGTATAATTTTCTCACTTCTCCCCCAGCTTTTTTTAAAAATTGTGGCTAATATGGAAATATATCATGTTGTTTGCCTTCTCAGTGGCTATGAGCAGGTGAGAGGAAGGGAGAGAACCAAGTCCTCAAAAATTAAAAAGGAAAGAAAAAAAGAAAAGATAATTAAAATGTTTTTGGAAAAAAGAGAGTAAATTAGTCTCTAGGTGTGGTAACGCAAGTCTGTAATTCCTGGTACTTGGGAAACTGGATGCATGGATCTCTTGATCTTGTAGTTCTGAACTACATTAGCTGATAAGAATGACTGATAGAAGCCACTACTAATAACCTGAGAAGGCAGGGGGTAGGGTTGCATGATGCCTAAAGAAGGATAAAGTGATACAGGTCAACAATGTTGTAGATCAAAGCTTCCATTTCAGTCAATGGTGGGATTGAGCCCATGAGAAGCTGCTGTATTTCCAGTTTGAGCGAGCACAAAAAGGAGATGAGAGAAATGGAAGGAAAGAAGGAAGGGAGGGCGTCCATTACAGAAAAGGTGAGGGGAATTATGAGACAGACAGCTATATAGTGGCTTGTGCCATTCCAGCATCATGGTATAAGCATGGAAAAAGCAAGGTATTTGAAGTCAGAGAACATGGGATTGAATCCTAGCTCTGCTCTTTACTAGCTGTGTGACCTTGAGTAAGTCCCTTAGTGCCTCTGGGTCTAGTAAATTCCCCAATCTATAAAATGAAGTCTATAAATGAGGTGATCTATAGAATTAGATGATCTTTAAAGTCTCTTCCAGCTGTAAATTTCCTCTACTCTACCTTTATGGGTCACCTACGATCATACCTTGTTTTCTGGGGAGTTATTCCTATGAGTTTCTTCCAAAATGGTGATGAACTGGATGTAATGAGGGTTGGTCCAACGGCCAATGCCTGAGAGAAAGTACCAAAAAAATCTGTTAGTCTAAGAGATAAAATGACTGGATTTTGGGAATGGGAGATGAGGCTATGAAGACAGAAAGCCAAAGTAGAAAGATATTGCATGGAAACTAAGAATTTCAGGGCAAAAACCTTGCTTCATAGGAGAATAAGAGGAGCTAATCTTATCTCTCCTTCCAGTTCTTTAGAAACCATGCAACCTTAAGTATTTCTTTCTTCCTGGACTCTTCAATCTCTCCCTCTCCACATGCTCCAGCCTTCCCCATCTCAATAATTCATGTGGCTCTACTCTTGATCTTAGTTTTCTTTGTCCCTTCACCGTCAAATTTCTTCCTTAACTTGACTATTAAAAAATTCGGATTCCCTATGTCTGTTTATGAGATTGCCACTATCTAGTCACCAGTATCAAAAACTCTTTGATGCCTCTTTATCTCACACACTCACACACACACACACAGAGTCTTATCCATTCTCCCTTTGAAATATCTCTTACTTTCATCCATCTCTTCCTTTCTAGTCCCTGTTCTTCCACAATCCTAATTTGAGTCTACATCACCTCATCCCAGGATCATTACGAAAATCTCCTAACTAATCTCTCCAATCTATCACATTAATCATTATAAAGCATCATTTTCATTATTACCTACTCTATTGAATAAATTCCAGTAAGGGCTTTCAGAGCCTTCTATAATCTGATCCAAATCTATCTTTCCAAGCTTTATTTCACACCATTTCCCTAAAAACACTTTAATTAAATTACTGTCCCCATTGTCTCCTAAATTTATCATTTGCTATCTTACCTCCATGCTCAGCTCATATTTTTTTCCAGGGACTATAATGTCCTCCTCTACCTTTTTTCTTTCCATTTTTCAAGGTCCAATTCAAACTTTATCTTTTCTGGGAATCTTTAGTTATAATCTCCAAACAATACATTCATCAACTATACCACTCATTTATCACGTTGTCTTTTCATTCATTCATCTGTGTTTTATCTCCTCAAAAAAATTCAAAATTACATGAAGAATCTTACTTTGTGCTCTTCTGGATCTCCCCTGCCCTCCCCCGCTCCCTCAATTCTAGTACAGGAGCTAATTAATAAATATCTGCATAATGAATGTGCCTATTTTGGACCACTCACCTCGAAGACAGGCCACACCTGCTAGGAGCAGTAGCAATGTCCCGGCATAGTGAGAAAACGGCACCACCTTTGACATACACAAGTAACCTGAGAAGAAAAAAAGAGCTGAGTTCAAGTTCTGTTTTCATCCATTGTTCCTCCCCCTCTATTCGATGGCTAATTTGGGGCATTTGCTTACCATTCTGGGGAGCACTGGCTATACCTAGTAACAGAATAGGGACCCTTCTCCTAAGACAAGTTTCTCCATTTAATCAACATCCACACCACCCCAAATCCCAACCCCCAAGGAACCATTTAACCCCACACTGACCTTTCCTGTACAAGTAGAAGAAAGCCAAGGGGGAGGAATAATAAGAGATGGACCAGAGGACTGAGGCCTACAGTAAAAAATGGACAAATGGACAGTCAGCTTTTTTTTTTGCTTTGTTCTGACTGCTCCCCCATTTCCAACACTGGATTCTGACCAATCTGAGGCATCTCATACTGCCAGGAAAAGTAGGTTGGAACACCACATTGGGGAGAGGAAGTTGAGGAGTGTGCTTTATATATCAGAAAGTTAGAAAGTATGTTCCATTCTGCCAAAATACACTCTTCCTAGACTGATTAAAAATGATGATGAGAAGGCTAGAAGATACTATGCAAACTACCATACAGGGAAGTCAAAGAGTGAATGGAAAGGATAATTAAAAGAGATACATGGGAGAAAAGGAGTAGAGATAGATAAATGCAATGGGGAAAAAAATGCATTTCCCCAAGTCAGATAGCCTCAAAAATATGACTTGCTCAAACTTAAAAAGCACAGTCTTTCTTTTTATACAATTTGTTTGGATGTTTTCCATCATTGCTACTTGGTACATTCTGGTCCCCAAATAACAGTAGAAATGCTAACATGGGAACCCTAGTGGAGAGAAGTGCTGTCATTGAAGCAAAGGAAGCTTGGTTGCTTGAGGAGACAGGTCTATGGAGACTAGTATTCAGTACCTGGGGAAGGTCCCAACTGAGTAAACATGTTTTCCCTATGATCCATACTGTCCCAGAGGAAGCTGCATGGCATCCCAAAAGGGGAGGTAGAACTCCTCAGCTGAGGTTAAAACCCTTTGCTCAGAACCTAATCAGTCTTCTAGACTGGGAAGGGGAACATAAAAAACAACTGGGTCTGGGGAGATAAGAGTGCAGAGGACCAACTCACCAAAGCCAGGATGCTGTCAGCATGTTTCTCCAGGGCCCTGGGCTGATAATAGGACTCCTGCAAAAACAGCCCAGTCAGGGTCCCTTTTCTCCCATTTTACCCCCACCCCAGTCCATTTCTCCTCCTTTCAGAGCCTCAGCTCCCACTATTTTATCATCCCACTTGTCTACAGCCCCCACCTCTCTTTGGAACCCCAGGCAAAAGACTCCAGATGTGGGTCTCCTCTCCCTGGAGGACACCACCTCAAGATCTGGCTCCAATACTCTCTCTCTCTCCAACCCTCATCCCAGGGACAATCCAAGGAATTAAGACTACTGAAGAAAGTGATAAATGACTTTTGTCCTCTTTCACAACTCTCTTCTAGGAAATGGATAAAACCCAGGAGTGAGTGGGAGGGCAGAATGAGAAAGTACAGAGGAAAGGGTAAAGCGTACACACTATGACAGGAGAAGGTGAGGATCTTTTATGAAGTCAGAATAAACTGAGAAAGCCCGAAAATGTGGCTGAGATTAGAAAAAGAGACTGGGGAGTCTGTGAGAATGGACACAATAAGGGAGTAGATATAAAACCTCCCCCACTTCTGAAAATAGAATTGCTCGGGGGGGGTCTCTCAGTGTCCTGTTGAGTGCTCCCCCTCAATGGACAGAACCATCACTGCTGGGGCCGGATACCGATAAAGTTGATGGGAAGTCATTATGAGAACGAAAGTAAAAGCTAAATAAAGGGAAGACACACGGGAACGCAGAACAGGACAAAGCGACAGCTCGAGCCGAGACATACTGAGTTTTATGGCAACCCCCACCTTCCCACCCCACCCCTTTTCCCATTTCTAGAACACACCCTTCTAGGGTCTTCCTGGCAGCACCTGGGGTCTAGCATGAGCCATGACAACACACATGGATGGGGTGGGGTACTGTACGGGGGAGTGGGGGAGGGGGTGTAAAAAAGGCAAACAAGATAAATGAGAAACAGGAGAGCAGTGAGTGGATGGATGGAAAGAAAGGAAAAAGGCTCACACCCACAAGCATTTAAGTTTACACAGTAAAGACCTAGGTGCGCAGTATTTGAGGGAAATAAGCAGGTTGCCGTGCTCCCCCTAATTCCAACTATGGGTGCTTCCGGGGGGCTAAGGCAGCAATGGGTTTGGGCCGTACCATGACTCCAGCCGGGGGAGAGAAATAAAGGACTCACCCAGGAGCCAGCCGGGGAGCTGGTGATGGCGGCCGGAGTCCCAGGAACGCTAGTCTGAGTCCTTCCTGAGTCTCTCTCCCGATAGACTCGGTAGAGCCGGGGGCCTAAGACGCAGCTCAGCAGCTTCGCCATCGCCCCGGCTCCAGCCGCGGCTCTTCCAGCGGCAGGTTCCCCCCCCCCCCCCAAGTCGCCCCTCCTTCCCCTAAGCCTCTGGGGTGGTGCGTGCTCTTACGTCACCACGTATAGTGCTGGCGTCTTCCTTAAACGCGCAGCTAGGTCTTTTTTATCAGTTCTGGGAAGTATTTGGCGCTGCCTGGTCTGTCCTGGTACGGGAGATCTAGTGAGGAGAAAGGCTTTAGGGAAAGCTCAGACTAGGCGGCGTGGACTTGGACTTGGGGCTATTCAGCCTGCCTTGTGCAGGGCACTTTATAGGTGCTTTGATGGGTACAAAGTTTAGATAAAGCAGGGCTGTGTACTGGGCATTGTACTAGGATCTGGGAAGGATACAAAGTTTAAATACGACTGAGTGCAGAGCTATTTGCTGGGTGCTGGGAACAATTGGAAATTTAGAACAGATTAAGCTGCGCTGTTTACACAATTGTTTGCTAGGTGCTACGTAGGATACAAAGTTTCAAACTAATCTTTAAGGCACAGTTTTGCTCCCAAGCCCTTAAGCACTCCTTGACTAGAAAGCTCGACCCGTCACCTCCCTTTGGAACCCTGTGTTTCCTTCAAGTACCATTTTCTACTTCAGGGGTCCCCTCTTGGTGTCTCTGTTCCTCCTAGGGGTACAGAGAATATTTGAAACATTTCAATAGTAGTAGTAATAGTGAAAAAAGTTACGAATTTGAAAAAAGAACCATGAGGCAGCATGAAGTGGGTGGGAAAAGATACAGTACCTTATCTGAAAAATTTGTAAGAGACGAGGTGAAGGAATAATTTCTGCTAACCAAAACCAGGTAAGTGAAGTTTGGAAAGGAAATCTTTTAATATCAAGTACGAGAAAAATCCAGCTATTCAGAGAAATGCAGGCTATTTGATAGTCATACTAACCAGAAGCACCCAAATGGTTTGAAATTAATGAAGGTACAAAAAATTTTAGAATACTCTCGAAAGTACTGTGGAGGAAATTCTAATTTTTATAATAATTGACACCCCAGTAATTGGGATGAATATACTAATAGATTAGATTTCTCAGAATTGCTTTTTCCTACTTGTGAGTCAAGACTCACAATGCAGCTTGAACCGATCAAACTTTGACAAGGCTGACAATCACTGGCTTCCTTCTGCCTGCAAACGTAAAGTGCATCAAAGACTGTAGAATGTGTTCCACACAACTCTTTTCCTGTGATCCACGAAGTAGAGACCCCCACCCCCAAGGACTTGAGCAATGTTCCTCCCACCTGACTCCAGAATTGTATTGTCTTCCATTTGTGGGTTTGTCATGGGAAACCACTGTGGCCCTGGGAAGGAATGTAAGCCACCTTCTCACTTCCTTGACCATTTGTGATTTATGTATATAATCTGTCTTCACTGCAGCAAGGTGGAATTCTGATCAGAATTCCTGATTTGCAATTCATTGCTCCTCACAATTAAACTAGTTAATTAAACAATTACCTTATTACTGGTACTTTTTCTCTGGTCTGCTGTTTGTCATTCTCAAATTAGAGGCTAGCTCATTAAAATCCTGTTAAGAGTACATATCATGTTCTTTTTTTAAAAAAAATTAAATTATTTTATTGGTTTTCAGTATTCTACAATCACTTCCATATATCTTGGGGTTTTTCCCCTCCCTCTCCACTCCCTTTTTGGAATGGCATACAATTTTATATGGGTTCTACACATATATTCCTTTTAAATACATTTTCACCTTAGTCATGTTGCACAGAAGAATTAAAATGAATGGGAGAAATCATAAAAACAAAACATAATACAAAAGAAAATGGTCTGCTTCATTCTGTGATCAAATTCTATAATTCTTTCTCTGGATGTGGAAGGCATTTTGCCTCAAAAGTCCACTGGGAATTTTTTAAGTCCTTGCATTGCAGTGAAGTACTAAGTCTACCAGAAAAATTCCTCACATACTGGTTGTTACTGTGTACAGAGTTCTCCTTGTTCTGCTCCTTTCACTCAGCATCAGTTCATGTAAGTCTTTCCAGGCCTCTCTGAAGTCTTCCTGTTCATCATTTCTTATAGCACAATAGTATTCCATTACATTTATATACCACAACTTGTTCAGCCATTCCCCAGTTGATTGGCATCCCCTTGATTTCCAGTTTTTGGCCATCACTAAAAGAACTGCTATAAATATTTTTGTACATGTGGGACCCTTTTCCATTTTTATGATCTCTTAGGGGTACAATCCTAGAACAATATTGCTGGGTCAAAGCATATGCGCATTTTTGTAGACCTTTGGACATAGTTCCAAACTGCTCTCCAGAATGGTTGGATTCGCTCACAACTCTACCAACAATGAATTAGTGTTCCCACTTTCCCACATCTTCTCCAACATTTGTCATCTTCCTGTTTTATCATCTTAGCCAATGTGATAGTTCTGATGTGGTATCTCAGAGTTGTTTTGATTTGCATCTCTCTAATCAATAGTGATTTAGAGCATTTTTTCATTTGACTATAGATAGCTTTAATTTCTTCCTCTGAAAACTGCCTGTTCGTATCCTTTGACCACTTATCAATTGGGGAATGATTTGTGTTCTTATACATTTGACTTAGTTCTCTATGTATTTTAGAAATGAGGCCTTTATCACAGATACTAGCTGCAAAAATTCTTTCCCCATTTTCTGCTTCCTTCCTAATCTTAGTTGCACTGGATTTGTTTGTGCAGAAAAGTTTTCAATTTAATATAATCAAAATTGTCCATTTTGCACTACTTAATGTTTTTTATCCCTTGTTTAGTCAAAAATTTCTCCATTCTCCACAGATCTGATAAATACACTATTCCTTGCTCCACTAGTTTGTTTATAGTATCAATCTTTATACCTAGATCACATATCCATTTGAACTTTATTCTTGTGTACAGTGTCAGGTATTGGTCTATACCCAGTTTCTGCCACTGTTATCCATCCATTTTTCCCAGCAATTTTTGTCAAACAGTGAGTTATCCTAGAAGCTGGGGTCCTTGGGTTTATCTACACATCACATTCTTACAGAAAGGTTTTTAATTTTGGGTATATCGGGGGTGGAGCCAAGATGGCGGAGTAGAAAGACTCACGTATGCTAGCTCTGAACCCACAGCCCATATATTTCCTGCAAGAAGAACTCCCCACAAATTCTGGAGCACTGCAAGGTGCACAGAAACACAGTGGAAAAGATTTCCGTTCCAGAGAGCCCTGGAGAGCCGTCCCCAGGGGTCTGTCATGCTACAGACAATGGAGTCCACCCCTGCACTGCCCTGGCCACGTGGCCCCAGAGGAGCAGATCCGAGCAGGCTTCAGGGACGGAACCTCCAGTGGCCAGGAAGGTCCCTCCACCCACAGACGCTCCAGGTCAGTGAGAGAGGGGTGGCCGAGAGGGGAGTGGGGTGTCTCCATGACTCGGGCCCCCTTGGGAGGAAGCTGTGGAGAGAGTGGCAGAGGCAGTGGCAGAGGCAGCGGTGGTGGCCCGGGACTCCCCGAGCAGCAGGCAGAAGTTCAGGGCCTTTACCAAAGGTCTCTGCATAAACCCCCTGAGGGAACTGAGCCTGGGAGACAGCCCTGTCCCTACCCACTCCATTACTGAAGGTCTCTGCATAAAGCCCTTGAGGGAACTGAGCCTGGGAGGTGGCTCTGCCGCCACCCCAGCACCAGAACTTAAGCTCACATTGTATAGCAACCGCACCTGCCACGGAAAGCCCATTTGAATCTCAGACCCCAAGCACTAGCTGGGTGGATCTAGGCGGGGGTGGACAGGAATCTCAGAAGTCAAGTAACTGGCTGGGAAAATGCCCAGAAAAGGGAAGAAAAATAAGACTATAGAAAGCTACTATGATGGGGTACAGATGTTCCCACCTTTCAATTCTGATGATGAGGAACAATTCTTACCATCAGGGAAAGACGCGGAGGGCAGGGCCTCTGTATCCCAGACGTCCCAGGTGGATGTCCAGTGGGCTCAGGCCATGGAAGAGCTCAAAAAGGATTTTGAAAATCAAGTTAGACAGGTGGAGAAAAAACTGGGAAGAGAAATGAGAGAGATGCAAGAAAAGCATGAAAAATGGGTCAATACCTTGGTAAAGGAGACCCAAAAAAATGCTGAAGAAAATAACACCTTGAAAAATAGGCTAACCCAATTGGCAAAAGAGGTTCAAAAAGCCAATGAGGAGAAAAATGCTTTCAAAAGCAAAATTAGCCAAATGGAAAAAGAGGTTCAAAAGCTCACTGAAGACAATAGTTCTCTCAAGATTAGAATGGAATAGATGCAGTCTAATAACTTTCTGAGAAACCAAGAAATCATAAAACAAAACCAAAAGAATGATAAAATGGAAGAGAATGTGAAATATCTCATTGGAAAAACAACTGACCCGAAAAATAGATCCAGGAGAGACAATTTAAAAATTATGGGACTACCTGAAAGTCATGATCAAAAAAAGAGCCTAGATATCATCTTCCATGAAATTATCGAGGAAAACTGCCCTGATATTCTAGAACCAGAGGGCAAAATAAGTGTTGAAGGAATCCATCGATCACCGCCTGAAAGAGATCCAAAAAGAGAAACTCCTAGGAACATTGTGGCCAAATTCCAGAGTTCCCAGGTCAAGGAGAAAATATTGCAAGCAAAAGAAACAATTCCAGTATTGTGGAAATACAATCAGGATAACTCAAGATCTAGCAGCTTCTACATTAAGGGATCAAAGGGCGTGGAATAGGATATTCCAGAAGTCAAAGGAACTAGGACTCAAACCAAGAATCACCTACCCAGCAAAACTGAGTATAATATTTCAGGGGAGAAAAATGATCATTCAATGAAATAGAGGACTTTCAAGCATTCTTGATGAAAAGACCAGAGTTGAATAGAAAATTTGACTTTCAAATGCAAGAATCAAGAGAAGCATGAAAAGGTAAATAGGAAAGAGAAATCATAAGGGACTTACTGAATTTGAACTGTTTACATTCGCACATGGAAAGAGCATATTTGTAACTCTTGAGACTTTTCTCAGTATTTGGGTAGTTGGAGGGATTATATACATATAAACAGAGGGCACAGGGTGCACTGAATAGGAAGGGATGATGTCTAAAAAAATAAAATTAAGGGATGAGAGAGGAATATATTGGAAGGAGAAAGGAAGAAATTAAATGGGGAAAATTCTCAAAAAAGAGGCAAGAAAAAGCTTTTACAATGGAGGGAAAAAGGAGGGAGGTAAGAGGCAAAAAGTGAAATTTACTCTCATCACATTTGGCTTAAAGAGGGAATAACATGCCCACTCAATGTGGTATGACAATCAATCTTACACAACAGGAAAGCAAGGGAGAAGGGGATAAGTGGGGTGTGAGGGGATGATAAACAGAAGGACAAATGGGAAGAGGGGGTAATTAAAAGTAAACACTTTTGGGAAGGAATAAGGTCAAAAGAGAGAATAGAATAAATATGGGGCAGGATAGGATGGAGGGAAATATAGTTATTCTTTCACAACATGATTTTTATGGAAGGCTTTTGTATAAGTACACATGTATAACCTATATTGAATTGCTTGCCTTCTCTGTGGGGATGGGTGGGGAAGGAGGAAGGGAGAGAAGTTGGAACTCAAAGTTTTAAAAATGAATGTTAACAATTGTTTTTACATGCAACTGGGAAATAGGAAATATAGGTAATAGGGTATAGAAATCTATCTTGCTCTACAAGAAAATAGAGGAGATGGGGATAAAGGAAGGGAGGGGTGTGATAGAAGGGAGGGGAAATTGGGGGAAGGGGTAATCAGAATGCATGGTGTCTTGGGGTGGGGGAGGGGAGAGATGGGGAGAAAATTTGGAACTCAAAATCTTGTGAAAATGAGTGTTGAAAGCTAAAAATAAATAAATTTTAAAAATAAATAAATAAAGGGAGTGACCTCCATTTTTGGTGCTTCTTTTCTTCCAAAGACCACATCAGAACTATTTAAAGCCACATTCTACGAAAGATGGTAAGAAGGACAACCTGCCCTATTTCCCCACTTCTACAACCATGCTGAGTGGACATATAGCTCTCCTTTTCTATTTTTTTTTTCATTTCACATTTTAGGTAAATAGCTATCAATCTTTACATGAACATTTCCAGAACTGGATGTCACCTTGTGCGTTGGAGAGGCTCTGTGATCCCGGGTCCTTTGGTTAGATCTAACTAGCAATTACCAAAAGGAGAAGTGTCTGGCAACTACTTTGGTGTTCTTTTATTTTTATTTTTTTAAGGCAACTGGGGTTTAATGACTTTCCCAGGGTCACACAGCTAGTAAGTATCAAGTGCCTAAGGTCACATTTGAACTCAAGTCCTCCTGACTCCATGGCCAGTGACCTATCCACTGTGCCACCTAGCTGCCCATACTTCAGTGTTCTCAGAGTAGATGTCCATTAACAAGAGGATGAACCCAAATCCCTGGCTAGCATTGACTAAAAAAAAAAAAAAAAAAAAAAAAATGGACTGTTCAATTGATTAGTTTGGACAGTGCAGAGGCAAGGTGGAAACGTAGAATTCAGTAGTTTCACGAACTGCTTCAATTCAATGTTTATGATTCAAACTCTTTGAAGATTATAACAATAGTTACAAGTTACTGATTGCTTCAGTCTTGTTAATGCATGATGAATATTTTTGTGTCTTTTAACATTTTGTTTGTGTGTAGGAAATAACCTTGCCACATACTTGATTTATATTGTGATCCATCCTTTTGTGGAGACCCTAAACTTGAGCCAAAGACTAAGCAATATGAAATATTTTTCCAGGGCACTGGACTGGGAGTGTAACAAGCCAAAGAATATGAGAGCCCAACTCATGTCATCAGAGACCATTAGAGACTCCTCCAGGATGAAACCCAGTACAGACCACATGAAGAGGTATTCTTCAGCGGTGAGTAAGACTAACCCATCCTCCCTGAGTCTAGAAGCAGTTATTATTGCTAAACATAGATAACTACAAGTACACAGGATTACATGATGACCCTGGCCTTCTAGACTTATTCCACATTTATTCCCTCCAAACCCTCTTCATTCCAGCCAAACTGATTGACTTACTAATGGCCCTCTAAGTAATCATTCCATTTGTTGCCCCCACCATCCCCGTGCCTGTAACATATTCACTCTTCAACTCCACCTTTTGGGATCCTTATCTTCCTTCAATGCTCAGTTAAAGTGTCACTTCCCAGGGGAAGCCTTTTCTGAGATTTCTCGTTTCTAGTGCTTTCTTCTTCCTCAAATTATCTTCCCTTTACATATTACATTGCAGCTACTCGGTTCAAAGTAAGCTCCTTAAGGTCAGGAACTACTATTCCTAGGTCCTAGCACAGTACCTGGCACATAGTAATCAATCAGTAAGTTAGCAAGCAGTAATTAAGTGTTTACTGTATGCTGTACTGTACTAAGTGAAAGAAATACAAAGAAAAGCAAATGTTCCTTTTCCTCAAGGAATTCATATTCTAAAGGACATCACGCAAACAACTATGTATATGTAAGATATATACAGCATAGATGAAAGGTAATCATAGAGGCGAAGGCATTAGCAGTTGAGGGAAGCAAAAAAGGCCTCTTGCAGAAGGGGGAATTTGAACTGAGTCTTTAGGGAACATGTGAGGATGGAAAGCATTCCAGGCATATGAGACAGCCAGTGAAAAAGCATAAAATAAGGAGGTAAGAGTATTCTGTGTAAACCAGGCCACTGTCTCTGAATCGTGGCATGGTACATGGGAAGGAGCAAAGTATAAAAGAGGTAGGAAATGGTCAAGTGGTAAAGGGTTTTAAAAGTCAAACAGAGAATTTTATGTTTGATCCTAGACATAATAGGGAACTACTGGAGTTTGTTGAGTGGAGAGGATAGAAGGAATGTGACGAGATCAGATCTATGCTTTAGGAAAATAAAGTTGGTAGCTGAGTGGAAGATGAAGTGAACTGTGAAGAGGGTGGACATATAAAATGGTTAATAATTGCTTGCTAGGTTGGCACACAGTAGACAATTAATTATTGTAAAGATAGGGAGGTATTTCTTTTTTTATATTTAATTTTATTATTATTATTTTTTTAATGTTCTACAATCACTACCATAGAATTAGGATTTTATTCCCCCCACACCTTCCCCCCTCCCTCCCCACGACAGCATACAATTCTATATAGGTTCTACATATACTTTCCTATTAGTATGTTTTCATTATAGTTATGCTATATAGTCGAACTAAAATAATTGGAAGAAATCATATAACAAATCAAAACATAATACACTGAAACCCACCTACACACAAACATGATCTGCTACATTCTGCGAATGACTTCTATATGTCTTTCTCTGAGTGTGGAAGGCATTTTGCCTTAGAAAACCACCATTGGGATTTTTTTTTTAGTAAGTTCTTGCGTTATTACGAAGTTCCAAGTCTACCAGAAAAATCTCTCACACACTGTGGTCATTGCTGTGCACAAAGTTCTCCTGGTTCTGCTCCTTTCGCTCAGCATCAGATCATATAAGTCCTTCCAGGCCTCCCTGAAGTCTTCTTGTTCATCATTTCTTATGGCACAATAGTACTCCATTACATTCATATACCATAATTTATTCAGCTGTTCCCCAATTGATGGGCATCCCCTTGACTTACAGTTTTTGGCAACTACAAAGAGTGCTGCTATAAATATTTTTGTATATATGGGACCCTTTCCCATTTTTATGATCTCTTGGGGATACAGTCCTAGAAGCGATATTGCTGGGTCAAAGGGTATGCACATTTTTTGTAGCCCTTTGGGCATAGTTCCAAATTGCTCTCCATAATGGTTAGATGAGCTCACAGCTCCACCAACAATGAATTAGTGTTCCAACTCTCCCACATCCTCTCCAGCATTTATCATTTTCTTATTCTGTCATGTTTGCCAATCTTATAGGTGTGATGTGATACCTCAGAGTTGTTTTGATTTGCATCTCTCTAACCAATAGTGATCTAGAGCATTTTTTCATATGATTATAGATATCTTTAATTTCTTCCTTTGAAAATTGCCTGTTCGTATCCTTTGACCATTTATCAATTGGGGATTGACTTGTATAGTTACACATTTGAGTCAGTTCTCTATATGTTCTAGAAATGAGGCCTTTATCCCCAAGCTTAGCCATAAAAATTCTTTCCCAATTTACTACATCCCTGCAAATTTTGGTTGCATTGGATTTGAGTGTGCAAAAACTTTTCAGTTTAATGTAATCAAAATTATCCATCTTGCATTTCATAATACTTTCTGTCACTTCTTTAGTAAAAAATTCTTCCCTTCTCCATAAATCTGATAAATATACTATTCCTTGCTCCTCCGGTTTATGCATGGTATCAATCTTTATACCTAAATCATGTACCCATTAGGACTTTATTCTTGTGTACGGTGTCAGGCATGGGTCTGCGCCTAATTTCCGCCACACTATTAACCAGTTTTCCCAGCAATTTTTGTCAAACAGTGAGTTCGTTCTTATCCCAGAAGCTGGGGTCCTTGGGTTTATCAAACAGGAGGTTGCTATATTCCTTGCCTAGGGAGGTATTTCTGAGGGAAAATTTGGAGACAAGAGGATGAATGGGAAGAATTCTGAGGAAGGTGGCATTTGAGCTAGGTTTTGAAAAAATGCAGAATTTAATAACTGGGGGTAAAGAAATCCCTCCATTTGAAAAAAAAAAGAATTTATACTCTACCATTTTATTATGGACAAAATGGAGAGATATGTGCTCAGTGATACTGCTGTAGAATTAATTAGATGAGTTTGGAACTGATTAAATGACCAGTCCCATTAATGATACTGTCATCATGAAGAGAGCTCTCTAGTGGAGTGCCTCAGCCATCTGTACTTAGTTCTGTGCTCTTTGACCCTGGATCACAGATCTAAAATTAAAATATATCTTAGAAAATATCTAGCCTATTCCCCTTATTTTCCTGATGAGAAAATTTAGGCCCAGAGATGTTGCCCAAAGTCATATAAGTAATAAGTATCAGATGTGGGATTTTTGTCAATATTTTTGATGATGACTTGAACAAAAGTGTAGCTAGCAAACTAATTAGATTTTTAGATGTATCAGTAAGCACCCCAACATACATGGGGAGGGGGCCCTTTTATCACAGATTCTTAGATCTGCATTCATAAAAGGAAAGGCAACTTTTGAGCAGTTAACAATCACCTTAATCAAGCACATGTATCATTCCTTTAATCAAGCGCATACGACATTCACTTAGTTCAGGGGAGTCAGCAGAAGTTAATACATATATCATAAATCACATAAAGCACAGTCAATACATATATTATAAATCAACAGACAGGTCCAACTGTCTGACCACAGTTACCAGAGAGGGAAGCAGTGACATCTGGGTTGTCAAGGCCAGAGGATGGGGGTGGGGGGTGGTAGAAGGGTGCTCCTTCTACTCTGGGAAGTGGCTTCCCAGAGTCCTCCTCTGACCAAACACTTCCAAAAACTGAGCCCCAAAGTAAAACCTCACCCTCAGATATTTATACCTTTTTTAGAGTCAGAGGGCATCCCAACCCTTAAGAACCAGTGCCTCATTAGTAAAAGGTATGGGCCTTCCTACAAATCTTCCCTAACCAAAATCCCCTTAATGTGTAGGCCTATTAATGGATGGGGAAGATCTTTAATCACATTAACAATACAAATAAATATTCTGTTTCTAGTTAAAGAAACTCTTGTTTCTGTACTTTACTCTTAGTAAAGACTCTTGGTTGATAAAAGCAAGATTCAATCAGAAGCATTTGGTTATACTAAAACAAAAACAGCAAAAGATCCCACTTTGCTTGCCATCACAATAGATGACATAATTCTGGAACATCTAAATAGCTAAGATTTTGAAATAGAGACAGGATAAAAAAAAGTTCATGACAAATTAGAGTGATAGACCAAACGCAGACTATAACATTGAATAGAGATAAGTATAAAGTCCTTCATTAAGTATGAAGAAGGTTAGGACTTTACACCCAGCACTGTAGAGGATCCCTAGTTCAAGCCCCTGTCTTTCTTGGGGCTGCCAAGAAAGTGTATGGAAAGTTGGAGAAGTGAGATGGAGAAGACACATTTGACAAAGTTTTGCATGCTGTCTATGTGAATGTGGTAGGAAAATGTTAGCCTAGTACTTTGCACATAGCAGACATTTCACAAGTGTTTGTTCTATTGAATTAAACAGATAATAGATATGAAAGTTTGATGGCTTTCAGCACGTTGAATGAAAAGACTCAAAGAGTAGTGATTAGTGGATCAATATCACCCTGGAAGGAGGTCTCAAGTACACAGTTCCAGGGATCTGTCCCAGACCTTGTGCTGATTTTTATCAGTTATTTGGATAAAAGCATAGATGTCATGTTTTTTTAGATTTACAACACAAATCTAAGAAAGATAGATAGCTGGGATGTCAGTCAAGTTTTCCAAAACTATTTCAACAAACTAGAATGGGGATGAATATAATCAAATTTTGATTTGAATTGAATTGAACCTCGTCTACATGCTTGGATCCATTCCACACTAAACATATGCAGTTCCCTCAACCAAAAAGGTAGACTCTTTTTCTTCCACTCTGGCTCTTTGTTCCCCCATCCTATAGCCCCAAAGAGACTCCCTTAAAGTTTAGATCTGGTTTCCCCCAAGATGGGGTGAAATGGAGATATACTCAATATATGAGTCGGGAACAACTAATATTTTCCTGTTCACAAAAGTCAAACCAACTAAAAAAAGATCCTTAACACATGATCCTCACAAGAATGTGTTAGCAAAGACTTAAGCAACATCAAAATTTATAACTATGGTCATACTCTCCTGGTTGAAAACCATCTCAACTCCACAGAGTACTCTACTACTCTTGCATCCCTATTTATTCTATTGCTAATCACACCCTGCAAGCCCCAATCCTAAATTATCCTAACTATCCTGATTATCCTAGAAATCCTAATCCTAAATATCATCTACTTCCTTCACTCCTATTTACATCCACTAATGTGGAACCAAACATGGAACCAAAGAAGGCAGAACCAAACCATGCTGACTGGGTCCACTACAAACTACTTTATCTAGTTTCATTTGGTCCTTCATGGCAATAAAGCAATATTCCTACTCCTTCTTCTTAATGGATTCACTATTCCACTTTCTTGGATAGCAATTTCAATACTTCTCATCTCTCCTCAAGTCTCCCATAGTACCCTCATTGTTGAAGAGAGAGATGGGAGAGCTGGTTGAATATGTGAACGAATTCACTTAGACCTTATTGGGAGCTTTACTGATGCAAAAGCAGCGGGCCTGAGATTTAGCAAGGAGCTAAACAAAGGCAGTGATAGAGGAAAAGAACCAGACTTATATAGGATGATTTGAGGGTTTCCTTATGGGGGTTGGAGATCTAGGGTAAGTCTTGAAAGATAAAGACATGGGATGAGGACTATGAATTTCACAAGGTTAGGGAGATAAGGAAATCCCATTCCCCAGGATGAGGGGTGGGGACAAGAAATTTTATGTCCCCAGGTAAGGGGAAGTTTTGTGGTAAGCGGAGACTTTAGGGTACCTTCAGGTTAGAAAATAAACCAGGGGCTTCACAACGTCAATCCTTAATAATATATTTAACTCTTAGAGCATTGTTTCTATTTACATCTCTACCATCTCAGATGGAGACTTTGCCTCATTTTTCATCCCCAAAATTAAAGCTATTCACTGAGAAGTCATTCAGTCCAATCTCTGATAATGAAGTGACAGTCTCTTTGTTATGACCAATCCCTCCAGATGTACTCTTGATCCCGTGGCCTCTCATATTCTCCAGCAGATTACCCCTTTAGCATTCCACTTTCTCTCTTCAATCTCTCCTTATCTGTTTGGCTTTTACTTGCTACTTACAAACATGCGCCTGTCTCTCCCATACTTAAAAATCTCTTTGATCCTACCATCCCCACGAACTTTTATCCTTATTTCTACTCCTTAGCTAAACACTTTGAGAAAACTAACTCTATCAATGCCTCCACTTCTTGTCCTGCCACTCTTTTCTATACCTGCTGCAATCTGCCTTCTGTCCTCATCATTCAGCTGAAATCACCCTCTCCAAAGTTGTCAGTGACCTCTTCATTGATTTTGGCCTTTTTGATCTCTCCTCTGTGTTTGAACTATTGATCACCTTCTCCTCTTTGATAATTTTTCCTCTGTAAACCTTTGCACTGCTACTCTCTACCATTTCTCCTCCTGATTGTTCCTTCTCAGTCTCCTTTATTGCTTCTATATCCACATCATATCCACTAATCATGGGTGTCCTCCAAAAGTGTTCAAGGTCCTCTTCTATTTTTATTGTATATTGTTTTACTTGTCGATGTCATGAGTCCTATGGGATTGATAATCAATAATCAACTCTATGCTGATGAATCCCAGTTCTATATATCTAGCCATGGTCTCTTTCTCCTAAACTACTTCAGCCAAGGTGAATTTTTCTAAAGCATAGGTCTGATCATGTCTCATACAGAGACACAGACACAGACACAATAGTTCCCTGTTACTTCCATGATCAAATATAAATTACTTTGGCCTTTTTTTTTTTGAGGTAGTTGGGGTTAAATGATTTGTCCAGAATCTCACAGCTAGTTAAGTATCTGAAGTAGGATTTGAACTCCCGAGTCCAGGGCTGGTGCCCTATCCACTACACCACCTAGTTGTCCCTTGTTTGGCTTTTAAAGGTCTTTACAATCTGGCCTCTTGCTGTGTTTCTAGTGGTTTAACACAATGCTTGCCCCCTCCATACACTCTTCCTCACAAATTATTATCCACTTCCTATATCCATGCTTTTGCACTGGCTGCTCCCCATGCCTGGAACGTTCTGCCCCCTCACCTCCACCTCTTAGAATCCCTGACTTGTTTCAAATCTCTAAGCGTCCCTTTCCCATTCTTCTAAGGCTTGCTTTCTGAAATTACCTTCCATCTACTCTGTAAACTCAAATGAGTTAACATGTGTAAAGCACTTTGCAAACCTTCAAATACTATATAAATTTTGTTCAGTCATTTCAGTGATGTCAGACTCATTGTGACCCCTTTTTGGAGTTTTCTTGACAAAGATACTGGAGTGGTTTGCTATTTCTTTCTCCAACTTATTTTACAGATAGGTATACTGAGGCAAACAGGATTAAGTGATTGCTGGTCAAGCAGCTGGTAAATTTCTGAGGCTAGATATGAATTCAGAAGGAGTCTTCCTGACTCCAGACCTGGTACTCTCCACAGCGCCACCTGGTGGCCTGTGTAAATGTTAGCTATCATTATATTCCTATATATCCTGCTTGTACCTATTTACATGTGGTATTCCATATTCAAATGAAAACTCCTTGAAGGTAGGAATTGTTTTTGCCTTTTCTTTCTATCCCCAGTGCATGGTACAGTACCTGCAAAATTGTAAGCTCTTAATAAATTCTTGCTAATTAACTAGAGCGGTGATAGTCATATCGTCTTCCTCACTGAACTGTCTCTGACGTATTGTCATCAGTTCTCAGTACCACATTTTAGGAAAGAGATTCACAAATCAGAATGGTTCATAAGAGGGAGACCACAACAACTGGAGATTATGTAATATGAGGGTTGGTTGAAGTAACAGGGAATGTTTAAGCTGGGGAAAAAAACTGTTAATTTGGAAAAGGGGTTAAACTTGTTCCACTTTAAAACAATACTAGAAGCTATGAATAGAAATTGCAGAGAGAGACAAATTTTGATTAACTTTAAGGAAAAACTTGCTACCATTCAGGATTTCCTTAAAGAGAACAGGCTGTCTTAGAGATAATGAATTCCTTGTTACTTTAGGCCTTCAAATGAAAGTTAAATGAGCACTTGGCAGGGGAATTTGAAAGAGAATTCCTTTTTCAGGTACAGGATGGAATAGAGATACCTTCCAAATCTGAGATTCTGTGATAGTATAGACAAGGGTATTCTAGGTATGGGGAACGGGGTAAGAAAAAATGGAAAAATGGGAAAGAGTAGTATGGAGGATAGAAAATAGTCCAGTTTAGTTACTATGGGGAGTACATGAAGTAGTGTTAGGTTAAGGCTAGAAATTAAACAGAAATGTATTAAAAAGACAAAAATAAAATAAAACTTGCCTTGAAAAAACATACTTCCAGATTGGATCCAGTTTGTAAATAAAAATAGCATTTAATTAGACCTTGAAATCCCAGTGGTGGGGATATATCCCAAGAAGGTTAAAGAGAAATAGAAGGGTCCCAGGTATACCAAAACAATTTAAAGCACTTTTTGTAGTGGCAAAAAACCAAGAGCACAGTAGATGACCATCAGATGGAAAATGGCTAACCCAACTACAGGACATGAATGTAATGGACTATTACTGCACTATAAGTATGAGAAAAATGCAGATAAGCTTGACAAGACATACACACTGATGAAAACTGGAGTAAACGGACCAAAGATATGATATGCATAACTATTTTCCCAGTTTAAACATTGGAGTAAACAGAACTAAAAAGATGATGTGAACAACAGTGTAGATGTTCAACAGAAACCCTAAAACTGAATGGTGTGTAATTACAATGACTAAGTCACCGCAAAGAAGAGATGAGAAAATGCATCTCCTTCCTTCTTTGTAGAGGCAGTTATTATACTGATGTGGAACACTGGGGCTCTGTCTCATTTGATAAGTTTTGCTGAACTTTCTTCTCTCCTTCTCTCTCTCTCTCTGTCTCTCTCTCTCTGTGTCTCTCTCTCTGTGTCGCTGTCTCTCTCCATTTCTCTCTGTCTCTCTTTCTCTGTCTCTCTGTGTCTCTCTCTGTCTCTGTCTCTCTCCATCTCTCTGTCTGTCTCTCTGTCTTTCTCTATCTCTACCTCTCTTTCTCTCTCTGTCTCTCTCCATCTCTCTGTCTCTCTGTGTCTCTCTCTGTCTCTCTGTCTGTCTCTGTCTCCGTCTCTCTGTCTCTCTCTGTCTCTGTCTCTCTCCATCTCTCTGTCTCTGTCTCTCTCCATCTCTCTGTCTCTCTGTCTGTCTCTCTCCATCTCTCTGTCTCTGTCTCTCTCCATCTCTTTGTCTGTCTCTCTGTCTTTCTCTATCTCTGCCTCTCTGTCTCTCTCTGTCTCTCTGTCTCTGCCTCTCTTTCTCTCTCTGTCTGTCTCTCTCCATCTCTCTGTCTCTCTGTGTCTCTCTCTGTCTCTCTGTCTGTCTCTGTCTCTCTATCTCTGTCTCTCTTTTTCTCTCTCTGTGTGTCTGTGTCTCTCTCCATCTCTCTGTCTTTCTCTCTCTCTGTCTCTGTCTCTCTCTCTGTGTCGCTGTCTCTCTCTGTCTCTCTCCATTTCTCTCTGCCTCTCTTTCTCTCTCTGTCTGTCTGTCTCTGTCTCTCTCTGTCTCTCTGTCTGTCTCTGTCTGTCTCCATCTCTCTGTCTGTCTCTCTCTGTCTCTCTCCATCTCTCTGTCTCTCTGTCTCTGTCCATCTCTCTTTCTCTCTGTCTGTCTCTCTCCATCTCTCTCTGTCTGTCTGTCTCTGTCTCCGTCTCTCTGTCCGTCTCTGTCTCTCTCCATCTCTCTGTCTGTCTCTCTCTGCCTCTCTGTCTCTCTCTGTATCTCTATCTCTGTCTCTTTCTCTCTGTCTGTCTGTCTGTCTCCGTCTCTCTGTCTCTCTCTGTCTCTGTCTCTCTCCATCTCTCTGTCTCTCTCTGTCTCTCTCTGTGTGTCTGTGTCTCTCTGTCACTGTCTCTCTCTGTCTCTCTCCATCTCTCTGTCTCTGTCTCTCTCTGTGTCTGTCTCTCTCTGTCTCTCTGTCTGTGTCTGTCTGTCTCCGTCTCTCTGTCTTTCTCTCTCTGTGTCTGTGTCTCTCTGTCTCTGTCTCTCTCCATCTCTCTGTCTCTGTCTCTCTCTCTGTGTCTGTCTCTCTCTGTCTCTCTCCATCTCTCTGTCTCTGTCTCTCTCCATCTCTCTGTCTGTCTCTCTGTCTTTCTCTATCTCTGCCCCTCTGTCTCTCTCTGTCTCTCTCTCTGTGTCTGTGTCTCTCTGTCTCTCTCCATCTCTCTGTTTCTGTCTTTCTCCATCTCTCTGTCTCTCTGTCTCTCTCCATCTCTCTATCTCTCTGTCTTTATCTGTGGCTCTCTTTGTCTCTCTCTGTGTCTGTGTCTCTCTGTCTCTGTCTCTCTCCATCTCTCTGTCTCTCTGTCTATCTCTGTCTATCTCTGTCTCTCTTTGTCGCTCTCTCTCTCTCTCTCTCTCTCTGTCTGTCTGTCTCTCTGTCTCTGTGTCTGTCTCTCTCTCTTGTTCTTTCACACAAGGAATATTTTTGGTTGTTGTTGTTTGTCCTTCCTTCTCAGAAGAGGACCATGACTTCATGGAGGTGATGCCTCTAAGTGAATTGGATTTAAGTGAGGTGTGCAAAGTCACCAGCCTTACTTCCTCCTCTAGAGCCATCTGGGTCTAGTGGCAAGATATAGATCAGGACGACTGGAGATGACCCCCACTCTTTTGGTAGGAGAGAAGGGAGGGATATATTTGGAAGTGCAATCCATGCACTTTAAATAGAAGAACCCTTTATGGAAATTGGAGGTCCATAGGTGTTGCACACAGCACATGTATTCAGACTTTTTCCAATGTTGTGCTTTTTCAGTTGTACTTCCTTTTTTCATCTTTTTTTCTTTAAAAAATACTATATGTTATATGGGATGACTCCCTGGTAGGAAAACTATGACTGTTTTTAAAAATTAGAAGGGAAGGAATTAACTCAGAAAAAAATATCTTTGCAGCAATTTTATCTGATAAAAGTCTCATTCCAAAAGATACAAAGAGTTGATTCAAATTTATAAGAAAAAGAGTCATTCCCCCATTGATAAATCATAAAAGATATGAATAAATAGTTCTCAAAGAAAAGTATCTAAACGATGTATCAACAGTCATAAGAAAACATGCTCCACTGATCCAACCATTCTGGAGAGCAATTTGGAACTATGCTACAAAAATATGCATACCCTTTGACCCAGGAATATTGCTTCTAGGACTGTATCCCCAAGAGATCATAAAGATGGGAAAGGGTCCCACATGTACAAAAATATTTATAGCAGCCCTCTTTGTGGTGGCCAAAAACTGGAAATCAAGGGGATGCGCATCAATTGGGGAAAGGCTGAATAAATTATGGTATATGAATGTAATAGAATATCCTTGTGCTATAAGAAATGATGAACAGGAAGACTTCAGAGAGGCCTGGAAAGACTTATATGATCTGAAACTGAGTGAAAGGAGCAGAACCAGGAGAAACTTTGTGCAAAGCAACAACCACAGTGTGCAAGAGTTTTTCTGGTAGACCTGGAACTTCATTGCAATGCAAGGACTTAAAAAAATTCCCCAATGGTCTTTTAAGGCAAAATGCCTTCCACATTCAGATAAAGAACTATGGAATTCAATCACAGAATGTAGCAGATCATTTTTTTGTGTGTATTACATTTTGGCTTATTATATGAGTTCTCCCATTCATGACTATAGTGAAAATGTATTTAATAGGAATGTATGTGTAGAACCTATATAAAAATTGTATGCCATCTCAGGGAGGGAGAGGGAAGGAGGGAGGAGCGGGAGGAAAATCTACGTTATATAGTAGTGATTGTAGAACACTGAAAATAAATAAAATTAATTTACAAAAAAAGAAAACATGCACCAAATCACTAATAATTCAAAAAATGCAAATTGACATAATCCCAAAATTTTACCTCACATCTATGAGATGGGCTAAGATGACTAAAAAATATAAACGACAAATGTAGGGGCTATGGGAAAACAGGAATATAAATGTACTGTTGAGGGAAATGTGAATGGGTACAGCCTTGTTGGGAAAAAATTTAGCCCTATGCCCCCCAAATCATTAAGCTGTGTATAATGTTTTAGCCAGCAATACCACCACTAGGCCTGTACTCCCAAAGGAATCAAAGAAAGAAGGAAAGTACAAAAATATTTATAGCACCAATTTTTGTGGTGGCAAAGAGCCAGAAACTAAAGGGGTATCCACGATTTGGGAAATGACTGAACAAATGGTGGTATGTGGATGTAATGGAACAGCATATAAAATATACTCTAAGAAATGATAAAAGAACAGCTTCAGAAAAACCTGAGAACACTTGTGTGAATTAATGCGGCGTGAAATGAGCAGAAGCCAAAGAATAAGTGCAACAATGTATAAAGACAACTCAGAAAGACATAAGAACTCTGACTGACACATGACTATCTATGATTCCAGAGGATTTATGAAGAAGCCTGTTACCCCCCCGCCTCTTCTGAGAGAGACAGAGAGAAAGAGAGAAGAAAGTTCAGCAAAACTTATCAAATGAGACAGAGTCCCAATGTTCCACATCAATAGAATAACTGCCTCTACAAAGAAGGAAGGAGATGCATTTTCTCATCTCTTCTTTGAGGTGACTTAGTCACACCATTCAGTTTTAGGTGACATACTGAGAAGTGATATACTCAGAATGTGGAATAAAACATAAAATTTTTAACATGGCCAATGTTAGAATTTGATTTGATTTTCTATGAATTTTTGATTTAAAAGGTTTTTTCCTTTTCTTTCAATGGGGAAAGGTAGAAGGGAGAGAAAATGTTTTTTGTTCATTGAAAATAATTTAATAAAAAAAAAACCAACAAATAAATAAGGAAAGCTATAGGCAAGCCCTTGACTGGAACACTACCTGCAGGATTCAGAGAGCCAATAGATATCCAAGATAGGATTTTTCTGTTACTGGATACAAAATAGTATCAATAAAAGCCATAATTTCTAAGGAAGGAAATGAGGGAGGTTATAAATAAATAACATCAATAAAAGTTTAAATAAAAATGTTAAAATAGCATTTAGATTCCTACTCTCAGGGAAACTCCAGTCTGATAGGGGAATAAGAAGTATATACCAATATCACACTTTCCTTTACTAAGAAAAACTTAGAGTCACAGGGCTAGAAAAGAACCATGAGAAATCACCTACTCTAACTACTTCATCTTGAAGATAAGGAAACTGAGGTCTGAAAGAGGGAAGTAAATTGCCCAACTGATTTATTGGGTTGAGTAAATTGAGGATAGGCCAAAAGAAGAGAACAATACAGAGCTGAGAAAAGTCCACTCTAGGCAAAATTTGATAATTGTGCCCCGTGTTACTTTTTATAAGAGACTGCCTTCATTATAATAATTGCACCATAAATACATATGTATTTTGGAACTCTCTGGCATTAAAAAAAATGAACTTTAAAAAAAAAGCTTTAAAAACTGTCTCTTCTTTTGGCTCCCTCATTTTGCTGTGCCAAAAATAGTTGTGTGCCCCTAGTCTCAAAGATATGCATGGGCTTGAGAGTCTTTAAACATAGTATAATGTTCTATCTACTACAGTCCTTTTTGGGTTACAGGAAATGGCCAATGGACCCCTCCATATGTGACAGCCCTGAGAGCTAATGAAGTGGTGAAGGAACTCCCCCTGACACACACACCAGAGAGGCCACTGTCCTCTTATCTCCAGTGGACAGAACAGCTGTTGGTTTCTTATCGCTTGCCTTCTCATCTCCATCAGGGGACCTGTCATCCAGGCCCCTGGAACTACAGTCTGGTATCTTGTCCCTATTTCCTTTTTAGGACTCCCATCTCCCTGTGAAAGTATTCTTGTGTAGACACTTCCCATGGCTTGCATACTCCTCCACTTCGTGTTTCTCCTCCTTCCATTCATCCCTCAGATCTCATCAGGTAAGTAGCAACAGGTGGAGTTAGGGACTTGAAAATGTCTTCAGGACTGGGGATTTTACACTTTCCTCTACTTGAGGGGTGGGGAGGAAAGGTGGCCTGATGTCAGTGTGGAGGTGTGTCCCCAGTCTTCACTGCCCTAGCAACAAAAGAGAATTGCCCATTATCTCTTAACACCTCCCCCTGCAACTAATGGTGAAATCAGGCCAAGGAAGCTGTGGAAACAAACACCACATAATTATTATGATCCAGGGATGGAATGAGGGACTGCCTAGAGGCAGAGCTGGGGAAAGAAAAAGAGAGCAGCAACTTAAGTATCTCTCTCTGGTAGTGGTGGTGAAGTATGATAGACACCTTCATCCACCACCCCAAGGGTAAGTTTCTCTCCCTTTGTTTCAGTTTCCTTTGATTCACTTGTCCAATGTTTTCTTTTGGTAACTTCATTCTTGTAAAGAGTCTTGAAAGACAAAATCTAGACTGAGTTTGGTCCATTTCCCTATTGTTTTCCAACCACTTTGAATGATTCCATTCTTAGGAAAGTAAGAAAGGGAAATCCATTTCTCCCTTTCCAGCTAGAGCTTGGGTCTGTTTCCCATTATGTCTTCATTCCTATAAAAGGAAGAAGCTTTCCTTCCGTTCTCCTCCCCAACTCCATTCTACAGCTTGAGAAAGAGTATTCTCCCACAGGTAATATTAATAATAGTAATAAGCTAACATTTTTATAGTGCTTACTATGTGCCAGGCACTGTGCTAAGTTTATATTACCTTATAACAACCCTGGGAGGTAGATACAATTATTATCACCATTTTACAGATGGGGAAACTGAGGTAAACCAGTTGAATGACTTGTCCAGGGACACACAGCTAGTTAGTATCTGAGGCTGGATTTGAACTCAAGTCTTCTTGAGTCCAGACTTGGTGCTCTATCCACTGTGCCACCTAGCACAACCAAGAATATGACAAAGCCTAATAAGGAGAAAGGAAGAAAGAGGTCAATCTGGTGGGGGTAGGGTGGGTCTGTTCCCTCTTCTTGGACTAACTTTCTATCAAACCCTCCTTCTACACAGGTGATATCCAGTCCATATATGTGGCCCTCAGGGAAACTGTGGAACTCCCATGTCCTGAACCACCTACCTTATATGGAGATGAGATGCTATCATGGTTCCGAAGCCCTGTGTCTGGATTCCCTACCACCACAGTGATCCGTATCCCCATGACCAACAAGGCTCCAGAGACAAGGAAGATCTTGAGGGAAATCAGGCTAAGCCTGCTGGGGAATAATTCCCTGTGGCTGGAAGGGGCTAAGGAGGAGGATGCAGGACGATACTGGTGTGCTGTACTTGGCACCTACTTCAACTACCAGAACTGGAGGGTGTATGACCTCTCTGTGATCAGAGGTGAGAGGGGGTTTATGGAACCTTTCTGGGACAGGGAGAAGAGAGAAGATACATGGGGCCACGGGAGTCTCATGGGGAGACCTTTGGGGAGAGGACAGGGGGAGAATATGTGATCATGAAACCCCATGCCAGGTTCTTCAATCATCACAATGATCCATTTCCTGGAGAACACTGAGGTCTGAATATGATGAAGGAAGATAGGCAAAAGCTGCTGACTGCCCCAGTTGTTCACTGTGGCTGCAGGGGTTTGATGAACATAGGCAATAATATAGTGGATTGCCCCCCCCACCCCGCCTTTTTTTTCCAACAGGCTCCCAGCTATCGGCAAAAACTACTGATGGTTCTCTCTGCTCAATCCTGGTGTGTTCAGTGGTCTCAGCAGTTTTCCTGGACTCTGTTGCTTGGCTGGAAGGAAAGGGGAAAGTGAAGGGTAGGATGGAGACTTTCATGGGAAAGAATGCTTCCCTTCTCATGGTATGTCCTGTGGAGGGAACCTCAGAGTCCCGTATCCGAAGGGCCAGGAGCATTCGTTGCATTTTCCCCCAGAACAAGGGCATCACTTTCAACCTGACAGGTGAATTTGGGAAAGGGAATAATAATAAAAAATGTTCACATGGCATAGTTATTTAAATCTGAAGGAAAAAACACACTTTCACTAACCTTGTATAGTAGATAGTGCAATAGAATATTACATTATTATTATAAAATAACCCCTGGGAAACTCATTTAACTCTCAGAGCTTATTTCCTCATCAGTATAACACAGGTAGTAATACCTATACTTCTTACTTTCCAAGGTTATTGTGAGTCATATGGAAATATATATAAATAAATGTAAAAATATAAATGTGAGTTGTTATTATAAGAATAACTCTTGGAGAGGAGAGGATGAGGAAACCCAAGTACTTTTGGTGTAATGGTCTGCAATCCAAAATTATCAAATGCTTTTAGGTAAAGGAGTAGAAAGAGGAGAAAATAACACACACACACACATATACACACATACACAATTTCTGATGGAATTGCTGTTAAAGAAAGAATATGTGTACGCTGACACTAGAAATGGCATACTGCTGGATAGGGGAAGAAGAAGACAGAAAAAAATAATCCCAGGGGAATAGTGCATTAGAGAGAAAAGAGTGATGTTATAATGCTGTTTGATGTGGCACAATCCATTTCCAGGGATTGGAGAAGAATCATGGAAAGAAAAAAGAAACCATCCACATATTTCAGGAGGAAAGGACCATTACAGAAAGTTGTTGATGAATAGTAAGAGGTGGGGGAAAGGCAAAATTCATTTTCATGGACTATTCCATTACTAGAAGAATCATCCCCTATTATTAAGATGTTAGGAAATAAGGTAGTTATTTAATATGGTTTTTCTCTTTGGGATTGAGGTAGACAGTAAAATGTATGGCAACAGATTGCTCTGGTTACATTAAACAATTGTATAGAAGGTAGAAGCCTTCTGTTGTGAGAGGAAAAATAATATGGTAGAAAGAACATGTTGAGGAATCCTAACTAGTAGGTGATCTCAGATAAGTCACTTTATCTTTCTGATCTCTTCTGTAAAATGACAGGGTTGGAGTAAAAGATGAGATCTCTTCCAGTATAAGAATTCTATTAATCTATTCTAGTAGAGGAGCTATTCATTACCTGAAATCATCCATTTTTATAGGGAATGTAATTTGGAGTGAGGATGAGGGCTTTTCCACCAGCTTCCCTACACATACTCCCAACCCTTCATCCTCCTCCTGAGTCATATATCTCATCTCACCTCAATCATTTATTAACAATGTGATTCTGGGTAAGTTACTTAACCCCTTTCAGCCTCAGTTTCTCCATCAATAAAATAGGGATAACAATAGCACCTACATCACAAAGTTGCTATAAAAGGTCAAATGAGATCATTATGTAAAACGTTTTGTAAACCTTTAGGATCAAAATAAAATAATTATCATTCTCCTTCTAGCTGCGGCCTCCCCAGACGCCCTTCCTGCCCACTGTGTGGTCTCCCCAACATGGGATATCCAAAAGATCCTGCTGCTATTTTGTGTTCTGGCACAGGGGGTCACTATCTTGGCCCTAGGAATAGTTCTTTGGAGACGTCGGAACAATGGGGTTCTATACAGAGGTTTGTGTATCTTCTACAACACACAGAAACACACACACACATGACCTGAGAGAAGAGATGTTAGCAGACAAGGAAAAAGAAGGGGAAAAGGCATTTGGGCAGAGCTATAGAAAAGGCTCCCGAACCCAGATGTCTCCATTCCTCAGCCTCTAAACTCCCCATGATTTATGATAGTAAGAGAGAATGGTAAGTAAGAAGACAACAGGAGTGTAGTTCTGGATATGTGTGTGTGTGTGTGTGCTTGTATGTGTGTATGTATGTATATGTGTGTGTGATCTTTCTGTCACTTCTTTATACTCCTCCACAGATGACTCCACATCTCATTTCAAACCAGAAACTCAAGTTTATGAAAACATCCACTTGGCCATCCCCAGGTAAGGAACTAGAAGGCCAGGTGCCTGAGTCCCTAATATGGTGTGAGAGAGGGAGTGTATGTGAGAGAGGGAGGCAAAAAACTTAGGTATTTGAAGAGATGGGGTGTATGATGGTGATGTGTTTCTCTATTTTCTTACCCATCTTCTCTTCCACTATCTCAGTCCACCTGCCCCCAGGACCATGTGATCTTGATGATGTCATCTGCAAGGAGAAGGGATCCACAGATCTCCTTGGAAACCCAGGATAAAAAGAAGCTCCTGTTAACTCATCAAAAACATGGGGAATTGGGAGATCGTAGCACTACGGTTCCTCTTGTGTCCTATTGGGGGGAGGGAAGAGAGGGGAAAGGATGTCTCACAAATGAAATTATGTTGTCACCTCTCTCCTTGTGTACGCCCAAGCCAGTTTCAACATGTTGGGGAATGCTGTGGCCAACGGTGTGGGGGTGAGGGTGATACTGCAGAAGTAAGGAGGTAATATTAAAGGCAGAGAGAAGGGAGATTAAGGAACAGAAAAAAAGAATAAGACTGAATGAAGGAGGGGAGGCCAGAGAGGGAAAGACTGAGAGGACAAAGAGAAGGATTGAATGATAGTGAGAGAGGGAAACTAACGGACAGATTGAAAGAACATCTTAAAGGTAGACCTCTCCCATTGCCTCATTCTCCTAAAAGTAAGTCATGAAAGAAATCAAAGGATCAGGTGCCTGCTAATCTCCTGGCATTACATAGCTAAAGAGAACTGTCATTTTACTAGACGGTGAGGGAATTTAAGCCACAGAGAGCTTCAAGGAGCAGAATCCCATGACTCTTATCTATAAACTCACCCAGGACATACAACATACACATACATACATATTTACATGCATATATACATATGCATACCTACATACACTCTTTCCCTTATTTTCCCAAAGACAGAAATGTCCAAAGCACTGTTTCCAGAACTGGTATTGTCCACTCCCTCTCTACTGTCCATGAATCCCCTAGTCTCCTATGTATGTCCTCTCCCTTCTTGCCCCCCACATCTCCTGAAAGTGACCATCCTGGAGGTATTGTGGGCATAAGGATGGGATGTTATGGTGACTCTCTTGAACATCTAGATTGAAATGAATATTTTATACCTTTCTCCTTAGGATTTTAAGGGTTGGTCAGTGGTTGGTCACTTACTAGCATCTAAGTTAACCCAGGCTCCTGAGCCATTATCTCCACCCTGTTGGCTCTCTGTTCACACACAACTCTCTCATTTCTGTTTTTTTCCTCCTCCTTCTGCAGCAGAGAAGCTTAGACTGGGGGTTTAGGGTAGGATGAGGAAAGTATAACACCCACCTTCTCTATCCCCTGAGGACCTCTAGAAAAGAAGCGATGTGCAGAAAGCAAAACTCCACTTGTGTCATGATCTTGCACCTTGGAAAAGTCATCTTGTTGCCCTAACTTAAACCCTGCCCTGAGAGAGGAGGGAAGGAAGATACTCAATGACTGGATCTTGGTTCCACCTGTTGGGTCCACAGCCTAGAGCAGGAGTTCTCAACTTTTTTTTAGGTTCCTGTACCTCTTGGCTTTCAATAAACCTACTGATACCCCTTTTTAAATGTAAAACTCTAGAAATAAATTCTAGAGTTTACCATGCATTTATACAGGAGAAATAAAGTAGATCAATTTCAATTATAATATTGATTATACTACTGATACTCCCCATACTCTTTGACAACCTTCTCCTACTTCCTGGGGCTACACATACCTCAGGTTGGGAATCCAGGCTTAGAGTTTCTCCGTCTTTCATCGCCCTTCTCCCTGCCCCCCAGCCTCCAAGTTACCAGATTCCACAGGCAAATACCAGGGGAATAGGGGGGAATTAGGGGGAAGGTCCCTATGACTCAAAATCTTTGAAACTAGAAAAGGGAAAGGAATTATATTGTAATATTCCACCTTCCCTAATATATTCTCAATTCCATTCTTGCTCCCCTAGAGAAACCCACCTCCCACTACTAAGATCTGCCAGCTGCTCCAGGCCCAGAAATCATTTACCTTTCTGCAAGCTTCCTTGGTATTTATGGTCTTCATATTCATCCTGAACCCCCTCCCCTTCTTTCTCCTGCCCAGGTTGTTCTGTCACAACTCCCACCCTTCTCTTCAGCCCTCTTTATACGTTGACCAAATGGATTGAGAAGGTAATTGAAGAATTTTTAGGAGTATTTTTAGAAATGGGAATGGTATAGACTTATTTCTAGGTTTCCAAAGGGGCACATGTGGGGATATCAAGGATCTTAGTTAGTGCCTTAGGAGAGAAGGTCCACAAAGTTAGACTGAAGGAGGAGTGCTACTGCCTCCTGAAGTAGGGTCAGTGAAGCTCAGATTGAGGAGGCTGCAGTTTGCCAAGGTTCTGGTCCTTGGTAGCATCAGCCATATATACAGCCCTGAGGCCAGAAGCTTCCCTCCCAATAAATAGTATGTAGCCTGGGAAAGTAGCCCCACATCTCCATCTCTGGAAACAGAAAGGGAATGTGGGTCAAAACTAAAAGACAAAAAAGTGGAATGAGGATAGAGGGAGACCCAGGGGGTGGGACTGGGTAAGTTCAGCTACCTATGAGGACTTCTGCAAAACCTGAGTAAAACTGCAAGTGTAACAGCAGAGCCATTGGGCAGGTGGGATAGTGAGTCCACTTGGGAGAGCAGGTCTCAGACAACACAGGACAGTCAGAGGGGATGAGAGTGGGAGAGACAGCACAACAAAGACGTAGAAAGAAAGAGACAGACATTGAGGGGAAAGAAACAGAAACAGAAGGTGTACTACGGAGAGAGATGAAAAGATCAAAGGATTTAACCAAGTTAGGACCTTAGAGATCATTTAATCCAAGCTCCTCATTTAAAATCCAAAGACCAAAAAAATAATAATAATAATAAGTTGAAGAAAAGATAAGGTACCACAAATCAAAAACAACCGATCCACTGATGCAGAAAAGAGTTCAGTGAAAAACCCATAAAATACTGAACTTCCTTGAAAGCCACAATTCACCCTCACCCATAAAAAAAAAAAGTCTTACACTATACATCAAGCAATCATGCATGAAATTTCAGGGCAAAGTGAAAATTCAAGAATCTACCCCTCACCTCCTGAAAATGAAAATTCCAATGAACATCATAGCCAAAACCAAAAACTTTGAAGTCAAAGAAAAAATTGTAGTCATTCTAAAAGATTTCAAATAAATGAAAAGTCACAGTCAAGATCAAGCAAAATTTGGCAGTTACCACCAAAAGGAAAGGAAATTGGATATAAGACATTGGAAAAGAAGGGAGGGAAATGCAGAGATCAGAATAAGAAATCCATGAGTCTGATGTGTGTTTGTTTGTCCTTCATTGCCAAAGAAGACCATGCCATCAGAGAAATAATGACATGACTTGCACTTGACTTTGTTTTGAGTGAGGGAGGGCTGTGCAGGTCATCAGTCTCACTTCTCCTCCAGAGCCATCTGAATCCAGTGACCAAATATTCATCAGGATGACTGGAGATGACCCAAGATGAGGTTAAGTGACTTGCCCAAGGTCACACAGCTAGTGAGTGTCAGGTGTCTGAGGTGAGATTTGAACTCAGGTCATCCTGACTCTTGCACTGGTACTCTATCCACTGTACCACCTATCTGCCTCTGATACTCATATATCATATGGCCTGGGATCCTCAAATCTTGGGAAGTCATTGGGTTGCATTGGGAGGCTCAGACAGACTAGCCCTGTCAGGGAATTTGGGAAAGAAAGAGCCTAGTGTTTCTCACATCTCTGTTCCCATAACCTGGGCAGCCCTCCCTTCCACTATACTGATTACTTTCTATATTCCTCTATCCTCTAGTCCTTTACTCCAGTGATGCTATTCTTTCCTCTCTTTATACGTCCATCTCATATCTAAGTATTTTTCTGTCTCAGTTTAAATCCGGCATTTTCACCTCCATTTTCCTTCTTTTTGTCTTTCTCATTCTGTTTTTTCTCTCTTCTCTCCCTCTTTCTTCTTTCCTTTACTTTCTCATTACTTTTTTCTTTCACATTTATTTCTTTCCCATCTTGTTTCTCTTTTATCTTTTCCTTTCTTTCCTATCATTTTTCCCTCACCATTTTTCTTATTTCTTCCTACCCTTTTCTTTTTTCTTATCTCATATTTTCCTTTTTCTCTCCTTTTTTCTTTCTTTTCTCTCTTCTTTCTTCATTATTTCTCTTATCTTTCCCTTTCCTTTTGTTCTCCTTTTCTTTATCCTTCTTTTACTTTTCCCTTCCCTTCTTGCTCTTCCCTGTGTGATCTCTTAATTTTCTTTTTCCTTTTTTCCTTCTATTTCTCTTAGTTTTTTCTATCTTTATTCATGTCTCCTCTTTATCCTATTTTTTTCCCTTTCTCATTTTATTCCTTTTATCTTTACACTCTCTTCTACCTCTTCTCTACTCTTTCTCCCTCCCTCTCTTAATGTAATGGTACCTCTGTTAATCTTTTTCCCCACCTGGAATTGAGATGTCACTTAAGTTGCCCTAATCTAAAAATATGTGTGAAAAATGTGGGAACCTTTGGGAAGACCATCAGAGTGTGGGGCAGGGGAATGGCCCCACCCAGCCTGTTCTCTTTGATTCATTGGAGCTTCTGTGTTCCAAACCTGTAATTAACCCCTCCTAGTTTTACTACTATGAAAGGGTTAAATCATTGTTTTGCTTTGTTTGGAAAAGATGGAGCTTGTGGAGAGAATTAGAACAGGGCTACAGAATATGGAAGGTCTAAGAGACCTGGTCAAGGGACAATGAAATCTCAATTTAAAGTTGTATTGGGATTGAATGGGGAGGTGCCATTGTTCATCAAGAGATAGGAAAGGCAGCACGTACTAAATTGCCTGGCACATAGTAAACATGCTTTATCTTAAAAAATGGAGAACTAGGGAAGGGACAAGACTTTCTGACAAAAGAAGGATGTGAGCGAGGGAAAACTGAGACCTTTGAGAGACAAAAGTCTGTCTGGAAAGGATTGGGGGTGTGTGTCATAGGGGCTTTAGAAGATGCTAAGATCTCCTGTTATTAGAGGCCCCACCCAAGCCCCCCTGAGGCCCCCTGGCGTGGTGAGGTGAGGCATGACTGTCTTTTTTTTATTGCCCCATAAAGCCCAGCACCAGAGAGATATAAGCCAGCTGCTTTGGTATGGGGGAGTGGGAGGGAGGAAGAGATACTAGAGGAAAACTAGTATCATGAACTCTGAAATCCTCTGGATCCTACTGTGTACCCTATTGGGGAAGACCCTGGGTGAGGGGAGAGACCCAACTGTCTGGCTTTCCCAGCCCCCTAGTCTATCTCTTCCTATCTCCCCATCCCTCCTGTTTTCCCAGGGACCCAGGTATGTGATCTCCTAGTTCATCTTTTCCCTGTCTTTGGATCAGGCAATCGAATGCGATGTTATGACTGTAATCCAGATGGTCCCTGCTCTGAAATTGTAAGGACATGTGGGGAGGACGAGCGCTGTGGATTCCTGGAGCAGAGACTCAACCAAGAGGAGCAAGTCAAGTTCCCAGGGAACCGTGAGTCTGGCATTCTATTTCCTCTTCCCACTTCTCTGGAGAAGGAACCCAATTCCTGATCATTCATCTTCCCTTGAAGATCTAAGCATATATATACTCCTTCTCCAAGTCCTTATTCCCTTTTCCTTCCCTTCAAAAAGGAAAGGATGTGATACATTTATTTAAACTTCTGTTAGAATTCAATTCTTCCCAAGAGATAGGGGTGAGGGGAGGGAGGAAGTATAGAGGGGGGAATGCTCAAATTTTAATAGAAGCAAGTCCTTAAGCTAAATGATTTAATAGTTTAATGTGGGATTTTTAGGCATAAGATAGCAAGTAAGGCAAACATTTGGGGGTGAAATATAATGGGACTTTCATGCTACCTTTAAAATTATCCCAAGTAGGCAGCCATCCATTCCACCTGTAGCCACTTGTTAAAAAAGAAAAACAGTCTGGAACCACGTTTTCTCACTATCTTCTTTCTTCCCAAAGTAAAACTCTCAACTTCAGATGGTACTTGTTCTCTCCTACAGCCACAATCAACCTGATCCATCACCACCCTACCTGTGTGGCTGCCCATCGCTGTGAACAGGAAGAAACAAAGTTGGTGGGTGGTTTGTCCTATATCACTCACACTAGCTGTTGCCATGGTGACCTCTGCAATGGTGCTGCAACAACTATGATTCCTAGCATTACCTTGGCCACTCTGGTGGTCACCACACTGGCTTGGATCCTTCCAGGGCTATGGGGAGGGTAATGACATTTCTGTATGGGCACAGAGAGTGAGTAGGGCTCTGACACCCTCCTCCAATGTCTATTAAACTCTACTGACTGATTTCCAGCTGAGCAGAAAATTCACATGGTGTGATGGAGGTGGGGGGAGGAATGTAAGGGAGAAAAATGGAAATAGGACTTGGGAGTAATTGATCAAATCTCAACAGTCAGAGATCCTAATTGATGATGAGAGTATCTGGAGTGCCTGCTAGGTCCTGTTGTTGGGGAAAATCTTCCAAAACAATCAGATTCTCTGAAACAAGGTATGTGGGTGGTGGGACAGATTCTTGAGGGTGACCAGGCCTCCCTAGAGCCATCTCTCTGTGTGTCTTCCTACCCACCCCCCCCACCCAATACACACCTTAGCAAATAAGACAGAGTGGTCTGGAACTGAGGAGACAGGAGACAGAGGGGGACATCTATTTAGAAATATCTATTTCCCAGACCTGAGTCATTCCCCTATATAACTGAGCCAAAGTCTCAAAGTTAAGGAAAACCATAGTAGTATTGGGGGAAACTACTGGAATCCTAAGGGATAGTGGGGAATTGCCCCTACTTCAATCTGGTCCTTCTCACCCAGCTGAAGTCTCAAGCCTACCTGTAGCTCTGGGTGGAAGTTCTTCAGGGGTGTGGTCCCTATATAGTGTGTACAACATGTTCCCCCAAACATTAGGTCCTCTGTGCCAATTCTCCAGGCAAAAGTAGGAACAAATAGTCCAGAAAAACTTGTTGGTCCAGCTCCTCCTTTCCCCACCCCAAACAGAGAAATTCCCTGAGGGAGCTTCAGGGATAAACAACTTGGGTGCCTCAAGGGATCGTGAGTCCTAGGCATGAAGATGGGGGCGGGGGAATACCAAAGCTTAAGGGAGGGAACACCTTAATCTGTGGACAATAAAGCACCGAATTCTTTGGCAAACAGACGTTTATTCCAATGGGGATAGGCATGAGTGAGGTTAAGGAGTGGGATCTATTGCCAGGGTTCAGGGAATCAGACCCTACGGAGAAGGACCATCACATCCCACCTGGAATCTATATTTTGGACTATATAAGAACTTCTTCTTCAGGTCCAGACTTCAGTCTCCCTGCTGGAAAAACCTTACTGGGGAAGAAACCTGGGTAGGTGAAGGGAGGTAGGGGATAACCAGGAAGGGAGGTGAGGGAATTGGAGAGACACAATTGTGGGAAATAGGGCAAGGAGATGCTAGCATAGTAGAAAAAAACAATGGACTGAATTCATTGTTTCATGACAGTCCTTAAGATCCATTTACAGCTCTAACATTCTACAGTTCCCTGACCATGGGAAATGATTGGGAGAAAACTGAGATTTGGGCGGGGAGGAAAAAGTCCAGAGAAAGGTCATTAATGGAACTATATGAATCATAGCATTTAAAGATGGGACAGACCTTAGAAATTACCTAGTCCTGCCCTCTCACTTTTACACAGGAAACTGAGACCCTGAGAGTCAAAGGTCCAAGGTCACACAGATGGTAAGTAGTAGAGAGCCAGGACTTCTAACTCCAAAAGCAGTGTGCTATTTCCACAATACCAGAATACGGGAAACCAGGACACTCAGGGGCTAAAGAACAGAATGAAGTGGGAAGATATGAGGGTGGAATCTGGGGCTAAACAGACTCTAATGAGTTTCAGTGTAGAAGCCAGAAACCAAGGCCAGCAAAAGGAGTGAGCAGGCTGAGGCTCAGGGCCGGAGAAGGGCGAGGGGCAAAGCTATTGCAGGAGTCTCTTCTGCAGCAAGTGGTATTGTAGGTTAACTCATTGGTCCTGTTGATGCCGGGTATGCAGGGTTCTGTAGCTGAACCACACCGATATTTGGAGTAAAGCCACATCTTACCTGAGAGGAGAAGGACACAGACAATCAGCCAGAAGGGACTCTTCCTCATCCTCTCTAACTCAATCTTTCACTCTCCATCTCTCTGCTTTTTCCTCTCTCTGTCTCCTGCTCTGTCCTTCTTGTTCCTTTCTAATCCTCTGTTACCTACCTGAGTCTGGTATCAGCACCAATCTCAGCCTTTTCCCTTCCCCTTTATCTTTCAGTTCTACCTCTACTCCCTTTCCCCTGTAAAGTGAGTCCTTTTTACCTAAGTAGACATCTGTGCTCAAACACTGATGTCCTTGATCCAGAAGACAGGATTGTCGATCCACACAGCCAACCACAGGAAACTTGTTGCAGGAGTGACAGCGAATGTCAGCTGGGAAGATAAAGAGTAAGATAGGCTCTGGTTGGGAAACCAAACTCAAGTTCCTAAGGGTAATGGGAGGTTAAAAGAAGGCAAGCCGCCTACAAACTTACCTACAGTAAACTCATTCTGCCACCTCCCATGAACATGAAGCTTACAAAAGACATTTGGAAAGTATTCTACATGGGTGTGGGGTGGGGCTGTTGATTTTGAAAAGATCTGCACCTCATCCTTGTTAACATCTGTCCCCTCTCTACACCTTCCTATTGACTGAGTCATAAGAGAGGCAGTACTGCCAACAAAAAACAAGAAAGACCAAGGGAGGGAAAGAAAGAATGAAGAGTTTTCATCAGAGTAAATAGGACTAGAAGAAAAAAACCCTGGAAAATGAAAAGGGGTGGGGGAACAAGATAGGAAGAAGCCATGGGAGAAGACAGGAGAGGTTGGGATTGGACAAGAGTCAATATGAAAAGAAAATGGAAGAATAGAAATTGAAGAAAGGAGAGAGAAGGAGGTAAGAAAAAATTGAAATGTGGGATACCATAAAGGAAAAATAAGAAAGATCATTATGGAAAATGGACTCAGAAGTTGGGTCTGGGGAATAATTGTCTTCTGGGGACAATCAAGGAAACTGTGTTCTGGAATTGCTAAGAGTAAAGGCGAGAACAGCTTAACTTCAAATTCCTCATCCTGAATCTCTACAATTGTCCTCATCCTACTCTACAATCTGAAGAAGAGAATTGCTTGGAGAGAAAGAATCACCCTAAACAGTCCCACAGAACATTCCAGAAATGGAAGAGAGTGAAATCAGAAATTTCTGCCCAAGCTGTCATTCTCAGCTAATTCAAGGCTTGTGATGGCAAATCATCTAACTGACTTCGGGTACTGAGAGTCTAATCCTTGGAGAGGCTGACTAAATGGAAACCTATTCTTTCTCCCATCCAAACAAAATGCCCCACCCATAGAATGATTTGACTCAGGTATCCCTCTCCACAGCAACTACAGTGATGTTTCCCAAAGGGATTCCTAGGGACTCTTCTGCAGATGACTCAGAAGCTGAGTCATTTCAAAGGTCCCCATTGTGAAGATGGAGTTGCCCCAAGCCCAAATCTAGACTTTGAAAAAGGTGCAGGGATGGGTTCAAACGAGAGCAGGTGTTACAAGAAAGAGCAAGGAATAGGAGAACTATGCTTCTTGACCCTAAAAAAAGTGGGTGCTGGTTCAGGAAAAGGGGAAGAAAGGAGAGCAGAAAAGAGAAAAAATGCTAAGAGAACTATGCTGAGAACTAGCATAAAGAAGGTACAAAGAACTTATTCCTTGAAGAATGAGAACTGGGGGAGGGAGGAAGAGGCATGAGAACACCAGGGAACGAAAATAAAAGATATCTAAATCTCTGAGAGGGATGTGTACTGGAGGTTGGTCAGATGAGCAAAGGGCTTTTGGGGGCCTAGATCCCCTGAGAAGAGTGCTGGGGAAGGGGATGGAAATCAGGAGCCCAAGAAGCTCAATACCTAGATCCCTAAGCAGGAGCTGGAGATTGAGGGCAGAAGTCAACTGAATACCTGGATTCCCTAGGGAGCTCACCTGAAGCCCAGCAGACCAACGCTGAGAGGCTGAGAAGCAAGAAGGTATTCATGGTCTGGTTCCTGGAGTTGACAGAAGGAGATAAAGATATCCAAGCATCCAACTCTTTGAAGGGAGGAAGATATTTGGGATTTATAGTAATAAAGGCCCCTCCCCTTCTGACCCAGGCAGCACCTCCTTTCTCAGTTTCATCTGATTGGGGCCAGAGAGTATAGGGTGGAGAAAGGAAAGTTGAAGACTGAGGAAGCCCCTCTCCTCCCAAAAATGATTCTTGGTTCCCATTAATGGACAAAAGGCATCTACAGTTGAGGATAGCTTGCTCCCCCCCCCTCCAAAAAAAATCCTTTTACCTTCCCAAGAGAAACAAACAGAGAGGGGGATTGTGACATCACCAAAACTCATTGTGATGTCATAGTTCCTGGGGCAGTAAAGGCTTTGGAACAACATCCAACAGGGTGTGGCTAACAGGTGGAGGAGTGAAAACAGTCCAGCCCCAGCTCCTCCTCCCCTTGGGAGAGGAGTGCCAGAACCCCCCCCCCCCCCCACCAGCTCCTGGTGGTCCTCTCCAATCCTGGTGTGGTTCTCTGCCCTAATGTTCCCCATGTGGGAAACTTTAGGCCTAGGATCTGGAGGGAGGGTTGGAAAGGCAGCACTGAGGGCTAAATCTGAGGGATGGATGTTAGGTCACCAAAACTCCCTTTGGGATTTGGTGTCCAGGCGGCTCAATCCCCGCCCAGTTCCCTTATCTGTGCCCCCAACCCAGCATCTGCTCCCTCTCTCTAACCAACTTCCCTCCGGCCTCTCTTGCTGACTCAGCTCCCCCATTTCTGTCCCCAGAAGATGCCTGACCATGGTCCCAGCCCTGGGACTTTTGCTGCTGCTCTCAGGGACTGGAGGGAATTTGGGGGGTGAGCGGGGGTGGGGTAAAAGGGGGAATCAGGGAGGAGAAACAAAGACTGGAGGGGGTAGGGTCATCCCCTGAATCCCAGGAACAATCCAAGAAGGAGGGAGGGGAGAGAAGGGACGCCTGGGTCCCCAAGGAAAACGAAGTTTCGGGAGAAAGGTTGGTGGTAGAAGGAGGGACTCAGAATCCCACCCTCACCTCAACTCTTTTGCAGTTCTTTTGGAGGGACGCCCAGGAGATCGAGTGAATATCTCTTGCACTGGGGTCTCCCGCGCGACCCGCTGGGCTTGGGCTCCTAGCTTCCCTGCCTGTGTGGGCTTGCATCGGGGCCGCCGCCCAGTCTTCTGGGCCTCCGCCCCAGGAAATCCCACCCCAGCCTCCACCTCGCCCTTTGCTGGCCGCCTGCGTGCGGTGGACCCCAATGGAATCCAGAATCTGGAGCTGCTCCTGGCTCGAGGAGACTCCGGGACCTTCTTCTGTACCGGAATAGGAGGCCGCCAGAACCATGAGAGTCGTAGCACGCTCAAAGTGCTTGGGGACTTGGCTGCTTGCCGAACTCCCAGCTCCACTTCGGGTGAGTTGGGGAAAGGGTGACTGTGCTACAGTTTGTTGGGAGAACGATCTGATACTCTTCAAAGGGAGAAAACAGCTATTTCGGTTTTCTTTGGGTTTGTATCCCCTGAGCCTGGCACAGGTTCTGGCACTTAATAATTGATCAAATGAATGAATGGAGATGGAGGTTGTCGGGATGTGTATTGGTTGGTAATTAAGGAAGGGTTCCTTGTAAAGGGGAACTCTAAATGTCCCCTTTTGATTCTGCTCCCTTCTTTAGGATCCCCGTATCCTGTGTTCCTGTACCCTCTGCTGGGCATCGGGTTGGCTTTAGGGCTGGCGGGGCTGGGGATGGCTTGGAGACTTCGTCAGTAAGTGCCAAGAACTAGAAGGTGGAGGAAGAAAAGAGGGGCAAGGGGTAGGACCTATAGTGAAGAGCTCAGAAACTGAGGGTTGGAGTTACCCCAGTGTGAGAGTGGAACTGATTTCTAAGGAAGCTGGAGGGGGATGTGGAGAAAAGCAGAGATGTCAAATTTTGAGAGCGTTAGAGTTGTGTGCCACAGGCTAAAGCCTGGGGATAGAGGAGAAGGGTCAAGGGGTGAGCTCTAACCAACCAAGCAATAGACATTTAAATGACTACTATGTGCTAGGCATGGAAAGGACTGTGGGTTGGAGGAAGTGACAGGTTGGGTAGCAGGAGCCTGCATTTTTCGATTTTGAGCGAGGAACTTAAGGAGATGACTGGGGCATGAACTGGCTAAAGATAAGAGTAAAAGGTTGAGCGGAGCCCCTAATTTCCCTTCCCTATCCCTTTCTAGGCTACCCCTTTCCAGACCTGTCAGAACGGTCCCAGGATTCGGTGAGAATAGGTCCTCTCCCCACCTCCAGTCTATGACTGGGCATATCCCCTCTACCCACCCCTCAGCTCTGCCCCCATCCCCTCCCATAAAAGCTCCACCTTTGAACACCGAGATCCAGAATCAATCAAAAGAGGAGCCTCGGGAAAGAGGGGACTCGGACGTTGAAAGGGTAAGAATTGGATGAAGGTGTGAGCTGGGGGGAAAAAAGTGGATGAAAGGGAGTGTGCATGAAAAGGGCACATTGCTGAGGTCCCCAAAGTAACGGTAGTCCCAGACTAGATGGGATCCCTGTTCTGCATCCTGTACTCTTTTCCCATTTTTTTCCAGAGCCTTCTCTACGCTGATCTGGACCACATTTCCTTCAGAAACCCTAGATGGGTGCACACCACCGTCCCTAAGGATGCTGCCACCATTTATGCGGTAGTAGTTTGAGAAGGCCTCATCCCAACACACACAATGTGGTACTTCCGACTTTCCCTCCCACCTGCCACTTTTTAACTCCCCCCAAATCATCAGAAGCTAATCCTGAACCCTTCTGTGCCTTGGACACTTCCTGCTCCCCACAGCTCTCGAAGATAGACCTAAATTCTAAACTCCACCCTTGCCCAAAATTATAGGCCCTCCTAGGTCACTCCATCCCCTCCCCATATTGTGCCACACACCACTCCATCTCCCCTAATCAGACGCTAACACACAGTGAAGCCTAAAAGGTTAGTTTCGTTTATTCTCAGGAAGATGATCTGTTCCCCCTACCCATGCCGCCCCACCCCAAATCCTGGTTCCTCTACCCCACAGCTAGCTTCTCCTATGCATCATCCTACGGGTAAGCTAATCGTCCCCTTTCTAGTCTTCCTACTTTCCTGCTCCCACATTTGGGGATCTCAGCTGTGGGGGCGGGTACTGAGGACAAGGCAAAGGGAACTGAGCCCAGCCCCAGCCTTCTCTAGCTCAGAGCAGGACACAGGTACGAGAGTCACGTCAGGCAGTTTCTGCAGTACCTAGAAGAAAGAGATGGAGTTAATTATAAGCCCCACCCACTTCTCCCCCACACCCCAAGCCCCAAGCTCCCTCCCTGCACTGCTCAGCGATTTCAGAAATCCCGTCCCTCTCCTGCAAGGCTTTGTGTCCTATTTCTGCTTACCCCCTTCCTCGCCCCCCAACAATTCTCCCTTCCTTTCCGGCTTTTGAAGGAATGCCACCTTCTCACCTCCTGGCTATTGGGCAAGTCTCCACCCCCACGGTGCAGCAAGAAAGGGGAAGCCCCAGGGAGCCCTGGCCGCAGAAACAAGCAGTCTGCTGCCGCATCATCTGGGAGAGTCAGAGAGGCGTAGGGGTGATCGGTCAGCGCTGCCATAGCCTAGGGGGCAGAAGGAAAAAGAAAGGATTTCAAATCTGGTCCCCAAATTACCAGGCTTTCTGGCCCCTACAATGCCCAAGGAACAGAAGGTCGGGGTTAAACTAAGCTCCCGTATTTTCAGCAATTTCATATGCCTCCAAGCACCGCCCCCCCCACCACGCCCATCCCGGTATCTAACACTCATCCAATAGGCTCCTCCCCATAACGTTCAAATCCCGCCCACCTGTTGCACCCCGGTCCCTCCTCCTCACCCTCACAGCTTTCTGGGCCGCTTCGCTGCTGCCAGCGACTACAGTACGTGGCCCCCCCATCCCGCAGAGCCCCCGCAAATGGGAGGGGCCTGAGACAGGCACGGTGGAGACGGCAAAGTCCTGGGGAGATGGATAGGGATGGAAATACGTGTTAGAAAGGCAGGACAATACCAGAAGTCCTCCCCGGAATCCTAGAGAGCAATACCTGCTTCCCTTGGTCTAACCCACAACTCCCCCCGACTCCACCCCTTCTCTACTCTTGCCTCTTCTCGAGACATTCGGTCCTTCCACTCTAGGAATCACCCACCACTCCCAGATCTCCAGTTTGGGGACTCTTGACCCACAACTCCCAGAAGTCTTTGGTTAGGAACTAGTCAGATTCCCTCACCCTGAATGTGTCAGCAACAATTTCAGCTCCTCGATGGTTGGTCCACTTGGAGAGGCCCACGAAAAATTCACGGCCTGGAAGGAAGAGTTCAAAAGAGAAATCTGTCTCCTAGCCCCTTCTCCCCAAAACCTGCTCTCCAGAGCACTCAAGCATACCATCCTTCCTCTCCTGGATTCCCTCAGGCCCCACCTGTGAACAGTACATCTGTCCCATCCAGTGTGGCATTCTCATCTTTAATCTCCACAATCCGAAGGCCCAGATCCTGTAGGGCTCTTCTGACCCCATCAACCTAGGAGCAGGGGAAGAGAACCACAGTTTTAAGATACTGGTGTTCTGCTACCCCAACCCTGCTCTCCTAAAAACTCTAGACCTCAACTTCTCTTTTCCCCTTTTCCCATTCATTCTCCCTCTCCTGCACTCACTTCTGGTCGCCTGGCAGGACTCCAGGGTCGAGTGATGAGGGCTGTATCCCCATGCACCACAGCTGTGTCTCCTAGCAGGGGTCCAAGCGGCAGTTGCTCCTCAGGGGGCAATTCCAATAGCTGAAGTCCCAGGCGCTGCCTCAGTTTCCCTCCCAGTACCCCGTGCTCTCGTTGTGCCTTTGCCAAGTCCAGAGGTGGGAGACCAACTGCCACTCCTTCCCCCTCTTTACCCAGACTTTCTGGGACCCCCCGGATCAGGGCATGGGAACAGCGGCCCAGCCCCTCCCCCGGGGTCCCCATCCCTTCTACACACGATTGCTGTCTTTATTCGTTTTTCTTTCACTTCACCTGCCAGAAGGGAGAGACAAGCAATTGAGACAGACAGGGAAGGGTAAGGGGTTTAAGGGTACCCGGGTCTCCTGCCACCCCCTCCTGGTTTTCCATCTGTCATCTTAATTCCACTTTGAATCTGACAGAGCTTGCACTGGGAAGAAAGCTGGGACTTCTCTCAACCCCCCCCCCCCCAAAAAAAAACAAACAACCCAATAACAAACCAACACCTGTTGTTGCTTAAAGCGGCCCCGAACCAATACTCTCAACCGCAGTTCCCGTCCGGTTCCCCCCACTTTCCCCACCCCTACCCCTCTCCATTAGCCTCTCCCCTCCTGGTCACCGCTAGGATGCGCTCACTCCCTAAATATGAGACGGGTCCACCCTCTTAACCCTCCGTTATTCGTTGATGATGGGGGTCTCCGCGGGCAGATGCTTGGGACTCTGAGGGGAAGTATGGGTTGTGCGAGGAAAAAGAGGGGGGGAAGGCAGATGAGTTGGATGCCAAGATCCTTAAGAGAAGCGAGGTCTAGAGGAAGGAAAGGAGAGATTGGAGACTATGGAGTTAATCTTCTACCCCGAGGGCAGGTCATGTAGCCTAGTGGACCCAGTACAAATCAGACCGAGTCCCCCGGGACTGGGAGAGGTCCGGAGTGGAACTAGAAGGGGCGGAGGAAGGGTGTGTGGTGGGGGGTAGTTTCAGACAATGATATTTAGTACTCCCCTTGATCGCGACCCCCAACAAATTTTCTCTACAGAATCCTACCTTCCCAGTCCTGGGAATTCAGACATTCGGCCTCCCCACCCGGCTTACTTTAAGGTCCCTGGCGTTAGACTCCTCTACCGCTCATTCCCCTCAGGACCCCAGATATCCGCCCCCCGCCCCAGGACCACTGCTTTCCTCAAGATCGCAAGCAGTCTGCATTTGCCCCCCAACCCCAGCCCCTGCTCCGCTAGCGTCAGGTCACTCACCGCTGGCTGCCTCACCCCGCCCCTTCCCCTTTCCGAGCAGGGTTCGGGGGTCCCCTCCCCCCCGGGTGCAAGGAGTACGGGGAGGGGAATTCGAATCTGTAGGCCTTGGGAGGGTCTGGGGCCCAGAATTGGAGTGAGGGTCCCCGGACAAGCAGACAGGCTCACAGGGAGCTGAGGGGTGGGGGCGCGGCGGACTGGCGGCTTCGGGGCATTGTCTGTTCGGGTACGGGCTGGACTCCGGGAGGCCACGCCCCCACCGCCCCTCTAGACCACACCCACTCCTCTGGGGCTTCCTTCGATCCAGCCCATAGCCACACCCCTTCCCTTCCTGGATTTCTCCTTCTGCCCCCGTGTAGCTCTCCCGAAATTCCTGAAAATTTGGAACAAGTCATCCTGTATCCCAGGCTTCCTCAAGTTCCTACTTTGTCGACCAACACAACTGAAAATACAGAGGAGAAATTGCCCCTCACCGCCTCCCCAAACTTTTGGTCCTCCCAGCTTTCACCTCAAAATACCCTTCAGGAACTCTAGGGTTCTGCTTCCCATCTCTCACAAATAACACCGAGTCTCACTCCAGGAATCTGCACTCAGTTCCCTCAATACCTCAAATACATCTGTTCTCTTCTGCCAGACCCAGGCTTCCAACCTCTCAACGCCCGATATAAAAACATCACTGTATTTCAACTGTTTTATTATTGAAATATTTTCATCCTATCCCTTTCAAAAATAAAGAAAAACAAAAACATTCATTTTCCTTCCCATCCTGGCCCCAACCACTTCTCCTGCCTTTCGGTACTTTATTTCAGACTTCAGTACTCAGTGACCATCTTGTCATTGAGAAGCCTTATCAATCCATTTGTGAAAGAAGTAGCAGGGTAAAGGAGAAAAGCAACTCTGTCCATGGCTACTGTAGGGCTTTGGCTACTAGCTCATAGGCCAGCTCTATCTCCTCAGCATCTGGACAGGTAGAGGCGAATTCCTCTCTGGCATAAGCATTACGCAGGTATCTGTGCACCCCTCGAAACTCCTCTGGGATAGAAAATCCCCGGTATTTCTTACAAACAACCTGATGGGGAAAGAGAAAAGAGATGCAAATACATTATTATTTGGTGCTCAGTAGTGATGATGGTGGCCACCATTGTGCGCCATGTTGATATCTCTTATGGACTCTAAACCTTTAATATCTCTTACAGAATAAATTCCAAACTCTTTGGTCTGAAACTTAAAAGTCACTACAACCTGACCCCCATCTCCATCTCAGTTTTCCACTGCCCGCTTGCCCACGCAATCCATGTCATCCATCTATGTCAACGTAGTCCACTCACTTCCACTTTTGCTCAAGTAATTTAATCTACTTTGAATACCTTCCCTTCTCTCCCCCTGTCCCATTCTTCCTAAGTCCTACCCTTCATTTTTAAGGCCTTGTTAAAGAAGACTTCACTACCAAATTTTTGTCTACCCAATTAAAAGAGATCTATTCCCTAAACTTCTCCATCCAATAATGCCTTACATTATTACCTCTTTGTGTGAATGTGTTATTTTCTCAACTAGATTTCTAGTTCTTTAGCAAAAAAACCCAACTCCTCTCCACCCCCTGTGTTTCATAGAGTATTGTTGCTGCTTAACATATATTTGTTGATTGATCAAGTTTGGGTTTTTCTTTTAAGAAGGTCACCAATACATTTAAAGATTATCCAAAAAGGAATAAACCATTCTTTATCTTCCACCAGGGGGAGCAGATTGATACTGCAATGGGAAGAATGAGGTTAGACCCCAGATAGAAGTCTCCAGAAGAGATTCCCCATCTGTTTGAGAGAAGGATAGTCCACAGGGCATCCTTAACAGTAATCACAATGAGTATGTTGAATAGTCAGTCTTAGAGCAGGAATCTTTAACCTTTTTTATGTCACAAACCCCTTTCCTTTTCAAAAATGCTTTTAGATGCATAAAATACAAAGAATTGCAAAGGAAAACAATTATATTAATGTAATACCAAAATAAAGATTTGCAAAGCACTTACATGTTATCTCATTTGATTCTCACAACACTGTAAGGTTAAGTGCTATTATCCCCATTTTACAGATGAAAAAACCAGCTTGAGAAAAGAGATTAAGACTTGCCTGGGGTCACACAGTTTAAAAGTGTCATAGACACTAAGGACCTCTGGGCTAAAATCTGGGGAGCCAGCTCAAGTAAGCAAAAACCAGAAATGAACATTAAGGGACACTGAGTTGTATCAGCTATATTGGAAAGTGAGTCACCACTGAGGAGACACCCTGCTGGAGTAGCCATGATAGAGGATGGTAATCATTATGAAGAAAGTTGTGTTGAGAGTTTACCCTTAGCTACTTAGCTACTTTCTCCTTCCCTTGCCAACCTACCTGTACAATGTGGAGCTTGGGCAGTAGATTACAATCAGCCAACGTAAGCTCATCACCATCCAGAAACTTTCTGTGGGAGACACCTTCATCTTCTGCACTTGTCTCATCAATCTCCTCAGGAAGTGGTGATGTCAGATAGTTATCAAGAACCTTCAGGGCTTTCAACAGCCCCTTCTCCAAGTCTGTTGAAAAATTGGGACCAAAATGGTGGGGAAAATCTCACAGAAAAAATCAGGACAGAAAAGAATGTGGGCCAGAAGAAAAAAATGAAGGATTGCTAATCAGAAGAGGCTAGAAAGTAGCCCAGAGAATGAAGCAAACAATTAATGGTCCAAATGCCTAATTATGGAATGAACCGTTAAACATGGAGTGGACCAAAAGCAGAAATGGAACCAGAAAGCATGGGGAAACAATTATGGAGATAGAAAAGGTTCAACTAACGAAAATGGAAGGAAACGCAGGAAGCTATAAAAAAGAAGGATTTCATAACACAAGGTTGGGGAGAAAATGTAAATCACTGCTTTCCTCACTTATAAACTATTAGCATCGTTTTCCTTCTTCTATCTTCTGTTTCCCAGCTTCCCAGGAAGACTAGGTCTTCCTAGTCCCTGATTTTTCCCGCCCAGTTCCCACATTCCTACCAGGGCCCAGGCCTCTGGCCCTTCAGACTTACTGGCATTGAGTGCAGGGTTTGAATTCTTGATGTAGGCAGAAAATTTGGCGAAGACATCTAGGCCAGCTGTATTGGATTCTGGGTTCTTAGCTGCCAACTTGGGATACCTGAGATCAGGTGCGAGATAGGGCAGTTAAGAAAGAGATGTCCTAAGTAATACTTGACAGCCTGTGGGCTCCTCCCATCCTAGACATTTCAGATTCTTACTACTTTTTTTCTCATTCCCCTGATCTCTGTGGTCTTCCCCAACCCCGGTCCTCCGTACATACCTAGGGGGACTCAGCACCTCCTCCAGAAACTCTTCAATCTTGTTAGTGTCTGTGTGTACTTCAGTGCCATACAGCAAAAATGGGAGCTGACCTCCAGGACATAGCTTCTGTACTGTCTCTGTTCTCCTGCAGTAGGAACCCAGGCATCAGGGGAATGGGGAGGGGGCTTGGGATTTTAGAAAGCCAGAAATTTAGGATGGGGAAGGAGCTAGAAAAGAGAACGGCAAGGGGAATGGGGAGATCAAGTCTGGGAAAGAGAAAAGGCTTGGTAGTAGGAAGTAACCTCCAGGAGAGAAATTCAGCATAGTAAAGGGATAGGGGAGAAGAAATAAGAGAGAGAAAAGAAAGGAGTGGGTCGAAGCAGATTCTCACCTCTTGGTGTCTACGGTGGTGACGTTGAAGGTGACACCCTTAAGCCAGAGCACCATGAAAAGTCTTTGGGAGAAGGGGCAGTTTCCAATCTTGGCACCATCACTGCCGGCCTGAAATGTACCACGCCCCCACAAAAGTCAGAAAGGGCTTCTTTACAAGAGCCAGTACAAGGCAGGGCAATGCAAGGTGGGTGTGAGGGACACTGTTTGATACTACTCTTGATAAATATTAATGCCAGAAAAGTCTGTTCTCAGCATTTAGGAATTCCATGATAAGTTGTTATATATGTTATAGCGAAGGCTCAAAACCTCTGGTAGATAGTCATGAGGGAGGGAGGCAGATGTCAGGGTGACATTTTTGAACATTTCCTAGCATCACAGCATATTACAGCTGGTAGAAACCATAGAGATCATTTAGTCCAATCCCTTCATTTTATAGACAGAAACTGAGGTGAAATGACCTGTCCAAGGTCATGGAGCTAGAAAGTACTAGAGCTGGGATGAACCCAAGTCTTCTGATTGCAGAATATCTGCTGATACTGAGTCCAGTAGTCTTTCCACCCTACGTTGCTTTTATCCAATATAAATACTGTGTTTCATCTGTGCCCCGGACTTCACTTGTCGCTCTCCCAACTTAATTGCCTTCTGTCCAAGGACTCCACAGTCCCCAAACTCTCCAAAGCAGTCCCCTCCACCATTTCTCAGGGAGAAGCCAGGCTGGACCCAGGAGTAGAGGAGTACTATTTCAGGGAGAACACTTCCTGAATAAAACTTCGGACTTGGAAGGGGTAACAGTCAGAATTACTGGGGGTCAGGAGCAAGACCAGGAAGGTAAGAACTGGGTTCCATATACAAAGGAAGGAGTTGAGGACTGTGTTATAAGGAGAAGATTGTAGGCCTGGTAACCTTAACTCTGCAGGAAGCAGGGGATGGGAAAAAGAGAGCTGGAACTTGGTGTCCGGCGCCTAAGAACTTTCTAAAACTCTTTTACTACCATCTATGCAGCTGGGTGTGGAAGGAAGATTCCCAGTTCCGCCCAGAGATGGGTGAATGTAGAGGGGCCACCAAAAGGGGCAGTACCCTCTGATTGGCAAGTGGTGACCTCATCCCCCTGGGGACCCCCCCCCTCCCCACTTGACTGAGGGTGATTCATTTCTTTATGTCTCCGGTCTGAGCCCACTTCCTTCCTGGTGGTGAGGGAAAACGGCATAGTTTCCGAAGCCCTGGTAGCCTAAGTCTTATGTATGGTTCTTCTCTTCCACTAAAACCTACATTTCTTTTTTTGAATCACCACACAGGAACTCTTAGTCTCTAGATCTCCCCTGTCAGGGGATATCTAAGTCCCAAGCTTCTCCCTTAGTAATTTCAGCTAGATCTTGGACTAAAAATAGCCCCTGAGGCCGGTGTGAGAATAGGGAGGTAAGGACCACGCCTAAGTCAGCACTTCACTTTTCACTTGGGGGTGAGAGGAAAGAAACAAAAACCAAGTCACAGACACTAAAGGGGGGAGGGGTTTGCAGGAAGGCAAAGACAAAGAGGAAGAGAAGGTAGAAGGAGGGAGAAAAAGAGAGGAATGTAAGAAGCAGAAGGAAAGGAAAGAAAAGTGAAGAGATAAGTAACCTGCAGGAGGCTGAAAACTGAGAGGGGGTGGGGAAGAGAAGCAGAAAAGAGAGACTAGCTGAAACTGGAAGAAAAGAGGAAACGGAAAAGAGAAGACCAGACAGGACAGGGAGGGATACAGTAACATGACAGAGAGAAGCTGAGGAGAGAAAGTAGGGGAGACATCCCACCCAAGGTAGGGTGGACTGGGGAGACAGAGAGAGGAAGAGGGGAGTGAGGAGGGAGATATAGATGACTAAGGGAAATAGCCCAAAGTCCAACCCTCACCTAGATACCTAAACCTTGGACTCTATGGGAGAAAAGTTTTCTTAGATTCCTAAAGTTCTAAGAACCTCTAATAGATCATTTCAAAAGAAAAGGGGGAAAAATGGAAGTGAAGTCCATCTGATCTCCTCATCGATCACCCTAATTTCTCCCTCTTTTTACTGCCCTGTAGCTCAATCCCTCCTAATCCCTCCACAAGATGATTCCCCTAAATTCTCCAGCAGTTTTATCACCCCTTTCCCTTCACTCCTCAGTTCCCAAAATTGCTGTCATGCTTCAGTGGGTACCATTCCTCCTTTCTGTTTCTCCCAGATTTTTCACCTCCCCAAGCTTATCTCCTATCAATCCCTCTTCTCTTCTCAGTCTGATTCTCCTTTTCTCCAACCTTTCCCAAGCTTAGAGCCCCCTCCTTCTTCCTTACCTAAGAATGCCCCTTATGCCACCACTTTTTTCCTTACTTTCTACCATCCCCTGCCTCACTCTTGCATGCCCACTCCCACCCCGCCCATCCCCACAACCCCTCATATCTTTTCTGATCTCTAACCTTTGGGGGACTGTGGAGGGCAGGGAAGGAATTCTTCCCCAGACAGTTGAAAGTCCTCTTCCCAGTCTCCTGTCACCCCATATTGCACCTCTCTTCTCGGAACCCAGATTTGCTCTGCACATCCCATCATCCCGACTTTTTCAACTCTCTTTCACGCTCAGGCTTTCCCTTTCTCACACATCTGAAAATCTCCACTTTTACAAACTTTCTTCTGTTGCTGAAGAGTCAGACAGACTCCAAGCTGTGGTGCCACTTTCCATTTGCCCACCCCACCCCTCAAAAAAACTCAGCCCCTGAGGCTCCCTGCCGGAGGTCAGCCCAGACTGGGATTGGAAGGAAAAGAGAGTAAAGGGACCTGGGGAAGGGGAGTTGAAGGGAACGGGAAAGGATAAAGTTGAATTTCTTGATGTGTGTGAGGAATAGAAGGTGTTCTTACCTTGACGAACAACTCGACCTGTGCTTGCTCTTCAGCCATGGCTGCAACTGGGACCAGGAAGCAGCAGGCGCTGGGGGAACTGGGAGGGGCCGAGGCTGGAGGGAAGGTGGGTTGTGGAGCTTTTCCCCCAAATGTCCTGGGACTCCCCCTCTTAGCTCACCAAGCAAGACACATATATAATATGTACACAAACACACACAAACACACACACACACTTAGCCACACCAGTTTGGTCCTCTCCCATCCCCCATTCACCCCCAGCTCCTCCTCTACCTTTTCCCCCGCCCAGGCTAGAGCTAAGAGCGGATGATTCACCCACCAACCCCGCCCAGAAGAAGAGGGGAGGATTCCTGAATCCTGGAAATGGGGAATCTGGGCTGTCTAGCTCCCAGAGAGTCCTGGTTAGGGGAAGGAGAGAGTGGAACTAGGTACTTGTAGCCCCTTCGCTTCTCTGATCTCAGCCCTAGACCCCTTCCTTCTTGTCTCATTTCTGCGATTGTTGAAAAGGAGAAAAGTCCTATTTTTTCCCTACTCCAAATGTGTAACCTGACACCTGGAATTAGGGAGACTTGGAGAACCAGGGTAGGGGTGTCTTAGGAAGCAAAAGGGGAGTTTCTCTCCACCATATCCCTACACCTGTCTTCTCGCGAGGTGACTGGGATTGTAGTCTGGGTCATAGAAGTTAGAACAAGATACAGGGGTGGGGTGGGGAGTAGGCTGGCAGAAAGTGTGCTGAATGTGATGGAAACAATTGGTCCTGTGTGTAGAGGGGATCAGGAGGAAGAGTCAATCCCCATCCATGGGGAAAGATCTGTCAGCATTCTCATCCTGCCCATTCCTTCTAACCACTGTTGCCCAGGGAGAAAAGATGATGGAATGGGTAGGGCACATAATTACCTGAGTTATAAAAATGTACCTGAACCCTGAGGTTTGCTTTACTAATCACACACTAAGTTAAAGCAAAAATCAGACAAAGTGAGAAAAACTAACAGTGAAGAACTTCAGAGAGACTTCTTCCCATTAACCTACACTAATGTGAAATTAGGGATAGGGGTGGGAGAGTGATGGTTAAGTTTTCATCCTCCTGAAATACAATATTTCAGTGTTTCCTCAGAACCTGTGTTCCCTGCTACCATTCCTGGACCCCAGATCTTGGACCTCCCTTCTCTCCTGCTACTTTCCTAGTATTATCCCTGTCATTCTATTTCTTTTCGTCAACCAAAGCCTCTACTTCCAAAGTGGAGAGACTCACTCCAGGGAGAAAAAGAAAGGGTCAGAAGCAGAAGCAGAGGAAACCTCAAAGGCAAGGAGAAATGAGGATGTACCATGAGAGAAATTAACAGTTGGTGGCTTCCTCTCTGGTTTAAAGATGTCTTTCCTCTGTTCTCCCTCTGCCTGGAGAGCACTAGCACCCTTTTGCTAGCTACAGAGTATGTGTCCCTGGATTGCAATGTTCTAAATTACAGGAACAGGGACCAACCAAACTGTTTGAGAGTATGTTTTAGGCTGCTTGTGGATGATTCCCAAAGCTTGCCCCTCTTTCCCATGAAGAAGGTGGAATCAGGTATTCTTTACACTTAGGTATTTGGCCTCAAATAGATGGCCCCTGTTAGGGGCAATGAGAGAGTGGCAAAGGAATGGGGTGCCATATTGGGCTAAAACAGGTCCAGCAGCCTCTTCCATCTCCCTCTCCCCATTCCAGCCTCCCCCACCCCTAACTATCAAAGCAGCTTTAGCTGTCTTTATCATCAATATTGTCATTGGCCTGAAGCCTTGTCCTACTAAACTTCTCCCTGTCTGTCAAGCAACTGCCCCGCCCCCTCCACCCCCCCCCCCCCCCCCTTCACAACATTCATCCAAGTCTCATGAATTTGAGGTTAGGAGGCTTTACATCTGAATTATGCTGTCAGGAACAAATCTCATTTCTCCCCTTTATGGACACATTTCTTCCTTTTTTCCTTATTTCTCCTCTCTCTCTCTGTGCCTCTATCTCTATCACTCTGTCCATGTCTCTGTTTCTGCCTCTTTCCCTCTGTCTCTCTCTGTCACATACACAGTGACACAGAGGCAGAGACAGACAGACATACACTCCTTGAGTACACATTCAAAAAACTTTTCTTCTTTTTCCTTCCCTAATCTTCTCCCAGTTTCTACACCTTCCCCTCTCTTTACCTTCATCTGAATTAACCTGCCAAGGTGTGGCCCTCTGCCCATCCCCCTGATCTGATGCTCCCTAGCTCTGGTGCCCTCCTCCCACGAGTTTCCGTATTGTTATTATTGCTTCATAACTACTCCAAGGTAACCATTAACCCAACTCAAGTCTCCTCACTCCCACCCCTCTCCCCCGCAAGAGGATTTTCCAGCCACTAGTCTTTTCCTTTACTCATGCCAAGTTACCCACTTCCTCACACTCTCCCTAATTCCCATTCCTTCCTTCAGTGCTCATTCCTGTCAACTATATTCTTTTTAAAAGTAATTAATATCTTTTGTTTTTATATCACCAAAATTTCTCACAGTATCCCTCACCACTCCCCTTCTAGAAAGCTATCCCATATAACAAATAATATTTTTGAAATAAAGAGGAGAGACAAAAAATCAACAAAACTGACAATATAATGAGAAAATATGAAAACATATGCTTGTTCTTTATAATTTTGCAACATTTACTTTTGAGTGTTTTTTTCATTTATATTGTTGTAGTCGTTATGTATATTGTTTTCTCAGATCTGCTTACTTCACTCTTCATCAGATCTTCCAGTCTTTTAACTATCTACAAGTTGACATAACATAGAAAAGAGGAAGGGGACTTTGGGAAGTGTATAACCGGAAGTGTGCTGATACATATTTAACAACCAGCTTTCAAAAATGCACCGGGTATAATCCGCATTATGCACATCTTCTCCATCCCTTTTTTAAGTCTACATAGTCAATAATACATATGATAAAGTCATAAATTTAAATCAATAATTAAAAGAATAAATTAAAACAATAAGTGATTGTATCATTTACAAATTTCTAAGGCGTAAATAAATACTCACACTAAAAATTAACAATCAGCTCTTTCCAGCATTGTCTAGCTCTAGCACACTAGTGTACTCCACTCAGGGTAAGCATTTTGAAAAGGAGTATCTGGGAGGAATGAAAGGGATCTTCTTGGGGGAATGGAGAAGTGAGCCCAATTTACAGCTTAGCTTTAAGATTGTTTTCCAGGGAAGAGCTGTGGGGCATGTGCTTTGTATTGGAAAGTGACATTATATGAGTGGTAAAAAATGGGGAACTTGAAGCAGACATTTATCTTTAGAACCCATCTCACCTTATCTGTCAGAGGGGGATAATTTTACTTTTGGAATATTTTTGGAATTTAGCTGTCATCTACAAAGACCAAGCTTGACTCTTAAGCAGAGAAAATGTTCTTCCTTCTCTTCTTCAAGGAGTTTGGGAATATAGGCTATAGCATTAGATTTGGTTGAGGAGCTAGTTAGTTTTGCAGAACTGCCTTTTTTAAAAAAATATTTCTTTGAAGTTCAATGAAAGAAGAAACTTCTTTCCTAGAAGGGATGGTTCTTGGGATAGAGTTGAGGAGAGGGATATATTTGGACATGATAATAAAAAGAATGGAAAACTTATTTCTAAAGTAAAATTAATATGGTTATAATAAAAAAACTAAATCACACACCATTTTGTTTCTATTATTGTCCTTTATTTTTATTCCATTATGTTTATTTTTTTAAATTAAGAAGCATTTATTTTTTTCTCCTCCTTGGAAAAAACAAAAACCTTGTAACAAATATAGTCAAGCAAAAAAAAATTCCCAGATCCAAAAATGTAAGTGTCATGCGGAGCCCCTTGAGTCTATCGTCTCTTGGTCAAGAGGCAGGGAATGCCTTCAAACACCTCATTCTTCACTGAGGCTGTGAAATTCGCGTTAGTCACTGCTTTGACTGGAGTTGCTGATTTTTATAGGACTGCCCTCTTACAGGGTTCTCCTGGTCCTTGCTCCCTTGGCTCTGCATCAGTGCGTACAGATCTTCCAGCTTTCTCCACTATTTCTTACCCCACAAGAATTCGTATACCACAGTTTGCTCAGCCACCCCCAGGGGATGGGCACTGCCTGAACCCCTAATTCTTTTTTGCACATAGAAATCCTTTTCTTCTTTATATGGTCTCTTTGGGGCACTGGTCTTATAATGGCATTGGCTGGGTCAAACAGTATGCAGAGCTCAGTGATTTTGGGGGGAGTAAAAAGGCATGTGTGTTTCGCTATTTAGGTCAGATGAACAGATTTTAAAATAAAGGCAGGAATTTTATTTTATGCACTCGCCCACTCACTTATTCACCCATTCATTAGCTTATAAGTTAATTGATAGGTAATGTTTAATTATCTGCTACATAGGGTCTTCCTCCTTTCCCAGTAGCCCCTGCCCCTCTAAGAATCTCCCCAGCTGCCCAGCTCTCATATAACTCCTGAATAGAACTCCGAGGTACTCCCCTCCCCCACCCCAACTCGAAAAGGCGGGAAGTTCGAAAGCAGAGCCCGACCCCCCGAATGCGGATCCACCAATCAGCTTTCGAATTTAGGTCACGCGCCTCTGTCTCCTCGTCTGGGAAGAAGAGGCCGATCCCCTTCCACCCCGCCCCCGAGTCCAGAGAGCTTCCGCCCAGACTCACCCCACCCCCACCCCGGCCCTTCCCTCGCACACTAGCGCTGCGCGTGCGCAGTGGACTCCGTCGGTGGCAGGGGAGGGATGCGTGCTAGAGATAAGCCTGTGGGTGTGGTCGCCGCCCGGAGGAAGGGCTGGGAGGACGTGAATTAGAGGGAGAGACGTGGGGGCTTCCACGTGTTCTTTGACATTACTTAATTCCTCTCGGGTCCCTTTCCCCCTGACTTCTGAGGAAAAAAAGGCAAATTCCACAGTCCACGGGCCGGAGCCAGGGCGGGCGCTGCTAGTTTTGCCCCGAAGCCCTGGAGCAGGTTCCCCTCCCCTGAGAGCCTCCCCCACCTCCACACCCCCGGACATTTCCCACAATCCTCCTCCGCGGAGGCCTGACCGCCGACCCGAGCCTAAGGGGCAGCCACAGGTTTTGGAGTCCAAAGACTTGCCGTGTGACCCTGGGCAAGGCGGCCAGCGGCTCTGGTCCTCGCTTTTTGTCACACTGCAGGGGATGAGCTAGATGAGCTCCCCCGTTCTCTGTCATCTGGAAATCGAATCCTTCCATATAGAGTCACCATTTATTAAGCACCTACTGTATATTAGGGTCTCCTCGCCAGGTTGGGGGAGGGGGAGAAGATATGCCCACACTTTGTCTCAACTCACATTCCCTAAAGAGAAGCCCTGTCCTCACTGGGGAACTTCTGGGGAGGGGGCAGGGTGGGGTGAAGAAAAGCAAGACCCAGGCCAACATTTTGTCTTTTTCCAGACCCCCGGACTCCCCATGGCTTTCTTGGGATCCCAAGCCAGTGACGTGCCCCAAGATCAGGGAGCAGGGGCACCTTCTTCTCCCCTCAGCCCCTCAATCCTGGTCCAGGAGGGAGAGGAGGAAGACGAAGGACAAGTGGAGGTCTTTGGGGGGAGGGGGGCTTGCATGGGAAGCAGAGGGGGGTCAGCAGGAACCGGGGGCCTGTGTGCCCCAGAGGAGAGGTGGGGATGGGGGCGTTTGGAGATGACGATGGGTGCTTCTCTGACAGACCTACCTGTGCGTGCTGTGGCATTCTGGGTGCCTGGGCATAGCCTACTATGACAGCGCTGACTCCACCATCTATTTCTTGCCAGACACCCCTGACTCTGATGACCTCAAACTTCTCCAGAGAGGTGAGAATGATCCTCTGGAGGTGCCAGGACTGCACCCATACTCATGGATACATGATAATACCTGTCTCTAAACCTATTCAGCCCTTCTTGTGCAGTATATTGTAAGAGATCTCCACCCAGATAACTTCACTGCCCTCCCTCCCCAGGTTCCCAGTGCCTGGCATTCCTGCCCAGATCCCCTGGTGCAAATGGGCCCTTAGGGTGAGGAGAGTGAATGCCCTGGCTGAGAGTGGGAGGTCTAGGTTGCACTGAAAGGTGAAGTTCCATTTATTAACCAAGACTGCTTTCTCTCACCAAGTTGTGGATGAAATCAGCCCAAGATCCATCATCACAAGTGCCAAGCAGGATGAGAACATGGCTCGGTTTCTGGGGAACCTGGGTGAGGGCTTCAGGGAAAACTGAGTGTTATGTAGAAAGGACTTTGGTGTCTAGGAGATTAGGTGTCTGAAAGTTGGAGGTTCTGAGGGAGGACTAGAGGTGTGTGGGGAAGGGCTGATGTATCTGGAAGATGTCTAGGTATGTCTAGGAAGGATTGGCAGAATCTTGGGAGAGATTAAAGATGTCTGGTCAAGGCTAGGGGGAAAGAGGCAAACCCAGGGCTTCAAACTGAAATTATTCTTCTCTGCTTCTCCTGTAGTCTCACCTGAGCACAAGGAACTGGGGACCCCTGAAACTGTACTGTTGCCCCATGTGGATTTTGGTATCAGCCTAGTGATAACTTGTCCTGCCTCAATAGCCCCCATCCCCACCCTCATTCTTTAGCTTCTTTTTTTATCCCCCATCATTATCATTAGAGGTCCCTATGTCCTTCCACCAACTCCAGTCCTAAAATGAAAGGGCTGGATTAAATGATTTCTCAACATGCTACCAGCTCTGACATTCTGTGTCTTGACTCCTAATTACCCTGTCTCCACAGGTCTAGAGATCAGTAAACAGCGCATCCTCTCTGGTAACTTTTCTTTCATGCCAGAGTCCTTGACATGCACTGAGAAAATCCTCTTCCTCTCTTCCATCATCCCATTTGATTGTCCTCTCATGGTTAGAAGGGTCCTTGGGGGGTTGGGGGGAAGGGGGAGCAGAAGGGAAAGTTGGTCTAGGGGGGAAGAAAACTGCCCCAGACCAGATCAGATGCCATGGGAGCCCAAACCTGGGAAAGATCCCATTTGAGTTCTGTCTAGCATTCATACAGCCTCCTACAATGACCTCAGAGGGACTTGACACATCTCTCCCTCTGCCACTGGTCCTGCTGTCACTAGATAGAAGCCCTGGGAGGGTTGCTCAAGTTTTTGAACTGGAGAAGAGTCGGTGTGGAACTGGAAGATGGTAGCGTCAGTGTCCCAATTCTAGGCTTCAAGAAATTTGTCTTGTAGGTAACCCACTCAAAGTGTGTGTGTTGTGTGTGTGTGTGTGTGTGTGTGTGTGTTGGGGGAGGGTAGGTAGGACTAAGGAAAGGTGATAGAGGGCAGGGAGTTGCCAGGGACCTCAAAGTCACCTGTACAAACTTATATTGGACCAGAAATAATCTGTACAACACCCCTACTTGACAACATCATCCAGTAGCTACTTGAAGACCTTCTATGATGGAGAACTTCACCTTTCTATAACTTTTAATTTTTAGGAAGTTTTTTCCACATAAATTTTGTGTTGTTACCCCAACACAAGGTCAAATAGGGGACTACAGATGATCAAAAGGAAAATAGGGAGCACAGAAGGGCTACAAAGTGAGACTCCTGGATAAAATGACGTTGGGAGAAACATATATCTTTCCAATCTCACTTGCATTTTTGCTTTGCCTCCTATCCTCAGGACAGATCTCGTAAGCATAGACCAGGACACATATAGGTGAGGAGATAAAGGGACTGAAGGGTCTTAGGGGAAGGTGAAAAGAAGGATTAAATCCCTAAAGCTCTAATAAGCCTAATGAGGCTCCTTCTTCCCTAACCCTAGGTCTGTCTGGAGGAGGAGGGCAGGAGGGATTTGGGGGGATGGGGTGGGAACAGATGTGTATCATCTTTTCTAAAGGGGAAGGGAAGGCAATTGAGGGAAGAACCTATTTCTGGATTCCAGGATTGTGTGTCCTACATATTCTTCACCCCCTTAGGGCATGTCGTCTGGACGACTAGATTATACCTTTTTCCTCCCTCCCTCCCCAACAGTGTCCTGCAAATATTTAAGAATGAGAGCCATCCATCTGTGTACAGAGTGTCCAGTGGATTGAAGGAGGGACTCAGCCTGTTTGGTAGGTGGTGTCTCATCTACCGTCTCTGAAAACACAGGGCATTCATTCACTTCCCCCACAGAGGCTTTGTCTGCTTTGTGTTTTTGTGTATGCGAAGGCTAAGTGCCTAGCAGCTAGCTGTGTGCCATTTCACTCATTATGTTTGCCAGTTTCTGGGTCCCCTTTGTGTGAGAGCTTTTCTGTACTTAGGAGTCTCCGGATTTTGTGTTTCTTAATGAGGAGAGGCAGTGTAACTGTATGTATTTGGCTCATATGTCTTTTCTTCATCATTTTTGCTTCTTCTGTAAGTTCTCACTTTTCTTCTGTTCTAACTTACCCTCATATCCATGTTTTCTCTCTATATATAGCTTTGTCACGTATGTATGTGCTATCTTTATGTGAAATTAGATATGTGGAATTCTGTGCTGTGTATGTATGTGTGTATATACCCAGCCCTGCCCCTTTCCAACACCCTGTAATGCTGGTTCAGGATGTGGCCTGGCACCTGGCTCTGGCTCCCTTTGTGTCCTAAATCCGGGAACGCCCCTGAGCATGCCTCACCAACACTAGGGCCCCAGGCACTGATGCCCCAGCCCTAATCTTCTTGCTGGGTCATGCCCCTGCTTGGTCTGACACACCCATTACCTTCCCTGATGCTACACCTACTCCTTTCTCTCAGGAATTCTCAACCGCTGCCGTTCCAAGTGGGGTGGAAAACTGCTCAGGTGAGTCTGTTAGAATCACAGTCCCTTACAGGTATGTAGCCATTTACAATTTACAAAACACATTTTTCAACATTAAAAAATATTTATTTCATTGAGGGAAAAAAGTGAGCAACTCTGCGGTTAAAAGCCCCCAGTGGCAAAATGGAGAAGAAGCTTACTATAGCCCCACTCCAGCTTTGCCAATCTCCAAATATGACTCCACAGAAAGCAGGAAATGGTGGGAGACACAATACAAAGCAAGAGATGCTGGGCAAACAAAATGCATGGAGATAGTGAGGGTTGGGATTATGATCCCTATTTCTTTTAATAAAAAACTGTGACCCAGAAATCCACTGACTTTTCCAAGATTACACAGGTAATAATCATCAAGTTGGAAACTTGAAACCTAGGCTTCTGTACTCTTAATGATACACTGAGCTACCTTACATACAAACACAGACAAAACCACTTAGTATACACAGACACCTATGCCATGTCATAATACATACTGAGCACTTACACATACAAAATGCATGAATACTCATATGGGCAGTAAATATTCATATGAAACATAATGCAAAAACCAACATGGCATACACACACATACAATGTGTGTTCATCCTTCGTTACTGAAGAAGATCATGCTATCAGAGAAATGATGACGTGACTTGCACTTGACTTTGTTTGGAGTGAGGGAGGGCTTGTGCAGGTCACCAGCCTCACTTCTCCTCCAGAGCCATCTGAATCCAGTGACCAGATATTCATCAGGATGACTGGAGATGACTCAGGATGAGGCAGTGACTTGCCCAAAGTCACACAGCTAGTGAGTGTCAAGTGTCTGAGGTGAAATTTGAACTCAGGTCCTCCTGACTCCTACACTGGTGCCACCTAGCTGCCCCAACATATACAATAATATACATGAATGCAAACACGTAATTTGTAGTAGTACTCATTACAGTTTATACACACTGTTCCTAGCACCCAGACTTATAACACCCACTTAGAAATGTTTACCTGTTTCTTCATCTGTATTATGAAGAAATTCAGCTAGATAACCATTAAAGTTCCTTCTGTCATTGAACTGGAGGAATTGGATAATGCAGTGGTGGGGAATCTGTGGCCTTTTGTTCTATGAAATTTGGATTCAGTCAAAGGGCCACGCTTGAGGACCTAGAGAGTCACATGTGGCCTCGAAGCTGCAAGTTCCCCACCCCTGGGATAGTAGGTAATAGCTAACATTTATATAGCACTTACTATGTTCCAGGCATTGTGCTAATCGCTTTATAATTATTATTTCATCTGACTGTCACTTTGATCCTGGGAGGTAGGTGCTATTATTATCTCCATTTTGCAGATGAGGAAACTGAGGCTGGCAGAGGCTAAGTGACTTGCCTAAGGTCACTGACTGACTTGCCTAAGGTCACACAGATTCAAACTCAAATCTTTCTGACTCTGTGGTCCCAAGAGCTCTATCCAGTCCACCTCGCTTAGCTCAGAAGGAGGAAAAACTTGGGTCCAAGTCCCCTTCTGATATATAATGGCTATATGTGAGTGTCACCCTGGGCAAATTGAATAGCCTCTCAGTGCTCTAGGTAAGAGTTGTCAAACACAGGGCTCATAGGCTGGGCTAGCAACACACGGAGTAACTTAAACCAGATTAAAATGTAATTTGGAAACATTGAAATAAAAATACAATAAAACAGTGTTAAGATGTGGTTAATAAGTCAGTATGCACCCACAGGGATCCCTATGAACTTTTTAGTGGCCCTGTTTCTATTTAAGTTTGACAATACTGCTCTAAGACTAAAAGCTGGAGAGGAGTTTCTTTATTTTAGGATATTTCCTCCATCATTGAAATGAAGTTCTGATATTCTCCATCCATGAGTATGGGTGAATTGATTTTGATTGATTGAATTGATTCACATATACTTGGTACTGCAAGGTGGATTATAGACCTAGAAGGGACCACAGAGGCCATTTCTTCAAGTCCCCTCATTTTAAGGATGAAAAATCCAAAGCTCAGGGAAGTTAGGGATCTGAGGTGGGATATGAACATGAATTCTCTGCTTTGAGAGTCTTTTTATATGCCCTGCTACCTCTCTGGGGTGCAGTAGTTACAAAACACTTTCCTCACAATACTTTGAAGCAGATAACTCAAATATTTTCATGTTTATTTCACAGATTAAAAAATTAAGATTCAGGGTAGGGGCATCCCAAAACTAATAAGTGATTTAAATACATGTGATTTAAATACATGGTTCTCCTGAGATTTATTCCACTACAACATGCTGCTTCCTATGATTCAAAATGATCCATCTAACAAATAGGGTACTTTCATAACCAACACCCTCTCCAATGCTCTAGGGACAAGTTTCTGATCTCAGCCTAACATATGTGGTAGATATGCCCTTTGGAAAAAAACAGGTTTTGAGTAGGGTAATCATTCTTTGTCTCTCCTCTGTCCCACCCCCCCCAAACCCACATTTGGGATAGCTGAAGACTCTGGGATGAACTGAGCCTGAACAAAAGTCACCAATGAGGTGGCTAATATCGGATAGAGCATAGTGGAAAAAATCTATAGACTGGGAGCCAGAAGATATGACCCTATTGTTACTAGCTATGAGATCTTGGACAAATCACTTTCCCTCTCTGTTTCATCATATATAAAAGGAGGAGGTAAGGCTAATAAATGATCTCCAAGGCCCCTCCCAGCTCTAAGTCCTGGGGTCCCATGATCCTACTTAACATGAATTCAAGCATATGAATAGATATATTCTATAAACTGATAGAATTATTCCAGCCGCATCCTTCCAGACTGAGACACCTAAAAGTCACACACACACACACACACACACACAAGATGACATACAAAGATGCTGAAACACTTTTAAAATACTGACATTGTGAGATCTACTCAACTGCCATGACTTTTCCCTCCTCTTCTTCCCAGCTTTAACACAGAGATGATCTTAATCTCATCATCACCCACAAGGACCCTGAAATTCCTTTATTTTGTCATAATCCTTTATTTTTCCATCTCTGCCATACTCCTCTTAAACCTACTCTTCATCTCCACTGTTATTTTCAATTCCTCTGGTCCCTTAGTACTCTCCTATTCCATCATTCCTACTTTCTTTACTCTCAGCTCCCTTCCCAATCTTTACCCCTTGGTGAACCAGTTTAATTCTCTATTTTCCTTTACTCTTGGGTCCTTCATTCCCTTGTCCTATCACTGATCATCCCTTGTTAAATCTCAATCTTGTATCATTCCTGCCATCTACCTCCTACTCTCCTGATTGGAATGGGAGGAAATCAGGAATCTATGATGAGATCCATTTAAAATTCTTCAACTGCATCTTCACGATAACAAACTAAACCTGGTATTTCTTGTAGGTTCTTTTTTAAAATATATTTTTTTTCAATTACATATAAAGACATTTTTTGAAAGATTTTGAGTTCCAAATTTTTCTCCTTCTCTACCCTCCCTTCTTCCCAAGATGGCAAACAGTCTGATAGAGGTTTTATATGTGTAATCATGTAAAATATTTCTACAGTAGTCACGTTGTGAAAGAAAAGAAAACCACAAAAAACTAAAACAAAAAAAATGAAAATAGTATACTCTGATCTGCATTCAGACTCCATCAGTTCTTCCTCTGGATATGGAAAATATTCTCCATCATGAGTCTTTGGGAATTGTCTTGGATCATGTATTGCTGAGAACATCTAAGTCAGTCATAATTGATAACTGCAGAGTGTTACTGTTGCTGTGTACAATGTTCTCCTGGTTCTGCTCACTTCACTCAGCATTAGTCCAGGTTTTTCTGAAATCCATCTGCTTGTCACTTCTTGTAACATAGTAGTATACCATTACATTCATATACGACAACTTGTTCAGCCATTTCCCTACATTATGAGCATCCCTTCAATTTCTAATTCTATATCACCACAAAAAGAACTGTTATGAATATTTTTTTCCATGTAGGTCCTTTTCCCTTTTTTATGATCTCTTTGAGATATAGATCTAGTAGTAGTATTGCTGAATCGAAAGATATGCACAGTTGGATTGCCCTTTGGGCATAGTTTCAAATGGCTCTCCACAATGTAAACCTGGTACTTCTTGATAATTGATTTCTTCTCCCACTCACCACTATCCTAAACATCTTCTTCTCTCTTCAAGCCTCTAATACCACTTCCTACCCAAACTCTTCTGAAGACCTAATTTCCTACTTCAAAAAATTGAGACCATCATAGAAAACTACCTCTTCTCCCTTCTTTCTCATCTTGCATCCTTCTGACATTATCTCCCACCATCTCCTTTTCTCTAGTCTCTGAGCCCTTCTGCTTGCCAAGGCCAGTTCCTCTACTTGTGCCCTTGATCCAGCAGATTGCCAAAATCCTCATTCTGTCTTGAAGCTTTAATGTCTTCCTGGGGCAGCTAGGTGGTGCAGTGGATAGAGCACCAGTGCAGGAGTCAGGAGGACCTGAGTTCAAATGTCACCTCAGACATTTGACACTATCTGTATGACCTTGGGCAAGTCATTTAACCCCAACTGCCTCATCCTGGGTCATCTCCAGTAATCCTGATGAATAGCTGGTCACTGGAGTCAGATGGCTCTGGAGGAGAATTGAGGCTGGTGACCTGCACAGCCCTCCCTCATTCATAAAAAAAGTCAAGTGCAAGTCATGTCATTATTTCTCTGATGACATGGTCTTCTTCAGCAACAAAGGATGAACACACACAATGTCTTCCTATAGATTTACACCTTTTCCTGCTACCAACAAACACAACAAAATATTCCCCAGCCTAAACAAATAAACACTGTCACAAGTTTCTACCATGCTTGCTATAGTAACCCTATCTCTCTTCTCCTGAATTCCTTAAAAATCCATCTATGATAGATGCCTCCATTTCCTCTCCTCTTACTCTTTTAAACCCTCTGCTGTATGACTTCCAGCATCATCATTCAGCTGAAATGGCCCTGTTCAAAGTTACCAAGTCTCTTAGTTACCCATCTGATGACTTTTTCTCCTGAATTCCAGACCGATATTGCCAAGTACTCATTAGACATTTCAAACTGAATACCCAATAGTTATCTCAAATTCATAATGTCTGAAGCAGAACTCATTATATTTTCCCCTAAGCCCATTCCTGTTCCCTATTACTGTTGAGGCTACCACCATCCTTCCTATCCTACTCCTCTTTGAAATGTTTGATGTCATCCTTTGCTCTCTTCTCTCCAACATACCATATATAAAATTAGTTGCCAAATCTTGTCATGTATTTTTTTACAACATTCCCCCAATAATATCCCCTTCTCGCCATTCACACCGGCACCACTCTAGTTCAAGCACTTATCGCATCTAGCCTGGACTACTGCAAGAGCCGTATAATTGGATTCCCTCCTTCAGTTCTCTCCCCAACCCAAGTCATTCACCACACAGCTGCCAAAGTGGTTTTGCTAAAGTGCTGGTCTGACCATATCTCTTGCCATCCCTTTTTCTATTCAATATACTTCAGTGACTCCCTATTACCTCAAGGATCATATATAAACTCCTCTGTTTAGCGTTTAAAGCCCTTTACAATCTGGCCCCTCCCTACCTTTCCATTCTCCCATTCTAGTCCCCTCCACACATTCTATGATTCAGCCAGACTGACTGATTTTCCGTTCCTCACACACTACACTGCCATCTCTCATCTCCAGCCCCCCATGGCTGGAATGTTCTTCCTGCTCCTCTCTAACACTTAAAATCCCTGGCATCTCCAGCCCCTTCTAGCTCTAAATCTACAATTCTGGGATATACGTGCACTGTCTCACACACACATTAACAACTATATATATATAACAACAACTATAGGGTTGTTGTGAGGAAAACTTTTAAATTAGGTTATAATTATGAGTGGCTGTCCAGGGTAGTATTTCCTTTGCTTCTTGGCAGCAAGGTGGCACATTAGATGGAGGCTGGGCCTAGAGTCAGGAAGACCTCAGTTCAAATTCTGCCTTAGACCCTTACATGCTGTGTGACTCAGGGAAAGTCATTTCACCTTAGTGTTCCTCGGTTTCCTCAACTGTAAGATATGGATAATAAGAGCACCTACCTCACAGGGTTGTTTTGAGGATCAAATGAGATAACATTTGTAAAAAACCGCTTGGCTTAGTGCCTGGCACATAGTAGGTGCTAGATAGGCTCCTTCTCTCCCCACTAGGAATACAAATACAAAGTCACACAAATACACTCTGGTGTGTCTCCTCCATGATACACACTTTGTAACACTGACTTTTGAGCCAGAAATCCATTGACATAGGAAAAAGATAGACTCAGCCTGTCTGCTGCCTACATTGCAGGCTGTGGCTGATGCGGCCAACCCAAGACTTGGAGGAACTGAATTCCCGTCTGGATGTCATCCAGTTTTTCCTGCTGCCCCAGAACCAAGAGATGGCACTGACCCTGCATGGACTCCTGAGCCATATCAAGAATGTGCCTGTAAGTCATGCTGCTTAGGGTAAGGGTGAGGGAAGCAGAGTAAAGGGGGGGGACAAGGGCTACCCTGGGAGTTTGGATGCTTATGTCCCTTTGAGGAAAGGGCAGTGATAGTTGCCTGGCTTTTCCGTAGCTTATCCTGAGACGTATGGTCCTGTCACACACCAAGGTCAACGACTGGAAAATTCTTTATAAGGTAAGGATCCCTGCTTCCCCCATTCCTGGGAGACTCTGCTCCTGTCCTACCCCCTAACTGCTGGGGTCCAGAGAACTTTCCAGAGTAAACCCTGTGAGGGCTAGGGGTCTGTCTTCTCTAAACTTTGTGTCCCCTAATACCTAGCACAGAGATCTTCGTTCTTGTTCCACATCATTCTTTGTGCTATTGCGTCCATACTGGAATGCTCTTCTTTGCCTATCCAAATCTTCACCAATCTTCCAGGCTCAGACTAAGTTTCTACTCCATGAAGTTTTCCTCAACTATCCTGGCCTGCACAGATTATAGGAACATTGAACTTAGAGCCAGAAAGGGCCTGAGAGATCATGTAGTCCATTTCCTTCATTTTACAGATGAGGAAACTGAACCCCTGAGAGAACTTCAAAAGTTCAAAAATCCAAAAATGGCATCCAAGGTCTCCTTTTCTCCCCATATGATTTCTTGTTGCATTGATTATACCACACCATACTTGAGTATGGGTTCACCTAGATGGTCCCCAGGGACCTCTGCATCCAACTATGTACCTACTAGAAGGTTCCTTTCCATAATGTACTCTGCGTTGTCTGAGGATCAGCTGAGCAAATCTTAGAGAAGCTTTTTCAGCCATATCAATTGTTTAAAATTGTTTATATAAGATTGAATTATAGAAGGGAAAGCTCATACGAAATGTAAAATCCTTAAATATATTTAGATATTTATGTACATTAGTTGTAATTCCCCAGCTAAAATGTAAGCTTCTTGAGGGCAGAGATTATTTTACACTATCTCTTCTCCTTCCTGCCCTTAATAACAGAAGCTCTTGAAATATTTGTCCCAAATTGATAGCCCATCCATCCCTGCTTCAAGCCTTCCTCTTTTTAGCTCTTCCTTACCCAAATTCAATTTCTGCCTATCTGTGTTCTCCCAAGCTTCATTTCCCTTCTTCATCTGCCCTCATCCCAACCATGTCTCTCTCTACCAGTATTTTTCTTTTTGTTTATATATCTTTCTTCATGGCCTATTTCTTGTTTTTTCTAGCCATGGTCTCACTATTTCTTTTTCTCAGTGTCTTTCTTCAACACTTTTTTCAGGGTGTTCTAAAAAGGGAACCTCCCTGATTCTTTACCCATCCTCCTCTGCAGACGGTGTATAGTGCTCTGGGCCTTCGAGATACTTGTCGATCTCTGCCTCAGTCCATCCAGCTTTTCCGGGATATCGCCCAGGAATTTTCTGATGATCTCCACCATATTGCCTGCCTTATCAACAAAGTGGTGAGGGAAAGGAGAAAAACAGGGCAGAGGGATAGTACCGGATGGTGGCATAAGGGGAGAAATGATGACAGGGAGGGACGGAATGTTCAGGACAGGTTTGTGGGAACAGGAAAGGATGTAGGCTAAGGGGAAGGGATGAAAAATAGAGCAAGGAAATTTGGAGATAAAGTACAAAAGTGGAAATAGAATGGGATTGGAAGCAGGGATGGATGGGCTACAGAATATTTGCGATTAATCTGGAGGATGAAGGAGAGGGACAAAACCAGGATGGCCTAAGGCCTTGGGGGTGGGTTGGGGATAGGAAGTAGGGTTGGGACTGTGGTGACCAGAATAGGCTTTCCCAATCCAGGTGGACTTCGAGTGTAGCACTGCTGAAAATAGATTCGCTGTCCGACCCAACATTGATCCAGATATTGATGAAAGTGAGTTTAGAGTGAGAGAGGGTTCCCATACTCTTTGAAACACAGATGTGCTCCATCATAGGATATTTATTGTTCCTGGAAACCTCTCCCACCCCCCCACCCCTATGGCTGGAACCAGGAGAAGGGTGTAGGGAGATCTCACTCCTTATTTTTGCAACAGAAAAGATGTACAAAGCTGGAGAGGATCTGTGTACAGATAAATCAAACAAGGACCCTGCCCCTATGAAGTTTACAACTCTGTCCTCATATCAAGGAAAATATATGATAAGTACATCTGTCATTAATTCATCACTACCTTCTCTAGAGAAACGGAAGCTGATGGGACTCCCCAGTTTTCTCACAGAGGTTGCCCGGAAAGAACTGGAGACTCTGGATAGCCGTATTCCTTCCTGCTGTGTTCTCTATATCCCCTTGGTGAGGGCAGGAGGATTGTGGCATCTCCTTTACACTCATCCTTACACTTTGGGGCAGTGGTGCATTGGTAATGTTCAACACCTGGATCTCCAGGTGGAAAAAAAAAGTACATCAACACACCACTCAGTTTAATCTATATAATTTTCTATCACTTAAGGCTATACAGTTGACAACACAGTAAATCAAGCTCTGATTTATAGTGTTTGCCACTTCCTGATCTGTAAATGCACACACTGAAAATTTAATGTTGGCTGATGCTGTTTCAAGCTGGCTCCAGCACAATTCTGTTTTTAGGGGACAGAAACCCTATTTTGGTGGGGTATAGATGGATCCAGAGACCTCTGGGTGAACCCAGTAGATAGTGAGGGGAACATTAGAGCCTCTTGGGGAGACATGGAAGACAAAGGTCCTTTCCCCTTGGATAACTAGAATAGCCTCTAAATTTATTTGTCTTTATTCACCCCTCTAGATTGGCTTCCTTCTCTCTATCCCCCGCCTGCCATTTATGGTAGATCCAAGTGACTTTGAGATTGTGGGCCTAGATTTTATGGTGAGAACCTGATCATGTGCGGGATAGGGATGGTGGTAAATGAAGTGAGTGTGGGTGTGCAGCAGGGAAGGTGATGAATGAGCTGAGTCAAGGACCAAGGCAGTTCTATTTCTCAGTCTCAGCCCAAGGTGGGGGCCCCCACAATCTGATATTTATAAGCTCTAGAGAAAAGGGAAGGGAACAGAGAGGGAAGGAAAAAATGTAGAGACAAAGAATGGTTGGAGAGAGGAGGAGGAAGATGGGGAAAAAAGGAGAAAAATAAGAAGGGGACCCCTATGGAGAAGGGTTGTGATTACGGCTGTGGGTCCATGCTCCTTTCTCCAGTTTTTGTCTGAAGAGAAACTACATTACCGAAGTACTCGAACCAAGGAATTGGACTCAATTCTAGGGGACCTTCACTCTGAGATAAGAGGTGAGTGAAGGGTTGGGTGTTGACCTTCTCTATCTTCTTAACTGGCTTCTTCTCTCCATCAACTCTTCCCCTATCTGATCCCATGTATCTGTGCCCTCTCTGTGCTCTTTTGTTCTTCCCCACTTTCCCTCAACCCTTTCTCCTGCTCTCCCTCTTTGGCTCCGTTTCCCCACCCAGATGGAGAGACACTACTGATGTACCAGCTGCAGTGCCAGGTGCTGTCCAGGGGGGCGGTGCTGAACCGAGTGATAGAACTAGCTTCCCGACTAGATGTCCTACTGGCCCTGGCTATGGCTGCCCGGGACTATGGCTATTCACGACCCCGGTATTCCCCTAAAATCCTTGGGGTGAGAATACAAGATGGCAGGTCAGTATATTGTAGAAGTCAAGATGGGATGACGGATGAGTGGGCATGATGATGGCTCCTACATTACTGTCCCTTGAACATCTGAAGAGGTCAGGAATAGGTAACATAAGTAACATTTCCTTGGCCTCCCCTAGACACCCACTAATGGAGCTGTGTTCCCATACTTTTGTACCAAACTCTGCTGAGTGTGGTGGGGACAGAGGAAGGATCAGAGTTATCACAGGCCCCAACTCATCAGGAAAAAGCATCTACCTTAAACAGGTGAGGGGACTCCTTCCTTTATGATCTACCCCTACTCCCACCACCTGGCAAATATGTTTTAGAGCTTTCCATTTCCATTTCCATTTCCTTGATCTGACTCTGGTTCTTATTCTGGTTTTTATTGATTTTTAATCCCTTTCACCCCTTTCTTCCTGAGCACACCTACTCTTTATTCTCAGAGCGACATGGGGACATTAGGTCAGAGACCTTGGGACTGGGATGGTGGGAACAAATGTTTAGTTCCCTCCATACACCTTAAACATTGTCCATTTTTTCTCACTTCCATAGCTCCCCCAAATCCTATATCTTAGCCTCTCCCTGACCTCAGACCACAGATCCTGGTTCTTTCTCATTCCACAGCTCCTATTCCCCACTACTTTTCTTTCCTCTCCACCATCCAGATAGGTCTGATTACATTCATGGCTCTAGTGGGGAGCTTTGTGCCAGCAGACAAGGCTGAAGTTGGAGCAATAGATGCCATTTTCACCCGAATCCATAGCTGCGAGTCTATCTCCCTTGGTCTCTCTACATTCATGATTGATCTCAACCAGGTCAGGGGGAGCAAAAAAAGGGAGCCAGAGGTGGCAAAGGAGTGGAGGGGGAGTGTCAAGGGAATCTCTGCCTTGAAAACCACACAACACATGAAAGATATCCCCTCTGCCTGCCTGAGAGCAAGCGGGGATGGGGGGGAATGGATGAAATGAATCCTCCTGTCTCCATCTCTGTTGTCAGGTGGCAAAAGCTGTGAACAATGCCACTGAGAGATCCCTGGTCCTCATTGATGAATTTGGGAAGGGGACTAACACGGTGAGGCAGGAGTGACAGGGAAACGGAAGAAGGGGAGGAACTAGGGGTGGGCAAATGGGAAAAAGAGGGAAAGGGAAAGCCGCATGAAAGGGAAAGAGGAATTTAAAGAAAAGAGACAAAGGAGAGTAATGGAGGGAGACGATTGGGGCTGGGGGAAGACTGAGACCAGAGCAGGCCAGAGGAATGGAAAACCTAGCTCTGGACATGACCTATTACCCCCATTCTGCTCACTTCCCTCTTCCTCCAGGTAGATGGACTGGCACTCCTGGCCTCTGTCCTCAGACATTGGGAGTCCCAAGGGCCCAGGTGCCCCCAGATCTTTGTTGCCACCAACTTTCTGAGCCTCATTCAGCTGCAGCTGCTGCCCCCTGGACCCCTTGTAGAATATCTGGTAAGGATACCAATTTACCTTTCAGATGAAAGCATCTTTTAAATCTAAAATTCAGAATCCCAGTCTGGGAGTTTTCTAAGAGCAGTGATCCTCCCTTCTGAAAAACTGAAAGCTAAGGATGGGAATTCTTGCTTCCATCATTATACTGGGAGCTTCCTGAGTGTAGGGATTTTGTCTCTACAGTTCAGACTAGGAGCTCCCCAAGGGCAGGGAAATGTGGCACCTCTTTCCTCTGTCTCTCAAAGAAGCAACTCATCCAGAACACTCAGAAAAATTAAGTTTGTGATAGATTTTCCATTTTTCTCTTCCACAAGACCATGGAGACCTGTGAGGATGGAAATGACCTCATCTTCTTCTATCAGGTTCGAGAAGGTGTTGCAAATGCCAGTCATGCCTCCCACACAGCAGCCCAAGCTGGACTCCCAGCTAAACTCATCACTCGTGGATTGGAGGTAATGGAATATAGCATCCCTGATCTAGTCTTCCTTCTCTTTGAGTCCCCACTCCTTTCTAGGACCCAGGCATCTATCTGGTCTCTAAAATCTTCAGTCCTCACCTCCTTCCCACCCTATCTTCCTTCTTTCCATTCCCAGATCTCAGAGTTGATCCGAAAAGGAAAACCTATTAAGCCTGATAAAGGACTTTTAAAGAAGAATCAGATGGAAAAGTGAGCATCTAACCCCAGCTTCCATGTTCCTCAATTCCTTCTCCCTTAGGAAACCCAAACATACTCTTCCCCCGACATTCTTTCCACTTTAGTTGCCAGGCCTTGGTGGATAAGTTCCTGAAACTGGATTTGGAAGATCCTGAATTGGACTTGAGCATTTTCATGAGTCAGCAAGTTCTACCTGCAGCTTCCTCTATCCTTTGATCAGCCCTCCTTTCTCCAGGATGTCAAGTGCTCTTCTATCCTTTCTCTTCAGCTCTGGACCCCATACCTCTAATTTCAGTATTGTTTGCCTGAGAAAAAAACTGTATGATTTGGGGAATAAAATGTATACTTTGGAAAAGGCATTGCTTTCCTGGACCCTCCAAAAACAGGTGGGAATTGAAGCACCCCATTAGAGAAATAGGCACTTGTCCAACATCATCAAAGGCCTAGAAATTAAATTACTTTTGAGAGACCATATGGATAACTCAGGAGAGACCTAGTAATAACAAATCACTTCATGCTGAGAATCTGTTGACTGGCTCTTTTGGTCCAAACTGAACCACTTGTGGGTTATTTGGTGAGTAGGAAGACAGACTATGGCTCACTGAGAAAATCCCTGGACTGAAAGTAGAGAAATTTGATTCAAACCCTGGTTCTGTCACTGATTGTGTAACCCTAGTCCAATTTCTAAGGTTCTTTCCAACTCCCAACATTCTGTAAAGAATTACAGAATTAAAGAATCTCATAGAAAGTAGATCCTTCCAATTCTAAAACAGAATGTCCCAAAAAAGAAATAGATGCATGGGAGGAAGGGTGCAGGCAGCAAGAATGAGAGGCAAAGAGGAGGGCTGTGTGGAGGGAGGGTGGTGGGAGGGATGTGTCCCCTGGTGGGTGGGGCCCTGGGCTGCTTATGTGTGCTGGTCTCCAACCTCCATCCACCAAAGGCCATGGGAAGTCAGAAGCTTGGAGGATCCAGGGTCTCTGTGCAAACTCCTTACACTGTTTTGTTGCTGCCACTGGAGACCAACCGCCAGGATCCTGGGGCACTGAGCTTCTTCCTTTGGGTGAGAAAGGGGAATGAATGGGGAAGTCATCCCTCTCAGGCTCAGACATCCTGTCCTTTTAGGCTTCATTGAACCTTGGGTAAAGGAGCCCTCTCCCCTCTCCCCCCTTACCTTGGGGTCTTAGCTGGCTAGTTCTGGACCTGATCCTCAGTGGCTAGACAATGAATCCATCTGAGGATTAGTAGGGACAAAGAGTGATGTTCAAGGACCAACCCCCACCCCCAGTCCAGAAAGGGGCCCATGGAGCTTGAGGGAAGTCGCTCAGTTCCCTCTGATGGGAAAGGAAAACTAGTCATCTTGAGCTTTGACACAGGAGGTTGGTCACCCTCTCGTACCCCTACCCTCCCATAGCTTCAAGGAATGCGTGCCATAGAGAGAGAGCAGGATGCCCTGTGGCAGGGGCTGGAGCTATTGGAAAAGAGCCAGGCCTGGTACAAAGGGAGTCTAAAGGAGGCTCAGAGGTGGCAGCTGCATCTGGGAAACCTTGGTGAGGTATGAGGAATGAAAGAGGAAAGACAAGAAATAGATAGAAGAAACCTCTGGAAGATTCCTGGAAAGGAAGAAGTTAATGGTGATATCTGAATGGGATTGGATTATACCATTGTACACAGCAGGGAAGTGAGGGTGGGTAAGATTGGTCAATTAGATGGGGGATGGGTAAAGTATTAGGCTGTTCCATTGGTGTGGGGGGGAGACTGGGATATTCCACTGTCATAGGGGAGCATAGTAGGTTCCCTGGGGTGGGAGGTAAATTGAGATACCTAAAGAGATTGGGGAGTAGGGAAAGGGAGTGCTGGGTTTCCTGGAGGTCATGGAATGGTAAAAGAAATATGAGGATGAATTAATTGAATGGAGTGTATAGAAATAAAATGATGAAATTCAGAAAGCAGAGGAGAGGGCTTGTGGGATTGGTCAAGAGTTTTTCTTTGTAGCTGGGGTGGAGGGTGAGACAATGGATTGGAATATTTTACTCTGAAGAGATTGGGGCGGGGGAGGTGCCATCCTTCTCCTCCTTTCTTTCTAGAATTTCCATTCAGAGCCCAGGGCCCCCCTCCTGGCCCAGATCCAGAAAATGAACAACTGCCTGAAGAGTCTGATTCAAGGGAAGGTACATCAGGTTTTTCTTTGCTCGTGGGGAGATTGACTGGGGGCAGTGGAAACTGATTTCCCCCAGTTTTATCTACTTCCTCTGAAAGTGTCTTATTCACCCCCCCTACCCCCTCACCTCAGCCCATTTTGACCCAGGCCAAGATGGGCTGGAACAAAATGCTGATTGAACAGAACTTGTGGCTGCTGCTGAGAGAATGGACAAGTGGAAAGGAGCAGAATCTCTCCTCAGTGAGAGGGAGAGGGGAGAGAATGCTGGATAGACATGATCCGCTCCCCCCCCAAAAAAACCCACCAACCCATCAAAACAAAAAAACACAATTCTCTATGTTCTTCTCTCTTCCAGAACTTGCAAGGGCAGCAAGAGCACAAGCAGGTAGCCCAGTCTGAGGAGGAAGAAGTCACTCAGCCGGGTCAGATGAAAAGGCCGAGGGGCCCCACCCTAGTGTAAGGCCCTCTTCTACCCCCACTTTGGTGGATAAAGAGAAGAGACTGCTGGAAATCTGCTACTTCCTCTGTCCCCATTCCTGTCCAAGTTGAAATGACATTGGGTAGCAAATATATGGATATTCCTACTTGTCAGGCCTCACATGGGAGAGAAAAATAAAGTTTCTTCTTAAATCCTCTCAGGTCCTTTATCTCCTTTAAATCTTCCCAGTACACTCTGTCCTCCCATCTCATATCCCCAAAGAAAGCAACACCATTTATTGAGAATTTATTTAAATTATTAATATCAATATCTTGTCATCTTTCCCTACAAAAATAAAACAGAAACCAATTTCCAGGCCTCAGATTTAAACTTCTATAACCCACAGTCCCTGGACTAGAGAGAAGGGAATGGCGGGGAGGGGCACGCTGACGTAACAAAACTAAAATAATTTTCTCCAAAAATAAGTCTTTGATTTGATTCCCAAAAAGAAGGTTGTAGGGCAAAGGGCAAAAGAGTGCATTATGGGGAAAATCTTTCTCTCCCTTGACTTCTCCAACCCCAACTCTTTCACCTGAAAGGAAATAAAATGAATGCCATGATTTGAAGGAAAAATCCCAGAGTCTGGATTGGTACAGGAGAGGCAGGGTCTGGGTAGGGTCATAGAGCCTCCCTTTCCTACCCAGAATTATATTTGGAGATGTGGGCAGGAAGTCATCACCAGGCTACTATGCCAAGCACCAGTAGCAACCCCCTCACTGGCCCCCACCAAGGGCCAGCTCCCATGGTACCCCCTGCCCCACTCCTTTGGGGCCCCAGAGTGGAACTGTGTAAGTGCGGCCTAGCTATATTGTGACTTGGCCTTGAGGAGGGACCAGGGTCATCCAGCTGCTCCTAGAAAGAAAACAGGAAAAAAGAGAGGGTACAAGAGTGTATGAAAGAAAGAAGAGAAAATAGGCAGAAAAAGAGAGGGAAACAAAGACAGGATTGAGAAAATCAAAATGTAATTGAATGTCCTTCCCACTCACCCAATGCTAAAGTCTAATCCCTGTGGTTGGCCCTGGCTTCAACCTATCCAGGGATTGGTGAAGGGCTGGTAGGTCTCACCTGTGGGGGAAAAGCCTGCACCAAGAGCTGGAGGAAAGTATGCGCAGGGGGAGGAGGGTCATTGGATTTGGCTTCTGCTGTCACTGTCACTGTCACTAATGAGTCCAATGTGGCTGAGCCTGGAACCTGTAGCCAGAATTGCCCCCAGGCTGACTCATTCTGCCCCAGGTGAACCCTGCAAAATAACATATTTTGTTCACTGCTCTTTTACAGAGATCCTAGAGGCCCCTTAATAAAGTATCCCAAACCCAAAGACAGAGGCTCAGAATTAATCTGAGCTCCACAGAAACAGGGTGGGGTTAAGCAGCCTAGAGCTGACAGAAAATCAGGGAGTGGCGTTTCAAACTAAGTCTTAGGAGGCATACAGTTACCTGGAGAGGTTGGTGGTGAGGGGGAAGCTGGGACTGACAGAAGCTGTAACGATGAGATCCCAGGGTCCTGAGAAGCTAGAGATCTGGAGGCTGAGTAGAACCTGGTGACCAGGGCTAAGAGGGCCAGAAGGGCCACTGAGCTGGAGAAGGGAGATGAGAAGGGCCGGGTTGTGGATGGATCAACATCTTCCCCTCCTCTAAAATTTCAGTTTATAAATTCATCCATCACTACAGCTGGACAGGACCTTAGAAATCAAGTCCAATCTCATTTCAGAGACAAAAGAATGTCCTGAAAGGGGAATTTACCCAGTTCAATTCAGAAGCTTTTATTAATCACCTACTATATGCAGGACACCACTGTAGGATACAGTGATGAAAAACAAGTCCATTCCAGTTTCCTCTCTTACTTATAACCTCCAAATCTTACCTCAAGAAGGACAGGAACCACAGTGCAAGGCTGAGAGGCTACTCTCTGCAGACTGGATCCCCTATCATCCTGGCCAATCAGCTCCAGGAAGAAAGGCCTTTGGGTGAGAAGGATCTTGGGGTCCAGAAGGGCAGTGAAAAGTCCTTGTTCAGGGGTCCCAATTGGCTTCAGGGCCACACGGTCCAACTCTTCCCCCTCTGGGCTTCCCCGAAGGATAACACGAGAATGATTCATGTTGGGGATGCCAGAAACCAGTCCCATCACTTCAATTAGAAGCAGAGTGTGGAGACCTACGATGGGACAAGAGCAGAAAAGGGTGCGAAAAGAAAGAAAGAGGGACTCCAGTTTTCATGTGTCTCAGAAGCCTGGAAAAGGAGGGAGAGACAGAGAACAGATTAATTGTTTTACCTGCAACTGGTTGGCTTAGGGGATAAAGGCCAGGATGGGGTCCATCCTCAATAGGAATCCCAAAAGAGAAGAGGAAATCCAAGGAAGTCTTAGCTGGAGGAGAAAGGGGATGTAAGCCATTTCTTACCCACTATATCAATCATCTCTAGAGGTTCCTGTGTTTTCTGCCATTACCCCTCTCCCCAACCTCTTCCTTACCTTTCACTGTTACTCCAGGTGTCCCCTGTGCTGTGATCTCTATCACCCAGGCCCCAAACTGAGGGGGGTCATTTAAGTTCACTGTCCAGAACTGACCAAAGCACTGAATATGGCCCAGAGGCCCCCAATCCTGATGAATATCCTGAGAAATGCCTAGAGGGCCATAGTGAGGAGACAATTTTTGTCATATATAACAGAACATATCTAAGGGGAGGGAATATTAGGTCTCTTGAGCTTTCTTTGTCACCCCGTGTCAGACATTCTCCAGCCCAAATCTGTACCCCCTTTATTACCAGTCCCCTTTTCTGCCTTCCCCCTAAGTACCTGTGGGGTCTGAGATCCTGAACGTGCTTATCTCTCCATGGAGATGGATGATAACCCCATGAAGCATCTTGTCCACGTGGAACATGAGAGGTCCCTTAGGGAGTGGGACAGGAGGCACCAGGGCTAGGGTCACCTTGAGGTTGTGAGGGAGAGATATAAAGAGAGAGATACATAGGACAGGGAGGGAGAAGAACAGAGGTGGAGAATTTAAGTGACAGATGGAGAAAGGGGTAGAGCTAGTAAAGAAGGAAGGATAAGAGATATGGAGAAGAAAGGGGAAGAGTGATTCACAGGAATTGATGAGGCCAGATTATGGGTGACCATATATCTTTGTCCCCAGCCTTATCAGGTGACTGCACTTTCAATGCACCCTCCTAGAGCAAGAGATAGTATTTTTATGTTATTTTTATGGTGAGTGGAATCTGGAACTTTCAGGTTAGTCCAGATGACTCTGTAAAAAGTCTTCCTGTCCCCAAGGTTTTAAACGGCAATTTTTTTTAACAAGATCTATTTCTTTCACTCTGATAATGAAAAGAAGCTGGGGAATCCACAGGGAGACTATGAAGCAACCCCGCCCCAGCAAAGGATTTATTTTCTGTTTCCCTCACCCTGACAACATGATTGTATTTCCTGTGTAAGTTTTCTTGAGTTTCTCTTTCCCCACACCCAGTATCCCGCAGCTACTGCAGCTACTCACCATATCCATCATACTCTCGCCCACCACACTTGCCACATTCTGAATATACTGGTCTTTGGTAAAAATGACTTCTCCTCCTGAAGCCATGGCTATTGCCTGGTATGGTTGAAACCGCTTTGGGGAAAGGACCTCTCTTCGAACCCGCCTTGATGGGTCTTCTGTCACCAAGAATGTCACCTGTGTTCAGAGAGGCATCAATTTATTGAACACATTATTAATAAGTTTTACTATTGTTGTCTCTGACTCTGGAAGCCTGCAGGATATCTCCAAAGCTGGGATTTTACAGTGGGGGCTCATGCATTGTCTGACTGTTGAGTTGAGGAGTCTGCTATCTCTGCCTCAAGTTGTTGGAAGTTCTCATGCTCTAACACCATGTCACCTTTGTAAATAACGTCCAGGACAATGTCTTCTGTAACATAACCAAGTTCCTTAAGACCAGAGACTATGTCTTCTATTGTCATAGATTCTTTTCTAACCTCCATAGTCTCTCTCTCTCTCTCACACACACACACACATACTCCCTCATGCTTCCCACTTTGAACATGTGATGGGAAAGGCTTATCTTTGTGTAGGGGTAGATTATTCTATTTCTAGGTTGATGAAATAAACTTTAATTTTTATGGAAGAGTTCTTTCTATCCCCTTGTTACTTTGGTTGGAGGAAGGATAGATATCTAACTAGCAGAGTGATAATTTAGGGGAGTGATAAGATGGGGGAGCACCAATGAACAGTCACTGGATCAGGAAGCATTCCAATTCACTGAAAATTAGACTAGCATTGCAGAAAGGACTAGTAAGTTCTATATCCGAGATACCACTCTAAAGCAGATTGGGAATGGTAGCTTTCATAGAACAGGTTAAAAGCTTCTCAATATTTTAAGCATCATGCTTTGTTTATTTAAATTCTTTTTCTAATTACATTTCTCTGGTATCTAATTTCTGAATTTGTATAGCTGCTTTTCCCTGGTAAAGAATCCCTGGAAAACAAACTCTGGAGTTCAAGGTAAGGGAAAAGGGAGCACATGTTAGAACAAGGGCATCAGCAGGAGAGATAATTAGGTTTCAGTATGACCTCTCTGAATCCCCAAAGCCAAGAAAGCTTAAGGATATTTGGGATCCAACGACAAGGGAAGTTTTAGCAGATAGCAAGAATTAAAAAGGCCCAGGAGCAAAGGCAAGGTTTTGGTATCAGAGAAGAGCTGGTATCCAGAGAAGCCAATGTATCAGTGGCAAAGCAATAAGTGGAAGGCCAAGGAGTGAGTTTCTCACAGCTCAGTACAGGATATGGCATAGGATGAGTGTTCTACTCTTGTTAAGAATAGATGTTTCTTCAATTACTATTTGCTGTTTTGAAGTCTCCTGCCAAGCAACTTGTCCCAAATGGATTATTAAGACAGGGTCTCTTTTGGCTTTTGCTTACAGCATTATTGTGGAGTGTTCACCTTGCAGTGCTGCTTCTGGCTCAGGGCCTCTACACGATTGGTGAGATAGGCATCTTTGGGGGAGGCATCAGTGAAAACAAAGATGTCTGAGAACTGGGGTGTGTGGAGCAGAGCCAGCTGGAATGGAGAAGAGAGAGAGAATTAAAAATTGAGTTGAAGGGGTGAAAAGCTAGAAGCCCTTTCCATCCAAGAAAAAAAGGGATGTGGTCTGGAAGGAGCAAATTGTTGGGCAAAGAGCAAGGGGCTAAGTCACGGAGGAGAAGAATTCTTGCCCCAAGGTGAAAAAGGAGGGAGGAGGAGGGAAAGAGAAGCCTGAGGATTGTGATGGGAAGGAAGAAGGAGGAGGGGAGGAAACTCAAGGGGGGAGGACCTCCAGGGCTGACAGACACATCTCAGGCTCATCTCCACCCCCCAGGGCATGGATCTCATTAAGATGTTTCCAGAAAATATCAGGGTCACTGGTCTTAAGAACAGGTCCAAATCCTGAAGAGGAGAAGAGAAGGATGAAGTAAGTGAAGGAAAATAGTAACCCACGCCCTACTCAAGAGTTATTACAGTAATTCTTTATTTCCAACCAAAAAGCCCTCTGTGTACCTGGAATGGGGAAGAAACAAATCAGAAAATGCTAGCACTTTGAAATCATATTAACAATAACACCTCCAATGTGTACTGTACAGTGCTTTACACACTTCAAAGAACTTGCATGTTCAGTATCTCACTTAATCTTCACACAGTAACCCCAGGAGGTAAATCAGGTAGATAGCATCACCTTCACTTTACCAGTAACAGAAGTGAGACTCAGAGAAATTCAGTAATTTGTCTAAGGTCACAGGGTGTTGGCAGACCAGGACTAGATCTCTCAGAGTTCAAGTAGAAAACAGCAGTAGGGCATTACTGACCACCACTCTGCTCTAGCTGTTCCATGCTGATCTCTACCAGCAGATTACATTCCAGCTCCCAAAACTGAGGAAACTCGAAATGATAAATTGTCATTTAATCCCCTCCCCGAGTCCATTCCCAAGATAAGACTCTCCTGGCTTCATAGCACCTAGGCACTCACCCTCCTAAGGATATGCTGCCATTTTGGAAAGAAGGAGAAGAGCTCTCACTACTCTTGGGCTGCCACAGAAAGGACTGTTGTTTTATAAGGGGAAAAAACAGGAAAGTATAACCCAGGATCCCTGCCCCCTGCCCTGGGGCCACTGTTACCAGGATCATGAAAAGGCACAAGAATGTAGTGGGTAGGCTCCATGGGGCCACCACGACGTTGGTCAATGATTCTCCGAGCCTGTATTTTGGCTGCATTAATTTCTTCCCCCATACTGCCTGTAGTGTCCAGGACAAAGCTCAGACCTGAGGCTGGGGAGATTTGTAGGAGCCTGAAGGGTGAAAGGGTGCCAATGAGGGACTTAGTTCTCTGACCCTTACCCCCCGACAGCTCTCACCTCCCACAGGGACTCAGAATTTTAAGTCTAACTGTTTAAGCTAGTTTAAGCTGACCTTCCCCTGATCTTGCTCACCTGGAAAATCCAGTATCCCCTAATCGGCCCCGGAGGAGATTCAGGGCCTGGATGGAGGCCTGGAGAGCAAGCTGGGCAGCTTGAGGGTGCAAATCATGGTGTGGTGAGAAGGCTGGAGATGTGCTGTCTTTGTTGATGCCCCCTCGGGGGAAAACACGGCTGCTCTTGTCAAAATAGCCCCCATGGCTACATTTCCCTAAATTGAGGAAAAAGGTCCAAGACAGATAAGCAATGGGAACATTAAAATCCCTCATTCCCAGAAGAGGGGAAGTCCCCTTCCCAGCACCTAGCACCAAACTCCTTAGGGGCTAGGAAACAGGTTAGTAGCAGTACCGACATTCAGACAAGAGAGAGAGTGCTGGCAACACTCCAGTAACCCTGAGGCATCCCCTTATCATTCTACACCAAAATTTTCTTGTGAGCAATAGAAACCTACCCCCAGAAAGATGCTGCATGATTTTGAGAAGACAGAACAGGAGGGGCACTACCCCTCTCCACTCCTTATCCCTTTTATTTTCATTCATCAGTGATGGCCACCCCAATGGTACCAACTCTAATATTATCTTTCCCTAACTTTTCATAGGAAGGGGCATCTTACTGTGGAACCTTATAATGGGAAGTGAGTCTTTGGGGCCCCTTCCTGTAGTATACCTGGAGGTTTGGGGGGTTCTACCCCAAAATAGCCAGAGGTGAGGAATATGGAACCCAGCAAATTTCCAGGGCAGCTCAGCTCTTCACAGTCAGAGCACATCGGGTCCCCAGCTGAGAAGAAAGGATTGCCATGGTAGGCAAGGTGAGGCGGTATTGGAACAGAAAACAAAGAGCTTCCCAGGTCCCCAGTGTTTTTTCCCCTTCCTTATCTAGTCTTCTCTCTCCCACTTCCCAAGAAAAGAAAAAAAAACTACCAGGAAGCTTAATTGGTGCCCTTATATTCTTATTGGCAAGACAAGGAGTGGACCTGGGGATGGGACACAAGGTAGTTTCTTCTCTCCCTCTGTTCCTCCCTCCCAAACACAAAAAGAAAAGGCAAGTGATGTAGGTGGGGGGCAACATGATGCAATTGAAGTCTTGTGACTTTGGGCAAGTCAAGTCTCCTTTCTCTGAGTCTCAGTGTCTCTATATATAAAGTAAAGGGATGTCCTTGATCTGTCTCGAAAGTCCCATCCACTCTCTCATTCTAGCTAGGATTCTATGAAAGACTGTTTTGGGACACTTTTGCCCAGGTGGAAGAGTTAACCAAAGTGACCCTCAGGACTTCCTACCCCAATCCAGGCGGTATGGCTTGTACCCATACCCTGTGCCAAGTTCTTGAGCTTCCGTGCTGGCCACAGAAGATCAGGGTGGGGCTGCTGCTCTCCCAGCTCTACCCAGTTGCTATGACTGTAGAAATCCTGGTGGTAGAAAGAGGTCAATCATGGCCCACTCCTTTCTTCCCCAATTTTAAATTCCATCCTTCCTCTCTATCCCTCTACTACCCATCAGAAGACTTCATTGCTTCTGTTCACCATGAGACTGACATGGGTACCCCAAGGGGTCAATTCCCTACCAATCTCACCACTGTCTTTCAATTTTTCAATCCTTCTGATGACAAAATTCTCATAGGAAGTGCCACCCTCTTGGAAGAGGGGACATAGGAAGGGGCCTCAATTCTCTCCCCAATCCCGAGTTTCTCTTCACCCTTACTAATACCTATCATACACTTCCTCTCCCTTGGTCTCCAGCCCACCTGTAAGGCATGTAGCATGACTCCTAGGCGTTGTCGGGCCAGAGTGTATTCCAAGGCATGGGCAGCACTAAGGGCTTCCCGAAGGCTCCCCACAAGGCGGGCCCGACTCCCAGTCAGCTGTTCTGCATCAAAGTGCAGCTCAGGGTCATTCCTGGTCCCTGAGAGGAAGTCCTGAGCTGCATTGGCACGAGTCACCTCACCAAGGGCTGCCCGGAATCGGCGGGTTGGGGTCCCAAGTCCAAAGTAAGCGGCAAAGAGGTCATCAGCCAGCAGTGTCCGACCCTGAAAAGGAGAAAAATATCTAGGGTTTAGGAATCTAGGAAGAAACCCACTTCACCACCAGATGGTGAATTGAGCACCCTAAAAAAAGTGTCTCTGTGCTATGCGGGGGAGGCAGGCAGGCAGAGGTTTTTGTCCTAAACCATGCACTGGGAAGACCTTTCCCTAGAAATCAAGGTTTCTCAAATTACCTTTAGTTTCCTTGTCTTTCCTAGTATAACACCAATTCTTTGAAGAAAGGCATTATTTTGTCTTGATGTAGTTTAGACAGTCAGTCAGTCGGCAAACATTTACTAAGCATGTGCCAGGCATGGTGTTAACCAAAGAAAGATAAGACAGCTCCTGTCCTCTAAATGCTCATATTCTATATAAACAATTATATACACATGAGCTACATATTTGATAAAAAAAATATCAAACAAGGGAAGGCATTAGAATTAAGAGAGACTGGGAAAGGCTTCCTGTGGAGGGTGGGATTTTGGCTAGGACTTGAAGGAAGAGGTAGAGATGAAGAGAAAGAAGGCTCCAAGCATAAACTACAACTAGTGAAAATGCCCAGTCTGAAGATGGAGTAATTTGTTCAAAGAATAATGAGGCTAGCATCACTATGTGTATTGGAGTATGGTTCCCCACTCTCAACCTTGGGACCCATAAGAATATGACCAGATATTTAGAGCTGGAAATGGACCTCAGAGGTTATCTTGTATAAATGACTTGACCAAAGTCACATAGGTCATAAGGAGGGAATTTGAACTCAGATAGCCTCTGACTCTAAATCCTGAATTCTTGCCAATTAGTGGGGACACCTCCCTTTCCACTAAATAAATGTTTGTTCAACTGAACTGGTGTCTTCCCCTTAGCAATCAGAGCCCTAGAGAGACCTCAGGGGGAGCAAAGAGCTCTTAGGAGATTTGGGAGCAGTAAGTGGGGTCTTACCTGGAAGTCCTCCAAGCGGAGGGGATTTCTGTCAGGGGGTGGCCTTTCCAGGAAGAGCTGTAAGGTAACGTTGAGAGTAGCTTCCTCTGTCAGGTCCTGGTGGGTGATGGAACTAGGGGCAGCCACCAGGCTCCAGATGTTGGGGAAGAAGCCAGATGCTGGGCAAAGCCACAATAACAGCACGAGCAGGGAGCCCAGGCAGGGGCCAGGTGCTTTGAGAGGTGCCATGACTAAGACATGGACCTGAACGGAGGTCGGGGGAAGGACAAAAGACACGGGAGCAAGTGTGTATATCTGTGGGGTACAGAACCAAGTGCAAATTCAGAGAGATAGATGGAGTGGTATACTGAGCTGAAGCTCCTCCCTCCCTGGCCAGCCGTGAGTCTGTTTCTGTCTCCCAGAGCACCTGCCTTCTCCACCCTCAGTCCGCACTTATTTAACCCAGCTGGACACCACTATCTAATCACCAGGACAACGAGAAAGTTATCAGGAAACAGACTGAGTGGTGTAGACAAACATACCTGCCAAGAAAATGTTGCCAAGGACCTTTCAGCTCCTCAGGGACCCAGGCAGCCAAGATCTTTCCTCCCAAGGACCCAACAAACTGGTGGTCTGCCCACTGAGCTCCCTGAAGGAGCTAGACATCCAACCCTACCCTACCCCCACCCAGCCTTCTCAGGTGTCACCTTCCTATTGTTTTTCTCCCCTCAAAAACTGGGGCACCCCCTCTCCCACAAGGAGTTTCCCCTTAGGCCCCCCCCCCAGCCATACCTGATCCCTAGGGTCTCTTCCTGGATGGGGTCCCTGGTCACGCCACGCAAGTAGTAGTGCGTCCCCGTCCTGGACTTTAGGTCAGAGTTATATTTAACCCAGGGCAGGGGGTGGGGTGTGGGTGTGGCAAATCAAAGAGCAGAGACATGGGCCCAGGAACTTAGAGGATCCCCAACTGTATTGCTCCCCTAAATCCAAAGCAGTCAAATAGGGACGCTGTGTGCAGAATGGGAAGTATACATATGTAGAGCTGCCCCTCCTTGACTCACCCCGCTGCAGAGCAGAGATGAAATGTGCTGATGAAAGCACATGAGTCAGGGGCTGGAGACCAGCCAAGGCTGGACCAAGTTCCTTCTCCCACAGAGGGGACCCAGGCTTCTGGCTCCCCAGCCTTGGGATACCACCTTGCCCCCAACCCTCAGTATCCTCCAGTGACCAAAGCTCCCCAGGGATCAGATTCTCGACCGTAAGAAACACCCCTCCCCCTCCAAGGAATTAGTAATCCAATTTCTGCTCCCTCAAGAGATCCCATTCCTCATTACACAAAGAAATACGAGATTTGTGCCAAAATATTTTATTGCTGCAGGGCCACCTCCCACCCAGTGATGGGAGGTCAGGGTGCTGGGGAGTTGTCTCCAGGTCTCACAGCATCTTCTCAAACAGGGCAATGGCTTCCTCTACCTTTTTCAGCTCTGCCTCTGTCTGTTGGAGCTGGGGAAGGGAAGGAGAGAGTATATGAGAATCCCAAGTTCTAAAGGAGATTCCCCTTGCCTCCCAAATGCAGGCAAACCCTCTAGCCCAGAGAGAAAAGACCATAGGAAGGAGCTAAAGGGAAAATGGAAAACACCAAGAGAACAATTTCCTGCCCATCTTGGGGGCTAACCCAATCCCAGTTTCTGTGAGTCTTACTTAAAACTACCCTATCCCTCTTCTCCCTCTAAGCTCCCAGGGATCACATATTCAGGTTGTACATTTAATTATAAAACTTGGACTTTGGAAGCTCATTTTCCCATGAGGCAGCTGAAGCATTGTACGAAGTGTCCCACCTTATCACTGTTCACAGGGGTGTTCATCTTTGAAGTAGGACTTCCAATCATACAACCCCCCTCCCCCCAGTTCCACCAACATATCGTCACTATCACAAAGTGTTCATGATCCTCAGAAAGGGTCGCAGCACCAGGTGGGAGCCAATTGGAAGATGAAGGACCATGTGTTAGGAGGGTGATCATTCCTTTACCCTACACACCTAACCTAAGGGAAAGCACTGAAGTCAGTCGAGCCTAGATTCTCTGGGAACAAATGGGTTTTCTCCTGGGCAGTTAGAGAAAAGGGCCTCATTGTGTACCACAGGCAGGGACTGCCTTCTTTTCTTCCTACATTCAATACTGCTGTATTGTCTCCCTTAGTTAAATGATCAGGTTCCACAGGGCAGGCAGAGAAGCCAAGGTATCCTCCTCTCCCTGGTCCCAAGGCAGTGGGTAGAATATAGGGAAGAAGGGTTACTTATCGTCTTACTGACCAACTCCACATCTGCCCTGGGAAATGGAACAGGACAGCATCCTAGGAACCTTCCAGAACACCTGCCTACTTCCTCATATCCCAACATCAGCCCCACTTAGTAAAAAGGAAACAGCACAGAGCTAACTCTCAAGAAAATACAAAATTAATGCTGGTTTCCCCACTGACTTGCTACATGGCTTTGGGTGAGGTGCAAAACCGGGAAGATGGTATTCCCACTAACTTCACCGAAGTATGAATTGTAGAAATTCAAGTTGCACCTGCTGTTGTTAAAATAACTTCCCTTCCCTAGACCTGTTTCCTCATCAGATCCTCCCAGATCTGATGCTTTCATATGTGCATGACATTAATGAAAGAGTAGGAGGACAGCCTCATCCCTCCTACCTCCTGCCCCACAGCATTCATGTCAAGGATCCCAGGAAAACAACTCAAGGCTTGGTAAGTAATCTTCTGCTTCTAACCTTCTGAGTTCTCTTACAGTTAATGGCAAGAAAAATCCCATAGGAACTGCCAAGGAGCTGTGCACTTGCTATGTAACAGGAGAGATGGTGAAAAACTGGGAAACTGCATCCTATTCTACTGTGGGAGGGGAGAACCTAACACAGGCGTTGGTAGCCAGGAAGGAACAGATAGACCAGTGCCTGGGACTTTCACCAAGAGACAATCAGGGACAAACTGGCCTTGGACCCTGAGGTGAGGATTCATGTGGGGACCCACACACCTTGGCCTCCTCGGACTCCTGAACTTGGGAGGGAACCTTGGTGGCATAGTCGGGAACAGCCCGACGCTCCCGAAGCCTTTCAGCCTGACGTTCAGCTTCCCCGCGTTTGGCCCGGAGCTTTGCCAGCTCTCGGGTGGGATCCACCAGTCCCTGAAGCTGCAGGTGGACAGAGCATCGGTCAGAGGCCAGGCCCACAGCACAGCCTTGTGGGGCGGGGAATCCAGGAAGCAGAATGGTCACGGGTCCAGTGTTGGAGAGGGCCTGCACATAGCCTGACACTGCAGAAGCCTGTGCTCCTGTTGCCTCATCTGCCACTTCCAGGAAACCTGTAGTTAAAGGAAGAGAGAGGTGAAGCCAGACACTGGGACACATGGTGGGTGAGGAAGGTGAGCAGGAGCTGGTAGAGGAACCTAGACCAACCCTGAAGATATAGACATCCTAAAATGACAGGGAGCCTAGATGTGATGGAGGTAGAAGATGCCAGGATGGCAGTAAGCAGTGCTCTATAGTATAGACCTTGAAAAACCCAGAAAAATCCTGCAACAGTGGGGTCCACAGAGAGATAGGGTGCAGTAGTTTTTTAGGTCACGAGGCTAGGGGGATTAACAGGAATGGTCTGTCCCTCTTCCTGCGGCTGAAGGGGACCAGTACAGGACAGGAGGCATCCAGGCAAGCCCCACCTCAGCAATCCAGCAGGAGATCCTGAGCCCCAGTGTGGTGAAGCAGGCAAGTGTCAACACCAGGACCCCGAGTGCCTTCACACAGCCCGGAGAACCACCACTGGCACAGTGGCTCTACCCATGCTCTAGCGCAGCCCCCATCAATGAGGAAACCTCCAGCAGCCAGGTGACCCCCGCAAAAGCTTCAGTGTAACCCCGGGGAAACAGAAAAACTCCACCTGGCCTCAGAACATACCAGCCACCACCACCAGCTCCGGCTCAGCACCAGGTAAGCTACAGCCTCTACAACTCCCAGCACACAAAGCCAGTAACCAGGGCCCTACCCCCCCACACAAGAAGCATGGGACAGTGTCTCGTATACCCCAGAAGCAGAGGTCAACTTTAAAAGCCAGGAAAAAGGCAAACACCATGAGTGAGAACGAAGATAGTAAAACAAAGAAAACAAGCTGAGTCACTCACACTCAGGTTGGCTCCGGGTAAGGTTGTAATCTGCTCGGAGAGAACGAACAGCTCGGGTAATGCTGAGTGACAGCTCAAAAGCAGCCTCAGCCTCAGGATCCTTCCAAGAGAACTGTAACAAGGCAAAAATGCTCATAAGACAAAAAAACGGAGGACAAGCCTTCAACCCTCCCTGCCTCAGGCTCCCTTATGCCCCTTACCCCAGTCCCTACTTCCCCTCAGGGGCTCTGGCATCCATTCTAACCTCACTGGGCTCTGGGTAGGGGGTAACGCAGAGACTGGGTGGGGCCTGGGGTGCCCTCCGAGGCAGGCGCTGATACAGCTCCTCAGTCACAAAAGGCATGAAGGGTGATAGTAGTCTTAGGCCCACATCCAGGCAAGTGTAGAGGGTCTGCCGGGCAGTATCTGCTGCAGCTTGGTCAGTCCCAGAGAGCACAGGTTTCAGGCACTCCTGGGAAACAAAAACAGACCAATCCCAACCAGTCATATTTAGAAGGAATCTCAGAGAGTATCTAGTCCAGTTTTCTTACTTTAAATACAAGAAACTTGAAGTACCCTGACACCCAGACTACTTTGAATCCTCCTGTGGAACCCCTGAGTACCCAAACAAGTCTCCAGGTACAACGGAAGTATCTTGGTGAGGGTCAGTTGTAACTTTTCTTCCCCTGGGATCCCAAGTGGCCTTCTGCACTGTCCTGTCCAAAACCCCTTCTCTCTCCAGCCTCCCCCACCTTCACTTCTGCTTTTGCAGATTTGGGTACCAGAGATATACCCCAGAAGATCTGATGATGACTGGAGCATTCCATGTGATTCTCTGGAAGATAATACATGTACCCTCCCCCAACCAAGGTACATCCCAGAACCCACCCTACCCTTACCAGGTAAACGTTGCAGAGGTCATAGAGCCAAAAGCTGTACTGGGCAGTGGTGACAGTGGGGAAGTCATAAGCATGGAAACCCTGGTCGCTCAACGCAACAGCTTCACTCAGGCGGCTCTTAATCCAGCGGTCAGCCAAGCTCTCCTGACTGCTGGCCTACACAGGATGATGGTAGGTAGTGTGGGGGGGAGTGTAGCGTAAGCAGGAAGAATGCCATTCCCAGAGTTTGGGAATGACTTAGGTCAGCACAGTCCGCTAGGTTAGCACCTGCTGAAACTGCTATGATATTTGGGGTCAAGCCCTCAAGGAACCTCAAGCTATCTGAGTCTGGCCTATGGAAAATTCCACCCAATTTGAAGGAAGGAATCATATAAACTTGTAGAATCTCAAAGAATTAGTTTAAGGAGGTTCAAGATGAGCTAAAAGATTAGCTCATGCATGGGCTGAACTGTCTTCTTGTCTTCAGAAACCCCATCACACCCAAGAATCACCTAGTGCCTATTCAGCTATATTGGAGGAGAGTTTGAGAGTACCACCCTCCCCTTATCAGCCCCTGAGGTCCCTCACTTGGGGAATAGGTGAGGGAACAAATCCATCTCCCAATGCCCTAAGAGCAAACTTGGTGGCGTTCCAGAGCTTGTTACAGAAATGCCGATACCCAAGGATTCGGTTCACGTCCAGGTTAATGTCTCGGCCTGGGGAGATATTGAGGAGTGAGCAAAGGGAGATCAGAATGCATACTGTTTCCACTTCTACATACTGTCCATCACTCCCATCCACCAAGGCCCCATGTAAGACTGCAGGGGGGTCCAAGGACAGACTACAGGGATAGCCTGGAGAGCAGGGAGGGTTAGTAGGGGTTGGTGAGGTCATACCCTGAGAGGTATAGGCACAAAGTCCAAATCTGAGAGCATCTGTGCCGCACTCGGGGATTCCATTGGGGAAATCTGCCTTCTACATGGAGAGATAAGACATATCAGAGTTAACAGACTCTTATAAGCCCCTCCAAATAGCTGCCCTTTCTGTTCTTCAGTCCCAAAGAAGGAAAATCAGCCTTCACATGAGACACTCCATCTCCCAGCCTCCGCTTTGACTGCTCCTCTTGTCTGCAATGTCCCTCCCTTCTCCCCATGTCAAAGCATCCCTTCAAGACTCGGCTTAAGCAGCATGCTCTACATGAAGCCTTTTCTGATTTCCTCTCCCAAACGTCCTTGTCTTTTACTCCTTGGTATTGATTTGTATTCATTCTCTTTTCGTTGATTTTGTCTATACATATTTACATCTTTACATATGTTCTGCACATCCTCATAAATGCTGCCTACCCTATTAGAAGCTAAGATCCTTAGAGTAAGGAACATTGCATTCTTTGTGTCTGTATCACTAATGCCCAGCACTCAGCAGTTGTTGATAAGTCATTTTTCAGTTGTGTCCAACTCTTTATGACCCCATTTAGGGTTTTCTTGCCAGAAATACTGCAGTGGTTTGCCATTTCCTTCCCCAGTTCATTTTACAGATGAGGAAACTGAGGTAAAAAGGGTTAAGTGACTTGTCCAGAGTCACAAGCTAATATGGGTCTGAGGCTAGATTTGAATTCACAAAGAGGAGTCTTCCTGACCCCAGGCTATCCATTGTGCCACCTAGCTGCCCAAGCACACAGCAGGCAATTAATAAACGCATGTTGATCTAGTCAAACTAAGGGCAGGAATCATAGGAAATCAGCAGTTCATCAGCAGATGAACTTCAAAGAGCCAGGAAAAGCAGCAAAAACGGGACGACTGCTTTTGGACACTTGTAGAAGTGATCGACTTCAGCTAGTGCTGACACCATGACACTGTGGAGTTTCATGAAACAACTCCTCACAACAGGTAACGCAAAAAAGTCAAGCAAGCCCAGGCTATAGACAAAGTCTGTCCTGGAACACAATAGGAGCTTATGAAAGCCTTACTGACTTGTCTTCACTTGTTGAAATGAATGTTGATTATAAACCAATAAAAAAAATAGCTTTTCAACCTTGAAAATAAAAAAGCATGCTGACTGAATGATTAAAGGTCATCTAGTGCATTTCCTTCATTTTTTTTCAGGTGGAGAAACTGAGGCTTAGAGGTTACATGACTTGTGTTCATGGTCACACAGCCAATAAATACAAGCATGGAGTTTGGTATCGTCAGATGCAGGTTTCAGGAAGGGCCCGTGGACACCAGGATCCTGACCAAAGATAAAGGGTAGAGGTCAAAAGTCTCATTTCCTTCATCTTTTCCATGAAATAAGAAGTGGGTGATCAGCACCTAGGTTATTCAGACTCCAAAGCCAGCATTCTATTTTAGTAGAGCATTATCCTTCTCCACTTCCTTTCTCTATAATCTCCAGATCCTTCCCCATTTCTATCTCTATGAGCTCCCATGTCTCCTCAGAAGATTCCACAGGTCCCTTCCCATCTCTTCAGAAGTCGCATGCTCCCCCCAAGCTCTAACACTCCATACCTGTCCCTCCTTGGCTTTTTCCACTTCACCAGGGTCAAGATTGCTGTTCAGTAGTTGGTCATGGAGTCCCTAAGTAGAGATGAGGGAGTGACTGGAGACACCCATCACAGAGGGTCTAGAAATTTCCTAGAAGAGGGGACCTTAACTTTTTTTTGGTCATGGAACCCCCTCTGGCAGTCTGGTGAAGCCTATGGGCTCCTTGCAAATAGCATTTTTAAGTGAATAAAATAAAAGACACACAACAAAGTAAAAAACAAATTATATTAGAATACAGTTATCAAAATATAAAATACCAAAATGCACACAAGTTTACAGACCCTAGGTTAAGAAATCTTTTCCTAGATTCCCCAAGTCCCCTCCATTTCATTCTCTGGGCCTTGGATAGCTAACCTTACCTGCAGGGAGAGCCCACTGATGACATCTAGGGGGTCAATGACATTACCAAGTGACTTGCTCATTTTCCGGCCATGGGCATCTCTGACGAGGGCATGGAGATAAACCTGTGGGGACAGGGCAGGGAGCGAGGGGTCACAGGTCAGATGGCTTCTCCCTTCCTACTCCTACTAGTTGCATACAAGAGAAACACTGAAGGAGTGGTCTATCCCTACAATCCTTGATTCAATTTCCACCATGCAATTCAGCAGAATTCTCCATAGATTTCTGGTGGTCCACACTCTGGCTTATCCCTCAGATCCCATCCTTTCTGAGGGATCAGACAGATAACTTGGAGATTCTGAGGGAAATATGCTGAGTGTCCCAGGGGTTGACCAGGCTAAAGACGGAAGTTCCACTGTTAGAGGAGAAACTATGCCAGAAGCCATAGCACATAAGAAAGGGCTTTTCTTCCTACCTCTTTGAAAGGCAGTTTCCCTGTAAGCTTCAGACCCAGCATCACCATACGGGCTACCCAGAAGAATAAAATGTCATGTCCTGTCTCCAGCAAGGTCCCTGGGTAGAATACACTTAGATCCTCTGTCTGAAGAGAAGGTAGAACAGGGAACCAAGTTTCTGAGGTGAAAGGTCCAGGACATCTGGTTTCTCAGTCTATTTTCCCCACCACCAGTACCTACCCTTCTGTTCTCACCCCCAACCTATGACCCAGGTGTCCATCCCCCAAGTCCTTTTACCAGTAAGCCAGTATTTTCCCTTATTAATCCTATGGAGGATCCAAATGTCACATCCCAACCTTCATACCTGGTTGGGCCATCCAAAGATGGAAAAAGGAAAGATGCCAGAGGAGAACCATGTATCTAAGACATCCTCATCTGGAAGGGGAAGAAATCAGGGTCAGTAGTCAAGTTGGAATAAGGGGTCCAAGCTCTACCCCAGTTGTCCCCTCAGACTCTGTGCCTCCTCCCTTCCCCACAGCCAATCCTCTCTTACCCTGTGAGAGGCTAATCTTGTCTGGGGACACTCCAAACTCCTTGGCTGCCTTCTCTCTTGCCTCCTCCTCGCTTCGGCCACTCACCCAATACCGACCATCAGGATCCTGTCCCCAGAATAAGAGGACATGCTGCTCTGATACCCTCAGCACCTTTCCTTGGACAACACTTATTCCTCTTTCCTTTATAAGAATGTGAGCATCTGCCCTGCCCTAGCTGTAGGTCTCCAGCTTCTATCCACTCCCCTTCCCCCATGTTCCCATTCTTCTCAAGGACTTTGGAATCCACTCCTTCATACCCCTAATTCTTCTCCCAAAGAGATCTCTATCTTGTCAGCCCCCCTTCACCTATTTCTACCCCTACTCCCAGATCCCAGAAGGATGACAAAGGGCACAGGTATCAAAATCTAGTTTCTCAGTCTCTGACTTTCCTTTCCCCTAATATCCTTCCCTCCCCTCTCTCTCAGGCACACCAAGGTCCAATTCTTTCACCTCTCCAGGGGGCACTCCAGGATCATTAACAGTGACAAAGTAGGCAGGGATTCGGTGACCCCACCATAGCTGCCGAGAGATGCACCAGTCTCTGGGGAGGAAGGGAAAGAGTACAGAGTTAAGAGAAGGGGCTCAAGCCTAGGAAGCCACCATCTTCCTCTCCTGATTAAATCCTACCCTCTCCCTATCACTCTGTTCCAGTCCTCTCTCATAGCCTCTGCTGATTTCTGCTTTTAACCTCCCCAGCCCTCCCCTGACATGTACCTGATGTTGTCCATCCAGCTGTGCCATATTTTCTGATGGATCTCAGGCACTATCTTAAGGTCGCCACGAGTCACAGCTGCACTGGCTGCCTGGGCCATCTCCCCACACCTTACATACCACTGGGGCTTAAGAAGGGGTTCCACCACATCCTTGGAGCGGCTGCAGAACAGAGACATATGAAAACTGAGAACTTTTCTCTGCAGGCCTGCCCTGGCCTCCAGCTGAAAGATTTGCTCAAAAAAAAAAGGGAAAAAAAGATTCGCTCTTACGTGCACAAAGGTACCACCATTGGATTGTCCTTCACTGCCCGGAATAGTCCCTTGTCTTTTAGGGCTGCCAACACTGCTTTCCTTGCCTCGAACCGAGGAAGGCCCTATAAGGTAGAAGAAACGTCAAGAGTCCTAGGAGAACCCACTGCCTGCACAGCACACAGGGATCCAACAGCCCTCTCTTCTTCCTCAACCCTAAACCTTCTCCTTTATCTAGGCCCATTTTTATGAGGCTTCTCTCTTCTTACTTTCTCCTCTCTGTCAGACCTCCCATCACCCTCCCAGCTACTCCACCTCTTAATTCTTCTCACCAGAAAGGGAGGGGGAACATTGATGAGGTTGCCTTGGTGGTCCATGATGCTCACTGCCTCTAGCTTGTGCCTCTGCCCAACCTCATAATCATTCTGATCATGGGCTGGTGTGATTTTTACAGCACCTACAGGCAGGAAAGGACAAGGGCATGAAGGTCCCAGAGGTTCCCAGTTCCAGAAGAACTGTATATACCCCCCAAGTCACTGACCAAATGAGTCACTGCAAGAAGCTTCTCCCCCAAATCTCTGGGAAAGCTCCTGCTCTGAGCAAATATACTTTCTCTATCCTCTGAAAAAAGTGAGGTGAGGAATGACATGAATGCTGCTCCCCTGAATCCCCAAACGCAAGGCCTCCTATAACCCTTGTTCCTGAAGTGGGTTGGGTAAAAAGTCTATTCCTTCCTAGTTCTGCCCAAACTCACCAGTGCCAAACTCCATGTCCACAAACTCATCAAAGATGATAGGAAGACTTCGAAGGAGAAATGGGTGCATAACACTCTTTCCCTGAAGGTGCTGGGGACAGAGGAATCAGAACACAAAAGGTCAGCACCAAGGGGAGTCCAAAGACAAGGGATAGGAGAACACAAGTATCTTCTGATATAAACTGCAGACTGAGACTGTCCTTAAACCCCTACCAAAGGACTTCTTCCTTAAAAATGGATCCACAGTCTGCTTCAATATTCTCAACCATTCCTTCTCTAGAGGAAATTCTACCCAGAGTCTCTGTCCTTAGAACTTCCTTCAGATGTCTAGGGTCCACTGAACAGGAATATGTAGCTCCAGATAGGGATATGACCTGGTTTTATGTGAGAGTCTTCTCCTCTGAACCCTTATTTCCCCTCCCTCCTACCCACAGCCTTTTCTTTTTGGAGTAGGTTTACTCCACTTGCTTCTTGAGAGCAGGGACTCTTGTGCTGCTGCCTATCCTGGGGGTCTGACTAACACAGAGGTTGTACTTAATAAAGAAGACTTGGGGGGGGGGACGACTGGTGAGAGAATCTGCCCTTTACCTGGTATCTAGGGTCATTGGGGTGCACAGCTACAGCTACATCTCCCAGCATGGTCTCAATACGAGTGGTTGCTACCACCACCTCCTCATCACTCTCTGGGGAAAGGGAGGAAGGAAAACTTAGTTAGCCTCTGCCTTTTACCCTGGGATACAGGACCCCAGTTGTCTCTGGACCCTACCTGAATTCTGTATCTTGTAGGCAAAAGAAACAAGGACCCCAAATTCCACTTTCTCCTGATAGCCTGGGACAGACAGCAGGGTTCGGCCCGATAACTCCTTCTTATCTACCTGTGGAAAAATCGGGAAGAATGGGGGCAATTAGAAAAGGAGCTTTATGTAACAGGAAATGGACTGAGGAGATGATACAGGGCAATGGAGGGGAGTCAGGAAGCTAGCCTGGAAAGAACAGCAATCTTCATGGGATCACCACACACCTCAATGTCAGAGATGGCAGAGTTGAGACTACAAGACCAGTTGACAAGGCGATTACTCCGGTAAATGACACCATCATTATGGAGGCGAACAAAAGCCTCTGTGACAGCTGTTGACAGTTTCTGGAAAGAGATGAATGGTGGACAAAGGTTAGAGGAAGAATGTTTTGATTTTGGAGAAGGAGGTCCTAGTTACCAGGGTGAAGGATCTGGGGTGAAAGGGAAAAGGAAAACCCTGATGAGGGCCTGATCACTCCCACCACATGCCCAGGGAAGAATTGTCTTCTACATCTCAAAGACCATGAGGGTAATGAATTTCAACCCCCACTCTAGTCCCTTTTCCTCTACTCCCCTGTCCCCATCTTTACAACTACACTAGCCATAGTGATAGAACTGTGTGTTTCCTGTAGCAGCAATGATTCTGTCTGCTGATAATGGCCTCACTGGGACCCAGCCTGACAAGAGTAGAGAAAGTATGCCAGGAAAAGAGCACTGAGACTTGGAACCTGGAGGCCTGGGAGGATCCCTGGCTCTGTCTATCTTTGGGACAATGGACAAGTTCACTTAACCTCCCTGAGCCTCAGTTTCCTCATCTGTAAAATGAGGGGGTTGGACAAGGTTCCTCCCAGCTCTATATCTATGTTTTAAATGAAGTAGTTGGACCAGATGATCTTTGAGCTCCCTTACACTTCTAAATATTCTGATCCCACCAGTAAATAAAGACAAAGGTAGGACCTTGAAAACCAGGTAGAAGAGTTTGGACTTGACACAACCATTGAGGGAACATGAAAAAGGGCATATCTGCATAAGCTAACACGTCACTGTCCCCTCCTGTTTCTACTGCATTTATGGGGTCCTTCACGAAACTGTGTGAAGAGGGCACAAAGAGGTTGTACCTAGTAAAAAATACCTGTGGGTGGAGGGGTTGGCTGGTGAGAAAATTTGCCCTGTACCTACTATCTGGGGTCACTAGGGTGTAGTCACGGCTACATCTCCCAATGTGATTGCTGCCGCCACCACCTCCCCTTACAAGGGGCCCCTTGAAAGCAAGGATATCTCCCCCTACACCTAGCTCACAGTGCTGTGTGCACAGAAAGCAATTCACTACAGATTTACTGGTCCATCAACCTCACTTTCTTCCTTGCACAGCCCTCCCAATCAAATCAAAGTCAATTGCAAGCCATGTCATCATCTTGATGTCATGGTCCTCTTTGAGAACGAAGGACAAACACAACAACGGCTGGTCCATAAGTGATACTGCTAGATCGCCAAACCTAGCGAATCCTAAGCTCCTAATCCCCATTCCTTGGGATACCCTCTACACTCACAGGGTCCATGGTGAAACAAGCTCGATCCCAATCCAAGGAACCACCGAGTTTCCTCAGTTGATGGTAAATACGGTCTCCCTTCCTGAAAACAGATGAAGGAAAAGCTTTGGAAAGAAAGTTGGTCAGCCCTGTCTCCATTCTTCCTGATCTTCACAGCCCCTCTGGCTGCTGAGAGCAGAAAGACAGACAGACAGACAGACACTCCACAGTATGCTTCCCCATCATGGAACCAATGACAACTGAGTCTTGAAGTAGGGAGAACCTGGTTATCAAAGTTCTCATATGGAGAGAATATGGAGGCACTCTTCCCTGACCCTGTGAGTCCTTCCACGCCAAGAAGGGTAAGTGTTGTGCACTCACTCATTCTTCCATTTCCAGACTTCTTGCAGGAAGGCCTCTCGGCCAAGCTGGTGGCGGTTCAGCCCACGCTCCCGCCAGAGTTTCTTCTCCACAATAACCTGTGTGGCAATACCAGCATGGTCACAGCCTGGGTTCCACAGGGTTGTCTCTCCTCTCATTCGATGCCTGGAAGGGTTAGAGTTGGGGATGGGGGTGTGATGTTTCAATAATATTAAGAAAGAAAAGAGCCAATAGTCCACTTGGAGGTTATACTGATAAGGTAGGAAGGCCCAGAAATAGAAGGCCAACCAGAAAAAAAGGAAATCAGCGGTTAGATGTGTCAGACTACATCAGTATAAGTCAGGGAAGGGACTGAACTGGAGAAGGATGACAAAACAGTCCATCAAGATACCCAAGGCTGTTCTAAGATGGATGGACAAAGAAGCCAATGAAGAAGTAAAAAAAAAAAAAAAAGCTGAAACAGTGAAGGAAAAAGAGGACTCATGGAGAAAAACTTATCAAAGGAATAAAAGGCTAATAAGAGAGGAAAGCCAATGAAAAGAAAGGACTAGAAGCAGAGATCCAGAGACCATAGAAAGGGGTCTTAGGAAGTAGAAGAGCCTCACCAGCGAGTCAGTGAGTCCTGGATGGCGTTGGTGAGGGCATGGCCAAGGTGCAAGGACCCTGTCACATTGGGAGGGGGGATGCACATCATGAAGATACCTCGAGGATTAGGCTCTGACACATTGGCACGCTAAGGGGAACATGAAGAGGCATGTTATCTTTAGATTTTCCAGCCTTCCTTGGCTTTGCCCACTCCTACCCAATATTCCCTTCTCAGATCCGTTTGTAGCCCCCTAGCAGTTGGTTCTCAATCGAGCCTTCCACTTTAGCCCAGACTCCTTTAGGGGAAACAGCATCCATCTGCATGCTTACCCCATACTCTGGTTTGAAGAATCCTTGGCTCTCCCACCATGAGTACCAAGCAGCCTCAACATACTGGGGGCTATAGGAGTCAGGCATGGCACCACTGACATCTGAAGGAAGAGAAAGGAAGTCAGTGGGATCACAGTGCAAAATTCTGGGCATAAAGGATAGAAGTAGGGGGAAAGAACTAGACTGGATTTTAGTGGTCAAGAAAACTCCCAGATAAGAAAACTCCCACTACCAATGTAGGTCAGCAATTTCTCCGCAACTTATAGTCTCTAGAGAGTTGCTTAGGGCAGTAACAGGTAAAGTAACCTGTCCAGAATCACACAGCCATTATGTTACGTATCAAGATAGAACCTGAACTCCAAGTCTTCCTGAATGCGAGTCCAACTCTGTCTACTACGACATATTCTCTCCAGATGGAGGAAATACAGTAGAGAGAGAGAGATGTGGATTCAGCTTAGGAGTCAGGGGAAGGAAGAGATGCTGCCATGTCTTTCTCCTCCTCTTGCTCAATACCTTTCTTCTCCCCTGGTGGGGTAGGAAGATCATAAATTATGACCCCAGGATCCCGTTTCTCCTTCTTCTCAATTTTTGGCTTCTTCTATATGGGAAAGAGAAAATGATTCAGATCCTGTTCTAGGGTACTCTCACCCTCAGCCCATTCTACTTCCCTCTTCTCCCATGCCCTCACCTCCCCAGGAAGTGGCTGATGCAGCTGATTCTTTTGCTTCTGCTGAAATTTCTCCAGCTTTTCCCGCTTCTTTGCTTCCTTTTTCAACTGGGCTGCAGTCTTAGGAAGCCCAGAAGCTTCAGAACCTGAAAAAAAAGGCTCAATCATCTAAGAGTCTTTGCAAAAAGCAGCTTCACATTTCAGATAAGAGCCAGAATATGTTAGCCTGGTACCATTTTGCTCATTGCTTCCTCCTCTATCACTTTACTATCTCACCTCTTCCTCTATCATTGCCCCTCAATCTTTCCACTTCTCTCTCTTATTCAGTCAAAGACAGGAAGTAAGCTCCATAGAGGAGGACTGGAAATACTTAAGAATATCACATAGTATAGTAGAAAGAGCCATGAATTTGTAATCATAGGACCTGGGCTAGTCACTTAACCTCTTTGGGCCTTAGTTTTTGTAAAATAAGAGTTGAACTAGATTGCTTCTAAAGTCCTATCTAACTCTAAATCTGTGATCCTACAATTCTGTGATCCACTCAGCTTCCCCTTCTCCAGTCCTTACCTGATTGCTGTGGGATAGGCCGCATCCCTGCACACAGGGACACTTCCCCTAACACAGCTCGAAATTCTGGTTGCTGAATGCATGTCATGAACCAGCGGCTCACGTTACCCCAAGCCCAGCGAGCAGGAGGATCTAGAACCTAGGGAAGAGGAGGTATAGAAGGCCAGATGAAGGAAGGTACAACATACCCCCTTACTCATCCAGACTGCCCAGAAATTCCACTCCCTGCTTTCCTGACATTAACCCTTTCCATTTTGCCCTCTCCCAGGTCTAGTTTCTCCCCCCACACAGTCTTCTTCCTCAGCCCACCCCAGGGCAACTCACATAGCGGAAGGGTAGCAGAAGGGCTGTAACAGCTGCCAGGTCAGCCAAAGTTGGAGCTTCCCCTGCCAAATAGGTATGTAGCCTCAGTCTCTCCTCCAGTGGACCTAGTGCCCGTCCCAGGGCTCCCAGAGCTGCCTGTGGAGGAGGTGAAAAGAGAGAAAGTTATGCAATTGTGGTCAAAAGAAATCTGGGCTCAAATCCCACTCGGGATATCTTGATACCACTGTTCAGTTCAATTTTTCAGTTGTGTTTGACACTTTGTGACCCCATTTGGCATTTCCTTCTCCAGCTCATTTTATATGAGGAAACTCAGGCAAAAGTGGTTAAGTGACTTATCTAGGGTCACACAGGTTGTAAGTGTCTGAGGCCAGATTTCAGCTCTGAGAGATCCCTAACTACAGGCCCAGTGCTCTCTCCACTCTGCTATCTAGCTGCCTCCTCAAGACCGTGGGGAAGTGATGAACCTCTTTAAGCTGTTTGCCACAGGTAAAATGGGACTAATAACTAAGGTGCCTAGCTCACAAAACTGAGAAAAGCAACTAATGTGAGATGCTGTCAAATACTCAAATGCCAGCCATTCTTCTTCTTATTGCCAGCTAATTATTATTCCTCCTCCTTTATTATATCACTCTAATCTCCCTTCCTCCCTCCAGGATTCACTCCCATCTTAGGGCCATACTATTAATTTCTTCTGAATGCTCTCCAGAAATGAGACTTGTCCTATCTACAGGCTGGTCTTGGTCCCCTTTCCCCTCATCTTGTTTCCTAATCACTTAAATTCTCTTCTCTCTACTGCTCCCTCATCAACTAGTCTCTCCCCTTCCCTTCAAATCAATTTTTACTCATCATTGTCATCCTGTCTCCCCTCTTTTGTCTAAATTGAAACCTAAATGAACAAGCCATGATAATGGTAATTATGATTAAGTTACAGAATGTTGATCTGCGTTAGTGTATGGAATTTCTGTACCAATATGTGTTTATGAATATCCTTTGGGTTTCAAAATAAGCCAGAAAAATAGTTGGCAGCATAAGTACCCCAACTTTGCAGATAAATACTCTCTGGCTCAAAAAGATGACATGATACTTAAGGTCACATCTGGGAAGTACTGGTTCTGGGACTCTCTAAACTCTACCAATTCTGAATCCAGCACTCCTTTCACTCTACTTTTCTCACTATTTCTCCAACACCCACCCTCCAGTTCAACCTTTTCCATTTTCCTATCTCCCCGTGAACCCCTCTTCACCTGAGGGTCCTGGGTTGGGTTCCGAAGCCCTAAAGCAGGTAGTGTGGCCCCACAGGCAGCAGGCACAAGCTCTCCATCAGCATAGCTGACCCACTGTTGGACAAGGGTAGCTCCCCGGCTCCCTCCAGGACCCCCCATCCCTGCAGGCCACAGCAGCTGGGCAACAGCTGCTGCTCCCCACACCCTCAGGCCTCCTGGTCCCTGCTCCAGGACTGGCAAACGAGGTGGGGGGATGGAAGTTCCACTGGCAGGGGGTGGCTGGAGACAAACCCGGGGAGGAGGCCCTCCCCACCCTGGACCAGGTCCAGATTCCCCATATCGTGCAGCAATGAGGGCCCGGAGGCTGGGGAAGGCATCAGGGTGAGGAGAGACATATAGGATGGACATAGTCCCCAGGTGTGGCAGGAGGCTCCGCCACACTTGCCGAGACCTGGGAGGTAAAAAAAAAGGAACAAAATTAAGGGAGAGACAGGACCCAAAGGGCTCTAAGAGGCTCAAGAGGCCTAGGAGTAAATGTCGGACTAAAGTTTAGGCTATCATGCTTCACCAGACCTCACCGCCAACTCCCCATCCCCTACAGATAAATGAAACGGCAAAATCTGTGAAATGGGGTAGCGGTGAGGGGGTGCAGATAATAAAACACTAGAGACGGGGAAAACCAGGGTTTAGCCAACGATCCCGAGAACACTGTCAAGAACCATTTCCTGCCCTGCCTCATCCCTTTGGGCCCCAACTGCCTCCAGTGCCATAGTACGGAAGATGCGGACGCTGGAGGAAAAGGGTTAAATGCCATCTCTGTGTCCCCTACAGGGGGTTAGGTTGGGGGGGGGGGCGGTAATGAGCCTCGGCGAACACGGGACGGGGCAGTGAGGGGCCGAGTCAGGACCTGATCACTCGGCGTGCGCGGCCCCAGGTGCCCGGGAGTTGGGGTTTCTTAGCACCTCGACTACGAAGGGAAAAGGGAAGGCTGTTTGGCGCTACTGCGTGAACTCGAGCGGGGTCGGGGATATGGGTGAGGCAGGGATAACAACTTCATCTCCGGACCACAGGGAGGGCCGGGCCGGGGCAGAGCAAGTGGGCGCCAGGAGGTGTTGTGGGGATCGGTGCGCAGGCTGGCCGGTAACTTCCAAGCCGTCTAGGCCGGAAAAGGGCCCGTGGAGAAGGGAAGCGGATGACGACGAGCTTCAGGGAAGATGGGGCCGTACCCTGCAGCGGGCCGTCGGCCACAGCTCGGGGTCCTCCCCGGCTACCAGCGAACACCGGCTCCAGTCAAAGCCGCGACTGCGTCCACGTGTCTCGCCGCCTTTGTGACGGACCACCACTTCCGGATTCTTCGAAGGACCCCAGGTTTCATAGCTGTTTGGCCTAGAGCCTGTTCCGAAAAAAGAGAGTCGGGGTCCTGGCGGGCTGGGCGGGGACAGGGTTGGAAGAGATATAGCTCTCTCCTGGTAGGGGGTCTGACCCCCTCGTTGGGGTGGTCAGGGATTGCTGGGGGGTGCGGGCAGTTGGTATTGGTGGGGTGGGGCGGGCCTTGGGTCCTGAGGGGTAAGGCTCAGGATCCGGCGCCTCCCAGAGCTGCCCTCGCCTCCGGGCGGGAGGGGGCGGGGCTCTCATTCAACAATCGCCTTAGTCTGAGGCTCAGAAAGGCGCAGGTTCCGCTCCCGGGGCTCCCGCGGGGTTTCCATCTGTACTGTCTGAGTCGTGGGCCCAGACCTACACCTGTAAACCCGCTGGCGTAGTCTGTAAGCTGCCACAGGGACGGGTTTCTTTGGATGGGTTTCCTGGTCGCACATTTGATCTCCCACAGTAGAAGTTATTAAGTAACGCTCAGTCAATTTACAAGTATTTATTTAGTGCTTATTATGACACACTTTAGGGATACAAATAAAAAAGTGCACAGTGATGGGGCCCGGGGTTGAGGAGTGGGGAGGGGAACACCACTAGGAAATGTCTCTTGGAGGCAGTGCTCGGGCTGAGACTTGAAGGGAGTTAGCTGGAACTGATAAGGGAGACTAGTACAGGGATGGGGGGTAGGGGGGAGCAGCCAGTGCAAAAGTATGGAGCGTCCAGAGAAGGGAATGTCCCGGGAACATCGAATAGGTCAGTTTCACTGAAATGCACGTGAGTCAACCCCAACTCCCCAGAACCTGGGGCCGCGCACGCCGAGTGATCAGGTCCTGACTCGGCCCCTACTGCCCCGTCCCGTGTTCACCGAGGCTCATTACCGCCCCCCCCCCAAACCTAACCCCCTGTAGGGGACACAGAGATGGCATTTAACCCTTTTCCTCCAGCGTCCGCATCTTCCGTACTATGGCACTGGAGGCAGTTGGGGCCCAAAGGGATGAGGCAGGGCAGGAAATGGTTCTTGACAGTGTTCTCGGGATCGTTGGCTAAACCCTGGTTTTCCCCGTCTCTAGTGTTTTATTATCTGCACCCCCTCACCGCTACCCCATTTCACAGATTTTGCCGTTTCATTTATCTGTAGGGGATGGGGAGTTGGCGGTGAGGTCTGGTGAAGCATGATAGCCTAAACTTTAGTCCGACATTTACCCCTAGGCCTCTTGATCCTCTTAGAGCCCTTTGGGTTATTAATGTGTTAGCATGGCAAGATGTCATCAGATTGTGAAGGGCTCTGCATGCCACACAGGAGTTTGTATTTTATCCTAAAGGTGAGGGGGAGCCACTGGTTTCTTGACATGTTCAGCCCAGCACTTTAGGATTATCATTTTTGGCAGCTGTGTGTGGGGTGTACTGAAGTGAAAAGGAAACAGGAGCCAGTTAGGCTATTAGAATAGTCCAGATAAAAAAATGATTGAAGGTCTAAAAGGGGAGGGGCAAGAAGTATTTGTTAAGTATCCACTATAATGTGCATCTAGCTAAGGACTGGGCACTCAAAGGCAGGCAAAATCCCTGTTCTCAAGAAGCCAAGTGTTATGGGGGTAAGAGGGGAGAACAGGACAACAGGTAAACAAGGATGTACCAAGAGATCTACAAAATAAATTGGAGATTATCTCACTAGCACAATACTGGGAAAGGTGTCTTGCAGATAGTGGGATTTTAGCAAATACTTGAAGGAAACAGGAATCTGAGAGGTAAAGATGAGCAAGAGTTGTTGGCATGGGAGACAGCCAGGGAAATGGAAGAATTTGAGGATGGAGTATCTTGTGTTCAGAGCCACAAGGAAGCTCTCATCACTGGATCACAGAATAGTGGAGGGGAGAAAGATGTAAGAAGTTTGGAAAGAGCAGGGGATCAGGTTAGAAAGGGCATTAAGAGCCAAACAGGTCTTTATATTTGATCCTAGAGCTGATGGGGAGCTGTGGGAGTTGACTGAATTGGGGAGGAAGGTGTTGCAGATTGACCCAATCAGTTTGTCAAATAAGTGGAGGATAGATTGGAGTGGGGAGAGAGACACACACACACACAGAGGAAGATCAAAAAGCAGTCTGTTGTAGCAGTGCAGGCATCAGGTGATGAGGGCCTGCACCAGGGGACTAGCAGTGTCATAGGCAGTGGAGTAGGGAGGACAAAGTGAGCACTCAAAGAGAACACTAGGTTTAGAGTCTGGGAATGGGAGATTGGTAGTACCCTGGCAATAATATGGAAGTTAGGAAGAGGGGAGGGTTTGGCAATAAGGTAATGAATTAAGTTTTGAACATGATGAGCTTATGATATCTGCATGACATCTATTTTAAGAGTGGAATCAGGAGAGATGAGGTCCAAAGAGGTTAGGGCCGAATGAGTAGATCTGGGATCATTGAGATGATCATTGAAACCATGGGCTCTGATAAGATCACCAAGGTAAATAGTACAGAGGCAGAAGAGAAAGGGGGCCCAGGACAGAACTTTGAGGAAACCAAAGGTGATTTAGGAACAGGGGTTGAAAGACCCTGAGGAAGTGGACTTGATAAAACTTGACAACTCTCTGGATATGGAGAATGAGTGTGAAAAGCTGAGGATGACTCAGAGCTTTCAATTGGGTAATGAACATCAGTGGTGTCTTTGACAGAATTAGGGAAGTTATGAGTGGCTTTGGAAGAAAGATAATGAGTTCAGTTTTGGACAAGTTGAGTAGGAGATGCTACGAGAAATCAGCGGAGATGTCAAACACCTGGCTGGTGTTTGGACTAGAGTTGGGGAGAAGAATGAATGCTGTGTACAAAAAATATTTCTAGCAGCTCTTTTTATGGTGGCAAAGAACTGGAAATTGAATGAACAAATGAACGAACAAGTTGTGGCATATGAATGTAATGGAATACCATTGTGCTATAAATGATGAGAAGACAGACTTCAGAAAAACCTGGACTTATATGAGTGAAATGAGCAGAACAAGGAGAACATTATACGCAGTAACAGCCACATTTTTTGATAGACTTAGCTCTTCTCAGTGATACAAGGATCTAAGATAACTCCAAAAGACTCATAAAAGAACTTTGAAGTCTGAATGCGGATGGAAGCATACTATTTGCTCTCCTTTTGTTTCTTCTTTCTCTTGGTTCCTCCCATTAGTAGTTCTAATTCTTCTTTATATTATGGCTAATGTGAAAATATGTTTAATATGAATGTGTAAGGAGAGCATATATAGATTGCACACCATCTTGGGGAGGTGGGAGGAGAGGGCAGGGGAGAAAATCTAAAACTCAAAATCTTATGGAAGCTGAATGTTGAAAACTAAAAACAAATTATAAAAAAAGAAAGATTAGTGTATTATGTTTTGTTATATGATTTCTTCCATTTATTTTAGTTCGACTACATAACATGACTATTGTGAAAATGTACTCAGTAGGAAAGTATATGTAGAACTATACAGAATTGTATGCTGTCGTGGGGAGGGAGGGGGGTAGTGGGGGGAAGGTGGGGGGGGATAAAATCTTAATTTTAAGGAAGTGATTGTAGAACACCAAAAAAAATAAAAATAAATAAACATACACAAAAAAAAGAAAGATGAATGCTGGAGATGGTGATTGTGAGTCATCTATATAGAAACAACAGTTAAATATAAAGGAGGTGGTAAGATCACCAAGAGCCCAAGCCAGAGTCCTGGGATAGGCAAAGTACTTACTAAGCATCATGTGGCAGGTCCTGTACTATACTTTAAGGATACAATTATAAACTTGAGTTCCACCTTTAAAGGATTTACATTCTAATTCAGAAAATACATTAGAGTTGGAATGCAAGGTGCAGGGGATGAAGAACTAGGTGGCTGGTAAAAAGGCAAAGTCCAAGAATTAATGGAATTAGGAGTGATACACCTACTTGTTGTGTTGTGACTGAATGCTTCTTGACCCCATTTGGAGTTTTCTTGGCAGAGATACTGGAGTGATTTGCCACTTCTTCTCCAACTCATTTTATAAATGGAGAAGCTGAGGTAAAAAGGGTCACACTAATGTCTGAGGCTGGATTTAAACTCAGGTCTTCCTGACTTCAGGACCAGGCTCTACCCACTACGCCACTTAGCTGCCTGAATACACCCACATAGTAGGGCAAAACATGGATATGTCTTCAAAAGGGACCTAGGGTTCAACAAGTAGGAAAAGTCACTAGAAAGCAGTGTCACTGAAACTTAGGGAAGTGAGTATTCAAAAGAAGGAGGTGGCCATATGGATCAAATGCTGCATAAAGGTGAAGAAGGATGAGAAATGAAAAAGGTACTATTTGATTTAGCAATCAAGAGATTTTTGGTTAACTGAATAGAGCAGTCTTAGTCAAGTTGTAAGGCTGCAAGCAAGATTACAAAGTGAGAAGTTAGCAAGTGGAAACAAGGTATAGTCAGTTTTTTTCTGAATTTGGCTATCAAAGGAAGGTGATATAGGGTACCACTTGAAAGAAAAATTTTTGAAGAGTAAGGGAGAAAATGGTCGAAGGATATGAACAGGCAGTTTTCAAAGGACAAAATCAAGGCTATCTATAGTCATGTGAAAAAATGTTCTAAGTCACTTTTGATTAGAGAAATGCAATTAAAACAACTCTGAGGTACCACCTCACACCTATTGGATTGGCTAACAGGACAGAAAAGAAAAATTATAAATGTTGGAGATATAGGAAAAATTGGGACACTGTATTGTTGGTGGAGTTGTGAACTGATCCAACCATTCTAGACAGCACTGGAACTATACCCAAAGGGCAATCAAACTGCACACCCTTTGATCCAACAATACCACTACTACGTTTGTATTCCAGAGATCATAAAAAAAAGGGAAAAGGAGTTACATGTACAAAAATATTTAGAGCAGTTCTTTTTGTGGTGGCAAAGAATTGGAAATTGAGTGGATGCCCATCAGTTGGGGAATAGCTGAACAAGTTGTGGTGTATGAATGTATGGAATACTTTTATGCTATAAGAAATTATGAACAGGAAGACTTTGAAAAACCTAGAAAGACTTATATGAACTGATGCTGAGTGAAGTGAGCAGAACCAGGAGAAAATTGTGCACAGTAACAGTAGCATTGTACTACGACCAAATTTGATAGACTTAGCTCTTCTCAGCAATGCAAGGATCTAAGACAACTCCAAAAGACTCATGATGGAAAATGCTATCCATATCCAAAGAAAGAACTATAGATATGTATAACATATATTAAATTGCTTACCTTCTCAATGAGAGTGGGTGGGGAGGGAAGGAATTTGGAACTCAAATGTTTTAAAAATGAATGTTGAAAATTGTTTTTACATGTAACAGCAAAAAAAAAAAAATTAAAATACTACGACTGACTTAGCTCTTCCCAGCAATACAACAATCCAAGACAATTCCAAGACTCATGATGGAAACTACCATCCATATCCAGAGAAAGAACTGATAGTCTGAATGCTGATGGAAGCATACATACTATTTTCACATTGGTAGGTTTTTTTTCCTGTTTTTTTCTTTCACAGCATGACTAATGTGAAAATATTTTACATGATTGCACATGTTTAACCTATATCAGATTGCTTGCCACCTTGTGGAGGGGGGAAGGGAGGGAGAAAAATCTGAAACTCAGAATCTTTCAAAAAAAAAAAATGAATGTTGAAAATTTTCTTTACATGTAATTGGAAAAAATACTATTAAATTTTTAAAAAATGAGGGAGACCTGGGGTTATTTCTAGGTTGCTAGCAGGATAAGAATCAATAGCCACAAGCTACCAGATAAGAGGATAGGATGCAGAGGATTTGGTATTGGCAAGAATGACCACCTTGGGGCTTCTGAGACTACTGCAAAGGAGCAAATGAGATGACGCCATGCCATCATCGAGTATGGATTTGAGGAAAGGGAGCTTGGCCTTCCCCAAACCCATGGCTGACTGCCTCAGCACAGGTAACCAGGAAAAATCTGCAAGAAGTTTCTCTTATAAAGAACTTATAAAGGAAGATACACAAAGAACTGATTCAAACTTACAAAAGTCGTTCCCCATAAGATTGAACAAAAGATACGAACAAGCAGCTTTCAGAGGAAGAAATGTCTACGTTTTCAACAACTGCACTTAAAAAACACTTTAAAATCACTAATAAGCCTTGTATTCTTATAGGTTTGACAAAATTCTTCATAGTTTAGCTATGAAGAGCAAAAAGAGCAGAACCAAGAAAACATGGTATACCGAAACAGTAATAGTTTTAAGAACAACTTGGGGCAATTAAGTTATTTTGACTATTGTAAATACCCAAAATAACTATAAAGGATGTATGAAGATACTATAGGCATCCAATGAACTGAGAAACAGATGTATAAAATAATTTTATATTTATATACTTATTTGTATCTAATGGTGGCCATCTCCAGGATGGGGGATTTGTGGGGGAGGGAAAAAAAGAAATTAACTTGTATATTTAAAAGGAATAGTAAGTTTTACACAGTAGATTTGCAGTTTCATGTGCAAACCGTCTTTTTTTATTATGCTTTTATATTAATGATTATTTTATTCCATAAATTAAATTTTTAAAAATTCACTAATAAAGAGATTCAAATTAAAGCAACTTTGAGGTTCCACCTCATTTACCAGACTACTATAACAACATGGGGAAGGGCTGCAGGGAAAACAGCTATACCATGCACTGTTGGTCGAGTTGTGAATTGGTCCAGCCCAGAGTGGGCCTTTCATTAAGGGAATTTGTTCTGTGAAATTTGGATTCAAAGGGCTGCACTTGAGGGCCACATGTGGCTTCGGGGCCACAGGTTCCTCACCCCTGGTTCAGCCATTCTGGAAAGAAATTTGGAACTAAACTCATAAAGTTACCAAACTGAGCATACCACTTGACCCAACACTATCACTACAGGACCTATATCCCAGGGAAATCAAAGAGGATAAAAGTCTATGTGTATAAAAATAATAAAGCAGCTCTTTTCATAGTACCCAAAAATTGGAAATTAAAAGGCTGTCCTCCTTCTACAGAATAACTAAACAAATTGTGGTATATAAATATAGAGAATATGACAAAATATGTAATTTCAAAGGAAAGACAACTTATGAAATGATGCAAAGTGAGAACTACAATTTATACAATGGTAACACTGAAAGATTTTAGAACTCTGACCAATGCAATAATAAACCAGGAGTCTCAGAACTGAAAATGAAATACCCATTTACCTCCTGACAGAATGGTGATGAACTTAAAATGAAGACAGAGATGTACATTTTCAGATATGACCAATGTGGGAATTTGTTTTTTGATGCACTCATTATTGAAGGATTTGGTTTTTTATTTGCTTTTCAAAAATTTGCTCAGTGGGGACGGGAAAATAGTGGGAACTTAAATGCTTGCTACTTCAAAGATAAAAATAAACTATAAAAATTAAAATATAATCACAAAAAAGAGAGGGAACTGGAGGCAAACGGTCTCAATTTTATCAGTTAAGCATTTGAAGAAAGCACCATCTTCTGCTTATTGTGGGGGCTTAAAAAGAAGTTTGGAATAACTGGAGAATTTGATGGATGTTTAGGTAAAAGAAAAAGGATTGGCATGTACCAGTGAGGACGCAGTTGATACTGTTTAGGATAAATATGAGGAGATAGCATACTAAGATTTAATCTAGGGAATAGTCCCTAACCTCACAATCAATAAGCAACTACCTAATACACAATGCCTTGTTAGGTAGTCAATCTCTGACCTTGTCAAGGCCATAGAATCCTATTATAAAGAGTTGAAAGGGATCTGAGAAGCCACCTAATTAAAATCTCATTTTACACATGAAGAAACTGAGTCCCATGGAGTTTGAATAGTTTGCCCAAGGTCACAGAATTGGGTACTGGGATTTGAATCCAAATTCTCTCTCCATTGTACCATCTTACCTGGAGATAATTGTACAATGGTAACTCTAGTGTCAGAAAATCTCAGTTCAAATTTCCCCTTTGATATTCACTACTTGTAACCTTGGGCAAGTCACTTAACCTTCCTAGGCCTCAGATTCCTCATCTTAAAATGGACAGAGTTGAAGCTGATTGGCCTCTGAGGTCCCTTTCAACTCTTGATTTAAATAAGTGAACTACTTGAAACCAAGAAAGGAAAGGACATAAGACAAAAAAATTAGCAGGGATGACCTGGAAAATAGTCTCTTCTCTTTTTTTGGACTACTTCTTTTCCTAGAAAGTGTAATTTTGTTACCATTCACCCCATCTTGAAAGAGACAATAACTCCAAAGTTCAAACTTTATTCCCGATGCGGGACAGGTTTTTTTTATTCCTCATTTTGAGATTCATCTCTATCCCAGGGAGACAGTCCCATCACCTTCCACCCACTTTTAACCTTTCCAGCACGGAGAAAGAAATGAGAAGTTTGGGAAGAAGATAAGGTGTATGCTTTGTGCAACACCCCTCCTCTCCCCTGCCCGTCTTTCCCGTCACTACAGGGAATAACGTCTGCACTGCACTATCACTTTTAGCAATCATTCCGTTATTTTCCCTGCCCCTCCAAAAAACAAAAAAAACAAGAAACACCGTCACTTTAAAAAATGGATCCTGAGCTGAGAGGCCGGAGGGGTGTAACATCGCGCAGGCAGTGGGGACAGCCACTACTGCTTCTGCTGCATAGCCTCCTTCCTAGCCGCGTCCTGTAGCAGCTGGGTGTCAACTTCATCTGCTGGCAGCTGCACATATCTGACTACGGAGCCCCGGATAAAACAGTTCTTCACAGAGAGCTAGATTAAAAGACAAAAAAGAAGGCCAATTTTACCAAGAAGTCTCTCTCCCAGACCCTACTGCAGCTTCTCCCCCTATTCACTCTCTCCAACTCACCATGTGAGGGTATTTTTCTGGGTCTGTAACACTGATATCTGTTAGTTTGATGTTGAGATACTGGATAAGGGAGGAGAGACACACCATTAACACTGAAATCAGCACACAAATATCTAGCTTTGCCTTCCAGCTCCTCCCTTCCATCCCACATGTTTACATTCCCCTCAAGGAAACTGGTATGAGGCCCCTTCTTTCTTACCTGGTCCACGGAGTGGAGGGTCCCACAGATGCTGTGAAGGAGAGGGAGTTCTGCATTAGTTAGAACCAAACTCAGCACAAGCAAAGCAAGATCCTCCCTACTGCCCCCACCTTTCATTACATTTCATGCCTGAATTAATGCAACCACCAAATGGGTCCATGTCAGACTGTGTTTTCCTTTTTGACCGGTAAATCAAGAAAGCTATAGATGTTGTTTACTTCATTTAAGGAAGCATTCCACAAAATCTCTCCTGCTATTTTTGTGTAAAAGACAGAAGAGACATTAATGGTTCTACATCACCTTGGAAGAAGCTTCCTAGAAATCTGTTTGGTCATCTTATCCAATATCTTGGATAAAGGCATCGATGGTATGCTTGCAACACTTATAAATATCATGAAGTTGGGAGGAACAGTTAGCAGACTAAATGACAAAGTAATAATTACATCTTTATAGGAAAATACCTTTAGGAGAATATTTAAGGAAAATATCTTTAAAAGGCAGGTCTTCCTACTAAATCTACTAAAATGAAATTTAAGAGATATCAATTTTATATTTGACTTTACAAATCAACTTTACAAGCACAGTTGGGGATGTAGAGTTGGATTAAAAAAGCAAAAAGGTCTAAGAGGTTTAGTGAACCAAAAGCTCAATGCAAGTCAATCTTGGACTGAAAGCAATGGCACCAGGATAGAGAAATAGCATTATAGTCTCCACACCTAATCAGATTATGCAAATGGAAAAGGGTATTGAATTATGGGGAACCACTCTTGCTAGGAAGGACATTCACTGATAAGCTAGACTGGGTATTCAGAGGAGAGGATCCAGATAACCAAGGAACTCAAAGTTTATGCAATGGAAGGATCAGTTAAGGAAATGGGGGTATTCAAAAACCTGAAGAAGACTTATAGGTGGGGATATAACATTGAACTGAGCTTTGAAGGGCTATAATGGAGATTAACCTCATTCTAACTGACTCTAAGACAGAACTGGGAGACATGGGTGGAAGTTGCAGGACAGTGAAATGTGATGCAAAGAAAAATTTAATATGTCAGGGGCACCCAAAAGTAGACCTAGGAAGAAGTGAGACTCCTTCCCAGGAAGTCTGAGTTGGATCCCCACTTGTAGGGTGCCTTATAATATAACCTGATTCTTGTTCAGATGGCTCCTGTGGTCCCTTCCATATCTTAGATTCTGTGGTTTTCCTTCCTCTCTCCTCTCCTCCCTCTTCCAATCTGTTAATACTATTCTATATCACACTGCCATGCTCAAAAACGTCTTTAAATGGTCCTTAATAGGAGGAAAACTTTTTTAAGTGTAATTTGTTAATAGATATATCAAGTCTTCTTTTGGCACCTCTAGAACAGCAAAGGAATGGATTCATGAGAAAGATCACTTATAGGTGTCCTTCACCCCTAATCATGCCTTGTGAGTTCCCTATTAAAGTAAAAATGTCCCTGAGAATAACCCTAACTTAAGCCCTTGAGAGCTTGCATCTTAACGTAAATGCTCAGTGAGCATGTTACATAGAAATCACACACAAGACCTAGATAGGATTTACCAGAAGAAAAGAGGGGAGGGGCTCTGTAGGCTGCAGACTGGCAAGACAAGGTTAAATTTCACCCTCTTTACAATTTTGCCTAGGACTCACTCTGTCCTTTACATAAGCCTTACCCTACGAGTCTGGCCTCCATGCTACTAAAATTTGCACTCAATAGCAAAAAATGTCAAGTCAATGAATTCTCATCCATATGACCAATCCATCAGCAAATATTTATATTAAATTCTTCCAATGGGCTAGGCAGTATACTAAGTGCTAGAGATACAGGGAAAGGAAAAACAGCCCCTATTCTTAAGAAGCTTACATTCCAGTGAGGGAGACAACATGGAAATACACAGGTATATGGAAGATACAAAGTATATGGAAGGTACTCTTAAGAGGGGAAGACTTTGGCAGTTGGGAAGGATCAGGAAAGGTCTCCTCCAAAGATGGGATGTGCTTGAGCTCTTGAAGGAAGCCAGAACTGGACATGAGGAGAACATTTGGGGAATGTTGGACTGCCAGTGCAAAGGCACCCAGAGAGGAGATTCCGGAGTGAAGAAGATCCAGTAGGTCAGAATGGCTAGACCGTAGAGTTCTTGGAAAGGGATAATATGTAGGAAGACTAGAGAGGTAGGAAGGGACCAGGTTATAGAGAACTTTAAATGCTAAAGAAAGAATTTATACATGATCCTGGAAATAACAAAAAGCCACTGGAGTTAATTAGGGGGAAGTGGCAGGGGGTACCACAGAATTATATGATTAGACCTGCACTTCAGGAATATAATTTTTGGTAGCTGTGTGAAGGATGGATTGGAGTGAGGAGTGACTTCAGAAAAGTCAGCAAGCAGACTAGAATGGTTAAATTGTAAAATTCACAATGTGTAGGAAGGGGCTAGGTGGTAAAGAATTTGAAATGCCAAACAAAGGACTTTATACAGGATTCTGGAGTTAACAGGAAGCCTCTGGAGTTTGAGCAAGGAGGGGTATGACATGGTCAGACCTGTACTTTAAGAAAATCACTTTGGTAGTTGTGTGGGAAGATTGATTGGAGAAGAGACCTGAGAGAGAGATTAATTGGAAAGCTACTGAAATAGTTCAGGCAAGAAGCGATGAGTGCCTAATCAAGTTTAAACTCTTCACCAGTGAGACTTGACTGGCTGTCTCCTGAAAACACGGTGCTCATTAGCCCTCTGCACAGTGTTTCACCTGGAAATCTCCTGTCCATTTTTATCTCAATTCTGCGATCTCCAAGCCTATCCAAATTCTACCCATCTCTCAAGGTCCAGCTACTGGGGATGGATCTCTATTGACCTTTCTCTTCCCTGAATTCCTTTAAAACGTATTTAATATAGCACATCATCTAGTATCTGGTAATATATTGTTTGGTACTGTATTCTTGAATTTTTCCCCTTTGCAAGACTTATATTCCCATTTAGATTGTAAAGCTTAAAAGTAGAAATGTCATATACTCTTGTATACTGCACCCAGTGCCTACTGCAGAATATAATTTACACAACATTCATTAAGAAGCCTTTTTTCAAAAGACTTCTGTGGAAATTCAGCAAAGTTGCCTTCCTCAGCTCTGCAGGAAGACTCCTCAATTGCTCCTGTGCACATTACCTCAAGTCATTCTTGAGTTCCACAACCACATCCTTTCCCACAAGTGACTTGAAGAAGGAGTAGAAGAGCTGAGAGAAAGGAAAAGGGGGAAAAATCATGAAATGGGGCAGAGGTGCACTGATCACTCATTTTCTATTCCCTTTATTGATGAATTCTTTTCAGAACAGCCATTTGGGGGAAGAGCTCAGATCGCCATGCCACATTTTCTAGACCACAATGCTGTTTGCTTTCCTCCATTCTCACCCCTTCAGTCCTCCTTTCATGTGTAGTTCCATGATTAGAAAGTAAGCTTTCTGCTTCCATTTTTATCTGTGATTAGCACAGTACCTGGCACACAGTAAGCACTTAATACAAGCCAGTTACTAGCTCTGTTAACTTGGTCAAATCAACCCCAGTGACCACACCTGTAAAATAATCATCGCTAAGGTCCCTTCCAGCTGCAGAATTCTACGTCCTGTGGTTCTAACAGTTCCTTTCTAGTACATCATCCTTTGTCCTCTCCCCACTCCCCCTCCCCAATCAGCATTACCCTCTCCTTAAGATTCAAGGACCACCACCATTGAATAGCAATAACGGGCTGCAGATTTCTCAATTATCCATTACACAATGTCCCAAAAGTCTCATTGCTATTTTGGACTAAAACTTTTGGAACATCCTGTACTATTACTTGTTGAGAGGAGGGGTACCAGAGCGCCCGGGATGAGTTATGTGGCCCACGTGGACAGAGCGGCAGACCCGGAGCCAGGAAGGCCCGAGTTCAAATTCTGCCCGGCTGTGTGACCGTCAGGCCTGTGCCTCGTTTTCCCCAGGGGCACCCACCAGACCAGTTAACCGACGGCAAGCACTACCTGTACACACGTTGGCTACCCCTTCAACACCCACAGGTGCCAAAGCACGAGGCGGGGGGTCACGGACTTAGAGACAAAAGGGAGCTTGGAAAGAGGAGAAACGGCGCTTAAACTGAAGCCCGGGGAGGGGGCGAGGGGGCGAGGGCTGGGGCTCGGACCCTGGGGGATGTCAGGCACTGGTTACCCTCCCTTCCCCGCGCCTCCTAACCGAGTCAACGGTCTCCTCGGGAAGCTGTACCCCCGCCTATGACGTCACGGCCCCTACCATGGTCCTCGCGCCGCGGCTCGGGTCCGGGAGAGGAGGTGGGGCGGCTCAGCTGGGGCTGCGGGGGAGCGTGGGCCGCCGATCTTGGCCACCAGAGTCCGAGCCCCAGGCTCGCGCGCGGGCGCGGGGGGCGGGGGGCGGCTGAGTGCGCACGTGCGGCGGGGAGCGGAAGGCGCGAGCGGGTTAAGAAGAGGCACCGGACTCAGCTCCCCCAGCTGCGGCCTGGGAAGGGGCAAAGCTCGGAACCTTAGGGCTGACACTCGGAGGCTGGCCGGAGCTTATATCCTGTTACCCACTTCCAGAGTCTCACTGCGCAGGCGTTGTTTTGGGCTAAGGGGTGGGGGTCCCTGAGGTCAGTCTGGTTAATGACAGATACACAAGTACGGTCCTGTTCGGTGCAGATACAACGATGCGAGATAAAGTTACCGTGTAGCGAGTGATGTGGGAAGAAAATCATTGACTAAAGTACATTCTGGGATCTTTCCACCACAACTGGACGACCTTCCTGTAATAATTCATGTTTAAAAAATAATAATCGCCAAGGTTCTGCCTTGGAGCTTCTTCTCACTCCATACTATTGACCTTACTGATGACATCATTTCCTATGGATTCAGGTATCATCTCTATGTTGATGATTCTTAGATCTACTTATCCAGCCCTAACCTCTCTCCTGACCTCCAGTCTACTGGACACCTCAAAATAAACGTCAAATTTATTTTTTTAAACGATATCCTTTTAAAAAAAAAATCACTATAATTTTCCCCAGTATACCTTCCTTCTCTTTTTCTTAGAAGGTCATTTCATATAACAAATATTTTTTCTTTCTTAATAGTACTTTTTTTAATTATACATATAGTTTTCAACATTTTATAAGATTTTGAGTCCCAAGTTTTCTCCCTCCTCCCTGTCTCTCCCCTTTCCCCAAGAAAGCAAGCAATCTAATATAGGTTATACATGTACGATCATGTTAAGCATATTTCCATATTAGTCATGTTGTAAAAGAAGAATCAACAAAAGGGGAAAACCATGGGAAAGAAAAAAACAAAAAACGAAGTGAAAATAGTATGCTGTGATCTGCATTCAGACTCCATAGATCCTTCTCTGGATGTGGTTAGCATTTTCCATCACAAATCTTTTGGAATGATCTTGGATTATTGTATTGCTGAAAAGAGTTAAATCAATCATAGTTGATCATTTTACAGTGTTGCAGTTACAGTGTTCTCCTGATTCGGCTCACTTCACTCAGCATTTGTTCATATGTCTTTCCAGATTTTTTTTGAAATCCTCCTGCTCATCATTTCCTATAGCACAATAGTATTCCATTACATTCATATACCACAACTTGTTCAGCCATTCCCCAATTGATGAGCATCCCCTCAATTTCCAATTCTTTGCCACCACAAAAAGAGCCACTATAAATATTTTTGTACATGTAACTCCTTTTCCCTTCTTAAAGATCTCTTTGAGATACAGCCCTAGAATTGGTATTGCTGGATCAAAGGGTGTGCAGAATTTGATTGCCCTTTGGGTATAGTTCCAATTGCTCCCTAGAATGGTTGGATCAGTTCACAACTTCACCAAAAATTTTCCAATTTTCCCACATCTTGTCCAACATTTATCATTTTCCTTTTCTGTCATATTAACCAATCTGATAGGTGTGGGGTGGTACCTCAGAATTGTTTTAATTTACATTTCTCTAATTAATAGCAATTTAGAGCATTTTTTTCATATGCCTATAGATAGCTTTAATTTATTCCTTTGAAAACTGCCCGTTCATATCCTTTGATCATTTAGTAACTGGGAAATGACTTGTGTTCTTATAAATTTGACTCAGTTTTCTATATATTTGAGAAATGAGGCCTTTATCAGAAACACATGGAATTGATTTCACAGGACAACTGGGATATCTATGTGAGTCTTATAGGAGAAAAGTGGTTGTTGTACTAATATTCTGTCTTTATTGGTTCCCAACCAACATGATCCTATGTTTAAACCTTTAAACTAGCCAACAATTCTTCCTTCTCCAGCCCCCACACTTCATAACCAGTATGCGGGGACAGTTTTGTAGGACTGTTCTACATGTCCTTAGCTCTTCTTAGTCTTTGCCTTCTCAAGCTTTCATATGTCACAGACATATGTACATTAAGATACATTTATAGTTGTACTTTCCATGTCACACCTATTTAGCCAAGCATATATCGATAGTCATCTTGTTAGTGGGACTCATGCTTTTGGGGGGTTTTTTTGGTGTGTACCGTAATAAAGACAGATTGAACTGAACTGTCTTCAGTTTTCCTATTTGTGACCAACTGCCAGTGGTTCTCTATAGAAATTCCTCTCTTCGAATAAATGATATACTCTTCATAGTCCCAGTGAGCAGTTTTGAGTCTATCAGCAACCTGTGGGCCTACAGCTTCTCCTCTGATAAAGACCAAGTTAAAAAGTCATAACAAAAGCATAATCTTCTAGCATTGGTACCCCAATTGCTAAGGTCCTTTCTCCCCAAACTTTCTTGTATTTAACTTGTTTGCATGTATTTGTATTAACTTTGGTTTTGTTATATTTATATATAGATTTGCCCCTCCCTGCCCCCATTAAAATGTATGCTCTTAGAAGTAGGAACAACATATTTTTAATTCTTGGATTTAGCACAGTGCCTGGCACATAGTAGGTTCTTGATCTGAAACCCACAAAATTGTGTGCTGAAGCCTTTTTCCTCTATGTATTTTGGTTGTGCAACTTTGTGCAACTTTGCTTCATAAATCCACGAGAAAGTCAATCATCATCCCAAGATAAAATTAGTCCTCCTCAAAAACAAAGGATAATGTAATATTGGTGATCACATCAGCTCCTGTGAATTCAATTATCATCTCAATGCTGATGATTCCTAGATCTATTTATCCATTTATCCTGAGCTCCAGTTTCTCACCTCCAGCTGTCTATTGGACATCTCAAAATAGATGTCCAGTAGACATCCTAAACTCAAAATCATGTTCAAAATGGAATTCATTATCTTCCTTCCCTTGCCTTCAAGTCCTCCACTCTTCCTCATTCTGTTTTACTGGTGAGGACGCCATCACCTTCCCAGTTAGCCAGACTTACGACTTAGGTATTATCCTTGATTCCTCATACTCTCACCCTCCATATCCAATTTGTTGACAGGTCCTGTCAATTTTATCTTTATAACCTCACTTGTATATGCCCCCTTCTTCTTTTACCTTGCCACCATTCTAGGCCAGATCCTTTTCAGCTCATACCTGGATTATAATGATAGCCTGCTGGATGGTCTCCCTGACTTGTCTCTCCCTACTCCATTCATTTGTCAAATTGATCTATTGTGCTGCTACCCCATTCCCATCCAAGAAACTTCAGTGGCTCCCTATCACCTCCAGGATATAAAATTTCTATTTGATTCTCAAAGTCCTTCATTACCTGGCCCCCATCCTATTTTCCAGTCTTCTTACACCTTACTTGTCTCTGCTTACTCTTCAGCCTAGTGACACCAACCTCCTTGCTCTTCCTTGAACAAGAGAATCCCTACTGCTAGTGTGCCTCTAGTCTCATTTTGGCTCCCTTTGAGTCCCAGCTAAATCCCACCTTCTACAGAACTTTGGCTCCCTTAATGCTAGTGCCTCTCCTCTGATATTATAACAAATTTATCTCATACGCAGTTGTGTGTATGTTGTTTCCCCCATTAAAATATAAGCTAGCAGAGAGAGGTGTCTGGATTTTTGTTTTTATGATGCCTTTCTTAATATTCCCATTATTTAGCACGGTGCTGGGTCCATATTGAGTGCTTAATAAATGTTATTGCCACTGGACATGGAGTAAACTAAGGGGTACAACTCCCCACTGTTGCTGAGTCTTAAGGAAGGAAAGGAGTCAAAAAACAAAATTGAAGAGGGAGCATATTCTAGTTATTGAGTATACTTTATTTGAATGCTTGGAGGTAGAAGATGATATGTCAAGTTTGGAGAGCAAGTTAGTAATCCAATTTTGCTGTAACAGAGGGGAACTAATGTGAAATAAGAGCTGGGAAGCTAGAATGGAGTCAGCTTGTAGGGAATCTTAAATGAAGCAGTTTGCATTTTATCCTCAAGGCAATAGAATATCACTGAAGGTTTCTGAGAAGGGGAGTGTCACAACCAGATTTTTGCTTATTTTTTTTTAATTATTGTAAGACAGAAGGGACCAAAATCAAGAAGACTACTTAAGAGGCTGTTACAGCAACACAGGTGAGAGGTGATAAGGACCTGAACTAAGGTTGTAGCTATAGGAGAGTACATAAGTATGAGAATGTGAATTCCAGAAATAGAATGGACATGACTTGGTAACTTAATTAGATATGGAGAGTAAGGAAGAGTGAAGTATCTAGAATGACTGCAAGGTTTCCAACCTGGGTGGTTAGAAGTATTACACAGCAGTTCAACTGAAACAGCAAAGTTTAGAGGACACTTGGGTTGGGGAGTAGCTGGTGGTAAGGGATGAATTCTTTTTTGAACACACTGAATATGAAAGATGCTGGGAGCAATTTGGATATATAGATTCCACAGGGTGTTGCCAGAGTGGAGTTCTAGCAAGAGATTTAAGCTGGGTTTACAAATTGGGAATTATCAATTTAGAAATAATAAGTAAATTCGTAGAAGCAAATGAAATCTCCAAAAGAGTACATGCAGAGAGAAAAGGAGGCCTAGGACAGTCTTGGGAAACTTTGATTAGAGAGCATAAAATGGAGGATAATCCAGCAAAGGAGACAGAAGGAATGGTCAGAGAAGGGAAACAGGAAAGTGCAATGTCACAGAAATATTTAGAAGCAGGTAGTCAATAACAAGCAGTCAAGAAGGATGAAAACTAAAAAAATTGGATTTAAATCTTGGCTTCATTAGTCCTGTGACCTTACTTAACCACCCTCAGCAATCAGGCACATAACATACATCCATAGCAATTTTTCTCATGATAACCAGGTATCCCACTTAGAGCCCCAAAATATCACACATCATTTCCTTTAAGCATGAATTTATTGAGTGATAAACTCCTCAACCTCCCTGGATGGAAGTGAAAAATCCAGGGCTAGATTAAAAATAAACAGAAATTCAAATTCACCTAACTAGTCCAACAAAGGCCTTGCTATTCTAAGAGTATCGTTCCAGTGTCACAGGATTGTGAGATGTGGAAATGGAAAAGTAATCACCAAGGATGGTCAAGGACAATTGAGATACAAGTAAAGTGAATTGGGAAGGCATGACTGGTACTAAGGGAAGGGGGCAAGAGGTAAAATGTGGGCTATGGGCTCCTCAGGGCCCTCTAATCCCACATAGAGAAGGCTATTAATCTACTTCCTCAATAGTGGGACCAGAGTGGGGTCCTTTTGGAGGAACATACGAACAAGTGCCTCCCATCCCTCCTCCAGCTCCCTGGTAGAGCCTGGTGATGATAGGGTTACACACCTGCTCTAATTCTTTCCTCTTATGCTCATACTCCTCCTTCTCAGCTAACTGATTGGATTCTAACCAGGAAAGAACCTCTTGGCATTTTTTTAGCACTTTTTTCTTGTCCTCTTCACTGATTTTTCCCTTTAAGCCTTCCTCACTCACTGCATTCTTCATGTTGAAGGCATAGGATTCTAGGGCATTTTTAGAAGCAACTTTCTCCCTCTGGGCCTCATCCTCAGCCTTATATTTCTCTGCATCATGCACCATTTGCTCAATCTGTTCCTTGGTCAGGCGGCCTTTATCATTAGTGATGGTGATCTTGTTGGCTTTGCCTGTGCTCTTATCCATAGCTGTGACATTCAGAATTCCATTGGCATCAATATCAAAGGTCACCTCAATCTGGGGAACACCACGAGGAGCAGGAGGGATGCCACTCAGGTCAAAACGACCCAGGAGATTGTTGTCTTTGGTCATGGCCCGTTCTCCCTCATATACCTGGATCAGGACACCTGGCTGGTTGTCAGAATAGGTGGTGAAGATTTGGGTCTGCTTGGTAGGGATGGTAGAGTTGCGTTTGATCAGCGTTGTCATCACACCCCCTGCTGTCTCCAGCCCCAGGGAAAGTGGTGCCACATCCAACAGCAACAGGTCCTGCACTTTCTCTGATTTGTCACCCATGAGAATGGCTGCCTGCACTGCTGCTCCATAGGCCACAGCCTCATCAGGGTTGATACTCTTGTTCAGGTCTCTGCCATTGAAAAAATCTTGCAGCAGTTTCTGCACCTTGGGGATTCGAGTAGAGCCACCCACAAGGACAATGTCATGGATCTGAGCCTTGTCCATCTTGGCATCTCTCAGTGCCTTCTCTACAGGCTCCAGGGTCCCCCGGAACAGATCTGAGCACAGCTCTTCAAACCTTGCCCTAGTGACAGAAGTATAAAAGTCAATGCCTTCAAATAAGGAGTCAATCTCAAGATTGGCTTGAGTGCTGGAGGAGAGGGTTCTCTTAGCTCTCTCACAGGCTGTTCGAAGTCTTCTCACAGCACGCTTGTTCTGGCTGATATCTTTCTTATGTTTTCTCTTGAATTCCTCTACAAAGTGGCTTACTAGTCGGTTGTCAAAGTCCTCCCCACCCAGATGGGTGTCTCCAGCAGTGGATTTTACCTCAAAAATTCCTTCCTCGATGGTGAGAATGGAGACATCAAAAGTGCCCCCACCCAGGTCAAAGATCAGGACATGTCTCTCTCCCTGACTTCCTTTATCCAGGCCATAAGCAATGGCAGCTGCTGTAGGCTCATTGATGATTCTCAGCACATTGAGGCCAGCAATCACCCCAGCATCCTTGGTGGCCTGGCGCTGAGAGTCATTGAAATACGCTGGGACAGTGATGACAGCATTGGTGACTGAGTAGCCCAAGTAGGCCTCAGCAGTCTCCTTCATCTTGGTCAGCACCATGGAAGAGATCTCTTCAGGATAGAAGGCCTTGTTCTCACCTTTGTAGGAAACTTGAACTTTAGGCTTACCCCCATCATTTATCACCTGGAAGGGCCAGTGCTTCATATCAGATTGCACCACAGAATCTCCAAATTTGCGGCCAATCAGACGTTTGGCATCAAAGACTGTGTTCTGGGGGTTCAAAGCCACCTGGTTTTTGGCTGCATCCCCAATGAGTCTCTCTGTGTCTGTGAAGGCCACATAGCTAGGAGTGGTGCGATTGCCCTGGTCATTGGCAATGATCTCTACCTTGCCGTGCTGGAACACCCCCACGCAAGAGTAGGTGGTGCCCAGGTCGATGCCAATGGCGGTACTTTTGGCAGATGACATGACTCCTTCCCACAAGCTCTGGGAAGGCTAAAAGTTGGGTGCCTGTCAGCGTGACTATTGGGCCGGGTTACAAACAGGTCCTCTCAGGGTGGGGGTTGGGAGATGTTTTCCTCTCTCTGGGTAACACCTGGGGAGGGGCCGGGCCTCTCAGAAAACCTGCCTCCCAGCACCCGGTTCCATCAGTTTTCTCCAGATCCAGGTCCCTTTTGGCAGGTTCAGCTCACTTTTCTTTGGGGGTAAGGGAAGATGGCAAAACTGGGGCCGAGGCTCTATGGGGGTCACTTCAGGAGGGCCTAGCTCCGCCCCTCATCAACATCAGGCCCGTATCCTAAGCTCTCACCCCACCCCTTCTCGTTTCAACCAATTACGGCCCTGAGAGGTTCCCGAAGAGTCCTTGTCCCCGGCACCCTGCCGCAACAACGTTCGCAACGGTCTGAACAGCAGGTCCCGCCTCTTTTTGACAGAGCCAACCAATCACGATCTCCATAAGCCCCACCCTCCCACCCATCTCTCCTTCTCTGCTCTGCCCAAGGCCCCGCCTTCCTCCCTGGGCGCTGGTTCAGGTCCTTCTCAGGAACATTCGGGTACTTTCTCTTTCTGAGTCAGCCGCCCCTCCCCCCAACGTCAGGGGACCAATCAGAATCTCCACTAGCCTCTCCCCCTGCGGGCCCCCACCCCCATTCTGACCGGTCTAGAATTTCATGAGCCTTTCAAACACTCCCCTTGCTTTCTGCCCTTAGCCTGTGTATAACGTCACGGTCATTAACGTAAACACAGCCCCTATCGCTCCATAGACCAAGTGGCGCGGCAGACACACAACTCTCTTTGTCCATTTTATTCTCATTCCCAAGCGGGAGAGATTGAGCCAGCCGACTGTTGCCATGGTAACGAAGTGCAGTGGGCGGTGCCAAAATCGACTGTCCACCACTACGTAAGCCTCCTCCCCTCTATTCTCTCCCGCCCCCAAGCTCGTAATTCCCAGGAACACCCAGAAATATCCCGAAAGTTCTGAAGAGGGGTGGGACGCCCGCGATGATTGGTTCGACTCGTTTTGGGGGCGGGACTGGGCGCCTAGAGGCCTCCTCTATGGCGCGAAATCGCTGGAAAATTCTTGAACGGGAGGGGGAGAAAGGGAGGGGTCACCTCCCCATTAGCGCTATGATTGGCTGAGACATGCGAAAAGGTGGGTCCTTAGGAGAATATATAAATACTGAGCACTGCAGCTGCTTCTGACAGCTTGCTAACTGGAGAAACTGCGCCACAGAAGTTTCTGATTTTTCGCGGAAGATCCAGAGTCCAGAACGACTGCGAGATAGCCAGAACTGTAGCCTCTTGGAAGATCCCGAGTCAAGGAGTATTGTTCCGAGTCTCCTGAGCTACCGTTCAGTGCGTGCTGTGCCTGCAGCTTCCTGGGCTGAGCTTCAGAACCGGAGTTCCGGGGAAATTATCCAGGATGTCATCTTCTAAAGCCACCGCCATTGGCATCGACCTGGGCACCACCTACTCTTGCGTGGGGGTGTTCCAGCACGGCAAGGTAGAGATCATTGCCAATGACCAGGGCAATCGCACCACTCCCAGCTATGTGGCCTTCACAGACACAGAGAGACTCATTGGGGATGCAGCCAAAAACCAGGTGGCTTTGAACCCCCAGAACACAGTCTTTGATGCCAAACGTCTGATTGGCCGCAAATTTGGAGATTCTGTGGTGCAATCTGATATGAAGCACTGGCCCTTCCAGGTGATAAATGATGGGGGTAAGCCTAAAGTTCAAGTTTCCTACAAAGGTGAGAACAAGGCCTTCTATCCTGAAGAGATCTCTTCCATGGTGCTGACCAAGATGAAGGAGACTGCTGAGGCCTACTTGGGCTACTCAGTCACCAATGCTGTCATCACTGTCCCAGCATATTTCAATGACTCTCAGCGCCAGGCCACCAAGGATGCTGGGGTGATTGCTGGCCTCAATGTGCTGAGAATCATCAATGAGCCTACAGCAGCTGCCATTGCTTATGGCCTGGACCGGTCTGGTAAGGGTGAGAGACATGTCCTGATCTTTGACCTGGGTGGGGGCACTTTTGACGTCTCCATTCTCACCATTGATGATGGGATTTTTGAAGTGAAAGCCACTGCTGGAGACACCCATCTGGGTGGGGAGGACTTTGACAACCGAATGGTGAACCACTTTGTAGAGGAATTCAAGAGAAAACATAAGAAAGATATCAGCCAGAACAAGCGTGCTGTGAGAAGACTTCGAACAGCCTGTGAGAGAGCTAAGAGAACCCTCTCCTCCAGCACTCAAGCCAGCCTGGAAATTGATTCACTGTTTGAGGGTATTGACTTTTACACATCCATTACCCGTGCTAGGTTTGAAGAGCTGTGCTCAGATCTGTTCCGGGGGACCCTGGAGCCTGTAGAGAAGGCACTGAGAGATGCCAAGATGGACAAGGCTCAGATCCATGACATTGTCCTTGTGGGTGGCTCTACTCGAATCCCCAAGGTGCAGAAACTGCTGCAAGATTTCTTCAATGGCAGAGACCTGAACAAGAGTATCAACCCTGATGAGGCTGTGGCCTATGGAGCAGCAGTGCAGGCAGCCATTCTCATGGGTGACAAATCAGAGAAAGTGCAGGACCTGTTGCTGTTGGATGTGGCACCACTTTCCTTGGGGCTGGAGACAGCAGGAGGTGTGATGACAGCACTGATCAAACGCAACTCTACCATTCCTACCAAGCAGACCCAAATCTTCACCACCTATTCTGACAACCAGCCAGGTGTCCTGATCCAGGTATATGAGGGAGAACGGGCCATGACCAAAGACAACAATCTCCTGGGTCGTTTTGACCTGAGTGGCATCCCTCCTGCTCCTCGTGGTGTCCCCCAGATTGAGGTGACCTTTGACATTGATGCCAATGGAATTCTGAATGTCACAGCTGTGGATAAGAGCACAGGCAAAGCCAACAAGATCACCATCACTAATGATAAAGGCCGCCTGACCAAGGAGGAAGTGGAAAGAATGGTACAAGATGCAGAGAAATATAAGGCTGAGGATGAGGCCCAGAGGGAGAAAGTCTCTGCCAAGAATGCTCTGGAATCTTATGCTTTCAACATGAAAAGTGCAGTGGAGGATGAAGGCCTGAAGGGCAAGATTAGTGAGGAAGACAAGAGAAAGGTGCTGGAGAAATGCCAGGAGGCTATTTCTTGGCTTGATGCTAACCAGCTGGCTGAGAAAGAAGAGTTTGAGCATAAGAGGAAGGAGTTGGAGCAGGTGTGTAACCCTATCATTACAGGCCTTTACCAGGGAGCTGGGGGTCCCCCTGGGGGAAGTCGTGGGGCTCAGTCCCAGCATTCAAGTTCTGGAACCGGCCCCACTATTGAAGAGGTGGATTAATTGTACTCTGTCTTCCACCACTGGACTATGTTACACTTCTGAGATTCTGGGAATTTGGGGAATCTTTGCTTCCATTACAATTTTCCTCCTTTAATATATATAATATATAATCATTCTGAAATATAATTACAGACTTCTGTCCTTTTAATAAGTGTTTTTTCTTCTCCTTTTCCCAAACTCGGGAGTGAATCAACACTGCCTCTCCTACTTGTCTTGCTGTGTAGTGCACTTGTTCATAACTCAGATATTTTCTATTTTTATTTTCAGTAGTTAATGGCTTAGAAACTAGGAAAAATAAACTGTCAAAATGAATCACTAGTGTCTGTCTTTTTTTTTAAATCCATTTCTACTTAATTAGTAACACCTATTGATTAAAGGTTGGGGGAAGTTGCAATGAGATCATGTAAAACATGACTTTTAGTAAGGAGAACAATTTCTGAGGGAAGGGTAAAATGAGTTTGGTGAGGGGAAGGTGTCTAGTTTATGGGTGAGTTAGTGAGACAGACTTGGATTTGGAAGAAGGGGAGGGCTAAGGGAAAGACCTTTGAATCCTGAGAGAGGAATGGGATCTTTGCAGATAAAAGACTTTAGGTAGAAAGAGAGGGCAAAAGGATTTTAGGTCTGTGCACTGAATGACCACAGAGCCTTGGGACTGAAAGGTGGCCCCCTTCCTTATATGACCCTCTGCCTAAAGGCAGTACAAGAATGGCCTCCAGTGGCTAGCAATAAAACATTAAAAATGTAAGCGAAGTGACATTAGAGGGAACATGGGACCCAGAACCATAAGAACATAAAAAAAATTATTCTCAGTTTACCTGATCCTAAGATTCCCTAACACTAGTTTAATGGATAAGTTCTATCAAAGTACACAAAGCTTTAGGTGCTTGGTTAGTGGGGAGGAAGGAGGATGGTGGTAAATTCCTAAAGAACAAACTGTGTTGTGGATTTAGAGCTTGCAAGGGAACTTAAAAGCCAGTTTATCCAACTACCTACCCATTACACAGGTGTTGGGCAGTAGGGCTAGGATTTTAACTCATTCTTTGACTCTGCAGCACAATTTCTTTTATTAAACTATTAGTCCTGGGACACAACCCTGGGGGGATGAATTATATTTATTGTAGGATGACAGGAAGTATCCCTATCAAGCTTCTGACTGAAAAGACAGAATTAGAAAAGTACATTATGAGTTGGGGAAAAGGGATAGAAGCTGTCAGTTGTCTGTATCAGGAGTAGTTCTTAAAATTGGGAAACAGTGAGCTGAAGTTTCCACTGTCCCTGTAGCCAAGATCTCAATCAGATGGCAAGAAGCAGGGAAGCGTAACCTTTTTCAAGTTAGAACATGTTCACTGGATTCTCCTACAAGCTAGTTAGGCTGAATCAAAGGCTGTGCATATCAAGGCCTCCATAATTTTCAATTCCCATTTAATTTCATAGGAAAAATATGAGCCTTTCCATGAATAAGTGTAGGTATTTGCTTGCATTCCTTGTGTGTCTCCTTGTACGTGTCTACTGATACATTGCTGGTACCAGTGTGTTTATTTCTCAGTACTTCAGTATGTAGATGTTTATTTCCAAGGCCAAGCCCACTTAAAACTTTAAACCCTTTAATTAAAATATTTAGAAAAATCTTTGTTTCTGTAGATAGAATTATTCAGTTGAATATATCATGAAGTACTGAATATTGTATTACAGTATCATTACTAATATAAAACATCTGCAAGGTATGGAATTCTGTACTAAGTACCATGGAGGAATGGACAAAAAAAAGAAATAGGAAACATTCTCTCTCCAGACAGACTAAAGAAGACAGACCCAGGCAGCTAAAGAGGCATAGGTTTTCGACAATGTTTTTGTTTTATTTAAATCTCTCCCTCAATCCTAAATTACTGTTTGTTGTTTGACAACAAGGATATTTGTCATCTGAAGATTGCCCACTTGGTCATAATATGGCGATGATAATCTATAAATATTTCACATAAAACATAAACTCAAAGTTGAAATTAAAATTGGTAAAGTTTTCATTAATAAGCCTACTGGGTAGGGGTCCACAACCTTTCAAAAGTGAAGTGCTACCTCAATCCCTTCTTTTCTTGGATATAACTGTAGTGGCACAAGGGAGAGGATAGGCAAGAGCCATTGGAAATCCCAGCTCAAAAAAATCTGCCCAAATATTCCATCAATTAGAAATTTGGGTTAATAAGTACTTAAAAAATTTAGTACTTCTTTTAAAATGAAAGTAGTCCCTAAGAAAGTTGAGTTTATCAAATCAGTAATTAGGAAAAAAGTCTTTAGTAAATCTCTTTTTCCTTACATATGTTGTTAAATATGATTATTAGATTCCTGAGTCAGCCAATTTAACTCAAAATGTAGATGAATTGTAGTATTACAGAATCTAACCATAGGGTTTCTATGGGAAAATATATACGAGGTTTTCTTGTTTGGGTTATAACTAAAAACAAATCCCTTACAACCACAATTGCAAAGAAGGGTTTTCTCTATCCTCACTGGTCAAGTCAGTTGATTAGAGGACTCTAAACTTTGAGGCATCAACTAGCTCCTTTGAATAGTAGGGGAAGGGAGCAGGAGTTTCCTTTATAGTCAGGCAAGTAGAGCTTCAGTGTGAACCAAGGGGTAGGGACTAGAAAGGGAATGGAGAATGATAGGATGTTTCATTGTGAGAAAGACCCAGTGATGGTTGTGTAGTGGAAGGATAGGAAAATCACAAGATCATAAAAAAATAGAGCTGAAAGGACTTCAGGAATCCTCTGGAACAGCTTTGTTGCAGAGGAGAGGAGAATTCCTGGCTGCATACCAAAGAATCACAGAAGATGGTGTAATGGAAAAGTACAGGAATGAGGCAAAAGACCTGGGTCCTGGTCCTAGCTCCACCACTAGCTTGCTAGTTGACCTTGGGGAAGTCTCTTTTCTCTATAAAATGAAGGTTAGTTTATATGATTTTCTATGGTCCCATTTTTCTCTGACATTCTTTGATATGTCAGATCCACTTAATTTAGAGGCCCTCCTCCCTTTGATCCACAATACTACTACTAGGTCTGTATTCCAAAGCGATTGTAAGAAAGGGAAAAGGACTTACATGTACAAAAATATTTATAGCAGCTCTTTTTGTGGTGGTGCAGAATTGGAAATTGAGGGGATGCCTATCAATTGAGGAATGGCTGAACAAGTTGTGGTATATAAATGTAATGGAATACTATTGTGGTATATGAAATGATGAACAGGAAGATTTCAGAAAAACCTGGAAAGACTTACATGAGCAGATGCTGAGTGAAGTGAACGATAGACCTGACTTTTCTCAACAATATAAATGATCCAAGACTATTCCAAAAGACTCATTATGGAAAATGCCATCCATATCCAGAGAAAGAACTATGGAGCCTGAATGTAGATTGAAGCGTACTATTTTTTCTCCTTTTTCTTTCTCCTGGTTTTTCCCTTTTGTTCTGATTTTTCTTTCACAACATACCCAATGTAGAAATGTTTAATATGATTGTACATATATAGTCTATATCAGATTGCTTGCCACTTGGGAAAGGTGGGAGGAGAGGAAAGGAGAAAAAATTGAGAATTCAAAATCTTATAAAAGTGAATGCTGAAAAGTCTTTACACGTAATTGGAAAAAATAAAATACCATTATGTGGGAAAAAATAAATAAATGCACAGAAGAGAACAGTAGGCCAGAAAGAACCAAAGCAAGCAGGACATTTTTGAAAGTTGTATTTTGCGTCTCGTCTCTCTTTTTTGTTTTTAAGTAAGATATACAAGATAAAGGTTTCCAGTTTTCATGGTCAATCTTCTTTTTCAATTCTACTTACAAATACTCACTTTATTTGGTGTTTGTTAAGTTCTGAATAAAAAAAGGTAGTAATAAAAATTTTAAAAAGAAATGATGAGCAGGGAGATTTCAGAAAAACCTGGAAAGACTTATATGAACTGATGCTGAGTGAAATGAGCAGAACGGAGAACATTGTACACTGCAACAACATTATTCGATGATTAACTATGGTCAGCTTAGCTTTTCTCAGCAATATATTGATCTAAGATAATTCCAAAAGACTTGTGATGGAAAATGTTAGCCATATCCAGAGAAAGACTTGTGGAGTCTAAATGGAGAGCGAAGCATACTATTTTCATTTTGGTTGTTTTTTGTTTTTTTCTTTCTTGTGTTTTTTTTCTCTTTTGTTCTAATTCTTCTTCCACAACATGACTAATGTGGAAATATGTTTACCATGATTGTACACGTATAACCTATTTCAGAGTGCTTGCTGTTTTGGGGAGCAGGGAGGGTAAGGGAGGAAGGGATGGAGAAAAATTTGGAACTCAAAATTTTACAAAAATGAATGTTGAAAACTATCTTTACATGTAATTGGAAAAAAATACTACAAAGGAAAAAAATTTTAGAGTCCTTCCTGTTTATACATTGATAAACTTGAAGTGTTGCCAAGAAGCATCACATTTGTGAAACCTTCCATATTTTCATATTACCTCTGTTATAAAACATTGAAATGATCTTTCCTTCCTTAGAACGCTAATAATATTTTGCTTGTGCCTTTCTTACTATGTATAGATGATGGTCTGCTTTTCACTGTAGTCATTAATTAGTTGTATATGTGACATTGGAGAGCACAAAAGACTTGGAATCAGGAGACCTGGACTCAGAACCAAGCTATGATTTTTACTAGCTTTGATTCTGGGAAAATCACTTAAACTGTTTCCTTATTTGTAAAAATGCACAAATAATACAATGATTATTATACTACCTGCCTCAAAAGGTTGTTGTAAAGAAAGGAATTTGTAGAAGTGAATGATATGCATATCTGAGGTATTACGTGTGTGAAATACTGTGCTCCATTTTGATATAACCCAGGAGCACTGTTAGCTGCTATTAAATGCACTGAGGCCCAAATTGCCAAAGGTGCAGTCTCTGTCTAAGTCACAAGGTGGTGCTCTCAGCACTCTAATTTTCAGGTTCAGCAGGGACATATTTGATTTAGGTTGTAAATCCCCAGTATGAATAAGATTTATTTGTGTGGATCTTTTAATCAATCAGTAAATCAATGAACATTTATTAAGGCTCTACTATGTGTGCCTACTACATGCTAAGCACTGTGCTAAGTACTGGGGATACAAAAAAGAGGCTTACAATCAACATGCAACTAAATACATCTAAAGCATGCTACGGTATAAATAGTGAATGGTTAACAGAAGGGACGCAATAGCATTAAGACTTCTATAAGAAGGCTTCTTATAGAAGGCGGGAATTTAGTTGGAACTTCAAAGGAAGCCAGAGAGGTCAGGAGTCAGAGGGGAGGGAGAGCATTCCAGTCAGAGAACATGCCTGGAGCCCAGAGATGGAGTGTCTTATTTCTAGGACAACTGGGAGGCCAATGTACTTGTCAGGGAGTAAGACATAAGAGTAGAAAAGGGAACAGGGTGCTACGTGATGAAGTGCCAGACAAAGCATTTTGTATTCGCTCTTAGAGTCAATAGGGAGTCACTGGAGTTTGGGAGGGTGGGAGAAGGGAGGGGAGGTGACATGATCAGACTTGAATTTTAGGAAAATCACCTTAGTGGCTAAATGAATAATGTATTGGAACGGGGAGAGATTGGAGGCAGGTAGATCCAGCAGCAGGCTGTTGCTATAATACAGACATGTGGTGACAAGGTAGCACTAGATTGATCACTAGATTGATGACAGGTGTCAGAGGAGAGATGCAGGTATATTCAAGAAATATTTTGAAGGTGAAATCAACAGGACCCGGCAGTAAATTGGATATGGAGGAGAGTGTTGCCCTTTGCAGGAAGGGTGTGTGTGTGTGTGTGTGTGTGTGTGTGTGTGTGTGGTGAGGAATAGATTTAGGGGAAAAGAGAATGAGTTTTGTTTTGGACATATTGAATTTAAATGTCTACTGAGCATCCAGTTGGATATGTCTGAAAGGAAGTTGGAGATACAAGACTGAAGGTCAGTGGAGAGATTGGGGCAGGAGAGGTAGATTTGGAGAATCACCTGTGGGCAGATGGTAATTAAATCCATGGGAGCTGAAGAGATCACCAAGCAAAGTAGTCTGAAAGGATCCAGGACAGAACCCTGAGGGATTCCTATGGTGAGAGGGTGTGATCTGAAGGAGGATCCCACAAAGAAGGCAGAGAAGGGATAGTTAGATAGGTAGGACAAGAACCAGGAAAGAATGATGCCCTAAAATGAGGGGAGAAGAGGGAGCTAGCTCATGGTCTAATTTTTTTCCTGTAAAATATGAGGCAAGATTCTAAATTAGAAGAGGGAGCCATGGGAGGTTTGAGGTGGGATGAGAAAATTCGGAAGAACTGTGGTGGAGAGTGGGAAGTGAGTTCACAAGGAGACAGGCTTGTCCAGCAACAGTGAAGACCTAGGTGAGGTTATGTAACATAAATCAGTCAGAAAGCTTGCAAGGTTTTCTCCACCTTTGTTCAGTTGCATAGGAATAAAGGTGAGAGGGACCTAAGGCTGAAGCTTGACTAGATATAGTCAGTGATATCAGGGGGCTAGAGACAGCTTAGAGTTGAATTGGTTCACCATCTTGGAGAGGAGAGGAGAGATTAGGGGAGATGACCTAGGAGAGAATTAAGGAATTGAGATCCTTCAGCTTCCAATCTTTTAGTGAAATTACTACTCTAATCTAGGGTATGCAATATGAAAATTTTCAGCAGTAATAGAGGCAGTATGATCTAGTACAGTGGCATCAAAATCAAATAGAAAGTGAGGAGAATGGAGAAACTAAGCCATACATAAAGGATATCTGTAGGTTGTATATTGACTTAGAAAACCACATATTAACATTCTCTATATTCTATTGTAGTTTCATTTATTTTGTTAAATACTTCCCAATTACATTTTAATCTGGTTTGGCTGGCACGCAGTAGTGTTGCAGCTACAGCTGTAGGTTTGACACTTCTACTCTAATGGATAGACTTGAGCCTACACCAAATGAGAAGATTTGGGTTCAAATCCTGCCTCTGACACAAACTGGCTGATTGATTGAGCAAGTCATTTAACCTTCTATCACCCCAGGTGAAAGTCTAAGACCTAACAGTAGCATAATTGCTTTGCCAGAGTCTTTCTCTGGGAGTTCCCTTCACAAAAAATAATCATAGGCCCCTAGTAAAACAAAATGAAACCCCTCACAAAATTTGTTTGGTGCTTTTTGCCTATATCCCATATTCCTTTGAGATTCCATTCTCCTTCCAAACTACACATGATATATACTCGGTAGTTGCTATGTAGGTGTTAATAACAATAAACATTTTTACATATCAGAGTGCATTTACTCAATAGAATAAAAAATGAAAGATATGACTTTGAAACTCCCAAGAGTCTGAGCCTAGCCACTCCTAGTAAAGTCTGAAAGTTCAACTTTCCCCACCTAGTTCTGTATATGTGAGCATGTACTTTCCACACCCAGCTTTTAAGGGCCCAAGGAAACAGGAAAGACACCTCACTGCCAATTCTGAACTGCCCAACAGACTGGAGAAGGCTTTTCACCTCCAGGATGGGTTCTCATAGTATCTCCTCTAAGGACCTAACTGCCAGTTGCTCAAGCAGGTCCACCTGAGCCAGCGGCCCGATCAATTGCAGCCAACTTCTGGTTCCTTCCTTGAATGTGTGTGGGGTCTGAAATCAAACCAAAATAGTAGCCATTCCAATCCTGTGCTGTATCTCTTGCTGGTAGGTTTTCCACAAAGCATGGAGATTCTCTTATGGAAACAGTAAACTATCTTAAACAACTGTTTTTCAGTTAAAAGCCTCAGATAATGTAGCTTTTGAGTCCTGCACTTCCCGCCTTTCCTTGTCTCTTGCCAAAAATATACAGGAAATTTTCTGGGAGAAAACCCAAAGTGTTTCAAACATGGGTTACATGTGTACAAATCTTAGGACCTTAGGTTGCATGCACCACAAGGACAGGAACCAGATTCTATTTATCTTTTCATTTTCCTCAGTACCTAATGCAATGATTTACATGTAGTAAGTGCTTGATATTGTCTGTTGAATTTGTAACTTCTGAACATTCAGCTGTAAAGCAAACAATATTGAGAATGTTGAGGGTTATGAAATAAAGGAGTAAACAGAGTGAAGTGGGGTCATCTAGGAAAGTTTCATGGAAGAGGTGCTTTGAGGCTGGTTTGGAAAGGAGTCAGAAATATGAATCAATAGAGAAAAGAAAGAGAAGAAATTCATTTGAGGACGAACTGTTGCCAAGTTTCCCTGTCCTCTGCTTCATTCATCACTATGTCAACTGTATTTGGTTATGCTACATTCACGTAATGAAGACATAATAACTAATATGTGTCAGAAACTTTACGAATAATATCTCTAATCCTGCAAAGTAGCTCTTATTATTCCCATTTTATAGTTGGGGAAACCGAGGCAGGCAGGGGTTAAGTGATTTGCCCAGGGTCATGTAACTAATAAACACATCCAAGGTGGGATTTGAACCCAGATTTTCCTGACTCTAGGTCCAGCTTTCTATCCATTGCCCTATCTAGTTGTGCTAAAGACAAGACAATAAAGGTACTACTGATTTCAAAAGCATGCATTAAAATCTGTTTAATTACTTTATAGCCATAACTCAGAATAATCATTTATATGTAGTTTTAGAGTTTGTAAGGGATCCTTCCATACAATTCTGTGTTAACAAAACCTGTCAAGTATTATTATCCCTATCCTACAGATGAAGGAACCACAGGTCAAAAGAAAAGTGACTTAGGACTATATTTTTAGAGCTAGAAGAAACCTCCAATCCAACTGCTTCATTTTATAAACAAATAAACTGAAACCCAGGGAGATGAAATTATTTGCACAAGGGCACATAGGTATTAAGTGATCAGGCACCTAACAGGATGCAAATCCTGGTCTGATTCTAAACTTAGCCCTCTTTCCTTTATTCCCCACTATATCAGGCTGTTTCACATATCTGTTCATTCTAAATATTTATAATGGGGCCTGTCTTCCCATAGAAGAGGCAAGAATAAAATGTCAAAGTAAGTCACCAAAGGTAGGTTTTAGGAAGGAAGGAAGGAAGCATTTATTAAGTATCTATAATGTGCCAGACGCTGTGCTAGTCCTTTACAAATATCTCATTTGATCCTTCCACAATCCGGGAAGATAGGTGCTCTTATAATCCCATTTTACAGTTGAGGATACTGAGGCAGGCAGAGGTTAAGTGATTTGCCCAGAGTGACACAGCTAGTAAAGTGTCTGAGGATGGATTTGAACTCAGGACTTCCTGACTCCAGACTCAGACTCTACTAAGCTCTCAACACAATTTTCCTAAAGTGTAGATCTGACCATGTCATCCCCTTATACAATAAAGGCTTTACTTGCTCCTTTCTTTATGAATATAGAGATAAGGGCTGGATATGGATTAAGTACCTGGATTATGGGAGAAGATGATATAGAAAATCTCTCCTTCTCAAGGAGAGATTCTGTAGGTAGATGAGAAGGTTATTTGGCAACATTTCCCAAAACTGTTGGCTCAATTTCAGCCATAATCTTGTTTCTACTTGTGGTATCTGAATGATGGTCAAGGGTTATGCCATTTTGTAAACAAACCATTCTGTACCTACAAACCCAGGCCTCCTGACTGGAGATGTCCAGTACTTGTCCCAAGATGGCACCACACTTCTTCCTCCATACCTCTACAAAAGAATCAAGGATAAAATGTTAAAGGAGTCATGGACGGGTGGCTTTTCTTGCTTATATATGTTGGTGGATACGCAGAGTGGGTTAGACAGAATGTATTGAGTGGCTATGCTCAAAACTAGGGTTCCCCCTCACCTCCAGCAAATTCTACCCCAAAGTGTGATTCACAACTTGAGCTGGAAAACCTTCCAAATTTTCTCTGAACCTTGATATCAGAAGAATCCAGAAAGGTTACAAATGAGCTCTGTATTAGAATTCAAGCTCTGACCCTGACCAGGGCCAGAGGCTGACTTTTTTTTGTCAGCTATGCTTTATTTCATTATCCACTGGGAACCAGTTTGAGCCCCTCATCACCAGAAAAGGTCAAAAATCTGATTGACCAATCAGGAAAAAGGCATTGTTTTTGCTCCTTCTGAGGCTACCTTAATGCTACCAATACCTACTTTGTATGCTCTCCGAGTGAACCCCAAATGCTCCTTTCTGGATCAGCAACCACAAGGCTAGATGAAGCAGATCAGGAACTTTCTTTTGTTGTGATTGAGAAGGACCAGGTGCCTTGATCCGGACACTGTCTTGATTAACTGGCACTTCTCCTATGTTGATATTTTATGGATACTATCCTGTTATGACATCCATGTTTTATGACAGTCCCATGTTTATGGCTGACAGATAGGGAAACTATAGTTTCTATAGTTTTGGCTGACACAGGCATCCTGAGTCAGGAAAGGAAGGAGGGAAACACTTGTTTATATAACCTCCTTCCGTTGCTCATTTTTATGAACTCTCACACATAAACATGCATGTTTGCCTTCTTTGAGAGAAATAAATCTCTACATGCAGTCTAAATTTGTTTGTGTTGTTAGAAAAAACTGTAGGGCTGACACCACACACTATAGAATATTCAGCTCTTCTGTCTCTGTAGTGTCCCACCGTTTCATCATCTGTTCTTCAGGATCCAGGATGGTCAACTGCAATTCATCTTGAATTCAACTGCCTTTTATTGTGGCTTTCACTTACACCACCACAGTGCTGGTGGTGTTTTTCTCCTGGTTGTGCTTACTTTAAAATCTGTATCAGCTCACATAAAATCTCAGGTTTCTCTGAATTTCTCATCTTTGTCATTTCTTAAGGTACAACATTTAGGTACATTCATATACTATAGTTTGTTTAGCTATACTCCAAATAATGCAGGCATCCACTTTATTTCCAGTTTATTACCACCACAAAAAAGTGTTGCTATGACTACTTTGGTTTACATGTGACTTTTCTTTCTGTCTCTGACTTTCTTGAGATAATATGTCCATGACTTTTGGGGCACATTTTTTCATATTTTTCATCTTATATGTATATGTTTATATATATATATATATGTATTTATATTTTACAAGGTTCTCTCTCTTTAGGTGACTCAAGGGATAGAGCACTGAGCCAAGAGTCAAGACCTTAGCTCAAATCTAGCTTCAGACATTTACTAGATGCTCTGTGACCCTGGTTAAGTCACACCCTGCTTGCCTCAGTTTCCTCATCTGTGGAATGAGCTGGAGAAGGAAATGGCAAACTCATTCCAATATCTTTATCAAGAAAACTCCAGATGGGTTTGGACACATTAAACTACAACAAAACTTTAATCTCTATCATAACCCAACCTAACATTTTAACTGTTAGCATACCCATATGGTTCTTCTGGGTAAAACATTTTTTGTAAGTGTGTAAGTGGATATAAATGACTTATTGGGTTATATTCCCTATTTGATTGTAAACTCCTTAAGAGCAAGGAACTGTTTCACTTTATATCTGTGTTCTCCAGCCTCTCTACTCAAAGGTCTAAGTAAGCGTGGTGATTACAGCCCCAGACGTCGGAGTCAGGAAGACGTGAGATCGAAACCTGCTTCAAGCCTCTTAATGTCTCCATGACCTTGGGCAAGTCCCTCACAGGTTTAAGTTTCCTATTTTCTTTCTCCAATTTGGGGGTTAATTTTATAAGAAGACCTACCCTCACAGGTCTAAGATTCTTATTTTCTCTCTCCAAATTGGGGGTTAATTTTATAAGACCTACCCTCACAGGTCTAAATTTCCCATTTTCTCTCTCCAAACTGGGGGTTAATTTTATAATAAGACCTATCTCACCGGAGGGCGTGAGGATTAAAAGCTGCGCTTTACACAGCTAAGGCATTCTGCACACCACACAGTACTATATAAAGGCTTGTTATTCGCACTGCAGTGACGCTAGGACCTTGGTTGGGGGTATTTTTTTTTTCACCTAAGCCGAGGAGCTCATCAAGCGCTCCCCACCCCCCAATCCCATTCCCAAAAGGCAGCAGGAGAGGTTCACGAACACAACAGACACAGAACTCCCCCGGTAGGGAGAAGACAGAAAGGTTGTGGGGGAGCAAACAAAAGGGGAGCACAAAGGCGAGGGTGAGATGGGGGGCGGGGCGCAGAATTCCAAAGCCCGAGGGATCGCCGCGCGTGCGCATGAGGGCTCGTCTCCCTGGGAGCTTCCCGCCCCGCCCCTTTTTAAAAACTCCTCCCAACTGCGCGCGCCCAGAGCTCTGAGGGGCGGATCCCGGTAGGGGAAGCGCACCCCAGCGCTATCCCCGCCCCTTCCTCCTCTCACTCGACGCACTTCCCTCGTTCTATGGGGCTTTCCTTCCCGGGTATGGCTCATCAATATGCCTGTATTATGTGCGGCTTTGTTTTCATCAACAAAAATTCCTCTATAGATTTCCCCTCCAAGCAAATAATAGGTTTGAAAGACAAGACATGATCACTTTCATTCTGTTTTCCTTTTTTCTTGTACCGAGAGAAGAGTCAGGAAAGAGGCTGGCGCTTGGGTTAGGCATTGACAGGGTCAGCCTCCCCTTTCAAGGCCCCTTCCCTCCACCCCCCGCTCGCCCGCGGCTTTAAGTAATCGCCTCTTGCCGCGCTGGGGCCTTTTCTTCTCGCGGGTTGTCCTTGCTTGGGGATGCACCCGTAACGTCACGGCGGCCGCGTGTGCGGCCGAGCTACGGCTGATGTCCAGCGCCTTGTCCCGGAAGGGAAGGCGTGAGGAGCCACTCCAGAGCATGGGTTGAGCCGGGCAGAGTGAAGTCTGCCCACCTTGAGTTGGGGCGCGAATGCCCCCGGAACGGGCCTCGGTTGCCGGTAAGGCCGGCGTGGTGTAGGGGAAGGTACTAGTGGGGGTCGGGTGAAGACTAGGGAGGTGGACAGGATGATCTTACCTTTACAGACTAGAGTTTCTGATGTCCCCGTGACGTCATCATTTGGAACTGATCCAGCCTCTGAGGGGGGGCGGGGAATTTCTCGCCGCCCTCCTCTGCGCTTCTGACTTGACTTTCCTTTCTTTCCAGGCCTTCGGACCCACTGGGCTGAAGACACCCGTGGGTAAGTGACCAGATATAATGGGGGTTTCGTGGTGGTGGGTGGGGGTGAGGCCTGGATTGGCATGATGACCCCAGAGTGGATCTGAGTATCTCCTTGATGCTATTACCGCAGCGCACTGACTCTCTTGGTTGGGGTTTGGGGGGCGTGGGACCTTCAATTTCTTGATGATTCTCTGAATTCTCTGCTTTTTTTCCTTTTTCCTTCTCTATTCCTCGTTCCCACCCTCATTACCCATACGTAGGGATTCTAAGCAACAGATTCTGCTTAAACACAGGAAAGGTAAGTGCTATGTAGAGATATAGTTGTAGCCAGTCCTGTTTTCGTTTTTCTTAGTTGAAAATTACCCCACCTTTATTATTTTTAGAAATTATTTTCCATTTTCTCTCAAAAGGAAAGGATCCTTAGGTTCTTTTCCCCTTGGTCTCATGGACCTTCCTAAAAGTCTGGCTTTGCTTTTAAGTTGTATACCACCTTCTGCAGCCGATTAACGTAGGATTCTCCTATGCATCCTCTCATACATATCCTTTCCTTTTGAAAGTAGTACCCAGTGTCTTTTCTCCTTAACCAGGCTCTACAGATTTCTGGACTCATCTCTCCAATGGCACTTTCTCCCTCATCGAATGACATAGCACCCTGTTCCGTGCCTTTTTTGTGCTCCTAAAGTACTATTTCCCACCCTGGGCCTCCCTCTCTGATGCTCCTAAAAGATGGGAATGATGAGTTTTCAGACTAGAGTCTCTGACACTGGCATTGGAGACAAGAAAAATACTGACCCATCTTGGGAATTTGACACCATGGATTGTAGGGTAGTCAGGGAGCCATATTCCTGGGTCCTTTGCCCTCTTATCTCTTCCTATAGGTGTCATTGAGTAGACCTAATAACTTCTGCTGTGGAACTCTTATGTATTCTCATAAATTTCTCCACTGTTAGAACTAAATTTCTTGGGCATTTAAAAGTAGATATGATTTCTTGTTTTTTTTCTCTCATTTTTCTGTCAAAGTAACGGTTTGCAGCATCTTCTCTTTGTAAGGTGAAGGTTAGCACAACTGAGATTTAATGCCATTAGTCTTTGAATTCAGTTCTGAAAGTGACTTTGTGGCTATTTTCTTCTCCCTGGTCAATCCCCACTCAGACGTGCTTTGCATCTCCTACCTGGTTACCTTCTTTATGATGAACTAGGTACTTTGCTAACAAATAGAATTGGGATGCTTCTGTTGGGGGAAGTGGGGGAAGGACAAGTTATAAATCACTGATGGTTATTATGGCTTTTCAGGGTCCTGTCTTGCTTGTACAATGTTGCAGCTATTCCAGATCCACGAACCAGGAAACCGGGATTTTTTTTTTATGTGGACCAGTGATCAAATCAAAGGTGCCAAGTACTTGGAAGTTCTTTTGTGTTTTTTTTTTCATTCTTGAATTCTTGTTTACAAGCATTATTCTTGAAGTAATAAAAATTTCTTTGTAATAAGATCTGCCAGTTTCCTGATTTCAGTTTTTTATATTTCTAAATATTTTAGGTTATACTAATCTTTTCTGATGTTCTCCTTCATTTGTTTTTATATATTACTGAGTCAAAGATTATGCATAGAGTGACCAATGATTTGTACTGGTGTCTTATCAAAATCCATCCAACTTCTTTATTGTAATACATGTAAAATAGCAGGTCTAATGAATCATTTGAAGCACTATTGAAAGTGCTAAGGACTCTGAAAAAAGGAACACAGCCTGATGTAGTTTGTCATTCAGGCTGAGTAAGTCCTATGGAAATTCTAAGGAAAGCTTATAGATTAATCAAACATAGGGTCTTAAAGTTATTGAATCAGTGATATAAATTAATGATCTTTAAACTGATAAGAACTATGCATTTGTTTCACAATGGGATAATTTTCGAATAAAAATTATAAGACAATCCATCTATTCAACAAAAAATGGGAAAATATAATAAATCTCTTAATCTGCAAGGATAATGGTTCTCAACTATTAAAAATTCTCCATTGAAAATGGTGAAAACAGGTAGTTTTATGAAGTTTTTTTAAAAAGCTTTTCATGAGTATGAAAAAAATGTTCAAATTCCTCAGATACAAATCAAGGCCAACCCACTAAATTGGCAAAGAGGGGGATTAAGGAAAATCTAAAATCAGCAGAACTGCAGATCATACCTAAGAGGAACTTGACCCTAGGAAAAATACATAGCTTCCTTGTAATAAAAATTTAGAAACTAATTGCATTGTGGCTGAAAAAAGGATAGTATGTTGACAGTTACAGAACACCATGGTTCCATAAAAGTGATTATAGAGAACATAAGGAAGTAAAGATGAAGGGATAATGGGGATAGGAATGCTGTAATTTCTCCTGGGTGGGGAATATCTAGTATAGATATTCCCTGAATGAGTCCTATGCAATTAATTGCTTGAGAAACTGTATTAGTGGTTGAACAACTTGCCCACACAACTAGTAAGCATCAAGGTGAGATTGATTTTCCACACCCTGCACTAAAATCTTATAGTTAATACTGTCTCTACATCTTGTCTGACTATTGGGTTTTCTTATTTCCTCATCTGTAAAATGAACTGGAGAAGAAAATGGCAAATTACTCCAGTGTCTTTGCCAAACAAATGGGGTCATGAAGAGTTGGATACAACTGAACAAAATAAGTATCCTGTGAGTTAGGAACAGAAACCCTTAATATTCCAATCCTTTCTCCTTGATCAGCACGGTAGGCTGGTGTTTGGTGACTTGCCATAATGGACCAAAGCAAGGGGTGATTGATAAATCCACCTTGACTAGATAAAAGTAATGATCCGCTAAAAGTAGTAACCCTTGTAGACAGTGGTCATGGAGGGACTGAGTGGTTTTAGGGAAATGATTCTTTTAAGATGAGTGTTTTGTTTTGCATTCACTGTATATACTATATTGGGATAATTGGATTATGGAATTTTGAGCTGAAGGAGATTAGTCTAACCCCTTTCATTTTACAACTGAGGAAACTGGTCCAAAAGTTAAAAGTCCCTTGGCCAAAGTCACATTTTATATAGCAGTGGGCAGTTTAAAAGATAAGATTCTTGCAACTTCACACATAATTACCCAGAGTTTAGGTAAGGCATTATGGTACTCATGAACTGGGATTTGGAAAATGGATAGAATCAAAAGATAATACTGAAGTTCTTCGCAAACCTCAAGTGTTGAAAGTCATGGAAAGTTCAGCAAAATTAACCAGTATGCCATCTGACTCTTGATAGTATATAAGCAGCATTCCATACCCATAGTTCCTCTCTCACTTTGTCAAAAAAGAAAAGGAAGTCAGTAAATAAACATTTGTTAAGTGCCTGTTATATGCCAGTGGGCACCTAGGGGCTAAGTGCCAGGCCTTTAGTCAGGAAGACTGAGTTCAAATCTAGCCTCAGATATCTACCAGCTGTGTGACCCTGGGCAAGTCATTTAATCCTGCTTGCTTCAGTTTCCTCATCTGTAAAATGACCTGGAGAAGGAAATGGCAAGCCACTCCAGTATCTTTGCCAAGAAAACCCCAAATGGGGTCACAAAGAGTCGAAAATTATATGCTTGGCACTGCTAACTGTTAGGGATGCAAAGGAAAGGCAAAACAAGCCTTACCCTTGTCATTTACAGTCTAATGAGCTAAAGGTATGCAACTTTACTTTTTAAATTCTTGTTTACATCTTAATAATTTTTAGGTATAGCCTGAAAATTTGAAACCTTAGAGCCAGAACAGGATTTCTTATAATTCCCAAAGAGAGTTACTTGTTTTTATACTTTCCACCTCATGTCTTGAAAGAGTTACTTCAAGTCAAGAACAATTATTTACAACAATTCCAGTTTTAAGTATTAAAGGGAAGAGAATAAGCATTTATTAAGTGCCTACTGTGTGCCAGGCACTGTGTTAATTATTATCTCACTGGATCCTCACAGCAACCCTTGGAGGTATATGCTATTATTATCCCTGGTTTACAGGTAAGGAAACTGAGGCATTCAGAACTTATGTGACTAACCTAGAGTCACATAGCAAGTCAATGTTAGATGTAGGATTTTGAACTCAGGTCTTCCTGACACCAGGCCCAGGAGTTTATCCTAGCTGCTTCTGATGGAAGTTCTCCACAAGTGTTAAATCCTTAATATTATGATTGCCTTGCTCAATGTCTAATATCTCTAGTGCACAGCCCTCACTCAAAACAAAGTCAAGTGCAAGTCATGTCATCATTTCTCTGATGGCATGGTCTTCTTCAGCAATGAAGGACGAACACAACAATCTCTAGAGGTATATATTTAGATAGGTGGGCTAAAGAGAGCAAGAAGTAAAGGAAATGAGTTGGAATGATAACTCTACCTTTTACCTTGAGTAAATGACATTATTCTCTCAGAATCATGGATTCATGAAATAATGTGTTGGATCTCTAAGGACCATTCTAGCTCTAACAAAACGCATGCATTAAATTTTGTTGTTCAGTTATGTCCCAATTTTTTGTAACCCCATTTGGGGCTTTCTGGGCAAAAATACTAGAGTGGTCTGCCATTTCCTTCTCCATTTTCTCATTTTACAGATGTTGAAACTGAGACAAACAGGGTTAAGTGATTTGCCCAGGGTCATAGAGCAAATGAGTGCCTGAAGCCAGATTTGAATTCAGGAAGATGAATCTTTCTGACTCCATACCTAGCACTCTATCTACTGTGCCACTGAGAAAGGTGATTCATTGGGGACCTCAAAACTCTAATTAGTATTAGTTCATTATGATTCTATAAGGAGTAATGATAGTCATTATTTTAATATATTCATCTTGTAATACACATTCAGTTATCATAAGTAGATATAGGAGTAAACAGTGTATTAATCCATAATTTATATGTTACATAGAAATATAGATTATAATAGGAAGGCCTTGTAATAGGGCTCATATTTTAACATAATGTTCATTACTTTGTTTACTAAATTATGAGGCTCATTTGCACCACCACAAGAATGCTGACAAAGATCGCCATCCCATTTTGTTCAAATTCCATGACCAAACCAAGCGTGGGTGGTGGCATGGTATGGAAAATCCCCCTTTCCCCCATATGTTCTTGGGCTGTATATATAGCTTATAGCATCTTCTCCTGCCTAACCTAAGGAGAAGCTCATCCATCTTGTGCCCACCTATTCAGTGGAGATATTCCTTGATTCACCCAACTCCTGACCCTACTGACATTTTATTTTATCATGCTTATTTTAACTTATATGCGATGTCAATCAATGAGATTCTATATATTACCATGCCTCTTTTGCATGGTAAATACATGGTAAATAAATACAGGGGCCTGGAAGAAGGGGGCATTTCAGATTGTAAGGAAGATCTGAGGTCCACTTCATCAGAGGAAGTGCCATTTACTCAGAGCTTTGCTTCAGAATCTTTTGTTGTAAGTTGGACAATTTTAATCGACACACCACCCATCTCCACCTATACTTTAAGTAACTATTGGCTAAAGGTTCCTTTGAGTTTGAGTGTGGACTCTCAGAACCTCTGGCTAGGGATTAAGAATCAAATACTCCCACCCCCCTGCCAACTAGTATTCTCTCCTGCCTCACAGGAAAACTTTGGGAAGGCAGCATGTATGAGGAAAAAAAGGAAGGAACAGGGATATAGAATTAAATTTGTGTAAATTTTAAGTTTCTGAATGTAGGTACAGATTTGAAAAGAAGGGTGTAGGGGAGTAGGTCTGTTAGAAACGGTGTGCCTGTGATAAATTTGGATGTCCATTATAAACCAATTACAATAGTGACTATCCAGTATTACGATGTACTGGAAAGAGTTCTACACTTATGCAAAGTCAGAAGACTGAGTATGAATCTTTGTTCTGACAGTTGTTGGTTTTGTGACCGTGGACAAATCACTCAAAGGTCTCTGAATCTCTATTTCCTTATCTGTAAAGAGGAGATAATATTTGCAATACCTACCTTCAGTTCACAAGAGAAGTGATTTGTAAACCCCAAAGCCCTGTGTAAATGTGAGCTGTTATATTTACTCAACTGGAACTCTGGATATAGACCAATCCTCCAGATGAAGGCCTATGGGGAAGAATCAAATTAATAAAACTAAGCATACTGCGTGTCCAACATAATCAGGTGGTACAGGGGAAATACAGAAGGTATGTAGTTATTTTCCATTTTAGCCACTTCCAATTTTGGGTTTCTGGTAGTTAATAAGGACTTGTATTTCATATCTAAAAACAAACAAACAACTTTAAGTCTCTACCACAAGACGTGGAAAACATTTGTATCTGAATCCCAGTTACTAGTAAAATGTTGCTACTTGGATATCTGTCACTTCCCATTAAACATATTCTAAAGTAAATTTCATCTTCCCAATTCAGGTTTTCCTCCAGACTTCACTATTCCTATTTATGGTACCATCATTCTCCTTGTCACCTAGGGTAGTGTGGCATTTAGAGTAATTTAATCATTTTATTAATAATGCTAACATTTTAATAAAAGGATGGTCGTTTGGCTGCCTTGCTCTTAGACCAAAGACAATTATAGTGGTGGGTTCATAGTTTTTATGCCTTTCCAAAAGTAAGTGTTCCCCGGGGTGGCAATCCACTCTGATTGGTTAACTATTAATGAGAGAATGAATGTTACAAGGAGGGCTGGGCCTAAACTTTTGATTATTTTGTTTACTTAAGTCAACCCCACCTTTGGGCAATCTATTCAAAGAATTTATCCTTACTCAAACCTGAATGAACACAATGGCTGCCTCAACTGGGTAGGGTCTGGATAGAGGAGGTTATCGAAACCTTCAGAGATTGAGGTCTTGAAATGAGAATAAAAGAAAAAGGGGGAAATCCGAATCTTCCCAAATAATTGGTTATTAATAATCATTTCCCTTGGTAAAAACAGTCATCTTTCTCCTCCCAGTCTAACCCTCAGAGACATCATCTTGGGAAGTAATTTCTGCTAGCCATTCCCAATAGCTTCTAGTCAATTTATGCCCACTTGGCAGGCAAAGTGGGATAACTGAAGTATTTGGGCCCCCTGAGATTGAGACTGGAGGCTGAATGTGCTAGACAAGTTAAACCTTGACTACCATGTCCCTTTAGACCCTTACGGGCACAGCCCAGAACCCTGAATCCGAGAACCCTAGGAATAATGTCATTAAATGATGATTTTAATGAACAGGCATTAACATCTACACCCTGAGGACCATCAAACTTTTACATCTGATTTGCAACTAGAACCTTTTATTGTTGACTCCCCCATTAGAAAGTGAGCTTGTAGAAGAGTATATTTTATATGCTCAGTGCTTTGCCCATAGTATTTTATTAAATATTTCATTCATGCATTCTTTTTCTCTCTCACAGTCCACATCTAGTTACCATTAATTCTGTCTTCTTCTCGTGAATATATCCTACCCTTTCTCTCTACTCTGATGGTCACTGCCCTAAATCTAAGTCCTTTAACTTTAGACCTATGTACAGTATTTCAAGGGTTATCTTGCCTCTGGTCATCCTCTCCTGGACTTTGTTATCAGGTTAGCTACTTCTCCAACAGGAAAACGCCTTAATATCTTTCTCTTCAAATCCAAACTTCTCTTCCTGGCTTTCAAAGCTGTCCATAGTCTGGACCTATGCTGCCTATCCAGCCATGTCCTCCAAATGTCCTTCAGTTTTTCAAGATCTTGTTTCTGTGTTTCATACTATTCATCCTCTACTAGTAATACCTTTCATACCACCACCCAACCCATCCCTTTCCTTTAAGAAGCCTTCCCAGACTGATCAAAAAAGAGCTGATCTCTTTGCCTCTGTTTCTGAGAAATGCTTTGATTAGTTCTCCCTGTACCCTAGCTTCCTCACATATTCACCCTTCTTCTTCCCTGATATTCACAAAATGTATATGCTTTTTCTATTCAGACTTCATGCCCCAGATCAAGATTCTATCTCTTTCACAAAATCTTTCTCCAGTGCTTGCAAATGTTTTCATTTTTTTCTACAATCTTCATTTTAAATCACTAACCCACCATAACACATAGGTCAAGAATTCCCTCATCATGAGACAAATAAGATAGCTTGTGAGGGAGGTTGTGTTTGGAGGCTAGTTCTGGGCTCAGAGACAATGATATTGTGGAACTCAGTCATTATCTTCTGTACCCTTCCCTCTCAGTGGCCTTTGCACTCAAAGTTAGAGCTGCTCTCCTCCCTCATCAACACTGCCCCTAGCACTAAGCTGAGTTTTTAACTAAAGTAACTGCTGAGTTTTCTTTGACAATCCCTAACAGTCTCTCTGCCACCTCAGTCCTTATCCTTTTTTTATTTACCTCTCAAGTGACATCCTGGAGAAGTTTTGGATGCTGTGCATAAGTTCACTTACCTTGATAGTGTTCTTTCCAGGGATGTACACGCTGACAATGAGGTTGATGCACACATTGCCAGAGCTAACTCAGTGTTTGGGAGGCTCTGAAGAAAAGTTTGGGAGAGAAGTATTAGACTGACTACCAAACTGAAGGTCTACAGAGCCATTGTGCTGATCTCATTGTATGCCTGTGAAACATGGACAGTCTACCAGCATCATGTCAGGAAACTGAATTGCTTCCATTTGAACTGTCTTAGGAAGATTCTGAGGATCACCTGGCAGGATAAAGTACCAGACACTGAGGTCCTTGTTTGAGCTGAAATGCCAAGCATTCAAACTATGCTTCAGAAAGTGCAACTCCAATGGGCTGACCATGTTGTTTGAATGCAAAATGTATGCTTGCCAAAAAGACTATTTTATGGAGAACTCACATGGGGCAGGAGGTCACATGGTGGTCAGAAGAATTGATACAAGGACACTCTCAAGGTCTTTCTCAAGACCTTTGGATTTGACTGTGCAACATGGGAGACACTGGCACAGGACCACTCGGGATGGTGTGCACTCATCAGGAAGGGTGCTGTGCTCTATGAGTAAAGCAGAATTGAGACAGCACAAAATAAACATAGGATGCACAAATTGGGAGTATCCACCCCAAATATTCATGTGGACTGTCTGGGCCCAACCTGTGATAGAACATTCTGAGCTTGTATTGGTCTGATCAGCCACAGTTAGACACACTGAAATTTCACTTTATCATGGTGATGTCATTTTGGTCCTCTTTGAGAACAAAGGACAACAACCAACCAACCAAGTGACATCTTCCACTTCCAGCTTCCTTCCCTAAATAAAAGGTCCCTCTCTTCATCCAACATTGAGACCCAGACCTTCCCCTCCCACAGGTATCATACCCTACCTTCCTACTATAGTTCTGGATTCCAGGTTTAAAGCTGTCACAGAAGAGGTGGGCAAATAACTCCATTTGACACATGGGTTGGGTTTTTTTTTTGGCTTTCTAGGCACTGAAACCAATCTCCCTTCCTCCTTGAACCTCCTCAGATGGGAAACATAGGATAAGATGCATGACCAAGTCCCCATGAGACTCAAACATCATCTTCATCACCAGATATGGATAAATAGAACTGAGTCACTATCCTTTTATAGCATTTTTATGGCAGGATAACTGAACAGGACAGAGGCTGGGAGGAACTTGATAACATGGTTCAGTTTCCAGACATGTTCACCTTTGCCCCCTGAGCTCTTGTGACTAGTGTTTCTTCCTTCTATTAAATGGGCTGGATTGTGCTGTGATCTAGGGGGGGTCACGCGACTAAATTACTGAATGACAAAAATCTCTAATCCAAGTCAAAATGGGGTTTGTAGAGCCTGCTTTTGTCCTCTGGAAAATCTTCCCCTGCTGTTCAAGGTTGTTTTTGCCTGCCTCCCTCTCATCAGGTCTCATGGCTAGGCTCCTCTCCTCCACCCCCCACAACATCTTTCCTCCTCAAACTCACATACAAAATTTACATATGCATTTGGTTATGAACCTCATATTATTCAAGTGGATTATTTTACAGGAATTTGGAACATTTACTGGGGGAAAAAAGCAAACATTTCCTAGAAATATTTTCTCAGTTGAAGTGTCACCAAAACTCAGCACATCATAGTAAAATTGTTTCTAGAACATCAATCCCCTGCACTTCTGCATTGAATTAGAAGAAAAAAGTTTAAAGAGGAGCCCTATGTAAGGGAAGAACTTCTTCAGGACACTCTACAGGAAACACTCTTACAAACCAAGAACTTACAAGCATCTGCTACTAGGAGATGCCTGTTTCACAGAGGGTAAGGCTGGTTGGTTAGGTCTGCTTCAGGCATATATGACTTGAGAGTAAGAAACAGCACAATATATCCTCAATTGTGCCTTTTATATTTCATTAGTTGCCAAATCCAAAGGAGTCATCACTTTTTGGCTAACTTTCTACTGATATGCCCCTCTACTTCCTAAGGCTGATGGTCCTTAGATAGCAGATGTTGGTCCAGGAATCCTAGTGGAAGCCCTTGAGTCATTTTTCAGTTATATTCAACTCTTTGTGATCCCATTTGGGGTTTTCTTGGCAAAGATACTAGAGTAGTTTGCCATTGCCTTCTCCAGCTCATTTTATAGATGAAGAAATTGAAGCAAACAGGGTTAAGTGACTTGTCTAGGCTCACAATTAGTAAATGTCTGAGGCCAGATTGGAACTCAGGAAGCTGAGCCTTTAGACTCCAGGACTAGCACTTTATCCACTTTACCACCTAACTGCCCACAGGTGTAAGGAAGCCTCATTAGTAAAACCTGCCAAAGCTTGTGCTGAGATGGCATAGTAATGCCAACTATCCAGGTATCAGGAACCCAGAGTCACTTCCATACAATGAGGACTTTGTGGAAAGTCTTTTTATACCTTATCCCTCAACTATAGATGTATGAAGTGGGATGGTTAGAGAGTGCCTCCTGATCTGTTGGACTTAGGTTTGTACCCTGGGTCACTTCCTGAGGGACATGTGTTTTGGCTTAGTGCTGAAGGACTTACATGTGACAGAAAAATCCTTACTGGTCTCCAATTCTCCATGATGTGGGAGTGCTGATAGGCACTTTGGTCACTGCCAGGAACATATGGTCTTTGAACTCATGTTGAAAGTTAAGCATGACCAGAGGTTCCTAATTGGCCCCTTGATCTCTGTAAGGGGGCGTGGGGAGGGCTATGTTTCCTCATTTCCTTCATGACTCTGCTTCTCACATTCTGGGCTTTAACACCACACCCCTATAGCTTTCTTATCTTGAAGCATTCCTCCATCATTTCGGCCTCCTCTCATTGGTAAACTCTTCCAGTTGCCTCCCTTTTGGGGAGAAGTTGGCCTTGGATAGCCAACCTTCATTCCCCTCCTATCTCTGCTTCTAACTTTATGAACTTTTATACATAGGGACCTTCCCTTCCACCTATGTCCTTCAGCTTTCTTTTAATATGTTGTCTTCCCCCATTAGAAAGTAAGGTACATGAGGACAGGGACTATTTTTCTTTTTGTTTTTATTTGTATCCTCAATGCTTAGCACATGGTAAATGCTTAATAAGTGATTGCTGCCTTGCCCATGCCAAGTAGGATTGGCCATGGAGGTCAGGAAAAGTCACCCGCTCAGTATATTTGTACGACTTGGGTAACCTTTCCTTTGGAGTTCCTGAGAATTGAGGAAGGGAAATCTCCCTTCCACTCCCCTAGCCCAGTCCCAATCAGTAGCAGTGGTGAATATGAGCATGTGGCATCTAGATCTGAGAATGGACACCAAGTTTCTGGATGCCTTTTCTGCTTTATTTATTTCTCTGAGTGAATTATTAATCCTGAGATGGCTGTTTCTGGACTTTACCAGGATAACATGAGTTCCATAAGTTAGGAGCTCCTGATATGGAAGATGTGATCTCTTCAAAAACTCAGAGGAGATCACTACCATGAGGATGATACCAGAGAAGAAAGAGCTAAAAATAGTCTAACATTTGCCCTTACTTGCCAGGAGATGTGGACTTGTGAATTGCACAGGGAGCATTGGTCAGAGGTGGCAGTGGAATACTTGTTCAACAGTCCAAGACTTCTGGAAGTTACCTCCTGGGAGATAAACAGCATCCATGGATTTAATTACCATCTTTATACAGATGATTCTCAAATGTATCTTTCTTGTTACTTATAGATCTCTTTATGTTTGTCATACTTGTCTACTTTAATTGCATTTATAATATTCCATTATATTTAGGGAGGCATCTGGACCTATGATTTCATGCCTGTAGGGCAAGTGTCAAAACCCCTGCCCACTACTTGCAACACTCCTAAATGTTGCCTGAACCAGATTAAAATGTAATTGGGAAATATTTAACAAAATAAATAATAAAAAGTATTTAACAAAATATATAATAACCACATTTTGAATCTAACTCAATATGTGGCCTGCAGGGATCCATATGTACAGATTAGTGGCCCCATATCTAATAGATTTTGACACTACTGATGAATGGGACTTTTATGGAAACTCCACTGATGGCTACTGGCAATTCTTCTATAAGGTGGCAAGGTGGTTCAGTGGATAGAGCTCTGGACCTGGCATCAGGAAAAATATAACTGAAATCCTGTCTCATCTGTTTACTGGCCATGCAACCCTAGGAAAGTCACATCACTGCTGCCTGCCTCAGTTTCCTCATCTGTAAAATGGGGATAATAACAACACCTACCTCTCAGGGTTGGGCGGATAAAGTGAGTTAAAGTGCGTTATTTACAAAGCACAAGATGCTTCACCACTTTAGCTATTATTATTATGTAACTTAGAGTCAAAGAGGGTTGCCTAGAGAACTGAGAGCTTAAATCACTTTGTCCGTGGTTACAAAGCTAGTGCGTATCAGAAGCAGGATTTGAATCCTGGTTGTAGGAGCATAGACTTAGAGTTGGAAGAGACCCTAAGTCCTTTCCATTTTTACTGATGAGGAAACTAGGTCTGGAGAGTTAAAAGGCAGACAACTTAAATCAGAGACGTGATTTGAATTTCAAGTTCAGTATGCCATTCTGACTCTCATTGAAAGAGGCTGGATCTATGTTTTATCGGGATAGGGAGCTCCTTCCCCCTAGGGTGCTGAGAGGTTAAGGGTCAATCAGTCTTTATAAGTCAGAAGAAGGATTTGAGCCCAGGTCTTACTGGCTTCAAGGTCTGCTTATGACCAATGGACTCTTCCATTCTACACAGTTGTTCAGTCGGGGTCAACTCTTTGTCACCCCATTTGAGGTTTTTGTTGGCAAAGATCAGTTTGCTACTTCCTTTTCCAGCTCATTTTACAGATGAGGAAATGGAGGCAAATGGGGTTGAGACTTGCCCAGGGTCACACAGCTAATGTCTGAGACCAGATTTGAAATCAGAAAAATGAGTATTCCTGACTCCAGTCTCAGTGCTCTAACCACTGTGCCACCTAACTGCCCCATTCAATAAATGTATTACAATTGATTTAACCATTCTCTTACTGTTAGATATTTATATTGCTTCCAGGTTTTTGGCAATTACAATAAATGCTGTTAGAAAATATCTTTGAACAGACAGTTCTTTTTAAAACCAAACAAAACAGTACTCTTAAGACATATTCCCAAAGTGGAGTTAGTGGGTCAAAGGGCTTGCTTGTTTTTGTAACTTTTGCTGAGTAGTATCAGATTGTTTTGAAATAAGATTTCACTAGTTTAAAATTTTGCCAGCAGTGGATACTCGCAAGCTGGCCAGCACTGTTGGCTACTTTACAAAAAATAATCTGTCCACCAACTATCACTCCCTTCAGCAAATTAAAGAAGGAACAACCGTTAAAAATAAAGCCCTCAATACATAGCTACGCAGTCTAATAAAACAAATTTCTACATTAGCTATGCTCCAAAATGTATGTTTCTGAGTTTTACTTTCATTACCTTTCTGTCAGGAGTGAGGTGAGGCGTTGTTTCATCTCCTTTTTTTTGGACTCATGGTTTATCACTGTGTTGATCAGTTCTAAAGTATCTCAAAATTGTTTTTCTCTGTAAATGTTATTATTTCATAAATTGTTCTAGTTTTGCTCTCTTTAATCCGCATTAGTTCATAAAGATGTTACCAGTTTCCTCTGAAATTTTAAGTTTCATAATTTCTCATGCTACAATAAGTTTCTATTACATTCATATGACACAATTTATCTAAACCAAATAGTTGTGGTTTTTATTATCATAAATGGAGTTTCTTTTTTATTATCATTTTTCTGCTCCTTATTGTTAGTATATAAAAATGCCAGCCTGCACTGTAGGGAAATTTACTCTTTCCAGTTTTCTACATCAATGAAATTTCAAGACTGGAGTGGGGAGAGAGAGAGAGAGAGAGAGAGAGAGAGAGAGAGAGAGAGAGAGAGAGAGAGAGAGAGAGAGAAATATTTTAGTGGGTTAATTTAGTGCTTAATTCATTTATTTTTTTTATTTTTTTGGTTGAGATACTTGGATTTTTTAGATGTTTTATTATTTCTTCTGTAAGTTATGCCATCTTGCCCTTTTCATTTCAAATCTAAATAGCAAGACAGACAGACAACATTTATGAAAATGCTTACTGTATCCTAGATACTGTGCTAACTGCTTGCACTAAAAATAACAAGCTAGACAGTCCCTGTCCTTCAAAGTCAATCCCCTGCCTTCAAGGAATTTGGAAATTATTAACAGAGGGAAGATTCTAATTAAGAGGGGTTGAGGAAAGTAGTAGCAAAGTTCAGTAGCAGAAAAAAAGTTAAGACAATTTGTGATGACCCAAGATGCAATGAATACCCTTGTCATCTTTGATCCCTAGACCTAAGCTCTAAACTCTAAACCACCTTCATGGTCCTTGGAACAAGCTGTTCTCATCTGCCCATTCTATTGGTGGAAGTCTTCACATGCTTGAGGTACACATCCCCCCCCAACTCACTCATAGGTTTGAGGCTTGTCACTTACAACCTGGTTTAACCCTTCTGCCCAGACGGTTACCAGGCATAGCCACAGCTTCTTGGAACCACAGGTGAGAGTTGGGTGAATCAGGGGGACATCAAAGGTAGATGAGCAGCTCTGAAAAGGACTCGGTAAGCTCTCACACCAAAGGTGCTAGTCCTCCTGAACATCCCATACAACCCCTCTACAATAATAGGGAAGGGATGTGAGAGTGTGTGCATGTGGTGTGGGGCAGAGCTTATGGGGAAAGATAATATTTTGTTTCAGACATGTTAAATTGAAGATGTCTGCTGGACATCCCATTTGAGATGTCTAAAAAAGAAGTTGGAGATGAGATTTGGAGGTCAGCAGAGAGATTGGGGCAGGAAAGGTAGATCTGAGAATCATCAGCATAGAGATGGTAATTAAATCCATGGGAGCCAGTAAGATCACAAAGTGAAGTAGTGAGGAAAGAGAAAATAAGCAGGCCTAGAACAGAACCCTGGAGCATCCAGAAAAGTAGACTGAGGAGTAGTCACATAGTATTTCTCAATTATATAAATTTCTTTTATTAGTTGCATTCTCTTATTTATCATTGGTAATTTTGTTGATTCAGATTTTCTTTTTCCTTTTTAATATTAAATTTTCTAATGACTTATTTTTGCATAAATTTTCATATGACCCATCTTTGGTAATATGATACAGACTACTTAAGCTCTTTGTGAATATTTCCATTATCCTTTGGAGTCACCCATAATTCTGATTATTGAAATTGTTGTATTCTATCATTTATAGTCAAATAATACCAGTAGATGCTGATCTTAAAACCATTTGTGTGTGTGTGTGTGCATGCATGAGAGAGAGAGAGAGAGGAGAGAGAGAGAGAGAGAGAGAGTGTATTTTTGGTTGTTTAGATAACTTTCACTGTTTCTCCCTCATGTCACATATATCACTGTGAAAGTGGGAAAGTCTTCAGCATCAGGCTGTTTGGCAAATTGCCTGAGGTCTTATATATCAAAGAACTAAATGATCATAACTCTACATCACCAGGTCAGGGACAGCATAAGTCTTGACATCTTCAAAGCACTTTCCTATTTTCTCAGATATCCATGTCAAAAAGTTCATGGGATGTTGACAGTCACACAATCACAAAATCTCAGAACTTGAAAAGCATCATCTAGCCTGTATCTGAATAGTGTTACAAAAAATCTGACAAGTGGTGAATGTCTGCTGGCTGAGGACAATGGTTAGTGGTCTAGGGTTTGGAAGGATGATGATAAAACCTGGACAGAGCTGATTTCTGAGATGGCAAGTTCTAGGTTCCTATTATCTTGAGAGTGCTCATGGAGAAGCCAGGTGACCAAAGCTTACTTAAGACTTTTGTACGAACACCACAAGGTAGGTCATAATGACTGGGTCACAAGATCCGTGAACACCACCTCCTTTAGCCATTTTCTGGGCCTGTTCCTATTGCCTAGACTATGCTTGGTTGAGATTCTTGGGATCCTGACAGATTTACTTCATCATTCCTGCTCATGACACCTGGTTTTATATTAACTGAACCATTTTCAAACATACTTAAAATTTTTAAAAATTATTTTTATTTCTGTTAAATTGTGTTGTTGGTTTTTTAAAATTAATTTGTCCCTTTTGCTCCTTCCCCCTTATCCCCACCGCCCCGGCAAACACAAATGCACACAGACAGTCCAAATCCCTCAACAGATATTTCAACAAATTCCAGCATTAGTCATGTGTAAAAATGTCTCTGTATTTTAAGTTCATCACCTCTTTCTGTTACATGAGATGTTTTATTTTTATTTTTTGGATTCATAGTTTGTCACTGTTTTGATCCCAGTTCCAGTCTTTCAAAGCTGTTTTTCATTATAATGTTGTCATTGTATAAACTGTTCTTGTCCTGCTCTCAGTTCACAAAGGTCTTCCCAATTTGCTCTGTAATTGTCCATTTCATCACTTCTTATTGCACAATTTTCATCAGCTTATATACCACAACTTTCTTATTCATCCTCCAAAAGGACAATAGCTACTTAATTTCCATTTGCAGTAGGATGAAAAAAGCCGTTATTAATATTTTTGTACATATAAAGGCTTTTCAGCTTTAAAAAAAATTTTTTATTCCTTTGGGGGGGTGTCTAATAGTAGTATAGCTGGACCAAAGGGTATGAATACAGAGTTTGACAAATTTCTAGGCATTCATCTAAATTGCCTTCCAGAATGACTAGACTAATTCATAGCTCCAATAACAAGGCATTAATTAATGTACCTGTTTTCCTATTGTCCCTCTAACATTTCTGGTTTTCCTTTTTTGTCACTGTTGACACTGCTTCTCTTTGGAACAGTAACCCTAAGGATCTTCCTTTCCCAGCTTGATTTTTTTTCTTTTTCTAATTAAAGAAGTCATCCTTTGACTCACTTCTTAAAGAGACATTCACTGAATGGGTGTTAACTCACTCTAAAAAGTGAGTACCAAAGAAGGCCTTAGCCTAAAAGGGCCAGGGTCTCCCATTGCATTCTGAGCCGTCTTAGTCATCCTGATGAATATCTGGTCACTGGGTCCAGATGGCTCTGGAGGAGAAATGAGGCTGGTGACCTTGCACAATCCTCCTTCCTCAAATCAAAGCCAACTGCAAGTCATGTCATCATTTCCCTGATGTCATGGTCCTCTTCGAAAATGAAGGATGCACACAAAAACTGATACTGATTGGTTTGAGATAAAACCACATGGCTGCTGTAATTTGCATTTCTCTAATTATTAGTGACCTTGAGCACTTTTTTCATATTGTCAGTAGTTTGGATTTCTTCTTTTGAAAACTGACTACTTATTTTGTCTGATCATTTATCACTTGGGGACAGTCTTAAAATTTTGAATCAATTCTTTACATAGATGGATGAGACTTACCAGACAAACTTGCTGTAATGATTTTCTTCCCCAGGTACCCATTCCCATTCTAATATTTACTACATTTGATTTTCTTGTGCAAAATTTTAAAAGTTTTATATGATAAAAATTATCCATTTACCTTGATGAACTCTTCCTCTACTCATAAATCTGAAAGGTAATTATCCCTTACTTCTCTAATTTGTTTATGATATGACTTTTTCTATCTAGGTTATTTTAGTGTATAGTATAAGGTGTTGGTCAAAATCTAATTTCTGACAGATTTACTTCCCAACAGTTTTTGTCAAATAGTGATTCTTTCCCTCTGTAACTGGGGCCTTGCAGTTAATGAACACTGAAACTTACTGTGTAAGTTTTTTGGTATGTTATGCATCTAATTTGTTCTACTTTTTTTTAACCAATATCAAATCATTTTGATGATTAAGACTTTGTAATATAATAAGCATATTTTCATTGATAACACATATTGAACAGAATGAGGTCTGAGGGTTTATCACTGTAGCAATCCTTTAAAGATCTCCTTCCAGGTTAACATCAATCAACACTGGTAATTTGACTAGCTATAAGCCCATTATATTGTATAGAATAAACCTGTTCTATTGTAACCTTGCTAAAATTGTTGATTTTTTCAGACCATGAAATCATAAAGGACTATGTTATATTCCTTACTAAAGTCTAGAAAGGTCTGAGACAAAAGTTCATGGCAAGTGCATGATAACCCATGTCTACAGAATTTCCTTAATCTATCAAAATCTAGTATCTTCATCAAAAAATGGAAGTAACTTGCTTCATGAACCTATACTGCTTCTGAGAGATCACTATTTTCTTTCCTCTTTCTAGCATGAAGATCATTCTCATTGACATATAGAAGATGGAAATATAGTTCTGGCTCTCAATTATATTAAATTCAACAAGCATCCACTACTAATAATTGCTATTTACATATTACTTGAAGGTTGTGTACATTTGATTATTTGACCCTCACAACCACCTTGGAATATAGGTGTTATAACTGAACCTATTTTATGGATTTGGAAGTCTTGAGAGAGGTTAAGCATCTTGCCTAGGATTACACAGCTAGTTTGTGTCTGTGGCAGGATTCAAACTCAAGCCTGCCTGATTCCAAGTCCAGCGTATTAGCTATTATGCTACACTGTTTCTGTCTATGTGCCAGACACTATACTAGATATTGGCGATAAAAAGACAAAAATGAAAAAAGTCTCTACCCTCAAGGGTACCATAGAATAAAATAAGCAGCTTCTGAATGTCTATAATGCTTACAGAAATGGCATTGTAGGCTTTATACCAATGAATGCAAGGTAGGAAAGGTAGATTGGGGTCATGTTGTGAAATGCTTTAAATTCCAAACAAGAAGGGTTTGTGTTTATCTTAGAGATAAAGGAGAACCATTGGAGTATTGAATTTACCGAACAGAGGAGTAACACAGGGAGACCTATACTTCTGCAGCTATGTGTGTGTGTGTGTGTGGTCCTTTGTTGCTGAAGAAGACCATGCCATCAGACAAATGATGACATGACTTGCACTTGACTTTGTTTGGAGTGAGGGAGGGCTGTGTAGGTCACCAGCCTCACTTCTCCTCCACAACCATCTGGATCCAGTGACCAGATATTCATCAGGATAACTGGAGATGACCCAGGATGAGGCAATTGGGGTTAAGTGACTTGCCCAGGGTCACACAGCTAGTGAGTGTCAAGTGTCTGAGGTGAGATTTGAACTCAGGTCCTCCTGACTCCTGCACTGGTGCTCTATCCACTGTACCCACCTAGCTGCGTGACAGATAGACTGAAGAGAGGAAAAACTTGAGACCAGGAAAAGAGAGAAACCAAGCATTTGTTAGGGGTCTACTATATGTCAGCCACACTCAGATGGTCATACCCTTGATCTTGCCACTGCCCACAAATATACTACCTCTGTGTTCAAGAATTCTGAAATCTCCTTATGTAACCACAATCTATTGGCTTTTCACTTCCCTAGCTACCTTCCCATATGCAACCCTACTCTTTGTCTATACTGGGACCTCCAATCCCATGACCCCTCAATTTTCTGACAGGCCATGTCCCCTTACACTAACCACTCTCGGCTCTTTTCTCTATCTTGACTCCTTGGTGAACTAATTCAACTCTACGCTTCCTCTCTTCAGTTTCTAGCCTCTTTGCCATATCGCCAATTATAACCAGTCAAGCTTCAGCCTTAGATCAGTACCACCATTCATCGCCTTTGCTCAAATATGTGTACTGCTGAATAAAGGTGGAGAAAATCATGATACCATTCTGACTGTGTCTACTATAAATTTATATTACAAATCTTCAACTGGTCCCTCACTGCTGCTAGGCATTATACCTGTCTTATTAACACATTATCCCACTCTCCACAGCACCTTTTCCAAACCTTTTCATCCCTCCTCAAACCCCTCATAGCTTTCCTTCCTCCCACCCTCTCAGCTGATAACCTGGTCTCATATTTTATGGGAAAAATTGAGGCCATTTGCCAGGAATTCACTTTTCTACTTTCTTCCACATCAATTTCATTCAAGTACTTTTAGCTAGTCTCCTCCTTTACCCCTTTTATATGATGAAATGGCCAAAGTCCTTACCAAGGCTAATCTCTTTACTTGTTCAAGTGAACCAATTCTATTCCATCAGATTGCCTCCTCTCTCATCTCCACTCTCACTTATCTTCAATCTCTGCCTACTATGTCATTCCCTACTGACTTTATATATATGCCCATGTTTCCTCCATCCTGAAAAAGGATCCTGACTTGGTCCTTCCATCCCTGCTAACTACAGTCCTATATGTCTTCTGTCCTTTGTAGCTAAACTTCTTGAAAAGATTTGTCTGTAAAAGGTGCTTCCCCTTTTTTCCTGTCAACCCCGTAGAGTCTGGCTTCCAACTGTATTATTCTACAGAAACTGTCCTTCAAAGTTACTGTTTTCTTAGTTGCCAAATTCAATGGCCTTTTCTTAATCCTCATTCTCCTTAACCACTGCAGTTTTTGATACTGTTGATCACTCTCTCCTCTTTGATATACTCTCTGTTCTGGGGGCACCACTCTCTTTTGGTTCTTGTCCTACCTACTTGACTGTTCCTTCTCTGTCTCCTTTGTTAGATATCCTTCAGGGTTCTTTCCTGGGCCCTCTTCTCTTTTCTCTCTACTTTACTTGGTCTGGAGTTCAAGAAAGTGCCTTCCAAGCCTGCAGGGCTGCAGGGAGGCTGGTGACCTGCACAGCCCTCCCTCACTAAACAAAGTCAAGTGCAAGTCATGTCATCATTTCTCTGATGGCATGGTCTTCTTTGGCAACAAAGGACGACCACACACACACACACACACACACACACACACTTTACTTGGTGATCTCACAAGCTTCTATGGATTTAATTACCATCACTATGCTGATAATTCTTGAATCTACTTATCCAATACTAACCTCTCTGCTGACTTCCAGTCCCATATTTAGCAAATATCTTTCAAATATCTAAAACTGATTGTCCAATAGATATCTTAAACTCAATAGAAATGATTCACTTTCCTGGCGTGGTGCTGGAAGACTGTCCAAATTTCACAAGCGTACAACAATGAAGTCAGTCCAATGGTTCTATAGATTTTCAGTTTCATAGTTTAATACCTTTTCTCTCCCACACTTTCCTTTGGAGCCTCCTGAACACTGAGCTAGCTCTGGCAATGAGTGCATCAACTTCATTATTAATGTACACATCCCTGGAAACTATACTCCCTCTGCCAGGAAACTGAATCACTTCCATTTGAATTGTTTTAGAAATATTCTGAAGATCACCTGGCAAGATAATGCACCAGACAATGAGGTCCTTTCTGGAGCTAAACTGCCAAGCATTCAAACTCTACTGGAGAGAACAAGTCTGATAGGCTGGTCATATTGTTTGTATGCAAACAGTACACTTACCAAAAAGACTATTTCACGGAGAACTCCCACAGGGCAAGTGCTCACATGGTGGTCGGAAAAAGTGATAAAAGGACACCCTCAAAATCTCTCTTAAGAACTTTGGAATTGATTGTGTGAGATGGGAGACAAGGGCACAGGACCCCTCAGCATAGTATGCCCTCATCAGAGAAGGTGCTGTGCTTTATGAGCAAAACAGAATTGAAGTAGCTCAAAAGAAATGGGAGATGTACAGATTTAGAAATTCCACTCCAAATGTTCACATGGACTATTCATGCCCAATCAGGGTTAGAACATTCCAAACTCATATTGATCTGATCAGCCGCAGTTAGCCACACTATAACTTGACTTTAACATAATGATGTCATTTTGGTCATCTTTGAGAACAAAGAACAGCAATCAATCAGCTAAACTCAACTATGTTGAAAACAGAACTCATCATCTTTTCCCCTAAACTCTCTCCCTCCCTTCCACGTTCCCTATTACCATGGAGGGCAACATAATCCTTCCAGTTCCTCAGGCTCACAACCTAGAAGCCCTCCTGGATTCATCACTTTCTCTTTCCTCATATCCAATATGTTGCCAAGGCCTGGTGAACTTCGCAACATTTTTTGAAAATATACTTTTTACTGTCTCCTTTCCTCCCTCCACAATCTATATAAAATCATACTACATAGACGTCTATTTACCAGTCCTTTCTCTGGAGATGTATAGCATCTTCCTTCATAGGTCTTTTATATTTGATTTGAGTATTTATAATACTCAGAGTAACTTGGTCTTTCACAATTATTCATTGAAAAATATTGCTGTTACCGTATACAATGTTCTCTTGGTTCTGCTCATTTCACTTTTTACTATTTCATGCAAATCTTTTCATGTTTTTCTAAAATCAACTAACTCATCATTTCTTATAGCACAGTAGTATTCTATCACAACCATACACAATTTGTTTAGCCATTCCCTTCAACTTCAAGAAAGTTGGTATAAATATTTTAGGACATATAGGTTCTTTTCCTTTTCCCTTGATCACCTTGGGAAACAGATCTAATAGTGGTATTGCTGGGTCAAAGGGTATACAGTTTTTTAACTCTGTTGGCACAATTCCAGATTGCTCTCCAAAATGGTTGGCCCAGTTTACAGTTCCACCAACATGTCCCACTTTTTCCATATCCCTTGCACATAGGGAAAATGTAATTTTCCCTATCATTTCAGCCAGTCCAATAAACAAGATAATTTCTCAAAACTGTTTTAATTTTATTTCTCTAATCAATAATGATTTACTGCATTTTTCCATGTAACTATATGTATAGCTTTTATTTCTTCATCGATGGGGTGTAGGGTGTGTTCAGGGAGGACCAGAACCTTTGGTGTGATGGCTGCTAAGCTCTTTTCAGGGCTCTTTCCACCTTTGGGGTTCATCTGTTCCACCCAACTGTCACCTGCATGTGCAGTGGCCACAACAGGGTAAACCATTTTGGCAGAAGGGCCAAACCAGGTTGAGAGTAACCAAGGAGTCTCAAACCCATTGGTGAGATAGGGAGGTGTCTACCCCAAGCATGTGAAGACTTCCTCTGGTGTAATGAGTTGATGAGAACAATTTGTTCCAACAGCCATGAAGGCAGCTAAAGTAGGCGATGTGGAGTGCTTAGAGCTTGGTTAGACACTGAAGACGCCAAGGTCATCCACTGCCTCCTGAGCTATCACCAGCCATCTTGACTCTGTGTTGCCTCTGGACTATGATAACTCTAGAGGAGAGAGTGAAGCTGACAACCTCGTGCAACTCTGCCTCACTTAAATGCAGGAATCAAAAGACATGACCCATACCATTTCAGTATTATGCCTCAAAGTCCTGTTGCTACAGGTAAGTGATGAAGCAGCAGGTGAAGATATACTGGGAGCTGTACAGGCAGCCCAGGTTATAGGGTCATTTCTCACTGGAAGCAGTAGTGCAACTCGGCAGCCCCCTGGGTCTCTGAGCAGTCTTTTAAGGATTGCACTGTTCACTTCCTGGTGTGAGGAAGGGGGCTAGAAAAGGTGCCCTAAACATTGTCTGCTTACCCAACCCTGGCCTGATTACCACAACAGGCAGGGAATCCCACTATACAGTTGAAACATACAAAAAATGTACAAAATGTACAAAAACATCTGCAAAAATGATTCCACTAACCATTGGCACATGGAATGTGTACACACTTATAGACAACACAAAATCCAGTAGACCTGAAAGACAAACTGCTCTTGTTGCAAGAGAACTCAACAGGCATTGCATCCAAATAGCAAACCTGACTGAAACAAGGTTGGCAAATGAAGGCCAGATTACTGAAGTTGGAGCTAGACACAGATTTTTCTGGAGTGGGTGCAGTGAAGGGGGGTGCAGTGAAGGAGAGCGCTGTGAAGCTGGTGTGGGTTTTGCGATCAAAACTAATCTAGTTAGCAAGCTGATATGCCTGCCAAAAGGAGAGAATGACAAGTTCATGACAATGCGATTGCCACTCACAGGAAAACTCCATGCCACCATCATCAGTTCCTATGCTCCCACCACGACGAACCCTTAAGAGGTTAAGGAAAAATTTTATGAAGACCTAGAGACCCTTATCATCAATGTGCCAAAAGAGGGCAAGCTTATAATTCTGGGTGACTTTAATGCTAGAGTAGGCTCAGACTACCAGACTTATCAGGGAGTCCTAGGGAGGAATGGATTTGGAAACAGCAACAGTAATGGTTATTTACTGCTGACGACTTGTGTGTCACATGACCTTCTTATCACCAACACTGTCTTCCGTTTACCTAAATGCAATAAAACTTTATGGATGCACCCTTGCAGCAAATATTGGCATCTAACTGACTATGTGATTGTAAGGAGAAGAGACGGACAAGATGTGAGAGAGACAAAGGCAATGTGTGGTGAAGAGTGCTGGACTGATCATAGACATCCTTTTCAAGCTAAATATTTGCATTCATCAAAAGTGCCACCCCCAAGGCAAAATGACTACCAGAAGAATTAATGTCGACAAATTAGAGCTCTTCTCTGAGCATGAACTGTTTGTTGCTAACTTGGAGGGAAAGTTGAGCCAACACACAGTTGGCAACAGTGGAGCAGAAAAGGAGTGGGCAGCATTCAGATATTTGATGTACAGCACTGCATTTGTTCATCTGGGTCAGAACACTCGCAAACACCAAGACTGGTTTCATAAAAATGATGGGGAAATTCAGAAGTTGCCAAATGAAAAATGAGAACTCGACAGGATATACCAGCAAGACAGTTCATCCACCTCTAAGAAGGCAGCATTTAATTCTACCAAAAGCAAAACACAAGCAAAGCTGTGAGAGATGCAGGATTCCTGGCTCAGTAAAAAGGCAGATAAAATTCAGTTTTATGCTGATTGTAACAATCCAAAACAAAACTGAAAGTTATTTATGGACCAAAAACCTATGGTGCATCACAACTACTCACTGCTGATGAAGTCACATTGATTAGTGATAAGGATATGATCCTAGAGAGATGGGCTGAACACTTTCATAGTGTTCTCAACAGACATCATCAATCAATGCTGAGGCCACTGATCATTTATCTCAGGTTGAAGTCAATCCCTCCTTAGCTGAACTTCCAAAAGAAAAAGAGGTTTTAAGGGCCATTAGGCTCCTTTCATATGGCAAAGCATCTGGTGCTAACTCTATTCCAGGTGAGATTTACAAGATAGGGGGACCATTGCTCATACAAAAGCTGACTGAAATTTTCCAGGTTACATCAATATTGTATGTCAATTTCATGATGGCATGCTTGCCGGGTTCTGGATAGTGGACAATGCTCTCATGTCTTCCCAGTCTCCAATGGAATGAAACAAGCATCCCCATGCTTTTCAACATGATATTTTCAGCCATGTTGACAAATGCTTTCAATGAGGATGAACATGGCATCAAGGTCAACTGCTGTACTGATGGTAAGTTCTTCAGTTTGAAAAGGCTATAAGCCAAGACCAAAGTAGAGGGAGTGTTGGTGTATGATTTTCTGTTTGCAGATGATTGTGCACTCAATTCAGCCTCTGAAGCTGAAATGCAACAAATTATGGATCAATTCTCTGCTGCCTGTGCTAATTTTGGCCTAATAATTAACAGCAAGAAAACACAAGTGTTCCATCAGCCACCACCACACCATCCATACGTGGAACTATCAGTTACAACAAATGGAGAGGTTTTGAATGCTGTGGATAAGTTCACTTACCTTGAGAGTATACTTTCCAGGCATGTACACGCTGACAGTGAGGTTGATGCATGCATTGCCAGAGCTATCTCAGTGTTTGGGAGGCTCTGAAGAAAAGTTTGGGAGAGAAGTATTAGACTGACTACCAAACTGAAGGTCTACAGAGCCATTGTGTTGATCTCATTGTTGTATGCCTGTGAAACATGGACAGTCTACCAGCATCATGTCAGGAAACTGAATCGCTTCCATTTGAACTGTCTTAGGAAGATTCTGAGGATCACCTGGCAGGATAAGGTACCAGACACTGAGGTCCTTGCTTGAGCTGAACTGCCAAGCATTCAAACTATGCTTCAGAAAGTGCAACTCCAATGGGCTGACCATGTTGTTTGAATGCAAAATGTATGCTTGCCAAAAAGACTATTTTATGGAGAACTCACATGGAGTAGGAGATCACAAGATGGTCAGAAGAAGTGATACAAGGACACTCTCAAGGTCTCTTTCAAGACTTTGGATTTGACTGTGTAACATGGGAGACACTGGCACAGGACCACTGAGGAAGGCATGCCCTCATCAGAAAGGGTCCTGTGCTCTATGAGCAAAGCAGAATTGAGACAGCATAAAATAAATGTAAGATGTGAAAATTTGGAGTATCCACCTCAAATATTCACATGGACTATCTGTGCCCAACCTGTGGTCTCATTCTGAGCTTGTAGTGGTCTGAGGAGCTACAATTAGACACAGTGAAACTTCACTTTATTATAGTGATATCATTTTGGTCCTCTTTGAGAACAAAGGACAACAACCAACCAACCAATCTTCATTGATAAACCATGTGTTCATATCCTTTGACCATTTATCAGCTGGAAAAGGATTCATATTCTTATAAATGTGACAAGGTTCTCTATTTGAGATATGAGAACTTTATCTGAGAAACTGTCTATAAAATTCCCCCCTCCCCAATTTTCTGCTTTCCTTCTAATTTTGGTTACATTGATTTTATTTATACAAAACTTTTTTAGTTCAATATAATCAAAATTATCCATTTTATACCTCACAGTGCTCTCTATCTCCTTTATTCATAAATTCTTCTCCTGCCTATAAGTCTGATAGTGTCCCTTGTTCTAATTTTCTTCTATCTCCCTTTTAAACTAGGTCATATATTCATTTTGACTTTATATTGGTAAATGCTCTAAGATATTGATCTATACCCAATTTCTGCCAGACTGCTTTTTCAGTTTTCCCACCAATTTTCCAAATACTGCATTCTTACCCCAAAAGCTTAAATCTTTACATTTGTTGAATACAAGAATACTATAATAATTTACTACTGTGTATTGTATGTCTACTCTGTTCTACTGATCTACCTTTCTATTTCTTAGCCAGTATCAGATAGTTTTGATAATGACTGTTTTGTAATAGTTTAAAATCTGTTACTGCTAACCCTCCTTCTTTAATATTTTTTCATCAATTCCTTTGACATTCTCAACTTTTTCTTCTTCTAAATGAATTTGTTATTATTATTTTTCTTGCTCAATACAATATTTTTTTTGGTAATTTAATTGAGATCGCATTGAATAAGTAGATTCTTTTAGGTAGAATTGTCATTTTTATTATACTGGCAACATGTCTTGAATGTAACCTGCTTCTCTCCTCTCACGCTGCCAGCACTGATTCAGTCCCTCATCACCTCACACCTGGATTATTGCAATAGCCTGCTGGGTGGGTCAAGTCTCTCCCTACTCCAATCCACCTCCGAATCAACTACTGAAGTGATATTCCTAAAGTACATTTCTGATCATGTCATCCCCTACTCAATAAATGGCTTCCTCTTGCCTCCAGGATCAAATACAAAATGCTCTGTTTGATGTTCAAAGTCTTTCATAACCTAGGCCCTTCCTGCTTTTCCAGTCTTCTTATACCTTATATCCCAACACGTACTTTTCAAGTAACACTGACCTTTTATTTTAGAAGTTCCACAAACAAGGAGTCCAGGAATTTTTTTCTGGCTGTCACCCATGTGGAACATTAACATTCTTCAGAAATTCCAGATTTTACTAGAAGCTTGGCCTAACCATCCTTAATTTTAATGCTTTCTCTTTGTTAATTATTTCCTATATATCTTGTGTCAGCGCAGTGTCCAAGTAGATGGGGTATCAGTCCTGGAATTAAGAAGATTTTTCTTCCCAAGTTCAAATCTGGCCTCAGGTACTTCCTAGGCATGTGACCCTGGGCAAGTCACTTAGCCCTGTTTACCTCAGTTTCCTGTAAAATGTAGTTGGGGAAAGAAATGGCAAACTGTTCCCATATCTTTGTCAAGAAAACCTCAAATGGAGTCACAAATAGTCAGACACAACTGAATAACAACAATGTATAGAATGGAAGAGTCCAACAATTTATCCTGTAATATCTTGTTTTGAATATATTTGTTTGCATGTTGTTCCCCCTTTAGGTTATAAGCCCCTTGAGGCCAGGGACTCTATTTTTCCTCTTTCTGTAACTCAAAAACTGTAACCATGCTTAGCACAGTACCTGGTACATAGTACATATTTAATAAATGTTGATTGATTGAACCCTTCTAAAAAAACTCCAACCAACCCCTGTAGTTTAGTTCCCTCTAAAACAGCTGCTCATAATGATTTTCCCATTAATACTACTTTCCCTATTAACTGTTGCTGTCTCTGATGCCTCCATAGTCTCACAGTGAGGAACTCAGTTTGTAAAAGTCAGTAGCAATGGCAGGTAGCCCAAGGTGAGCTCAAAAGCCATCATCCTGTATGAAGTGTCGGATAGAGAGAGGTCAGGATTATAAAAAATACTAAGTACAAATTTAAAAGTTGGAGATTTTTCCTTAAAAAGATTTTTTTTTAAAAAAGGGACAGAACTATTACTCTGTCTGGATTTGATGACAGCTTATAACTGAGAGAAGGTAGAGCCAAGTCAATTTCTAGTTTACTTCTGATTTCTTTACTAAGGAGAGTGATCTTTAGTCTGAGGACAGAACAAAAATGCTTAATTTTGTACAGTGAACGGTTAAGTGAGAAAATTAATAGAGCTCTGAGCTATTTGGAATCACCAGGTTGGAAAGAACTGAATATGCCAAAATACTGAAGAAATAAGCAAATGTGATTAAGTTGCTACTGGTGAGCTAAGAAAAGTTGTGGAAAATCTGAGAGGCACTTGTAGGTCTGTAGATGAGACTGCTTTCAAAAATGTCCATTCTATAAACCATAAATCAGTGAGCTTGACATCAATATGGCTGAAAGGTTAGATAGTTTGCCTAAGACCATACAGATCCAGCATTTATTAAGAACCTACTAGGCACAGTGTTGGAGACACAAAGAGAGGAAGAAATCCATCTTTGCTCCTAAGTAACTCAGTCTAATGGAGGAGACAACATGCAAACATTTATGAAGAAACAAAGATATATACATATATATACATAATATGTATGTATATATGTCTATGTGTGTGTGTATATATATATATATGTATGTAAATGTAAGTAGTATAAATTGGAGATAATCAACAGAGAGAAGTCCCTAGCTGTTCAAAAACTATTCAAAGTTATGTTTCCTGACTATACTTTTGCACGCTATACCTGAATTTCAACAAACATTAAAATTTTTTATTTGATATATCTTCATGGACAAGATGGATAAATGTGGTTTAAGATGTATCTGAAGTTGGTTGAATGACAAGATATTAATCTTGAAGCAATTCTCTTATAATTAATGTGATTAATTAATATACTATATTAATATAATTAATGCCACTGATCTGATTGTTCTCATAAACAACTTGGCCAAGGGACAAGCAAGTATGCCTATGATTATCTGTGGATTAAACAAAATTGGGAGATATGGCTAATACGTTGGACAACAAAATTGCTATCCAAAGTGATGATCTCAACAGGATGAAATCTAACAAGATTAAGTTTAATAAGGATATAACCTTGTGCTTCACTCAAATCAGTTGAACTAATTCTGCAAAAATATCAGAGGGTTTTCAAGAACTACAAACTCACTATGTCAAAAGTGTGGCATGACTACCCAAAAGGGCAAACTATTTAACCTCTCTAGGCCTCAGTTTTCTTATTTATAAAAAGGGAATAATACAGAGATAATATCTCAAGGAATTCTTGTGAGGAACAAATGACAACATATGTAAAGTGCTTTTGCAAACTATAAGGTGCTATATAAATGCTACTATTTTTTAAAAACTCAATAATTTTGATGGGGTCTAGACTCTGGGAACTTCCTTGAATTCTCCTTGAATTGCCCCACTTAACCTGGCTTTTCATCTCCTTTAATCTTGGCCACTTAATCTGGCCTTTCTTGAGTAAGAAAATCTAATCTTCCCATTTGTTCCAGCAGTCTCAGGAAGCCCATGGGCTTTTCTTTATCATTGTGCCCAGGTTTCTGTTGCACTCCCCATCCTTGATCCCATCAAAATCCCATTCCCCAGGCTGCTGACCACTCCCATCAGGATCCTCCCTGGGTTTGATCTTCGGAGACCATCCCTGGGACCCCAGACTACCTGGCGACACCTGCTTCTGGCCCAGGTCCTTCATTGTCTGATATCTCCTGATTGCCTCCAGCTGTCTCCAACCCTTGACCAGTCATCCTAGTTCCACTGAGGTCCTCCTTGGACTTCTCCTCAAGATCCTCCCTAAACCTCTCTTCCCATCACCCTAGACTACCAGACCACCCCCAGATCCCTCCTATAGTCTTTTCTGTATTTAAGTTCCATCTTGCCTCTTTGAAGGCACTCCGGTAAATCCAGCACAGACTCCATCTAGCTGAGACTCTATGTGCCCCGCTTTGCAATACAAGCATTACAAATGCTTAGGCTCCTTAAGAGCCAACCCAAGGTTTTGAATCTTTAATAAACTTTGTTTTTATTTGGCTTTAAGAAGACGTGAGTCGAATTCATTTGAGCAGGACCTGGTGTGTCAGTATGTTGGGGTCCCCAGCACACCTAAACCTTGTCAATTTGATCATAGTCTGGATGAACACACATATAATATATTGCATGGTATTCTGCCATGATCAGACTACATAGGTATTATTTGTCTCATTTTGGAGATATTTAAGTGGAGCATGGATAAAATAGAGTTTGTCCAGAAGACCAGGATGATTAAGAGAACTAGAGATATCAAATAAGAATTTGTTGAAGGAACCAGGGGAAATTCTTCTTAATATGGTAGCTATTTTACAGTCTCTGAAGGGCTGTCATGTGGGAGAGAGATTAGATTTATTCTGCTTGACTCCAAAGGATTAAATTAGAAGCAACAGGTGGAAGTTGCAGATAAAACAAACTTTCTGCAATAAACCTAAGAACTATTTGGTATTGAGTAAAAAAACAAAAAGAGAAAGGCAGATGAGTGGGAGATACTAGAGAAGAAATAATCAGAAACAACTGAACTTAAAACAACCCAATGCATGATAAATCTGAAGATAAATTCATTGAGGAAGAACTTCAGATTTGCTAAGGAAACTGGAAAGCCACTTGGTAGAAGTTAGTCTTAGATTAACATTTTACACCATAGACCAGCACCACAAAGTGACTTTGTGACCCAAATACCAAAGGTCACACATTAAAAAACAAACAGCCTCCCCTTCTCCAAATCTAAGAGAATGAGAGCAGGTACCATTCACAACTATGGCTAAGAGGAAATTCTTTACCAGATAACAGAAAAAGGCAATCTCAAAAGATAACAACAGTAATTACAAGCAATTGAAAAACTTTTGCATGTAAAAAATCATAGCAATTAGGATAACAAGCAGTCCATTAGGGGAAAAGATATTTGTATCAAACACCTCTGATAATTCAAGATAAAGAGAGAACATAAATACAGAAAACAAAGAATTACTCCCCAATGGCTAAGTGGCTGATCAAAAGTCATGAAGAAACAGTTGTCCAAGGAAGAACTGCAAATCGACAAATATATGTCAAAACAAAGTCTGCTTCTCTTTTAGAAACTTTAAGAAAACATTTAAAGAAAAACTATCAGTTCTGAAACAATGCCTCTAACCCACTCAGGAGAAACTCTTCTGTTAAATTAGGGCAATTACTTGACAAAGGGGCCTAGGAAAAGTACAGACCAGCTAGAAAGGAGAGTATTTAAAGGAAATGGCCAAATGGTTTTAGAAAAATGATTCTCCAAGGGTATACCAAAATTTTAATAGTGGTTGTTCTGCTTGATGTTAACATAACTGAACTTTGACTCTTAAGTATGATAACCATGCTTCATCATATTTCATATGAATTTTTGCCTGTTGCCAGGGTGGTACCAAAATGGTTTGGAATGGAGATTTTCACAGTCATGGGCTGGCTCTGTCCATCATTTGTCTTCTCTATAAGAAGTAATGCATGGATTAATAATCAAAATTAATATAGTTTCTGGCAGATCTGTGCTTATAACATGTATTACAGGATACTGCTTCACATATAGGAAGGATTGATCCAAATCATTAACAATAAGATAAGCACAAATAAAAATAACTTTGAGGTTGCACTTCTCATCCAGCAAATTGGCAAAGATGACAAAAGATGGACCTAAGTCTGGGTTATGAGAAGACAAGTATACAAACATACTGCTAAGATGAGCTGCAAATTGATAAAAATCAGAATTTTGGAGCAATTTGGAATTATGCTAACAAAACCAAACCAAATCCAAACCACGGACCACTTATTGATTATTGTGACTGGCAATTGTCACAATTCAATGAATTATTAAGTTTCCAAGTTCCCTACTTGGAGGGGAAGTCAAGGCCACCTAGTTAACATTGGTTCAGAATTAATAAGATCTCTTTTACCTGGGCTAAAGACAGTTAACTTAAGCACATTTTAAATTAACACAATTTTAAACTTTTTAAGAAAAGTTATTCAGATTGACCTTAAATAAAAAGTAATAACTCATGAACTATCTTGTCTTATAGTTAAAAATGTAAAGGAAAGATGGATAATCTGAGTAATGGGATTGAGAGATTTGGAAAGACGAATAAAGATTTGATTGAAAAGATGAAAGGCATATAAGAAGGTTTGGGAACACAAAGGGCTTATTCAAACCCCTCTTGTTCCTAGATAATTGTCCTGGGTCAGTTTCAGATGGGTTAAGTATGTTATGAGGGTGTGAGGAAGTATTTTAAGAGGACAGAGAAATTATGTAACTTGATTTGATAATAAATAGCTCAATCAAATATGAGATAGCCTTATCGGAAGGATACCAGCCAATATTTATTTGCTATTTAGCACTTTATGGGACTGCAGTTTACCGTTGTGTTAAGCTCTGATTGTAGGAATATTTGTCTAACTTATCATAAAGCCAATTAACATGAATTGTAGGCTGACACAGCCTAGCAAATTTCTATAATCAAGAAGATATATTAAATGATTATCAGGTGATATGTGTCCACATGTTGGTGAGGAGATGAATCGCTGTGCAAGGTGATGTGGAAATATCTAAATGTTGTTATATTAGGAATTGCATTGTTACATTAATGATGAATGGGTTACGAAGCTTTTAAGTAAGGGGAAATTCTTATAATTCTGTGTAAAAGTTGTGTTGCTGTAAATTTTCTATTGAGGAAATGAGAATCCTTGAAAGAAAATAAGCGTGAGTTTTAAGCCTGTTTCATCTAAGGATATATTGGGGTGTGTTAATCTGGAGGCTTATGCTCTACTACATTAATTCTGCAATAATGTAGGAATAAATCAGACTTAAAGTGGTTTTAGCGAATTCTAATGTTTAAAGGTTTATTTTTGCTTTAAGGGAGAAGTTTTAATTATTTTGCTATCACTTATGAAATTCATGAGATCGTTAACTAAGTTGTTTGGTGTTATTGTTTTAATGCTAAAACCTAAAACTGTTCATTGATTACTGTGTACGGAAAGGAGCAGATTGGGTAAAAACTTGATTTGTATTGGTTTTGCCCATTCAGAACAGTCCTCCTGTAGGAATGTAGGGAGAGTCAACAAGCAGGGGCACTAGCATCAGCCCCTCTCCCTGTGATCTGTGCCAATTTCCCTTGTTTTGTAAAATTGCCAAAGCCCCTGAAAATCATCTCTGTGGGCAAGGTCGTAAGTGCCCGAGGTGGAGGGGAGGAACTTGTTTGGGCTATGTAGTTCCTAAACAAGGAAAGGATTTTTAACAATTGGCTTTTATACCAGGGCAAATGTAAATTTGAGAAGGAAAGATGTTAATTGGAATCCCTTGTGTGAGTCCTGGGAAATCTTCATTGCTTATTGCAACTTCATGAGAATAAATTTACTGTATTTGAGTGTAAGCTGTGATTGGTGAAACTTGGTCTTTGAGTTCTTGGGGCCATCATTAATTCTGTTTTACGTTTGAATTCGGATATAGTTTTGTACATTAAATCAGTAGCGAGAGAGAGAGAGACAGAGACAGAGACAGAGAGAGAGAGAGAGAGACAGAGAGAGAGAGAGAGACAGAGATAGAGCACAGTGAAAGACAGAGAGAGAGAGACAGAGACTGAATGTGAGTGTTATTCCTGAGTCTGATTATCTAGTCGTATCCTTGCTTTTTCTTTTTATGGCATGTTTTCTGAAATGAACACAATGAAAGTATGTGGAATTTTGCTGTTTTCAATCCAATAATTGGGTGAACTGGTACTCTTGTCTAGTCTTGCAAATGATAAACTCACTGGAATAAGAGCATTCTTTCTGAATGTTCTTATACAGGATACAATAGTATGAATAGATACAGGAACAATAGTATGAAAGAAAGGAAACAAAGATACAAACACAATGTTGAATCGTTATCCTATAGACTATGGTTAGAATTTAAAGTTAACAGTAATAAAGGTAAATCTATATGGAATAAGGTTTTTACATGTTACAAAATGGAGTAAGAGCAATTGAGTTTTGGTACAATTGACTGAATTAAGTACTGGGACTAAATCAGGGATATCTTCATTGGGGAAAAGAATTTCAGCGTAAGTTTCTTAGAGGCAGATAACTTCTGGTGATATTTTGTATTGATGGAAAAAATGTTATTGTTTTGATTTGAATTCATTTCATGAACATAAGTTGAAATTAGTGTTTGAACTTAATCATATATGTAACTTGTTAAGGCACAAGCTCAGTTCTCACATGAACGGTCTCAGGTCAGGTAAAGGTGAGGGCTTAACCGCTGAGCTCTCACAAAGCCTCCTAAAGAACATCTGGGAATTGAGGAGTGAGACACACGTTATCTTGTTTTTCCACCTTTTCTCAGTGGGAGCTTGCTGGGGAGAGCATCCCACCCTTGAGGTTGGTCCGTGGTCTGAGCAGGTTTTGTTAACTGGCTAAGGGGCTGAGAGCACGCTGTCCATGAGCGAACTATGCAGCTGGGAGAGTTTAACTGGGGACAGGAAAGCCTGAGAGGCGGGGTTTCCTTCCTCCTTGGGAAGGAGAAGTAGGCTCCCCCGGGGGAAAACTCGCCCTGCATGTCAACATGTAGCTTGTGTCAGTAATAAAGCCTACACCTCTGCTTCTCTGGCGGTCTCTTCTCCCATAAGTACATCCAGCTGATCACCGAGGACCTGGAATAGGTAAGAGGACCCGGCAGCCCACGGCAATTAGGCTGGACAGTAACTCATTCTTTAGACCGAGCATGCTTAGAAAATGATAGAGAAGCTTGGGAAACAGATGTAAATTAGAGCGATAATTTATGATTTTAATGGTAAATTTGATTTTGATTGTTATTCAGGAACTAGACCACATATATATAGTAAGGCATACAAGCTACTTAAGACTTGTGTTAGACGTTCCTCAACCAATGTGAGATAATAGTCATATCTGAGACTGATTATTGAAGCTTGCTATTTTAAGATTTCATGGGACTGTTAACTGTTCTTCTGAGTCTAACTTCAGGTGTGGATATAAGGGAAGACTGTCTGAGCCATTGAACAACGATGCCAGTGAGCATGTGAAATACTGGTACGAATTGCAAACAGGTTATCTCATGGAAAGGTTGAACACCAACTTTTCAGTCTGAGCTGAGGTAGGATTCTCCTGATTCAATTTCCCCAGACACCTGACAAACATTAAGCCCAGCTAAGTGCCAGTTGACAATCTACTCCTGTCAGGAACGGATATGAAGTTAGGGAGATGTTCCCCTGAAATGTCCCTACTCTTAATGGCAATTTTCTATAATCAAAAGTTTTGTAAGCATAATACCAGCTCTATTAAATAATAGATTGTTGGTAGGGGAATATCTAAGATTAAGTCCAAAAATTAAGCTATTAGGCTTAGGATTTTAGACCAACAACACTAAGTTAGGATCCTTTATCTTAGTAATAGCATGGAGACAGATTGAGGGCTTGTAAAGTGTGTGTGTGTGTGTGTGTTCGTCCTTCGTTGCCAAAGAAGACAATGCCATCAGAGGAATGACATGACTTGTACTTGACTTTGTTTTGAGTGAGGGAGGGCTGTGCAGGTCACCAGCCTCACTTCTCCTCCAGAGCCATCTGAATCCAGTGACCAGATATTCATCAGGATGACTGGAGATGACCTAGGATGAGACACTTGGGATTAGGTGACTTGCCCAAGGTCACACAGCTAGTGTGTGTCAAGTGTGAGATGAGATTTAAACTCAGGTTCTCCTGACTCCTGCACTGGTGCTCTATCCACTGCACCACCCATCTGCCCCCTTGTATATGATACAAGTATTTGCTATGTACTGTGTTAAAAACTGATCACTTATTGTATTTATGTAGGTATTGGAACCTGTTGTTAATTTCTTAGTGAAGTCTCGTCCTCTTGATGGGGGAATGAATAATGGACAAATATCCAAAGTTCCAATTTTAATTTTGTAAGAGTGATAAGGGGTAAGGCTTAAGAATGGTAATTCATAAATTGTGTCAGGATCAATTTTGTAGGAGAATGGACACAGGAAAAAGGACTTGTACAAAAGATGGCAAGAAGATACTCTGCTGAAGACGGCTAGAAGGAATATCCAGACCGGAAAAGATGCAACAGATGATGAAAGCCTCCCCCCCACCCCAACTGCTGTATGAGATTAAACTTTTAAATGGACAATTCATTGATTCACCTTTTCCTTTTGGATCTCTGTTTCTGTACTTAGGAAGGGGACTGGTCCCTTGTAATTTGTCAATGCATCAATCAGCCTCTCTACCTTTCTACTTAAAGGAGAAATATATGAAGGGAAAAATTCATATGAGAGAGTAAGGGAGCATTAAAAATGTGGAAAAAAAATTTTAAGGAGGGAAATGTTAAGATCTTAGTGGAAAGAGCCATAGAAAATACTCCATCACATGAGGAATGTGAACTGATATTTAAAAGGTTTGAAGAAAGTATTAGGGAGAAAAGTGTGGAAATATAACTTAAATGGAAAGAAAAGGAGGGACTGTGAGAGACAGCAAAAAGTTAAGTTTCCACAGAAGTCATTAGCTGATGAAATCATTGAGAATAAGGTAGATAATAAGAAAGCCAGCAGACTGCAGGTGGAGTCAACCAATCAGGAGACAGTCAATGGCCTTCAGAAAGTCACAAAATTTTTGATAACAAGGTCTGGCCTGAAACTGGCCTGAACCAGTCAGGAAAAATTACCTAGAATAACCTGGAGAAAGCTTTGCTTCACTGTGCTTGCTTAACGAACCTCACACATATAAGCACACATACTTGGCATAGTATTACCCCTCCATTTTCTGATCATGGGTTCTATGTTAAAGGATAGAAGGAGGGATCATACCAAGAGTGGTTACATAATGGGCATGTAGAGAAGATGGTGACCTAATGGAGAATGGACCAATCTATCTCCTGGTGAGGGTATCTGTCTTGGAGTAATGGTATGCAGCTCATCTCCCTTTTGTATTCAGTGCTCCCTCCTCCTGAAAAGAGGGTGAAGGGCCTGCTTTGGACAAAGCGTTCAATTCATCTGAATGCCGCTGTAATAAATTTTCCTTGATACCTTTTTAAAAAAGTGTCAAGAGTGTTTCTAGCACCTGTGAATCAGAGATTACACTGCTACACAGTTACTCCAAGGGTGTCAAAGACAAACCAAGATGTCCCACATACATCAAAATGTTCAGTGATACTTTTTGAGTTTAGAGAAGAACTAGAAGTGAAATAAATATTGAACAGAGAATGAATAAACCAATCATGGCACATTAACAGGTTGGAATATTACTAGGCCACAATAAATGATGTGAAGGATTCAGAGAAGTATTGCACAACTAAATTGAGGTGGGACAGCAGAATTGGGAAAGCATTCTATGCAATGACTACAAAAACATGAACGAAAAAAAATCAGAATATGAAAATGAGCACTGGCTAATCATAATGCCCAAGCTTAGCTCTGGAAAAGATGTGATAACACGAAGTTCCTTCACTTCCCAGAGGTGGGGAACTTCTATAGGTATGGAACGCTGTTTAATGTCTACGCTATCAAATATGGTTGATGCATCGGCTGTTTTTGCTGAACTACCTTTTATTTTCTTCTTTTTATAAGGCATAGATTGTTGGGTAGGAGTGGGAGAAGGGATGTATTTGGAGATTAAGGTGTTGTTTAAAAAAGGTAATCAGGTTGGATCATTATTTAGCAGAAATGTTACAGAGGGGATTCATGCTTTAGATAGAGGTTGAATTAAATAACCTCTGTGATTTCAAATGCTCAAGATTCCTTGATACTAAGGCTCCAAACAATTAAAGGACTTGGCCAAGGACCACAGCTAGCAAGTGGCAGTGCTAGGACTGAAACCCAAGCCTTGTGCTCTTTCCCTCATGACAGAGCTCTCTCTTCCTTAATCTCATTTTCTCTTTCATGGCTGTATTTAAGAAACCCAAAGACATACAGAAATTGAGACCACAGTTTTAATAAATAGACATTGGCAAATTCTTGTTTTCCTTCATTAGAACTACTAATTTAACTGATTAACTTAATGATCTGTAAACAGTACAAGGTGTCCTTTCCTCACCCAGAACTTCTTACCATCCTCCAATAACCTTCACTCCCACTCTAAATATCAGCATCCCTCCCAATCCGAAGTCCCTGAGTTCAGGTTTGTGCAAATTTATCCCACACTATGAAGAGGAATGGGAGTGGGGAGGGGGGAATCAGTAGAGTTAGGAGCAAGGGCCCTAAGAAAGAGATTACTAGGATCTAAAGGAAGCAGGGAGAGAAGTGGGGCCCCATCTCCTAAGCAAAAAAAGGCATTATAACTGAAGAAGGAAGGCTCGGGGGAAAAGGGCCTAGTGTTTGTAAGAAGAGATAAGACAAAAAGTCTTAAATAAGGTATCTTCCTATCAAAGGGAAGATGAATATTTCAAAAGTCATGACTTCTTGGGAAAGAGCCATGAATCTCCAACGATGGATCAGCAGAATCCTAAAAGACAAAGTCTGAGGTGCTCCGCCACCCCTCATATCTTCTCACCCCGGCTTTGGGGTAAGACTCAGAGAGTGCCATAGACACTGATCTTGGCTAGAGAGATACTCTCGAAGTAATCATTCCGACCCTTTTCATACAGGACATAGATCTGGGGGGTCCCATCCCCCCAAGTCTGAGCTCCCTCCAGAACTGTCAAGGATGAATAACCACTGGGACCTGGCCACAGCTGAATCGTGTCTTTCCACCATGAAGTACCATTGCTGAAACTCCAGCGTATAGTCAGATTTACCCCTACAGAGAAAGATGAAATGAGGAGGTATTGTAAACAGTAAAGACTTACTTAATGTCTGTTGAACTGGAAGGCATAGGGGATACCAAAACAAAAAATGACAGTCCCTTATCCCAGGGAACATACAGTCTAATAGAGGGGAAATAATGTGTCTAAACAAATAAGCACAATGAAAAGATAGAATGTGAAGTAAAAAGGGAGAAGTCAAGACAAAGAGACAGAAGAAAATGGGGAGGGAAAGATCACTTTCAACTGAGTGATTAGAGGGGGCAAGGAAACAAAGACAGACTTTATGGAATGGGTGGTGTTTGAAGTAGATGCTGAAGGACAAGGAGAATGTAAACAGATAGAGATGTCTGATGAATTTGTTCCAGGTTGGTGTGAATGCAAAGAACTAGGAAAGGGCAGGAAGAAATTGATAAACAGTGACTAGCATGGTCTTTCTGGACCACAGAACAGATGAACAGGGAAATGTGGGAGAAAAAGTTATAAAGGCAAATTGTTACTAGATTGAGAAGGGCCTTGAATAAAAGAGTTTGTATTTTACTTAGTAAGCAATGGGAAACCACTCAAGATTTATAAACATAATAATAATATATAACTAGCATTTATATGGCAGTTTGAAGTTTGCAAAGTGCTTTATAAATATTAACTTGTAATATTACAAATATTATCCTCCCAAGTTAAGTGCTATAATTACCCTCATTTCACAGATGAGGAAACTGAGGCAGATAGAAGTTAAGTGACTTGCCCAGGGTCACATAGCTAATAAGTGTTTAAGGGTGGATTTGAACTCAGGGCTTCCTGACTACAGGTCTAGAACTCTATCTACCATGCCACCCGGCTGCTTCTAACGACGTGGGCAGATGTTCTTTTATTTTTGGTCTGCATTTGTATTTTCAATAGGGGAAGGGGGATAACTCTCACTGAGGAAATTTCCTCTGCCAATGCAAATCAGCAACTTTTCTGCTACTTCAAAGCCTCAGAAAGCAGCCAGTTCAAGTGATTTGCCCAGTCAGTGTGTCAGAAGCAGGGCTTAAACCCAGGTCAGCTTCATCCACCACAATAGACTACCTCTCATTAAAGCTACAGATTATGAAAATTATTTTAACAACTGTGTAAAGGACGATTGCAGAAAAAAAACGGAAGCAAGAAAACCTGTTAGGAAGCCATTATGATGAGACATGAGAGTAGTAAGAGCAGATGAAGGCTTGAATCAGGATGACAGCAAGGTGCATAGAAAGCAGAGAATAGTGACAAGAGATACTGAAGATGTAATTGTATGTGAGGGAGAAGAAGGAGGGAGAGAGGGAGAGAAACGGTCAAAAAAGACTCTTGAGGGCAAAGAAAGCATTCCCCTGCCCATTCCAGGCACTTACGATCATCTGGATGAGCTGGATTTGAAAAGAAGATCACACCAGAGCTGGTGGCTGCAGCGCCTGCAGCGACAACAGGGTCGATGAGTTCTTTGTCAAAGGTCACGTCTTGCAGCTTGAGAGTTTCACATGCATCATAGCTTCGGAGGATGATTCGGCAGTGACAATGGTAGTTATTCTGGTTTCGGGTATTAATTACGACGGAGCCATCAGGGAGTTCGTAGGGCTGAGGAGGCAGCAAGGCAGAGGTTTCAGGGAAGAAGATTCTATTGAATCTCATTCAGTAGAGAGACTGAAATGTGGAAATGAAGTTGAAGAGTGTGTGTGTGTGTGTGTGTGTGTGTGTGTGCAGGGGGGATTGATGCTAAGGGAATGGGTGGGGAAGTAAGGGGTTCTAGTCTCTTAAGTTTCTAACCTGGCACTCATCAGGATTAAAGTCATTTGGCTTCTTGCGCTCCCCATAGGGAATCCCATTGATACTACCGCCATAACGCCAGGATGCTCCATTGTCATCACTAATGAGGCATGAGACGCCATCACGCTCCAAAGTTCCATGGCCACAGACAATGAGTCGACCTTTATGTGGCTTATGCCGCTTCTATTGGGAAAACAGAATGTCATGGAGTGAGATACATGGGAACTTCTAAACCCAGGGACTCCAAGAGACACCCTCAGTTACATAAAACCAGTCAGAGGAAGTCTTATTCTCTGAAGCTCCTTTTAGTTTTTTAGCCTCTAACCTCAATAATAGGTCTTGTTAAGGAAGTAATGTTCCAAAATCTCAAAAGTTCCTTTTTCCTAAATCAGAAGCTTCTCCTTGGAACAAAACTCGGTGACAAGAAATTTGCCCATTTTCCAAATGGGAAAGTTCATTTAAGAAAAATCCCATTGTCTCTGGTAAGTAAAGTCTTTCCAGGAAGACTGGATGACTTTTAAAGTCAGTTCTTCCAGCTCTAAATCTATCCTTGGGTAGGTTAATCTTGCCTTTTAACAGCACTTTCCTTCCAAAAAGTCCCAACTCCTATTACCATAATAATAATCAAAGTCATGCATTTTAAACCATAATTGAATGAGAATCTTCTCTACAATCAATCTCTGACAAGCAGTCATCCAGACTGTTTGAAGATGCCCAGTGGAAGAACCCACCTGATAAAGAGGTGCATAATAGTTCACATTTATATAATAAATGTTCATTTCAAGTAGTTCCCCTTCCCACCCTACCTCACCCCAATGACCTGAATTCCAGAGCCTGGTCCTGGAGCAAACATTTCAGTTCCAATATCCAAGGAGAGGTTTCTGGGTGGGCTCCAAGTGATGCCATCATCCTTGCTCCACACCAGCATGGTGGAAGCCACGGAACACCCATAATAATGTGCACAGAGAGAATAGAAAAGGAACATTGTACCCGTTTCAACATCCCCAACTACAGCCCCCAGGTTCAGTCCATCAGGAACATCCCCATCGTCCACTATAAATGATGTGGGGGACCATGTGGCACCTGATAAAAACACAGGATCAAGACACAGGCGTCAGAGTCCATCCTATTCACCTCCTTCTCTACTGCCTAGAATCTCATCTCAGATTTAGCATAACACTTTGCCTGGACTTCTCATTCCTCCTTGTCTCCTAGGTATATGAATACAGATTTTGTACCTCCCTCCCCTCAATTTCCCACCTTCCATCAATTGACTGTAGACACCTTCTCGGCAAGATCTATGCTATACATATCTATATTCTTGTATCTCTAATTCCTTGCACAGGGCTTTGTACATATTAAGCACTTAATAAGTATTTGTTAAATAAATGACTCAGCCATTTTGGACCCCAGGTTGGATCCTACCTCCCTATCCCCAACCCCTTCCTCAGAATCCAAGCACCTCCATCTGTGGACCTCCGCATGGCAATGAATTTAGCCCCTTCATCTGAGGCCGTCTTCTTTCGGGCCTCTGCAAACGCAAGAAGGGTTCCTCGTGGAGTAGCTGAGATCAGTGGTATTCTGAAAGTGTCCACATTTCCAATTTGCTTCCCACTCATCCAAAGAAGCTGCTCCAGAGTCACCAGTGGTTGCACCTGCAATAATAGGAGGAGATCAAAGTAGGTGATAGAGCTGGGGTTCTCGAATACCTAGTTGCTAAGAGGAGTAGGCACTGTAGTCAGATGCCTGGGTCTGATTAAGGAATAATTATCGAGCATCATAGATTTAGAGCTAGAAAAGACCTCAGAGACCTTAATTTTGCCCCTCAAAATTTTATGGATAAGGAAACCTAAGGTACAGAGAAAAGGAGAAACAAAGAAACTTATGAGAAACTAAGGCACAATGACTTGGTCAGGGTTATAGCTAGTAAATGTTTGAGGTCAATGCAAGTCTTCCTGACTCCAAATCCAGTCCCCTATTAATGGCCCTGGATTCTTCCCAGGATCCCTCCCAATGGCTACACCTTATATGACTAGATAGCAGGGCAAGACAGAAGACTACTGCAAGAAGCTAAGCGTAGAAGACTGGGTTCTATGAAATAACAGAGGAGGAGATAGGGGTGAGAACAGGAGTTCAGGTGTCTTGGTGGATGTCAGTGTTTCCCCAGGGAATGTGGGGGTGGGGGCTCTGATATCTAGGCCTAGGAGGTCAGAAGAGATGAGAGTCCTGAGTTACATTCTTGAGAAGTTAGGAGTTCAGACGTCTAGGATTCCAGCGCTTAGACAGAGCTGGTTTTGGTAGCCTTAGGGCTAGAACGAGGCAGAAAGATGGAGATCTGGGTGCTCATACAGTTAAGTAAGGAGCTGGAGAAGGTGTTTACCTAGAGGACAGGAGAGGAGAGCAGAGAGAAATAAGGAGCCTTAATTGCCTAAATGCCTGGGGAAAGGTGGAGGTGTGGAGTCTGGTGGAGCCGGGGACAGAGGTGGGACATACAAGGGTCTTAATTAGATACTTCAGTCAGTATGAGTGTTCATGTAAAGTCTGGGGGTGGGGGGGAGCGTTTAATGCCAGGTCCCGTGTGTGTGTGTGTGTGTGTGTGTGTGTGTGTGTGTGTGTGTGTGTGTGTGTGTGTGTGTGTGTGTGTGTGTGTGTGTGTGTGTGTGTGATGGGAATTCACGCTGGAGAGGACATTTAATGGAGTGAGCATCTCGGATACCTGGGACCCCAGAGGAGGACGGGCGGAGATGTCTGGAAGGTGTCCCAGGCGGTGAATCGGGAGGGCGCGGGGCAAGCAGAATGGGGTAGGAGGAAGCCTGGGAGTAGGGGTCGGGAGGAGATGGGATGAGGCGATCATCCCTCGGGGCAACAAATGAGGCCGGGAAGTCTGGATCAGGGGCACTGCCCCGGGGGGAAGCCGGCATGGAAGGCTGCGACGCTGGAGGGAGGGCTCGGAAGCCTGGGTCCCCGAGCCCAGGAGACGCGGGACGGACGGGGCACTTACCAGGTTAAAGTCATTCGGCACCCACTCCCCTTGGAGCTGCGGCAGCAGCAGAAGGTTCACCAAGGAAACGCAGAGCCCGCGGATTCGGCACGACCCCGGCGACCGGGTCTCCCGGGGTGCTGGTCCCTTCTCCATCTCCCTGGCACCTGCTCACACCCCCAGACACCTACAGAACCTCAGGGGAGCCGAGACGTCTGAGAGCCAAGTCAGCTGATCCCGCTCCCTAGCCCTTTAAAAAAAAAAACCGGCCCGACCCCTCCGATTGGGCAGCGCCTTGCGCGCGGACACGGACGCTTCCCTCCCCCTGTGACGGACGGTACCGCGGCCCCTCCGACTGGACACAGAGCCCACCTCCTGCCTCTCTCCCTCCCTACTAGTGACTCATTGGCTAGTTTTAGAAAACAGCGTTTCCGATTGGCCCAGTCGGTCCCATGGGAGGCTCAGGACCAACGAGAGTTCATTGGCTGAAGCAAATAGGAAAAAGCACCCTGAACCTTCTGATTAGTCTCAGAACCTGGCAATGGAGGAACCTAGGGGGACCAGTTTAAAGCTGAGGAAGTCTTGGGAGAGAATGAGACTGGCTGAGTTTGTGGGAGAAAAAAAAATCGATTTTAATAAAATCTGCGCTTTACAAAGTCTCTACAAGGAAGTCTGGGGAATTGGGAAGGGGGGGGTAAGGCTGGGGAATGGGGACTGAGATCCGTGTGAAAAGCTTCCTAGGTCGGGTCTGCTTATTTCTTCTTTTTTTTCTTTTCCTGGGAGGGACGTTCGTTCTTCTTCCCAAGAATCTTCATGAGGTTCTTGGACATGTAGTAGGGCTTGGTCAGGGAGCCGTCATTCCGTTCCAAGTCTTCCACTGAGTAGGGAATCAGAAGCACCCCCCGTGAATTCTGTCCTCTCCCAGTCTTTCCCTTCCCCCTACCCCTCAGTCAGGAGGAAAGTGTTTCTTGACCCTCCTTGGCTCCCTTTGGTTTCTAACCCATTCTGCTACCCTCTTCCATCTTAGGGGTGAGTTCATCCCATCCATATTCGCTGTAATGACTACTAACTCTATTTCTCTCCATCCTATTTATTAATTCTTGACCTTTTGAAAGCCTGTCTCTCCTTCAAAACCTAGTTCAAATGTTACCAGCATGATGGTTGGTTCCCTGTCAGATGTATTTTCTTGGTTCCATCAGAGGTTATTTTCTTTCCCTAGCATTGCCCAGCACTTCCTCATTGATCGTTTATAGCTTAGTGTGACTGAAGTCACTTCCTCTCTCTGAGCCTTAGTTTTCTCATCTGGAAAACTGAGTAAGTAGAGCATCAGATCTGGAGTTATGATGACTGGAGTTCTAATCTTGCCTTACATACTTAATAACTGTGTGACCTTGAGCAAGTCATTTAAACCTTTGAGTGCCTCTGATTCCTCAGCTGTAAAATGAGATAACAGCACCTGTCTTAGTAAGTTGTTGTGAGGATAAAATGAAATATTTGTAAAGCACTTTGCAAACCTTAAAATGCTATATAAATGTGAGCTATAATGGTTGCTATTATCCGTAAAATGTGGATAAATAATGCTTGCACTGATGTGAGTAAAGAGTCTTATAAACTATGAAGTATCACAAATTGTGAGCTGTTACTGTATCTCTCTTAAGGTTAATTTCTATGTGTAATTTACATATGGAATGTTTACTTCCTAGGATTTCATATGTACTGTATAGCATATTCCCCAACCCCTCTTAGAAAAGGAGGCTCCATCAGGACAGGAAAATGTGCTGTCTAAACTTTGTACCTCTCCCAGCATCTCTCCCAGTGTTCTCTCCATAGCAGTAACTTAATAAATTTTGTAGAACTGAATTTAAGGTCTATTTTCTCAGACAGCCTAATCTAGGGCCCTTTTTTTGTCTCCTTTGCTGGATCAGTATTAATCTCCCCTTACCTATTATTCTCCTTCCTCTGTGTGTCCTTGAAGGTCCTATTTAGGACCCTTTTTCTTTCATTTCTCTTCTACTATGCCCTCCTTAATGATCTCATTCACTGACAAAAAATCTATATATCCAATCCTGACTTCTCTACTGAACTCCATTTTCACATTTCTAATTGCCTGCTAGACGTCTCTAAATGTTATATTAGATTGAACGTTGTCCAACATGGAAGCCCCAAACCTCCTCTCCTTCCTATTGATGGCATAACCATGCTCCCAGTCACCTCAAGCTTATCCTTATCTTTTCTCTCTCCACCTTACACATCTGGTCAGTTGCTGCATTCTGACAATATTATTGCCATCCTAATTTACGCTCTCATTACCTCTCCTGTAAACTATTGTAATAGCTTCTTAATTGCTTTCATTGGCTTGTCTCTTACCTTTCCATCCATCCTTCATACAACTATCAAAATAATTTTCTTAAGGCACAGGTCTGAACAAGTTACTCTCTTGCTCAGAAACCTTCATGGTTCTCTATTGCACCCAGGATAGAATACAAATGCCAGTTTAAATGCTGTTTAAAACCCTTCACAGACTGGTTCCAACCAACTTTTCAAGTCTTATTTTATCTTCTTACTACTACTGCCCTTGAGCACTCTCCATTCTATCTAAAACAGATTACTAGGACCTCAACAGTCCATTTCCTATCTCCTTGCATGGAATAAACTCCTTCCTCATCTCTGTCTCCCAAAATCCTTTTCTTTCTTTAGATCTTAGCTTAAGTGCCGTCTTTCCAAGAAAGGTTTCCATGTTCTGATGCCATTCCTACCCTAATTTTTAGTGCTTCTCCCCCTCACCCCCCAGTAGAATATAAGGTCCTTGAAGTCAGAGACTTTCTCACTTTTACACAGAGTCTTCCACATAGTCAGTGCTTAATAAATATTTGGTGAATTGGTTTGAGATTCAGGTGAGGATCCCCCAGGTCTTAACCCATTATGCCTTTTGGCTTGTGTCCATTATATTTGTCAAGATCCTTCTACTTCCAGATTTCTTCTTGGAGGATACAGCAAGGGTTGATATGCCAGTTTGTTGAAGGCACAGATGAATCTGTGGGAAATTTCATGGGGAGGGGCATGTTTCCAGGAGGAGGAAATACTCACAGAAACAGAGGAAGAGAGTATCTACACACATGCTGAAGACACTGAAGAAGCCGGAAGCAATGACATAAGCACCAACAATGGAGATCTGGAATATAGAGGATTCTGATAGGAACTCAGAAGAGTGGGAGCTCTTGGAGGAAGAATTCAGATGAGGGGAACACTTGGGTTCCAAGAAGTAGGGGTGGAGGCAAGTCACTCACCATGATGGGGAGCCAGTAGTAATTAAGGTTAGGGGAACGAAATTCCTTCTTCAGGGCTGGAATTCGGCCAGTGAAGAAAAAGAAAGAGAGGATGCCTGGGGATAGGAGAAAGAAGGCATGAAGTGGGGGTAAAGCAGCTCTCTTTCTCCGCTAAAATTATGCTCATATCTTCTAGTCCTTTGTTTTTCTCCCCTCCTCCACACACTGGCACACATTCTCCTCAGAGAATCATATTTACCCAGGCTCCTCCAGACTCCATTGTGGTGGTGTGACAAATGATTGGCTTTGGAATCAGGATCTGGTTTTTCCTACTGTCTTTACTTCTTACCTATGTGACCTTGGATAAGGCAATTAACCTTGATCGACCTTAATTTCTTAATCTGTAAAGTAAGGGGTTAAATTAAACCTCTAAGGTCCCCTTTAGCTCTAAATTGTGGATCCTATGAAATGATATTCCATCTCTGGGCCTTAGTTTTCTTCTCTGTAAAATGAGGAGGGACAAAGGGGATTGGACTAGGTAATCTATTGTCTTCTGTCTCTAAATTTTATGCCCTACTTACCCACGCCTGAAACCACCAGTAGTCTGCCGAAGAAGAGCAGTAAGTCTGTCACTTTATCTAGGACGACCACTCTGTTGGCAGAATTTGGGGAAATTATCTCTGGGGTAGGGGAAGGTTAAAAACAGAGCAGCTACAGAGATGGGATAGGGGTTGGGAGAAATGATGAGGGGTTTGGGGGAAAAGCATGATGGTGAACCTTTATGGATAGGAATTTCCTTAAGGAAGGGAGGCAGGGGCTGGATCTTAGGAGATTTGAAGGAATGAGGCTAAGGATTTGACCTGATAATGTTCCTCATGAGCAGCATGAAGGCATTCTTAGCAGAGATACAGAAATTCTTCCCATAGATAGCAATCTGGGAAAAGAGAAACCAAAAGGGAAAATTCCCATTATATTTCCCCTTCTTTCCCAGTACTTATACTATCAGCTAATAGGGGTAGAGACAGGGATGAGGGTAGAGAGAGACACTGAAGGTTCTTGAGGTGATTTATCAGAGGTTAGTTGGGAAGGGATATTAGACAGGGTCCCAAAGACCTCACCATGATGTATGCATTTCGGTTCAAGAATTTGATGAATTTCTCCAGACACCAGAAGCAGCATTTGAGACAACATATAATACATCGGATCAGGGAATTCTGGGCTCCTAGAAGTGGGGGTGGGGGGAGAGGACAGGAGAGGAGAGGAAGATCTAAGTATCTGGTCATAGCCTCTGTCATCAACCATCAGGAGTCCCCTAAGTTACCAACATTCCCCTCCCCACAGAGCTGAAGTGTCAGACCCCAGCCTTTTGTTCCACCCTACCAAAACTCAGGTACCTGACCCCTCAGGTCCTACCTCTTAGTTTGTGATCCAAGTACTCCAAGACAACTCTCACTATCTGAACCAGAGTCAAGATCAAGGCTCCAAAGGCCAGGGACCCTGTATGGTAACTGAAGAGATGAGACCAGCTATTAGGGGTTAGCCTTCCTTGTCCTCTCTTCAGAGACTGAGGCATCCCCTCCTTTCTCCAGTTCCCAGCCCCCTCCCTTTAAAAGCCCAGGTTTCAATCGCCTGACTTTTATGAAAGTCCCAAGCATTCTTTTTCCCAAACTACACTGACCGCAGAGTCCTGAAGAAAGAAGCACTCAGAGGACAGGAAGGGATATCCTGAGGCTTGTTGAAGGCCCAGTAGAAGGAAGCAAAGGCTCCAGCCAGCACACACTGCCCTAAGGCCAGCACAAAGTTGAGCGTCCAAAATAATCCTAGGATCCCATAGATCTGCAGATTAAATAGCGAACGCTGGGCTGGTCCTGAAGAGGAGTAACCTAGGAACTGGCAAGTTAGGCCTGGGCACATGTCGATTGAGAAATTGAGTTGATTGGAGAAATTGCCCTGAAAGGGAGAAGAAAGCATAGAGAAGGGCCACTAATCAGTCTGTGACCCAGCTCTAATCCAGGCATTATGCTAGGCAGTAGGAAATGGGAAAACAGAGTAATCTCATTCTCTCTCTTCTGTCCCCAGATCTGAGATCTATGCTAGACTGACCCCCCCTCTTCCATTTTATTTCCCAGTTAACTGTAAGGCTACCCACCCTAGGGAACACAACAAGATCTCCACCATATCCTTTAGGTTTCTCCCCCAAAATATGCTTCTTGTCCTGGAGCTTCCTTACCAGGGGATTACATGTCTTATTGATGACATCCTGACAGCCTGGGTCACTGCCATTGGGAGCCCACCATCCATATTGAGGTTGTCCAGATGTAGCCAGATACCCAGGGAAGAAGTCAAAGAAGCATAAGATAGTAGAAGGAAGTCTAGATTTGGGGTCAGAGGATATGGGTTGGAATCCTGGCACTATCACTTATTAAGTGACTTTGGACAAATCAATCAATCAAACCTTTATTAAGGGCCTTATACATGTGCGAGGCACTGTACAAATCATTTTATCATCTCAGGACTAAGTAACCACTTCCAGCTCCAAGCTATCTTATCATAGTAGGGAACATGTTAGGGTGAGGGAAAGATGATTATCCAGGCCCTATCATCAAAGAGGGCTTCCCCCATTAACAACCAACCAAGGCCCCTCAACTCAAAGAAAGACATTGTTCCCCACTATATCCTAGGCCTCCCTGTGGGACTCAAAGATTAGAAGCTTAGTGCCCAGGGGATCTGAGACCTCATTCAGAGGATACAGAGCAGTCATGACCCAATAGGCCACACAGATGAGCAGGAGCACAAAAGTCAGGACCGGGAAGAACAAGGTGGACATCATCTGCCCCACGGCCCTGCAGAAGAGACATTCCCACTCATTCATAGACCAGGCTGCATCCTTTTAATTTCCCAGCTACTGCCTTGGGTCTCTGCAACATTATTACCCTACCGCTCCCATCATTTCATTCTTCCTTCAAATCAGGCTCTCCCTCCTCCATATTTTTAATACAGTTAGAATATATTGTTCGGTCGTTTTCAGTCATATCCAATGCTTTGTGACCCCACTGAAGTGGTTTGCCATTTCCTTTTCCAGCTCATTTTACAAATGAGGAAACAGAGGCAAAAAGAGTGAAGTGACTTGCCCAGAGTCACACAGCTAGTAGGTATCTGAGGCCAGATTTGAATTCAGGGAGGATGAACCTTGCTGACTCCAGGCCCAGCACTCTGTCTACTTCACCACATAGCTGCCCTGCGGATTAGAATATAGGTTCCATGAAAATCATTATTGGTAACATGAACTGCATGCCACAAGTGGAATAAAAGACAAGAAGGATAGTTTCCTCGCCTGTGAAATGAGGGGTTGGATTTGACAATCTCTAAGGTCCCTTATAACTAAATCCTTTGATCTAATATGTGTGATTAGGAAAGGAAATGGGTCAGCCATAGAGGGGAGACTGAGAGTTAATAATTGGAGAGTCTGAGGGGTACAGTGGTACCCTTGTGTTTCTGAAAGAGCCCCTGAAAGGCCTCTAGCAATGGGTGGAGGATAAATCCTTCTGAGGATGGCTTATGAAGATATGGATGAGAAATACATAGTATGACAAAATATGTTGGAGGACATAGCACTCACAATAATGAAATCAACTAAACAGTTGATCTAAGTATCTAAATATAATTTATACCTAAAAATCCTATTGAAGTTTTAAACTTTAAAATGCATAAAACTTCTTAGGTTTAAAAAGCTTAAAGCTCCATAATCCTTCCTTTTAAGGAAGACAGGAGCTCCCTACCATCCAAAATGGGATAATTACCTACACTTTCCTATCATCCCTCCCATCCCTCCCTCCCCTCCCTCTGTCTCAGTACTACTTTCTCTCCCTTTCCCTGATTCTCCACCTATTTTGTCCTTTCTCTGTGATAAGCCACTTCTCTCTTTAACTCATTTCTGTCCCCCTTTTTCTGCCCCCCCACCCCACTCCTCACTTTTATGTTTTCACATCTCATATCTCTCCCCACACTCTTCCCCACTAACTTGCTGGCTTCCTCGAGGAGAGCAATGGCTATCCGGATCCTTTGTCTGAGAAAGATTAAAAGCAGCAGGAGGATCCCTTCCAGCACAGAGACCACAATCACTATAGAAGAAATGGGGAGGGGGTGGGAGTCATAGGAATGGTGGAGAAGAGATGAAGAATATGGAGTTAATACGCTGGGGAATGTGGTCACTAGCCCTGAAGGGAAATATAGTGGGGTTGGGAAAGGTCAGAGATATCTCCTGCCCTGAAGTGAAATATGGTGGGGTTGGGAAGGTCAGAGATATACCTAGTTATCTTTCAAGGAGCATGGGTTTGGGTCTCACTCTATAGGGATCAGCTTTGGTTGCCTTTTAGAGAGGTTAGGGATCCAGGGTGCTGAGGGAAGAGGGCATGACTCACAAGCAGCTAACCAGGTCTCCTGCACATTTTGGTAGGCGGAAAGGTTGGTGGTAAAGCCCAGCTGGGAAATGGTGGCTCCTTCATCCCGAAGTGTCTTGTATTCCTTCCAACAGTGGTAGATCCCATATGCGAGAACCCCTAGCACCCCCAAAATCAGCACCAACACCAGGGGCCCCGCCACAAGGCGAAGTAACAGCAAAAACAATAAACTCAAGACCAGAGATATGGCCAGGGCACTGAGGACAGGAAGGGATGGAAAGAGGGATGGATGATCCTGAAGTGCTTGTGTTCTTCACACTGTTCCCCAAACCCCTAAACATTCACCTCCCTTGCCCCTCATCCAGTGGAACGATGTGTTGTCTCTCCCAGGGAAGCTTTCCTTTCCTTCTAAGCCTATTCAGCTTATGATCTACAGTCATCCCCAGTTCCTCTTCTGCTTTCTCATTTTCCTCACCTCTACTTCTAAGCCAATATCCCCACGTACCATGGGTCTGTGGCTTCCTAGAGTAAAGGGACCAAGGAAAGGAAAAAAGATTCTGGAAAAATCTGGTAACTCACATAAGGATCCAGTACCAGGACCGAGCCACATCTTCAAAAATCTTGGTGCTGATTTCTCGGGCATTAAGGATATCCAAGATACCACTGAGGTGAAGGAAAAGGGTCAAACTAGATATGGGGGCCAAAGGGCAGATGGAAGGAGGAACAGGGATGAGAGAGAAGAGGGATATCTCACTTGATGCCTTGAGTGACAGTGGTTGTGTTCAATGGAGAGTCAGGAGGCAGAATCTCAGAAGTGACAGAAGGTATACATCGGCCCAGAACTGGAGAGGGAGAATTCCGTGAAGGTTAGACTCATTTGGTATCTGGTTCCCAACTTTCTGGTCAATAAATACTTTGATGTAAGGATGGTTGGCTCCTGCTTCCCTTGGGAAGCAAACAGAAACCTCCCTAAAATATGGGCCTGAACTGTTCCAACACTTCAGAGATGTTGGTCTCCTTCAGAGGTGCATCACCATGTTTGACCTCTTACCTATTGCTTTGTCCTGGGCCCTCTTGTTTCTCTATACTCTCTCTTGGTGAGCTCATCATCTCTTACAGGTTCAACCAATCATTTCTATTCAGATGAGTCCCTAATCTAAAATCTCTCCTGATGATGCTCTCTCCTGAATAACTTCAATCTCAGATGATCAGGGGCCTAATTCTCCTGGATGTTCCATAGGCATCTTAAACTTATCATGTCCAAAAGGGACCTCATTATCTTTCCCCTTAAATCCATCCCTCCTCCAAGCTTCCCTATTTCTGTTAAGTGTGGCACCATTCTCCCTATCACTTAGGTTTTCTAATTTAAGAGTCATCTCTGACTCTTCATTCTCACTTTTCCTTTCCTCACATTCAGTGAATTTTACCTTCTCTTTATTCACATCCCAGCCACCATAGTTCAGGTCCTTATCCTGGACATGGATGACTGTATTAGTCTTTTAATTGGTCTCTCTGCATCCAGTCTCTCCCCCTCACCAATCCATTTTGCACAAGAATGCCAAATGGTCATTCCTAATGGTCTAACTATGCATGTCACAAGTAGGGGAATCAGGAGAAGTCTATTAAAGGAGAAGTTACCTTAACTAAGCCTCAAAGGAAGTGAGGGGTTCTAAGAGGTGGAGGTGAGAAGAGAGAGCATTTCAGGTGTGGGGAGTAAGGGTGGAGAGGGAACAGATTAAATAGTCCAATTAAATTGGAATATAGAGTTCTAATGTGTGAGGATAGGTTGGAGCCACACTGTGAAGTGGTTCATCTGTAGAGTAGGAGTCTGTGAGTGAATGGATTGGGGAAACCAATTATCAGGCTATAATAATGACCCAGGTGAAAGGTGATAAGGGCCTAGACAAGGATGGTTGTCTCATTAGTGAAGAGATGTTGAAGAAGTAAAGTGGACAAGACTTGACAACTGATTGGATATGAGGTGGATGGAGTGGATGGGGCAGGAGCTGGGTGAATGGAGAGTGAAAAGTTAAAGATAACTAAGGTATTGAACTTGGGTGACTGGAGGAATGGTTGTGCTCTCAATGGGAAGAGGGGAGTAATGAGAAACGGGGAATCTAGGGGAAAGATAATGAAAACTTTTAGACACATCCTGAGTTTGGGCTGCTTATGGGACTTTCAATGGAGAGGTCAAGTGGACAGCTGGAGAAACTGGCCTGGTACTCTAAGTATGTGCTAAATGCACAATTAATGTACCACAAATAAATATGTGCTAAATGAAGCCCAGTGCAGGGAAAAGAGCCCTGGACAGAGAGCAACAGGACACCTGAGTTCTGATCGACACTAACTTTCTGAGTGATCTTGGACAAGTCCATTCTCTCTGGGCCTCCAATTTCCTCCTCTAAAGCAGTTCTAAAATCCAGTTTTATATGCATAGTTTTGTAAAAGAATAAATCACTTACTAACCTGGAGTAGAAGGGAGGAGGAAAGCAGGGCAGAGGTCCAGATTCAGACTTGAAATCATTTCCTGGGAAAAGGGATGAAGATATTGTCACACACACACATCTGGTACATATACACCTAACCACACACACACACACACACACACACACACACACACAACTTTCTGGTCAATAAATACTTTGATGTATTTTTTGATGTGTACTTTGATGTACACAACCTGGGGGGAAAGGAGAGTGATGTGGAGTTGGTAGAGAAAATTCACTGTCCCGTTGACATATGGTCCTGCCTTTACCCTAAACAGAAAGCCTTTAATTGTTGTGGAAACTTGAGATCATATTCCTCTGGGGTGTGTGTGTGTGTGTGTGTGTGTGTGTGTGTGTGTGTGTGTGTGTGTGTGTATGTGTGTGTGTTTGCTGGCTCACCATTTTCGGATCAACACTAGGCTGGCAATACACCAGGGATGAGTTGAAGACGTCCTTCACAGACTGGTACATCTCACCAGGATTCACCATCCAATACAAATTCGGGCAGGAAGAAACACAGATCTGAGCAAGGTACAGAGGGAGGGTACGACAGGGAGCTATTTGCCAGAGTCTCGTAGGACATTCTTAGGGGCTAAGATAGAGAGTGCCAGGATCTCCAAGGAACTCTCCTAGGGCTGGAGAAGAGGACATCCAGGTCAAAGGACAACAAATTTGAGCTGGGCAGATCCTTATAGATCATTTAATCCAGCCTCTTCATGTGATAGCTGAGGTAGGGCCCATAGAGGTTAAGTGATTTTTCTATCACATGGGGTAACAGAGCTGGGATTTAAACCTGGGTCTCCTGACTTCAAATCCAGTGCTTGATTTGGGTCCCCAGGGGCAGAGAGAGGACATGGGATTCCCTAAGAGGCTCCCCAGATTTCAGGCTCTGACCTGGGTAGTAGGGCATTGAAGTCCATTCATAGTGGCTGTAACAATACTAGTAGTTGTGATACAGCTGAGGATGTTGAAGTAATAGAGGTATGGCTTGTCTCTGTAAGGAGAGAGGTCAGGACCACAAGCCCTGGTCAGTCAACTGCAGACTCAGAGAATAAGAGGCTCGTAGATGTAGAGCTGGAAAGGATTTTGCAAAGGTTATCTACTTCAAGGGGCGCTAGGTGGTGCACTAGAGTTCAGGGTCTGGAGTCATGAAGACTCATCTTCCTGAGTTCAAATCTGAACTTAGACTTTTACTAGCTGTGTGACCCTGGAAAAGTCATGTAACTGTTTGCCTCAGTTTCCCCATCTGTAAAATGAGCTGCAGAGGAAAATGGCAAACCACTCCAGTATCTTTGCCAAGAAAACCTAAATGGGGTCACGAAGAGTTAGAGAAGACTGAACAAGTCTTCTTCTACTTCAGCTCCTTTGTTTTACAGATGACCCAGGGAGTTTAGGTGACTTGCTGAAGGTAATACTGGCCGTGAACCTTGGAGGAAGGATATGAACTCGGGTCCTCCGAGCCTGGAATCAGTGTTTCCTCCAAAGTACCATTTTTCCTTCCTTGAATCTCTCAGGTGATAAAGTTTAAACTTCTCTATATCCTGAATAATTTTCTAACATATGATACTGTAGATTTTCTAGACTGTAAGGTCATTGAGAGCAAGTACTATGCTATTTTTAATTATTTTTTTTGTAGTACCTGTGTAGTGCTTTGGCCATTTAAGAAATGTTTGTTGAATTGAGTTGGCCCCACAGGACCTGGGGTGGTAGGGACCTTGAAGATCTAATACAAACCCTGTCATTTTACAGAGGGAAAAAAAGGTTGGTACCAAGCCCTGAGCTGCTGGGGAGTAAATATATTGTCTTTGCCGTCAAGGAACTTCTAATCTAGAGGGTAACAAGACACAAAGACTGACACACAAAACAGAAAACAACTGGGTGCTGAATGATATGGTGCTGACTTTAAGGACAATGTGGTCACTGAGCAGGGAGAAATGCCTGTCAGAGAAGTGAGGAGGGATGGACAAGGTGGGTCTTGAAGGATGGGGGAGGATTTCTTCAAGTAGGAGGGGAAGAGAGGGGACCCAAGCCTTTAGGTTCTCTCACCTGTTCTCTCCAATCCCACAATAGGCCCCTGTAGAGTTCCTGGGATAAAGAACTTGACGAGGATCTCCATATAACCAGGCTGAGGGACAAAGAAAAACGGATGGGTAGAGGTGGTTTTAGGGATTTATTCTCTTTGTCCCCCATCCTCCTCTCTCCATCTTTAGATTTTGGGAAGGGAAAAGCTCACCCACAATCCCCACAACAATGTAGCCTCCAATGAACACCAGGAAGAGGACGCAACAGATGACATCAGTGCAGCTCCTAGGGAGAATGAGGGATGAGAAAAGATTTTTTTTTTTTGCAAGGTCGTAAGGAGGGTATTAATAGGGGTTAATGTTGTTGGAGAATTGAATGGAGAACTTCATTGGCTTGAAGTTTGTGTGGGTATATTTGGGAATGTGAATTTTGTTACCTCTTGTTGATGGGGCCTCTGAAAGTGGGATCATATTCGACACGCTTCCCTGAGGGGAGAGTGAGGTAAGGCAGAGACTGAGAACCACATAGGTTAGCATATAATGACTGTCATTGTGTGGGTCAGCCTTATCATTCCCAGAACCAATTCCTTCCCTTCTTTCTTAAGGGCTAGCCCAAGACCTTTTGCTTCTTTCCCTGCTGTCAAATGACCCCTTTCACAAGTGCCAAAGTTCACTAGTAGAATGAAGGAAAAGAAAGAACTGGGAGAGAGAGGGAGGGAGATAGAGACAGAGAGGGAAGGGAGATAAAGAGAAGAGACAGGGAGAAAGAAGAGACAGAGACATCGCGAGAGACAGAGGCAGAGGAGATACAAAGACATTGAGAGAGACAGAGACAGAAAGGGAAAGATAGAGACAGAGATGGGGGTGGAGAAAGAGAGAGACCGAAAGGAAAAGACAGAGACAGAGATGGGGGAGGGGGAGGGGAGAGAGAGAGAGAGAGAGAGAGAGAGAGAGAGAGAGAGAGAGAGAGAGAGAGAGAGAGAGAGAGAGAGAGAGAGAGAAATGGTGAGGGAGCGACTGAGAGAAGGGGACAGAATGAGAAGGAATGGGACAGGATGGAGAAGTAAAGGAAGGTGGGAAAGCCAGAATAACAGGCAGCAGGAACTCCTGCCTAGTCCCGCCTTGGGTCTATATGCTTATCAGACCTTTTCCTGGTTCACACCTCGGTGGCCTTGAGCCCAGGAAACAGCCTTCACCTTGCTCCCTCCCCCCAGTCCGGACTCTCCTTCCCTTCTAATTGAGATCTCTGTCATGCTGTATGATCCATCTCTCTAGTCTCTTTCAATCTCTCTGATATTTTCAACCCACCAGCTTCCCACCCTCTTTGGCAATTTTCATTTCTTTATTAGTCCTCTGGGCAAGGATTTTCAGTACGGACTCCTCACTCCTGTCCCCCAGGGTATGAGGAGCAGCTGCTGGGAGGAAGACCAGGCGGCTGGCATCATTTTTGTCAGGGGACTTCAGATTGTATAAACACAAAGAATTAACCCTTAGGATGCCCTTAGCCCCTCGTCTGTCTTAGGGGAAGGTATCTTTCCTCCTCAGCTCCTAGATTCTTCAGGTTCCAGTGGTGTGTGGAAGGGGGAGGGCTAGAGTGACATCTGAGCCTAGCTGGAATCGTATTGTTCTGATTGTGGACACAAACTCTGTGGGGCACCTGTACTTACAGCACACACGGTGGGAAGGGAAGGGGCAGTCCTGAGAGTTCCAGTGTTCTTTTGAAGGATTAGGGTAGGGGAGAAAAAACCAGGGGCAAGGGAAGAGTAGCAAGAAGACTGGGGCTGTGTGTCTGTTTTCCCCAATTCCCTTCCTTGGACTCTGTTCTTCTTAGAGGAGGTCAATCATTGACCTGTAGCTGTCTCCAGGAAGTCCATGGAGACGCACCCTCCCTTCCTGATTCCCTATAGGAATGGACACAGGCAGTTGGCACTCTCAATGGTCCTTTTCCTCTAGTCCTCTTTAGTAACTCAGGTGTTCAATTTCCCAGTCCTACAGAACCCAGTTTCCCCCAGCCATCAGAAACCTAGGTATTGTTTCCTGAGGGGATTCTTCCTCTAATCTCCAGAGGGACCCAGGAGTCCTTTCTCCCCTCTACCCCTCAGAGGAATCTACATGCCCAGTCCTCCATCCAGCTTTCAAGGACCCAAGCACATAGTTCTTCCAGCTTCCAGAATCAAGCATCCTGCCCTTCCTCCTACCTCTAAGAACTCAGTAATTTACCTATGTCAAGCTCCCTAAATCCTCCCCTTATCCTTCCAAACCTAGGGAGCTCCTTGTTTCTCTCTGCTCCCTTTAGAGTTCCAGGGAACTGGCCCTGTAGTAATTCTTCAGTTCGTTTCCCTGTAGTACCTTTGAAGTCCCAGGGATCTAGTTCCTCCCTGGATTCCATAACCCCCTGCTTTCCCTTAATCAGTCCCTTCAATCCTCAGGGTCCTAGGCATCTAGCCCCAAGTCTTACCATAAGCCTCCTTTTCATCCTGATCCTTCCCCATGACTACAGGAAGGCTCCAGAGTAACTGTTGCCTTCTCTAGGGAACTAGCGTCTTACCTGCTGCTTGCCTCCAAGCTCCACCTCCTTCTCTGCTGATGTCACCATTCCCACCCCTCCTACCCCACCTGTGGTCCTAAAGCACTGCCCTACCAGTAACCAACTTCCAACTTACCCTGTCCTGTATCTTTAACCTAAGCAGGAACTCAGGTGGCTGAAACTGGGGCTAGGCTCAGGACAATCTGACTTGAAACAACACTCAGAGGCTCTTCAAAAACATATGCAAATTAATACAATTCTGTTCCAGTAAGGTTTGGATAGTCTGTCTCAAAGAACAAGGGTCACCTTCTGTCCCTATGTCTAACCATATCCCGATACTCCTGACTTTTTTTCTCTCAATGGCTGCTTTTCTTTTTTCTCCAATTTCTTTAATTCTTCCATAGCTGATACCTGTCCACCCTGCTTCCTTCTTTTCCCAGGCAATGTTATTTGAACTCCTATTCCCTCAATACTTTATCTGGTGCTCTGCCCCACCCCACCCCTTACTAAGACTAAAACAGCTTTTAACCAAATCAAAACATTTATTGAGGAAAAAAAATTGCCAGGAAGTGGGGTGTTGGTGGTCAAGTGAGATGGAGGAGGAGCCAATGTCCAGGGTAGGGAAGCACAGATTGCCCTGGTCTTTCTGGGGAGATCAGACTGTTGCGTGATACACACCCCAGCTGGGTGTTCAGATCTCCAAAGATGCCCCTTCTTTAATCCAATTCCAACTTCAGGTGTACATGTGTGATGGTTGTATGTGTGTGTGTCCCTCTCTGATGGAGAATGGGGAATACAAAGGAGGTCACTTTTGTCCCAAAGTGGGAAACTGGGTCTGGGAATCAATCATTATGGCAGAACAGGACACTATTTCCCAAGACTCAACTCTTGGTGATGGGGAAGAGTATCCCAGTTTCAAAACAGGTGACACAAATGAACAGGAATGGATTGGGACAGTGTGTGGGCAGGAAAAAGGCAGCTAGTTCTGAGGGGTGAGAACAATTCCCAGGAGAAGAAACTCTGTGGAGAGTCCCCCCAGAAGTCACTGGATCTGGGGTCAGGAACTGAGGGAGGGTAAGGACCCAAGGTCAGCAATCAGTTCTGGGTGGGGATCCAGGCGGGCCAGGCGGCTCTGCTCCAGGGCAATGGCCTCTGCTGAGTGCTTGCATTTTTCAGAGCCACACTGACAGGTGAAATACTTGCTCTTAATGTCCCAGAACCGGTCGCCATAGTCAAACCTGCCAGGAAGGTCAGAAGAACTTGGGATCCAGACCTCAGAGTCCTCCCAGGCTTTTATTCTGCCCACCTACCAACCCCAGAAGCTTTCATCCCAGATTTCACCCTCTTTGACCACCTTTTTAGGGACTCGTGCTCTGGCCAACTAGGCCCAAGCCTCATGTTAAACTCAGCCCAAGACTGGAGACAGGAGCAAATACAAACCTTTAGGGAGGAAGGAGTGGGGTGTAACGGGGCGTTCTTTGCCATAGTCACCTGGAGGATTCTGAGGGGTTAAGATTCTGAGAGAATGCCAGAGTACCTGAGCAACTCTCTTCAAGGGACATTAGGATCATACCATTTAGAGTTCAAATGGACCTTAGATATTATTTAATCCAGGGGTTCTTAAGTTGTTTTGTGTCATGGGCAACTCTGACAGTCTACAGAAGCATACTAATGCTTCTATGCAGGTTTGTTGCCTGCATTAATAACTGAAAGAGAAGCTAAATTTCAGTACAGTTTAAGTGAAAATAAAGATATCAATTCCCTTCCCCCATCCAACTCCATCTACCTACAGGTTAAAAATCCATGATCCAGCCCCAATTCCTCATTTTAGAACTGAGAAGTGATAACTTGCCCAAAATCACACCAAGCGTGAGGTGGCAGAGCTCATTTTGGGATTCAGATGCTAACCCCTGGAACCCAAGCATCTCCTCCTTCATGTCTGTCTCCCTAGCTTCTCTAGGTCTATACCTGGATGCCTCATTATAAAGATCCAGGTGCCCGTCCTTCTAGCCACCACAGGGAACCCTTGCATCCTTCTCACCCTAGCTCCTCGCCAGTCCGGATGTCTCGAGAACTGAAGAAGGCAATTCGGGGGAACCTGAGGTCTTGGTGCAGCATGAAGACTCGAACAGGGATGATGTTAGGGTCACACAAATGATTGATAAAACGACTGATGTTACCATAGTACCGGGCATCGATGCAGTACACTTCTCCATCCTGGAGAAAATGTGGATTGGTTACCTCCCTTAACTCACACCTTGCTGGACTGGGCTCCAGTCTCAACATAGTTACTGATGCTGTACCACCTCTTGCTGACTCAAGATTTAAGGGAGGCACTAAAGAGGAAATAGGTTAAGTCCTCCCCCATCACCCCAATCTACTCACTTTATTGTCCAGGTCAAAGAGATAAGAGTCATCTTCTCGAACATCTGCCTCAGCATCTGAGATCAGTTCCCCAACATACCTAATCCAACAGGGAGAAGAGTTCTGAGAGGCATACAGAGGAGGGTAAAGTTGCCCAAAGATCCCCACGTGATGCACATTCTTATCCCCACCCCCTAAGCTTTTGTGACTTATTTTTGCACTATCCTTTTCAATTTCTCCAAAGAACTCTGTCCCTATCTCAAATTTGTCATTTTCCCTAACCCCATCCCATTCTCTTTCCTGCAGTGGTCCAGATAGTAGGTACTCTTGGGAGTCCAGAAGACAGCACTGTGGGATGTTATGATTGAAGGTATGGAAGTTGGGTCATCAAATGGGTAATATTGGATAGGTGTAGGTCAGGGGTGGAGAACCTGTAGCCTCAAGGCCACATGTGGATTTGAGGCTGCAGGTTCCCCATTCCTGTGGGAGCGAATTTCAGATAGGGTGAATATCTTAAATCAAGGTATTCTTAGGGCACAAGTACACTAATCGTATATCCATTTTCTCTCTCCATTCATTCCCAATGCAATCATCCTACTTACGATTGGTCGGTAAACATGTATTAAGTGCCTACTATGGGCTGAGTATTGTGCTAGGGATATGCAGAAAGGCAAAAGACTGTCCCTGCCCTGAAGAGCTCCCAGTTGAAGGGACCCCATGATCACCAGACTGGACAACTTCAATAGTTTGCTAAGCCTCTATTCTCTCGGTCCTCCAAGGCATCCTTCATACAGCTGCCAGAATTATTTATTACGTATGGATCTGGTCAAAAGCTTCCAGGGATCTCTTACTGCTTAATGAATAAAGTTTAAATTTCTTGTTTGGCATTCGGTGAGTATATGTATGTATATACAAATACATGTATATATTTATATTTACTCACTTTAGAATGTAAGCTCATTGCAGGAGTAAGGTTTGCTTCATTCTTCATCCACATAGCCCTAGAACTTAGTTCTTAGTACCAGACATAGCTTAATGAATATTTGCTGATTCATTAATCTGGTACTACTCTCCCTTTCTAGACTTATTTCCTATCAGCCCCTCCCCCACCCTACCTGTACAATGCACTCCTATGTTCCAGGTCAATCTGGAACTGCTCTCTATCCCCATATCCAATTATCATACTTTTGCTCATGCTATTTTTTACAAAAAAAGGAAATGTTCTCCTTCTACCAATAAACTTTGCTTACTATTTTTTTTTTTTTACCAGACCTATGATTTCATGGGAGTGGGATAACCTTTTCAGCATCTCCTCTGTGCCTTATGGTCTCAATGGAGTTGCCTGGGGACACTCAGAGGTTTAATGAGTTGCCTGAGGTCATAAGGCCAGGATGTGTCAAAGATGAGATCGGAATCCTGGCCTTATAGATAGTAAGGCCAGCTCTCACTAAATCACAATGATGAGTTTTTTTACTCATCCTTTATTTTAAATTTTATTTTCTCAGTTTATATATAAAAGCAAAACAAAGAGTTGTAGTCAAACAAAATAAATTCTTGAACTGACTATATCCAAAACTGCATATCTCATTCTGCATCTTGAGTCTATCACCTACCAGCATTTACCTATCCTTTCAAATTAAGTGCTACCACCCTCCATTGAAGCCTTCTTTGATCTCCCTGGTCAGTAACTCTACAAAACACTTCTAACGCACTTTTTCTATAATACTGTGAATTAGAATTGTGTTTTATGCCCTACCTCCCTGTCAGACTTTAGAATTCATGAAGGAAGGAACTATATCCCATCTGTCCCAACACTTACCTAGCATAGTGCTTGGGGGACATAGTAGGTGTGTAATAGATGTTAATTGAATTTACTGTTTAATTGACTAGAGTAAAAATAAGGAAGTAATGGGGTAGGAGGAGCAGGGGTTAAGTATAGACTGTAGTAGCCTTGAATGACAAGTGAGGGGGTTCCGAATGCTTTTGAACAAGACAGTAGTATGAAAGACATGTTAATATTGATGCTTTGGGAAGAAAGTGTTGGTTGAATGGATTAATGGAATTAATCTAGTAGTATGTTTAGAATGGATTTGAATGGGAAAGAGACCAGAGGAAAAGAGATCTGCTAGGAAATCGTGGTAATATTCTATGACCGAGTTACGTTTAGAAGAAGCTGGACATGGCAGGTGGCGGTGGAAGTAGAAAAGAAAACAGATCTAAGAGATCAAAGGAAAATCTGCAGGACTTGGAGATTTGACTACTGGATGTGACAGACAGGAAGGAAGGTGGGACTCCAAGGTAACTGAGTTAAGTGTGGTATTAATGAATATGAAGTAGTGTTGGAATATTAAGGTGGAAACTTCCAGTAGAAAGGTAAAGAAGTAGGACTGAAGGTCAGGAGGGAGGTTAGGATGAATAATATAGATGTGGGACATGATAGGAGAGGCCATGAGAGTGAATGGGTATGGGTGTGTGTGTGTGTGTGTGTGTGTGTGTGTGTGTGTGTGTGTGTGTGTGTGTGTGTGTGTGTGTGTGTGTGTGTGTGTGTAGGGCGAAGAGTGAGACAAAAGAAGGCCATGAGAGTGAATGGGGTGTGTGTGTGTGTGTGTGTGTGTGTGTGTGTGTGTGTGTGTGTGTGTGTGTGTGTGTGTGTAGGGTGAAGAGTGAGACAAAAGAAGGCCATGAGAGTGAATGGGGTGTGTGTGTGTGTGTGTGTGTGTGTGTAGGGCGAAGAGTGAGACAAAAGAAGCCCAAGGGCTAAGCTCCGAGAACTACATTCCAGGGGTAAGATGAGGAAGAAGAGTCAGGGAAAGATAGAGAAAGAAGGAATGATAAGGAGTAGTATCAGAAGGTCAGGAGAAGAGGATGTCATGAAGGCCAAAGGAGACTACTCAGTAGGAATGAGTGGTCAACAGCGTCAAGGGCTGGGGAGATGATCACGATTGGGGGGGGTGGGTGGGGACAACCAGGTGGGGCAGTACATTGAGCACTGACCCTGCATTCAGGAGAACTTGAGTTCAAATCCAGCCCCTGACACTAGCTGCATGACCCTGGGCAAGATTGCCTCACAAAAAAAAAAATAATAATAATGAAGGGGGTGAACTCTTTAAAGTCTTCAGTAGATACGGTGATAAGATTACTATGGACCTCTGTGAGAATGGTTTTGGTTTTTGAGTAGGCATAAAAGCCAGATGGTTAAGGAAGGTTGTGTACGGATGAAGTGGAAGCACTACTTGTAAAGATGACTCTTTGGAGAAGCTGAAATGTTAAATGGGGGATTAAGAGGATGAAGCCAGGATAGTGGAGTAGCAAGAAGTACGGCAGCTGAGTTCCTGTCTACAACTCTTCCAAACAGATCTATAAAATTCACCAGCCCAAATTCTGATGGAGAAATCCAGAAAAAGTCACAATGAGTTGTTTGTCTGGACCAGGTTGGCACAGGGAGACAGAGAGATCTGTAGACACTGGTAACAGGGGCAAGTGGCACACATGGAAGACTCCAATGCCCAGGGACAGGCTGTACACCACCACAAAGGGAGATCTTGCACACCCACACTGGGGGCACTGTAACATGGATGGGTGCCAACCGACAGCTTTGCTGGACCAGCCCAGACCTTCCTTCCAGAAGTGTGGCAGAGCCCTGCCTGCCATTAAATCCCAAGTTGGTAAGTGGGATGGAAGAATGAACAAACAAAAAGAAACCTACCATAAAGAACTATTATGGTGGGAGAAATGAAGCAAGAGTTCAGAAAAAGTTAAAAATATTTTTATAAATAGAATGAAAATGCTTAAGGAAAAAAATTAGAAAAAGAAATGAAGGCTAAGAAAAAAGAATTGGAAAGGAAAGTAACAGCTTGGCACAAAACCTCTTCCAAACATCAAATTCCCTGAAAGTTTGAATAGACCAAACAGAAGCCAATGACTTTATGAGGCAATGAGAAATATTAAAACAAAGTCAAAAACTGGGGGAAAAAGAAAGAAAATGCAAAGAATCTCATAGCAAAAACAACTGATCTGGAATTAGATCAAGAAGAAAAAATTGAAGAATCACTGGATTATCCGAACACTATGACCAAAGAAAAGGGCAAAATGGAAACAGAATCTAGCAGTCACTTCCTAAAAACTGGCAGGAACCTTCAAGGTCAAAGAAAAAAATACTGGAAACAGTCAGAAAGAAAGAATTCAAAATCCTGAGGAGCCATAGCAAAAATTACATTTGACTTAGCAGCCACCACTATAAGGCAGGAAACTCGGAATAAAATATTCCAGAAGGTGAAAGATATGTATTTCCAGATAAGAATAACTTACCCAGAAAACTGAATAAAATTGTACAAGGGGAAAAAAATGAAATCCTTAATGAAATAGATTTCCAAGCATTCCTGATAAAAAGACTCAAAAAGAGCTGCACAGAAAACTCTCTAGTTCAAACAAAAGAGTGAAAAGAAGTACAAAAAATTGCAAACAGGAATAAACAATGATAAAGGACTAAACAAAAGATACGTGTATCTCCACTGGATGATGTCATCAGGGAGTACAATCAGAGAAGGTCTGGGAAGAATGTGAGGGATAATCATTTCCCATAACCTGGGTACAAGTACACAGAAGGGTGTGGGTGAGTGGGGTGTGGAATCACTTACACTCGAACCTCACAGTTGTCTGAACTAATCAAAACAGCAAGAATACACACACACAAAGCTGGGCGCAAAAATCCATTTTGTTCAATAGGAAAATAGGAGGGGAGGGGTGGGGAAGGGATGGGAATATGAGGGAGTGCCCATAAATTAGGAACGCATGAACAAATTACGATATATAAATGTGATGGAATACAATTGTGTATAACAACCAACCAGGATTCCAGAGAATTAATAAGGAAACATGCTACCTACATTCTGATAGAGGTGAATGACTCAGAAGTGTCAAGGTCCAGATGGAATCAGGTAAAGGCATGGGATCATGAGGTAGGATAGCGTATCATAAGGCAGGACAGATTTAAACTCTTGAGATAGGTGAGGGTGGATGAAGAGACACGGGATGGCAAATTAGGAAGGCGAGGCAGCTCAGAAGAGGACAATTTTGATTTTCTTATTAAAGCACTTAATGAAACTGTCTGTTCAGAGAAAGAGGAAACTGGAGACTGAAAGAACATGGGAAAAGGTCTGTAATAACGGTAGTGCAAAGTATACTTTGTATATAAAGTATATAATTAAAAGTAACAGGACTGATAAATAATAGCAAAACAAGAACTAAAACAGCACAAATTGATAATGGGCAGGTTTCTCCTAGAGACCTATCTACATCTAGACATATGTTTAGGGAAGAAGCGCTTGTTTGGAATCTGAGGACCCGAGTTCAAATTCTCCCCCTCCCCCATTACTATTTTTTGTCATTTGTGACCAAATGTCTAAATCTCTGAGCCTCCTTCCTTATCTGTGTTGGATTAGATGGCCTCTAAGGCCATGTTCACCTCTATCTAAAGCTTTGATCCAAGCTCAATTTTTTCTTGTCTAGGCCTGTGATTTCAGTGATAATTTAGTCTTCTAAATGGTGCCTGAGGGCACAGAGAGGTTTAAATGATTTGTTCCACATCACAAAGTTAATATATGTCAAGGGGTATGACTTGAAGCCAGACCATCGTGACTCAGTCTGACCTGTTACCCACACATGAGACTGCCTCTCCTTTTCATTCCACCAGGAAGTCCCAGGCCTTGGCCTCCTCCAACCCTTCCATACTCCCTTATGGGCAGGCTCCAGCAAACTCACTCGCAGATGAAGGTACCCTGGGGAATGGTCTGCAATGCACGGACACCCCAACCCATTTTAGCAGTGCGGTAGAGCTGAAGCCGGACCCTGGAGGGTGGGGAGAAGGGAGAAGACACGGTGTCATTACAGGGGTATGGACAGGAACACATCCAGGGCAAAGACAGGAAGAGGATTCTAGATCCAGAGCTGGCAGGGATCTCAGGGGCTTATCTAGAGTAGCTCTCTCAGCAACAGATAGGAAAACAAGGGGCCCAGCAAAGTAAAGTGCCTTGCTCAAGGTCACTAAGAAGCAAATCCCACTCAGAGGTGGGATTTGAACCCAGGTCCTCTGACTCCCCAAATCCAGTACTTTTTCCATTGTATCTCTCAGACAGACCTCCCAAGGAGAAAAATGTGGGAAAGCGTTTGTGTCAGTTGGGGAATGAGGAGGGAAGAGAGAGCCCTAGGGCCAAAAGGTGTCCCACTACCCACACTTCACTGAAGAAAAGGGGCTAAAACTGCAATAGGGGACTAAGGATGCCCAAGTGGTCTGGGATAAGTGGGAATCTGAAAGGCAGTGGTCCTCACTTGATACCACTCTGTACCACTCGATTCTTGCAGCTTCTCCAGCAGGCGCAGGCTTGGTTACATTCAAAGATCAGGGGGGGCTCAATCTTATTAAACTCCTGAAGCAGACGTCCGTCCTGGTTCCAGAGGAAGAAGAGAGAAGAGACGATATGATTGCTAGGAGACCACCTGCTGTTCTATTTTCCCAATCTTTGTCCCATCCCATGGGAAAAGACTAGCTGGTGGGGGAGGGCGAGTAGGGCACTTTTGTATAGGAAGCAAGACAAACACAGGGCCATTTGAAGGTTATATGCATATACTGACACAAATGGCACAGCCACTTTCTTGGCAGTTTCCCAAGATATGTTCTCTGTTGCCCTTGGCTTGGGATCAGAAGAAGGGAGAGAGAAACACCATGAAGGGAAGGCTTCCTCCTGTCTGAGCCCCCCTCTGTCCTTGACATCTCCTACTCTCTAGGAAGGGACAGAAGGCTAATGCTGGCTGTTGGGGGAAACGACTCCCCCCTTCCACCTCCACCCCATCCATGACAGAAGGGCTCTTTAGGAGTTGCTGAACAGACAATGAGAGGCTCAGGAAGCTCACTCACCTTGTCATACCAGCACCGGATACTGAGTTGGCCACAGAGACAGTTGGAGCTTGAGCAGTCATCCACGCAGGTGCAGTGCTGGGGGGGAGGGTAGGACATATCCTGGGGTCATACCCTCTAAGCCCAGGCCCTAGGTATCCTGCCTCCAGAATGCTCCCCCCTCCATGGCCCAGACCCCTCACTTCATAAGGGGTCATCAGGCTTTCGTCTACATGGGGTGGGAAAAACACTTTGGGTAGAGCTGTGAGGAGGTGGCAATGGGCATGCTCTGACCTTATTGTAGGTGAATCTGGAACTGTCTAAGGACCTCTGAAGTGTTAAAATTAGGATAGCAAAGTCTGGGGGACCCTTCCCACCCCACTTACCTGCAGGTGCGTGATGTTGCGGTCAATATTCATAGTTGAAGTTTCACAGTTCTCAGAAATGTATTTGTAATCTTCCGGGCATGGCTCCCCATCCACCCCATTAACACAGGGGATTGGCACGTTCTCATAACCCCGAGCTACATCTCTAGGGGTAAAAGGAGCAATATGGCTGAGCGGATGAGATCCCTAGATCCTTGGGGTGGTAATTAAATGGACAGGTGACACTGGGCACCCCCACCTGCAAATGATCTTTTCAGTCCGTAGTACTCGGTTACCCACACCAAGGCGAAGCTTTCGATTGAGCTGCAGGGCCACCCAGACGTCCGAGCGCTCAGGGGTCAGGTCCCATGCCGTGTCGCCTTCTTTGTTCCGTAACTCTGGATCTGCACCCCTGGACAGGAAAAGCCTGAAGGGGTAGAACAAGGAAAGCAGTAAGGACTACGCAGTGGAGGAGCCAAGGACAGAAGCAAGGGAAAGGCATCGAACCAAAGATGCAGGAAAGGGAGAGACAGAAGGTAAGACAGGAGGAAGAACTGGGGAGTTTGGGGGCTGCTCACAGCACACAATCGTGGTAGCTCTCTCGAGCAGCGATATGCAAGGGTGTGTCTCCATGATAGTTGACGGCGTGGAGGTCACAGCGGGCATTCAGTAGGACCTCGGCAATGGCAGCGCTGCCTGTGAAGGATGCCCAGTGCAAACAGATGTTCTCTTCCTGAGGGTAAGGGAAAGACAGAGGAGTTGGTTCAGGATATCTGGTCCCTAAGGCTCAGTGAAAGCAAAAACAACAGAAACCCAATGACAATCACATGCCAGGCACTGGAGAAATGGCAAAGATTAAGTAAGGTGTGGTTCCTGCCATCATGGGGCTTACGGTGTAGTACAGGGATATGACATGAACAGGGGTAAGAGCAACAGCTGATGGCATGTTACTAAGTCAGAGGCACAAAATGAAGAAATGGGAGATATCCAAGGATTCCAAGGTATCACCCTCCCCTCCTCCACCCCTGGGTGCCCACATTTTCTCTTACATTGTCAGTGAGGGTGACATCTGCTCCTCGGGTCAGCAGCATTCGAATGACTTCAATATGTTTATGTTCGGCTGCCCAAATGATGGGTGTCCAGCCCCCATTATCCTGGAAGGAATAAAAGGAGGCAAGTAAGGGCTGGGTCACACAGTCAGGTGGTCTCCTACAGCTGTATCTGGTTAAAAGGGGAGGCATGGGATTCCCCTTCTTTCCAACTCAGAGAAAAAGAGAAAGACAGAAAGACAAGAGACAGAGAGAGAGAGAGAGAGAGACAGACAGAGAGAGGGAGAGATATGGAGAGAAGACCAAGAGAGACATGGAAGAAAGAGGATGGAAAGGAGGCAATATAGAAGAGGAATGGGAGACAGTATGGGAGAGGCTAGCAATAGATACCAACAAAAACAGAAAACAACATGGGATGGAGGGAGAAGTATATGACTTGGAGGTGGGGCTTGGGCACCAGAGAGACAGTGACAGGCAGAGAGAGAGAACAAGTCACCATCATGCAGGGAGAAAGAGTCAGAGAGAAAGAAAAAGAAAGATGGGAGAATTAATGAAAAAAGAGCATACACAAAAAGGTGAAGGGAGAGAGGCACAGACTGGAGAAACAGAAACGCTCAGAATGGTTAAAAGACAAAGATGAATGGGGTGGGAGGGGGTCTGGGAAACAGAGGCAAGGGGGAGAACCACTGGTCGCTGACCTGAGCATTGACATCCACTTGGCCAGTGCTGAGCAGCAGGCTGACCATCTCCAGGTTGCCAATCTTAGCTGCGTGGTGAAGACAAGTAGAACCGTCTTCCTCCTGGGAAGACAGGTGCACACAGACCTTTAATCCCCCAAGCAGGAGTGTCTGACCTTTTTTTTGTGGGGGGGAGAAAGGGACGAGGTGGGAAGAAACGGATCCCCTTTGGCAGCCCAGTGAAACCTATGGACTCCTCAAAATGATGCTGTTAAATATCTGAAGGAAATATTAAATTTCAGTTATGCGCTACTAAAAATAAAGATGCATTTTTTTTCTTATCCAAGTTTATAAGAGCCCTTGCCCTCAAGGGATCCACACAGCTACCTCCTGCTCTTTCTCCTTCACTTTGCCACATCTCCCACTACACAACCCAGATCAGTTCAACTGTGCCCACCAGGCAGCCGAGGTTCCTGGGCCGCTGCCCCCACCTTGCTATACACACAGCCTCCTCGCTGCACCATGTATCGAGCGGCCTCCACATGATTGTTGGCCACAGCCTCCATCAGAGGGGTTCGCTGCAGCTTGTCCACAGCATTGATATTTGCCCCAGCCTGGCAGGTGGGAAAAAGCGTTGGTTACTTAGTCAACAGGCCTGTACTGGGACAGAATAGAGTGTAAGAAGGGAATGACAGATAGGAGAGGACCAGATTGGGGCACAAGAGAGGACCTTATGGTTGATCCTGGAGCTACTGGGGAGATATGGTGAGAGCTGTGGGGGACAGGCCATAGTGAGGAGAGACTTGAGGCAGGGAGAGGAAGAAGAAGGCTGAGAGGTAGTGAGGGCCTGAAGTGGGATGGTAGCTGTGTGAGTGGTGGTGGTGAGAAGGCATGGCAGGGGTGTGTGTGTGAGTGATGGCAGGGTGTGTGTGTGTGTGTGTGTGTGTGTGTGTGTGTGTGTGTGTGTGTGTGTGTGTGTGTGTGTGTGTGTGTGTGTGTGTGGTGTGTGTGTGTGTGTGTGTGTGTGTGTGTGTGTGTGTGTGTGTGTGTGTGATGGCAGGGGTGTGTGTGTGTGTGTGTGTGATGGCAGGGGTGTGTGTGTGTGTGCACGTGTGTGTGTGATGGCAGGGATGTGTGTGTGTGTGTGTGTGTAGGGGAGCCCAGGTGAATGGGACAACTGGCGAGGAGGGATGAAGGGAAATGAAAACTAAGCTGGTCAAATAAGGGGGGGGGGGTCTCCTTCAGTCACTAGGATGAGGGGAGAGAGTGGGAGTAGAGGGCCTGGATCCTAAATTGAGGGTGATCTCCAGACACTGAAGGCCTCGCCTGGTCTTACCTGCAGAAGCACATGGCAGATCTCAACGGAGCCCTTCTGCGCAGCCGCGTGCAGGGGCGTACGCTTGCTCTGCTGGTCACTTTGGAAGTTGGGGTCCAGGTTGTCCACTGGAAGTCAGGGGGAAGAGTGTCATTCACAGAGAGAGACCGAGGGAGAGGGACAAATGGACAGAGGGAGAATCCTGGGCTGGGGTGGACACTCACAGAGCATGAGGACAACCTTCTGCAGCCCCCCTGCTTCACAGACAGGTACAATTGACGAGGATGGAAGCGAAGTTTCTTCCTTCTGCCAGGAAGACAGGGAGGAAGGAAGGGGATGGAATAGAGAGACCAAAGGGCTTAACAGCCTGAGTCCCTCTCCTTCACCGTGCCTTTACTCCTCCATAAGTATGAGTCTACTAAAAATAGATCCCTCTCCAGAGACCCAACTAACTGTGCATCCTCCAGCCACTAGTTTCTCTCACCGCTCAGACTCCTGGATGACTAGTGCCTTTTCCAGGGCTTCTCGGCCTGGGCCAGCTCCTAGGCCTACAGCGGAAAGTATATTGCCATTGGGCAATGCCAGCGAAGGGCCTGAGCTGTCAATGGTATCAGCCAGTGGGTCGCAGAGGGGGCGTCTTGGTTCTCCATGACCCCGCATCCTGGCACTAGGGAAACAGAAGAGGTGTGGGGAGAGGGGCTCTTGTGTCCCAGGGAGGGAAAAAAGACTAGGGAAAGGGAAAAGACTCTCATATCCCAGGGAAAAGATGAGAAGGAAGAAAGAAGAAAGGAAGAAATGAAGGAGGAAGGAAAGATGGAAAGAAAAAGACAAGGAGGGAAAGAAGGAAGGAAAGGGGAAAGGAGAGGGGAAGAAAAAGGGACAGCAGAAAAGACAGAAGGAAAAGGAGCACAGCAAGGTAAAGGAAGGTATGAAAGCACAAGAGGAAGGAATGAGAAGAGATGTGAGATAAAGACGAAAGGGTATAAGAGGTAAGTAGAAATGGAAAGATAATAGGTGAAGAGCCTACAAAGGAGAGGGCTCTTTTTTCTGTGGGGGGAGGGGTACCTGGGCTGGGAAGTGTCGGCCCGTCCAGGGGCATCCTGGGCAGGGGGTGGGGGGACAGGAGCAGCAGTGCCAGGAGGTGGGACCACCCCATCACTCCGGGCAATTGTCACCTCCTGGGCCTCAGAAGCGTCCTCCCCACAGTGGGGACAGAAAACCATCCCATTCAGCTGGGACACGCAGGCTTTGTGGAAGCGATGGGCCACTCGGAAATCAGGGTGACACTCCAAGAATGTGCCCTTGTTGGGGGGGGGGATTGGGGGCAACGGTATTAGGACCCAAATAAATGACCCAGCTTCATGGTTCCCTCCAACTCCTCCCTCCCCGTGGAGGTCTGGTTGTTTGCCCAGCAACCTCCCTCCCCTACCCTGTCCTGGGGATTTGCATAGCCCTACCAATATCCCTCCTCACCGCTGTGCAAAAATAGCCACAGCCTGGGCAGCAGTGATGCTTGACCATTCGGGCTCGATGTGTCTCACAGAGGACCATCAGAGCTACTCTACTAGAAGGCCTCATCGTTTCCCGCTTTTGGATTCCTGCACTGCAGCCCGAAAGCTGGAGGACGACATGTTAGCAGAGGAGCCATGGAAGAAAAAAGTAAAACGATACGGTGAGGCAGAAAAGTGAGAAAGACAAGCTGAGGATCCCATTATCTCCCTGTTCCTCTTTCCCAGTTTTCCCCACAGCTCATCCACACCCCTATCCTTCCATCCACTGCATAACTACCAGACCTGAGAGTTACAAGGGACTTGAAGAGTCTAACTCATACTGGCTATCTGATGTCATTCCCTCCTACTCCATTCTCCTTCTACATTCTCTGAGTCCAGACCCACCTCTCCATCCACGCTCTCCGTGGCCATGCATTTGTGACCAGCCCTCTCGCTGATCCGGTCAATCTTTGGAGCCTCCATGCGGCAGCTGCACAGAGGTAACTCCTCAAACCCCCGCTCTGTCTCCAGGGACGATGTGTCATTGGACACCCCTTGGGGGAAGGGGATGCAAAAAGAGGAAAGTCACAGGGAGACCCAGACACTACTTCTACCCACCAAGTCCCTTCATCTTATCGACTCATTTTCTCATTCAGTTAGGACCAGTGACTGGACTCTTCCCTTCTTCTGCCCAAGGAAACTAATCTACCCAACAGATCAGAATTGCTCCTAAGCCCATCCTTCTTTCTTCTGCTACCATTAGTCATGCTGGGATTACTAGGAGTTACGATTCTTATCCTCAGCTCATCCCACCCAAGGCTCCCTGAATCATCTTCCCCATTTTCCCAATTACCAGCATGGTTGGGAGAAAGGTTTCCCTCGCTGGGTAGCTCTAGAGACCCCAGAGGCACCTCTATATACTCACTGGGGCCAGAGGGACCAACACCATTCACCCCTAATACAGAGAGAGAGCAAGAGAGGAAAAGTTGGGGGAAATGGAGGCTGAGACTTATGCGTATATGAGGAGAACAAGGATTTGTTGCCTGAGGAGGACAGGAACTTAATCTGGATTACCCCGCTGCTCCTTGGCGCGCGGTGTTTCCCGCTTTCGACGTTTTCTAGTGGGCTTCACCCAAGGACTGTCCTTTCGCCATTTCTTCTTGGCTTTTCGTCGACCACTAGAACCACTCTGATGAGGGGGAAGAACAGGAACCTGGGTATGCAGGTTTATCTCCCCTGTTCCTCAGCCCAGACTTCCTTTACAGACCCAGCTACCAGACCCTTACCTTATCAGACTGATTGCCAGACTCCTCATCTTCTTCCTCTTCTTCTTCCTCCTCTTCCTCCTCCTCTTCTTCCTCTTCCTCCTCCTCCTCTTCCTCTTCTTCCTCCTCTTCCTCCTCCTCTTCCTCTTCACTCAACGGATCAGCCAAGACCTCTGCCTCTGACTAGAAAGGGAGAAGAGGATGGGGCTATGGGAGGGTGACCCTCAGATCAAAGATCTTGTCCTTTGGGCACTCTGATGGGGGAGTCTGACAGTGGAGGCAGTCCCCTCTGTTGGGGAGACAGAGATAGGACAGTTACGATCTCAGGGAAATGTGTGTAAGCCTGCTTGTGTGTACAAGTAGTTTTGTGTGGTAAATCAGGGAAGCATTCCTGGTAGTTAAAGTATGAAATGATGGAAGAACTAAAGAGACAGGGTCACAGAGAAAAGATTAAGCACAAAACACACAGACTCTCTAAAAGCTCTAAGGCTCGAGAGGCATCAGAGAAGTTGGCAGGAAGCTGGTGGTAGGGAGGTCACCTCAGCCCAGACCCAGCTGCTCCTTACCTTACTGTCTGAGTCAATTCGCTCATCCACAGAGTATGAGTCATAGTACAAACTGAAGCCTTCTCCTACATCTGTATCCCAGTCCTCCATGGCCTCCTGGTTTGCCTTCTCCAGGGCCATGTCCTCAGACCCCCCAGCAGGCCCCAGCTCTTCCAACTGGGAAATAAAGAGTTCCCCTTCCATGAAGATTTCCTGATCCCATTAACTAAAAGTGTTCTCTCCCTCCATGTTTCTAGAATGATAATTTGTCAAGATATCTCCTCTGCCTTTATCAACTTCTGTCCTATGATGTATGTGTGTGTGCATGGATGGATCGATCAACCAACCAAGAAGCATTTACTAAGTGCTTACTAAGTTACAGGCACTGTGCTAGGTGCTGAGAATACAAAGAATGATACAATCTGTACTCTATCTGGAGGAGATATGTGTACACACACACACACACAGACACACAATACAAGGCAATCTGAGAGAGAGGGTACCAGCACTTGGGAAAATCAGAAAAGTTGAAGGTGGTGATTGAGCTGTATCTTGAAGCTGTGTAAGCAGAGGAAACTGAACAAAGTGAAGTGAGGAGATTGGAGATGGAGTGTGAAATGTGAGGAAAAGAGAAAAGGTCAGCTGAGTGTGGAAAGGGAAACTTACTGAACATTAGTGAAGGCAGGTTAGGGCTAGGTTATGATGAATGGTTAAAAACTAAAAGGAATGCATTTTATCCTAGAGGCAATAGGGAGCCACCAGAGTTTACTAAGTAGGGGAGTGACATCATTCAGATTTCTTCCACCACTCTCTCCCCCTTCACTCCCATCTCATTGGGTGAAATGGTCCTTTACTCCTTACCAAGGTTAACCCTTCTACTTGTTCAAGTGATCCAATTCCATCCTGTGTCTTTACAATAGACTGTCCCCCTCTGTCATCCTGTCTTTCCCTTCAATCACTCATTGACTACTGGCTCCTTCCCTACTAATAACAAACATGCCACCTCTTCCCTATCCTGAAAAAATTTCATCACTTCATCTTTCTCTTAGCTGCCAAATCCAATGGCCTTTTCGCTGTCCTCATTCTCCTTGACCTCCCTGCAGTCTTTGACAATGTTGATCACTCTCTCCTCCTTGATACTCTCTTCTCTTGAAGTTTTCCTGGTTTTCATCCTACCTATCTGGATCCACTTCCATATCGTACTCTTGGGTTTCCCTCAAGATTCTGTCCCAGGTCCCTCTTCTTTCTATACACTAGTTTACCTGGTGATTTGATTAACTCGCATGGATTTAATTACCATTTCTATGACAACGTCATCCTGAAATCTACCTCTCCTGCCCCAATCTCTCTGCTGATGTCCAATCTCTTATCTCCAACTTCTTTCAGACATTTCAAACTGGATGCCAAGTAGATACCTTAAAATCAATATGTCCAAAATGGAACTCATTACATTTCTCCCAAACCACCTTTCCCCCTCTTCCCCTTTCTATTATAGAAGGCAACACCACCCTCCCAGTCCTTCAGGCTCACAACCTAGGAATCACCAGGACTGCTTACTATGTCTCACCCTGCTGTATCCAATCTGTTGCCAAGCCTTGTCAATTTCACCTTTGCAACAACTCTTGTATATGCCCCTTCTCTGACAGTTATCACTATGATAATATAGGACCTCATTACCTCATGCCTACACAATTACAAGAGCCTGCTGGTGGGTTGGCCTGCCTCAAGCCTTTCTTCCCCCCTCCAATCCACCCTCTATTTAGCCACTAATGTGATTTTCCTAAAGTGCAGGTCTGATAATGTCACCCCCTGCCCCCCCCCCCACTTGATAATCTCCAGTGGTTTCCTACTGCCTCCAGGTTCAAATACAAAATGTTCTGCTTAGCATTCAAAGCCCTTGTAAGTCTTCTTACACCCTACTCTGAAACACATATTCTTTGATCCAGTGACACTGGCCTCCTGGTTGTTCTACAAACAAGATGCTCCATCTGTGGGCTCTGGGCATTTTCTCTGGCTGTCCCCTAGGCCAATCCTTTGCTCTAAAGACCTCCCCCTTTGGTTTCCTTTAAATTCCAATTAAACTTCCCTCTTTTACTGGAAGTCTTAACTAACCCTCTTAATTCCAATGCCCTCCCCCAGTTGTTTCCTATTTCTCCTGTATATAACTCACATTTGTATGCATGTTGTCTCCCTCGCTGACCATAAGCTCCTTGAGGGCAAGGACTCTCTTTTGCCTCTTTTTGTATCCCCAGCTTTTAGTACAGGGCCTGACATGTAGTAGGAGCTTAATAAATGTTGATTGATTGATAGACATGGTTAAATCTCCTAAATGGCAGAAACTATCTTTCTTCTTTGTATCACCCTGTATACCTTGCCCTTAAAAAGGCACCTAAGTGTTTTAAATACTAGAGACCTGTACCACCCAAGAGTCAGCACCTCTCCCCTCCCCAGTCCTACTTCAGCTGAGTTGTCCTGTTAGCAAATCTCTTCTCTAAGGAACTAAAATATTCTATTTCCACACCTCTCTCCTCTTTCCATTCCATTTTAGTACTTGTTTTCCTCTCAAAGAGGCTGGCACTCTGTTCTTAGCTCCCTTATTGCCCCTTGGTCCTCTCCCTGATGCAGCCTTACCAAGCCTCTCTTGTGGGGCCCTGCACTTCCCAAGTCCAGCTTCCTCCTTTTGGCAATGTCTGGAAGAGATAAAGTAAGGTTTTTCTCTTCAAATCTAAGCAAGATTTTTGATACCCCAAACCAAAGTTAACTGTTGTCCCAATGGTACAGAGAGAAAGAAGCTAGAATTTATCTATGGTTGAAGGATATACCTGTTCCCATATCCCCCATTGAGTGAAGATCATCACTCATTCGAAAATGCTGAACTTCAGGGGGGCGTTTCTCAGGGACTGGAGGCTAGGGAATACACAGAAAGGAAGGTAAGACTCCCCTCTTCCCCCCAACTCCCTCTCCTTATTACAAGATATACCTCTTCCCTTCCCTACATATGCCCTTTACCTGTCCATTCCCTGGTTTGGACATGGTTTTTCGAGCTCGGTGGACCTTGGGCTTCCCTTCAGGGCTGGTGGGAGTGGGGGTAGGGGTGGGGGTAGGGGCAGGCTCAGGCCCAGCTCCAGCCCCTTGTGCCCCAGGCATGCTCAACAGCCGCATAGCTAAACTCTGGACTGAGGGAGGTGATTTCCCGGTCCCTGTCATGGTAATCTTCGCCCGGCTTGGGCAGGTGCTGCCCCCTTTGCTGGGGGATGAGGGAAAGGACTTAGTGGCATGGCCTGGACAACATGGTTGGGAGAGAGAGGAGGGAAAACGGTTATGACCTAAGAGCCCAGTTCTCCCTGCTCCTTGAATTCCCCAGTCTCAAGCTCTCCCAACGTCCTTACCTAACAACATCCTACCACTGTGGATGCCCTCATCTCCCTCTGGACTCTCTGGCTCTTCACCAATGAGGGGTGTGGACCCCACTGGAGTGTCAGCACCCTCATCTCCTACAGTCACTGTGACTGAGGCAGGAGATGAGGGGCCAGTGGGTTCCACAGACTCGCAATGGTCCTGGGGTGGGGTCTCCTCTCCAGGAGACTTATCTCCTGAGGAGCTAAGACCTGAGAAAAGAAAGGTTGAGGAGTGAGGAGGGGTGTCACGAATACCAAGATCCCCACAAGACACACAGACACATATACACACAAAGCTGGGGAACAGGATTCCTTTTTAGGAAGAGATCTAAAGGGGAGGGGCAGCTTACCATCCTGCCAGGTTATTCCAGATAGGAAAAAGAAGGGGGTATTGGGAACCAGACTGCTTTCACAACAGGGAAGAAGAGGGGGCTGGGGAGTAGACATCCTGTATACACTGTATGCTTACCTCTCTCTGCAGTTCCCCGAGGTTCTTTCTCCAGCAGCAGCGCCCCCCCCATCTCACCAGGGGCCTCCCCCTGCGAGGGGAGACAAGGGGTAGGGGGACTGGTCAACCCGGCTGGGGGCAGAGGAACCCAGGACGCCTGGGTCCGAGCGGAAGAGAGCAGGCTTCGCCCCCGCCCCCGGCCCCGATGGGTTGCCCCTCGCCCTCTGCCGCGACTCCCAGGAAGTGGCCCTCGCCCTCTCCCCCGGGTCCGAAGGGACCCCCTCCCCCTCGGTAGCCCCCGCATCCCAGGAGCAGAAAGGAGGGGAGGGGGCGTGGCCAATGCGCCCCGGCCCCGCCCCCTCCTCCCGGGTGCTCGAGACGCTCCCCCTTTGTCCCCGGAGCCGCGGGGGCCCCGCGCGACACCCCCCCCGGCACCCACTCCCCCCCAGCTTGGCGGCCTGCCCCGCGCACCCCGTGCGCGTGCCCCTGGGACCCCGGCTCCATCCGCCCATCCGGGGGTGGCCAGCGGCTGCACGCGCACCTCCGTGCCCGCTTCCCCCGCCTCCCATCCCCTGGTCCCCTCCCCAGCCCCCGGCGCTGGCCCCCCGGCTTGTTGCAAGCCCGGCTCGGGCCCCCCGGCCCCGTTGCACCCCCGGAGCATTGCACGAGTGCGCGCTTCCCCCGGGCGCGCGCGCGGGCGGGCATGCACCCGCCTCCCCCCCCTCCCCTTCCGCACCTCGGCGGCCGCCGCCGCTGCAGCTCCCGCCGCCGCCGCCATAGCCGCTCGCGCGGGGGGCCCAGGAGGCGCGCGGCCGCCCGGGTCACGTGGGCCGGGGGGGGATGGGGGAGTTGTGGAAGGAGGGAGGAGGAAGAGAACCCTTAAAGGAGCCGTGGCCTATTCCATTGCCATTTTCCCGGGATAGGCTCCCGGAGGGCTGCGGAGGATGCCCGGGATGGGGCTGGCGGGGGCGCTTCGGAGGCCACTTCGGTCTGGCCGCCCCAGCCTTCACCATGGGGGGGCGAGCGCGGGCGCTCTGCCGGAGTGTCGGGACTGGGGGCGGGGGCCGCCGCTGCGGTGCGAGTCTATTGCCCAATAACTCCCGAGCCGCGGTTCCTCCGGTCCGGGTGTCCCGGGAAGGGGAAGGACCGTGCCTCTGCCTCCGGTCTCGGTCCGGGCGGGAGCAGGAGAGAAGCCTTTGCTCCTGGAGGTGGGAATGGGGGTACTCCGAGACGCTCCTCCCCTTTACCTAGGGTTTTTACTCCCGGCTCTTATTGCGAGTAATTAGGGCTTAATTAAAGACCACTGCAGTCCCGCCCGGCCAGCCACGGATCTCTCCAAGAACTCTCAATCATAACTTCGCTAATGTCATCACGACCAGAAGAGCAGACTCCGCAGTCCCAGCACAGCGGACGCCCCGCCTCAGCAGCCTGTACTACAGCCCTCGAACCCGGACGACTCCACAAACCCGGGCCCTGTGGGCTGGGACTGGGCACCCGGGGCCGCCTCTGAGGCCTCCTGGGAGCTGTAGTTTGCACAAGCTGCGAGCGGCCTCTAAAGTTTTCCTCCAACTCGCAGACTCGAAGTAGTATTGGAGAAGGGCCCCAGGGCCCATCTAGTTCGGGGCCCCCTTTTTGGGGGCGTCATGGACACTCCCTCTGTGGCACACTAGGCTTATGGATCCCTTCCCAGAAAAATTTTTAAAATTCGCAATTCAAGAAAATGCTAAATTTGTTTGAGCTTAGTGGGAAAAAACCCCAAATACATTTCTACCCCATCCAAGACCATCAACCCAATTCGAGAACGCCCTGATCTAGCCTAATCCTTTCACTTTGTAGAAGCAATAGGCTCAGATGCGACTTCTCATAGCTAGATAAAGACGAGCTGGGACTGGAAGACAATGGCCTGACTTCACTATATATGAAGAGTACTTAAGGGTTTTGAGAAGTACTGCTGAAACAGGTTTACATGACTTTTGCCCTCATAGTGAGGAGACCAGGAGGTGACTAAAAACACTGGACAGGCACAGAAAACTCAAGCAGAAGGTGGAGGGCCAGGGTATTCTTAGGAAAGAGCTGTTGGCTGAAGGTACCAGGATGCTCAGAATGGAAAACTAGGGAATGGAAAAAGGGAAGTATCAGACTCAGACAACAAACGTAAAGAATTTTTTTTTTATTTTGTGGAAAAGCGGAAACTGAGACTTCAGATTCCAGAAAACTCCTGAAAAATATGTCTGTTTCCTTAAAAAATACCATTATGTCTCTACCACACCCTTTCCCTCCCCTCCCCAAGAGCCTTTTTCTAGGTATTTTCCTTTTCTCCCCATATCCCCTCCCCAACCCTTACTACTTCTGACTTTTCTTATTTTGCCTCTATTTGTTTTCTAGTCTACTTCCATTCTCCTTTTTTTCTTTCATTTTATAACCATTTGTCACTTTTTGTCTCCTAAGACAAAAGCCCGTCCCAGTCCCCTTCCCTCCTCCCTCGCATGCAAAGACGACATTCTCTACCCTTTCTCCCTGGGACTTGATAACCTTTTCCTCATAATAGTTGCTCTCCCAGGAATTTAAGAGGTTTCCCCTGTTCTATTACCACCCAAGCACAGGTATAGCTTTGGTAAGATACCCTCCCAATTCCCACCCACCCTACCTCAACTGAGTTGTCTTTTCTATAGCTTTCTTACCCAATGATAAAACCATCTTCTATTTTCCCTTTGTACTACTTACACCTTGCACACCATCCTCACCTCAATTATCTACCTATTCCAGAAAAAAGCCATCCCTCTTCCTGGGCCCTTTTATCCTAGAAAACAGGAACCATTTCTTTCCTCATCATCCCAAGGAATGGGTAGTTAATCTCAGCAAGGTCTTTTAACCCCTTCTTATTCTCAGAGGAAGACCTGAGCTGTTCCTTTGTTAAGTCCTCTGCCTTTAACACCAAGATGTATGTTAACTCTCCTGGAAACAGAAACGCCCCCTTACCCCTCAAACTTCCTCCCCTTTTGGAGAGAGAATCTTTCATCACCCACCTCTACCAGCAATCTCCTCACCTCACCTCACCCCTTCCCCTAGTTATCCCTCCTCCAGCTAGTGGAGGAGGGCATTGAGCTCTGACACACTGGCATCAAGGACATTCTCTGCTGTGGTCTTGCCATGCTGCTCCTTGAGGTGTCGACGAATGGCAGGTTTATGGGCAAATCGCACATCACAGTAAGAACAACGGTAGGGTCGAGCCCCAGAGTGAAGGTTGAGGTGGTCGTGTAGGGTAGACTTCTGTGTAAAGCATTTGCCACAAATACCACAGGAGTGTGACTTGACACCTCGGTGAACGTTCATGTGACGGTTGAGGTTGCTGCTATGATTGAATTGCTTCCCACATCGAGGGCACATAAAGATGAAGTGCTGGGCTCTCATGTGGAACACAAGTTTTTCCACACCCTGAAACACTTCTGGGCACTTGGTACACTTGATGTTCTTCAGTGGGTTTCCCACTGGGGAGCCCCCTGGTATAGGACTCCTCATACCCCCATAACTCCCACTAACTCCACTGCTCCGGGACATAGTGGCTGCGGCTAGGGCTTCATCTCCCAGCCCAAGGGTAATGCCCTCCCCTACTTGACCTCCAGGAAACAGCAACAGACCCTCCCCTTCCGCGTCTTCTGTAAGGCTATAGCAAGCCTTCACCACTCCCTGGGGTGCTGTACTATCATCAGGGGCATCAATAGTTTCTCCAACTTCATTGATGAGGAGTCCACTACTCCCTCCAAGGCCAAGACCCCCTCCAAGGTTAAGGTTCCCCCCAAGCCCAAGGCTCCCTCCAAGCCCAAGGCTCCCCCCAATGCCTCCAGGGGGCTTAAGCCTCTGTGCCACTTCCAATGCTGATTCCACCTTGACAATGCAGATATCTGATACATCCTCGTCTTCATCCTCTTCTTCTTCTTCTGCCTTTAGCTCAAGGTCCTCATCGAGGGGAAATTCTAGCTTCACTGGTCGGAGAAGAGGAGGTGGAGGAGGTGGGGGTGGGGGTTTAGGAGCTGGTTTAGGGGTTCGAGCGGGTGGGAGGAGTGATTTGGTGGAGCTGAGCCCAGTCAATCCAATCCCTCCACTGACTCCATCCTCTTTTAGGCCAATCTTGGGTTCAATGAATTGGCTCAAGGCATTTCTACATTTTTCTACCACGTGCTCCATTTGGAGATATGAGGCAGCAGTCAGGTAGTTGACAATGTCACGGACAGCAAACTCCAGAGCACCTGTATAGCAGGAGAGGAGAAGGTCTGCCACGATCCTGGCACTGTGCATTAGCGAGACCTGCAGCTCTGAACTGGGATTGAGGAGAAACTGGTCACGAAGAAATGGGGAGCAAGCCGCCAAGATAACCTTGTGGCCCCGGAACTTGAGGCTGTCGGCCACGATGGTGACATCGCAGAAGCGCTCTTCTGCCCGAAGCTGGTTCATGTTTCGAAGGGTAGCAGCCTCATGCCCTGGGAGCTGGAATCGCAAGACTTCCACTCCAGAGGCCATGGTACTGGATGGGCTGGGGGAGTTCCCTGTGTTTGGTGGAGGGCAAATTGGTTAGGAAGCCGGTCCTTCCCCCTACTCTCACCTCTTTCCCGCTCCCCAGGGGCAGAGGCAAGCTATTTCCGTCTCCAGACCACCCCCTGCCCCTCAGTTTGGCTCCGTCCCATCCCAGAGGGAGAGGAGGGAACTTGAAGTCCCACGAGGGGCGGAGGTCGAATACTTTCTTCCCCCAAGCATCCCGCCCACGAATTGGGGGCCCAGACAAGAGCGGGGGGAGGTGTGCTTGCGAGGTGTGTAGGGGGAGGGGCAGGGGTTTGAGGGTTCCCTAGTCAGGGGCACGCTCGCTCTTTCCCCGCCTCCCTGGGCACGTTTACACGCGCCCGTTCCCGGCCCCCCCCACCCGTACGTGCCGCGCACGCCCCCCATCCCCACCCCAGCACGTTACTCCCTGCCCCCAACCCTCGGGGCCCAGTTGCTCCGCGAAACTTGTCCCCCTGAACCCCTAGACCCCCTCAGCAAGCTCGCCTCTCACCTGGATCGGTTCCACGAACAGTTTTTTTTTAATTTCCCCGCCCCCCCGGGGGCCGGCGGCACCCACCACGCACTGGCAGGCCTGGGTGACGCGCAGGCGCAGGGACGTGCGCGCCCTTGCGCGCGGTCTGGCGCGCGACTCCGGCTCGGCGTGGGCGGGCTGGGGAGGAGGGGCCGGGGTGGGGGAGGCTCGTGCCAGGCGGCCAGGACTCAGCGTGCGCGGCTTCGTCTACTGCGGCAGCGGGGAGGGAAATGGCGGGGAGAAGAGTGCGGGGTGTGTGTAGTTAAAGGGATGCGATACCTCCCCACTTTTTCCCACCGTTTCCAATCTGTTAACGGGTCCAGGAGTAGCCTTTACCGCTTTGGCCAGTACTATTTGTCTGTCGGGGCGGAAATACGTCCCTCCTCTCCCCCCCGCTCCCGGCTTGCTTTCTTACGCCCGCATTTCGCTCAGGAATGGGGCTGCGCATGCGTGCCGGTCTCGCGCCCTGGTAGTGCGGGGCCTGGACTGGGAGGCGGTGCTTGGCTCGCGCCGATCCCTGTGCTCCCTCTTTCGGGAGAGAGACCTTCCCGAGATCCAGTCTTGAGGAATAGGGGGCGTGGCATTCGGGCCAAGTGAAAAAATGTATCAAGATCCGTGTGGCAGGCAGCGTGCTAGGAGCTGAACAAAGACAAAGCGAGCAGTATTCCTAGGACTTAGTGGGGAATACGGGAGTGGGTTCTCCCTCCTTTCTCACCCACACCAGGGGAGGGGGACAGGGCGGCCACAGAACACATACACGTACACGGATTAACCCCACGTATTTTGAGGAGGGAGAGAACTACTGGGAAAATCAGGAAAGGCCCTTTTTTAGAGTTGGCGTCTAAGCTGAGCCTTGAATGCCTGCATGAATGAGAAAGTATTTGTTTAAAATAAAAGAGAGGCGGGTAAAACCCCAGGCCTGAAGTCGGGAAGACCCGAGTTCAAAAGCAGCCTCAGACCCTTCGAGCCTGTGTAACCCTGAGCACACTTCTGATGACATGCCTGGTGACAGGGATTCCCTGGAGAAGGAAATAGCAAACTCCAGTATGTTGGGCAGGAAGAGTCGGCCACGACTCTACAACAGTAAAAACACTGAGTGACCATTAGGCGCCTGCTTTCTGCCAGCACAGTAGAGTGTAAAGGATACAAATTAAAAACAGGCAGTCTGGAGGGAAGGGAGAAGGGAGTTTTAATTCGGTGAGTCATTCCCGGGGCATTATAATGGGGCGGTGGATGGTCGCACCCTTTCCAGTATCCTAGTATTGATTGGATTACTCTTCTCCGAGCCTTTGGAGGAAAAATAGAGTTGGTAGCCCGCCAAAACATCCAGGGTGGATGAATCACCTAGAACTGGAAGGGACCTGAGTCTTCCATTCCAACTTGCCCTTTTTATAGATGGGGAAACGGAAGCCCAAGGAATTTTAAGTGACTTGCCCAAAGTCACACAGGCATCAGAGGTGAGACACCAATGTCTTATTTTTTAAAATTTTTATTAATATATTTTGTTTTTACATCAGCTACATTTCATAATGTAACCCTCCCCCATCCCTCCCAAACAGCCATTTTTTTAAAACAAAAGGGAAAGGAGGAAACAGTTCAGTAAAATTAAACAACAATTAAAATTACCCCCCCCCCCCCCCCCCCAGTGAATTTAAAGTTAAGGGACGAAAGCTTAAATCTTGGCTCCTTGGTTCCTGTGTAATCTTGGACAGTCAATTCACTTCCCCGGACCTCGGTTTGGAAAATTGAGGGAAGGTGGCATAGATGGTCTTCTAGGTTTCTCTCTTTTTAAAAGTAAATTTTATTGATTTTTTTCATGACCTAAATTTCCCCCTGTATCCCTCTTTTCCCCCCTCCCAGGAAGCTATCCCATATAACAAAGAATTTATTTAAAAATAGAAACTCTAGAGCCAATGTCCATGTGAAATTTGGTTTTGGAACAGCTGGATATAGTAGGTAGATGAATTTGCACTCACTAGTTGGGACTTCTTAGCCCACTGGATAGTAGTTTAGTCTGTAGAGAATTGGGGTAGGAGCTGGGGGTATGACATCAGGTGAGAAAAGGGTGGGGAAGAGACAGGGCATATGGTAAGACATCGAGTGTGAATAGATAGATGGAAACTAGGGGTTAGCACTTAAATCACATTTTTACATATATAATCTCATTGGAGCTTCAAAACAGCCCCTAAGGTAAGTACTATAGTTGCTATTATTTTCCCTTTCCAGATATGGAAATTGAGGCTAGACTGAAATATTTACCAATATCACACTAATAGTAAGTTTCAGAAATAATATCGGAAACCCTGCATTATATAAAGCTGACTAAGAGGCAGAGAGGGGAAGGGAGTGGATTCTAGGTGTTATGGGAAACCTTGGTCTTATTTGCAAGCAGAAAGGTGTGGTAGCCAAAAGAAATACCAGTTTAAAATATAAATTCATTTGCAAAACCTTAGGAAGAATGTCAGTAGAAAGTAATAATATTAACCAGTGCTTTAAGGTAGCACTTTAAAGTCTGCAAAGAACTTTACAAATATCTCATTTTATTTAAACAACAGTCTTGGGAAGTAGGTGCTATTATTATCTTCATTTTGCGTGTGAGGAAACTAAAGCCGACTGTGAGAAGTTTGGTTGACACAGCGTACCCGGGTCTGGAATTAGGAAGATGTGACTTCACATATGGGCATAGACACTTACTAGCTGTGTGACCCTGGGCAAGTCACTTAACCATGGTTTGCCTCGGTTTCCTCAACTGTAAAGTGGGGATAATAACAATGCCTACTTAGAGTTGTTGTGAGGGTAAGATGAGATAATATTTGTAAAGTGCTTTTAGCACAGTGCCTTGTTTATCTTTGTTCAGTTGTCCCCTTCCTCATGACCCCACTTAGGGTTTTCTTGGCAAAGATACTGAAATAGTTTGCCATTTCCTTCTCCAGCTCGGTTTACAAGCAAGGAAACTGAGGCAAAGAGAGTGAAATGACTTGCCCAGGGTCACATAGCTAGTAAGTATCTGAAGTCAAATTTGCTCTCTGGCAGATGTCTGCCTATCTCCAGGCCCAGCACTCTATCTACTTCTCTACCTAGCTGTCTTGGGATGTAACAGTTGCCATAGAAATAGATTATTTCCTTCTCTTCGCCCTTGTCGAGATCACATAGCTTGAAAGTATTTGAGACCAGATCTGAAATCAGGTCTTCCAGATCTCAGGTCCGATTTGCCACCTAGCTGCTCCAGTTATGCCACCTGATTATGAGCAGTGTCTTCCTGGAAAATAGCAAGAAATTGTGGAAGTAAAGTTCTCTGAAAGTAACTCGAAACCAGATTTAAATCATTTAAACATATGTGACAATTGGTATAGGGTAGGTCTACATTTGGTGGGTGCTGCTGTGGTAAAAGCTGACCGCATTAGGCTTGTTTCCCTACTTTCTTCAATCTACATTAAAGTAGGCTATTACTAATGAATCAGCCAGGTAGAAAGGAATACATAATTCAGCCCCAGCATGGCACTATTCTCAAAATATGAAAGTACCAGAAGATATTCTGTGGACATGTGCTGACTTCCCCAAAGGCCCCCATCCTCTCCAGATCTCCGCCTACTAACTGCCAGACTAAGTTCACACAGCTTGGGCTGCCTGTACTGAACCAATTCAAACTCTGTGCAGAAAGAAAATGAAATATCATTCTGAAATATGAGAATTATTAAACTCTGGATCTGGCTCTCTCCATTTGCCTTTAGGAAACCTGCTATTCATTGTCCAATCTAATTCATAGATTCAGACAATTGACTTTTTAATGATAATATGGTTTACAAAACATCTTAAAATAGTTGTTCTGTAGCAAAACTATAGGGAAACGATATTATCCTTCCTGGTAATCTTCCCAAAGCTTTCTCCTTCAGTGACTTCCAGACTTACCTTCTACTGGGAGTAAGGAGAAACAAAAATTACAGAGATAAGGAAATATAAAATGTACACGAAGACAAACTTCAAAGGCAGAGGACAATTAACAATTGCAGGAATTGAGAAAGACCTTTTATAGGATGTCATGCCAGCATTATGCTTTGAAGAAACCTAGGAATTCTAAAGGTAGAGGTGCTAATGCTAAAGGAAATGATTTCAGTCTTGGGGGATGGTTCGTGCATACTGAGTGGGAGACATTGAGTTGGCTAGAATAGTGTGAAACCAGTATGAAAGTACAGTCAGGAGTAAGATTTTGCAAGACTTTAAATGACCAAAGATAAAAAGTGTTCACTTTTCTCTTAGATACAATGGGGAACCATTGTATTGATCAGTGAAACTGCTGTGAAATCTGAAGCTGTGAATCTCCATGTCATATCACTTACTCGAAAACTGTGTCTCTAGCAATGGTTCTTGATACATTTGAGAAGTGATAAGATTAGATGTGGAGGATTGATTGTAGAAGCAGAGGCTGGATGCTAATTAGAAGGCTCTGGCAGAGAAATGCAATTAAAACAACTCTGAGGTAATTCCTCACACCCATCAAGATTGACTAATTGAAATGTTACAGGCAAGAAGTGATGAAGATTACATATGTGAGTATAGAAAATAGGAGGTGTTGTTGTCAGGTCTTGATTCAGGCCAATCCTTTGGTAATTTCGATATGACATTAAAATAAAATAAGACACTAATAGGTCATTAAACAGATAACAGATAATTTGCTTGGCTGTAACAGGGAAAACATTCGATAAGGACATGCAGTGAGGACACCATTGAGAACAGCTTTTCCTTCTTTGGTGGTCCTTCCTTGGTGGTCGTCCAGTCAAGCAACAGATCCAAGTTACAGATCCTTCTTGCTTTTTTACTTGTTACCAGGAAGTGATATCAATGATCAAAACCTTTAGCTCCTGAGACAATTAAGTGTCAAGGATGATTTTGATATCTATTATGATAGATTGGTCCACATGGTAAAGCCTTGGGTAGATATTCTTCCTGCCATTAGAGGAAGTATGAGAGATGTTGTAGAATTGGCTTAGACTTAAAAGGTGATTGGATATGATGAGAAGGAAAAGGAAGGGGCAAGAATTAAGGGTTTGTTTTTTTTTTGGAGGTAAGTCAGGGTTAAATGACTTGTCTAGGGTCACACAACTAGTAAGTGATTTGAACTCAGATCCCTTTGACTCCAGGGCCAGTGCTCTGCTAACTGCTTCACCTAGCTGCCCTGAACTTGAAGTTTCAAACCTGGTTGAGTAAATGACTGGTGGTACTCAACAGAAACTGGGAATTTGGGAGAACTGATGAGTTTACACACAGGATAATGAATTCCTCTTTGGACATGTTGAATTTGTGATGCCTCTGAGACATCTAGGTAAAATTGTTTAACGGATAGTTGGGGATTCAGCACTAGAGCTCAGAAGAGAGATTAGGCCTAGATTACATTAATTTGGAATTCATTTGCAGAGGTTATAATTGAATTATGGGAACAGATGAGATCACTGAAAGAGAGAAGATTAGAGGGCTCAGGAAAGAGTTGGGGTAGGGCACTCATGCTTAGAAAGTATGATGACGGTTGTCTAGCAAAGGCTGCAAGGAGCTGGTCAGATAGGTAGGAGGGGAAAAAAATAGACAACAATGATCTAGCAACACAGCTGTCTCTCTTGTCCACAGAATAGCTTGAGATAATTTGTCAAACTGAAATTTTGGTAAATGTGGCTTTCATCTGAACCTCCAGTCTAGTAACTCCATCAAAGAGGAAATGAAGTTAGTCTAGTATGGCTTGTTCTTGACTAAGTAATACCTACTTTTAGGAATCACCACCCTTCTAGATGACCAACTTTTATGTTACATAATCTAAAAATTTGCCACAAATTGAAGTCAAGGCTTACTAGAGTAAGTAGGCTCTACTTTATTTTGTCTTTGTAAAAATTAGGACATTTGCCTTATTTCAATCCTATGATCCCTCTCTCATTCTCTTTAAAATGATTATTTTTTAACATTCTGAACTTAATACTAAAAAAAAAAAAGAAAAGAACATCTCCATATACACAGCAGACTGGAAAAAGGAGATTGTAAATGAAAACTGTGAATTTCCATTTCATATCACTTACTTGAAAACACACACACATACAACAAATTCCACACCTTACTTTCAAAACTATCCTGCTTATCCAGGCTTCTCTCTGAACTTCTTTTGCTTGTCTTTTATATGTCTTTTATTTTTGGAAATGTTTCTATGGCCCACCTCACTCTGCATCCGCTCATAATTCTCTCATCCCTTCCTTCATAGTTTCTTATGGTGAAATAATATTACATTGCATTCATTATCATCATTTGTTTGTGATTCCCTACTTGATAGGAATCTCACCTCACTTCTAATTCTAGTTCTTTTCTGTTCTTTTTTCTTTCTTAATACTTCTTTCAGGATTAGGAAGTTTGTTTAGTTTGTGACTTCCATTCTTGCAATCTCCTCCTTCTTAACTTCTATTCCCACCCCCATTTGTCTCTCTGTTGAATTTGATGTATACCAAACTGTGTATATTCACCTCACTTTTTCAATTTGGATAAAACTGAGGTTCGTTTGACACCTGCTCCTTGCCTTCATGTTTGTATTCTCTTCTTCTTACCCACCCCAGTGATGAGAAGTATCAAGTTCTGTCCCCTTCTCAAAAAAATTACAGGCAGTTTCTTGTATGTAAGACATCCACTCCAGCCTGATATCTCCCCCATCCCACCTTGGGGGTTGTGGTTTCTCTCCCTTCTTTCTTCCATTGTGACCCTTATATTGGTCATTTTATTTGGTCTGTGCTTGTTTAACCTCTTGGTTCATTTTGTGTCTGCTCACCCACAGCAACTTTTAGGATTGCCTAAACCTGCCCTTGATGTCACCATCAAGGCTTGCCTCTCTCCACCCTGGACTCAGTTGGCACTGCATTCTGCACCCCACGCTGATCACCCCTGATCCTCCACCTATTCTGGCCCCTGAAGTGGACTCTTCTCCCCTGTTCAGCAAGAAGCAGCAAGATACTGAAGATGATGACCTTCACTCCTTTCCGCCCCCTTCTACCCTTGAATTTTCCTACTTAATGGTTGAGTGGGGAAATAATGTGGATAGAAATAGTGCCCTAAGAGGTAAAATAATATTGATTGACTTTGTGAAGTCCTTGGTGCCCTAAAGTCTCCCCTTACCACAACTTCCTTTATCCTGGACCATATAATACCTTGTCCCCACCCCTCAACCTGGGGAATGGGATTTCCTTATCTTGTGTCACTCATAGTCTTCACCCAGTGCCTTTATCTTGCAAGACTTACCCTAATTATAAATTTAGCAAGACACAAAGTGGTGTCAGTTGGGTTTTATGATTTTTTCCTCATGTGTCTCCGTGACATACGATAAGAAGAAAATCCCACCATCTAGTGGCAGGCATCCTGTCATAAACAGGTCCTTGAAGTTGCTAACACAAGAAAGGGTATCTTTAACAGAGTTGACAAAGTTGAAATTACAACCCAGGACATCTGTGTTTTTCCTTTTCATTAACATGCCATAAAAAGGTTCTCGTAAGGAAATGACTAAGTCAGCCCATTTGCTTCGCTGACATACCAAAAGGCATTCTCTGAGTTTACTTAAGATAACAAAAGAGACTATTAGGTCCAGACTCTTCTTAATTCAAGCTTTGGCCCTTATTAAAGTACAAAATTTATATTAAATATTATCAGGGATGACCATACCTTTCTTTTATTCCTTTCTATGAGTCAAGAACACACGTGACTTGGAAATTTTGCTGTCTGTCCACCTAAAGATCTGAGCAGGCAAGTGTAAAGAAGTTTAAGAGGTGACTAGAGTCCAGTGTCTCCTATCTGAGTTCTTGAGCTGTTTCTTTCCTTTTACGTACCATAAGGAGGTCATAGAATGTTAACATAGTCTTCATCCAGGAAGGTGTGAGTGGGTGTGGACAGAGGTTGTAACCAGAAAGCCAGGTGGGGCTCAAACAGGGTGGAGGCTGACCATAAATCTTACATCTTAAATAGTTTGAGCAATGTTCCATTTTATACCTTAAATAAATTTTGGACTCAGCTGACCAGGGTTTGAACCCAACTGCATGGTGTTCCTCCTGAAGTCAGGGTGACTTGGTAATGGTAAGGGAGCAGTGTTCAGTTAGGGTTATTTGCCTTCTGGTGGCCAGTGAGGGTACTACGGCATTTTTAGGAAGAGAGGAACTGAGGAGGCTGGTGTGTTGCTGGCCCAAGTAGAGTGACACCTGTTGGACAACTTAGCTATTGCACTCCCTTACTTGATAATACAGTGACATGACATGTTTCTATAGAAAACAGTCCTATAACCATAGAAGATTGGCCTGCAACAAAATGCCACGAGTATCACATACACAAGCATATTTCCTTTGCCAGGACCACTTCCCTTTTATGTCCCTCAGGCTGAGTACTCCTACATCCACTCAAAGGGCGCTCTGATCAGGGGGAAGCCTGCTATACCAAGATGAAATTATAAACTCATACAGGTTAGGCTATGTCTCAGTCTTTTGCAAGGCAGAAACATCTCCATTTTTTTTTGTAAGAATATTTGCATCCCACAAAACATAGGAGATTCACATAATAGGTGTTCACAAAATAATAATAATAAATACCACCCTCTACATAGGACTTCAAAGCTTACTATGTACTTCGTTTATCTCACTGTTGAAGAGAGATGGTTCAAAATGTGAATGAATTCACTTAGACCTTCTCTGTAGCCATTAAGAGTTTTATTGACACAAAAGCAGCAGGCCTGAGATTTAGCAAGGAGCTAAACAAAGGCAGTGGTATAGGAAAAGGACCAGATTTATATAGGATGATTTTAGGGTTTCTTTGTGGAGGTTGGAGATCTAGGGTAAGTCTTGCAAGATAAAGGCACAGGTGAGGACTATGAGTGACACAAGATAAGGAAATCCCATTCCCCAGGATGAGGAGTGGGGACAGGGAATTTTATAGTTAAGAAAAAGGGGAAGTTGTGCTAAGGGGAGACTTTAGGGCACCAAGGGCTTCACAAAGTCAATCAATATTATTTTACCTCTTAGGGCACTATTTCTATCCACATCATTTCCCCCCTAAACCACTAAGTAGGAAAATTTGGGGGGGAGGAAGGGGTAAAGTTCGCCATCTTCAGTAGCTGCTTCTTGCTGAACAGGGGAGAAGAGTCCACTTCAGGGGCCAGAATAGGTGGAGGGTCAGGGGTGATCAGCGTGGGGTGCAGAATGCAGTGCCAACTGAGTCCAGGGTGGAGAGGCAAGCCTTGATGGTGACATCAAGGGCAGGTTTAGGCAAACCTAAAAGTTGCTGTGGGTGAGAAGACACAAAGTGAACCAGGAGGTTAAATAAGCACAGACCAAATAAAATGACCAATGTCAGTCACAATGGGAGAAAAAAGGGAGAGAAACTACAACCCCCAAGGGGAGGTGGGGGAGATATCAGACTGGAGTGGATGCCTTGCATACAAGAACCTGCCTGTAATATTTTTTTGAGTGCTCAAAGAAAAAATTCCATGTAGGACCTTCAGGGAATATAGGGGGAGAGCTATGGGGAGTAAGCTAGTATCCCCAGCAATCATGTACTCTGCCTACCCCACAGAACTCCCTATTTGAATTAAGGTATTTAACTTCCAGTCCCAAGGAAGCAGGCCTAACCCTTGGTACAGGGTGGGAATCAGATATCAGTGGACTAGAAGCAGAAGTGGTTCCAGGTGGGGTCCAGAACACAGCATAGCTAGAAAGCACACAGGCAAGCCCCCAAGGTGAGGGGCTTCATACTCTTTTCTGGCTAGGTAAGCCCTATACCCTGCCTCTTGCTTGCTTCTCTGTCTGCTTCACCATCCACCCAAATGCTTTTGGGAGAGGGACAAAGGCACTGTTCCTGTCTGAGTGGGATTGGGTAGGAGAGTAAAATGAGGCTGAAGCAGTGTCCAGGGGATGAGGGGAGTGTAGAATGGGTATCCTTGTAGCATGACCATCTGCAGGTGGACAGCATAGTCTGTGGGTCACAAATCTGACAAAAAAGTTCAATGTGCAGGCCCCAAAGAGAAGGAGCATTAAAAGTGACGTCATAAAAAAGGAAAAACAAAGAAAGAAGAGCCCCATGATATTATTATTTACTTTCTAAGAAAATTGCAATGAAATTCTTTTCTTCAAACTGAAGATGTTTCTGATTTAATTTCAGTAATTAATAGAGTAGCAGGCAGATGCCTCAATCAGTTGTATGTTATGTTAGCATCATTTGGAAACATTTAAGTACCTTATTCCACATAGACATATATCTAGTAACAGGCAGATGACTAGGCCAAATATCCTTTCACTAAGTTGTTTAAGGGTATAAAAAGGAATATAATCTTAAGATGAATAGCCCAGGTCTTAAACACACACTTTAATGTAGTAGCTCTGATGTATCCCAGCATTAGTCTATAGGCTAAAGATTCTACATTGTGTTTGTACGTTTATTTCACAAACTTCTTTTCTCTTTGTCTGATTATTTCCACATCATTCAGAAAGAATGTTCTCTTCCAGGGATTTAATCTTTCACATGATTATGCAGGAGTACTAATTTACCCAACTGGCATATAGAATAATTACTCATTCAGACTGACCCTTGCTTTGATTACAGAAATTTGCCATTAAAAGGAAAAGCAAGGACATGAGTAGATAAAACATCACAGTTTTGCAAATATGTTGTATCAATTCCACCTCAGGCTAAGGAATACTCAGAGAGGAAACATTCCTTTTTAAAGGAATGCAATAGGGAAACTGAGCCAGGAGGATCGCATCCTAGGCAGAGGCTAGACTTGTCCTCTCAGCTGTTCCAGAGGAACATCTCCACCTGTAATGGTCTCTGAGTAGCTTGTGGCATTTCTCTCAGATAGTGGATTACTATTGATTATTGATGGATTTTTATGATCCATCACATAACTCAAAACAAGTTCATTATAGTCCCAAAAGCTTTTTACCTCAGGTGACAAGTTCCACTAATCAGAAATTTACCAGGATTCACATCACAAATTTTAAATTAGTTCTGGTGCAAAAGCCAATTACCAGAGATTATTTGTATATATTTTCAAATTCTCACCAAAATAAGTTCCTTCTTTAGGAATACCATGAATCAAACAAGTTCCCTAGAGCTGCTGGGGCTGTACATTTTCCTTTCCACACAAATGCATACAGTGTACGAGCTTTAGGTTTTAGCATTAAAACTTAACTGGCAAACTTAAAATTTTCATAAGTGAGAACCAAATTGTTTTAGCTGTAAACACAAACCATAAACTTCAGATGACATCAATTGCATTTCCAGATCATATAAAAATTATAAGGAGGGGCTATCTTACCAATTGCAGACAGTGACTGGCTGGCTTCTTTTTCTTGACCCATCCGCCTTCATTCACCCTCCTGACTCAAGGGAAGGGAATGGGGTAAGAGAGTGACTAGTATTGTAGGGAGGTGTTTCAGAACTCCTTAATGAGTTTCAAAATCCCTTGATTAAGCTCCAGAATCTGCTAAGATTCTAACTTTTCACTTTTAAGTTCACCCCTTAAAAAATTTAGAGTGGGGCAATGAACCTTTCAGCCCGACATTCACAAGAATGCCCTTTCTTAGGATACCTGAAGCATGAACCTGTTTCTCTGAAAGCACCTATTTAAGGACACAACAAACCTCAGGAGTGAAACAGAAAACTTACAGTCAGTTTGGATATAATTGTTGTCAGTATCAAGTAATAGAAACAAATTAGCTTGCAGATGGAATTTAGTAGGCCTTTAGACTCACACAAAGAGATTCTACAAAGCATTTCTTTGTAAAAATGCTTTCCAAAAAAGCTCACAATTCTTCCCGATGCTGAAAGGGATGAGGACTAAACTTTGATAAAGTAAATTAGTTGGAAACCTTAAAGATTGGGATTTATGGAAACCAAGATGGTGCCAAATATCTTTTGAGTATCACAAATCCCCAAAATGCCACAAGACCAAAATTCTCAATAATCACAAATTCCTAGGTACCAAAAGGTGTTTTACCTTGGGGAGGAAGTTCAGTTTTTTCCTACAATAAGAACATACCCAATCAAACTGGCCTTATCACAGTAAGTGTACCAGACCTTTAAAAATTTACTCAGTAGGAACTTTTACTACACAGAAGACTACACAGGCTTGATTAAATTTTATGACTAGATGGTTCTAAAATTGTGATAGTTAAGAATCTCATAATCTGATAATAACCTAACATCTAGGTTATAAGAGAAATTGCTTTTCTAACATAGGTAATATAAAATTATACAGTAAGAAAAAACAGAAATATAACCATACCACAAGCATGTATTTAAAACTTGAAACAGAAATAATTACCAATCAGGTGACCGTAACTTAGGTGAATGAGCAAATCAAATCTGGATTCATAGTCACTAGTGGTAGCATTTTAATTTCTAAGGCACAATACTCTTAGCACTTTAAAAGAAAAATATTATCCATAAATTCACATTTTTGCTAACCTAGGGGGAATTCTCAGGGAAGTCCTGCTGAGTCCAGCTGCAAGGATTTGGTGGCCAGCAGAGAAGGGCGTGGGGACAGGAAGTATTGGGGTGTAGAGGGAAAGGAGCACTTGCAGTTTTCCCAGTTCCCTAGTGATGAGAGAAATGAGGGAATTGAACTTACCCTTCCAGATAGGGCTTTGGAAGGTGTGCCCAGGTCCATGGCCTCTAACTGCTGGACCCAGAGCCTTCCAGTTTTGACTAGGGAGGAGCTGTAGTTGGTTGTCTCTTTTACCTTTGAAACTTAGCAGACTAGAAAATGCACATCCCTCAGGGAGGGGAAGAAAACGTTAGGGACAAAGAGAAGGCTTGCATCTGGGCAGTAAACCATGCGCACAGGCCCACAGGGGAAAGTGACCCCAAAACGGGTGCAGAGACCCCCCCAAAAACCAGGCAGAAGCCCACAAGGCACAGAGACCCTGAAACCGGGGTGCAGGGACCCCCAAAGAAAATCTACTCATCTCCTTCAACGGGAGGGAAAGGAACCACAGGGTAAACCAAGGTGCTGGGGAAACAATGCAGGGTAAAAAGTCTGCTCAAGCAGAGCAAGGTGCCTTTTCTTTAAGTTTTGGAGACCAGATTTCCTACTAAGCTTATTTTGTTTAGAAACCCTCTTCACAAATTACTTTTCTATATTATATTGAGGACAGGCGGTGTTGCAATGGAACACTAGTCACTTTTCCTTAAGATCTCCTCCCCGACTTCCCCTCCCAGCAGTTTCCAAGCAGCCTCTCGCCACTTTCCCAGCGCCTTAGGAAGAGGGGAGATAAAAATGTCACCAACTCAGCACAAGGGCGTCCCCTTAGACGGGGGTCCACTGTCCGACTGACCGCCCAGAAATCAGTGGAGCTACAGACGCCGCTGGAGGTGTCTGGGCACTCCAGGGATCTCGCTGCTAGCGAGACAGTGGGAGCAGAAAGGTCTGAGAAAGAGGACAAAGAAAAGGGCGCTTACCTCTTATCCCAATGGCTAGGAGAAGATCATCCAATTAATATTTGGACTCCCGGGTTTCGGCACCATTATGTTGAAGAGAGAGAGATGGGAGACCTGGTTCAAAAGGTGAATGAATTCACTTAGACCTTCTCCGTAGCCATTGAGAGTTTGTTGACACAAAAGCAGCAGGCCTGAGATTTAGCAGGGAGCTAAACAAAGGCAATGGTATAGGTAAAGGACCAGACTTCTATAGGATGATTTTAGGGTTTCTTTGTGGAGGTTGGAGATCTAGGGTAAGTCTTGTAAGACAAAGAAGTTTTGCAAGATAAAGGCACAGGGTAAGGACTATGAATACAAGATAAGGAAATCCCGTTCCCGAGGAGGAGAGGTGGGGGCAGGGAATTTTATGGTCAAGAATAAGGGGAAGTTGTGGTAAGGGGAGACTTCACAAAGTCAATATTATTTTAACTCATAGGGCCCTATTTCTATCCACATCAGAACCACATGATCATAAGATTTTAGAGGTGACAGGGACCTTTTGTTGTTACTGTTCAGGGCAAGTGAACAGTGGAGCATGAGGTATGGGGACAAAGGGATTGTGTGCCATCTCATAACATAAAAAGAAATACATTTGAGTTAGAGGAGACCTGTTCAAATTGTTTCAGTCAACTCTGTGATCCCATTTTGGGTTGTCTTGACAAAGGTACTGGAGTGGATTGCAGTTTCCTTCTTCAGCTCATTTTACAGAGGAGGAAATCAGGGTTAAGTGATTTGTCCAGGGTCATACAGCTAGGAAGTGTCTGAGGCTGGATTGGAGCTCAGGTCTTCCTGACTCCAAGTCTGGTACTCTATCTGTTGCACCAAGTAACTGTCTTCCATTTAGTACCTGTGTGCCAAACAGTGAAATAGATGATTGGACCTCTATTTTATTCCAATCAGTATTAATCAGCTAGTGATTTTGTAAGGGTGAGAATTGTTAGTAATTATCAATATGTCAATGTATTATACCTACAGTCAATATACATTTAGTCAATCAAATCAGTCAGCCAGTCAGTATGCAGTTAGTCTTAGTCAATCAGTTAATATATTATACCTGTTATCAATAGACGTGTAGTTAATCAGTGAACATATACTTGTCAATACATATTTTGTGCATCAACTAATCAGGAATAACCAAATAGGATAGATTCTTTCTCATAAAAGCGCCCCAGTCTCTTATAAAAAGCCTCAAACCTTTTATGAAACTAAATATTGCATAATCAGAAGGTTAATTACTAAGAAATTTGCTTGCCTACCCATAGGAAGCTAACTAGAGGACCTCCATGCTTTCCTCTGCTGAGTAGGGAACCAAGTGAAGTATGACAGATGTGACTCAGTTGCATGGAAAGTCATCCTGCCATTGCATTGCCCCTCCACCCTTCATTACCAACATGAGGAGATGGCTATGAGTATTTGGCCAATGAGTGGTCCTTGTTGCTGGGCTGTGGCCTGCCATTCTACCAAGCCCTCAGTTCATATAGATATTTTGACATCCATTCAACAACACAATCCTATGAGCCTTCTCCTTGATTCTGGAAGGTCAAGACAGGTTAATTAAGGTCTGCTTGCAAGCCTGCTAACCAATGGGATTCTATATTTTGTGTAGATGCTCCTGGAGGGTCAAGGCAAGGTTTATCCACCAATCAGACTCTGTATTTTTGGCCTGTTCCACCTCTATCATCCAGGTAGCAAGCACTATAAAAATTATCTTGTGATTATTAATATCAGAAGAGGCATAAAACATAAACACCAAAGGGGCTTGCCTCTGTTTGTCATGGAAGAGGAGATCCATTGTAGGGTCTAAGACTGAGATGAGTTCTTTCTAGGTGAGGGATTCTTACCCTGAGGTCTGTGAACTTGGTAGTTTTTTTGTTTTAATTGCATTTCAGTACAATTGGTTTCCTTTGTAATATTATGCATTTTATTTTATACAATTAAAATATTATTCTGGAAAAGGGGTTCATAGACTGCACCAGACTGCCAAAGGGGTCTATGACACAAAAAAGGTTAAAAAGTCCTAGTGAAGTCCTCCAGATGGACCTATTTTCATTTTTTTTAAATTTATTTAATTAACTTTTTACATTCATTTTCACAAATTTTTGGGTTCCAAATTTTCTCCCCTTTTATCCCCTCTCCCACCCCAATATCCCAAGCAATTTAATTTTCCCTATCTCCAATCTGCCCTCTCTTCTGTCATCCCTCCCTTCTCTTGTCTCCATCTTCTCTTTTCTCCTGTAGGGCCAGATGACTTTCTATTCCTCATTAACTGTATGTCTTCTTTCCTAGTTGCAACAACAATACTAAACAGTTGTTCCTAAAACTTTGATTTCCAAATTCTCCCCATCCCTCCCTCCCCACCCATTCCCTTTGGGACAGCAGGCAATTCAATATAGGTCCTATCTGTGTAGTTTTGCAAATGACCTCCCTGATAGTCGTGTTGTGTAAGACTAACTGAATTACCCTCCATCCTAACCTGCCCCTCATTGTTTCTCTTCTGTCTTTTGATCCTGTCCCTCTCCAAGTGTTGACTTTCAATTACTCCCTCCTCCCTTTGCCCTCCCTTCCATCATCCCCCCCCTTGCAATATCTCCTTCTCCCTGCCTTTCTTATACTGTAAGATAAGTTTTCATACCAAAATGAGTGTGCATTTCACTCCTTCGTTTAGTCAAATGTGATGAGGGTAAACTTCTTGTTTTTTTTTTCTCAGCTCTCCTCTTTTTCCCTCCACTAAAAAAATCTCCTACTTGCCTCTTAAATGACATATAGTTACCCCCTCTTTCCTCCCACTACATTTCTCTCTCACCATTTACCTTAATTTCTTTTAAGGTATGGTCCCATCCTATTCAGTTCACTCTGTGCTCTCTGTCTCTGTATGTGTGTGCATGTGTGTATGTGTGTGCATGCATGTACATGTGTATGTGTGGTCCCACCAATTACCCATATACTGAAAAGTTTTAAGAGTTAGAAATATTGTCTTTCCCTGTATGAATGTATACAGTTCACTTCTGGTAAGTCCCTTAAGACTTCTCTTTGCTGTTTCCTTTTTCATGCTTCTTCTCATTCTTGTGTTTGAAAGTCAAATTTTCTTTTCAGCTCTGGTCTTTTCATCAAGAATGATTGAAAGTCCTCTGTTTCATTGAAAGACCATATTTTCCCTTGAAGTATTATACTCAGTTTAGCTGGGTAGGTGATTCTTGGTTTGAGTCCTAGTTCCTTTGCCTTCTGGAATATCCTATTCCACGCCCTTCGATCCCTTAATGTAGAAGCTGCTAGATCTTGAGTTATCCTGATTGTATTTCCACAGTACTGGAATTGTTTCTTTCTAGCTGCTTGTAAGATTTTCTCCTTGAGCTGGGAGTTCTGGAATTTGGCCACAATGTTCCTAGGAGTTTCTCTTTTTGGATCTCTTTCAGGTGGTGATCGATGGATTCTTTCAATACTTATTTTGCCCTCTGGTTGTAGAATGTCAGGGCAGTTTTCCTTGATAATTTCATGGAAGATGATGTCTAGGCTCTTTTTTTGATCATGAGTTTCAGGTAGACCCATAATTTTTAAATTGTCTCTCCTGGATCTATTTTCCAGGTCAGTTGTTTTTCCCATGAGATATTTCACATTCTCTTCCATTTTTTTGTTCTTTTGGTTTTGTTTAGTGATTTCTTGGTTTCTCGTAAAGTCATTAGACTCCATCTGCTCCATTCTAATTTTGAGAGAACTATTAAATTCAGTGAGCTTTTGAGCCTCTTTTTCCATTTGGCTCATTCTGCTTTTGAAAGCATTCTTCTCCTCATTGGCTTTTTGAACCTCTTTTGCCAATTGAGTGAGCCTATTTTTCAAGGTGTTATTTTCTTCAGCATTTTTTTGGGTCTCCTTTACCAAGGTATTGACCCATTTTTCATACTTTTCTTGCATCTCTGTCATTTCTCTTCCCAGTTTTTCCTCCACCTGTCTAACTTGCTTTTCAAAATCCTTTTTGAGCTCTTCCAAGGCCTGAGCCCACCCGCCACCCCCCTGGGGTGTCTAGGGTACTGAGGCCCTGCCCTCCACATCTTTCCCTCATGGCAAGGATACGTCCTCATCTTCGTCAGATCCGAAGGTCGGGATCATTTGCATTTGTTGGAAAAAACTCTCTATAGTCTTATTTTTCTTCCCTTTTCTAGGCATTTTCCCAGCCAGTTACTTGACTTCTGAGATTCCTTTCCACCCCCGCCTGGATCCGCCCAGCTAGTGCTTGGCCTCTGAGATTCAAATGGGCTTTCCGGCGGCAAGCTTTAGTTCTGGCACTGGGGTGGGGGCAGGGCCGCCTCCCAGGCTCAGTTCCCTCGGGGGCTTTATGCAGAGGCCTTCAGTAATAAAGCGGGGTGGGGGCAGGGCCGTCTCCCAGGCTCAGCTCCGTCAGGTTTTACGCAGAAACCTTCTGTAATGAAGATCCTGCCTGCTGCTGGGGGATTCCTGAGTCCTGGGCCGCTGCCACCTCAGCCGCCGCCCACCCCTCTGCCTCCGCTGCTTTCTCCCGAGGGGGCCCAAGTCACGGAGACGCCCTGCTCCCCCTCTCGTCCAGCCCAGCCTTCTTTCTCACTGACCTGTAGCTTCTGTGGGCGGAGGGACTTTCCCGGCTGCTGGAGCTTCCGTGTCTGAAGCCTGCTCAGGTCAGCTTCTCTGGGGCCGCGGCCAGGGCAGTGCTGGGGGTGGGGTCTGCTTTCCGGGGCGCGATGGACCCTGGGGACGGGTCTCCAGGGCTCCCTGGAACGGAAATCTCTTCCACTCCGTTTCTGCACACCTTGTATTGACCCAGAAGTTATGGGGGTCTCTTTTTACATTAATTCTATGGGCTTTGGTTTCAGAGCTCGTAAATGTGCGTCCTTCTACTCCACCATCTTGGCTCTGCCCCCAGATGGACCTATTTTCAGATGATAGTATGCATCAAGTCCCAGAACGTTGTGGAGCCCTTTGGATGAAATCCATTACTATTAAAAAAATTCATCCTAATCATTCACAGAGAAAAAACCAAGTGGATGAAAAATGCCTATTGTACAGGCATTGATATGCAATTGGATGGAAAAATTGTAGAGTTTGTCTCTTTATATACATATATGTATAGTGTGTATGTTTTTGTGTATATTAGACAAATACAACAAATGAGCAATGAGTTAGATGCAGAATTAAACAGAAACAAGATAGCCGACTGGACTACCTTTGGGAAACTGCAGAGTTCTTTTAATGAACTCAGATTTTTCTCTGTTACAAAGGACCATCTTTTTAATATTCTTCTTCTTCTTCTCTATATGGGAGATGGAGTGTCAGGTATGTGGGGGATAGCTTATAGGTGCAATTGCAAAGGGAAGTAATAAGAAATAAAAATGGACAGATAAGAGAGAATCATATGCGGGGAAGGCAGGGAAGCTTACATGGTTACATACCAGAGGGAGGAATTTATATTTTATCTTAGAGACAACATAAAATCTTATAATATTTTTGTGTGTGGGGGAACGATAAAGTCAGATCTATGGTTTGGGAATATCCATTTAGTAGGAGTTTAGAAGACTGATTGGAAAGGTGAGATGTTGGCGGTAGGGAGACCATTGAAGAGGTTGTCTCAACAATTGTGTTTGTCCTTTGTTCTCGAAGAGGATCATGATATCAAGATGATGATGTAACTTGCACTTGACTTTGATTTGAGTGAGGGAGGGCTGAGCATAATACAGGCGAAAGGGGAGAAGAACTTGAACTAGAGTTGAGAATGTGTGGACAGAGAAAATTGGCCCGTTGCAAGTGATCTTGTGGAAGCAGAATTGGCAAAACTTAAAAATTGCTTAGATCTGGTAGTTATAGGAGAAGGAGGTCATCACAGATGACCCTGACCCTGGGTGACTAGAAAGATAGTGGTTCCACTGACAGTTTGACAGGGAAATAAGTTTGGAAGAAAAGAAGAATGAATTCCACTTGGGACATATTATATTGGAGATGCCCAGGGGACATCCAGATGGAATTGTGGAACAGTCAGCTGTTAATGCAGGACTAGAGTTCAGGAGAGAGAATAAGGCTATAAACATAGATTTGGGGGTGATTTATAGAAAGATGGCAATAACCATGAGTTCATGGGAGCTGATGAGATTACCAAAGGAGAGCACATAAAGAAAAGATGGCTCAGTACAGAGCTTGGGTGACACATGTAAGAGGATTCTCTCTTTCTCCCTTCACATTTGATAGAGCACTGGCCCTGCAGTCCAGAGGACCTGGGTTCAAATGTGACTTCAGATACTGACTAGCTGTGTGACTCTGGGCAAGTCAACTTAAGCCTATTTGCCTCCAAAAAAAAAAAGAAAAAAAAGATGATCCAATAAGGGAGACTGAGAAGGAGGAGTCATCTACAGAGGAGGGGAGAACATTGTTAAAAAAGTAGAGACAGGAGAGAATATCTAGGAAGGGCTGATTTGTAGAATCAAAAGCTCCATCATTTAACTGCCCCCACCCAGTTCAAGTGAGAACTTTTAATGCCATCTGAATTTGGTTTTCTTCAGCTAAGGGGTCAGGAAGAGAACATGCCTGATTAAAATATTTTATCAGGTCTGAAACAATGAAATCATAGGAAAAAAACTTAGATGCATTCCTGATTGTGTGTGTCTCCTCCCTTTCCCCCTCAGAGTATTGGAAAACAGGCTCTTGTAGGATCAGGGTGGGGTTTGTTTGGGTTTTTTAATGCAAGCAGTGTTGAGACATCAAGGCTCCAAAACTGTTATTGTTGGAATCTCTAAGGTTCATTTCTTAACTTCCCATCACTTTGAAATTTCTGTGGTGATGAGTTTCTGACAGTGCCCAATGCACTGATAATGTTTGCTTTCTTGCCACCCTGTCTATGGTCAAGGGCTTTTGTCCATTTTAAAAAAATTAATTATTTAATTTAATGCATTTAATTACATTAATTAAGAATTGTACTCAGCTATCATACATTTATCATACACTCCTCCCAAACTGTGCCTCCCAACCCCATCCCATACACCTTGGAAAAAAACAAACATGGAAAAGACAAACAAATCCATTGTAACAAATCTGCATATATAAGCAGAAACAAATTATTATATTGACCATGTCCTAAAATGTGTCTCATTTTGCATATTTAGCCCAAGACCACTCTATCAGGAGGCAGGTACATCATCAGCCCTTGTTGGATCATGGTGATGATCAAACTTCTTAAGTTGTCCATCTTTACAATGCTTTTCTCATATAGTATAAAGTATTCTCTTGCTTCTGATCACTTTGCTCTGCATTCATTCATGGTTTCTCTGAAACCATCTATTTCCTTATTTCCTACAACACAGTACTCTTCCATTATATCCACATAATATAATTTGTTTAGGTATTCCTCAATGGATTGCCAAGCTTTCTCTTCTACCATTGTTCTTGTGACAAAATCTTCCTGCATCCAGGCATAGTGTAAGGAATGAAGTCCTAGGAACTTCCCCAAAGAGCGAATGTGTTCAGGGATCAGGTATGCTATGAAAGGTAGTCCTCCTCATATGCATTTTTTTGTTACATAGATGTTACATACATGAAATGTTAAGGCTTTATGTAGCTAAGTTTCAACCTCTTCATTCTATAGAAGAGAAAACAAGAACCAGGAATTAGGAAGTGGATCACAAAGTCATAGAATGAAATAGTGGAGTAGACTGGCACGTGCAACATACCTTTAAATTGCTTCTGGTGTTAGAATCAGTTCCAGGTGGTCAAACTAATTTATTAGCCAATACTTTGATGCATGCATTTTCTGTGTAACATACACTTGTTCCAGGAGGTGGGATGTCTTTTTGAAGGCAACCTTGTGATGCTTCATGCTATGTGTGCAGAGGGAGACATGACCTCTGATTGACTGAGAGACCTCCAAGTCCAAAACATGAACAGAGGCTTTGAAGAAATAGAGAAATAAGATTAAAAAGAGACATGGGAGGTGGGTAGGGGAGAAATTATTAACTTCTGAATGGGGAGCCCCCAGAACCACTAACATGGAGGGGAAGCTGGTTGTCTTACGCTTGAGTTGAAAAGCATATTTATTCTTCTGTATCTTGTCTACCCCAATTCCTGGCTAACTTCTAGTATTGATAGATGTGTTACTCACTAATTGCGATTGTCTTTTGTATAACAATCATTTGGTTGGAAGTAGCTACACTGGTAACTATTATCCTTCGCCTGAAGGCTGAGCAGGGAAAGTAGTTTCTATTCTAATCCCTAAAAGATCTTATCTTACATCTCTAATTGTCTACTACACATCTTCTGGCTAGTTGTCCTGTAGACATCTTAAACTTATCATGTCCAGAACTGAACTCACTATTTTCTTTCCAGTCTTCCCTCCTTCCAGACTTTGCTATTATTGTCAAGGGTGCTACTATCCTTCCAGTCTCCCAGGCAATCTGAGCATCATCCTCAACTCTTCATTCTTTCTCTTTCTCTCACACAATCCAATATGTTGCCAATGCCTGTGGATTTTACCTTTGTAACATCTTTCAAACATACCCCATTCTCTCCTCTAATACTGCCACCACCTCATCTCTAGTACCTTATCTCCTCATGCCTGGAATTATAATGGTCTGTTGGTTAGCTTACTATTTGACCAAAATTTCTTGGAAAGCTGGAAAGCAGTTTGGCAAAAACTGGGTATAAACCAACATCTCACATCATATACCACAAGGTCAAAATGCATACATCAAATAAAGGGTGATATCATAAGCAAATTAGGGGAGCATGGAAAATTTTACCTGTCAGATCTATGGATAAAGGAAAACTTTATGGTCAAACAAGAGCTAGAGAGCATTATGATATGTAAACTGGATAATTTTGATTACATGTAATTAACAAAGGTTTGCAGAAACAAAACTAATGCAGCCAAGATTAGAAATAAAGCAGGAAACTGGGAAAAAAATTGTTACAGCAAGTTTTTCTGATAAAGGCCTCATTTCTCAATTATATAGAAAACTGAGTCGTTTATAACAATATGAGTCATTCCCCAACTGATAAATGGTTGAAGGATATGAACAGGCAGTTAGAAGAATAAATCAAAACTATATCTAGTCATATGAAAAAATGCTCTAAATTACTATTGTTTAGAAAAATGCAAATTAAAATAACTCTGAGGTACCACCTCACACATATCAGGTTAGCCAAATATGATAGAAAGGGAAAATGACAATTGTTGGAGGGAATGAGGAAAAGTTGGGTAACTAATGCATTTCTGGTAGAGTTGTGAACTGATCCAGTCATTCTGGAGAGCAACTTGGAATTATTGCCCCAGAGGCCAATCAAAATGTGCATACCCTTTTATTTGTCAATACAACTACTAAATCTATCCTAAAGAGATAAAAGAAAAAGGGAAAGGACCTATCTGTGCAAAAATAATTGTATCAGCTCTTTTTGTGGTGGCAAAGAATTGTAAATCGAGGGGATGCCCATCAACTGGGTTGAACAAGTTATGGTAAAGGATTATGATGTGATACTATTGTACTATAAGAAATGATGAGCAGGATGATTTCAGAAAAGTGGGCAGAAGTAGGAGAGCATTGTATCTAGTAATAGCAATATTGTACATTGATTTAGCCATTCTGAACAATTCTAGAGAGCAATTGGGAAATAAACCCAAAGAGCTATAAAACTGTGCATACCCTTTGATCCATAATACCTTTATTAAGTTTATTTCCCAAGGTTGTCAGGGGAAAAAGGAAAAGAACCTATCTGTACAAAAATATTTATTACAGCTCTTTTTGCCATGGCAAAGAGTTGTATATTGAAGAGATGCCCATCAATTGGGGAATGGCTGAATAAGTTGTGGCGTATAGTAAGAGCAGCTAGGTGGCACAGTAGATGGAGCTCTGGGCCTGGCATCAGGATTCCTGAGTTCACTGGCCTTGGTACAGAGTAGATACTTAATAAGTGTTTGATGATTGATGGACTGACTGTTGTTTAGTCATTTTCAATCTTCATGAACCCATTTGGGGTTTTCTTGACAAAGATACTGAAATGGCTTGCCATTTCCTTTTCTAACTCATTTTACAGATGAGGAAACTGAGGCAAGCAGGGTTAAGTGATTTGCCTAGGGTCACATAACTAGTAAGTATCTGAGATCAAATTTGAATTCATGTGTTCTGGATTCCAGGCCTAGAACTCTATTTATTGTCCTTCCTACTTGCCAATGGACTGACTGTCTATCTGTGTTCATCCTTCATTTTCGAAGAAAGACCATGACATCAGAGAAATGATGACATGACTTGCACTTGACTTTGTTTTGAGTGAAGGAGGGCTGTGTAAGGTCATCAGCTTCACTTTCCCCTCCTGAACCATCTGGATCCAGTGACCAGATATTCATCAGGATGACTGGAGAAGGCCTAGGATGCAGTGGAAGACCCTGCTCTATTCAGGTACTCACTGGAGTGAGATAGCGCCCATTCAGTGAATCTTTAAGAAGTAATCAGGGAATGGCCCCTTTAATGAGCAAAGGGAAAAAAAAAAACAAGTGAATTAAGCTGGGAGGGAAAAAGCCATAGTTACTACTGATAATCACTCTGAAGTCAGGAGGGTCCCGAAACAAATAATTGAGGCGTAGTAGATTGATATAATTCTAGCCTAACACTCCTCTTAGAGATAGGAAATTGAAGGACTACAGTCCAGATACAGCCTTTTTGTTTCCCAAAGAGATAGAAATTAAAGTCTAATCTGAAGATGGGATGGACTGCATTCCAAATCAGATCTCTCTTCGTGCTACAAATGGGCCAGCTGATCTATCTCTATATCAGACAGAGGTGGGGCCAACACTATATGACAAGATTTCTCTATAATCTGAGATTAATAACTAACTATGGGGGAGATCTAGATTATTTTCCCTTTCTATTTTCTCATTTAGTTATTAGGTCAAGGCAGCCTCTGAAGGACAGAGATGATGATGAGATTGGGTTCAATCTGGGGCCAGATCCTACCTTACTGGGAAAGCTTAGTTCTGATTTAAGGGTAAAGACCATTCTGTCTAGATGAATTCTGGCCCATTGTTCAACTATATAAAGAGGTCTGGGTGCAGGATAGATCCTTTTGTATAGATTGCTGGAGGCAGAATGATCTGGGTGTGGGGATGAGTCTCTGTCTAAGAGTTACATGATCAGAGTCAGGTTCCCCTCCCCTTCCTCATTAGAATAAATCCACCCTTCATTATAATATTAATTCTCTCATTAACTGTTAACCAATCAGAGTTGATTTCTGCATGTCAGGAATATCCACTCTGCAAGAAAATTTAAACTTTCATTTAAACCCCCCAAGGGGCCACTGACCTCAATCTATTAATTGTTTGCTAGCCATAATTGATATATTGATTATTAAACACCTAGAAACTATGTCTCTTGGACTTTTCATTCATCATAGATCTGCTGTATGACTTTGTATGAGTTACTTAACCTCTCTGATGGGTACATATAATTCATGATGAGCCCTTCTTGAATGCTTAAATTTCTCATATAATTTTTGTTAGACATATTTTGACTTGTAGGCCACTTTTAAGTATGTAGTCATAAGCATTGAGCCCAAAGGATAGGAAATACATGATACATAAATCAGAAAGTAGGTTTGTCTTTACAAAAGAGAGCCACAGAAGCATGCATGAATAGCGTGTAAACTATAAAGACGTGACCCTAGAAAAAGCTAAGGAACTACCTCACCACATACAGTAATAATAAGGGCTTCTTTGCTTGTTTGTACTTAACTCTATTCTGTAGGTGATCTTGTTCTTACAACTCAAGGACTACCTGAATTTCTTATAGCCCAGCACAGTGTATGTTCATTATAATGTCCTAATATACCTTAGATACTCATAGTTGCTTGATCTTACGGAAAGTATTCTCTTCCTGGGATGAAGAGAGCTTCAAGCCATCTTTTTTTCCTCCAGTAGACCAGTAGGCTCAACAATGGGTTTAATTTTGTTCTGTATTTGACATACATTCATTAAATGTCTCTTGTTTGTGTTAGTTGTGGGAGGAGGAGGTAAAGCTGGGAAAATGGATGTGGAATTTCTTTGGTATAAGGCTTTCTTGGATGAGAAAACTCCCTCTTCCAAAGAATGTTTGGCATCATTTCTGAGTGCTAAGTGAATTGCCTAAAGGTCACTCAGAGCCTGGAATTAAAACCAAGTGTTTATCCATTATTCCATGCTATCTAGGAGAAATGAAGAGACAAGAAGAAAGTTTTATAATCTATAATGGAGAATTGGGGGTGGTAGTGATAAGCCCTGTATAAATATGGAAGAAAAACATTGCAGAAACTGAATAACTCTACAAAGATCACGTTCCTACCTTTGGGGCTTTGATACAAATTTCCTTGGGATTTGATTACCTAGGAACCCTGACTTGACCCAGTATTGCATCCTGCTTAATTGCATTACAAATAGATCCTGTGTTTTCTTTCCTCAAGAGAATTAATTCCTTCCTCTAAAACATCAACCAGCTTTACCCCCTCCTTGCTCATCATGGGGCAGAGATTGGGCAGGTAAGGAACTGTTATTTTTTCATCTCTGTATCTCCAATGACTGTATGTGTATACAATCTAGTGTAACATACCAAGGGCTTAATAAAAATTCATTCAAATTGAGTTTGATTTTTAGCTGTCTGTGCCGATCTCTTAGAGCTGGAGGCAGCTAGGTGGGATAGTGAATAGAACCCTCTCCTGGAGTCAAATCCAGCCTCCTCTATATACTTGCTATGTGCTCCTGAGCCAGTCATTTAATCTCTGCCTTAGTTTCCTTGACTGTAAAATAAGGATAATAATAATAATTCCCAAGGTTATTGTGAAAATCAAATGAGATAACATTTGTAAAATGCTGAGAACAGTGCCTGGCAGTGCCTTCTTACTTGAAGTCAGTTCTTTACAGGTAGTATACCCTGTATGTGTATGGCCTGAAAAAGGGCAGCCAGGTAGGCGGCTCAGTGAGTAGAATACTGGGCCTGCAGTCAGGAAGAACTTAGTTCAAATTTGATCTCAGATACTTGTTAGCTGTGTGATCCTGGGCACATCACTTAATCCCTGTTTGCCTCAATTTCCTAATCTGTAAAATGGAGATAATAATAGCATCTACCTTGAACGGCTGTTGTGAAAATCAAATGAGATGATAATCATAAAGCTCTTAATAGTAGCTAACATTTATATAGCACTTACCCTGGCCCAGAGGTATTCAAACAGGGTCCATAAAAAGCATTGGAACATAATAAATGGAAGAGGCAGAAATTCTGAACCTCAGAATGAATGATGGTGGCTCTTGGGTATCCACAATAACATCATCAATGATAATCTGAGCCAGGTCAAGTTTTGCAGAGATTTTCTCCCAAATAGAACTTCAGGGAGCGAATTGGCTGCGGATACTGAATGAGGGAGAGGCATAAAACCTTATTCACAAAACGCTTGTAAATCCCACAAAACCTCATGCTTTTCTTAGTTTTCTGTACCACAACACTTGGGGTATAGGCATGTGCGGTTGGCTCAGGCTGCCTTCTGGTTTAGATGTCCAAGCCCTTCTTCAGTTTTGTTCCTTGGAGTAAACAACATATTTCCAGTTTTCTAGTGTAGACAGGATAGTGATTTTGCTTCTGGCAGGAATTAAGGACAAAAGATTGCCAGCCCCATACACCCCTTTTCAGTCTGGCTAAGTGAAGCTCCTGGGTGTGAATTTTATAGACCTGAAAGGAGGGGCAAGTTAAGGGATACAAGGAATTTTCTCATCTCAAGTAAAATAGAAATCAATGGTTAGCAAGCAGTAACTACAGCAGAAGCAAAAACAGACTTAATCTAAACCCGAGGGCTTCTCTTGGCTTTTGCTAGTTGGCAGGGTGTGGTTTGGGGGCCTGACCAAAAAAGAAAAAATTGAAATATTCCTAAGACTAAGAGATCAGGCCCCCATTCTGCAGGGGAGACCTTAGAGCTGTTGCAATTCAGCAGAACACCAGTAGATGACAGAAGAAGGCAGTCCAGTAGTTAGGGATCACACAATCTGATCTCTCTACCCTTAATTTCCCTTTTGATTTCTGTCGACATATTGTCTGCTGGGCATTTTTTCTTGGATGTTCTGGAAGATTCTCAAATTCATCATTTCCAAGACAGAACTTGCTAAATTTCCTGTCAAACTCACCCCTTCTTCCTACTGTCCCATGGCAGTTCATGACATTACCTTCTACTTTTCCCTCTCTCTCAATCCCACCCATGTCCAAACAGTTGCCAACTGTTGCCTAGTCTACCTCCATAACATCTCTTGCGTCACTCCCTTTCCATCCCATGCAGCCTCTGCTATAATTTAGGCCCTCACCATCTCTCATCCAGACTCTTAAAATAATGAGCTATTGTTGTCTTTTGTTTTTATGTAAACATTTTCAGATATATTCCCCACCTCTACCCCTCATCCCCCAAGCTCTAGATCCCATGATCATGATTTATAAATGGCCAGGTGAAAGGAATTAGAGCTTTCCTGCTGAGTTGCTATGGTAGGATTAATCAAATTCAGCGAATAGCCCGGAGTCAAGTCAAAATTAATAAGAAAAAGCACCAAGCAGGAGTTAAAATCAGGTTAGCAAACAGGGTTGGAAACAGAGATCCAAATCTCAGCAGAAGCAGACACAACAGACTGAGATCAGTCAGGTTTCCCAAACCCTAGTCAGGAATGCCATAAATCAAAACTGGAAGGAATAAAGTACTCTACCCAAGGACTGGGTTGGATCAGGTAGGATTTCCTACATAAGAGAACACCCCTCCTAATAAAATGTAAGCTTTATGCAGATAGGGATTGTTTTATTTTGGTCTTTGTATCCCCATTTTCTTTCTCATTTTATGAGAAAGGAATTTTCTTAATTGAATAGGTGGTAAATACAATAAGAGAGTTGACGAAAAATTGAAATTACAATCCAGGATATCTATGTTTTCTTTACCATTAGCATGCCATAATGTAGTATATGTCCACAAAATATTAAGATATGGAAAAGGCCCATTATTCAAGATAGTGTCTCAGGGTCTTATAAACAATGCTAAGTCAGCCCCATCTGGCTGAGGTATAGGAAGAGGTATTCTCTGAGTGTACTCAGAAATCAAAGAAGCTCTTAGCTCCAGGCTCTTCTTTTCATTGATTAATTCAGGCTCTGGCCCTTATTAAAGTCCAAAAATGATATTAAATGATTATCAATATATAGGCATATGTTACTTGATTAATAAATGTTGGTTGAATGGAATTGAATTTTAGCTCAGCTCAGTAGGCCCCATCTCAAGCGCATCACCAGCTCAGTCTAAGACATCGACATCTCTATCATAAAAGAGCAGCATTAGAGACAGAGAGATAACTAGTCAGGGGCATTGCCCTGGTAAGGTGTGCACCCAGACAATAACATTTTTCACACATGTGCTCTTTCCATGAATATTTCCTGGTCACCTGTAATCTTTGCAGGTGTACTCTCACCACCTGGGTTCCATACGTGCCTCTCATCAGATGCTGTGAGTGAAAGTGATGCAGTTGTAGGGGACCCCCAAACTACCTGGGGTCTTGGTGTTGTTTGGAATGAATTTGACGACTTAGCCCATCTTCTAGTCAAGCAGCAAAAGTTTATTGTGACACCAATAAGGCAGGAGAAATTCCTTAGAGACCCTTTAACTTAATAGGGGTGAAGCTAAAGCATATCCTGGAAAAACCTTAGTACATCATACACCAACTGTGCTAATTATGTGGTTGGGGCAGGATAAGGGAGTGGTAAGGGACTAGTCAATTCTTAAAGGAACATGCAGTTTTTGTACATAGTGCACAGGTTGTTTTACCAGGACGGGGAGGTACTTAAGGGTGTGGTTTTAGGCCTAAAAATGTCACGAAGTCAGGGTTGTCCTGTTTGTTACTAATCAAAGTCTTCTTAGACAAAATCAGGGTGGGGAACCTTGACCTGGAGGCCACATGTTACCCTCTAGGTCCTCAGGTGTGGCCCTTTGACTGACTCTAACCTTCACAGAATAAGTTGACTCAATAAAATTTATTCTGTAAAACATGGACTCAGTCAAATGTGGTCTTGAGGCAGAAGGTTTCCCACCCACTCCTGGGCAGGATGGATGGTGAAGTGGATGTATATCTTGACTTCTGGAATGTATACAGTAACTAAGGGGAGTTGGCACAAGATAATTAGGGTGGTACAAGATGTTGTAGGAGTCAGTACCAGATGGTCCTGTGTATGCAAAGGAAATTCTTACAGAGGTCACTGTAACAGGGAGAAATAATTTGGTTCACTGGAGCCCACTCACTCATGAGTTATTAGCAGAGATAGGGTCTTTGGCCTGGAGAGAAACATGGTCTTAGGACTGGAATCTGAGCATCCCATTAAAGGGGCCTAAGAGATTTTCTAGGTCAAGCAGCAGAACAGGAATTGTGGGAAGAGAATGAATGGGTAATGCTGATCCAGGCCTTTCTAAATGCCTCTGCAGCCAATCAAATAACTCCCTGTTTTCCACAGAGCTAATGACCAGAATCTATTACAATATGTCTCCATATACATCACAATCCCTCCAAGGTACTTCCATTTCACATCATCACAACTCTCTACATGTGGGTTTCCTAGCTTCAAAGGTGCTCTGCATTCATTCATAACATTCATAAACGTTCATAAACTCTTGAGTTCCAAATTTTCTCCCTCTCCCTCCCCTCCCCCCTTACCAAAACTGCATGCAGTCTGATATAGGCTCTCCATATACATTGACATTAAATACATTTTCACATTAGTCATGTTGCAAAGAAGAATTATAACCAGTGGAATGAACCAGGAGAAAGAAGAAACAAAACAAAACAAAAAGAGAGAGAGAGAGAGAGAGAGAGAGAGAGAGAGAGAGAGAGAGAGAGAGAGAGCAAACAGTATGCTTTGATCTGCATTCAGATTCTGTAATTCTTTCTGTGGATGTGGACAGCATTTTCCATGAGCCTTTTGGAGCTGTCTTAGATCCTTGCATTGCTGAGAAGAGCCAAGTCTATCAAAGTCAGTCATCACACAATGTGGCTGTAACTGTGTATAATGTTCTCTTGGTTCTGCTTTCCTCATTCAGCATCAGTTCATATAAGTCTTTCCAGGTTTTTCTGAAATCCACCTTCTCATCATCTTACAGTACAATAGTATTCCATTACATTCATACACCATGACTTGTTCAGACATTTCCCAATTGATGGGCATCTCTTTAATTTCTAGTTCTTGGCAACCACAAGAAGAGCTGCTATAAATATTTTTGTACATGTGGGCCCTTTTACCATTTGTCTGATCTCTTTGAGATCAGACCTAGAAGTGGTATTGCTGGGTCAGAGGGTATGCACATTTTTGTAGCCCTTTGAGCATAGTTCCAAATTGCTCTCCAATATGGTCGAATCAGTTCACAACTCCACCAACAATGCATTAGTGTTCCAATTTTCCCACATCTTCTCCAGCATTTTTTTAGAAGTATAAATTTATAGTGAACATAGTCAGCATGGTTCCCTAATGAGGAAGATGATTAGCAACAAAGGAGGTAGGTAGATGATGGAAGTAATCCAAGAATGGGGTTTGGTAAGTCTTACTTGGCAATAGTAGATGGGAATGAGGGATTTGAGAGTAAAGAATAGTGTGGGGTTGGCTCATGTAGGGGTTGAGTTTGGTAAGAGAGGAGATTGTAGCTAAAGTAGAGATAGTACTGGGATGAGGTATGGAGAGACTGGAGGTCATACTGAGGACAGAGAGTGAGATTAAGAGCAGATGAAAAGATGAAAGATTATGATCAGACTGTAATTACCAGGTGTCTTTGTGAGGCATGATTTGGCTATGAAATCAAAAGTAAAATGTATTTGTTCTTCTGAATTCCTTTCTCTCAGGGGGTAATTTGAACAGTAGATTCCTCTGATTGGTCAGGTCCTCCAAGAGTCTCCACTGTAAGGAAAATTCCCAGTCATATTTATTTCTTCACTCCTTCACTCCTCTCTAGCTTTCAATTCAGCAGCCTTCTAATTCATTGTTGGTGGAATTATGAAATAATCCAACCATTTTGGAGAGCAATCTAGAATTATTAACCCAAACAGTGATTAAATTACCTAAACTCTTTGACCCAGCAATACCATTATTTGGTCTATTTCTGAAGATAATTAGGGAAAAAGGGAAAGAACCTATGTGTTCTAAAATGTTCATAGCCACTTTTTTTGTTGTGTCAAAGAACGGAAATTGCAGGGATGCCCATCAATTGGAGAATGGCTGAACAAGTTGTGGTATATGATTGTGATATGCTATAAGAAAAGATGAGCTTGATAATATTAGAAAAACATAGAAAGACTTGCATGAAATAATGAAGAGTAAAATGATCAGAACCAAGAGAACATTGGATACAATAACAGCAGAACTGTTTGAAGAATGACTTTGAGTGAATAAGTTATTTTGAATATTATAAATACCCAAATTAAGTATAAAGGACATGTGAAGAAAGATGCTATTTGCATCCAGAGAAAGGATTGATAAATAGAAGCATGTATAGAATAATTTTACATATCTATATCTATGTCTATATCTATATCTATATCTATCTATATGTATCCAAGGGAGGGGGAGAGGGAAGGAAATAAAGAAATTTACATGATAAGTTTGTTGTACATTTGAAAGGAATAGTAAGTTGTGCATAGTAGATTTGTGGTTTCATGTACAATCATCTTTTTTATTGTACTATGTTATTGAAATGCTTGTTTTAGTCCATAAATTAAAAATAAAACAATTAAAAAGCTTCAAACTGAGTGATTTACTCTTCTCCTGAGGCTCCTTCCTCTGACTGGTCAATTCCTCTCTGAGATAGCTGAATTTCTCTCTGAACTCTCTCTGGATTTCTTTCTCCACCTTTCCCCTGTATGGATACCTTCTTCCTTCTCACCTATTTTCATATGTTGTCTTCTCCCATTGTAATGTCCAGCACTTATCTAAGTGCTTGGTTAGTGGTAAACAGTAAGCAATTAATAAGTACTGTTGCTTTAATTTGACTTGGTCAAACTTGTGGCTACACTTCTGAACCAGAGTAAATCACCCAGGAGGAGATACCTTTTGCTAAAGAGAGATCAATTATAGAGTTGAAAGAGAATTAAAGCTGGGTAGAGAAGTAGACTCAGAGAGCCCAACTGAATGAATTGCCCAGTAGACACATTGTGCTCAGGGAGAGCGGTTTATATAGATCTCAGGTCTTTTATCTAAATCTTTCATAGTCATCATTTTTTACAATGTAATAGTATTTCATTGCATTTATGTCACTCCCTAGTTGAACACCCATTTTGTTGATGAACACCCAGTCCTTTGTTGCCAAAAAAGTGCTGCTCTAAATCTTTTTATACATTTGAGGCATATCCCTGTGTCCTTAACTTCTTTAACCTAGGGGTATGTGCCCAGTAGTGTAATTGTATGTAGGCATATCCCTTGAGTATGTGCAGTTGGGTGAATTTGGGGACATAGTCCTAAATTGTTTTCCAGAAGGGTTGGATGATTTCACAGGTTTACCAATGGTACATCAGTTTTCTTGTCCTCTTATGTTTAAAGTTTGTCCTTCATTTTTGAGGAGGACCAATGATATCATGAGTTGATGTCTTGACTCAAAAATGAGTTGGATTGAAGTGAGGCAAAATTGCACAAAGTCATCAGCCTTACTTCCTCTTCAGGAGTCATCAAAGTCTAGTGGCAAGGCAAAAGTTAAGATGACTGGTGATGGCCTGGGATTCAGTGGATGACCTTGGAGTTTTTGATTTCTGATCAAGCTCTTAGTGCTCCACAGCATCTGCTTTGGTCACCTTTGTGTTGTTGGAACAAACTGTTCTTATCTGCCCATTCTGCCAAGGGCAGTCTTCACATGGTTGGAGTAGACATTCTCCTAACTCACCAACAGGTTTGAGGCCCTAGCCTGATTTAGCCTGTATTCTGGGGTGGTTTTATTGGGGTGTGGTTTCTGTACATGCTACAGCTTCTTGGAACCACAGGTGAACGTTGGGTGAAAGTGGATACTAAAGATGAATGAATAGCCCTGAAAAGGGCCCAGCAAGTCCTCATGGGAAGTATTAGACCTTCCCAAATACCGCATGCACTCTGTATCTTCTGATAGTCCCTCCAATAATTAGCATTTTCTTCTTTTGTCATTTTTTCTAATCCAATTTTAATTTAATTTTTTCTTATTATTAGTGATTTGCAACAGTTTTTTATGAGTGTTGGTTGGTAGCTTGAAAACTGACAATTTATATCCTCTGATCATTTATCCAGTGGGGAAATGGTTTATTCTTAAATATTTGCATAAGTTCCCTACATATTTTGTACATTATGCCTTTATCAGAGAAATTTGTCATAGATATTTTTACAGATAAGGAAACAGAAGCACAGAAAAGTTATAGGTGATTTGCTCAGATCTACACAGCTAGTAAATGTCTGGGGCAGGATTTGAATTCTGGTCTTCTTGTTTCCAAGTCCAACATTATCCCTTATTTTTAGTTACTGGTAAAGACCTGATTTAGGTCCTGGCCCTCTTTGCAGCCCTTTTCCATGGCCTTGGTCTGGATTAGAGAGATGGGCCCAGACTTTGCCTTCTGCCTCAATCCCTGGGTTCTGCCTTTGTCCCCTGGCAGTCCAACATCGTTGCTGACCTCAGCTCTGTTTCTAACTCCTTGTGTACTTCCATACTAGGAAAGGGTTTCTTCCACTGGTAGATGTCTTGAATAGATATTAGAAATCTGGGCTGATTAGAGGCCTGTAAAATCCTCAGGGGGTTTGTGCTCCCAGGCTCCTCATCCCAAGTTCCTCTACCTTCTTCAGTTACCTGTTGAGAGCTGGCCCATCCCAGGTGCAGTTGCAGAAAGATACTGAAAAGCATACTGGGTTCACATGTTTTTGGAGGACCATGTGGCACCCTACTCAGATCCCTCAGCCCCTCTGTTTTCTTGCCTATTCACTCACTAGGAGCTGCCTTTGCTCCTGCTAGAGCTCTAACAGAGCAGGGTTGATGTCCTGCTCATTAGGTCTCATTTTTCAGGATTATTCTAGCTTCAGTCCCTTCTCTCTCCCTGCTGTGGGACTCTGATAAGAGCACCTGCAAACTTCTGTATATCTTTTTGTGCAGTACTGGATTGGATGGTATTTTCCTTTAAAATGTTTTTAAATTGAATTATTCTTTCAACTATTGTCCTTATCCATCTTTGCTGGGGGTGTTTTTCAAGAAGGATGGGCTTAGTCAGAATCTTTCATGTTGTCCTCTTTGCTAAACTGTCCATATAACCATTTTAGGAAACTGTCTACTGATGTCAAACTCTTCAAAGAGTTTTGAGTAAGTTGTATTGATCAAAGGAGTTCATGATCAGCTTGATGAATTTCCCCTCTCAACTTAATGGGTTTTGGGCACTACAGGGTCATAGGGTATAGGTATGTCACTTGCACCTTGCTGAAAGGACACAGAGAACTAATGACTGGGTTTCAGAGACTGAATGTTGCTGCCTTTAAAATAATTGGCTGGTGAAAGGACTCCTGTTGAAGAAATCACCTCTCTTTTGTAGTCTATAAAATCAGCTAAAAGACTAGCTTTCTCCCCTCTGGACCCCCTTTTCATTTTCTCCTATTTAGAAGGTAGACCAGCATACCAGTATAGTGTAACTGCATTCTGGGTGGCAAAGGAACTTGTGCTCATATAGAGTATCCCCCAATGGAATTGGAACAGGCTACCAAGATGTAATCATCCCAACCTAGGGAGATCCTAAGGCCCCCCAAACTTATAGTACCACCCTGTAGTTCAGACACTTTTTGGGGATGTTGTTGATTGAGTCATTTCAGTTGCATCTGATCTTCATGACCCCAATTGGGGTTTCTTGGCAAAGATACTGGAGTGGTTGACTTCTTCAGCTCATTTTACAAATGAGGAAACTGAGGCAAACAGGGTAAGTGATTTGCTGAGGGTTTGAAGTTGGATTTGAACTCAGGTCTTTCTGAGTCCTGGCCTGGCACTCTGTCCACTGTACCACCTATCTACCCCTGGGATATACTTTGGGGACTACTGAACAAGCAGTACCCTTCCCATTGGACCTTTACTATCTGAGTAACTCATTGATTTTGTCCTCCAAGTAGGATGCTGTTCAGGAATTCTGTGGCTTGTCTCCTTCCTTTTCTAAGAAACATGATGCATCAGGAAATTTCAGAAGATCTGATATCTGAACTCTGAAACTTGATAATTGAACTTGGGGTTACCCACAAGACAACTCTCAAGGTTGAGACTCCTATCTTTGGTCACGTGGGTTACACATTTGCTGCTTCTGTGTGTTTCTGCAGAAAAATCTCTCAGTGCCTGTGTGCTACCACCTCTATAATTGGGAAAGTTCACTTTCAAGATCTCTGCTCTCAGGCCATGTGCAAGCAAGTGCAACTCTAAGGTATCTCTGCCCATGGCAACCATTTTCAGTTCCTGGGGAAAGGGGAGTTTTCCATTGTACAGGTTTCTCTCCTACCAGAATACTGTATTTGTAATTCCTACCTCAGAGCAGTAGCAAGGAAAGTGTTTTATAAACTTTAAAGCCCCTCTGTATACATGCAAATTATTTATTCATGGAGAAAATGGAAGCATGGCTAGGTAATAGAGTGTGGTACAGTTCTGTAAAAAAAAATTGGTATCAGGAATGCTAAATTTAGAATAAGCTAAGGTTGGCAAGGGAAGCTAAGAACAGCAGAAGGCTTTGTTTGTTTTTTATTTTGAAAACTATATTGGGAGAAAGGGGAGGATCAAAGAGGGGAGAGAACCTTTGCTCGAGGTAGATGGAACAATGATTACTGAAAACTGTAAGTTGGAGTTTCACAACTAACTTTCTCTTCTCTATCAAGGAGAATGAATTTTTCATTAGAAATGACTGTTAACAGGGAATTGGTACTCAAGATAAATAAAGAGATAGCAAGAGAGCATACAGCTTCCCCTGAATTCAAGTCATCTGGATTAGCAGCTTTGATTGCTGAGCCACCATTAGTAATATTTGAAAGATAATAGAAAAGAGTACTAGAGAAAAGACCAATGTTGTCTTGTTTAAAAAAAAAAGGCAAGAGAACAAAAACTGTAACCTAGAGGCCAGGGAGCTTGACGTTGATTCCTGAGAAAATTCTAGAACATGTCATTAAAGTGATGGTTGGTGAACATCTTGAAAGAGAGATGATGAGGGCAAAGAACCAACCTATTTGAAAAACTAACCTCATTTCATTTTTTGACAGTGTTACTGGAATAATAGATGAGGCGAGTGCTGTAGATATAGTTTGCCTCCATTTTAGTGAAGTTTTCAATAAAGTATCGTCATACTATTCTTGTAGAAAAGATGGAGAGAAATGAACTAGATTGATAGCCCCTAACCTTTTTCAGTGTCATGGATCCCTTTGGCAATCTGGTGAAGCCTATGAACCCTTCCTCAAAGTGTTTTTAAATGCATAAAAGAAAAAAATAGGATTACAAAGGAAACATAAGCTTAGCAAAAATAAAAACTTTTTCCTCATACAAGTTCAGGGAAATTTTTTAACGAATCCCTTAGGTGGTACATTAACTCTAGGATAACAATTTCTGAGCTAGCTCCATGGTGTTAAACTCAGATAGATAGAGGGGCCACTAAGCCACACATATCTCTGCAGGCTACTTATTAACTTGTTTATATGTTTCTCCTTTTTATTAAGATATTAGCACATTAGAACTCTATTAATCTGGCTCAAGCTATACTCAGAAGTGATATGAGCCATATGTGGCCTGTGGGCTATATATTTGACACCCCTGAACTGGATGATGTTACAATTAAATTGATTCAGAACTAATTAGATGTCATTGTGTTAGGAGGTTTCCAGTGGAGTGCCCCAGGGATCTATGATTGGCGCTAACATTTTTATGAATGTCTTGTATGTCTTGGGGATGACATGGATTGCTCCCCTTCCCTTTCCCCTTAGTATATTCTTTTAATCCCCCTCTCTCTGTGTCTCTCTGTTCCTCTCTGTCTCTGTCTCTCTCCCTTTTTCTTTGTCTTTCTCTATCTGTCCACAAGCACTTTTATGTGAAGGGCTGTTTCTTTCCAGTATGATTTTTATCAGTATTTTATGTACAAATGTTCTTTTTCTGCCTCTTTATGGCAATCAAAATGTCTACATCACAAAGAATCAGTAAATTATATTTGAATAAAGGCATAAGTGGCATGTTTATCAAACTTCAGATGATACAAAGCTGAGAAGGATGCTAACACAGTGGATGCCAGAATCGGAGGCTAAAAGAATCTTGACAGCTATGGCATTAGGCTGAATCTAATGAAATGAAATTTAGTCAAGATAGACATAACATCTTACACTTGAGTACAAAAATATCAACTTGATAAGTCCAAGCTATAGGAGGCAATAATCTACCTCTGTTCTTGTCAGAACATGTCAGGAGTATTATGTTTGGGTCTGTCTCCTGTAGTTTCAGAAACTGGAGGGTCCAGAGTAGAGCAATCAGAATGCTAAGTTTATATCATATGAAGATTGGTTGAAAGAACTAGACATTTTTAACTCAGAAAAGACAAAACTGAGGGTAGAAGTGGGGACATATAAATGTCTACAAGAGGGATTAGACTTTGTCATGAGGTAACTTCAAGCTTGATGTCAGGGGGAAAATTTTTCTGAATTAGAGCTGTCCCAAAGTGGAATGGAGGGAAGGGCAGTTCATTCTCCCTCTTTGGAGGTCTTCAAGCAGAGGTTGAATTACTTATTGGCTATGTGTTAGTGAAGATTTTAATGTGGCGGCAAGGGAGAGAACAGCTTGAGTCAATTGGAAGCTCCCTATAAGGGATGTGCTTAAGTGGGATAGGGTGCGAGTTTCAGGTCCTGGAGGAGTCAGGATTTGCCCCATGAAATGATCCTAGAACTTTTACTTTGTAATGTAGGAATAGTCCTTTGGCATCATTAATTACTTGGGTTTTATGCTTCCCATCAGAGAGCTTGTAACTCTGAGAAGCCCTCATTCACTTCCTTATCTCTGTGATCTGGGATTGTGGGCCTGGGTCTACATAAAAAGGGATAACCCCAAGATCCAGGGGGTTATCTTTGTTAGTGATTCTGGTCTTTGGGGCTGGCTATCTGAAAAGAGATGAGAGGGATCCATCTGCCTACCCCACATGTGTCCCTTTACTCCCATCTTGTGAAGTTATTGGCTTTCTAACAATAAAAATAACTAGCATTTGTGCAGTCCTTCTAGGAGAGGCAGGGTTGTATGGTAAATGGCAGCGTGGCCCCAGTTCTGGGTTCAAGTCCTGTCTCAGACACACACTGGCTCTGTGACCCTGGGCAAGTCGGTGACCCTGGCATCTAGGATTGTAAGTTGCTTATCCCTATTGTTTGAAGAATTTTTGTGCTGTATGATTACAAAAACGTTTTATATACATTAAGTAATGTGGTATAGTGTAGAAAGCACTGTCTGTAGAGTTCCGATCCAGCTTCTCTAATCTTTACTGCCTATGTGAGTTTGGGTAAGTCACTTCCCTGTGTCTCATATTTTCCTCATGTATAAATGAGGGTGTTGGACTGGCTAACTTCTGAGGTCCCTTCATGCTCTGAAGTTGTGATCCTTATAACATCCCTATGTTAGGTAGTGCTGGTATTATAAACCCCAATTTATTGATGAGGAAACTAAAATTTAGAGTGATTACTTGCCTTACTTGTCTTGGTCAAATGGCTATGAAATGGTGATAACCAGTGTCTTCTCACTGTAAATTGGGTACCTTTCCTACTTTACTGATATTCAGCTTACCTCCTTATTTATCTGTTTTGTGAGTTTTCTGAAAACAAGCTATAGATTTCTAATCATACTTCAAAGTCAAACAGTGAATCCAGTTTAATTATTTTACTCCTCAGGGACTCTTTAGGGGGAGGCAGTAAAGCTTAAAATCCAGGAAACATCCCAGCCATGATTTATATTTAGGAAGATAACATATATATATATATATATAAACACACATAACAAGTATAATGCAAAATCAGAACCCAGCAAACCCTTGAGTTCAACTTACAAAAAAGCTTGAAATCTTGTTGGATTGTTATGTGTATATAGCTGTCCACTGATATAAATTTGTTGAGTGGAAGGCAGAAAAGGGAACCAGGGATTATTGATTTCATGGGGATGTGTTCTCCCTTCTCCCTCCTCCCCATCCCAGTACACACAGAGGAACTTTCCCCCCTGCAGTTCCTGATTCCTCTGGCAGCAAACTACATAGTTTCTGAGTCAGTTCTGTTTTCAGGGAAGTCAGATGACTCTGTTCCCCCTTGCTCATAACTCTTAGCCTGTCCCTGCCCTAAGATTGAGACTATGGGTTTCCTGCATGCTCTCTTGCTTCTGCCCCTGTATGCAGGTAAGGAGGTTGGGGAGAGGGAAGTAAAAATCATAAAAATCTTACAGCGAAAAGGGGAGAGGAAGGCTAGTGCTATTCAGGCTGGAGTACTCACCCGGGAGTCCTCTTTTTCCTCTTTTATCTTTCTTTTTTTTTTAATGTCCCTGTCTCTGTGTCTCTCCCTACAGGTTTGTCTATCACGGCTCCCTCCTGTTCCAGGAATGTGGAGATTTTGGGGGGCAATTTCACTCTCAGTGATGGTTGGGCACCAGGAAGCCGTCTCATATATACCTGCCCACTAGGTCGCTACCCGGACCCTGTGAGTCGGTTGTGCAACAGCAATGGGCAGTGGAAGTCCTCAGGAACTTCCCAGTTCACCAAGGCAGTATGCAAATGTAAGGGGGCAGGTGTTTTGGCCAACAGTAGTGGGTGCAGACCTCTTCCTATGAATCAGTCACCTCCTAGTTCTGACTATCCCCTGATTCTCTAAGTGCCCACTCCTGCCCCTTGGCCCTTTCTTGGCCCTTCTCTTGACAGTTATGGCTTACTTATCAGGACCTAGGCACCCCGTTTCCCTGAAGATTTCCAACTCTCCTCCCAAGCATGCTTTGCTCTCCTGTAACTTAGTTCAAGGAAATATTGATTAAATTCCATCTCTGTACCCAGCACTATGCTAGTGTATCAATAATCCCTCCTTTACCCCAGCATATAGCATTTTTTCTCTCCTCAGATGTGCGCTGTCCAGCTCCTGTTGTCTTTGAGAATGGGGTCTACAGTCCCCGGCTGAAGTCTCACCCTGTGGGTGGCAATGTGAGCTTTGAGTGTGAGGATGGATATATCTTGCGTGGTTCTCCTGTGAGGCACTGTAGACCCAACGGGATGTGGGATGGAGAGACAGCTTTATGTGACAATGGAGGTGACTGTCTGGGGCCACCTGTGATTTGGGAGGGGTGGGGAGAAAAGCCCATGTGGTTGGGTGACTCCATAGGGGAACTTAGAAGGGATGGTGGTGATCTGTGTTTCAATCATGACTACTAGCATTGCAATTTTGAATTCTTTGAGGCAGTTCTACTGAGGGTTTGTAAATTCTTAGCTCTGCTTTTCTTTGGCCCTGTTAGTACTAGATACAACACAAGGGAAGGGCTGATTTTCTTCTGGATATCAAAGGATCAGATATGGAGTTTTAGGTATAACAGTTAACAGCTCACATTTATATGGTGTTTTAAGGTTTACAAAGGAAAGTATCTCCAGGGAAAATATCTGGGGTTCTAGGCTGCCCAAGATACTATGGCTGTCCTCAAGTAAAGTAGAAGGTATTGGCTTATTGCATAGTGACATTGACCTTAAACGTAGGCGAAGCAGGTAGCAACCCATATGACATGACTTGAGAACCAGTCTTCCTGTCCAAAAATATCAAGCTCCATACCAGTCTTTCCACCATTATAGCTTAATTGTTTTGGGTTTTGAAGACTTTTGTTTGGGAGACCTCTAATTAAATGCAGAAAGGGGATGGACATTAAAAGCTTTATCTACAACTATCTTAGATATCAACTAACATCTTAGTGGATGCTCATGTGAAAGCAAGGGCCTGAAGAAATGAGTGGATACAGAATAGTAACTGATCCAAAGGAGTGAGCATCTAGGAGGAAGAGAAAGGTTTGGTGGAGTTGTTGGGAGGGCATTTGATAGAAACTTCCTCTGTCTTGGTTTTGCCTAGGTTCAGCAGGCTTTGGTTTACACATAATTTCATGTATATTTCTAAGTATGTGGTTATAAAAGTGTTTTCTATATAATGAAAATATGTAGTCTAATGAAAAGAGCACTGACTCTAGAGTTCAGATCCAGCCTCTCTGATCATTACTGACTCTGCGACTTTGGACAACCACTTAACTTCATTGTATCTCATCCCTTCCTTTTGTGTAAATGAAGGACTGGCTGACTTCTGAGGTTCTGTGATCCTTAAAATAGCCTGTGATCCTTATAATAGCCCTGTGGAGTTATATATTTCCAGATGTGGTTCTAGGTGTCTCAAGAAACAGCTATGTAGCATATGAATACTCATAGAATTATAAGGGACATTAAGGAGGAGAAGAAAATAAGAATGAGAGATGGATATGAAACTCAGGGTTGTCTCCATTTTTCTTTTTCCTCTTTTTGCCTATAGCTGGACACTGCCGAGACCCCGGAATCCCAATCGGGTCTGTGAGGACAGGGTACCGGTTCAATGTTGGTGATCGAGTGAAGTATCGTTGTTCAGAGAAGCTGATCTTGATAGGATCTGAGGAACGAGAATGCCAGGCGAATGGGGTCTGGAGTGGGACTGAACCCATTTGCAGATGTGAGTAGCCCATCTATACCATCTCTCCTTCTTTACTCCTCAGACCAATAAGAAACCCTTACCTATGCATAACAATTTATAGTTTACAAAGCATTTTCACATCTTATTTGTGTCCATTTTAAAGGTATAGAGACTAAGGCTCAGAGGGGGATGGTACTTATTAGAGTCAAAAGCAAGACTTAAACTCAGGCATTCTAATTTCAAGTTCTGTTCACTGCATCCCACTGGCTCTTGTGGTCTCCTCAAAACCAGAAATTCCCTCTCCCACCAACAATCCTTCCCATAATCATGAGTTGAGCATGAGTATTCATCTTCTTAGGAGCAGCTAAATGGCATAGTGGGTACAAGGCCAGGTCTGGAGTCAGGAAGACTCACTTTCCTGAGTTCAAATCTGACCTGAGATACTTATCAGTTGTGTGACCCTGGGCAAGTCACTTAATCCTGTTTGCCTCAGTTCCTCATTTGTAAAATGAGCCAGAGAAGAAAATGGCAAACCACTATATACTATATACTAAAATACTATAGTATTTTTGCCAGGAAAACTCCAAATGGGGTCACAAAGAGTTGGACACAAGTGAAAAACAAAATACCTCTTTCTCTGCAGCTTCCTACTCCTATGATTTTCCTGAAGATGTGGCCCCAGTCCTGGATACCTCCTTTTCTCAACTTCTTGGTGCCACCAACCCTCTGATGCAAAAATCAGGTAAAAGTTGGGAGTAGGGGATAGGGTAGGGTTGAAGGGGATGGAGAGAAGGTGAGCCTGAGGGAAAAGGGGTGGTGCTGATCTAGAATCCAGTGGCAGAAGGGTCACCTTGAGGGCATGAACAAAAGCTGAAAAGACAGTCTTGGAGAAGAGAGCTGAGTTCTTAGAAAAGGCCAGGAAGGAGTGGTATAGCTGGAAGGCCTATAAGACATAAAACTATGAGGTAATATTTAAATTTATTACAAAAGAGCTTCCTGGCCTTCTTAGGTCTGGCAGGTTGGAGTTAGGGCTCTGACCCCTTCTACATTACACATGTCCCTTCTGTTCCATTTTCTCCCAGACTATTTGGGCCGGCGCATCCAGATCCAGAGGTCAGGCCACCTGAATCTCTATCTGCTCCTTGATTCTTCCCAGAGTGTCAGTAAAGAAGACTTTGACATTTTCAAAGAGAGCGCTCGACTTATAGTGGACAGGGTCAGGAACTGGGGTCACAATGGATCTCACTTTGTCTCTCCTGTTTTGAAATATAACTTAAAACCCACTTCCTCTAGAAAGCCTCCCAGATGGAGCTCAAGTCAATGTGATATGACCCCAATGTAAACAACTTTACTTTGAATTCTCGTTGGCACATTGTTTTGTATGTGTTATAAAGTTATCTCGTCTGTGCGTGTGTGTGTGGTGTGTAGGGTGTGTGTGTGCGTGTGTGCATGTGTGCTTGTTTTCAGCTAGACCATTCAAAGTATCTAATTCAATGCTTTTCACATGACATGCTCAGCAGACATTTGTTAATGCACTCACTAATACTGCTGAAATGACGATGTTGGACTAAGGTCCTTCCAGTCCTGACATTCTATGGCTCTAATGTGTCTCTGTCCATCTTTCTGTTTTGGGTTTCATTTCCTTGTGCCTCTCTCCCTCTCCTTTCCTTCCTCCCTCACCTTCTTTTCCTCACTTTCCCCTTCCCTCCTTTTCTCTCTTCCGTCCCCCCTCCTTTCTCTCTATCTCTCCCTTTCCTCCTTCTCTCTTTCCTCTTGTCTCTCCCTCTCTTCCACCTTCCCCACCCCCACCCTTTTCTCTCTATTTTATAGGTTCTCATTATGATCTTTTCCCTTCTGGCTCATCCCCCACAGATCTTCAGTTTTGAAGTAAACGTCAGTGTCGGCATTGTCATTTTTGCTAAGACTCCCAAAGTTATCTTGTCGGTCACTCACAAAGATTCCAGGGAAGACATGGAAGTAGTCAGAAAGCTGGAGGAGATCAAGTATGGAGGTGCGGGGTGGGGAGCTTGGGAGGAAGGGAAGAGGAAAGCGGGGGAGGTGCTGCCTTCATCTGGGGAGGATTGAAAGCACAGTTGGGGATGATTCTGGTTCTGTATCCCCCTCTCTGCTGGAAAGGTTTTGGACTAGACAAAGGTTTTGGACTAGTAAACCATTGTTTCTCAGTGGCATGTCATGAGATTCCAGGTATTCTAGTTCCTCAGTGACTACTGGGGATAATATCGTCTCAGCTTCCAAATCCAGAATCTATTTGTTAGAGATTTTTCCTCCCAGGGATAGTAGAGACCAGATGCCATCAGAGGTCCCCAACTGCTTTGACATTTTGTGATTCTATGTATTCCTGCTTTTACCTCCTTCATGTTTGACCTAAATAGAATGAAGGAAAGGAAGGAGGAAGGAAGGAAAGAAAGAAAGAAGAGAAAAGGACAGGTCTACTCTTAGAAGTGTGAGGAAGGATAGATCACTTCTACCTGAGAAGGGCAAAGGAGGAACAGAGAAAACTTCAGAAGCCCCTGAGTTAGACATGGAAAGAAGGGAAGATTTCAGTAGTTGGAAGTGTGTCAGCACTGGGTGCCTTTGGGAAGGTGGTCCAGGTTGGCTGTGGAACTTTACTTTCTCTGGACATGGTAGGTAGGGATTGTCTGAGGAGGCAGCATGCCATAAGGCTAGGTTCCTACCAGCTGAAGCTAGATTATGCACAGCATTGAATCCCAGGATCAAGAGTTAAAAACAGCTCACTTTTATATAGTACTTTACAGATATAAAGCATTTTTCATATATTTTTTCACTTGATTCTTCCCCTGTTGGGTTGATCACAAATTTATAATACCATTTACAATGAGCAAACTTTTAAATATCTTGTTGAAGTTCAGGCAGCTAGTAAAAGTCCCAGGTGGTACTTAAATTCAAATCTTCCAACTCCAAGTTCACTAGGCAGTGCTACCTCAGAGACTACAGGACACCATATTGGGATCTCTGGTTTTTTATCGTGACTCTGGGCAATGGCAGTTATGTAATGAGTGGTTAGTTCAGTGTTCAACTATGAAGAGGCCCTTGATTTGTGAGTGGGAGATGGACCTGGAGCTCTGTCAGGACCATAGGGTTCTAAAAGTCACAGAGCAGGTCCCTAGAAGGTTATTTTTGCTGCTTATGACTTCCTCCCCAGGTATGGCAGGTAAGAGTTGTCTGAGGGATTTTCTTCTCTTTGCTGATACCAGACCCAGACATTGGAACTGGAACCAACATCTACAGAGCCCTGAAGCAAATCTATGATATGATGAATAATGAGATGGCCATTTATGACAAAAGGCAAAAGGAGTGGGAAGAAATCCGACATGTCATCATTCTTTTAACAGATGGTAAGTGGTACTTAGATCTCAGTGAACCTTAGAACTCAGAACACCAGGAGGGATCAGAAGCAGGGAGAGGTAAAGATATGTTTAAAAGAGAAGAAATCAAGGTTCCCAGAGAGTGAGAACCTGCTAGAGATTTGAGATTTGAGGATGTCTCTAGGGCTCACAGACCTACCTAGGAATTCTCCCTCGATTTTGCCCACTCTCAGGGAGGCTCCATTAGACTAACTTTAACTGTTCTCACTTGTATTACAACGATCACTCTACCAACAAGTATTTATTAGGCAGCAACTGTGTGTTAGGCTCTCTGGGATTTGGCAGCTATGTGGGGCATGGAGTGGAGAGGGTGGAGCCCTGAGGGAAGGAGACCAATGAGGAGACTTGCAACAATCCAGGTAAGAAGTGATGACAGCCTGAGGTAGGGTGGAGCTGTGTGAGTGGAGAGTTACTAGTAATAGCTTGAAGCTCTGTAATACTTAGACACAGTTAGGCCTGGCCAATGCTGTTCCTCACCACAACTTTGTGAGGTGAGTGGTGGTAAGTATTGTGCCCATTTTATGGATGAAGGAATCAAGGAGTGACTTGTTCAAAGTCATAAAACTGGCATTTTTAGGAGTGGGGATATGATCTCAGGTGTCTAAATCCAGGTCTCATTCTACTATGCTGGGCCACCTTTTGTCCCTGTTGTAGGAAAGTCCAACATGGGTGGATCTCCAAAAGCAGCTGTAGACCTGATTGAAGAACTGTTGAACACAAAGGCAGATAGGAAGGATTTTCTGGGTGAGTGCCCCTCTTCTGCCTGTAATCATCACATCCTTCTACCATGTTACATTTGCATAGAGTTTCTGTAATTTTACAAAAGACATCTGTGCTTGTGTTTTATGGCCAGGAGTTGCCATAGGAAAAATAATTCTGAAGACCTTGATGAGTCAATTCAATTTTTTTATTTAATTGAGAACCTAGTGTGTTTAAGATATAGATTCTCCTCCATCTCTCAATAGGAGTTTCCTTCTTTCAGGGTTTAACTCAGATTCTGTTTCGTACTTGATCACTTCAATAGAAAGTTTTTGTTCCTTAGATATTCCTAGAATACTTTGTTAGATCTTTTCCTTGCCTGTCCCCTATACCTCCTTTTGTATGTCCTGTTATTTTTCAGTTGTGAATTGGCCCTCCTACCCTTGCAAGAGCCTTAGATGCTCAATAAATTTGGAATTTGAACTTAAGGAGCTGTGCTAGGGGCTCTAGGACTGACACAAGGATGACAGTAATAATCTGATATCTATATAGGGCTTTAAAGTTTGTGTACTACCTCACTGAATCCTTACAACAGCTCTGTGAAGTAGGGACATTTTACAGATGAGCAAACCAAGGCTGAGAGGTTAAGTTACTTGTCTGTGGTGCCACAGCTTGTGTTAGAGGGAAGATGCGAACCTAGGTCTTCCTTACTCCAAAGTCCATCATTGTCAGTCAACAAACATTTATTAAGTACCTACTGTATGCTAGGTACTGTGCTAAGCACTGGGGGAAACAAAGAAAGACAAAAGACATACTTTCACAGATCCAACCGTACCCACCGTGTTATTCTGTAACCACAAGGCAATGTTATTCTAGGTAAGAATTTCTTTCTAGGAGCCATTAAGGAAGGAAAAAAAGAGCAGTTTAGTGATAGTCTGTGGTGTTTTCATTTTGTACATTCTAAGTAAATTGGCAAGGCTGTGGGATTTGTGATTTAGGACGAGCAATCTGGGACTGAAAAATTGGACATTCTGAGCTGTCTAACTGGGAGGAAGCTGAGATAAGGGAACGTCCTAAGGGGCTGCATCTAATGCAACATTGTAGTTTTTTTCAGTGTTACAAATGCTTCCCAGTGGCAGAATGGGAATGTAGGGTCCTCTAAAACAGAGTTAGGCTGGTAAATGTTTAACGTCTGTTTGTGGGGTGGAGTGGCAGGGAGAAAGGGAGGACAGGTAGTGGGCGGGAATCTATAATGGACACTTAAATTTAATTGGCATTGTTAACATTTTCCCCACCATTTTTTAGACAATCAACAGAGTAAGAAATCAAGCCCTGATTTTCTATTTCCGAAGTGTAATGACAAAATGTTATATTACTCCCTTTAGAGATCAGCTGGAGATATTTAAGCACGTGTCACACTAAATTGAGCAGGGCTAGATTTCTAGGGATTCCAGCTCTTATTTCCAGAGTATCTTGCCTTTTATCCCAGAGCTTCCTCCTTTAACTCTTTCCCAACTTTTCTTGATCTCTAAACCCAGTTTGGGCAGCTAGGTATAGTAGGGTGACAGGGTGTGGGACCTGAAATCAGGAAAACTCATCTTCCTGAGTTCAAACATGGTCTCAGACACTTACTAGTTGGGCAAGTCATTTAACCCTGTTTTTGCCTCATCTGTAAAATGAGCTGGAAAAGGAAATGGCAAACCTCTTCAGTAACTTTGCCAAGAAACACCAACTGGGGTCATGAAGAGTTAGACACAACTGAAATGACTCAACAGCAAACCTTATTTGGTGTAGAAAGTGTTCTAGATCTCAGTTTCCTTAGTTGAATTCTGTCATACCTCAATCTCTAGTTATGTTTCTCTTTCTCCTTTTGACAGAACCATCTTTATGGAATGTCTGATTTCAATATCTCCATTCTTTTACCTTTCTATCCCCTTACTTTCAGATGCTCTGATCTAGAAGAGTGGATCTACAAGATTGTATTTTCTGGAGTTTATTTAGAGTAGAATATATAAAAGTATAGGGCAGCTAGGTGCTGCAGTGGATAGAGTGCTGGACCTGAAGTCAGGAAACTCATCTTCATGAGTTCAAATCTGGCCTCACAATTTTACCGTGGACTCTGATTCTGATGAATTTATCATGTAGTAGGATCATTGGAACCAGAATTTGAAAAGCAGCCTCAGAGACCACTTAATCCAACCCCTTTATTTTTCAGAAGAGGAATCTTAGGTCCATGGAGGTAAAAGGACTTTCCAAAGGCGATCAAGATGGTGATTAGTGGCACTGGGATGCAAAACTTGAACCTCTGGCTCTAAAGCCTGTATTCTTTCCATTTCACCATTCTGTTTCTCGGAGCTATTATGTGGCATGGTAAATAGGTCACTGGACTAAGAGCCAGAAGATCTGAGTTCAAATATGACCTCAGACCTTGCTAGCTGTGGGGCCCTGGACAGATCATTTAAGCTCTGCCTGTCTCAATTTCCTTATTTGAAAAGTGGGCGATAATGGCACCTACTTTAAAGGTCATTCTGCATATAAAATGATGTAATATTTGTTAAGCTTTTTTACAAAGTTGAAAATGATATTGTTATTGAGTTGGTTCATTCATGCTTGACTCTCCATCTAGGTTTTCTTGGCAAAGATACTAAATGGTTTCCCATTTCCTTCTCCAGCTCATTTTACAGATGAAGAAACTGAGGCAAACAGGGTTGGGTGACTTGTCCAGAGTCATACAACTGGTGGGTATCTGAGGCTGGATTTTAAATGATGAAAATAAATCTTCCTGACTGCAGGCTTGGCACTCTATCCACTGCATCACCTAGTTGGTCAAAATGATATATAAAAGTGAGCAATTATTACTTTTAATTGTACTTGTATTAATTATTGTATTATGTGATACCATATTATATATGAGATATATAACATGTCACATTGCATATCATTATGCGATATATTTATATTATATTATACAATATTATAATATATAATTATATCTATATGCTTATATTAATAAGCTTATATATATGATTGCATATATGACATAAATATATAAGCTTATTAATATAAGCATGTAGACATAATTGTATATATTATATCATTATATTATCATGTAATATAATATGTAAATTATATTATATATATATGCATGTATGTATATATGTGTGGGTATACACACATATATCCCTGCACTATAATTCCTATAATAGAGTAAGAGCTAGAAAGGACTTTAAAAGTAAAAAGTAAATAAAGGAAAGTAAATCTGGCCTCAGATACTGTAACTCTGAGCAAATCACTTAACCTGTTTGCTTCAGTTTCCTTATTTGTAAAATGAGGTGAAGAAGGAAATGGCAAACCACTCCAGTATCTTTTGCCAAGAAAACTGCAAAATGGGGTCATGAAGAGTTGGACACAATTGAAATGACTGAATAACAAGAAGAAATATAAAATACAAAAATAAAACATCAGGACGAAGTCTATATACATATTCATATATGTATATATGTATACATATATATGTATATGTGCATGTGTATGTATATGCATCTAAATAAATGGAAATCATGTGTAGGGCCAACCTTGGTGGTACTCGAATTTTCTAACCTAAAACTTATCTAAAGTTCTCCCAACTCTAGCTGACCGTTCACACTCCCTAGTCTGGGAGCATGTGCCACAGGGTAGCCAGTTCCCTCTAGCATATCAAATAAAAGTGATGATTTGCATACCAGAATACCATAAGTTGATTTGGTATTTTCATCCATATGGCCTGTCCTGAGTTTGTTTGTCTGCTTAGCATCTCAAGCTCACTTAGTCACTGAGGAAGCTTCCTGGTTGGTTGCTAGTGAGTTTTTGGGTTCACTCACATTCCTAGTGACTTGGATAATGAGGTATCTTTTCCCTTTTGCCCTAAACGGGTTCGGGTGGGGACATGAAGAGCCCTCCCAGTTAGGCTTTCTCTTCACCCAGGAAACAATAACAGCACAATTACCATTCCTCAGTTTCACAAAAAATGGCACATCATTCATTGGGCTTATGGTTTCTAGTACCGTATCTTGGAGCTTGTTACTTCCAAGCACATCAGTAGCCTGCTATGGGCAGCCTCCTTTATGCCTTACTTGGCATCTGCATGCTCAAGAATTTTGGGTGTCTTTTTTGCTGTCCACCAGACATCTATGCCATTGGTGTGGGGAAACTGGATGTAGACTGGAAAGAGTTGAATGAGCTGGGGTCAAAGAAGGATGGGGAGAGACATGCCTTCATTCTTCCAGATGCCAAAGCCCTCCTCCAGGTCTTTGAGAATATGTTGGGTGAGTGAGCTTTCCCCTTCCAGGTGGTAAATAAGGTGATATATGGTCTAAATGTGCTCCAGTCCCCACTCTGGATATCTCAAACTGCCTTCTTCCACCTCTTTCAGGTGTTTGAGATTGCTTACAAAAAGTTGTGGGTTTTTTTAAAACCTAATTAGATAGCTCTGATGCCCCAGTAGTCAGTACTACTGATACCACTAGGTGACTGACTCCCCACCACTCCCCACTCTGGTTTCTTATACCCAGATGTCACTCACACCAGCAGGACCAGATCAGTTAGTGATTATAACTATAACAAAAAGTATGGAGCATGCACACATAGAGATTTCTGCTTAGGCACCTTACTATTGGAAAAAAAAATGTCCAAAAGGACAATGCCCTTTTCAATTATTTCCTGCTTTCATCTTGTTCACAGATGTTTCCAAGTTTGTGGACACCATCTGTGGTGTGGGAAATATGTCAACCAATGCTTCGTCCCAAGAGAGGACTCCCTGGCATGTCGTCATTAAGGTAATGGTCAGATTCTGTATCCAGATTCTGTATCCTTGAGGATATAGAATTGAGTGTGTACGTAGGGATAGAATGAGGGACTAGACAGCAGGATCCCTAAGGCTGACATGGTTCTCTCCGGCAGCCCAGCAGCAAAGAGACATGCCGAGGTGCACTTATCTCTGATCAATGGGTCCTGACTGCAGCTCACTGCTTCCATACACATAATAACACAAAGCTGTGGAGAGTCATTGTGGGTAAGGAAGGAGGGGAAGGAGTCTCCCAGTAGAGAGGACCCAGGCTCTTGGTTCAACACTCCCTTTTTCTCCCAGAACTCCTATTTTCCCTCAGGGATATAGGAGCTGGGATCCTCACCCTGCTACCCCATATTCCTAGGAGATCCTAAGTCAAAGAGGGGTAGCGAGATGCAGATTGATCAGCACTTCATTCCAGAAGAGTACAATGTTTATGCAAAGAAGGACCAAGGAATCTTTGAGTTCTATGGCAGCGACATCGCCTTACTGAAGCTGACTGAGAAGGTCAAGATGTCCAGCCATGCCAGGTACTAGAGCCAGGGGATGTCTCAAGCAGTGGAAAGAAGGGTCAGAGCCCTTGGGCAGGTCTCTCCTGATGCCTTTCTCCTTCCCCAGACCCATCTGTCTTCCCTGTACTGTGGGGGCCAACCTGGCTCTGCGGCGTTCACCAGCCAGTACTTGTTTGGACCATGGTAATGTGGGAGGCAGGGAGAGAGATGCCCAAGTCACAGAGGACTATGGCTGAGCAGATAGAAAATGGACTGGGGAAAAATTATAGCAGTGCACGGGGGAGGGAGTTAGAGGATACACATAAATGCATGTGATCTGGTATGAGGGGTGGTGTGGAGATGGTGCCTTTCTTTCTGGCTCACAGAGAATGAACTTTTGAAGAAGAATGAAATCCCTGCCCATTTTGTCTCATTGGATGATCAGATAATGGACATTGTTCTCAAGGAAGAAAATGAGGTGAGGACCCAGAAAGAGATCTGTCAAGCTGGGATGTGATGGGTGAAGGGTAGGGGGCAGGAGGAGGCAATGTTGTCCTTCAGGTTGATCTCCCTACCAAGATTGACCTAGGAATATGCCCTCAAAACTTGACCCCTTCTCCTTTCCGCCATCTTCCAGTCTTACCCTTTTCTTCAAGGGTCATTAGAGAAACAATGGGAAGATCACTCACTGAACCTGGAGATGTAACTCCATTATATAAGACATAGATTGGAATCCTAGTTCTAATACTAGACAACCTTGGAAAAGTTTCTTAAAACTTTCTGGCCTTCTTGGTTTCCTCATTTGTTAAAAAATGAGGGAAGTGGTGTCAGACTCTAGCATCCCTTCCAGCTTAAAATTTTTTTCTATTTCTTAAAATTTTGATTCTATGAGCTTTGAAGTCTGACTCCCTAACGTTTCTTCCCTTTCTCTCTCTGACCCTCCGTCCTAGCGGGCATTCTGCCTCCAAGCTGTCTCCCAAGCCAAAGACCTCTTCCCTAATCTCATTGATGTGAAAGAAGTGGTGACTGACCAATTTCTGTGTAGTGGCGCTGGAAATGAGGCATCCCCTTGCAAGGGTGAGTGTGGAGAACCATAAGATACCTGGGAAATGAGCAAGTCAGAGTTGGTGGAGGCAGAAGACTCGTTTTTTTGGTCAGGGTTAATTTTGCCAATGCCTAGCCCATGTCTTTCCCAAGATCATGGAATGGTGGTAACTAGGGTGAGAGGGGAAAGCTGCATGAAAACTGGGTTGATGATACCTCCTTTCTTCCTTCTCTTTCTTGGCAGGAGAATCTGGAGGGGCAGTTTTCCTTCAGAAGAAATACAGGTATTTTCAGGTGAGGATGATGTGGATACAAAGGTGCCCTAAGAGTTAATATTAAGGGTTGCTTTTTCAATACCTTGTGAGGCCCTTCCTGAACTTGAGTTCGTCCTCAAGTCTCTTCTCCTTATCTTGAAATACTATAACCTTCCCCCTTATCCTGGACCATAAAATTCCTTGTCTCCCCCCATCCTGGGTTCCCCTGTCTCCTTTATCTTATGTCATCCTGTCCCTAGATCTCTAATTCTCATTAGAAACCCTAAAAATTATGTCATCATCCTACAGGCTGTGTTGCTTTTTGCCTATATAATTCTGGTTCTTTTCCTATATCGGTGCCTTTGTTTAGCTCCTTGCTAAATCTCAGGTCTGCGTGCTTTTTGCATCAATAAAGCTCCCATAGACTAAAGAGAAGGGCTAAGTGAGTTCTGTCAAATCTGAACCAGCTCTCCCAACTCTGATCCCTCAACAAGGAGAAGAGGGGAAAAAAAGAGCTAACTGGGTTTGACTCTAGGGCAGATATGATAGAATCTCTGGTAGAAAGTGGGATTGAAACATTCCGTTACATGGGAAGCTTTGAGGAATGGGTAGGTACTGGGTATCTTCTTACCAAATTTTCTTCTCTTCCTTATTTAGGTGGGGGTGGTGAGTTGGGGTCTACATAATCCATGTTCCTCAAAGACAACAAACCGTGCCCTGAAGACAGCAGACCAAAATGAGGTGAAACGCTGGCCACCCCCACCTGGCAGCAAAGCTCGAGATTTCCACATCAGCCTCTTTCGGCTTCAGCCCTGGTTGAGACAACATCTGAAAAATGTCTTACGCTTTTTGCCCCTTGGACCTGCCTGAATCCTGACCTTCCTAGGGTCCAGCTACTGACATTCAAGTCTCAAGTCCCTTTGATCTCGGTCTGACCTTTATAGCAAGGATCTGCCTGTTCTCTAGCCCTAGTTGTCCTAATGTTTGGGTTCTTTACCTAGCCTTTCTCTTTCTACCTTATCACACTTCCATTCCCTCTCCCCTCTTTCTCAACTTTACTTCTTGTTTCTATTTCCTACCCTTCTAGGCATGCCTGGATTTTCCCAGTTATGAAGTTAATAAATTTTTGTTATTTCACCATACTTCTATTCACTGTTCATTTGTCTGTGGGGCAAGATTAGGTTCCTGCTAGAGAAAGTTGGGGGTGGGGGGGGACCCTGCTGAAAAGATTCCAGGAATTAGGAGAGGGTAAGAGTTCAGAGACCTTGATAGACAAATAGTCTATGGACTCTGCCCCCATTACCCAGACCAGGGAGGGAGAGCTTAGGGCTATCAGAGGAGGGTAGCTGGCTTTACTCCCTGATCATGATGGGGGGCAGGGAAGAGGACCTGGGGTTTGGGTAAGGACTGAGGGCTAGGGAATTTGAAACTCTTGATCCCTGACCCCTGGGCAGTAAAAGAAAGGGTGGGACAGATATAGTTTCAGCTTCCTTGGCTGCCTATGAATAGGGCCTCAACACAAATACACACGCATTCCACTTGGGGATTACCGAAAGTGATGGCAGGGGCGGGGCAGGCTATAGATGCCAGAAGAGATTGCATAAAGGGAAGGAGGTGGTGGTGTTAAGGGGAGAGAAGGAGCAGCCTAGTTTAGGATTAGTTTGGACTTGGACGTAGAGCTTCAGACCCTGATAGATTCAGAGAGCGACAACCCCAACTTCCTCCTTACTCCCAGGACCCTCTCTCTTCAGTTGTCCTGTTCACCAGCTCCCAACTTCCCTCATCTTTAGATAGAAACTGGGGGACATATATACATGGTCTCTGTTCCCATCACCATGAAGAAGACATGGTATTCCTGGTACTGTGTTCTCTTGTGCCTAGGACTTGTACCTACTGGTAAGTTATTTGCTCTATCTCCCATTGCGTGGCCCTTGGAGCAGAGCAGCTGAAACGTCCTACCTTTCAAACTCTCCCAGAGTACTTCTTCCTTGCCTCCTGCTGTCCAGATCTCTGGCATTGTCACTGAACTGAATTAAAATCCTACCGCTTCCACTTATTAGCTCTATCACTGTGGACCATTTTCTCAGCTCTAAAATGAGAGGATTTGAAAATCTTATGATCCTTTCTCTCTAGATGTGAGTGCAGCACCATCTGAACCTTCTACTACCCAACCGTGTCCTCTGGAAGGGATAGAGATCTCAGGTGGCTCTTTTAAACTCCTCAAGGATGGTCAGTTTCTGGAATATGTGTGCCCACCTGGCTACTATCCATATCCTGTGAAGGTTCGAAGTTGCAAGTCATGGGGGTCCTGGAGTATCCTGCAGACCCGAAACAAGAAGATAGTTAAAAAAGCTGAGTGCAAGGGTGAGGAGAGCTTGGATGATGGATGGGAGGGCAAGGGGTTGAGATTAGGGCTGGGGGTAAGAGTTAGGGTTGAGTTTAGGACTGAAGTTAGATTGGGTTCTGTGATTGTAGTTAGGTTTAAAGTCTGGGTTGTTTTGTAGTATTAGAGTTAAGATGAGGTTTGTCAAAGGCTGGCATTATTGTTTAGGATGTATTATTTGGGATTGGGTGTCAGGGTTACATCTGAGTGCCAGGTAAGGGAAAGGCCAGAGCACATGCTTTGATTAATAGGACACAGGGAGAAGGGTTAGGAAACTGGAGGTAACATGTTTGGAATCCGAATAGCAGTCATAATTTCACCCCTGATAGTAACCCCTGATTTTCGCCTCAGAGCACAAGACTTAAAGTCAATAGACCTGGGTTTAACTTCTGTCTCCAAAACTAACTAGTCATGGGAGCCTAGGCAAAGTCAGTTTCTAGATCCTTGACAATACCTATATTACAGAGTGTTTTTTTTTGAAGAAACCACTTGGCAAACCTTAGATTCCTGTGTAGATAGGAATTACCATGGCTTGCTTATCTTTTTAAGCTACTATAATTATTATTAATTAAGGATCAGGGAAGAATTGAGATTGAAGGAGATCTGTAGACATGTCTATAGTAGTCAGAAGGAAGACTCTATTGAAACAAGGACTTGAAAAAATCGAAGGGATTCAGTTTGAGGATTTCTCTTCCCTTTCTTGCTCTCTGGCTTTTTACTTTCTCTCCCTCTGTTCCTAAAGCAATCCAATGCCCCGGCCCTGAGGACTTTGAGAATGGTGATTTCTGGCCACGAAAACGCTTCTACAATATAAGTGAACAGATCTTTTTTCAGTGCTATGATGGGTATACTCTACGTGGCTCTGCCAATCGTATCTGCCAGTCCTCTGGCCGCTGGGATGGATATACAACTATCTGTGATGCTGGTGGTAAGTTCTCCCCTCTACAAAATTCTCCCTCCTAGTTCCCCAGTTCCCTTTGTGTTAGGATGGATCTCCCTGTCCCAAACTTGTGGGCTCAGCCTTGTTTCCCCCTGTCACAGGCTTGAGATCTTATCTCATTGAATTCCTACAGCGGGGTACTGCCGAGACCCTGGCATCCCCATTGGTACAAGGAAGGCAGGCAGACAATATCGACTGGAGGATAGTGTCACCTACCACTGTGGCCAAGGACTCACCTTACAGGGCTCTCAGAAGCGTACCTGCATGGAGGATGGATCCTGGAGTGGCACAGAACCCTCTTGCCAAGGTGCCTCCTAAACCCCGCCTCATCTAACTCTGGCTCTGAGCCCGATCCTTACTCCTTACCCTAGAATTCCCTGTACACACCACATTATTTATAGCCCTGAACCATCTATACCAGGGGTGGGGAACCTGTGACCTCAAGGTCACTGTGGCCTTGAGGTTGTAGTTTCTCTCTCCCTGACCTATACCTACTCCTGCTCTTAATCCAAAAGACACTCAATTTTTCTTCATCCCGTATCCTGATTTACTCCTTTCCTTCCAAATGCCTCTAACAATTTCTCTTACTTCCATAATTTTCCCTGCTCCTTCAACTCCTTGCATATGGTTATTCCCTCATTCATTCACCATTCTTGACCCCAAAGACTCCTTCATGTATGATACCTCAGAGGAGGTGTTTGCTGCCTTCATATCCTCCCTGACAGAGACCGTTGAAGGGGCTGATGCAGAAGATGGACATAGCCCAGGTATGTGCTGTGTGTGTGTATGCATGTGTGTGTGGTGTGTGTGCATGTGTGTGTGTGTTTGTGTGTGTACATATCAGGAACTAGTGGGGTTGCAGCTTTTGGGACAAAATCCCAGGAAGGAGAGTGGAGAGTGAATGAATCTAGGGAAAGGGGGAGGTGGGCACACTGGGGGAGCGGTTTCCAAGCCTTCTTTATCTTATTTCCCTCCCAGGGGAGCAGCAGAAGCGGAAGATTGTCTTGGACCCCTCAGGATCCATGAACATGTACCTAGTGCTAGATGCGTCAGATAGCATTGGCAAGAACAACTTCACAGGGGCCAAAAAGTGCTTTGCCAGCCTCATTGAAAAGGTGGTGACTGTCAGCCTGCCCACTCCTTGGGCAGCCCAAGACTGATCCCAAAGGCCTCCCAGTGCCTATCCCTCAAATCAACAAACATTTATTAAGCATTAATTAAGAAATCTGTATGATGCAGGGGGAGAAATATTGGATAAGGCTCAGTTCCTGGCATCGTGGAGCTGAGTCTACCTGGGAGAGATGATGCAGACACAGTTAATTATAATAACAATGTGAGATAATAAGTACATCAGAGAGGCCCCAAACAAAGTGTTGTGTGTGGGCAGACAGGGGATCCTTCTAGTGCTCCCTCCAACCTGCCCATGCCTCTATTCTTATCTCTCCTCAGTCTATCAGGCCACCCTACTCCCTAGATTCTCCCAAATTCTGTTGGCCCCTCCCCCTGAACCACCTACTAGACATCCTGGCTAGCTGTCTAATTCTGTAGATGCCTCTTCCTGTTACTTCCTGAGTCCTTCCCCTTCCCCCACCCCAGAGTCTTCTTTCTTCTGCCAGGTGGCGAGTTATGGAGTGAAGCCACGGTATGCGCTGGTGACCTATGCCACGGAGGCCAAAGCTGTGGTCAAACTGTCAGATAAGCTTAGCAGTGATGCAGACTGGGTTACCCAGCAGCTGGAAAAGATCCGATACAAAGGTCTAACCACCAGTGCCTAGGGGTTAGAGGATGTTCTTATGGGGGGGTCGCAGGAAATTAGCAGTGTTAACGTGGGATCTGGAAGTCATATGATGTCTAGGTGGTTAGGCAGAGGGTGTGGGGGAGAGGCAGGTCTATCAGATAGAGGGGAAGGAAAAGGTATTGAAAGCTGGGTCAGGAGGTTGTGACCAGAGGCTTGAGGGGAGGGGATAATGATTTTGTTCCTCCCTGCAGATCATGAAGCAAAATCAGGGACGAACACAAAACGGGCACTGATGATGCTGTACGAGATGATGATCCTACAGGAAGCCCAAAATGACATTAACTGGAATAAAACACGCCATGTGATTGTGCTCATGACTGATGGTTAGAGGGAACTTCTCAATGGAAGTCTCCAACCCTTCCATTTTCCCTAAACCTTAGGCTCTGTATAACTTTCTCCATCTGTGTGACCCTCTAGACTTGCTGGGTGATTCTCCAGCTCCTTGACCACTCTCCAAGTCTCTCTGAATGATTCTTTGTTTAGTCTTCTGGCTTCATGATCACTTCTGAACTCCCTTACCACTCAGAGAAGTCAATGAGAACCCTTGTCATGACCCTGACCAATAATGTCATTTCTCTTTACACCTTAGCTGGCATGTATTAATCTGCCTTATCACTCTTCTGGGAACATAATCCTTATTTTCTTCAATACATGCAGGAAATTATAACATGGGAGGGGACCCTGTGGCTGCTATTGAGCAGATCCGAGAGTTTTTGGATATTGGAAAGAACCGGAAAAACCCAAGAGAAAATTATCTGGGTGAGTGGCCAAGCTCCTTTGAACAGTTAAGGCAAAGACCCTGATGTCAGGAGATTCAGGAGGCACTCAAATTTTGCTCTCATCCTTAGATGTCTATGTATTTGGGATTGGGCCCCTGGTAGACGAGGAGAAGATCAATGCTTTGGCTTCAAAGAAGGATGGAGAAAAGCATGTGTTCAAGGTTAAAGACATGGAAGACCTAGAGCGTGTCTTTTCCATGATGATTGGTAGGAACCTGGAGGAGGTGGGGCTACCATCCAATGATATATGAATCTCAGGATCACGACTACCCTTTCCAGAGTCCCTGATCATGTATCTTCTCCTTGCCCCTGCCTTCTCTTTCTGGGAGTTCAGAGATACTTTCTGACGTCTAATCTCCCTCTACCCTGATAAAACCTTAAGTTTCCCTGTGTTCCAATTTTTCATTTCCATTTTCGTCCGTAATAACAGAATAATGGACTATTAAAGGCTAAGCTGTCCAAACCAGGTGTCCCTTCTCCAGCTTTAACACACCCTCACCAGCACAAGTTCACTCCCATCAGGGGAGCTAGGCAGCAACAACTCCCTAGTTTTCTCTCTCCCCTAGATGAAAGCAAGACTCTGGGTCTGTGTGGGATAGCATGGGGATATCCAAAAAGTGGACATTTTGAAAGACAACCCTGGCATATCACCATCAATGTCATTGTGAGTGCTTGAGGATGGGCTGGAGAAGTAGGGGTAACAGGGTGAGGTTTTATCAGGGACTGCTAATAGCTAGGGGATGTGACCCTTCTCTTCTACCCCACCTGATTTTTATTCACAGCGGCCTACAGGAAAGGAGACCTGTAAAGGGGCTGTTGTGTCAGAATACTTTGTGCTAACAGCTGCCCACTGCTTTAATGTCGATGACCAGGCCCATTCTATCAAGGTTGATGCGGGTAAGGCAGCTCTGGTTCCCTAGGGCTCTAGTTTTTAATTTCCCTCATTTCAGCTCCCTAGGATTCTCCTATCAAGACGGAATTTCCTAATCACCTTCATCCCCACTTGAACGCCACCTGCAAACCCTCATTCCCTTTACTCTCGATCAGGGGCAGGAAGAATTGAGACAGAATGGAGACTAGGGTCAGAGCAGTACTTGTGAGGTGACTTCCGGATTCCTCTTCCTTTATTCCAGGAGGTATGAAGAACAGGGAGGTGGAAACTGTCTATTTCCACCCTGATTATGACATCAACAGGAAAAAAGCTGAAGGGATCCCTGAATTCTATGACTATGACATTGCCCTCGTCAAGCTCAAGAAGAAGTTCATATTCTCCAAAGATCTCCGGTCAGAATCCCTGGGTCTGGCACAGGAGTGAGGACTGAGGGCTGGAGCATAGAGCAGGGTACTGGCTCTGAGGAGGATGGTACTTGCTTGACTTGGGCTCTCTTTCCCCTCCACAGACCCATCTGTCTTCCATGTACAGAAGCAACAACCCGCGCTTTGAGGCTCCCGATGACCACCACATGTCAGCAACAGGGTGAGATAAATAAGACATCAAAAGATGAAAGACAACAGATGGATGTCTAGTAAGGAAGATGCAAGTCCATCATTTTCTTTTTCCCACCAGAAAAAGAGCTGCTCCCTGAGAAGAATGTCAAAGCCCTGTTTGTGTTTCAGGACAAGACCTTGATACAGAAAGAAGTTTACATTAAGAATGGGGAGATGGTGAGGAGAGGGTAGATGGGAAGGCCCTGTAGGAAGACCATTTCTCCTTAAGTTCCCCCTCCCACAAACCTCTTTTCATTGTGGCCCACAGAAAGACAGCTGTGAGAGAGATGCCCTCAAGGCCCCAGGCTATGAGAAGATAAAGCAGGTCTCTGATGTGGTGACACCTCGATTCCTCTGCACTGGGGGAACAGAACCTAATGCTGACCCGAACACTTGTAAAGGCAAGAAAACTTTTGTCTTCAGTGCCTTTTCTCAAAAATGTGATCCTCTTCTCTAAGCTTATAGCTTTCACCCTCTCCCTATAGGGGATTCTGGTGGTCCACTTATTATTCACAAGAAAAGTCGCTTCATTCAAGTAAGTCTTTCTTTTCCTTTCCACCTCAGGAGGCAAAGTGTCCTCCTGAGGCCACAAGTTAGCTTGGAAGCTCAACTCTAGTGGGTGAGGGACATCCCTGGATTGTTCTTTAGCTCTGGGAAGGTTCTTGGAAATTCTGATGGGTACCACTCAAATGGTCAACATATCCCTCCCTCTAACTTTTCCTTAGGTGGGTGTGATTAGCTGGGGTGTGGTAGATGTCTGCAAAACCCCCAAAAAAATACCTCCCCCCTACGCTCGCGACTTCCACGTCAACCTCTTTCAAGTATTGCCTTGGCTTCAGGAGAAACTGAAGGACGAGGATCTAGGTTTCTTGTGAGATTTTCTACAGGGGTGGAAAAAGGCATGGGAAATACTTATTGTCTGGGAAAATTAAAACAAATAACTGCAATTATTCCTGTGTGAGCTCTGTGTGTGTGGGGCTGAGGGATTCTGACAGCAACAGTCTTATAGCAAATACCAAATCAGGTGACCTTTTTGATGGGCCCCACCCCAATCCCAGATGAAAGAAATTCAGAGGCAAAAGAAGTTAACTGAATATCCACCTCAGTGGTTTTTACTGAGAACTTGGAGGGGGAGAGGGAGGGACAGGAGGGATTTCCTTCCCTCACTCTTCAAGCTGCCTAGAACCCATCCACAAGGTTTTCTTTATAGACATCATCATTGTAGACTATCTGGGTCCTCTTGTCCCGATGGCAGCCCTTTGGGCTGCTTTGTACAGCTAGGAAGAAAAGGGAGAGTATGTCAAGAAAACAAAAAACCTCATCAGACCAGATAACAGGCCCACCCATAGGTTAAAGCTACGAAGCAAAGTTGGTCTTCAACTCTTCTTCTCCTCTGTGGAGATCCGCAACCTCACATAGACCTCTGGGAATGTAGGGCCCCCTATAAAACATTAATCTACTTTGGACTGCCTTCTTGTCACTCTCAAGCCCATGAGTGGCCAACCCAGGCTTAGGTGAAGCACCTGAAGCATGGGTGAAGGAAATGGGAAAGTGGAAAAAAAACTGCCATTGTGAATTGTATTGATTAACATCATTAAAAGTAATTTGTGTCCTTTGAAATGTTTATAATAATTTTACAAAGATACAAATAATGTTAACATTTAACTTCTATAAACACTACAAATAGGACTATTAAAATTCTGTCAATGACACTGGGGAATTTTGGTTTTTACCTTTGATAAATTTGACTTTAACATCCCCTCCTATTCCTTTCCTCTCTCTCACTACTTTCTATTATCTAGCGATAAAGTTGAGAAATAATTCATTTATTAATATTAAAGTGATAAGGATAGATAATGCAGCAATATAAGCATCTCTGTTCCAAGCTAATACATCAAAGGACATAGATTTAGCTTGAATTATTTTTATTCAAGTTCCTAATGCTTCCTGAACACATTCTGAGAACAATTTGACCTGCTATCTTCACTTTTATGTACCACTGTCCCTACAGGGCTTCTTTAGAATGTAAACAAGGAAATATCCTTCCTCCTAAAGTTAACTCCTTTGCCCATGCCCTAAAAGAGCAGTCCTTCCCAAATCTCAGGAAATCTCATTCCCATTTACATCCTCTTTCCAATCTCTTTAAATTTTCCTCCTCCTTCCATAATGCTCCTAAAATCTGAAAAACAAAAAACAAAAAACAAACTCCCAAACCCTTTGCTTGATGTTGGCTTAATTCTTCAGCTAAAATCCTATTTCTCTCCTTTTCACTGCTAAGTCTTTCAATTGATTGAACTACTCCTGACATTTCCTTACTATTCAATCCTTCACAAACCTATCACATCCAACTTCTTCCCTATCTATAGGTCCAGAAAAAGTGCTCCCTCAAAGTTCACCAACAAATGGGGGTAGTGAGAAGAACACTAGATTTGGAGACAGATAATTTTGGTTCTGCTATGTAATTTGGGGCAGGTCATTTAACCTCATTTTTCTCATCTGTAAAATGAGGGCATTGGCCTAGGTCATTTCTAAATTCCATTCCAGCTCTAAATCCTATGGCTATGATTTTGTGACATCCTAGTCACCGAACTGAACAGCTTTTCCCTTGTTTTCACTTTCTGTGGCAAGTGACATTCTGGATTACCACTCCCCCTTCCCAACTCCCTGAAACTCTTTTCTCTTGGTTTCCATGACATGGCATTACTCTGGCTAGATTCTTATCTCTCTTTTCCATTCCTCTCCTTCCCCTTCTACATTTTAGGAGAAAATGGAATGGAAAATGACTAGATAGTCCTTAAGGTTCAGTTGCTGATTTTCTGCTCTTCTCTACAGATGAACTTTTCTTCTCTCATAACTTCAATTATTCTCTATGCTATCAAACGAAGACTTTCATCCACAACCTTGACATCGAATTCCAGACTTGTTTATGCATATTGGACATTTACATCTGAAAGTCCTGTTATCACCTAAAAAATCAACATATCTAAAATTTAACTCATCTATTTCTCCAACACAATGGCACCCTGAATCCAATTTTCCTATTCTTCCTTTTTATTTAGGCTAGAAGCTTCCCTATAGAAATAAATCTTCTCTCTTTCTTCTCCTTCTCTTTCATCCTTCTATGTCCAACTCGATTTTATTCTTTCCAAATATCCTGAGTTCATCTCCTTTCCTTTCCCTCCCCAAGGCTACCATCCTAGTCCTGGCCCTCATCTCCTTCCAGTGAATGTAAAGTTATACAGAAGAGCAAGACGAATTGATGGGTTATTGTGGGGTTCACCTGGGTACTGTATTCTTACCAAGGGAGCCCCAGACAGAATTTCCAGTGGCAGCATCTAGCATGGGCTGCTTACGAGCGATGCTAACTTTGAGTTGCACAGATTCTACCTTGGTCCCATTGAGCTGTGAGGGAAGAGACATGGTAGTAGGAAGGGTTAAGAACAAATTAGGGAGTATCTACTTGCATCAGATACATTCCATGGACAAAATGAGAACAAAACTAAGGAAAATTAAGAACATACAAGATCCTATAGATTGAGAATGAAGACACTATGATGTTAGGAAGGCACTCACAATTTACACTCCCCCACTTCCAATATTTTATGGAGGAAATAAAGGATCAAGGGACAAGGGAAACAGATTTAAGAATTCTGACCTCGGCTATTGCCTGATCTGCTGATTCCATCTTCTCATAGGTGACAAAGGCACAGCTGGGTGAGGATGGAAAATAGCGTCATCCTGGGGCCCACATCTCTTTTAACCACTCCCTGACTCAATTTCTTCTACCAGACCCAATATAAGACTTCCCTTCCCCACTCCCAACCTTCTGTCTCTTTCTTTCTGATCCATGAGAACTTTCTCCCTTGTATTTTTCCCTATGACTCCAGAGATCTTACTGTACCTCCCTCTTCTCACTTCTTATTCCAAACCCTCCTTACTTTCGGGGTGGGTCCATGGAAAGGTCAATGATGTTCCCAAAGGGTGAGAAGGCTCCACGAAGGAGGGTGGGTGTCATATCTGTTCCAGATACATACAGTGTGTTCCCCTTACGTGGACCTCGATACTCAGGGAATGAATCAGATCCTGTGAGGCCAGAGATTATGCTCAGGATCAGGGATAAGGAATTACAATCCAATCAATCTCTTATTGGAAAGGACATCATGGACCCCATTTAAATATTCTCTGAAACTTCCCATCATTTAAGCTCGTGTCACTTACTTCGGAAAGGGCCCTCTCGATCCCGATCTCGGTCCCTGTCCCGATCCCGATCCCTGTCCCGATCCCTGTCCCGATCCCGGTCTCGGTCCCTGTCCCGATCTCGATCCCTATCCCGGTCTCGATCACGTTCTCTGTCCCGCTCTCGATCCCGGTCCTTGTCCCGATCCCGATCTCTGTCTCGATCCCGGTCCCTATCCCGATCCCGGTTCCTCTCATGGCTGCGATCTCGACTTCGACTTCGGGGTGGGGAGGCTGAAGAGGGGGGACCACTTCGTTCCTCATAGCCCCAGTCAAAGCTTCGGGGAGGGCCATCACCACCTCCTGGACCTTCTGATTCCTCCCCATCTGGTCCTAGTTCCCGAAGCCGATCACTGGATGAAACAAAGCTGTAGAGGCATACAGTAAGGATGTAAGGTTCCTATCACATCCCCTCCTCGGGGGTATATGCATCTTCCCCTTACAGACCCTGCTTCCTTCCAGCCCAAGTCTCATGACTCCAAGAACCCTGTCCCATCTCTAACCTCTCATACAGAGATTTCCTCTGAGGACGTCTGGATGACTAGATGGAAGAAAACAGAATGGTATGAAGAACAGCTAAGTTAATACCCTGAATCAGGTACCCAGTTGCCTAACTCATTTCTCTCCCCTCTCTACCTTCACCCAACCTACTCCCCTCCCCCACCCCTTCTACCCAAAGCTTTCCAAGCACTGGAAATCTGGTAATTTCCCCATTACCTCCTGCAAGTCATCATCAGCTGAGATACTTCGCTGAAATGGTTGAAAAGTAGGGGCTGGGCCCTTCTCTGGGTCCTAAGGGTAACAGAATAGAGTTAGGACACTCCAGTCAATCGGCCAAAGCCTCTTTCATTTCTTCTCCCTTTCTAAAAATGCTGATGATCTCCTTTTCTTTTAACTCCTCCCCAAACATGGCATGTACTCAACAGAAATGCCCAAATGCATTTCTAACTTCCCTAGATGATTTATGATTGACCAACCATTCAGCAATGTGCTCTGGGGTTTTGTGACAATGTCCTGTCAGTTCCGCTCCTACCAGTCTCCCCACTACTTAATAGTTTCCTTTGCTAATTCGTTATCTATATCATGTTCTCTCGATGTAGGTGTACTCCAAGGTAAATGTCCTGGGTTCTCTTCTCTTACCCTTTAGTGAGCTTTTTTCACCACTCATGGAGAGTGAGTGGCTTAATTATCATTTCAATGTAGATAATTCCAAGATCTATATTCAACCCTATTATCCCTCCCGAATACTCCAGTCTTAAATCACTCATTAGAAATTTTGAACTCGATGTCTTTTAGGTATATAAAATGCAACATGTCCAAAACAGAACTCATTTTCTTTTCTCCGAAACCTTCTTCCAAACTTTCCCATCTCTGCTGAAGGCACCAATATTTTGTCACCCAGGTTCACAACTGTGGCATTATCCAACTTTGCCCCACTTCACATATCTTTAGATATCAATTCTTGTCTTTGTCTCCACTACAACTGCTGGATATTCTCCTTTTTACTGACTTCAGTATAGCCCTAGTTTTTAACCCTCATCACCTACTGCCTGGGTTATTGCAATAACCTCTTAGTCTCTCTATCTCAAGGCTTTCCCTTCTTCAATCTATGCATATTAGAGTGATTTCCTAAAATGCAGGTATGGCCACATCACTTTCCTTTTTAATAAATTAGCCATTGGCCAATGGTTCCCTATTGCCTTTAGGATTAAATATAAAATCCTTTGTTTGGCTTTAAAAACCCTTTACAACCAGGCCCCAACATAACTTTCCAGCATCATTATATATCGTTCCTATTCCTGCATTAGGAGATCCATCCAGACTCACACATAATACTCCATCATGAGCTATCGCCTACGTACTGGTATCATTCCCAAGCTTTTTCCTTACCTTCTCTAAGAATCCCTTGTTTGCTTTAAAGCTTAATTCAAGAACTACCTTCTTACATGAAACCTTCCTTGATCTACTCAAGCTGTTAATTTCCCTCTGCCCTAAACTACTTTGCACTTATTTTCTATATACTTATAATATGTACATGCTATGATGTAAAGGCATATCTGTCTTTGTATTCTTAATGTGTAGCATTGATACTGGCATACAATAAGCATCTAATAAATACTTTTTGACTGACTGATGAGATTATCTAAACCTTTTTTGGGCTTATTTTCTCTTTGGCTTGTAACACGTCTCAAGTATATTCCATGAATATAATACTTTGATACAAAGTAATTTAAAGTCAGAAAGGACCTTAAAAAAATCATCTGGTCTGATTCCTTTATGAGGAAACTGATGCCCATAAAAAGTGACTATTCAAGGTTACACTGCTACCACTTCTTTCTGTCCTAAAATTGCTTTCTTCTATCCTCAAGAAAATCCTCCTTTTTCTACTTCAATTCAAATATTTATTGGGTATCTCCTAGGTAGATAGGACTATGCTAGTCTTTCAAGGAGAGGTAAAAATGAATGAGACATCATCTACATTCTATTGTCCCTCAATGTGGTAAATTAAGACTATACTCACTCACCCTTTCCTTAATTCCCACTTACCTTCAATTTCCCCTCTAGAGTCCGTGACCGCTTGAAGCCAGAATTCTTGGTCTCAGCTTTAATGGCACTGATGGCTCCTGATTTTACCAGCTGTTTAGCCTGCTCTGTTGCTGTGGCTGTGTCTACCACAGGTTGTTCTGACAGAGCTAATCAAGGAAGAACAGAGAAAGCATAAAATGGAGGTATTAATCTTGCCAGAGCTGCGGGAGAAATCCTAATTCCTTTTTCCCCGTCCACTGTTGGAATCCCTATCAAAATCCACCCCTTCTCTCAATCCCTTTAATAACAGCATTGGACTCATTACTCACAGCGTTTGACACCCCCTTGGCTGGCTGTGCTACTATTACTCTGCTTCTTAAGAGCCAATAATGCCTTTTTCTAGAGGAGAGAGAGGTAAACAAAAACGGAAAAAAAGAGTTAATGAGGTCCTTTTCCCACCCAAAGATCCTACAGCTTCTGTGTTTGGGGAACTTTCCATAATTTTCACTTACGATAATTACCGGTAAGAACTACTAAAACAGTTGATTTCTGTGGCTTTGCAGGGTACCAAAATTTTGTGACACTGGGTTCATAAGTCATACAACTAAAAGTGTTGCCTATCAAGAGCTACTTTATACCAAACTTATTGGTAGTGCTCCATAGATGGGAAGTGTTTGGGATAAGGCCCTATCCTTCTTTTCTGTTCATGATGCTTGTGTGCTCACCTTTTTCTTGAGTTTGCTGAATTTTTTCTGCAGGGCCTCTTCTTCCTCACTCAGTCCTGGGGGCAGCACCAACATGTCAGCTCCCAGCTCTGAGCCAGGTCTGGCCCTCCAGAGATGCAACTGTAATAGCAAAACAATCTGTCCAAGCGGAGGTACCTTTTGTCCAGCCATCCCATAGCCTAATGGCCCAGGATGTATTCTGGGATGTATCCATTCACCCTGTACAGACTCCCAGAACAAAGAACATCAGTGGTACGAAGGCAACAGGTTCTCAAAAGGAAAGCGCTTTGTTTGAGATCACAAAGTTAGTCTGTGGCACAGCCAGGACTAGGACACGGCGGCACGAAGTCACTTTGGAGGCGGAAGCAACGGTAAGAGGTACGGTGTTCCCACAGGCTCCTTTCTTCTCCACCCCTCCCCCCACTCCCTAGTTGTCAGGGCTCTCTCAAATTAAGTCAGTAAGCACTTATCAAGCGCTCCCTACGTGCCAGGAACTGTGCTAAGCGCTGGGAATACAAAGAATGTTAAAAACTGTCCCTGCCCTAGAGGGGCTCACAGTTTCATAGACGAAAAACAAGATGCAAACGCTCTCCAGGAATAGCCTCAACCCTCACCTACATCGTTACTATGGCAACGGCGATCGAACTCCGGCCGCCCGAAGGAGGCGACCACAGCAACTAGAGGGGTTCCCGAACGCCTGGGGTTCGCGCCGGAACTCCCGCCAGGTCACCACAGCAACGCGGCAGAAGACATAAGGAGCCGCAGGCCAAGGGAAAGGAGAGAGGGAGGGTCCTCACCTGAAAAGGGAGACGTCGTCTCCTTCACAGAGTCCACAGCCGGAGCTTCCTCCGCCCTCGCGGAGGACCAGACGGGCGCAGGCTGATGACGTCTAGGGGGAGGGCGCTGGAACAGATAGGCTCTATAGCCAGGGCGGCCGGAGGAGAAGGCACTTCCCCTTAGGCCTTTGCGCCATTTCCGGCACTGGACCCCTTCTACCTTCTCCTCACTACGTGCCTCGTTCCTCGGCCGGAGGCCACTTCCGCCCTTCTCTATTATGACGTCACTTCCCCCTACAGCCTGCCGCTGGCCGAACGGCGGCAACTTCCGCCATGCCGGGGGCGGGACTTCCAGAGCTTCGGTCCTCGAGGCACTTCCGGCTTCGTGGAGATTCTGGGAGGCAATGCTGGAGACGGAGCGACTGGGTAAGGGCAGGGGCAGGACGGAGGCAGGGAGCGAGTGTAACCTTTGACCTTTGTCCCGAGCCTGGACCTCTGCCCTCAGCGCTGACCCGTCTTCTTGTTTCTCAGTGCTGCCCCCCCGGGGGCCCTTGGATTTGCCCCTCTGTGCCCTGGAGCTCGGATGCACTGGGCGCTGGGAACTTCTGAGCCCGCCCCCGGTCTCGGACCCGCCGGCCAGCACCGTGAGTGAGCCTTGCCTCCCCCGAGGACTTCGGTTCAGCCCTGACCCAGAAGGGACCCAGTTTTCTTCCTTTCCCCCCGCAATAATTGCGATCCAGCGTAGGGGGAAGATCCTTGGCTTGCAGGCAGCAGACACACTCGCTCCCTGGGGGATCCCGCTTCGGGCTCTCCTGTCGGGGGAGCGGAGGGGGCGGTGAGGTGGGAAGAGAGCCCTGCCTGGGGTCTTGGCGGGACTCAGTTTACTCCTCTGTAAAGTGAAGTTAATCATCCTTTTCCTGCTTTCCTGACTTCATGGGGGAGGGAGAGGTGTTGTAAGGTTGAGGTGAGGAAACGAATATGAAAACGTGTCATTGTCATTAGTAATACTATATTGGCAATAACTGCCATTCTTTTCAACAGTTATTCATTGAAATGCCCGTTTTTGTGCCCAGCCCCTATGCCAGGCTTGGAGAAGGGAAGGGTGGGGAGGGCAGCCTGTATTACAGAAAGATGGAAGGAAAGATAGGTCCAGCCCTAAGGGAATTCACGTTCTTATTGGGGAGACAAAGGTACTGTGGAAGGGGTAAGTTATAACACAAATACATAAGTGCTCTTTACTAGGAGGATATACAGTGACAGCTCTGGGGCCTCAGAGGAAGGGCTGGGGGATGATGAGGTCTGGAAAAATATAACTCAAATTTAGTACGATATTGAGTGTCGTGTATAGTCTAGGCATTTTATATTGGAAATGGGATTTAAGGATCCTGTCCTAGTGGGTTGCAGATTTCTTGCCGGCAGAGGGTAGAGCAAGGGTCCTTATCCTATTTAATCATTCAGCTTTCTCTAGCACTTAAGTGTGTAGATAATACACTCTTAAGAACTGAAAAGATACGAAGAATTTCTGACTCCATTGTCTGAAGTCAGGGATTCATTCCTTTCCTCCTATTTCCTGGTCACCATATCATGTTTTTCCCTAAGTTTCTACCATTGCTCTTAATCTACTGTGTTGCCTTTGGTGATTTCTTTCCTCTCTGCATTTATAACACTGTCATTGCCACTCATTTGTCATTAACATGTTACCGCATCAGTGAGCTAGCTAATTGTCTGAAGGAAAGGCTGGGGGGAAAGGGAGTAAGCATTTATGTAATACCAACTATGTGCCAGGCACTTTGCTAAGTGCTTTACAAATATATTTTTGATGTAATGCAGTCTTTTGACTGTATCTTTTACTTCTCCACAATTCCCTTAGTGCTTATTCCAGTGCTAGACATATAGTATATGCTGAAGAAATACTTCTCAATGTACACCTTTGCTTTGACCCTGCATTTCTTAACTCTGACCTTCTTGAATTTCCACCTTCATTTAACAAGGAACCTTAATCTGTCTTCTTTTTCTGCTGAGCAATTTATTCTTTTTCCTTTCTACCTGCTATTCCTGTGTTTCTCATTCTGTTTGTTTTCCTTTCATTTTTTCAGCTCTCACATGGGCTACCACCCTGTGCCCCAGAGCTGCAGGGAGAGACTGAGCAACTGTTTCTGTCATCTCCTGAATGGCTGCCCCTGCATGGTGTGGAACGTGTGGCCTGGTGAGAATGGTTCTAGTCATCTAAGATGAGAATGAGGTATGATGGTGGTAGGGAGACTGATTTATTTCTTCTGGTCTCGTCAGGAAATGGCAGAGGAAGACAGACCCCTGGTCTCTCCTGGGACTCCCAGGAGCTCCTGTCCCATCAGATCTACAAGCTCAGAGACACCCAACCACTGGCAGAGTCCTGGGCTACAGAGAGGTGAAGGACATCTCCAGGGATATGAGATAGATAGGAAGAGAATACGAGATGGACTTAGCTTCACTGTGTCACTATGTTCTCTCCCAGGTCTTGTTGGAGGACACAAACCTCTCAGCCACAACTTCCCTGTCTTTACGCCGGCCCCCAGGACCCCTATCCCAGGCCTTATGGGGCAACCCAACACACTACCCCTTTTGGCCAGGTGATTTTTGAGGAGGGAGAGTGGAAAGCAGAGTGAGGAAAAGGCTCCTGTGTCTGAAGGAAGCAGGGAGTGAACTATTCCTCCCTAGATACTAAATCATTTTTTCTTGTTCTGTTTCCCTTCCTCCCAGGAGGGATGGATGAACCTACCATAGCAGATCTGAGCACATGTGGGGACTCTGAAGAGGAGATTGACTTCGAGAAAGGTGAAGGGGTAGACTAAAAGGGCAGACTGAATTTTGATTGAAAATTGGAGATGGAAGGAGGATGTGGCCTCTCATTGCTGCTTCTTTCCACTGTCATTTTCCAGATCTCCTTACCATCCCCCCGGGCTTCAAAAAAGGTGTAGACTTCACCCCAAAGAGTAAGAATTTCCTCTGGTGTGGTGGAAGGGGGATGGAAAGGCATGAGAGGAGATAGAAGGGGGAATGGTGACTGTACCTCTACTTCTCTTGATCTCTTCATCTTGCCAGATCACTCCACCCCTGCTTCTGGCCTCCTCAGTCTCAGCCATCTCCTGGAGCCCTTGGAACTGGGTGGAGGGGAGGAGGAGGATGAAGAGACTACAGGAAGATTGGGGGGTCATGGAGGGGACAGTGTTACAACCTCCACCTCTGAACCCCCATTGGTCCGTGCTAGTAGCCTGGAGGATTTAGTTCTAAAGGTAGATAGTAGGATGTGGAGGGGTGGATAACTTGGTATGTTCTGCTGGAGAGAGGGTCTGAGGAGTGGGGTGAAATGGAGGTCTGAGATAGTCTGATACTTTTTCCCTTACTCCGTAGGAAGCATCAGCCCCCATACCTCCTCCGGAACCTCCAAAGCCCCCAGTCTTGGAACAGTGGGCCATTCCTGTGGATATTTCTTCGCCTGTGGGAGATTTCTATCGACTCATCCCCCAACCTGCCTTCCAGGTCACGAATCTCACCTTTTCCACTCCCCTATCTCCAGTGCCATATTTCATAGTTTCCTACTTATCTCATTCCAGCCCCTTCCTGACAGGTAAGATTCAGGACTTGTCAGACTCCAAGAGGTATACAGATAATGTAAAAGTTACCTCCTGCCTTACCCATAACTCGTGTACCTCTCTATGACAATCTCTTTTACCCTCAAATGAAATGTGTGTCATAGGGGCCATACTAGGGATAAAGCTGGGGTAAGGAACCCTACATCCAGATCGACCTCAATATTCTTAGCCACTTTTCCCTTTTTTTCTCTACTTATTTCTCTCTAGCATAAATATAGGGTTATGGATCATTTTATTAAAGAATATTTCTACCTCTTCCCTTGCTCACTCCCTGGATCCTTCTCATATCATCTCTACCCTCTATCTGTTCCTCTCACAGTGGCCGTTTGAACCAGATGTATTTCAGAAACAGGCTATTCTGCACCTGGAGAGACATGACTCTGTCTTTGTTGCTGCTCACACATCTGCAGGAAAGACTGTTGTGGCTGAATATGCCATTGCCCTTGCCCAGAAACATATGACCCGGTATGGGGGTAGGGACAGGGTCATCCTGATCTTATCCCTAATTTGTCCTCACCAGTCCAGCCCTCTTCCATCTCAGGGCCTGGGACACTGAGGAGTTGAGGGGAGCATGTGGGAGATGATGACATGGAGAGGAACAGGAGAGAAAGAAAGAGATGAGAAGAGATCCGATGAGGACAGACTAAAATGGTTTAGAAGTGACCAGAGTTATTTGAGTAGGGCTTTTTGAAGGGGTGAATGTAGAGCCAGGTTTGGTAGGATGCGTGGGATGGACCTGGGGCGGGAAGAGGGAAGGAGATCCGAGCTCAGGAACAACAACTCATGTGAGTGAAAGTTCAAGATTCTTTCTTCTTTTCTAGGACCATCTATACATCACCCATTAAGGCCCTGAGTAATCAAAAGTTCAGAGATTTCCGAAACACATTTGGTGATGTGGGACTCCTCACAGGGGATGTCCAGCTACATCCTGAAGCCTCTTGCCTCATTATGACCACAGAGATCCTTCGGTGAGTGGACATTAAGATCCTGAGGTTGGGGGTGTGGGATGGACCTGAAGTCTTTGGTCAGAATTGTGTATATGCCTAGGATTTAAAGGGAGGGATTTAAAATTTGATTGAGAAAATTAAGTAGGAGTCACAAGGGGGTCAGGTTATTAGTTGAGAGAAGGGAGTTCCAAGTATGTTTTAATCTGTTTCTGTTCCTTCCCATTCCTCCCACCTAGCTCCATGCTGTATAGTGGCTCAGATGTGATTCGAGACCTTGAGTGGGTGATATTTGATGAGGTCCATTACATCAATGATGCTGAGGTAAGGAGAGACCTAGGACCTGACCTTTGGACCTTTCAGTCCTTCCCTGTCTGAGGGCTGCTTCTACCACTCCTTCACCTCCACTCCCAACTTTATTCGAGGGAAGGTCTTGGTTGGGGCATGGAGAGTAGGAGTTATAGCATCCTGTGCTAGATGGGGGTGAGGGGAATGGTGGCTTGTTAGGTGTCTGTCTTTGTACTTGTTTGTGTGTCCTTGATCTTTCTGTGACTAGCGAGGAGTAGTATGGGAAGAAGTCCTCATCATGCTCCCTGATCATGTGGCCATCATCCTCCTCAGTGCCACTGTCCCCAATGCCCTTGAATTTGCAGACTGGATCGGGTAAGGATCTGAGATAGAAACAAAAGGTTTGAGTTTTTGTGTGGATACTCCAGGAGAGAGGCATGTTTTATTATTTCCATATCTTTAGAGAGGATAAGCTGACACTAACAGCTAGGAGGGCAGTCTGACTCCAGGGGGTGGCGGGTGTTAGTGATGACAGTAATTTCCTTCAGCTATCCTTCTTGATCAAAGATCTTCAATAAATTTGTTTAGGCATGTGGGATTCTCATATACTCGCTGTCCCTTGATCCCTGCCCCTTTGTCCAATGTAAATTCTTTGGGAAAAAGGATGGAAGAAGGATGCTTTTGGAGGCAAGGAGACTGAGTGATAGGATAATGGCACAAGGGTCATAGGATCATCAATTTAGAGTTAGGAGGGACAACAACCTCCTCATTTTACAGATGTGGACACCAAGGCCCGTAGAGGAAGCCTTTCCCAAGGCATTTCCTAGAAGTCTTTGGACAAAAGCACAGAAATAGTCACAGAGCCAGAGATGGGATTCAAAGTTGGTCAGTGGGGAGGAAGGGTGGTTATACAATATTGTGATCTCTGACCTTTGCCCCTCTCCCCCAGGAGGCTGAAGCGTCGGCATCTCTATGTGATCAGCACAGCTGCCCGACCAGTTCCCTTGGAGCATTTTCTGTTCACTGGAAATAGTCCAAAAACCCAAGGAGAGCTATTTCTGCTTCTGGATTCACGAGGAGTCTTCCACACTAAGGGGTCAGTGAGTTGTGGGAGGCAGCAAGGAGTAAGCCATAGCTGGGAAGGCCTGAACACCTGAGGCTTTATCTACCTCTCCATTGATTTGTCTTAGATACTATGCAGCTGTGGAGGCCAAGAAGGAGAGGACTAGTAAACATGCACAGACCTTTGGGGCAAAGCAGCCAATGCACCAAGGGGGGCCTGGACAGGTGAGATCTGGAATGGGAATGAGTGGGTGGATCTGCGAGAATGAATTCATTTGTTTAATATTACTTCTTTCTCCCCATCTGCCTTTCTCCTTATCTAATCGCCTTTCCCAAGGACCACATTGATCTAGTTTCTAGCTCTTCCCCTATTCAATCCCCATGTTCCTTGTCAGAGCCTCAGGATTTAAGGCCAGTTCCCTTTGGTTCCAGACCCTGACACTCTCTCCTTTGCCCTCCAGGACCGAGGCATATACCTGTCCCTTCTGGCCTCCCTACGGAGCCGTGCCCAGCTCCCTGTGGTTGTGTTCACCTTCTCTCGGGGGCGCTGTGATGAGCAGGCATCAGGCCTCAGCTCCCTTGACCTTACTACTGGTTCTGAGAAGAGTGAGATCCACCTTTTCCTGCAGCGATGCCTTGCCCGACTTCGAGGCTCTGACCGCCAGCTACCTCAGGTATCTGGGGCCTGCAGGGAGGGAAGGTTGGAGGTCTATGGGAAATAAAAGCTAAACTAGACTTTGAATACCTTGTGACTCTATGCTGACACCCACATTTTGCTCCCTCAACATTTCCTCAAAGGTACTGCACATGTCAGAGCTCCTTCGCCGAGGTCTGGGTGTCCACCACAGTGGTATTTTACCCATTCTCAAGGAGATTGTGGAAATGCTTTTCAGTCGTGGTTTGGTCAAGGTAGGAAAGTGGAAGCATCTTGGGTAGAAGGGGATATATTTAATCCTGAGAAAGTGCCCAGACATAGGAAAGTCAGATTTGGTGTCTTTGAAGGCTAGGAGAGAGCTTCTCCTAATTGCTGAACCCTTTCCCCCAGGTCCTGTTTGCTACAGAGACCTTTGCTATGGGTGTGAACATGCCTGCACGGACTGTGGTGTTTGACTCTATGCGCAAGCACGATGGTGCAACTTTCCGTGACTTGCTCCCTGGGGAATATGTCCAGATGGCAGGGAGAGCAGGGCGTCGTGGCCTGGATCCTACAGGCACTGTCATCTTACTCTGTAAGGGACGAGTGCCTGAGATGGCTGATCTGCACCGGATGATGTTGGTGAGTTGGTCTAGAGGGGATTGGTAACTTCCTATCAACTCAGGAAGCAGGGAAGGTTAGATCAGGTAATTCCCTTGAGTTCTAGCTCTGGTGCTGTGATTACCATGTCATTCTCTTTTCCCATATAATTTTTTGTATCTCTTCTAACCTTCCTTTTTCTTCTCTCATCTTTTGTAAAGGAACATCTCAGGGACCTCTACCTCATTTCTTAACATCTTGGGTTTTTCCATTATAGAAAGTCAAAGCTGGAAAGAATTTTAGACCATCCAGTCCAACACCTTCATGTTCTACATCAGGGGTGGGGAACCTATGGCCTCGAGGTGGCATTCTAGGTCCTTGGGTGTAGCCTTTTGACTGAGTCCGGGTTTTACAAAACAGTTCCTTTTATTAAGGGGATTTGCTCTGTGAACCTTGGATCCAGTCAAAGGGCGGTGCTTGAGGGCCTCGAGGGCCACACGTGGCCTCAAGGTTGCAGCTTCCCCCCCTCTGTTCTAAATGAAGAAACTGAGGCCCAAAGAAGGGAGTGATGTGCCTAAGTTCTCACAGCTGTTAGTAGAACTGGCATTAGAATCCAGGTCTCTACCTCTCAGTGAGAAGGGAGCAGTCAGTTCAGGTAGTCAGGGGAAATAGCCTTGATTCTAGAGAGGGGAATGGAAGAATCCTTCCTGTTTCCTTCTTCCAGCACTCTGATCCCTACTCCTGATCCGCAGGGGAAGCCTTCCCAGCTACAGTCCCAATTCCGCCTCACATATACAATGATCCTTAACTTACTTCGGGTCGATGCACTCAGAGTGGAAGATATGATGAAGAGAAGCTTTTCTGAGTTCCCTTCAAGAAAGGATAGCAAGGTGTATATGCATGCGTGGGCATATTTGTGTGTGTTGGTGGGTGTTTGGGGGACATGTCTGGGTCCCTGGAAGAAGAACCAAGGAGTTTGAGGATTAGATCAGATCCTTAAAGAAAACACACATGGGAGTTGGGAGGCGTCCAGAACCTGGTGATCACAGACCTGAAGCCTCTTCCTAGTCCCTCTCTCCTCCTCACCCCTCCAGATCCATGAGCGGACTTTAGCAGAACTGACAAAACGACTTGGAGACCTGGAGGAGCCAGACACATCAGGCCAGCTGGTTGATCTTCCTGACTATTACAGCTGGGGGGAGGAGCTGACAGAGACTCGGAGTCTGATCCAGGTTATGGGGAAGAAGGGGAATGGGGACATGGATGACAGTAGGGTGGGGACAGAGAGAACGCTGCTGCCAGTGTACTTGGGGAGTGACCTAGTGCAATGAGAAACACTCCTGAGTTTATTCCTTGGCCCCTTCTCTTTCCAGCGACGGATCATGGAATCAGTGAATGGCCTGAAATCTCTGTCAGTAGGAAGAGTGGTGGTTGTTAAGAATCAGGAACATCGGAATGCACTAGGAGTAATCTTGCAGGTAAGGGGAAGCCTTAGATTGAGAGATTGGTAAATTTCTTCCTCTGTCCTCCGACTTAAACTTAATTACATTGATAGGTTTTTGGGTTTTTTTTTTTTTTTTGGGAGGGTGGTTGGTGACTTCTACCTTCAAATCCCTCCAGGCCCTCATCCATGTTCTTCCTCCATTTCCAGCACTATCCCACACTTCCCTTCCCTTATTATCCTGACTTAACATGTATACTGTGCTCTGGGTTTGTATTCTGAGGGCAGGGTTTTCTTCATCACCCTTAGACAGGGAATTCCTTAAGGACTGGAACCACATTTCTTGTCCAGGTTAGGCCAATCTAGGGGAAGATGAATATGACCTGAGCAATGCTGCTTGCTTCTCTTCCAGGTCTCCTCAGACACCACAAACCGAGTCTTTACAGCTTTGATTCTGTGTGAGAAGCAGCCCCTTGAGGGGCCGCTGCCTGGCAGTTCCAGCTCCCTTGATGTCCCCTATCCTGATGATCTGGTGGGTCATAAACTGTTCCTGCCTGAAGGTGAGAACTGGGTGGGAAGTAGGGCAGATACTTGAGTCAAGGATGGGGTAGGAAGGACAGAATGCCTGGGTCCCAGGACAGGAACTGGATTCTGCTGTTCTGTCCTGCAGGTCCTTGTGATCATACTGTGGCCAAACTTCAGCCAGGTGACATCACTGCCATCACAGCAAAGATGCTACGGGTGAATGGGGAGCGAATCTTGGAGGATTTTAGCAAGAGGCAACAGCCAAGATTCAAGTTAGTAGCTTTGGGTGAGAAGGGACAGTTTGACAAATCGGGGAAAAAACTTTACCAACAGTGGGGAGAAATAATTATAGGGTCGTGATGGTGTGTGAAGGTTCGCTAACTGGGAAAAGGAGGTTTCAGAGAAAAAGCATTTTTCATTTTTCTCTCAGGAAGGACCCCCCCTCTCCAGCTGTGACCTGTGCTGTTCAAGAGATGCTCCGGTTGGCTCAGGCACACCCAGCAGGGCCTCCAGCCCTGGATCCAGTCAATGACCTTCAACTGAAGGAGGTGTCAGTGGTAGAGGGTGGGCTTCGTGCTCGGAAGCTGGAGGAATTGATCCGAGGTGCCCAGTGTGTACACAGTCCCAGGTTTCCAGCCCAGGTGAGACCACCCAGTACTTAGCTTCCCATAGGAGGTGGTTTCTTTCCATTTTTTTTTACCAATAAGTAGTGATGGAGTGATAGAAAAGAGAGAGGGGTGCAATCTGTTCTTCAGCTCTTCCCCCTAAGTTGGAAAGGGTAGAGGGGACTGATGTTACTCTTTCCTCCCCTTGCATCTTCTTTCTCTAGTACCTGAGGCTGCGGGAACGTGCTCAGATCCAGAAGGAGATGGAGAGATTAAGGTTCCTACTCTCAGACCAGTCACTGCTCCTGCTGCCAGAGTATCATCAGCGTGTGGAGGTGAGAAAGAACTAGATCCCATGTGCCCTGAGGCTAGGCGGTTCAGGGACAAGGCTAGAATAGCCATATAACTGAATTTTGTGCTTCTTTTTCAATATCATCTTCTTCCTCACTCAGATTCTGCGGACATTGGGTTATGTGGATGGGGCAGGGACCGTGAAGCTGGCAGGGAGAGTGGCATGTGCCATGAGTAGTCACGAACTACTTCTGACAGAGCTCATGTTTGACAATGCACTGAGTGCCCTTCGGCCAGAGGAGATTGCTGCTCTGCTATCTGGCCTTGTCTGCCAAAGTCCTGGAGATCCTGGAGACCAGTTGCCAAGCACTCTTAAACAGGTGAGGGATGTACCCCTCACCATCCCCCCTCCTTCATTCACATAGGCCTCTGTGTTTCCTCTGGGAACCCTGGACCATCATTTCCTTTCCTTCCAGTGTAGCTTTACACATGTCCACAATGACTATCCTAATGAAATCCACCTCCATTCTTGTAACATAGTTCCATTATCCAACTGGATTCTCTCTTCCTTAAGCCATAGATACCTTTTTGTTTTCCCTGAGCATCTAGCTAAAGACTTTGTTCAACCCTTCCAGGGCATAGAGCGTGTCAAGGATGTGGCCCGGAGGATTGGTGAAGTTCAGGTATCCTGTGGTCTAAATCAGACTGTGGAAGAGTTTGTGGGAGAACTCCACTTTGGGCTGGTAGAAGTTGTCTATGAGTGGGCACGAGGCATGGTGAGTTCTTTAGGGGTAGGAGGAAAACAAAGCAACCATGGGTTTGAACATGTGAATCTCTGGGAGAGCCAGAAGCTCATCTCCTTTCCTTTCTTTATAGCCTTTCTCTGAGCTGGCAGGGCTATCAGGAACCCCAGAGGGCCTGATTGTCAGATGTATCCAGCGCCTGGCAGAGATGTGTCGTTCATTGCGAGGGGCCGCCCGGCTGGTGGGAGAACCAGTCCTGGGTGCTAAGATGGAGGCAGCTGCCACGATGCTTCGTCGGGACATAGTCTTTGCTGCTAGTCTCTACACGCAGTGATCCTTCTGTAGTTTCTACCATATTGGTTTCTTTATGGCCCTCTGTCACAGAACAGGCCATGAAGGAACCAATTTCTTTAAAAAAAAAATTAAAAAAAAATAATAAAGCAGCATATCATGCTAATGTGTGTGAGCCTGGGAGTACAGCATTACTTTCAGAGTTGGCAAAACGAGTTAAACGGACAAAAGTGAAGACTAGATAGTGAAAAATGCCTTTATTGTGTGTATAAGAAAGAGGGACCAGCCCCCTTTTGATCAGTCCCCTGGAGAAATTAAGTTTCCTGGGCAGGGTGTCTTAGGAGGTGAAGGGAAGTCCTGGGTCACAGCATCCACATACCAGGTAGGCAGAAAGGCATAGGGAGCACCATGATGAACAGACACAGTAACAGGGCCACCTGGCTCCCAGGAGAAGAGGTGAACAAGCCTGGTAGTGAAAGCAGGAGAGACAAGTAAGGACTGGGCATCCACAGCACTGGATCTTGAGAGAAGTAAAACTAGACAAGTTTCCCACCTGGGGTCATCTTGAGTGACTGTGCTTTGGGCAAAGCTGAGGAAAGCAGCACAGAAGTTCATACATACAGAAGGATTCCAGCCTTCTTGGTCAGCCTGAGGACAGAGATAAGTGGATGGAAGCATAGTGGGAGACTAGTCTCTAGGATTTCCAAGGAAGGGAAAAGATCCCAATGCAGAACTTTGGAAAGAGTGGAGGTGTGACCAAGGAGTTGAGGAAAGTATGAAGTTATTATCTATTATTACCCTGACAAACTCAAACATCTCCATGGTGGGAAAAGTTCTGAGTGATCGGACAAAACCTTCAGGATCTCGGAAACCAGCAACCACACGGGGAACCCCAGGCAGGAATGATTGAGCCCACCATTTCAAGAGCTTATGTCTGTGAAGAAACCCAAGCAAACAGGGACCTGAGTATTTGGTCCCCTAACTTTATTTTTCTGCTTTTTTTTTTTAAACTCAATTCAGCTGTTAGTCTTACCGGTAGAAGCTCCTCCACTGACCAGGGCTGTGCATTTCTTTTGAGGTCTTGAGCTCCACATAGCAGGCAGGTGGCTGTGTGGATGGGGCTTTAGGGTCTGTGCAGTCCACCTCCCCAGAGAAGAGCAGGGGATGGGTTCCTAATCGACTCCGGAATACTGAGCAGAATGCCACATTAGTGTTGACCTCTCCAGAAGGGTCAGGAGAGCTCCCAGGTGTGTCTAGGAGGAAAAAGAGGGAGTTAGAAGAGAGAAAGGGCCATAGGAGAAAAGGCTTTTGAGATCGGATGAGAAAACACTTTGTAAACTATAAAGTGCTATGCTGATGTATTTTAAATACATATCAAAGCTCTCACCTGCACACATATACTGTTCAAACTTGTACCCCATGTACATGAGTTCCCGAAGGAGTGGAGGACGAGCAAGTCTCTGTGCCCTAGCAGCAGGTGTTTCCACCTCACTCAGGTAAAGGGTGCCCCGTAGCCTTGAGGCTGCAAGCTGCCAACCTTCCCGAAGCTCATAAGGTGTTGTCAAGAGCTTTGTCAAATGCCCTCGCCATGTCACCACAGCCCCTGCCAACCAGCCTGGGCCCCTGTGAGGGAGACATATTTGTTAGGGAGAAACTGGTCTGAGGGGAGGATGAATTCATTCAAAAAGAGTCAAGATTCAGGTATCCTCCAAAAAAAAAAAATGGCTAAAGGAGGGAATTCCGAGGAACTTAAGTCTCAATATTAGGAAGGCTAGGGCCAAAAGAACTATGGGACAGAGAAAGTATGTATTCTGCACTAATTACTCCTTTCAGCCTCTATTTTTGGCTATTTAAGACCTTGGACAGCATCTGATTTCAAACCCCTCATTTTACAGATGAGGCAACCGAGGGTCATGTAACTCACCCAAAGTAATCAGCCTAAGGATGACACCCCAGGCTTAGTACCTGGTTTTCTCATTCACAGGCGGAGCTGGCCTCTGGGCACTCACCCCTCTAACTGGCCTCGGTGCTCCAGGAGCCAGCGAAGCAGGTGATCCAGTCCCTCCCGAATCTCCTCGTCCCGGGGCTGGTAGCGCTCAGGGTAGCCTTCCCGGAGGTCGAAATCGGGGGCAGAGCCGTGGGCTGGGGGAGGAGCAAAGTATCGCAGAGCCCGGGAGTCCCCGTGGTAGCGGCGCTCGGCGTCCAGGGAGAAGCAGCCCAGCTCGGAGGGACGGCGATAGAAGGGGAAGGGGCCCACGTAGAGGGAGGCATCGGTGGGCAGCGAAGGGGCCGGGCGGGTCCGTTTGGGAGGGCGCCCTGCTGCCCCGTCTTTCATTTCTCCAGCTCCTCGCTTGGCACCGTGGGGCTCCATAGGCTCCTGCGGGAGCAAAAGTGGGAATCCCCCACCCAAGGCTGGGTGAGAGAGCAAACAACCGTCGTCTAGCGCCTGGACACTCAAGAGGGTGTCATCTCCCGGGCCTCCCCGCTACCTTGTTCTCCCATTGCCCACCTCCATCCTGGAGGCTCTTCGTGAACTTCCTCCCCATATCGGGGAGCCTGAAGAAGTTCTTGGCCCATCTGGACTCATGGTGCCCCGGTTCTGATTTTGGCCCCCCGCCATGCTCACCTATGGGGTCCCCTACAAGAATTTCTGCTCCCGAGCTCTCTCTTCTCTTGCCCCTGCCCATGTTTTATTCCGGCTAGTTGTAGGGGCGTGGTGAGGCCCAGCTTCTCCCCGGGGCGGGGGCGGTGGGACTGGATCGCCCTCTCTCCCCCTCCCCCCACCGTGGGTTTGTATGACGTCACGGTAGCACCGGAAGTGCCCAAAGTGGGGAATGTGACTTGTCTTCAGCTATGCATGACACAATCAGGAAGCGCCAGCCACAGAATTGCCCAGGACCAAGGTGGGGGTGGGTGCAGTTCTTACTCGAAGAACAAGAGTTGGAATGTCCAATTAGCACGAGGTCCGTCCACGCCTCCCCTCCGTCCCGGTGTAGCGCGGGGCTCGCGTCATCTCGCCAGGGATGTCTCTCCTTGTGGGAGCTCTCGGACTATGACGTCATCCCCCCGCGACCGTGCCGCCTCCAGAGGCCGGGCCGGGCCCGCCCCCCCAGTCAGCCGGTCTCCGGGAACGCTCCAGCATTTGCCCTGACGCCCCAGCTCCAGACCCCAGCCCGCTCCCCGCTCCTCTTTCCCCTCCCTACAAACCCACAAGGGGTCAGAGGTCCCAGGCCATGAGCCGGAAGCGTCCCCGGCTCGTCCCGGACACCCTCGGGGCTAGGAGACCACGGGGACCGGGGTGGTCTGGAGAGGAGCCCCCGGGGGGCGAGTCAGGTAACCCGGGGTGGGAACGAGGGGTGCCCCGGGGGAGCCCCGGGACGGCCCTCGGGGCTGGCTCCCGGAGAGAGCAGGGTCCGAGGCCCTGACGAACCCCCTTCCCCAGGGTCGGTGCTCAGGGCTCTGCGGGAGCTGGGCCAGCTGTTCCCCCGGCGCCTCTTCCAGGACGCGCTGCCTCCCATCGCCCTCAAGAGCCAGGTGTACAGCCTCGTGCCCGACCGGACCTCGGCCGACAGGCAGCTGGTGAGGGGGACCAGGGCATGACAGGCCGTGCAGCCGGGGGACGGAGGGGCCAGGAGGGGGAGACGGTGAATGGGTCAGAGCGCATTTGGGCAACTGGTGGAGGGAACTCGGGGACCCCGGTACTGGCAGCTCATGAAAGGGGAGCGGAACCAGTGGAAAGACCGAACTGGAGGAAGGGTGGGAAACGGCTGGCAGATAGAAAGACAGCTGGTGAGAGGCAGTTTGTGTGATGTCATGTAGGCAGCCAGTCAGTAAGGGGTGTTGAGTGGACCAGTGGGAAAGATCGATGGACAGCTGATGAAGGGACACTGGCTTTGACTCTCAGACCAGTTAGTAGCCACCTCCTAGTTTCTGTCAGCCTACACAGGTGGGATGATCTTTTCTATACTGAGCCAGGTAGCAGAAAGGAGCTGTCCTTTCCACCCCCCCACTCGCATTTTTATCATTCTGGAGTCTATTTTTTCCCCATATTAACCTATTCCCACTCTCCCATCTGAGATAGTTCTTATTTTGATACCTCTCCTGGGACAGAGAGAACTTCGGGAACAAGGGGAGATTCGAGTCATTCAACTTGGCTTTGACTCTGATGCTCAGGGGATTGTCTTCACCGAGGACTTCAGGACCAAAGTGTGTGTATATGTGTTTATATGGGATAAGGGAACCAGGGAGCATCTTAAAGGCTAGTAAAACTAATGGAAGGATATGAAGGAAGGAGAAAAAAAGTATTGTGGAGGGAGAGGCACATATTCTGTATATGACAGTCAGCAGACATTTATATTAAGTGCCTACTATGTGCCAGGCACATTGGATACAAAAAGACAGTTCCTGCCCTCACAGAACTTAGGATATAAGGGGGGGCGGGGCACGGCAGACAATAAGTAAGTAACTTTGTATAAACAAGCTCCATAGAGTTAAAATAGAAAATAACTGTGTGTGTGTGTGTGTCTATATCTATCTGTGTAGTGCGGGGAGAAGACAGTATAAAAAGAAACATGGGGTTTGGTTGCCCTTTCCCTCTTGTTTCTCCTTCAGGCCCTGGAATCTTGCAGGGGTCGACCATTTGAAGGGACAGTGCAGAGGTTTCTCGCCGTGGTGCTTCCAGCCTGTGGAGACCTCAGCTTTCAGCAGGATCAGATGATCCAAACCTTTGGCTTTAAAGACTGTGACATCACGTGAGACTTGGGGCAGCCTAAAACCCAGACAACTGTTAACTGCATCAATGGTCCTATTCTAATTTTTCCCCTTTTTAATTCTCCTCTTAACAACCTTCTTTGCCTAGCAGTGATGCTTTCTTCCCAATCCTTGATAATGGAATCAACTGGATTGTCTGGGAGGGTTGAGAGATGTATGTGTCTCATGAAAGTATGGAATTTCTTCAAGTTGAATTTCATCACTTAAAAAAGCATAAAAGAAACATCAAGTTTTTCCAACGGTTGCCCACTCTTATCCCCATCCTTATATTACCATACTGATGCTGGAACAGTACAAAGTTGCTTTTCCTGTTTTCCTTACAACATAATAGAGAAGGAGATCAGCTTTTGTTCTTCTTGAAAGAGGAGTTAAACAGTCAGTGAAAAAGTATGCTGTTCATATCCCCCCATGAAACTGATTTTTTTTTAATTTCCCTCACTGCAAATGGACCCAGGCAACTGTCATTCCCTCCTTCCTTAGGATAGGAATTAAGGGGCAGTGGAGGATGATTCCTAAGGGTCATATTGTCCCTTTCCCTCCCACCCTAGGCAACTGGTAAATGCTGGAGTCCTCACAGTCCGAGATGCTGGGAGCTGGTGGCTGTCATTGCCAGGAGCTGGGAGATTTGTAAAATATTTTGTTAAAGGTGCTGATTTCTCTTTCTTTTCTCTGATTACTCCAGAAGCACAAACCAGAGTTGTCCCTTCCCCATTCTTGCCCCAACTAAGGATACTTAGGAGAGAGACCATCCCCCAGAACTAAGACCCAGTGATCACATCCATTGTCTAGTGTCATCTACTCCTGTCTCTTCTAGGGCGACAGGCAGTACTTGGGATGGTTCGAAAGTCCAAGTATCGGGAGCTGTCCCTTTCTGAGCTCTTAGGTAGACGAGCTCCTCTGTCTGTGCGGCTTGGCCTTCCCTACCATGTACATGATTTAATTGGAGGGCAGTTGCTTGACATGTAAGTATATAGCTTTACCTGTTCCCTTTCTTCCCTACTGCCAGGGTTTCAACTAAATCATGTAAGACTGAAGCTCTTCCTTATCATGGTGATCAATAGGTGTTGCTCTTTGATTGTCTACCCCAGTTTTCTGTTAACATGGAGACCCTTAGAACTAGACCCTAGTTTTTCTTGTCTTCCTTTCCTCTGACCCATCCACAACCCCCACCCTTTCTACCCTCAGCTAGGTGGTCCAGTGGATAGAGTAGTGACCTCTAGATTCAAGAAGACTTGAGTTCGAATCCTGTTTCAGACACTTAGTAGCTGTGCGACAATGGGCAAGTCATTTAACCTCCATCTTCCTTGGTTTCCTCATCTGTAAAATGGGATAATAATAGCACCTGTGTCACAGGATTGCTTTAAGGATCAAATGAAATAATATTTGTAAAGTGTTTAGTATAGTGCTGTTTACATAGTAGACACTATAAAAATGCTTATTTGCTTTCCCCTTCCCCCCTACAGTGTCCCCACCACATCTGGGACTCTCCTTCGCCTACCTGAGACATGAAGATTCTGATTATCTTTTCTCACTTCATCTGTTGGACTGGGAAATGAAGTAAGGTGTAGATATAACCTGCAGCCCTCAAGATGTCACTATTAACAGATGGGAGTGGTATCTATGGAGGGGTTACCCCTTGAAAAGTCTGGAGTTGAGACTACTGTTTGACTCTCTAGGTGGATGGGACAGATATGATCACTGCTATTTACAGTTTTGGGGTCTGGACTGTGCTTGCCCTGACTCTGCTAAGGAGAAAGATTGGAAAAGATTTATATCAATGTTTTGCTTATTATCTTTCACATAAGACATGATGTCATTTTGTTTTGGGGTTCTCTGTCCTTTTATTTTTGCTTTTGAAATTGCCAAATAAACAATGTCTTTCTATGATGTCTTCTTTAAGGCCTCATTTAAATGTAACGTTTCTTTGGTGCTCAGTTGTAGGGATCGGTAAAGATAACTCCAGGTCTGAATGCCTCCCTTCATAATAGAATTCTTATGGGAGAGAGGTAAACATTAAAAAAGATCTCCAGTAACAGTATGGGTGTTACTGTGATTTTAGTGAAAACCTGCTCAAGCCTTAGAAGAATACCTTCACTTCACCTGTATAAATATCAGGATTGGGGAGACAGAACATATCAGAGAGACTATCCTGTTTCAGAAAGAACTGTATAAAAGGGATCCAAGATTTCCTCCTGGGCCTCAGGTTTCCAGTACTTTCAGTACTGGGCTTTGGGCCAGTTGCATTTCTTAATTGTCACGTGTTTTCCCAGCTAAACCAAAGCAGGGGTGGGGCAAAGTCCAAAGTTATCTCTCCTGGACCCCAGGACAGCCAGAAGGGAGTACATGGACAGCTGGGATTGACCATCCCTGCAGTCCTTCCAACCATGAAGCTCTTATGGATGCTGCTTTGGGTTTCAAGCCTCTTCACCTTGACTGTACAGGAAGCCAGGTCTTGGGGAAAACTATCTGTGTCACTAAGGGTTATGGAGACTGAGGATGGGAGACCTAGGAACCATGGGACAAAAACATCTGGGTGTCTTGGGAAGTGGGGTCTTGGTTGAAGGCTAGGTGGGTGGATCAGTGGCTTGGGTGAGGGAAGGAGGGAGCTCTGTACCTGCAGGTCCTAAACCTCCCCCCTCCCAATTTCCCATAGGCTGCTGATCTTTTCACCCTCTGTGGTTCGCCTGGGTGTACCACTTTCAGTGGGAATGCAACTCCAGGGAGCTCCAAAGGGGCAGAAAGTCAATGGTATTATCTTCCTGAGAAATCCATCAGGGCCTTTGGTGCATTGCTCTGAGGATGTGTCCTTTACCCTGGACTCTGACCATGACTATCGGCTACTTAGCCTTCCGGTAACTGCACCCCCAATTCCCTGCCCCTTCAGACTCTCCCCAGTTGCTCCTCCTGTCGTTTTGTGCTCCTCACCTAGTTGCTCTCTTCATTCTGTTTTTCTTTACATAACATTGACCTCCTTGCCTCTGATTCCGACCCTGCATCTGTTTTTCTGCTCTTGGTCTCTCCCTTGGTCTTTGTGCATCTCATTCTCACTTGGTCTTTTCATATCTCTGTCTCTTTCTTACTCTTCACTTTCTGCCTCTGATGCTGTCCTCATCTGCTCTCAGGTCCCACTGGTCCATGTAGAGCGCTGTGGTCTCAATAAGCTTTATGCATCCCGTTCTGTGCAACTTGTGGCCAAGACATCATGGCTGAAATCAACTCTGTCTCGAAGAACGGACACCCAGGGTGTCAACCTGTTATTTTCCTCTCGTCGGGGGCACCTTTTTCTACAGACAGACCAGCCCATTTACAACCCTGGCCAACGTGGTGAGGAGTCCATAGCTTCAATTTCTTCTCATCCCAAACCAAAATTATTGCACAGTTATACCGTGTACAGAGTAGACCGTCTTTGTAAAGGGAAAGGATGAGAAGGAAGAAAGAGAACTAGAAGTCATGGAACCCCCTCCTTTGGCTTAACTGACACCTGTATATCATTTCCTCTAGTCCGATTCCGTGTCTTTGCTCTGGATCAGAACATGAGACCATCCACAGATACCCTGACTGTTACTGTTCAGGTGAGTCACTGGCTTCTAACTCCCCCACCATGAGCCCTAATTTCTGACTTTCTATCTCTAGGTTTGTTCACTGAGTCCCTCTTCTCTTAGAACTCTCATGGCCTTCAAGTACGGAAGAATGAGGTGTTCTCTAGAAAATCCATTTTCCAAGATGGTTTTGTGATACCTGACATCTCAGAGTGAGCTCTTTCTTGAACCCTTCCCATGCTGGAATATACCCCTATATATATCCCTTAAATACCTTCTCACGTTCTACCCCTCCTTCTAGCCACATCACTCCGGACCCTAGAGATTCTGCTTGCTGCATAGCCCACTGTGACCTTCACAACTACCCCCCAGCTTGTCTCCCAAATACTTCTATCATGTATAAGAACAGCATTCTTTTTCCACTGGGCTCTTCTCTACCTGCTTAGACTGAGCTACCTCTCTATTCCTTCTCAGGCCTGGAACCTGGAGGATCTCAGCTCGATTCTCTGACAGCTTAGACTCCAACAGTAGTACTGAGTTTGAGGTGAAGAAATATGGTAAGAACTGGAGACTAGGGAGAGAGTTTCCTGTGGAGAAAGATGATTGGGGGTGGATACTGGAACCAAGAGAGAAGAGGTGTGTTCATTGCTGTTTGACATTTTCTCCTCTCCTCTGCTCTCACTTAGTTCTCCCCAACTTTGAGGTGAAGATCATACCTGAAGAGCCCTATGTGCTGGTAGCTGCTGGTGTTGATGTGCATATCAGATTGAATGTTCAGGCCAAGTAATCCTTTCCCTTATTTCCAGCTCTGTGTACTGCTGCCAATAACCCTTGCATCTCTCCTCACTTTCTCTTCCCCCTTCCTTAGGACTCTTACTTTTGCCCTATTTCTCCCACACCACCCGCCCCCCCCCCCCATCACCTTGGCTTCTTCTCCCAGGGGTCCTTCCAAATTTCCCTTGTGTCTAGGTATGTATATGGGAAGTCAGTGCAGGGTGTGGCTTATATTCGATTTGGAATCCTGGATGAGAGTGGTGAGAAGAAATTCCTTCGAGGACTGGAAAAGCAGTCCAAGGTGGGGCTCAGAGGTCATGAAAGGCATTTGGAGAGGGGAGGGTGATGGAGTAATAGGTGGAATTTTCACCACAGCTGTCTGCTCTCTCTTTTGATCTCCCCTCCTCAGTTGTCAGATGGCATCTGTGGCATTACCCTTTCAGGAGCAGAGATCCAGAAGGCACTGGACATCTCTATGATGGACAGTCTTCAGGGGCTTCGCCTCTATGTAGCAGCTGCTGTCATTGAATCTCCTGGTAGGTGACCCTAGATCTCTCGTGCCTTTCCTCTGCATTCTGATCCCTGTTTTGTACATCCACATATAGTCTCTCCTCCTTCCCCAGCCTGAGTACCTACCTACCCACCCATGAGTTCCTTTTGAGAGGGAAGGATAAGGAGACAGTGATCCTTATATCTTTCTGTCTCCATCTCTCTCCCCTCTCTCTTTGTCTCTGCTTTTTTGCCCCTGACTTCTTCCATCTCTGTCTATTTCTATGGCCCCAGGGGGAGAACTTGAGGAAGCTGAACTTACCTCCTTGCGCTTTGTCTCATCTCCACTTTTGGTGGATCTCAGCAGCACCCAGCGATATTTTGTACCAGGAACCCCCTTCCTGCTACAGGTCATTCCTGGAGGATGTTAGCAAAGAGGATCGGGAGGGAGAGTAGAAGAGAGTTTGGGAGAGGCAGTACAGAGAAGGGAGATGGGACAGCATTTTTTCTCTATTTCTTCTTCTCTGACTTCTCTTTGACCCACCCTCAGGGCTTGGTTCAGGATGTCTCTGGCTCTTCAGCCTCTGGGATCCCCATCAAAATTTCCACCAAATTTATCACCTCAGGAGTTAGTTCTGATGTCCAGGTTCTTAACCTCAACACAGATGAGAGGGGTCATCTCAGCACCCCCATCAATATGCCCCAAGCCACCCAAGAGTTGCAGATCACGGTAAGATGGGAGGCAGACACTCTAGGCAAGGCAGGAAAAAAGTGGGGACAGGAGAAGGGAGAGCCAAGATCTGGACGTTTGTGTCACTCAGGAGCAAGATGGAGATCTGGGAATTGAAGGAGCAGAGTGCTGAGTCCCTCTGACCTTTCACTTTATTGCCTCCTCCCAGGTATCTGCAGGATCCCCCTTCCCAGCAAAGGCCACCCTTACTGTCCGTTCTCTATCTTCCGGAGGCTCTGGGCTCTTGTCCATGGAATGGCTGGATTCCAAGCCTCCCCGTGTGGGACAGACATTCACTCTAAACCTTCGTGCTGTGAGAGCTGATGGAGCTACTTTCTCCCATTACTACTACCTGGTGAGGATAGACCAGTAAGAGCAGGATTGTTGGAGCCAAGATCAGGGCAGAAGTAGACAGTTCTGCCCAAGAGGTGGAGAGAGAGTGAGGAAGACAGGAGGGTAGAGAGGAAACTGCTTTCATATGCTTTTGTCTCACCAACCACTACGACACCCTCAGGTCCTTTCACGTGGGGAGATCATATCCATGCACCGAGTGGCAAAGGTGGCTGTGACCTCCATCTCTATACCTGTAACCTTCCAACTTGTGCCTTCTTTCCGCATTGTTGCCTTCTATTACCACAACGGTCTGCCAGTCGCCAACTCCTTGAAAGTGGATGTCCAAGCGGGGAACTGTGAGGGGAAGGTAATTGGGAGGAGGGGAGGAGAGAAGATGTGATGAGACAGAGGTGGAGAGAGAGGGAGAGAAGTGGGCTGAGGTTCAAAGAAAACTCAGAAGGTGTGAAAAATAGGGAGGGACTTCTTCCTCCCAGTAATATTGTCCTGCTTTGTTTTTACTCTGCTATCTCTAGCTGGAAATGAAAGTGGATGGGACAGAACTTCGACCTAGGGACCAGCTAAGACTGAATTTATACACAGATTCCTCAGCCACTGTAGCCCTGGGGGCTGTGGATACTGCCGTGTATGCAGCAGGTGGTCACAGGCACAGCCCTCTCCAAATGAGCAAGGTTGAGATCTTAGTCCCCGGAGTCTCCGCTTCCTCATCTTTTTTCTACTTTCCTCTGACTCTTTGGCCACTCTGTCCCTTCCTCCAACTCCCCCAAACCTCTCTCCTTTTAGGAGTCCTATTTCAGTTCCCCTGTAGACTTCACTGTTTTCTGTGACCCTATCCTCCCTGTACTCAGTGCCCTTTCGTCTCATAGCAACCCTTCTGTTTCTGCTTCCCCTGTTCCCCCTCTCACCAAGTCCCCTACTTCTCCCTTTCCCTCCACCTTGGCTCACAATTCTCTGCATTGTTTTCCCTTCAGTCTCCATGTCCAAAAGCATCTCTTGGCTTTCTTCACCTCAGGTTTTCACTGCCATGAACAAGTATGACCTGGGCTGTGGCCCCGGGGGCGGAATCAATGCTCTCCAGGTTTTTGAGTCAGCTGGTTTGATGTTTTCGGATGGACACAGTTTCACCGAACCCAGGAGCAGTAAGGACAGAGTTTGGGGGTGTTGGGGGTTAAAGTGAGAGGATGGAGAGAGGTTAGGGAGGGAGAATGGAAGATCTGGGAGTAGGAAGGTGAGATAGTATGAAATAGCACTGGTCTGTCAGTCATGAAACCTGCCATTAATTCAATGTGTGACTATGGCTTTCCCCTTGTGTGCTTCCCTTTCCTTCTCTGTAAAACTAGGGAGTAGGAATGGATTATCCTTAAGGTCCTGTTCAAGGTTTGATCCTTTGTGGTTAAGGGGAAAGAATGGGAAGGAGCAAGGGAAGGGATAGGTAAGGGAAGGATGGAAACAGTTTTATATAAGAAAGGGAGGGGCAGGACATGGGATTCGTGGAACTTGACCTCCTTCCTTTTATCATCTGCTACTGTAGGTTTGAGATGCCCCAAGGAGCATAAAAGCCGAAAGAGAAGAGATGTGGATTTCCAGAAGGAGATTCTTCAGAAGAGTGAGTGATGAGGCCAGAGCCAGAAACTCAGGTGCGTCTGGTGTGCGTGTGGGGCATTTCTAGTGAACACTTTTGCCCTGCCCACAGTGAATCAATACGTTGGTGAAGCCAAGCGCTGCTGCAAGGATGGGATGACACCATTGCCAATGCGCCGCTCCTGCAAAGAGCGAGTGGCCAGGGTAAGAGAGCCCACCTGCCGAGAGGCCTTCCTGTCCTGCTGCCAATTTGCTGAAGATCTTCGTAAAAAGGCCCGTGTGAGGGGCAGTGCAGGGCTTGCCCGAGGTAACAGTTATAGACCATGGGTATGGTCTGACCCTTCCAGATCAAGAATAGCTGGGAATGCTGATGGGCTGGGGGCCCTGAATGTAAGGAACCATACTTCTGTCTTTTTCACTCATCCCAGTCCAGGACATGTGGGAGGAGGAGGAACTGCTTGTTGAAGATGACATCGTTGTCCGGAGTTATTTCCCTGAGAACTGGCTCTGGACCCTGTGGACAGTAGACAAAGTTAGAAAGTGAGGAGGCCAAGAAGACATTCCAGATTCCACCCCCAAAACTGCCACACCCCTTGGGGACCCCAGCATCCAGCCCCCAGGTCTGATAGATGTTCTTGATGCTGTGCCCACACAGGGTCTATGAGCTTGTGCCTGATTCCCTGACCACATGGGAGATCCATGCTGTGAGCCTTTCCCAGACAAAAGGTGACCGCAGTACTTCTACCCCTCAGTTCCTCTTTGCCTTCCCCCTCTTAATGCCATCTTAACACAGAGTGTTCTGTCCCTTAGGGTACCCTGGTTAGCTTGTGGTTTCCCAAGGAGTAGTTTCCAGGAAGGGAGGGGGAAATGCTGGTCATTGAAGCCAGGGGCTGCCCTGGAGAGTTAGTAGAGTCAGTGCCTTGGGGACCTCCTCCTAGGCTTCTTTGTTAGTTGTGGTGGGACAGGTCATGTCCCTTCCTGTGCTTTTGCCAGCCTCTCCTGTGCCATACCCTACCTCATAACTATTCTTTTTGTCTTTCCTGCCTCGTTTTTCTACTCCCCTAAATGCCCCAAAGGGGTATCATGCCTCTCTGTTTCTCCACTCTCCCTGACCTCTGTCACTCTGTCTCTCAATCAGGTCTTTGTGTGGCTGAACCTGTGCAGGTTAGAGTTTTCCAAGAATTCCACTTACATCTTCGTCTTCCCTACTCTGTCCGAAGATTTGAGCAGATAGAGCTTCGACCTGTCATCTATAACTATTGGAATAAGAACTTGACTGTGAGGTTATGTGGGGACTGGGAGAAGCAAATGGGGAACTGAGAGGAGGGGGTTACTTGGTCCCTACAATTCTCTTCATTACCTCTCCCCACCAGGTGAATGTTCAGGTGTCTCCCGTGGAAGGGCTGTGCCTTGCTGGTGGTGGTGGCAGAGTGTTCACGGTGGAGGTGCCTGCTATCTCTGCACGGCCTGTCTCCTTTCCTGTGGTGCCCACGGCTGCTGCTGATGTGTCTCTTAAGGTCTTGGCCCAGGGACCTTTTGGAGATGCTGTGTCCAAGGTCCTGCATATCGAGGTGAGAGATGAGACCCTTGACCCATCTTCCAACCTCACCTACCTGTCAGATTCCTTTCTCAAACACATTCGCAGTTCCCTTTCAGATCATACTCCCTACTCTCCTTTCTTATGGGATCAGTTCCTAAAATCTTGCACCTGGTCCTCTAAATCCTAGGTCAGCAGCTCCTTTCCCTCCTTCCTGTGTGTCCCTCCACCCACCCCCAAAATTTTCTGCAACCCAAACCTTAGAAACAGTGGTTGAAGTTAGTCTGAGACTTAGAAATGGATTAGGCCTTTCCTCCTTGGTTTTTGAGTGACTATTTTTACTTTATGTTCACCTGACAGAAGGAAGGAGCTGTCCAGATAAAGGAGTATACCTACAAGCTGAATCCCCTAGGTGAGTGATCCCCCAGACTCCTACTCGCTAAGGTTCTTGCCTCACTTCTTGGTTTTCTAGTAATTTCCATCTCAACTCAGAGTACGTATATATGAGGAGTAAGATTTGAGGGGGAATATTAAAGAATCTCCAGGGATAGAGGAATAGGATATGTTCTTTCCCAGATCCCTGACCCCCTCTTTCTGTTTAGACTTCCGTGCCCGTTCCTTTGATATTCCTGGGGAGACCCCATCCAATGCTATCCCTGATGGAGACTTCAGTAGCGTTGTTCGAGTTACAGGTAGTTGGTTCTACTGATTGCAGATTCCTAGGTTGCCTGACCCCTAATTTTTCCCCGGTAACCTCTAATCCATTTTGTTCCTCCGATGACCTTACTCTGACCCGAATCTGATCTTTTGGCCTCTGAATCCCACAGTAGTCTCCTGACCTTTCTGCCTTTGCAGTCTTTCAACTTGAAGACCTCAGTCATGGATTCTTTTCTCTTTTGTCCCATGCAGCCTCTGAGCCCATGAGCAGCATGGGCTCTGAGGGGGCCCTGTCCCCAGGAGGGCTGGGATCTTTGCTGAGGGTGCCCCATGGTTGTGCAGAGCAAACCATGATCTCTCTGTCCCCCACACTTGCTGCTTCCCGGTATCTGGACAAGACTGAGCAATGGGGAAAGCTACCTCCTGAGATGAAGGACCATGCAGTGGATCTCATCCAGAAAGGTGTGAAGTAGAAGTGCAGGGAAGGGAAAGAAGTGGGTGAAGGTAAAGGTCAGGGAGTTTGGAGAACACAAAGTAAGGAGAAAAGGTAGGAAGAAGAATCTTGGGGTGGGATGGTTGGAGAAAACCAGAGAACCAGAAAACAGTGTTGGGGGATTTGAGGGTGGGAAGAGCAGAAGGTGGAATGGAAAGCAGCAACTCTTTTCTGTTTCCTAAGGCTATGCCCGTATCCTGCAGTTCAGGAAAAGAGATGGCTCCTATGGGGCTTGGTTGCACCGGGACAGCAGCACTTGGTGAGATAGATCGCCAGGAAAGGCACAATGAGTAAAGAGTGGGGGGAGATGTGGGCAGGTCTCCCAGTGGGTTGGAGGGGCTGGGAACAATGGGTTGAGAAGCAAAAGTTGGGGAATTGTGCTGACTCCTACCTCCCCTTCTTCCAGGCTTACAGCCTTTGTCCTAAAAGTGCTCAGCATAGCCCAGGAGCAGGTGGGGGGCTCTGTGGAAGGGCTGAGGGAGACGGTGCAGTGGTTACTGACAAAGCAGCTTGGGGATGGCTCTTTTCAAGACCCCTGTCCAGTCATCCACAGGGATATGCAGGTGCTGGGGCCAGGGGTGAGGGTGAGGGGGAGCCAAAGACTGTCAAGTCTGCAGGTGGGAAAGGACATGGAAGCCTCTTCCCTGGGCCTGATGGTGTGATGTCTTATGATTTCCTTTGCTCTTTCCTTCCAGGGTGGCCTGGTGGGACCAGATGAGTCTGTGGCCCTAACTGCTTTTGTGGTTGTGGCCCTCCAGCATAGCTTGACTGCCTTCCAGACATCTGAGGATGATCCCAACAAGCAGAGAATCAAAGAGCAGCTGCAGAGAGTGGTAAATGCAGTGCTCATCTTCCCTGCCCCCAAACGCTTTCCTGAAAATCCAACTTCCCTTGGGGAACCAGGAATTCAAAGAGCCTTCTTACCTCCTAGAAAGCCTCCATCTCCAGTGCAGACTCCTTCCTGGTGGGAAAGGTAGCTGCTGGGCTCCTGGGATCTCATGCAGCTGCCATCACAGCCTATGCCCTGACCCTGACTGAGGCCCCCAAAGATGACCAGGATCTTGCCCATAACAACATTATGGCCATGGCCCAAGGAAAGGGAGGTGAGTATCCAAGGACACAGTGAAGACCCTGTGAGCTAATAGGTGAGTCTGGGCTCTTGTGCTGTAAGAAAGGAAATAAGCACCTACTGGGTGCCAGGCACTGTGCTACATGCTTCACAAATATCCTCTCACAACAACCCTCTGAGATGGGTCCTATTGTTCACCTCTTTTTTCTGTTTGTGAAAAAAATGTTTCTTTGTTAATAATTAATTTATTTGTTTTTAGTTTTCAACAACCACTTTCATAAGTTTTTGATTTTCTCCCCCTCCCTCTCTTCTCTCTCCCTGAGATGGCATGCAATCTTGTATGGGTTGTACACCTCCATTCTTATTAAACACATTTTCACATTAGTCATTTGTTGCACGTAAGAATTAAAATGAACTGGAGAAACCATGAGAAAAACCAAACCAAACCGAAACCTAACACAAGAGAAGATAGTCTGCTTCTTTCTGCGTTCTGATTACATAGTTCTTTTTCTAGGTGTGGATGGCATTTTGTCTCGAGTCCTTTGGAAATGTTTTAGGTCCTCGCATGGCTGTGAAGGGCTAAATCTTTTATAAACAGTCCTCACACACTGTGGATGTTACTGTGTACAATGCTGTCCTGGTTCTTCTTCATTTCACTCAGCATCAGTCTATTATTCCCATCTTAGAGATGAGGAAACTGAAGCAGGTAGAGGCTAAGTGACTTGCTGTTGTTGTAGTAGTAAGTGTCTGAGGCTAAATTTGACCTCAGGTTTCCCCAACTCAAGGTCCAGTGCTCTATCCATTGTACCACGAACTGCCTAGAAAAATGAGTTCAGTGGGAAAGGATTGAAAGGTTTGTGGCAGGAGAAGCCCAGGTTGGGAAGGAGTCAGGATGTAGGGGAGGATAGAAGAATTCCTGAAGGGCCCCACTTCAGAAATAAGAAAGGAAGGGACCAGGCTGTAGACTCTGAAGGAATTCAGAAGAATATCAGGTCACTCTGGGGAGAAAAGAGTAAAACCCCAAAACTGAAGAAGGAGAATTCAAGGATCAGGAGACATAAGCATTGTGATGGCATTTCCAACTCTGTGACTATTTGTGTTCCTATCTCTCCTCTCCCCCTCTCTGCTTTTGTCTTGCCTGCACCCCCCAGATGACCTGTACTGGGGTCCAGCTGCTGGGTCTCAAAATGTTATCTCACCGACTCCAAGTGCCAAGGATGACGCCTCGAAACTCACTCCCCTGGCTCCTGCCCTATGGGTGGAAACAACTGCTTATGTATTGCTGCACCTCCTGCTGCGAGAGGGGAAGGCTGAGCTGGCTGATCAAGCTGCAAACTGGTTAACCCACCAGGCGAGCTTCCAAGGGGGATTCCGCAGTACCCAGGTACAGGGGACTGAGTCGAGGGTCCTGGGGAGTGGTAGGGGAGGGAGGCAGGGTGGAAGGTGTTCTCCCTAAGTTCTAGGCTGGAGAATAATGTGAATTTTTTTTCCAGGACACAGTAGTTGCCCTGGATGCCCTATCTGCATATTGGATTGCCAGCCATACGACCACAGAGACCACTCTCAATGTGACCCTGAGCAGTCAGGGTCGACAAGGAGCTGAGAGCCATGTCATCCAGTTAAGCAACCATCAAACGTCAGGGCTAGAGGAGGATCTCCAGGTGACAAGCCCTTGGATTGGTAGCTGAGGCTGTTGAGGACTAGGGCCTCAAAAGTGAGCCTAGAGATACTGATCCCCACCTGTCCTGTCTCCTCCCCACTTGTTCTGCCTCTGAGCTGAGAGGGCTTTGCTGGTGCTAGGGAGGATGGGTAGGGAGAGGGTCCCTTACATAGCTCCTATTCTCTTCTCCCTCTGCCCTATTTTCTAGATGTCCCTGTTTTCCTTTCCTCCTATCCTCTTGCTGTGTCTTAGCTAATTTCTCTCCACTGAAGAGGGAACGGTTTGGGGAGTGGGCAGACAGGTTTTGTTTGTTTTCTCTTTTGACGTGTTTCTCTCTTCCTAATCTCCACCAGTTCCCCTTGGGCAGCAAGATCACTGTCAAGGTCGGGGGAAACGGCAAAGGAACCTTAAAGGTGAGAATTGGAGAGGCTCCTGGCACCACAAGATGGGAGAAGAGGCCTGGGCAGGAGGTGATAGTTTGGCCAGGGAGATGAGCCATGGTTCAGAGAATCAGAGTTGAGACTGACTCTTGTGGTTGTATTCCCTGCATTGAGGCAGTGCTGACATATTTTAAGTGCTTAAGAAATGCTTGTTGATAAGGCAGGGAGGGAATTTCTATTTATCCAGAAAGGGACAGGATATCAAAGACCTCTCAGGGCAGTGGAAACACTGCATCTTAGAGCTGACATCATGTAGTTTAACCAGCTGTATCATAGAGAAGCCCTATGGTGTGAGCTGAGTGGGAGAGACTGGTAGGTGTGCATATAAATAAGATAAAGAATAGGGATAGAATGATCCAGATTTTCTCCTTTTCCCCCGAATACAATCAAAACCAAATCCCTTCTTCCTCCCCAAGATTCTACGTAAATTCAACATCCTGGAGGAGAAAAACACAACTTGTAAGGACTTCAAGCTGGAAGTGAAAGTCACAGGCTCTGTCCAGTATGCAGGTGAATGCAGGGTGGGAGTGGGTGTGTACATTTGGGTCCCTGAGGGAAGTTGGGGCCAGGGAGGAAGATACCTGGATGCCTTCTGATATCCATATTTCAATGCTAGCATCATCCAATGATGACTATGAATACTATGAGGAGGAACCTCAACTTGAAGATGATCCAAGTCCCTTGGTGTCCCCTGTGACACCCCTGCAGCTATTTGAGGGTCGTCGGAATCGCCGGAAAAGGGAAGTGCCCAAGGCAGGAGATGAGAAGGAGGAGAAGGTGCATTATGAAGTATGCATCTGGTGAGTGCTTGTGGACTGGAGTGAGGGCAGGTACCTGGGAGAGGTGAGAGGTTCCTGTTGGGGTGGGTGGGGAGTGATGCCAGGCAGTGAATAAGCAGATGACTACATCTCAAGGTGATAAACAAGGGGGCAGGCAGAGTCTGGGTAGGGGTGGGGGAGGATGTTGAGCCAGGGGTTGAGCCATGGGGGTGTGGTCAGGGTTGGATCGTGGGCAGGAGAGTACCTGAGGGTCAGTAGAAACTGGAGTCCCCCAAACTATCTCCTCCCAAAGGCGAAGTGATGGGATCAGATTCCCTGGAATGGCTATTGTAGACATCACCTTGCTGAGTGGATTTCGTGCCCTGCAGACTGACCTAGAAAAGGTGTGATTATCCTTCTCCTTCCCAGTTGGGTCACAATTATCTTGTTATCTCTGGAATCATAGGTTCTGGACCTATTATATTATTATACTATGTAATATTATTATATTGAAATCCTATTTCTGACACATACCTGCATGACTTTGACCTATTGATTTAAATTCCCTGTGCCTCATCTACAAAATGAGGGGATTGAAGAAAGATGGTCCCTGAGCAGCCTTTCAGCTCTTTGATCTATGATCCTACATTCTGTGACCTTCCAGTTGCCTTCAGGAACCCAAGAGTCTGGGCTTCCTCCTATCTGTCCAGACTCAGCCATCTGGGTTCCCACAGTTACTCAGTTATTCATATCCCGGTGAGGCAGTCATGCTGGATACACCCCTTGTTCCCCCTTCTCCTTCAGTGGCTCTGTTCCTTTTGGTGGAAGCTCTCTGGTGTTTCCTTGACCTCAGTTTTTTCTCCCTAGTTGACATCACTCTCAGATCGTTATGTGAGTCACTTTGAGACCCAGGGACCCCATGTCCTGCTGTACTTTGATTCGGTGAGTGTGTGTGTGTATATGTCCATTAGGGATACCTCGGGAATCTAGCACCTCTGCTCTATGCACTCCACTGTTGTGCTAAGCATCTGGGGAATACAAAGACACAGAACCACTTCTCAGAAAACTGACAGGTTAGTTAGAGATATATAATTATAACTGGGCCCTCACTGTGGCCAGGCAATCCTCTTTTTCCCTCACGTTACTCTGACCTCATCATTCACCTGAAACTTTTCTTTTCAGAATTACTAGTGATCTCTTAATTGCCAGATCTAATGACCTTTTCTTAATTGTCCTTCTCCTTGGCCTCTCTGAAGCTTCTGATGCTGTCAGTCTCCATCTTCTCCTTATACTTTCTTTTCTCTAAGTTTTTGGGACTTCATTCTCCCCTGGTTTTCCTCCTGTCTGTCTAACCTCTCCTTCTTGTCTCCTTTGCTTGATCTTCATCCAGTTCAGGTATGCTCACCATGGTGGTCACCCAAAGGCTCTCTCCTAGGCCCTCTTCTCCTTCTGTTCTATTTCCTTTGGTGATCCCATTAGTTCCCATGGCTTCAATTATCATCTCTCTGCAGATGACTCTCAGATCTACTTGTCCAACCCCAACCTCTTTCAAGTTTCACATCTCCAGCGGCCTATTAGACATCTGGAACTGGATGCCTCAGAGACATTTTGCTTTTGTAACATTTCTTGTATGATCCCCCTAATCTCTTGTGATGCTGCTACTACCATAGGGCAAGTCCTCATCACCTCCTGCCTGGACTGTTGCAGTAGCCTGCTCATGGGTCTGCCAGTCTTAAGTCTCTCTCCTTCCCAATCCATCCTTCAACTCAGTTGTCAAATCCCTTACTAAAGTGCATGTCTGACTACGTTACCTCCCTACTTACTCAACTCCAGTGGCTCCCTATTACCTCCAGGACCAATTCTAATATTTTCTGTTTGTCATTAAAAGCTATTCATAACCTAGCCTCTCCCCTACTTTTCCAGTCTTCATATGCTTTATGTTATGCTTCATATGCTATCCCCATAGTCTGAGATCCAGTCACACTGGCCTCCTTGCTGTTCTTTGAGCAAGTCAGTCCATCTTCTAGCATCTTCACTGGCTGTCACCAAGGCCTGGAATACTCACTCTCTGCATCTCTACCTCCTTGTTTCCTTGTTGTTAAGTTTTAGTTGTGTTGGGCTTTTGATGACCCCATTTTTGTGGGGTTTTCTTGGCAAGGATACTGGAGTGGTTTGCCATTTCCTTCTCTAGGCCCTCCATTTTATAGTTGAGGAAACTGAGGCAAATAGAGGTTAAGTGACTTGCCCAAGGTGACACAGCTAATAAGTGTCTGAGGTCGGGTTTGAACTCAGGTCCCCTTGACTCCAGAGCTACCATGCTATCCACTCTGCCACTAACTGCTCTTCTTGTTTCCTGGGCTTCCTTCAAATCCCAGGTGGAATCTCACCTTCTACAGGAAGCCTTTCCCAATTCCCTTTAATTCTAACACCTTCCCAGTGAGATTATGTCCAATGTGTCTTGTATATAATTTGCACATAGTCGTTTCCACATTGTCTGCCTCATTAGATTGTGTTCTCTGTGTGAAGGGACTCTTATTTTTACTTTCTTTATATCCCCAGTATTTAGCACAGTTCTTGCCACATAGTAGGTGCTTAATAAATGTTAGTTGACTGACATGAAACAAAGATGACAGCATATAACTTAAATTTTGTAGTTACCATTGTTATGAGCACTTTAAAGGTAATAAGACCTTGTCTTTCAATGAAAAGTTAACCAAAGGAAAAAGCCAGACAAGTCAAACCACACAGAACAAAGAACTGATGAGTTTATAAAGTACTGAGGTGCAATCCTTTTGTAATCCAGCCTAACAAGGTTGGTTGACTGAAAGTCAGCACTGAAATTGTACATTCATTTGTCCACTTATGAAACATTTATTAAGTCTCTACTGTATGCAGAGTACTCTATTAGTTGTTGAGAGAGTTAGAAAGTTTAAATTAAAAAAAATTCAAATTCGCATGCTTTAAAATTTGTAAGCACCTTCCCCCCAACAGAACTCTGAGGTATGTAGGGCAAGTTGGGTTATTCCTATTTTTTAGAGGGGGAAACTGAGATGTAAAGAGGGAAATGACTTGTCCATTCTCTTCCCTTCATGGACAGTGTTTTTTCCATGAGACCCTGGTGCTTTTCACAGAGCTTATAGTAGTTTAAAGACAATGGAAAGATATGAATGAAACTGGTGGACACCTTATTCATTCTCATTCCTTCCCTGAACTCCATCTGCTAAATTCTGGTTGAGTCTGCTTTATCTTCCCTATCTTTTCCCAGAAATTCCTCTCTTGGTCAGGAAGGGTATCCTTTACAGACTTTGAAGATACTGGCCTCCTTTGTTCTTCTCCTTGAGGTTCCTATGGGGGATTCTTAATTTGACAAAATGAAGAGACCTGGATGAGAAAATACATCTTTTTTTTTTTTTTAACTAATCTCTGACTGAAATGTAGCATTTCCTTTGATCTTCTAAAAATGCTATTCTGAGAAAGGATCTCTATGCTATACCAGACTGCCAAAAGAGTCTGGGATGCAGAAAAGACAAAGAGCTTCTGCTCTGACTGCTTCTGGAAGCTCTCCCCTCATGTGCAACGATTTCTCTCTGTCTCAGTCATTTGCTTGAAACTCACTAATATAAGCTTAAGTTAAATCTGCCTCTGCCTATAAGTGGAAGTGGGCTTTTTCACTTGAGTTCCAACAGGCATCTTGGTCTAGCAAAGAGATTACAGCAATATGTCCCCTAGATCATACACCATAACCAGGTGGGATTTATACCAGTACTGGTTCAATATTAGGAAAATTACCAGCATAATTGACCATATCAATAGCAAAACCAATAGGAAACATAGGATTATCTAACAGATGCAGAAAAAGCTTTTGATAAAATACACATTCCTATTAAAAGCACTAGAGAGCATAGGAGTAAATGGAGCTTTCATTAACATAAGTAGTATCTATCTAATACCATCAGCAAACATTACATGTAATAGGAATAAGCTAGAAGCCTTCCCAGTAAGATCAAGGGCAAAACGAGGATGCTGCTTATGACTGTTGTACTAGAAATGTTAGCTTTAGCAATAAGAGAAGAAAAAGAAATGGAAAAAATTAGAATAGGAAATGAGGAACCAATGATATGATGGTATATTTAGAGAATCCTACAGAAAAAAGTAAAAAAAAAAACTACTTGATCTAATTAACAACTTTAGCAAAATTATAGCATAGATAATAAGGGTAGGGCTTCCATAAAAGCAGCCATATTGCCTTTTCCATGTCCCAGACCCCTTTGACAGTGTGAACCCAGTGAGTGTTCAGACCTCCCTCCACTTGATATTGCCATTTTCACACAAAGAGAAATTCTTTGGCAACTTTTGGTATTACAGTATTTTAAACATGCAGCAATAATACAGACTAAGGGAAGTCATTGCATCACATGATATAATGAAAGCAGATGAATCTGGTGGCAGGACTGGAAAGGAGAAAGTCTGGAAGCAAGGAGACCAGTTAGGAGATTTTTTAAGAAACTAGGCCTGAGAGGATGAGGGCTTGACTGGTAGAGTAGCAGTGAGAATGAGGGGTAAAGATAGACAGGGGAGATGTTTTGAAGGAAAATATTAATGGGCAACTGTTAGGGGTGATGAAAAGGAATCAAATATATCTCCTAAGTTGGTCACTAGGGAGTACAGTGGATAGAGTCCTGGGGATGGAATCAAGACAACCCAAGTTCAAGTCTGGCTTCAGATACTTATTGCCTGTGTGACTGTGGACAAGTCATTTAACCTCTCTTTCCTTCAGTTTCTTCAACTGTAAAATGGGCACAATAACAGTACCTGCCTTTCAGGGTTGTTATGAGGATGAAATGAGATAATGTGTATAAAGACCTTTTCTTAGCTTGGCTCATAGTAGGTGCCATAGGAATGCTTATTCCTTTTTCCCTCTAGGTTTTCAGCCTACTAACTTGAAAAGTGATGGTGCCACTGGTAGTGACAGGGAAATCAGGAAGGGGAGTTGGTTTAGGAGGAAAGACAGTTCAGTTTAGATCTGTTGATTCTCCCCCAGTACTTCTAGGATCAAATAAAACTCCATTTGGCATTCCTAGCCCTTCATTACCTGGGCTTTTCTTCTCTTTCTAATAATTTTCTTACACACTGATCCCCTGCACAGTTTCTGTGATCCAGACATATGGGCCTACATTGGTGCTGTTCCCATGTGCTGCTCCATTTCCCTCTATCAGGCCTTTTCAAGGAGCTGTTGTCTTTGACCAAACACCACCTTCTGCAGGAAGCCTTTCCTGGCCCCTCACTGCTCATATCTTCCTCTGTAAGGTCATCTTCCATCTATTCACCATCATCAATTTATAGCTGGAAGAAATCTCCAAAGTTTATTGTACTCCATCTTTTTATATTACAGATGAGGAACTTGAAACCAAGAGAAATGACATGACTGGCCCAGGTTTATATAGGTAGTAATTAAGAGATTTGGCCCCAGGCCCTCTGATGCCAAACTGAATGCTTTTCCCATTACATGACACTATGTCTGGATTAGAGTAACAGACCAAAATGAAGAGGGAGCAGAGAGCAAGGGAGATAATGGAGAAGGCTAGCAAGAGAGAGAGTAGATTGGGGGGCAGGGATGATCTCATAGCCATTTGAGCATCCTTGCACTGTGACTCCAGGTTTCTGCATCTCGGGATTGTGTAGGCTTTGAGGCTGTGCAGGAGGTGCCTGTGGGGTTGGTGCAGCCAGCAAGTGCTGTTCTGTATGACTACTATGAGCCTGGTGAGTGGAGAGAGGGAGCCCATGGAGGGGCAGGAACCACGATGGGATAGCACAAGGACCTTGGGCACTCTGGAAAAGCATAGGATTATTTGGAATTCTTGACTGATTTGGGGATGGAAAGGGAGCCCTAAGCCTGAGGTCTGCCCTTCTTCCTTGTTGTTGTGCCATGGACTTTCCTCCTGTCCTTCATGGAGAAGTAGGAGGGGAAATGGAAAGACAGGTTTGTGCCTCTCTGTGACTTCTTGATCCTCACCACAGGGGAGAAATGTCTTGTGTTCTATGGGGCCCCGAGTAAGAGTAAACTTCTCTCTACACTGTGCTCTGGGGATGTGTGCCAGTGTGCAGAAGGTGAGTTACAAGCAATAATGGATGGGTGAGGAATGGCTCCAGGGGGAGTATGATAAATACTTTTTGGATCTTGAAGGCATGAGAGGTAATGAGAGGGACACGGAGAGAAATTGAGGCATAACACTTCATTTCTGTGTCTCTGTTCTCTCCTTCCCCACAAAGGGAGAAAACAAGAAAATCAGTGCTATTACAAACATAAAATTAAGCAAAGCAAATTTTTGCATTGGCCATTTAAAATAAAAACCCAAACCAAAGTAAAACAAATTCTCCATCTATATTTTGAGTGCATGTTTCATCTTGAGTTCTTTGAAATTTTTGTTGGTCATGCGCATACATTTTTTTTCTCTCTCTTTCTTTCCTCATTATACCTTTCATTTCCCCCTTTCTTAGGAAAATGTCCTAAAAAATACCGAATCACTGACATTGAGAAAATGGAGAAAGAGGTCAGGATGAACTATGCCTGCTATGATCCACGTGTGCATTATGGTGAGTTGATAACCCTCAGGCTCTTGCCTTTTCCTTGAGGGCTCCAGGAATCCCAGGTCCTCCAGTTTTCCAACTTTTTCTAGGCACCTCCTACCCCTCAAGGTTTTGACTTAACATTCAACTATATCAAGTATAATTCTCTCAACCTCTGCTCCCTTCTTCTCAATAATAGGTTTCCAAGTTGAGGTTCTCCGGGCAGAGGACAAAGCTTCCTTCAGAGTCTTTGAAACCAGGATCACCCATGTTCTGCACTATAGTACTGACAGGGGCTACAAAAGCTGGGCAGGGGTAGCTGGAAAATGGAGGGATGGATGGAGGGGATATCCTCTAATGTCTTCTTTTTTCCCTGTAATTTCCCTAGCTCAGGATGTCAAAGCCAGTATTGGTAAGACTCGAAACTTCCTGGTTCGAATCTCATGTCGCCTGCAGCTGGAGCCTGGGAAGAAATATTTGATCATGGGGCTTGATGGAGTCACCTTTGACATTAGGGAACAGTGAGTCATCTGTGACCCAGAGACACCCACTGCTTCCCTCAGAGGACCCAAGCCCTTCCTTTGCCTAGGGACTCAGGGACCCAGGCCTTCCATCCCTCTCAGGCTCACATCCCTTACTACCTCTTTTCTATGCAGGCCTCAGTATTTGCTGGACTCCATGACTTGGATTGAAGAGATACCTTCTGAGAAGAACTGCCAGGCTTTGCGATATCGGTCGACTTGTGCCAACCTCAATGAATTTCTCCAGAAATATGAAACACAGGGATGTCAGGTTTAGGGGGTGATATCCTCTTCCTTCCCTCCCCTACTTCCATGGAATTTCCTCCCTCCAGGTACCCTAAATCTAGTTCTTCACACCTGTGCTCTGTCATTTCTTCTTTCTGAAAGGAAGGGAGGTGTAATTCCTTCAGGACCACCCTTTTGACTTCCTCTTTCCCTCCTATCCTCATCTCCCAGACTGGAAACCAGGACAGAGAAGAGCTTAATAAAAATTTGTTTGATGATCCAGTCAGTGGTATTTGTCTTATTTGTGACCCTTGTGACTTTCTCTGCACCGCTGCTCTTGGATATAAGACTTCTACATCTATGACCATTGTATCACACTTTCACTTTTCCTACCCTTTTGTCTTACCAGTTACTGTGACCCTTCTAGCTTCTCTCAGACTAAATTCTTCATTCCTTTGACCTTTTAACAACTTCTGACACTTAGGCCTCCTGCCACACCCTCTCACCCATCCTAGTCTTCTGTGTACTTTATTTTTCACCCACCTGCACATTCTTACATCCAGTGACATGTCTGTCATAAGTTTGGAATTGATCCCATTGGGAACCTATTTCTCTCAGCATCATATTACCCGTTTCATGGCAACAAATTCCTCCATTCCCTTGGTTCTTTTCCTGCCCTGTTTGCTTGAATTGTTGTTCACCATCTTGTCCTCTTTCCTATTAGTCTTTATTCCCTCCCTTCTCTCCTCCTTATGACCTATGCTTCCCCTGGCCCTGGCTCTTCGTTTCCCTCTGGGCCTCTCATTCTCTCTGACGTTCCATCTCTTGCTTTGTCCTCTCTCACGTCTTCCATTGGCATGTAACATAATACAGTGAACACCAACCCATTGTTGGTTGTGCATTCTATTAAGTATTGGGAAAATAATTGATTAAAAAATAGTGTAGCCCTTTACATAAATGATCTCATTTGAGCCTTACAATAACACTGTGAAATAAATATTATCTCCATTTTACAGATGGAGAAACTGAGACTCAGAGAGGTTGTGAGTTGTTTCCCAAGTCCAACATTCTGCCCACTATGCCACTCTGACTCCAGGGTAAAAACCAAGGTTGGATAAGGAGGCATGTGGTTAGGATTATCCAGACTTTGTTTCTGCCATGAAGGTAGTATGGTACAATGAAAAGATCACTAATTTTGGAGACAAAGGACCCAGATTCAAACCTTCATTTTGTTATTTACTACCTTCATGACTTTGGGCAAATCATTTAAATTTCTCTGGGCCACAGCTTCTTCATTTGTAGAACTGGGAGGTGGTGGGGAGGGGGAACGTGTCAGATTAGTAAGCTCTAAGGTCCCCCCTAAATCTTATGATCCCTGCACAACACCTCTGTCCTCATTGGTGCCTGCACTTTTTAACAGCATTAAACACTGATATAAATGACCATTTCTTTTAATATGGGAATTTGTTTTACAAGACTTCATATTGTAATGAATTTTGTATTTTTTGTCTTTACAGTGGGTGGAGGAGGGAAGAGAAGGGGACTAGAGAATTTAGAAGTGAAAATAAAATAAAATTTGAAAAACAAAAACAAGTCATCACACAAATAGTAATCTCATTTATTTAATGGGACTCTTGAAGTCTGGGATTCAAATTGTAGGACTCTTCATAGTAATTTATCTACTTTGCCTCAGTTGGCTCTCAATTCAAGAACTAGGAACGTCTGAAATTAAGTTGGCCTTGATATTCAGTTGCTTACCATGCTATTCACCCTGGAAAAGAATATCACTGAGATGGTAAAATATTTACTTGAGATAGAAGTAATTCCTAAAGTAACAGAAATAATTGTCAGCCACATTCAGCAAATACCTTGAGTTTAGTTTTTGAAAAAAAACCACACCGAAGAATGAACCCATTATTCAAAAAAAAAAGACTGAAATGCGAAAAAAAAAATTGGGTTTCCATCTATGCTGTTCAGTTTTTTCAATCCTGTTCAACTCTCCACGACCCCATTTGGGATTTTCTTGGAAAAGAAACTGGAGTGGTTTGCCATTTCTTTCTCCAGCTCATTTTACAGATGAGGAAACTGAGGCAAAGAAGGTTAAGTGACTTGCCGAGGTATACAACCTAGTAAGTGTCTAAGGCTGAATTTGAACTCAGATCTTCCTGACTGTAGGCCTAGTACTCTATCCACTTCACCGCTTAGCTATCCCATCAATGTATATTTCACAACATATACATACATACACACACACACACAAATAAGTATATATGTATACACATTTGTTTGCAACATATAAAAAAGTAGATCAACTGACTGTAATAAAAATGGGAGAACAATATCTGTCTTAACTATCAAGAAGAGGATAATTTTTATCACTCAATAAGCAACTTGCCTTAGGCCAGGCACTGTATTGGGTATGTGGGAAACCAAAGGAAAAATAAAACAGTCCCTCCCCTCCTCAAACAAATGTAAGAAATCATTGGAGACAAAGTTTGATTATGCAAAGAAGAAAGGTTTTGCTTAATGAGAATAATGTCTAATATTAGAAGAAAAAAATGTTGGGAAAAATTTACAGTAAATACGTTAGATAAAAGGTCTGACATCAACATTGAGAATAACCTATAAAATTAACACTTCTCAGTGGAATACTGGTTAAAGGACACTGAACAGATCATTTTCAAAAGATAATTTTCAATTATCAAAAGATAATTGTTAATAGGTGTGTAAACTGTGGGCTATAATCCCTATTGACGGACAGAGACTGGATATAATCATGGTTGTCCAGTCTTTCAGTCAGGTCCAAGTTTTTGTGATCCCATGGACCATGGCACACCAGGCCCTTTTATCACACACTAACTCTCAAAGTCTGTCCAAATTGATGTTCCTTGTTTTTATGACACTATCCATCCATCTCATCTTCTGTTGTTCCCTTTTCCTTTTGCCTTCAATCTTTCCCAGCATCAGGGGCTTTTCCAATGAGTTCCCATCTTCTCACGATGTGGCCAAAGCTTCAGTTTAAGTATTTGACCTTCCAGCAAAGAGCCTGAATTAATTTCTTTAAGTATTGACTGATTTGATCTCCTTACTGTCCAATGGACTCTCAAAAGATACGAAAGTATCAATTCTGCAACACTCAGTTTTCCTACAATCTTGGAAGCTGTCCTAAAAGATTGTACTTTCTTTGGTTCGTATTGCCCCCACCCAGAATAGAATAGAGCTCACTTCTAGGTTTCCACAGAAGAGGATAGCACAATCCCTAGCTACTGTACAAATGTTTAAGGTAATTGGTGTTAGTTGGATACAGGAAAGCCTTTATTTCACCCCATAGAGAATGTAGAAAATCCATAGCACGTATAGAAATCCAGAAATAAAGCAGGGCTCTCAGCTCCCAACAGCCAAGGAGCAATCAATAGAATCCTGCCTCTTCACTGGTGATTCTTGCCCTTCCTGTAATGTTCTAAAGTCTGCCATACTTAGAGTCACTGCATGGTTCTGACTGCTCTCAGAAAGAGACTGAATTCAGGGCTGCTGGACCATCAATACACCAGGATTCTGTTGAGTCTTTTAAATCCCACAGATCCATTTAAGTATTTAGCCTTATGGTAATTCTCTGGGAGCCTGAATTTCCCCCAAAAGGAAACATGCTTGGAGCTGCTAGACGGTGTGAGAGACAGCAAAAAGTTAAGTTTCCACAGAAGTTATTAGTTGATGAAGTCACTGAGAATGTCAGATAATAAGAAAGCCAGCAGACAGGTGGACTCAACCAATCAGGAGGCAGAAAACCAATCAAAATGTCAGAAAATTTTTCATAAGAAGGTCCAGGCCTAAAACTGGCCTGAACCAGTCAGCGAATATGATAGGGAATAACCTGGAGAAAGCTTTTCTTCACTGCGCTTGCTTAATGAACCTCATGTATATAAGCAGACACACTCTACATAAAATTATCCTTCAATTTCCTGATCATGAGTCCTATGTTAAGCATGTTTGGGAGTGGGGATCACATCAGAGGTGGTTACATAATAGGCATGTAGAGAAGATGGTGACCTAATGGAGAACAGACCAATCTGTCTCCTGATGGGAGGATCTGTCTTGAATTAACTGTATATAACTTATCTTGCTTCTGTATTCAGTGCTCTTCCTTTCTAAGGTGGGTGGGGCGGGGTTGAGTCCACTTTTGGCCAAAGGCGTTTGATTCCTCTGAACTGAACTATAATAAATTTTCCTTGACACCTTTTAGTGTCAAGCATGTTTTCAAAAATACTCAAGTTCTTTTCTCACTGGACCTACAACATGATGCAGTTATTAAGTAGTAGGAGCAGACTTCTTGCCCTGAAATGAGAAAGTGCCATTTTGCCAGTTGGGGACTGGTTGAGGGCTTTTTGGATTGGGAATAGCTGCCTTGTCCTTAGTGAGTGGGATCATAGGGTCCCGTGCCCAGCATAACATGGTATCACCACCCAAATGTCCAAATTGTCATTGGTCACACTCCCCAACCTCTGCGACTCTTATAAGAGTTCCAACTTGGTTGGCTAGCATATTTCTTTAATGGGTACTGACATGCCCCATAAGCAGCTGTATACATTGGGAGGCATCAACAAAATTCTTCCACTGATCTTTTTTTTTTAAATTTATTTAACTTTTTACATTCATTTTCACAAAATTTTGGGTTCCAAATTTTCTCCCCTTTTATCCCCTCCCCCCACCCCAATACCCCAAGCAATCTAATTTTCCCTATCTCCAATCTGCCCTCTCTTCTGTCATCCCTCCCTTCTCTTGTCTCCATTTTCTCTTTTCTCCTGTAGGGCCAGATGACTTTCTATTCCTCATTAACTGTATGTCTTCTTTCCTAGTAGCAACAACAATACTAAACAGTTGTTCCTAAAACTATGAGTTCCAAATTCTCCCCATCCCTCCCTCCCCACCCATTCCCTTTGGGTAGGCAGGCAATTCCATATAGGCCATTTCTGTGTAGTTTTGCAAATGACTTCCCTGATAGTCGTGTTGTGTAAGACTAACTGAATTACCCTCCATCCTACCCTGCCCCTCATTGTTTCTCTTCTGTCTTTTGATCCTGTCCCTCTCCAAGTGTTGATTTCAAATTGCTCCCTCCTCCCTTTGCCCTCCCTTCTATCATCCCCCCCCTTGCTTATCTCCTTCCCCACTTTCCTATACTGTAAGATAGGTTTTCATACCAAAATGAGTGTGCATTTTATTCCTTCCTTTAGTCAAATGTGATGAGGGTAAACTTCTTGTTTTTTTGTTTTTTGTTTTTTTTTTTCCAACTCTCCTCTTTTTCCCTCCACTAAAAAGTCTCCTACTTGCCTCTTAAATGACATATAATTACCCCATTCCATTTCACCCTCTTTCCTCCCACTACATTTCTCTCTCACCATTTACCTTAATTTCTTTTAAGATATGGTCCCATCCTATTCAATTCACTCTGTGCTCTCTGTCTCTGTATGTGTGTGCATGTGTGCATGTGTGTGTGCGTGTACATGTGTGTGTATGGACCCACCAACTACCCAGGTACTGAAAAGTTTTAAGAGTTACAAATATTGTCTTTCCATGTAGGAATGTAAACAGTTCACTTCTGGTAAGTACCTTAAGACTTCTCTTTGCATGTTTTTCATGCTTCTTCTCATTCTTGTGTTTGAAAGTCAAATTTTCTTTTCAGCTCTGGTCTTTTCATCAAGAATGCTTGAAAGTCCTCTATTTCATTGAATGACCATTTTCTTTCTCCAGAAGTATTATACTCAGTTTTGCTGGGTAGGTGATTCTTGATTTTAAACCAAGTTGCTTTGTCTTCTGGAATATCATATTCCAAGTGCTTTAGTCCCTTAATGTAGAAGCTGCTAGATCTTGTGTTTTACTGATTGTATTTCCACAATATTTGAATTGTTTCTTTCTGCCTGCTTGCAATATTTTCTCCTTGACCTGGGTACTCTGGAATGTGGCTACAATTTACCTAGGAGTTTTTCTTTTTGGATCTCTTTCAGGAGGTGATTGGTGACTTGAGGCTACTGTTTAACTCTCTAGGTGGATGGGACAGATATGATCTCTGCTGTTTACAGTTTTGGGGTCATGCTTGCCCTGACTCAGCTAAGGAGAAAGATTGGAAAAGATTTATATCAATGTTTTCCTTATTGTCTTTCACATAGGACATGATGTCATTTTGTTTTGGGGTTCTCTGTCCTTTTTTTTTTTGGCTTTTGAAATTGCTAAATAATGTCTTTCTGTGATGTTTTCTTTAAGGCCTCATTTAAATGTAACATATCTCTTTGGTACTCATTTGTAGGGATGGGTAAAGATAACTCCAGATCTGGATGCCACCCTCCACTCCAGAATTCATATGGGAGAGAGGTAAACATTAAAAAGGGTCTCCAGTAACAGTATGGGTATTACTGTGACTTTAGTGAAAACCTACACAAGCCTTAGAATTTGTGTACAAAATAACATCCAAATTTCAGCAGGGTTATGTGGGAATCAAGGTGGTGGAAAGGAGACACTCTACATACCTTCACTTCACACTCTACATACCTTCACTTCACCTGTACAAATATCAGGATTGGGGAGACAGAACACATCAGAGAGATCATCCTTTTTCACAAAGAACTATATTAAAGGGATCCAAGATTTTGTCCCGGGCCTCAGGATTCCAGTACTTTCAGTACTGGGCTTTGGGCCAGTTGCATTTCTTAATTGTCACGTGTTTTCCCAGCTAAACCAAAGCAGGGGTGGGGCAAAATACAAAGTTATCTCTCCTGGACCCCAGGACAGCCAGAAGGGAGTACATGGACAGCTGGGATTGACCATCCCTGCAGTCCTTCCAACCATGAAGCTCTTATGGATGCTGCTTTGGGTTTCAAGCCTCTTCACCTTGACTGTACAGGAAGCCAGGTTTTGGGGAAAGCTATCTGTGTCACTGAGGGTTATGCAGACTGAGGATGGGAGACCTAGGAACCATGGGACAAAAACATCTGGGTGTCTTGGGAAGTGGGGTCTTGGTTGAAGGCTAGGTGGGTGGGTCAGTGGCTTGGGTGAGGGAAGGAGGGAGCTCTGTACCTGCAGGTCCTAAACCTCCCCCCTCCCAATTTCCCATAGGCTGCTGATCTTTTCACCCTCTGTGGTTCGCCTGGGTGTACCACTTTCAGTGGGACTGCAACTCCAAGGAGCTCCAAAGGGGCAGAAAGTCAATGGTATTGTCTTCCTGAGAAATCCATCAAGGCCTTTGGAGCATTGCTCTGAGGATGTGTCCCTTACCCTGGACTCTGACCATGACTATCAGCTACTTAGCCTTCCGGTAATTGCACCCCCAATTCCCTGCCCCTTCAGACTCTCCCCAGTTACTCCTGTTGTTTTGTGCTGCTCACCTAGTTGCTCTCTTCGTTCTGTTTTTCTTTACATAACATTGACCTCCTTGCCTCTGATTCCGACCCTGCATCTGTTTTTCTGCTCTTGGTCTCTCCCTTGGTCTTTGTGCATCTCATTCTCACTTGGTCTTTTCATATCTCTGTCTCTTTCTTACTCTTCACTTTCTGCCTCTGATGCTGTCCTCATCTGCTCTCAGGTCCCACTGGTCCATGTAGAGCGCTGTGGTCTCAATAAGCTTTATGCATCCCGTTCTGTGCAACTTGTGGCCAAGACATCATGGCTGAAATCAACTCTGTCTCGAAGAACGGACACCCAGGGTGTCAACCTGTTATTTTCCTCTCGTCGGGGGCACCTTTTTCTACAGACAGACCAGCCCATTTACAACCCTGGCCAACGTGGTGAGGAGTCCATAGCTTCAATTTCTTCTCATCCCAAACCAAAATTATTGCACAGTTATACCGTGTACAGAGTAGACCGTCTTTGTAAAGGGAAAGGATGAGAAGGAAGAAAGAGAACTAGAAGTCATGGAACCCCCTCCTTTGGCTTAACTGACACCTGTATATCATTTCCTCTAGTCCGATTCCGTGTCTTTGCTCTGGATCAGAACATGAGACCATCCACAGATACCCTGACTGTTACTGTTCAGGTGAGTCACTGGCTTCTAACTCCCCCACCATGAGCCCTAATTTCTGACTTTCTATCTCTAGGTTTGTTCACTGAGTCCCTCTTCTCTTAGAACTCTCATGGCCTTCAAGTACGGAAGAATGAGGTGTTTCCTAGAAAATCCATTTTCCAAGATGGTTTTGTGATACCTGACATCTCAGAGTGAGCTCTTTCTTGAACCCTTCCCATGCTGGAATATACCCCTATATATATCCCTTAAATACCTTCTCACGTTCTACCCCTCCTTCTAGCCACATCACTCCGGACCCTAGAGATTCTGCTTGCTGCATAGCCCACTGTGACCTTCACAACTACCCCCCAGCTTGTCTCCCAAATACTTCTATCATGTATAAGAACAGCATTCTTTTTCCACTGGGCTCTTCTCTACCTGCTTAGACTGAGCTACCTCTCTATTCCTTCTCAGGCCTGGAACCTGGAGGATCTCAGCTCGATTCTCTGACAGCTTAGACTCCAACAGTAGTACTGAGTTTGAGGTGAAGAAATATGGTAAGAACTGGAGACTAGGGAGAGAGTTTCCTGTGGAGAAAGAAGATTGGGGGTGGATACTGGAACCAAGAGAGAAGGGGTGTATTCATTGCTGTTTGATATTTTCTCCTCTCCTCTGCTCTCACTTAGTTCTCCCCAACTTTGAGGTGAAGATCATACCTGAAGAGCCCTATGTGCTGGTAGCTCCTGGTGTTGATGTGCATGTCAGATTGAATGTTCAGGCCAAGTAATCCTTTCCCTTATTTCCAGCTCTGTGTACTGCTGCCAATAACCCTTGCATCTCTCCTCACCTTCTCTTCCCCCTTCCTTAGGACTCTTACTTTTGCCCTATTTCTCCCACACCCCACACCCCCCTCACCGCCTTGGCTTCTTCTCCCAGGGGTCCTTCCAAATTTCCCTTGTGTCTAGGTATGTATATGGGAAATCAGTGCAGGGTGTGGCTTATATTCGATTTGGAATCCTGGATGAGAGTGGTGAGAAGAAATTCCTTCGAGGACTAGAAAAGCAGTCCAAGGTGGGGCTCAGAGGTCATAAAAGGCATTTGGAGAGGGGAGGGTGATGGAGTAATAGGTGGAATTTTCACCACAGCTGTCTGCTGTCTCTTTTGATCTCCCCTCCTCAGTTGTCAGATGGCATCTGTGGCATTACCCTTTCAGGAGCAGAGATCCAGAAGGCACTGGACATCTCTATGATGGACAGTCTTCAGGGGCTTCGCCTCTATGTAGCAGCTGCTGTTATTGAATCTCCTGGTAGGTGACCCTAGATCTCTCGTGCCTTTCCTCTGCATTCTGATCCCTGTTTTGTACATCCACATGTAGTCTCTCCTCCTTCCCCAGCCTGAGTACCTACCTACCCACCCATGAGTTCCTTTTGAGAGGGAAGGATAAGGAGACAGTGATCCTTATGTCTTTCTGTCTCCATCTCTCTCCCCTCTCTCTTTGTCTCTGCTTTTTTGCCCCTGACTTCTTCTATCTCTGTCTATTTCTATGGCCCCAGGGGGAGAACTTGAGGAAGCTGAACTTACCTCCTTGCGCTTTGTCTCATCTCCACTTTTGGTGGATCTCAGCAGCACCCAGCGATATTTTGTACCAGGAACCCCCTTCCTGCTACAGGTCATTCCTGGAGGATGTTAGCAAAGAGGATCGGGAGGGAGAGTAGAAGAGAGTTTGGGAGAGGCAGTACGGATAAGGGAGATGGGACAGCATTTTTTCTCTATTTCTTCTTCTCTGACTTCTCTTTGACCCACCCTCAGGGCTTGGTTCAGGATGTCTCTGGCTCTTCAGCCTCTGGGATCCCCATCAAAATTTCCACCAAATTTATCACCTCAGGAGTTAGTTCTGATGTCCAGGTTCTTAACCTCAACACAGATGAGAGGGGTCATCTCAGCACCCCCATCAATACGCCCCAAGCCACCCAAGAGTTGCAGATCACGGTAAGATGGGAGGCAGACACTCTAGGCAAGGCAGGAAAAAAGTGGGGACAGGAGAAGGGAGAGCCAAGATCTGGACGTTTGTGTCACTCAGGAGCAAGATGGAGATCTGGGAATTGAAGGAGCAGAGTGCTGAGTCCCTCTGACCTTTCACTTTATTGCCTCCTCCCAGGTATCTGCAGGATCCCCCTTCCCAGCGAAGGCCACCCTTACTGTCCGTTCTCTATCTTCCGGAGGCTCTGGGCTCTTGTCCATGGAATGGCTGGATTCCAAGCCTCCCCGTGTGGGACAGACATTCACTCTAAACCTTCGTGCTGTGAGAGCTGATGGAGCTACTTTCTCCCATTACTACTACATGGTGAGGATAGACCAGTAAGAGCAGGATTGTTGGAGCCAAGATCAGGGCAGAAGTAGACAGTTCTGCCCAAGAGGTGGAGAGAGAGTGAGGAAGACAGGAGGGTAGAGAGGAAACTGCTTTCATATGCTTTTGTCTCACCAACCACTACGACACCCTCAGGTCCTTTCACGTGGGGAGATCATATCCATGCACCGAGTGGCAAAGGTGGCTGTGACCTCCATCTCTATACCTGTAACCTTCCAACTTGTGCCTTCTTTCCGCATTGTTGCCTTCTATTACCACAACGGTCTGCCAGTCGCCAACTCCTTGAAAGTGGATGTCCAAGCGGGGAACTGTGAGGGGAAGGTAATTGGGAGGAGGGGAGGAGAGAAGATGTGATGAGACAGAGGTGGAGAGAGAGGGAGAGAAGTGGGCTGAGGTTCAAAGAAAACTCAGAAGGTGTGAAAAATAGGGAGGGACTTCTTCCTCCCAGTAATATTGTCCTGCTTTGTTTTTACTCTGCTATCCCTAGCTGGAAATGAAAGTGGATGGGACAGAACTTCGACCTGGGGACCAGCTAAGACTGAATTTATACACAGATTCCTCAGCCACTGTAGCCCTGGGGGCTGTGGATACTGCCGTGTATGCAGCAGGTGGTCACAGGCACAGCCCTCTCCAAATGAGCAAGGTTGAGATCTTAGTCCCCGGAGTCTCCGCTTCCTCATCTTTTTTCTACTTTCCTCTGACTCTTTGGCCACTCTGTCCCTTCCTCCAACTCCCCCAAACCTCTCTCCTTTTAGGAGTCCTATTTCAGTTCCCCTGTAGACTTCACTGTTTTCTGTGACCCTATCCTCCCTGTACTCAGTGCTCTTTCGTCTCATAGCAACCCTTCTGTTTCTGCTTCCCCTGTTCCCCCTCTCACCAAGTCCCCTACTTCTCCCTTTCCCTCCACCTTGGCTCACAATTCTCTGCATTGTTTTCCCTTCAGTCTCCATGTCCAAAAGCATCTCTTGGCTTTCTTCACCTCAGGTTTTCACTGCCATGAACAAGTATGACCTGGGCTGTGGCCCCGGGGGCGGAATCAATGCTCTCCAGGTTTTTGAGTCAGCTGGTTTGATGTTTTCGGATGGACACAGTTTCACCGAACCCAGGAGCAGTAAGGACAGAGTTTGGGGGTGTTGGGGGTTAAAGTGAGAGGATGGAGAGAGGTTAGGGAGGGAGAATGGAAGGTCTGGGAGTAGGAAGGTGAGATAGTATGAAATAGCACTGGTCTGTCAGTCATGAAACCTGCCATTAATTCAATGTGTGACTATGGCTTTCCCCTTGTGTGCTTCCCTTTCCTTCTCTGTAAAACTAGGGAGTAGGAATGGATTATCCTTAAGGTCCTGTTCAAGGTTTGATCCTTTGTGGTTAAGGGGAAAGAATGGGAAGGAGCAAGGGAAGGGATAGGTAAGGGAAGGATGGAAACAGTTTTATATAAGAAAGGGAGGGGCAGGACATGGGATTCGTGGAACTTGACCTCCTTCCTTTTATCATCTGCTACTGTAGGTTTGAGATGCCCCAAGGAGCATAAAAGCCGAAAGAGAAGAGATGTGGATTTCCAGAAGGAGATTCTTCAGAAGAGTGAGTGATGAGGCCAGAGCCAGAAACTCAGGTGCGTCTGGTGTGTGTGTGGGGCATATCTAGTGAACACTTTTGCCCTGCCCACAGTGAATCAATACGTTGGTGAAGCCAAGCGCTGCTGCAAGGATGGGATGACACCATTGCCAATGCGCCGCTCCTGCAAAGAGCGAGTGGCCAGGGTAAGAGAGCCCACCTGCCGAGAGGCCTTCCTGTCCTGCTGCCAATTTGCTGAAGATCTTCGTAAAAAGGCCCGTGTGAGGGGCAGTGCAGGGCTTGCCCGAGGTAACAGTTATAGACCATGGGTATGGTCTGACCCTTCCAGATCAAGAATAGCTGGGAATGCTGATGGGCTGGGGGCCCTGAATGTAAGGAACCATACTTCTGTCTTTTTCACTCATCCCAGTCCAGGACATGTGGGAGGAGGAGGAACTGCTTGTTGAAGATGACATCGTTGTCCGGAGTTATTTCCCTGAGAACTGGCTCTGGACCCTGTGGACAGTAGACAAAGTTAGAAAGTGAGGAGGCCAAGAAGACATTCCAGATTCCACCCCCAAAACTGCCACACCCCTTGGGGACCCCAGCATCCAGCCCCCAGGTCTGATAGATGTTCTTGATGCTGTGCCCACACAGGGTCTATGAGCTTGTGCCTGATTCCTTGACCACATGGGAGATCCATGCTGTGAGCCTTTCCCAGACAAAAGGTGACCGCAGTACTTCTACCCCTCAGTTCCTCTTTGCCTTCCCCCTCTTAATGCCATCTTAACACAGAGTGTTCTGTCCCTTAGGGTACCCTGGTTAGCTTGTGGTTTCCCAAGGAGTAGTTTCCAGGAAGGGAGGGGGAAATGCTGGTCATTGAAGCCAGGGGCTGCCCCGGAGAGTTAGTAGAGTCAGTGCCTTGGGGACCTCCTCCTAGGCTTCTTTGTTAGTTGTGGTGGGACAGCTCATGTCCCTTCCTGTGCTTTTGCCAGCCTCTCCTGTGCCATACCCTACCTCATAACTATTCTTTTTGTCTTTCCTGCCTAGTTTTTCTACTCCCCTAAATGCCCCAAAGGGGTATCATGCCTCTCTGTTTCTCCACTCTCCCTGACCTCTGTCACTCTGTCTCTCAATCAGGTCTTTGTGTGGCTCAACCTGTGCAGGTTAGAGTTTTCCAAGAATTCCACTTACATCTTCGTCTTCCCTACTCTGTCCGAAGATTTGAGCAGATAGAGCTTCGACCTGTCATCTATAACTATTGGAATAAGAACTTGACTGTGAGGTTATGTGGGGACTGGGAGAAGCAAATGGGGAACTGAGAGGAGGGGATCCCTACAATTCTCTTCATTACCTCTCCCCACCAGGTGAATGTTCAGGTGTCTCCCGTGGAAGGGCTGTGCCTTGCTGGTGGTGGTGGCAGAGTGCTCACGGTGGAGGTGCCTGCTATCTCTGCACGGCCTGTCTCCTTTCCTGTGGTGCCCACGGCTGCTGCTGATGTGTCTCTTAAGGTCTTGGCCCAGGGACCTTTTGGAGATGCTGTGTCCAAGGTCCTGCATATCGAGGTGAGAGATGAGACCCTTGACCCATCTTCCAACCTCACCTACCTGTCAGATTCCTTTCTCAAACACATTCGCAGTTCCCTTTCAGATCATAGTCCCTACTCTCCTTTCTTATGGGATCAGTTCCTAAAATCTTGCACCTGGTCCTCTAAATCCTAGGTCAGCAGCTCCTTTCCCTCCTTCCTGTGTGTCCCTCCACCCACCCCCAAAATTTTCTGCAACCCAAACCTTAGAAACAGTGGTTGAAGTTAGTCTGAGACTTAGAAATGGATTAGGCCTTTCCTCCTTGGTTTTTGAGTGACTATTTTTACTTTATGTTCACCTGAAAGAGGGAAGGAGCTGTCCAGATAAAGGAGTATACCTACAAGCTGAATCCCCTAGGTGAGTGATCCCCCAGACTCCTACTCGCTAAGGTTCTTGCCTCACTTCTTGGTTTTCTAGTAATTTCCATCTCAACTCAGAGTACGTATATATGAGGAGTAAGATTTGAGGGGGAATATTAAAGAATCTCCAGGGATAGAGGAATAGGATATGTTCTTTCCCAGATCCCTGACCCCCTCTTTCTGTTTAGACTTCCGTGCCCGTTCCTTTGATATTCCTGGGGAGACCCCATCCAATGCTATCCCTGATGGAGACTTCAGTAGCGTTGTTCGAGTTACAGGTAGTTGGTTCTACTGATTGCAGATCCCTAGGTTGCCTGACCCCTAATTTTTCCCCGGTAACCTCTAATCCATTTTGTTCCTCCGATGACCTTACTCTGACCCGAATCTGATCTTTTGGCCTCTGAATCCCACAGTAGTCTCCTGACCTCTCTGCCCTTGCAGTCTTTCAACTTGAAGACCTCAGTCATGGATTCTTTTCTCTTTTGTCCCATGCAGCCTCTGAGCCCATGAGCACCATGGGCTCTGAGGGGGCCCTGTCCCCAGGAGGGCTGGGATCTTTGCTGAGGGTGCCCCATGGTTGTGCAGAGCAAACCATGATCTCTCTGTCCCCCACACTTGCTGCTTCCCGGTATCTGGACAAGACTGAGCAATGGGGAAAGCTACCTCCTGAGATGAAGGACCATGCAGTGGATCTCATCCAGAAAGGTGTGAAGTAGAAGTGCAGGGATGGGAAAGAAGTGGGTGAAGGTAAAGGTCAGGGAGTTTGGAGAGCACAAAGTAAGGAGAAAAGGTAGGAAGAAGAATCTTGGGGTGGGATGGTTGGAGAAAACCAGGGAAGCAGAAAACAGTGTTGGGGGATTTGAGGGTGGGAAGAGCAGAAGGTGGAATGGAAAGCAGCAACTCTTTTCTGTTTCCTAAGGCTATGCCCGTATCCTGCAGTTCAGGAAAAGAGATGGCTCCTATGGGGCTTGGTTGCACCGGGACAGCAGCACTTGGTGAGATAGATCGCCAGGAAAGGCACAATGAGTAAAGAGGGGGGGGAGATGTGGGCAGGTCTCCCAGTGGGTTGGAGGGGCTGGGAACAATGGGTTGAGAAGCAAAAGTTGGGGAATTGTGCTGACTCCTACCTCCCCTTCTTCCAGGCTTACAGCCTTTGTCCTAAAAGTGCTCAGCATAGCCCAGGAGCAGGTGGGGGGCTCTGTGGAAGGGCTGAGGGAGACGGTGCAGTGGCTACTGACAAAGCAGCTTGAGGATGGCTCCTTTCACGACCCCTGTCCAGTCCTTGACAGGAAGATGCAGGTGCTGGGTTCAGGTGTGAGGGTGAGAGGGAGTCAAGGACTGTTAAGTCTACAAGCAGGGAAGGATATGGAAGCCTCTTCCCTGGGCCTGGTGCTGTGGTGTCTTATGATTTCCTTTGCTCTTTCCTTCCAGGGTGGCCTGGTGGGACCAGATGAGTCTGTGGCCCTAACTGCCTTTGTGGTTGTGGCCCTCCAGCATAGCTTGACTGCCTTCCAGACATCTGAGGATGATCCCAACAAGCAGAGAATCAAAGAGCAGCTGCAGAGAGTGGTAAATGCAGTGCTCATCTTCCCTGCCCCCAAACGCTTTCCTGAAAATCCAACTTCCCTTGGGGAACCAGGAATTCAAAGAGCCTTCTTAATTCCTAGAAAGCCTCCATCTCCAGTGCAGACTCCTTCCTGGTGGGAAAGGTAGCTGCTGGGCGCCTGGGATCTCATGCAGCTGCCATCACAGCCTATGCCCTGACCTTGACTGAGGCCCCCAAAGATGACCAGGATCTTGCCCATAACAACATTATGGCCATGGCCCAAGGAAAGGGAGGTGAGTATCCAAGGACACAGTGAAGACCCTGTGAGCTAATAGGTGAGTCTGGGCTCTTGTGCTGTAAGAAAGGAAATAAGCACCTACTGGGTGCCAGGCACTGTGCTACATGCTTCACAAATATCCTCTAGTTTGGTCCTCACAACAACCCTCTGAGATGGGTCCTATTATTCCCCTCTTTTTTCTATTTGTGAAAAAAATATTTCTTTGTTGATAATTAATTTATTTGTTTTTAGTTTTCAACAACCACTTCCATAAGTTTTTGATTTTCTCCCCCTCCCTCTCTTCTCTCTCCCTGAGATGGCGTGCAATCTTGTATGGGTTGTACACCTCCATTCTTATTAAACACATTTTCACATTAGTCATTTGTTGCACGTAAGAATTAAAATGAACTGGAGAAACCATGAGAAAAACCAAACCAAACCGAAACCTAACACAAGAGAAGATAGTCTGCTTCTTTCTGCGTTCTGATTACATAGTTCTTTTTCTGGGTGTGGATGGCATTTTGTCTCGAGTCCTTTGGAAATGTTTTAGGTCCTCGCATGGCTGTGAAGGGCTAAATCTTTTATAAACAGTCCTCACACACTGTGGATGTTACTGTGTACAATGCTGTCCTGGTTCTTCTTCATTTCACTCAGCATCAGTCTATTATTCCCATCTTAGAGATGAGGAAACTGAAGCAGGTAGAGGCTAAGTGACTTGCTGTTGTTGTAGTAGTAAGTGTCTGAGGCTAAATTTGACCTCAGGTTTCCCCAACTCCAGGTCCAGTGCTCTATCCATTGTACCACGAGCTGCCTAGAAAAATGAGTTCAGTGGGAAAGGATTGAAAGGTTTGTGGCAGGAGAAGCCCAGGTTGGGAAGGAGTCAGGATGTAGGGGAGGATAGAAGAATTCCTGAAGGGCCCCACTTCAGAAATAAGAAAGGAAGGGACCAGGCTGTAGACTCTGAAGGAATTCTGAAGAATATCAGGTCACTCTGGGGAGAAAAGAGTAAAACCCCAAAACTGAAGAAGGAGAATTCAAGGATCAGGAGACATAAGCATTGTGATGGCATTTCCAACTCTGTGACTATTTGTGTTCCTATCTCTCCTCTCCCCCTCTCTGCTTTTGTCTTGCCTGCACCCCCCAGATGACCTGTACTGGGGTCCAGCTGCTGGATCTCAAAATGTTATCTCACCGACTCCAAGTGCCAAGGATGACCCCTCGAAACTCACTCCCCTGGCTCCTGCCCTATGGGTGGAAACAACTGCTTATGTATTGCTGCACCTCCTGCTGCGAGAGGGGAAGGCTGAGCTGGCTGATCAAGCTGCAAACTGGTTAACCCACCAGGCGAGCTTCCAAGGGGGATTCCGCAGTACCCAGGTACAGGGGACTGAGTCGAGGGTCCTGGGGAGTGGTAGGGGAGGGAGGCAGGGTGGAAGGTGTTCTCCCTAAGTTCTAGGCTGGAGAATAATGTGAGTTTTTTTCCAGGACACAGTAGTTGCCCTGGATGCCCTATCTGCATATTGGATTGCCAGCCATACGACCACAGAGACCACTCTCAATGTGACCCTGAGCAGTCAGGGTCGACAAGGAGCTGAGAGCCATGTCATCCAGTTAAGCAACCATCAAACGTCAGGACTAGAGGAGGATCTCCAGGTGACAAGCCCTTGGATTGGTAGCTGAGGCTGTTGAGGACTAGGGCCTCAAAAGTGAGCCTAGAGATACTGATTCCCACCTGTCCTGTCTCCTCCCCACTTGTTCTGCCTCTGAGCTGAGAGGGCTTTGCTGGTGCTAGGGAGGATGGGTAGGGAGAGGGTCCCTTACATAGCTCCTATTCTCTTCTCCCTCTGCCGTATTTTCTAGATGTCCCTGTTTTCCTTTCCTCCTATCCTCTTGCTGTGTCTTAGCTAATTTCTCTGCACTGAAGAGGGAATGGTTTGGGGAGTGGGCAGACAGGTTTTGTTTGTTTTCTCTTTTGACATGTTTCTCTCTTCCTAATCCCCACCAGTTCCCCTTGGGTAGCAAGATCACTGTCAAGGTTGGGGGAAATGGCAAAGGAACCTTAAAGGTGAGAATTGGAGAGGCTCCTGGCACCACAAGATGGGAGAAGAGGCCTGGGCAGGAGGTGATAGTTTGGCCAGGGAGATGAGCCATGGTTCAGAGAATCAGAGTTGAGACTGACTCTTGTGGTTGTATTCCCTGCACTGAGGCAGTGCTGGCACATTTTAAGTGCTTAATAAATACTTGTTGATAAGGCAGGGAGGGAATTTCTATTTATCCAGAAAGGGACAGGATATCAAAGACCTCTCAGAGCAGTGGAAACACTGCATCTTAGAGCTGACATCATGTAGTTTAACCAGCTGTATCATAGAGAAGCCCTATGGTGTGAGCTGAGTGGGAGAGGCTGGTAGGTGTGCATATAAATAAGATAAAGAATAGGGATAGAATGATCCAGATTTTCTCCTTTTCCCCCGAATAAAATCAAAACCAAATCCCTTTTTCCTCCCCAAGATTCTACGTAAATTCAACATCCTGGAGGAGAAAAACACAACTTGTAAGGACTTCAAGCTGGAAGTGAAAGTCACAGGCTCTGTCCAGTATGCAGGTGAATGCAGGGTGGGAGTGGGTGTGTACATTTGGGTCCCTGAGGGAAGTGGGGGCCAGGGAGGAAGATACCTGGATGCCTTCTGATATCCATATTTCAATGCTAGCATCATCCAATGATGACTATGAATACTATGAGGAGGAACCTCAACTTGAAGATGATCCAAGTCCCTTGGTGTCCCCTGTGACACCCCTGCGGCTATTTGAGGGTCGTCGGAATCGCCGGAAAAGGGAAGTGCCCAAGGCAGGAGATGAGAAGGAGGAGAAGGTGCATTATGAAGTATGCATCTGGTGAGTGCTTGTGGACTGGAGTGAGGGCAGGTACCTGGGAGAGGTGAGAGGTTCCTGTAGGGGTGGGTGGGGGGTGATGCCAGGCAGTGAATAAGCAGATGACTACATCTCAAGGTAATAAACAGGGGGCAGGCAGAGTCTGGGTGGGGGTGTGGGAGGATGTTGAGCCAGGGGTTGAGCCATGGGGGTGTGGTCAGGGTTGGATCGTGGGCAGGAGAGTACCTGAGGGTCAGTAGAAACTGGAGTCCCCCAAACTATCTCCTCCCAAAGGCGAAGTGATGGGATCAGATTCCCTGGAATGGCTATTGTAGACATCACCTTGCTGAGTGGATTTCGTGCCCTGCAGACTGACCTAGAAAAGGTGTGATTATCCTTCTCCTTCCCAGTTGGGTCACAATTATCTTGTTATCTCTGGAATCATAGGTTCTGGACCTATTATATTATTATATTATATAATATTATTATATTGAAATCCTATTTCTGACACATACCTGCATGACTTTGACCTATTGATTTAAATTCCCTGTGCCTCATCTACAAAATGAGGGGATTGAAGAAAGATGGTCCCTGAGCAGCCTTTCAGTTCTTTGATCTATGATCCTACATTCTGTGACCTTCCAGTTGCCTTCAGGAACCCAAGAGTCTGGGCTTCCTCCTATCTGTCCAGACTCAGCCATCTGGGTTCCCACAGTTACTCAGTTATTCATATCCCGGTGAGGCAGTCATGCTGGGTACTCCCCTTGTTCCCCTTTCTCCTTCAGTGGCTCTGCTCCTTTTGGTGGAAGCTCTCTGGTGTTTCCTTGACCTCAGTTTTTTCTCCCTAGTTGACATCACTCTCAGATCGTTATGTGAGTCACTTTGAGACCCAGGGACCCCATGTCCTGCTGTACTTTGATTCGGTGAGTGTGTGTGTGTATATGTCCATTAGGGATACCTCGGGAATCTAGCACCTCTGCTCTATGCACTCCACTGTTGTGCTAAGCATCTGGGGAATACAAAGACACAGAACCACTTCTCAGAAAACTGACAGGTTAGTTAGAGATATATAATTATAACTGGGCCCTCACTGTGGCCAGGCAATCCTCTTTTTCCCTCACGTTACTCTGACCTCATCATTCACCTGAAACTTTTCTTTTCAGAATTACTAGTGGTCTCTTAATTGCCAGATCTAATGACCTTTTCTTAATTGTCCTTCTCCTTGGCCTCTCTGAAGCTTCTGATGCTGTCAGTCTCCATCTTCTCCTTATACTTTCTTTTCTCTAAGTTTTTGGGACTTCATTCTCCCCTGGTTTTCCTCCTGTCTGTCTAACCTCTCCTTCTTGTCTCCTTTGCTTGATCTTCATCCAGTTCAGGTATGCTCACCATGGTGGTCACCCAAAGGCTCTCTCCTAGACCCTCTTCTCCTTCTGTTCTATTTCCTTTGGTGATCCCATTAGTTCCCATGGCTTCAATTATCATCTCTCTGCAGATGACTCTCAGATCTACTTGTCCAACCCCAACCTCTTTCAAGTTTCACATCTCCAGCGGCCTATTAGACATCTGGAACTGGATGCCTCAGAGACATTTTGCTTTTGTAACATTTCTTGTATGATCCCCCTAATCTCTTGTGATGCTGCTACTACCATAGGGCAAGTCCTCATCACCTCCTGCCTGGACTGTTGCAGTAGCCTGCTCATGGGTCTGCCAGTCTTAAGTCTCTCTCCTTCCCAATCCATCCTTCAACTCAGTTGTCAAATCCCTTACTAAAGTGCATGTCTGACTACGTTACCTCCCTACTTACTCAACTCCAGTGGCTCCCTATTACCTCCAGGACCAATTCTAATATTTTCTGTTTGTCATTAAAAGCTATTCATAACCTAGCCTCTCCCCTACTTTTCCAGTCTTCATATGCTTTATGTTATGCTTCATATGCTATCCCCATAGTCTGAGATCCAGTCACACTGGCCTCCTTGCTGTTCTTTGAGCAAGTCAGTCCATCTTCTAGCATCTTCACTGGCTGTCACCAAGGCCTGGAATACTCACTCTCTGCATCTCTACCTCCTTGTTTCCTTGTTGTTAAGTTTTAGTTGTGTTGGGCTTTTGATGACCCCATTTTTGTGGGGTTTTCTTGGCAAGGATACTGGAGTGGTTTGCCATTTCCTTCTCTAGGCCCTCCATTTTATAGTTGAGGAAACTGAGGCAAATAGAGGTTAAGTAACTTGCCCAAGGTGACACAGCTAATAAGTGTCTGAGGTCGGGTTTGAACTCAGGTCCCCTTGACTCCACACCTAGCATGCTATCCACTCTGCCACTAACTGCTCTTCTTGTTTCCTGGGCTTCCTTCAAATCCCAGGTGGAATCTCACCTTCTACAGGAAGGCTTTCCCAATTCCCTTTAATTCTAACACCTTCCCAGTGAGATTATGTCCAATGTGTCTTGTATATAATTTGCACATAGTCGTTTCCACATTGTCTGCCTCATTAGACTGTGTTCTCTGTGTGAAGGGACTCTATTTTTACTTTCTTTATATCCCCAGTATTTAGCACAGTTCTTGCCACATAGTAGGTGCTTAATAAATGTTAGTTGACTGACATGAAACAAAGATGACAGCATATAACTTAAATTTTGTAGTTACCATTGTTATGAGCACTTTAAAGGTAATAAGGCCTTGTCTTTCAATCAAAAGTTAACCAAAGGAAAAAGCCAGACAAGTCAAACCACACAGAACAAAGAACTGATGAGTTTATAAAGTACTGAGGTGCAATCCTTTTGTAATCCAGCCTAACAATAGGTTGGTTGACTGAAACTCAGCACTGAAAATGTACATTCATTTGTCCACTTATGAAACATTTATTAAGTCTTTACTGTATGCAGAGTACCCTATTAGTTGTTGAGAGAGTTAGAAAGTTTAAATTAAAAAAAATTCATATTCTCATGCTCTAAGATTTATAAGCACTTTCCTCTTTTGGGGAGGGGAAAACCGAGATGTAGAGAGGGAAATGACTTGCTCAGACCCTTCCCTTTATGTGCAATGCTTTTTCCATGAGATCCTGATGCCTTTCACAGAGCTTATACTAGTTTAAAGACAATGCAAAGGCATGGATGAAACTGCTGGACGCCTTATTTGTTCTCATTCCTTCCCTGAACTTTCAGGGTTGTTATGAGGATGAAATGAGATAATGTGTATAAAGACCTTTTCTTAGCTTGGCTCATAGTAGGTGCCATAGGAATGCTTATTCCTTTTTCCCTCTAGGTTTTCAGCCTACTAACTTGAAAAGTGATGGTGCCACTGGTAGTGACAGGGAAATCAGGAAGGGGAGTTGGTTTAGGAGGAAAGACAGTTCAGTTTAGATCTGTTGATTCTCCCCCAGTACTTCTAGGATCAAATAAAACTCCATTTGGCATTCCTAGCCCTTCATTACCTGGGCTTTTCTTCTCTTTCTAATAATTTTCTTACACACTGATCCCCTGCACAGTTTCTGTGATCCAGACATATGGGCCTACATTGGTGCTGTTCCCATGTGCTGCTCCATTTCCCTCTATCAGGCCTTTTCAAGGAGCTGTTGTCTTTGACCAAACACCACCTTCTGCAGGAAGCCTTTCCTGGCCCCTCACTGCTCATATCTTCCTCTGTAAGGTCATCTTCCATCTATTCACCATCATCAATTTATAGCTGGAAGAAATCTCCAAAGTTTATTGTACTCCATCTTTTTATATTACAGATGAGGAACTTGAAACCAAGAGAAATGACATGACTGGCCCAGGTTTATATAGGTAGTAATTAAGAGATTTGGCCCCAGGCCCTCTGATGCCAAACTGAATGCTTTTCCCATTACATGACACTATGTCTGGATTAGAGTAACAGACCAAAATGAAGAGGGAGCAGAGAGCAAGGGAGATAATGGAGAAGGCTAGCAAGAGAGAGAGTAGATTGGGGGGCAGGGATGATCTCATAGCCATTTGAGCATCCTTGCACTGTGACTCCAGGTTTCTGCATCTCGGGATTGTGTAGGCTTTGAGGCTGTGCAGGAGGTGCCTGTGGGGTTGGTGCAGCCAGCAAGTGCTGTTCTGTATGACTACTATGAGCCTGGTGAGTGGAGAGAGGGAGCCCATGGAGGGGCAGGAACCACGATGGGATAGCACAAGGACCTTGGGCACTCTGGAAAAGCATAGGATTATTTGGAATTCTTGACTGATTTGGGGATGGAAAGGGAGCCCTAAGCCTGAGGTCTGCCCTTCTTCCTTGTTGTTGTGCCATGGACTTTCCTCCTGTCCTTCATGGAGAAGTAGGAGGGGAAATGGAAAGACAGGTTTGTGCCTCTCTGTGACTTCTTGATCCTCACCACAGGGGAGAAATGTCTTGTGTTCTATGGGGCCCCGAGTAAGAGTAAACTTCTCTCTACACTGTGCTCTGGGGATGTGTGCCAGTGTGCAGAAGGTGAGTTACAAGCAATAATGGATGGGTGAGGAATGGCTCCAGGGGGAGTATGATAAATACTTTTTGGATCTTGAAGGCATGAGAGGTAATGAGAGGGACACGGAGAGAAATTGAGGCATAACACTTCATTTCTGTGTCTCTGTTCTCTCCTTCCCCACAAAGGGAGAAAACAAGAAAATCAGTGCTATTACAAACATAAAATTAAGCAAAGCAAATTTTTGCATTGGCCATTTAAAAAAAAACCCAAACCAAAGTAAAACAAATTCTCCATCTATATTTTGAGTGCATGTTTCATCTTGAGTTCTTTGAAATTGTGGTTGGCCATGCATATACATTTTTTCTCTCTCTCTCTCTTCTTTCCTCATTACGCCTTTCATTTTCCCCCTTTCTTAGGAAAATGTCCTAAAAAATACCGAATCACAGACTTGGAGAAAAAGGAGGAAGAGGTCAGGATGAACTATGCCTGCTATGATCCACGTGTGCATTATGGTGAGTTGATAATCCTCAGGCTCTTGCCTTTTCCTTGAAGGCTCCAGGATTCCTAAGTCCTCCAACTTTTCCAACTTTTTCTAGGTACCTCCTAACCCACAAGCTTTTGACTTAGCATTCAGCTATTTCAGGTTTAATTGTCTCAACCCCTGGGATGACTTCTGCTCCCTTCTTCCCAATAATAGGTTTTCAAGTTGAGGTTCTCCGGGCAGAGGACAAAGCTTCCTTCAGAGTCTTTGAAACCAGGATCACCCGTGTTCTGCACTATAGTACTGACAGGGGCTGCAAAAACTGGGCAGGGGTAGCTGGGAATGGAGGGACAGATGGCAGGAGATATCCTCGCCCCTCTAATGTCTTCTTTTTTCCCTGTAATTTCCCTAGCTCAGGATGTCAAAGCCAGTATTGGTAAGACTCGAAACTTCCTGGTTCGAATCTCATGTCGCCTGCAGCTGGAGCCTGGGAAGAAATATTTGATCATGGGGCTTGATGGAGTCACCTTTGACATTAAGGAACAGTGAGTTATCTGTGACCCAGAGAGATCCTGCTGCTTCTGTCCTTGGCTTTTTTTCCCCCTTCCCTCAGAGGACCCAAGCCCCTCCATCTCGTGGGGACTCAGGGACCCAAGCCTTCCATCCCTCTCAGGCTCACATTTCTTACTACCTCTTTCCTACACAGGCCTCAGTATTTGCTGGACTCCTTGACTTGGATTGAAGAGATACCTTCTGAAAAGAACTGTCAGGCTTTGCGATATCGGTTGCTTTGTGCCAACCTCAATGAATTCCTCCAGAAATATGAAACGCAGGGATGTCAGGTTTAGGGGTGATATCCTCCTCCTCCCCTCCCCTACCTCCATGGGATTTCCTCACTCCAGGTACCCTAAATCTTGTTCTTCACACCTATGCTCTGTCATTTCTTCTTTCTGAAAGGAAGGGAGGTGTAATTCCTTCACGACCACCCTCTTGAATTCCTCTTTCCCTCCTATCCTCATCTCCCAGACTGGAAACCAGGACAGAGAAGAGCTTAATAAAAATTTGTTTGATGATCCAGTCAGTGGTATTTGTCTTATTTGTGACCCTTGTGACTTTCTCTGCACCACTGCTCTTAGACATATGACTTCTACATTTATGACCATTGTATCATTGCATGGTTCTGACTCCTTTCAGAAAGAGACTGAATTTGGGGCTGCTGGATCATCAATACCCCAGGATTCTGGTGAGTCTTTTAAATCCCAGAGACTCATCTAAATATTTAGCCTTCTGGTACTACTGTGGGAGCTTGAACTTCCCCCAAAAGGAAACATACTTGGAGCTGCTAGATAGCTTGAGAGACAGCAAACAGTTAAGTTTCCACAGAAGTTATTAGTTGATGAAGTCACTGAGAATGTCAGATAATAAGAAAGCCAGCAGACAGGTGGACTCAACCAATCCAACAACATACAGTAGCTTTCAGAATGTCAGAAAATTTTTCAGAAGAAATTCCAGACCTGAAAGTGTCCTGAAACTGTCAGTGAATATGACAGGGAATAACCTGGAGAAAGCTTTTCTTCACTGTGCTTACTTAATGAACCTCATGCATAGAAGTAGACACTCACTACATAAAATTATCCTTCTATTTTCTGATCATGAGTCCTATGTTAAAATATTTTTGGGAGGGTGGGGATCACACCAGAGGTGGTTATATAATAGGCATGTAGAGAAGATGGTCACCTAATGGAGAACAGACCAATCCGTCTCCTGATGGGAGGATCTGTCTTGAACTAATAGTATATAGATCATCTTGGGTCTGTAGTCAGAGCTCTTCTTTTCTAAGGTGGGTAGGGGGGAGGTGTGAGCCAGCTTTTGGCCAAAGATGTTTGATTTCTCTGAACTCTATTGTAATAAATTTTCCTTGATACCTGTTAGTATCAAGTGTGTTTTCAAAAATATTCAAATCCTTTTCTCACTGGGTCCACAACATGATGCAGTTTTTAAGTAGTAGGAGAAACTTCTTGCCCTGAGATGGGAGAGTGCATTTTGCCAGTTGGGGACTGGTTGAGGGCTTTTTGGATTGGAAATAGCTGCCTTGTCCTTAGTGAGTGGGATCTTAGGTCCTGTGCTCAGTATAACATGGTATCACCACCCAAATGTCCAAAATGTCATTGGTCACACTCCCTAACCTCTGCTACTCTTATAAGAGTTCCAAGTTGGTCTAGCATATTTTTTGATGGGTACTGACATGCCCCATAAGCAGCTGTTTTGGGAAGCATCAACAAAATCTTCCACTGATCTTGATCCCAAATGTGAGAGCCTTAGATTGTCCAGCCAATCCTGTTCTCTCCACATCTCAGACCACTTGATCTTGATCCTCACCACAACCCTGTGAAGTAGGTGCTATTATTATCCCCAGTTTGTAATTGAGGAAACTGAGACAAAGAAAGGCTAAGTGACTTGTCCATGGTCACACAGTTAGTAAATATGCGACACTCAGTTGGACCTCATTGATTCCAAAGCATTGTCAAGATTGAGAGAACCATTCCACTCCACCTGGCCTGAATTTCCTGGTCTTCAACATTGACGAGATCAGGAACAGCTGTGAAGATAAGCATGATGAATTGTTCAACTCCTTGTAGTCCATTCTAAATTCCTAAGTATCATTTGCTTTCCTCACAGGGTTATTTTACTTTTATTTTTTAAAAAATTTATTTACTTTTAGTTTTCAACATTCATTTCCACAAGACTTTGAGTTCCAAATTTTCTCCCCATTTCTCCCCTCCTCCCCACCCCAAGACACCATGCATTCTGATTACCCCTTCCACCAGTCTGTCCTCCCTTCTATCACACCCCTCTCTTCCCTTATCCCTGTCTTCTTTCTTTTCTTGTAGGGCAAGATAGATTTCTATACCTATTACCTGTATGTCATTTCCCAGTTGCATGTAAAAACAATTCTCAACATTCGTTCCTAAAACTTTGAGTTACAACTTCTCTCCTTTTCTCCCTCTCCACCCATCCCCATTGTTCAGAAGGCAAGCAATTCAATATAGGCTATACATGTGTAGCTATGCAAAAGACTTCCATAACAGTCATGCTGTGAAAGACTAATTATATTTCCATCCATCCTATCCTGCCCTTCATTTATTCTATTCTCTCTTTTAACCTTGTACCTTCTCAAAAATATTTCCTTCCAATTACTCCCTCCTCCATGTTGCCCTCCCTTCTATCATCCACCTTCACATCCTACTTCTCCCCTTCTCCCCTACTTTCTTGTAGTGTGATATATTTTCATACCAAGTTGAGTGTGCATTATTCCCTCCTTAAGCCAAATATGATGAGAGTAAGCTTCATTTTTTCCCTCTCACCTCCCCCCTTTCCCCCTCCTTGAAAAAGATTTTTCTTGCCTCTTTTATGAGAGATAATTTGCCCCATTCCATTTCTCCCTTTCTCCTCCCCGTATATTCTTCCCTCACCCCTTAATTAAATTTTTTGTAGATATCATTCCTTCCTATTCAACTCACCCTGTGCCTTCTGCCTATATGTATATAATCCCTCCAGCTACCCAAATACTGGGAAAAGTCTCAAGTGTTACAAATATTGTCTTTCCATGTAGGAATGTAAACAGTCCAACTTCAGTAAGTCCCTTATGATTTATCTTTCCTGTTTACCTTTTCATGCTTCTCTTGATTCTTGTGTTTGAAAGTCAAATTTTCTATTCAGCTCTGGTCTTTTCATCAAAAATGCTTGAAAGTCCTCTATTTCATTGAGTGACCATTTTCCCCCCTAAAGTATTATACTCAGTTTTGATGGGTAGGTGATACTTGGTTTTAAACCTAGTTCCTTTGACTTCTGGAATATCATATTCCAAGCACTTCAGTCCCTTAATGTAGAAGCTGCTAGATCTTGTGTTTTACTGATTGTATTTCCACAATACTTGAATTGTTTCTTTCTGGCTGCTTGCAATATTTTCTCCTTGAACTGGGTACTCTGGAATTTGGCTACAATTTACCTAGGAGTTTTTCTTTTTGGACTCTTTCAGGAGGTGACTGGTTTCTTTCATATTTAGTTTACCCTTTAGTTCTAGAATATCAGGGCAGTTTTCCTTGGTAATTTCATGAAAGATGATGTCTGAGCTCTTTTTTTGATTATGGATTTCAAGTAGTCCCACAATTTTTGAATTGTCTCTCCTGGACCTATTGTACAGGTAAATTGTTTTTCCAATGAGATATTTTACATTGTCTTCTATGTTTTCATTCTTTTGGTTTGGTTTTGTAATTTCTTGGTTCCTCATTAAGTCATTAACTTCCATCTGCTCCATTCTAACTTTTAAAGAACTATTTTCTTCAGTGAGTTGTGGAACCTCCTTTTCCATTTGGCTGATTCTGCTTTTAAAGCATTCTTCTCCTCATTGGCTTTTTTGACCTCTTTTGCCATTTGGGTTAGTCTATTTTTAAAGTTGTTATTTTCTTTAGCATTTTTTTGGGTGTCCCTTAGCAAGCTGTTGACTTGCTTTCCATGATTTTCTTGCATCACTCTCATTTCTTTCCCCAATTTTCCCTTCACCTCCCTTCCTTGATTTTCAAAATCCTTTTTGAGCTCTTCCATGGCCTGAGACCATTGCATATTTATTTTGGAGGTTTGGGATGTAGAAGCCTTGACTTTGAGGTCTTCCTTTGATGATATGCTTTATTTTTCTTCATCCAAAAAGATGGAAGAAAATACCTTTTTGGGGGCGGAGCCAAGATGGCGGAGTAGAAAGACGCACGTTTACAAGCTCCGAACCCACAGGCCATATATTTAATGTAAGAAGAGTTCCCCAGAAGTTCTGGATCATTGCAAGGTGTGCAGAAACAGAGTGGAAGAGATTTCCCTTCCAGAGAGCCCTGGAGAGCTGTACCCAGGGTCCGTCGCGCCCCGGAAAGCGGACCCCACCCCAGCGCTGCCCTGGCCATGGCCCCAGAGAAGCTGATCCGAGCAGGCTTCAGGGACGGAAGCTCCGGCGGCCGGGACAGTCCCTCCACCCACAGAAGCTACAGGTCAGTGAGAGAGACAGCTGGGCTGGAAGAGGGGAGCAGGGTGTCTCCGTGACTCGGGCCCCCTTGGGAGGAAGCGGCCGCGGCAGAGGCGGGGGCAGGAAGTGGCGGAGGCAGAGGTGGGGGCGGCGGCGGAGGCAGCAGCTGCAGTGGCCTGGGACGCCCCCAGCAACAGGCAGGATTTTCATTACTGAAAGTCTCTGCATAAACCCCCTGAGGGAGCTGAGCCTGGGAGACGGCCCTGCCCCACCCCGCTCCATTACTGAAGGCCTCTGCATAAAGCCACTAAGGGAACTGAGCCTGGGAGGCGGCCCCGCCCCCACCTGCTCCATTACTGTAGGTCTCTGCATAAAGCCCCTGAGGGAGCTGAGCCTGGGAGGCGGCCCTGCCCCCACCCCAGCACCTGAACTAAAGCTCACATTGATTAGCAGCCGCATGGTGCGGAAAGCCCATTTGAATCTCAGACCCCAAGCACTAGCTTGGCAGATCTGGGGGGGGGGGTGGATAGGAATCTCAGAAGTCAAGTAACTGGCTGGGAAAATGCCTAGAAAAGGGAAGAAAAATAAGACTATAGAGAGTTTTTTCGAACAGATGCAAATGATCCCGACCTTCGGATCTGACGAAGATGAGGACGTATCCTTGCCATCAGGGAAAGATGTGGAGGGCGGGGCCTCAGTACCCCAGACACCCCGGGGGGGTGGCGGGTGGGCTCAGGCCTTGGAAGAGCTCAAAAAGGATTTTGAAAAGCAAGTTAGACAGGTGAAGGAAAAACTGGGAAGAAAAATGAGAGAGATGCAAGAAAAGTATGAAAAAATGGGTCAATACCTTGGTAAAGGAGACCCAAAAAAATGCTGAAGAAAATAACACCTTGAAAAATAGGCTCACTCAATTGGCAAAAGAAGTTCAAAAAGCCAATGAGGAGAAGAATGCTTTCAAAAGCAGAATGAGCCAAATGGAAAAAGAGGTTCAAAAGCTCACTGAATTTAATAGTTCTCTCAAAATTAGAATGGAACAGATGGAGTCAAATGACTTTACGAGAAACCAAGAAATCACCAAACAAAACCAAAAGAACGAAAAAATGGAAGAGAATGTGAAATATCTCATGGGAAAAACAACTGACCTGGAAAATAGATCCAGGAGAGACAATTTAAAAATTATGGGACTACCTGAAAGTCATGATCAAGAAAAGAGCCTAGATATCATCTTCCATGAAATTATCGAGGAAAACTGCCCTGACATTCTAGAACCAGAGGGCAAAATAAGTATTGAAAGAATCCATTGATCACCAAAAAGAGAAACTCCTAGGAACATTGTGGCCAAATTCCAGAACTCCCAGCTCAAGGAGAAAATCTTACAAGCATCTAGAAAGAAACAATTCCAGCATTGTGTTTTTTTTTTTTAATTTTATTTATTTATTTATTTAATTTTTTACATTCATTTTCACAAATTTTTGGGTTCCAAATTTTCTCCCCTTTTATCCCCTCCCCCCCACCCCAATACCCCAAGCAATCTAATGTTTCCTATCTCCAATCTGCCCTCTCTTCTGTCATCCCTCCCTTCTCTTGTCTCCATCTTCTCTTTTCTCCTGTAGGGCCAGATGACTTTCTATTCCTCATTAACTGCATGTCTTCTTTCCTAGTTACAACAACAATATTAAACAGTTGTTCCTAAAACTTTGAGTTCCAAATTCTCCCCATCCCTCCCTCCCCACCCATTCCCTTTGGGATGGCAGGCAATTCAATATAGGCCCTATCTGTGTAGTTTTGCAAATGACCTCCCTGATAGTCGTGTTGTGTAAGACTAACTGGATTACCGTCCCTCCTAACCTGCCCCTCATTGTTTCTATTCTGTCTTTTGATCCTGTCCCTCCCCAAGTGTTGACTTCAAATTGCTCCCTCCTCCCTTTGCGCTCCCCTCCATCATCCTCTCCCTTGCAATATCTCCTTCTCCCCCACTTTCTTATACTGTAAGATAGGTTTTCATACCAAAATGAGTGTGCATTTCACTCCTTCGTTTAGTCAAATGTGATGAGGGTAAACTTCTTGTTTTTTTTTTTTCTCAGCTCTCCTCTTTTTCCCTCCACTAAGAAAAACTCCTACCTGCCTCTTAAATGACATATAGTTACCCCCCTTCCCTTTCCCTCTCTTTCCTCCCCCTACATTTCTCTCTCACCATTTACCTTAGTTTCTTTTAAGGTATAGTTCCATCCTATTCAGTTCAATCTGTGCTCGCTATCTCTGCATGTGTGTGCATGTGTGTATGTGTGTGCATGCGTGTACATGTGTATGTGTGGTCCCACCAACTACCCAGATACTGAAAAGTTTTAAGAGTTAGAAATATTGTCTTTCCCTGTATGAATGTAAACAGTTCACTTCTGGTAAGTCCCTTAAAACTTCTCTTTGCTGTTTCCTTTTTCATGCTTCTTCTCATTCTTGTGTTTGAAAGTCAAATTTTCTTTTCAGGTCTGGTTTTTTCATTAAGAATGATTGAAAGTCCTCTGTTTCATTGAAAGACCACATTTTCCCTTGAAGTATTATACTCAGTTTAGCTGGGTAGGTGATTCTTGGTTTGAGTCCTAGTTCCTTTGCCTTCTGGAATATCCTATTCCACGCCCTTCGATCCCTTAATGTAGAAGCTGCTAGATCTTGAGTTATCCTGATTGTATTTCCACAGTACTGGAATTGTTTCTTTCTAGCTGCTTGCAAGATTTTTTCCTTGAGCTGGGAGTTCTGGAATTTGGCCACAATGTTCCTAGGAGTTTCTCTTTTTGGATCTCTTTCAGGTGGTGATCGATGGATTCTTTCAATACTTATTTTGCCCTCTGGTTCTAGAATGTCAGGGCAGTTTTCCTTGATAATTTCATGGAAGATGATGTCTAGGCTCTTTTTTTGATCATAAGTTTCAGGTAGTCCCATAATTTTTAAATTGTCTCTCCTGGATCTATTTTCCAGGTCAGTTGTTTTTCCCATGAGATATTTCACATTCTCTTCCATTTTTTCGTTCTTTTGGTTTTGTTTGGTGATTTCTTGGTTTCTCGTAAAGTCATTTGACTCCATCTGTTCCATTCTAATTTTGAGAGAACTATTAAATTCAGTGAGCTTTCGAGCCTCTTTTTCCATTTGGCTCATTCTGCTTTTGAAAGCATTCTTCTCCTCATTGGCTTTTTGAACCTCTTTTGCCAATTGAGTGAGCCTATTTTTCAAGGTGTTAATTTCCTCAGCATTTTTTTGGGTCTCCTTTACCAAGGTATTGACCCGTTTTTCATACTTTTCTTGCATCTCTGTCATTTCTCTTCCCAGTTTTTCCTTCACCTGTCTAACTTGCTTTTCAAAATCCTTTTTGAGCTCTTCCAAGGCCTGAGCCCACCCGCCACCCCCCTGGGGTGTCTGGGGTACTGAGGCCCTGCCCTCCACGTCTTTCCCTGATGGCAAGGATATGTCCTCATCTTCGTCAGATCTGAAGGTCGGGATCATTTGCATTTGTTGGAAAAAACTCTCTATAGTCTTATTTTTCTTCCCTTTTCTAGGCATTTTCCCAGCCAGTTACTTGACTTCTGAGATTCCTTTCCACCCCCACCTGGATCCGCCCAGCTAGTGCTTGGCCTCTGAGATTCAAATGGCCTTTCCGCGGCAAGCTTTAGTTCTGGTGCTGGGGTGGGGGCAGGGCCGCCTCCCAGGCTCAGCTCCCTCAGGGGCTTTATGCAGAGACTTTCAGGAATGGAGTGGGTGGGGGCGGGTTGGGGGCCCGCCTCCTAGGCTCAGTTCCCTCAGGGGCTTTATGCAGAAGCCTTCAGTAATAGAGCAGGGTGGGGGCAGGGCCGTCTCCCAGGCTCAGCTCCCTCAGGTTTTATGCAAAGACCTTCCGTAATGAAGATCCTGCCTGCTGCTGGGGGATTCCTGAGTCCCGGGCCGCTGTCGCCTCAGCCGCCGCCCACACCTCTGCCTCCGTCGCTTCCTGCCCCCGTCTCTGCCACCGCCGCTTCCTCCCGAGGGGGCCGGAGTCACAGAGATGCTCCGCTCCCCTCCTCCAGCCTGGCCTTCTCTCTCACTGACCTGTAGCTTCTGTGGGCGGAGGGACTTTCCCGGCTGCTGGAGTTTCCGTCTCTGAAGCCTGCTCGGATCAGCTTCTCTGGGGCCGCGGCCAGGGCAGCGCTGGGGTGGGGTCCACTTTCTGGGGTGCGACGGACCCTGGGGACGGGTCTCCAGGGCTCCCTGGAACGGAAATCTCTTCCACTCCGTTTCTGCACACCTTGTATTGACCCAGAAGTTATGGGGGTCTCTTTTTACATTAATTCTATGGGCTTTGGTTTCGGAGCTTGTAAACGTGTGTCCTTCTACTCTGCCATCTTGGCTCCGCCCCCCCCAGGGTTGTTTATTTCTATGCAAACATAACCTATGCTTTGTAATAATGAAATTAAGAATGCAAATTCTCTATATAACAACTAAAATACGCAGATTTTTGGTAGGCTATCCCCAAATATTTCAATGCTGCAAATATATTTCTATATTTCATAAGGAATAACTAAATAAAGTTTCTCATACCCTTCTTATCTGAATGAGATCAAAACCCTTCCTCAAACCTCTCTTCCAAAAAAAAACCACCAAACTCCAAAACCTTTATTTTCAAACCCTCTATTCATGCTGTCAGTGCAAACAAACTATTGCTTTCATAACTTTCTACCCATTTCCTCTTATCCCCACTTGCTTAAACTTTTTCTCTTTCTTTCTGATATAAAGTCTTTCAAAACTCTACCTGGGGCAGTGAGGTGGCACAATGGATAAAATACCAACCCTAGAGTCAGGAGGATCTGAGTTCAAATCTAACTTCAGTCACTTACTAGCTTCATAACTCTGGGTAAGTCACGTAACTCCAATTGCTGTATCTGTCTTGCTTGATTCTTTCATATTCTAATATGATATTTCTCTTACTATCTTCTATATTCTTAGTTTCCCTAGTCTTTATTTCCTGATTATATCACAGACTATCTATAGAACTAATCTTTACTCCACTGAACTTTTCCTTTATTAGTTTAGCACAAGTTTTATTATGAATTACCAACAATTGTAATGCTGTTACTTCTGGGGTTCTTAAAAGCTTACAAACCCATGGCCCATTCCAATGCCTTCTGGTGCCTTCGCTTCTAAACCTATCATTTATAGAAGAATATACAGTGGTAGCACAAAACATTTTTCAAAATTATTTTGCTTACTTTTAAGTTGCTCTCTGATTTAAACTAGTTTCTCTCTTTTCATAGTCAAGAAAAGAGTTAATAATAGGTACTCTTTAAAATTTTATAACTGCAAACTGCAAATCTATTTTTTCTTCTAGTCAGTCAAATCACCTTTGTACCTGGCATTTGACAGGAATATTGTTAATATCAAATGTAATATTCCCTTCTCCGTCAAAAGGCCATATCAACAGTAATGAAGCCCCTCCCTCTCAACAATCCTGGGAATGTTGTTGCATTCCTCAACTCGTTGAACTACTCTCAACTAGGCTGGACTGAGCCTCACCTTAAGGATCATTAGCTCTGTAAATAGACTGGCTTAGGCTAACCACAGTTACCAAATGTCTTTGCTTCTTTCATTAACATTTATAGCAAGTTACACAATGCTGCTGGTGTATTGGTATCATGCAAGATTCCCATTCTTGTGACCAGGGTTCAATTCCCCAGCTAGCGCACTTCTCACTTTCAGCCCTCCCTCACTCAAAACAAAGTCAAGTGCAAGTCATGTCATTATTTCTCTGTTGGCATGGTCTTCTTCAGCAACGAAGGATGAGTAGGTTAGATCATGGAGGGTGAAACAATGAGAATGAAGTGGATTTTCTTACTTGGATTGCCAAGGACAGCTGGGGCCTCATGACCAGGTCTTGCTCCTTATATGGAAACCCACCCCCATTACCCTTTTTTATCTCAATTAAAGACACCTTTTTTCTCCACTTGTGGGTTTGATTTATTTCAGGACTAACATTAATGGTGACGGCAGTGGGGTTCATAGGAGATTATGTCTTTTATGGTCCTAGGAGTGAGCTTCCAAATGCCCTGGTACTGATGAAATTTGGGGTACTGGCAATACCGAGATGTATGGACCACGAAAATATGATGCAGTTTGGAGTGCTGGAAACCATAGAATGTAAAGGTTCAGGGTGACTTGACCTGAAAAGAATTCAAGCACTCAAGCCTTCTTTCAGTCAAAGGATTGAAGTTTATTGTGATGCCAATAGATCCAAGCGGATCTATGCCTTCATGGAAGTAAAACTGATACTTTTATACACACAAAAAAAAGACTGGGAGAAATTTTGGATGGGATAAGGGGTGGTAAATAGCCTAGGATGAGTCAGGCACAGAAAATGAAAGGAGTTAAGTATTTTGGGCTGGTTGGAGAATCTGTTATGTTAACTGGAGTTAAAGATCTTCCCCACCCATTAAGAGGCCTCACCTGAAGTCCATTAAAGGAAGCTTTTGTTAATTTCAATTAGGCACTAGCTCAGGAGGGCCATGACGCTCTCTGGCTCTGAAGAAGTGTATATATACTCTGAATTGAGATTTTACTTGAGGACTTACTCTTTGTAAGAAGGTTCATGTGCCAGATGAGACTGTGGTTAGCCAGTTAAGAAGCCTCTTGGCTTTGAAAACCCAGATGTTGGTGCTTCTCTCTCTGGTAACTATGTATGGATGTATGTAATGGTCAGATAGTTGGATCTGTCTGTTCATATGCATTGTTTATGGTCAGACAGTTAGAAGTCCTGTCTGTTGGTCTTTATTTCTCTGCTGGCATTTTCTCTGTTGGTGAATGTAATTAAAGTAGATTGTTGACCCCTCTAAAGTTGTTTTCCTTTTGAAAAGCAGATCTAAGAACCTGTACAGCAGGCCCTTCTGTGTATGCTTATTGCTACAGAGTCATAGTGAAAGGACTATTAAAAAAACTATTGAGTATCTAGGTAGGCTGTGATAGACCAAAAGCCTGTCAGTGAGAAGCCAGGGACTGAATTTTGTGGGAAAGTTCAGTGACTGGGTTGCTGAAATGTATGGGAAAATTCAGGGTCCAGATCCCATCACCCCATCAGTACCAGTATGTGCTTCTTATGCCCAGTGTCCAAGGCCCCTCCTACTGGACTGGTAAATGCCTATAGTTGTGTTTGAATCCAGTGTCCCATCATTTTTGGTTGTGTTGCCTCATTCATCGAGATTACTGGTAAAGATCCATGAGCAATTAATTTAGACTTCATTTTGTCTGCAGCCAGTTAGATGGCTGTGGAATATGATTTGGACACTAGCAAGTTCTAGGATCTGGTCCTCAGAAACTGCTGACCATGATAAAGGTGCTCTGGTAAAAATAAAATTAACCATTTAAAGATGTTCCTTTATAAGGCAGGGTTCAAAATCCAACATCCTTAATGGGACTCCTTTTATGTTAAAAGCCCTTAAGAAAGAAACAATCTAGACCTTCATTTCCTCAAAAAAACATTGAAGAACTTAAAATTGAAAAGAAAGGGACCAAATCTCAAATATTTCTTCTCCAGAAAGGATTATGCCAATTGGAATCTCAAAAGAAAAAAAAAAAATGAAAGTAAAATAGAGTCTCTTAAGAGATGTGAAGGACCTGAGGAAGGTTCTCAAAGAATTTCTATATTAGCTTAATATGTACATGGGTTCTAGAATTTGACCTAACAAAGGATTTTTTTGTGTACATAATAAATTATTTTTAAGAAGGCCACAGTTTTTGGTCTATCTTTGTGTAGTGTTTGTATTAATGTGACTGTGACTGTAGATAGCTAGTAACCCAAATGGAAAGTAAAATACTGTTATCAGCCCTATTTTTTTTGTTATATGCTTTTCAAATCTTTACTTCAGCAGAAAACCTACCAGGATAGAAGTGTCTGTCCCGTTTCCACAGATTTAGACTATTACAGCCAGTAAGCACCTCTGTGTCCTTTTTTTTTCCTGTGTGTGTGTGTGTGTGTATGTGTGTGTTTGTGTATGTGTGCTATTTATGTTTAAAGACAAACTAGCTTTTTTTCTGAAGCCACTACAACATAACATACCTTTGTATGTCTTGTTTGTCCACTGTCTCACAGCTATCAGTCTATTTATGTTTTTCTGAGCCCATGTGGTTCTTCGAGGCTGTGTGAATGTAATGCTGTGCACACAGCTTAGAAAGAAAATGTTGCTGGCAAATCCGTCTGTGTTTCTCTGGGAAACTCTAAATTTTCAAAAAGATACTTCCTTTCTCTTTTACTTTCCTGAATTGTGGCCAGGTTTGGGAATGTAAGGACAGAATTAGCATCCTTTAGTATTTGTTTTAAGGGAGATAAGAGTACCTCCTCCCCAGAAAAATACAGTTTATGGTTTTACAGCTAGAGGAGAAAGGTATTGATAAAAGAAAAGTAAGCTTGTGAGTAAGAAGTATTAGAAAATCTAACTGTATTCTTGGGAGTTCTACAAATTAGAAACAAGATTAAGTGACTTCCCCAGAGTCACACAGCTAGTAAATGTCTGAGGTCAAATTTGAATTCAGGTCTTCCTGACTCTAGGACTGGCACTCTATCCACGTAGGCATCTAGCTGCCCCTACTAGATGTATAGGGCAGATTGCATAACCTCTACATAATAAAATTAGACTAACTTGCTTTAATTTTTAAAATATTGCCAGATCCTTTTCCCCCTAATCTGTTCAAGGAGGAGGCTGAAGACAGTGTCTAGTTAGGAATAACTTTTGAAGTAGTATATTTTGAACTTGGAAATTTTACTATGAATTATATGAGACTCCTCATTTTTTATAATAGATTCAAATTTATTATTTTACAGCTAAGAAGAAAGGAAGATGTAGCTTCCCTATTCTGTCCTCCCATTAGTGTATGATATATCATGTGTCTTTAATTCTTTGAGGGCAGACTACCCATGTCTCAATTGAGATTAATGTATAGCCTCTGACCTGTGCTAAGCCTGGCCCCTTGAAAGGGAGTTTCAGCTACCCAAGAGACTGAGTTAGAAATTAAACTGAAAGATTTAAGCCTAGATTGGCTTAAGAATTTTTACACATAATAGAAACTAAGGATAGCAAAACCAGAATAACCAAAAGGATTCCTTTGAATGAGCCAGAGAAAACAAAAAAAAAAAATAGAAAGGCAATTAGATTATCTAAAAATTTCTCCCCTTTGTCTAGCCAGGGTAATGTGACCTTTATTGAATGATACAAACCTTTCTCTTCTTCAGATCTCTCCACCTGGAGAAATGATGACCCTAGGTTTGATGACATTTCAGGAGGCAGTTCAAGAAGAGGGAAAGAATACTAATAATTTGTACAATATGCTGTGCAAAAGCGCTAAGTTATATGTGAGGCTAGAGCCCACAAGATGCTCATTTGTTAAAACCCTTTTGTTAAATTTGTTAAAAAACATTTGTTAAAAATATTTCTACATTGGATACAAAACATAGTTGGTATGGCATGCCTGTTGAACACATCAAATATTTTACTTTACACATTTCCTATGAAGGAAAGGAAAGACAGGAGAAAGGAAAGGAGGGGCAGGAATGGGAAAAAGTTTGGCCCCAAGATCTCAACCCCAGCCTTTGTTCAGGTATTCCCTTCACCTTCTCTTTCCACCAATTTTAGAAGTTGAATAACTACTCTTTCAATCGAAAGATAAAGTGTTCAGTGGAAACATTAATGCTAATTGGCTAGCTAAAGGTGAGTGTGGAAAGAAATTTTGCTTTAACTCAAAAAAAGCATCAGTTAGAGGATAAGCTCTCTTCTTGCTTTTAAAGGTAAAACTTGAATTGGAAAATGATCTTGGATACTAAAAGTTTGCCAATCCAGGGTTATATGGACCCCCAAACTAAAATTTGTAGATCATGTCCAATCTAAATCCACTGCCCACACAACATCTGGTATCAGGGCAGTGTGTTTAAAACTGCAAAATAATTTTTGTTTTTTTGTCCTTTAAGGCATACTTTGATCAAAGTTTATCTATAGTGGCCTTAACTGCAATCAGTTTAGAATTTCAGTAATTTTGTTTAAATTGTATGTTGTTTTTGTGAAAATCTGTTTGTATAAGAAATGTAGGAAGAACTGAAAAATGCAACTCTTTTGACTTATGAATTGTGAAGTACTAACTCTCTTAAGACCTTCAAAAGTGAAGAGTAAGTAGACAGAAAAGAGAGGAGAATAAGTATGATTTAATTTGGAAAACTGCCTTGAGTTGTTCTTTGTAGTCAACGTAACAGATCTTGATTGTTCACTGGACAGTCAAGCCTTTTGTAAGCTGTTAACAGGGCTTGGGAGAACCCAGAAACCCAGTCTTGCTCTTCAACAGGATCATAAGCCAGTGCAGGCCTCCTAAAAGTTTTCTGTAATTATGAAAAACATCTTAATGGATTTTAACTTCTTCATATAGGACTAGGTAGTGTGAGTTTCTATCTCCTTTTGAGAGAATGAGAGAGATTTGGAGCTCTTTGATCTCCTAGAGAGACCTGAATTGTAACTAATCGAGCAACAAAGTATAATTATGATAGGTAAATTGATGAAGAAAATCACCTTGGTTGGAATTAAGCAAGATTGTAAATCATTAGGTTTAACAAAAATATATGCTAAAATTATGAAGGAAATATTTTGCAGAATGAATACAGTCTGGAATATAGTTGAAATGTACAATCCGAGCAGGTAAATAAACATTGTGTAGTCTGAGTGATGGGTTTTAGATATTTGGAAAGAGAGAAATAAAAAACATGTGAGGGAAGAGTACAGAAGGTGAAAGTTTGATTTTCAAACCATAAAAGATGTATAAAAATGAGAAGCGGGGCAGGTAGGTAGTGCAGTAAATAGAGTGCTTACCCTGGAGTCAGGAGGACCTGAGTTCAAATGGGACCTCAGACACTTGACACTTAGTGTAACCTTGGGCAAGTCACTTAACCTCGATTGTTTTGCCCTCCCAAAAAAGAAGAAAGTTTAAGCATATTGAGAAAGTTTGAGGAAGTTTGACTTTAAGTGGAAAGGTTGTCAGCTATAGTACTAATAATAAATATTACAGCTTGATTTGAAAGCTAATAGAGAAAATTACAGAGGAGTAGGAGTAAACTGATTAGCAATGAGTTCTTTTTAAGATTGTAGAACCCAATTTTGAACAAAATTACAACGGGTTCTTAAGTGTGATAACTGGGATGGACTACTGCCACTTTAAAAATCTTTGGCAGTAGATTAGTTGGAAAGAGTGAACCCCGTAATATGAAATGCTTCGAATAAATAACCCTTGTGTAAAATGCAATACTAAATAATTGGTGCTATAAACTGAGATTCTGTATGATATCATTTAGAAAATAGGTCCAGGCATAATTGAATATATTCTGGTCTCATTTTAGGTGAAATGTGTCTCTCCTAGAATTTATCGTACTATTGGCATTAAGAACTAGATACTTCAGCTTACCAATTCATTAACTGTATGAAATTAGTGCCTAACATTAATGGAATTAGAAGTATGGCTTAAACAAATGAACTCTTCTTTGATTGTTTTGGTTATAGATAATTGTTAAAAGGCTGACGTAAGATTGTTTTAAAAAAGAAATATAGAAGATAGTAATAATGTGGTGGGGTTTTTTGGTGTGTGAAGTTGGTATAGCAAGGACACTTTTTCTGTGAAAAGTAGAATAATAAAACCTTACCAACCCTGCTAACAGTTTGAAGTAATTAAGCTTAGGAAATAGTGCTGAGTGATGGCTTTTTGTGGCAGATTGACAACTGAGCAGAATGTCAATATTTTAAGATTTCAAAGTCTAGCCCCATGCTCAGATTAAAGTTCATCGATTTAATTTTAGTTGAGAATTAGAAATTACAAAAGGAAAAGATTCAATCCTTACCCATTACAGCGCACTACCACAAGAATTTTCTGCAGCTTTGACTTCTTGGTCTCCTACAAGTGAAGTGAGATAAGCATCTGGTAGCTGTGCTCCTCTCCCTTTTCAGGATGGTTTGTAAAGAAACTTTCAAAGATTTCTGTCTAAGGAATACAGGCACACATCTTGTTAGCATCAAATCTAACTCCTTAGAGCTCTTTGACTGGACCAAAAACTAATCCTCCACCTCTTAGAGAGAGAAATTCTAACAGCATTGGTTTATAATAGGTAAGTGTACTTCAAATTACCTAGTAATAACAAGTATGAATTCAAACTGGCAAAGCTGTAATATTTATTTCCTAGTATTATTAATATAAAATGAAATATGTCTGTATTGTGAAACTTATTAACACCAACATAGCAAAATAGATTCTCTTGTAATTTGGATCCTGTTTGTTAAACAGTTATCTAAAAGCTTCTATCTTGATAGGTCAGTTTATGCTTAGGAAATAAATCTAATTAAATTTGTTCAATGTAAGGTAATTTGGAGATGCATTCAATTCACTTGAGGTCACCTGACTGGAAATGGATTTTGTTTATGTTTTTTTTTAACTTTCTTTTACACTTATATACAAAATGAGAAAAGAAAAAATTGTCATGTGCACAGCAGAGTATAAGAGAGGATTCAATATAAAACAATGAATTTTCATTTCAAGAAAACCTATATAATAAGTAATGCACACTGTTTTCAAAACTGCCCAGCTTTTCTTTGCTTCCTTGTTTTTGTTTTTGTTTTCTGCAGTACACTTTTTATTTTATTTTTTTCCCCTCCCTCTCTCAACCCATTCTAAAGAAGGCTACGATTGAGCATGGATATATATATATATATATGTATATATATGTATATATATATACACACACACATATGCATACACACATACATATATACATAGATATCTATAAACATACACATATACACTCATACACATGTGTGAGATTGCACTATGCTTATTTCTTCCTATTATCTGCTAAAGTGGATAGCATCTTCCTTTATAAGTCCAAACCTTTCCATGTTTCTCTAAATCAACCAGTTCATTATTTTCATTACAGCAGCATTCCTTTCTAGATTCAAACAGCATCTTCTTTCATAGGATCTTTGAGGATAATTTGGTAATTTATAATTGTCCAAATGACTTGGTTGTTCAAAGTTTTTCTTAAAACAACACTGCTGTTACTGCATACAGTGTTCTCTGGGTTCTGCTCATTTGCTCTTCATTATTTTGTGAAGGTCTCTACATACTTTTCTGAAATCATTGAGCTCATCATTTTTTATAGCAGAGTAATATTCAGTCATGAGCCACAATTTGTTTAGCTATTCCCCAATAGTGATGATGGACATCCTCACTATTTCCTGTTCTTTGTCACCACAAAGATTGCTGCTATAAACATTTTAGAAGTTGTATGTTCTTTTCCATTTTCCCTCATTATCTTGGAAAATAGACCTAATACAACTACTGCTGGGTTGAAGCAGGAGTGGGGAGCCACAAGTGACCTTCTAGGTCCTCAAGTATGGCTTTTTAACTGAGTCCAAGTTTTACAGAACAATCCTTTTATTAAAGGAATTTGTTCTGTGAAGTTTGGATTCACTCAGTTTTATAAGATGTCAAAGCCCTAAAATCTGATCCTCCTTCATGTGTCAGTCCTATATTAAAACAGAATCACAGAATTTGAGAGGTGGCAGGGACCTCAATGGTCTTGTAGTTCAACTCACACATTTATAAATTTATGGTATTGGGTTTGGATTCTGGTTCTGGTGTCTCTAACATTTGATAAAAGGTAATCCAATTTCTGCCTGAAGACCTCTAAGGAGGGGGAAGCTATCACCTCTCAGGGCAGCACATTCTACTTTTGTAGGACTCTTATTGTTAGGAAGTTGTTCAGTCGTGTCCAACTCTTGGTGACCCCATTTGGCATTTTCTTGGCAAAAATACCGGAGTGGTTTGCCATTTCCTTTTCCAGCTCATTTTTCAGATGAGGAAATGGAGGCAAAGAGGGTTAAATTATTTGCTCAGGGCCACACAACTAGTAGGTGTCTGAGGCTGGATTTGAGTTCAGGTCTTTCTGACTCCAGACCTAACACTTTATCCACTGCATCATCTAGTGATCCTTCTAAATTGTTTCTATCAAACCTAAATTGGCCTTTTGAAGTTTTCATCCATTGTTCCTGGTTCTACCCTGCAGAATCAAACAGAACTGGTCTAAACTCTGTTTCATTTGACATAATTTCAAATGCATGAATTTGAATGATCATGTTTCCCCTGAGTCCTCCCTTCTCCAGGCTAAATATACTCAATTTTTTCAACTGATTCTCACATTATGGATTAAAGACCTTTAACCATTCTGTTTGCTCTCCTTTGTACACTCTGAGTTCATCAGCATTCTTAAATTGTCATAATTAGAAGTGAACATAGTATAGCCCTAAAAATTAGAGTAGGTCAAGTGGAAAATGACTTAGTAAAACAAGGTGACAAGGTCACAGTGATGAGGTGCTTGGGTACATGTGCTTGGACCCCAATTCTAAAATCACGTTTCTCTCTAAAAATCACATTTCTCCCTAGCCTCAAAACACTATCCTAGGCAGTTTCTCCCCAGCGCAAGGACGCAGCCTGTCCTAGCAAAACTTTTATCTCTTTTCTTGATATAGTAGCCAACTGCACATATAGAACTGATTAGTCTGAACCAGCGTGTACTGGCTGAACTGACTGTGTACTGAGTCATAGCAACATTTACTACTCACTGAACAACCATATGTATGCTAGACTTAGACATGCTAGACTTAGACATATGTATACTCCCTTACATTTATCTTGTCTAACAAGACATTGATGAGAGCAGCCTGGTATTTCTTAGTCAGCCCTGACATTAATTGACTTAGTGATGTTTCAGGCCTAAAAGTACACCTCCATGTAGCCCCACCTTGGGCTATTTCCTGATGAATTCTGGATAAAATAACTGCTCAGTAGATACCAAAAGTGTATGTTTCTTTAAGCACTATCCACTCCTTAACCACTCCCCAATCTTGCCCTGAATCACCTAGTTAGCATATTTGGCACATGTTTTGCTATAGAATATCCTATGTAAACTTTACCTGTACCTCTCTAAGATCACAGGTTCCCTAAGAACTCTTGCCCACTGAAAAGTGTAATTCATCTTTACTTTGACCACAAGAATGCTTGAGTACGTGAATTCTTCTCTAGACAGCCCATGCAGAGAATTCCTATCTTGGAATTCTCCTATCTCTCTAGCCCTCATCAACAGCAGTAACATTGCTATCCCTGGTAGTTGTACCCTTCTCAATGTCCCCCAAATTGCACTAGTCTTTTTGTTTATCACATCACAAAAATTTTAATGTATCTCTACATTATGTGTGTGTTTATTTAACTTCTTTGTCCAGTTAAGATGGCTCTGTGCATTTTCTCTGGCTGGATCCTATGCTTGGAATGCTCTTCGTCCTCAACTCTGCCTTCCAGTCTTCTTGACTTCCTTCAAATCCCAACAAAAATCCCATCTTTTACTGGAAGCTGTCCCCAACCCCTTTTCATTCTAGTGCCTAGTTAATTATTTGCTATTTATCCTGTATGCAGCTTACTTTGTATATATTTATTTGCATATTTTCTCCCTCACTAAATAGTAAGTTCCTAAGATGCAGGAACTGTCTTTTGACTCTTTCTGTATCCCCAGAACTTAGCCCAGTTCCTGGCACATAATAGTGTGGGTAGCTGAGAAAGCTAAAGCAATTCCATTTTGTCTGCAGTTCCTCCATCTTGCCTCTCACCCTGCTTGTACTGCAACCCCCATCTGGTCTGCAACCTTCCTTATTGGTGAAACATCAAGAATAGTTCTCTCTGTTAGGGCTGGGGGTTATAAGAGACAAGTAACTTGAAGAAGATCTTTTCCTATTACTAGCCTCCAGCAATAACCCTGTCCAATCTTAGGGTCTTCCATACCCCATTTATTGCCTGCCTAAATTGAAACCTATATCAGCTTCGTCCTTTTGTTCTTTAAAGCAATCTCTGCCTTTGTGGGTGAACTCAACATATGCTATTGGGTTTAGGTTCTGGTTCTGGTTTGTGGTGGCACTGAGAATTTTATCCACAATAGGCACTAAATAAACATTTATTGATTACTGATTGTTGGTAAGGTACACGAAATTCTCACTCCCCTCAGCCCACTCCATGTTTGTGTACTCTTCTTCTCATCCACCCCAATTATGAAAAAATACCTCTCTCCTTCTTTTCTTTTCCCCTAGCATATTCTTTCTAAAACTTACTGCTTGCTACTGTTTATCCTTTTTCCTTTAAGAGGACCATGACATTAGAGAAGTGATGTCATGACATGCAAGTGAATTGGATTTAAGTGAGGCAGGGCTGTGCAAAGTCACCAGCCTCACTTTCTCCTCCAGAGTGATCTGGATCCAGCAGCCAGATACAGATCAGGACAACTGGAGATGGTCTAGGATGCAGTAGGGGACCTTGACTTTTTCAAGTTAAGGTCTGTAATATGTCTCAGTTTGACTGAGGCAGTGTCCACTCAGTGATTAAGGTTTAATAAAAAATGAGGCAAAGAGATGGTCTCTTTAAAAAAAAATAGATCTGGGAGGGGAAGACCCTCAGGGTTTCTGGTAAAAACAGAAACAATTCATTCTGAGTCAATCAGGGCCCAAACAGTAACCAAGCAGGGCATGGTCTAGGGAGTGATTTGGTGTTAAGACTGATCTTTAAGAGAAAAAAACAAAATAAAAACGTTTTCAGAGATTAAAATTTACATTCCCTTTGGACAGAGCACCAGCAGGTAAGGGTGTGATACCCTCTGTGGAGAGAGAAAAAAGAGAAGAAAGGAGAGAAAGAAAGCCATGTTGCTCACCTGGAAGTTTAGCTCCTAGTGAGCAGCTCCTTCTCTACTCACTTTATGCTCTTAAACAAACTGAACAAAACAAAACTGAAGTTGCACCTAATTTCTTTGTTTGTATGATACTTAACTCCTTCTGTGATCCTTAAAGGTAGTAACCTTATGAACAGGAACTTGTCTCTTCTCCCCTTATTAGAGTCTAAGCACATCATCCTTATATCTTTTTTTCAGCTGTTTAAGTTTATTTACTTTTCTAGGTTTTACTGGACTCCTGAGTTTGCATTTCAAGTTTCTTCTCAGCTCTAGCCTTTTCATCAGGAATATTCAAAAGTCCTCTATTCTATCAAAAAGCTATTTTTTCTCATAGAATTATGTTCATTGTAGAGTAACTTATTTGTTGAAAATCTTTATCTTTTGCCTTTTGGAATATTATATTTCCAAATTTTCTCTCTTTAAAAGTTGTTACAGTATGATCTTGTGTGATTCTGACTATGTTGTTCCTTAAGTTCAGTTTTTTTCTGATTATTTGTTATCTAGTCTTTTCTACTGACCTACTTTTTTTGGAAGCCAGTACCAAATAGTTTAAATGATTATATACTGCTTTTTAGTGTAGTTTTAGGTCCTTCATTCACACTTTTTAAAATTTCCCTGGATATTCTAGATTTATTTGTTCTACCAAATGTACTTCTCAGGTTATATTTGACAGTTCTATAAAACAATGACTTGGTAGTTGGGGATAGCACTCAATCTTTAGATATTTAAATGTTTCATATCAAGGTGAGTGTTCCTTCCAAAAGGAACATATCACAACCCGTTGGACTATCCTGTGTGAATCATAACACATTAATTCATAACAGGAGATCCATCCAACATGTTGGAAGCATTTCTTACTTTCTCTTGATATCATAAGGCAACCAGAAGAACACACAATCCTAATTAGCTGCCATATCTTATTGTTTCTATCTTTATAACTTTCATACAGCTACCACCTTAGTTTAGGCTCTTATCACCTCAATCTAGGTTATTGCAACAGCTTCCTAAGTAGTCTTTTGCCTTCAAGTATCTCTTCATTTCAAATCATTTTCCATTAGCTGAGCCTTTTATCAGCCTTTTCTCATATTTTTCTAGGGACTTTCCAAAGACAATAATGTCACAAAGGTATATCAACAGATAGTTTGTCTTCTATTATTTCCCAGAAGTCCTCTCAGTAGCAGGTACCCCTTAAATGTCTTGGGACATAACTTGGCAAAATCCAGCTTGGCAGATGAGAGCAATCTTCTTTTCTTCCTCTGCCATAGGAATCTGGTAGTAACCACTCCATAAGCCCAACTCTGAAAATCACTGGTTGCCTACTATCTATTAGGGTATCTTGAACTCTTGGCATGGTGTAGTGATCCATTTTGGCTCTCTGGTTCCGAAGTCTGGAAGTCTATATACATATGTTATCTTTTCATTCTTTTGTACTACTACTTTTGGTGATGTGTATGCACAACTGGACCTTCATGATGCCATTGATAGTACCCTCTTCAAGAAACATTGAAGACCATCTTGAGAAGGCCTCTGAGGTCATCTCTCACAAAGATATTTTTCCTGATTATTCCCAGAATGAACAGGTGTCAGTGAACAGAATCCAGTGAGTTGCTCCTTGCCACACTCCACTCATGCAATAAGAGTGCTAGTGTTCCCTTACAGTCTTAGCCATTACCTCCATTCTTGGGAACAGAGCCCATTCCATTGCAAAAGTTCTGGAAATCTATGACTGAAGTTAAAGAGCCAGTGTGTTGTGTTGTCCATTGTCACTATTTGTCTTTTTTCTGCTGTAAACATCTTTGCAAAGTGAATTAAGTCAAAGTGTGCAGGTTCTTGTTTGTCCTTTACAGCATCCTGCTAATATCTTGAACAGGCTAGAATTATTTGTAATCAGCTCTGACACTCCACTGATAAATCCATTTATTTTTTTAAATTTATTTATTTATTTAACTTTTTACATTCATTTTCACAAAATTTTGGGTTCCAAATTTTCTCCCTATTTATCCCCTCCCCCCACCCCAATACACCAAGCATTCTCATTTTCCCTATTACCAATCTGCCCTCTCTTCTATCATCCCTCCCTTCTCTTGTCCCCATCTTCTCTTTTCTCCTGTAGGGCCAGATGACTTTCTATTCCCCATTAACTGTATTTCTTATTTCCTAGTAGCAAGAACAATACCCAACAGTTGTTCCTAAAACTTTGAGTTCCAAATTCTCCCCATCCCTCCCTCCCCACCCATTCCCTTTGGGAAGGCAGGCAATTCAATATAGGCCATATCTGTGTAGTTTTGCAAATGACTTCGATAACAGTCGTGTTGTATAAGACTAACTGTATTTCCCTCCATCCTATTATGCCCCCCACTGTTTCTATTCTGTCTTTTGATCCTGTCCCTCCCCAAGAGTGTTGACCTCAAATTGCTCCCTTCTTCCATTGCCCTCCCTTCCATCATCCCTCCCTCCCTGCTTATCTCCTTCTTCCCCATTTTTCTGTACTGTAAGATAGGTTTTCATACCAAAATGAGTGTGCATTTTACTCCTTCCTTTAGTTGAATGTGATGAGGGTAAACTTCATGTTTGTTTCTCAGCTCTCCTCTTTTTCCCTCCACTAAAAAGTTTCCTGCTTGCCTCTTGAATGAGATATAATTAACCCCATTCCATTTCACCCTCTCTCCTCCCACTACATTTCTCTCTCACCATTTACCTTAATTTCTTTTAAGATATGGTCCCATCCTATTCAATTCACTCTGTGCTCTCTGTCTCTGTGTGTGCGTGCTTGTGCGTATGTGTGTGTGTGCACGCATGTACGTGTGTGTGTGTGTGTGTGTGTATGTCTGTGTGTGGTCCCACCAACTACCCAGATACTGAAAAATTTTAAGAGTTACAAATGTTGTCTTTCTATGTAGGAATGTAAACAGTTCACCTTTGGTAAGTCCCTTATGACTTCCCTTTGCTGTTTACTATTTCATGCTTCTTCTCATTCTTGTGCTTGAAAGTCAAATTTTCTTTTCAGCTCTGGTCTTTTCATCAAGAATGCTTGAAAGTCCTCGATTTCATTGAAAGACCATATTTTCCCCTGAAGTATTATACTCAGTTTTGCTGGGTAGGTGATTCTTGGTTTGAGTCCTAGTTCCTTTGACTTCTGGAATGTCCTATTCCATGCCCTTTGATCCCTTAATGTAGAAGCTGCTAGATCTTGTGTTATCCTGATTGTATTTCCACAATACTGGAATTGTTTCTTTCTAGCTGCTTGCAATATTTTCTCCTTGACCTGGGAACTCTGGAATTTGGCCACAATGTTCCTAGGAGTTTCTCTTTTTGGATCTCTTTCAGGTGGTGATTGATGGATTTCTTCAATATTTATTTTGCCCTCTGGTTCTAGAATCTCAGGGCAGTTTTCCTCGATAATTTCATGAAAGGTGATGTCTAGGCTCTTTTTTTGACCATGGCTTTCAGGTAGTCCCATAATTTTTAAATTGTTTCTTCTGGATCTATTTTCCAGGTCAGTTGTTTTTCCAATGAGATATTTCACATTATCTTCCATTTTTTCATTCTTTTGGTTTTGTTTTATGATTTCTTGGTTTCTCAGAAAGTCATTAGACTCCATCTGTTTCATTCTAATCTTGAGAGAAATATTTTCTTCAGTGAGCTTTTGAACCTCTTTTTCCATTTGGCTAATTTTGCTTTTGAAAGCATTCTTCTCCTCATTGGCTTTTTGAACCTCTTTTGCCAATTGAGTGAGCCTATTTTTTGAGGTGTTATTTTCTTCAGCATTTTTTTGGGTCTCCTTTACCAAGGTATTGACCTGTTTTTCATACTTTTCTTGCATCTCTCTCATTTCTCTTCCCAGTTTTCCCTCCACCTGTCTAACTTGCTTTTCAAAATCCTTTTTAAGCTTTTCCATGGCCTGAGCCCACCGGACATCCTCCTCAGATGTCTGGGATAGAGAGGCCCCGACCTCCTAATCTTTCCCTGATGGCAAGCATTGTACTTCGTCATCAGAAATGAAGGGGGGAAGGAACATCTCTTCCCCAATAAAGTAGCTCTCTATGGTCTTATTTTGCTTCCTTTTTCTGGGCATTTTTCCCAGCCAGTTACTTGACTTCTGAGATTCCTGTCCACCCCTGCCTAGATCTGCCCAGCTAGTGCTTGGGGTCTGAGATTCAAATGCTACTTCCCAGTCTCAGGGCTATCCGTGGCGGGAGCAGCTGCTATTCAATGAGAGCTTAAGTTCTGGTGCTCGGGTGGGGGGCAGGGCCGCCTCCCAGGCTCAGCTCCCTCAGGGGTTTTATGTAGAGACCTGAACTTCCGCCTGCTGCTCTGGGAGTCCTGGGCTGCCTCTGCCTCTGCCGCTCTCTCTGCTGCTTCCTCCCGAGGGGGCCCGAGTCACAGAGACACCCTGCTCCCCTCTCAGCCAGCCCAGACGTCTCTCTCACTGACCTGTAGCGTCTGTGGGAGGAGGGACCTTCATGGCCACCTTAGATTCCATCCCTGAAGCCTGCTAGGATCTGTTCCTCTGGGGCCGTGGCCAGGGCAGCACAGGGGTGGACTCCGCTTTCTGGAGCATGACGGACCCTGGGGACAGCACTCCAGGGCTCTCTATAGCGGAAATCTCTTCCACTGCGTTTCTGTGCTCCTTGCAGTGATCCAGAATTTGTGGGGAGTTCTCTTTACAGGAAATTTATGGGCTGTGGATTTGGAGCTAGCATATGTGAGTCTTCCTACTCCGCCATCTTGGCTCCTCCCCCTCCACTGATAAATTCAAATGGACCAAGTTTGCTCTGTCTTTCTTTGTCAGTCTCCCTTCTCTTTTCTGAAATTAGTTAACTATGTAGTTTACTAATTTTTAAAAGCTCAGTCCAATTTCCCTTATCACTGGTCTTTTGTTTTCAGTTTTATTTATTTCTCCTTTGATTTTTCATTTTGATTATCTTTACTTTGAGGATTATAAATTTATTAATTTTTTAGATTTTTTTTAAAAATCAATCTCACTTTATAATCTCTTTTTTTCTTTTTTGGTTGTTGTCATGAGTGTTTAGAAACATGGTCTCCTAAAAATTGTTTCAGTTGCTTCCCAAAGATTTTGACATGTCTCTTTGTTAGTTTCTTTAACATAATTATTCAATGTTTCTACGAGTTGATAAATTAGGAAGTGTACAGAGTAGGACAACCAGAATGGTGAAGTGTCTTGAGTTTATGTCATTGTTCTTCTCTTCTATCCAAAGAATAGAACCAAGGAAAACGGGAGGAACTTGTAAAGAGGCAAATATACGTATGATGTTAAGAAAAGCTTCTCAACAAATTGTTGTTCAGCCATTTTTTTCAGATGTGTCTGACTCTTCATTACAGTTTTCTTGGCAAAGATACTGGAGTGGTTTTCTATTTCTTCCAGATGAGGAAACTGAGGCAAACAGGGTTGCATGACTTGACCAGGGTCACATAGCTAAGAAGTGTCTGAGGCTGAGAACTTAGAAAGATGAGTCTTCCTGACTCCAGGTAAGAAGCTTATCCACCATGCCACCTAACTCTCTTAACAAATAGAACTGTCTAAAATTGGAATGAACTTTCTTAGGGGATAATGGGTTCCCTTCATTAAAGGGCATCTAACAGAGACTAGAAGATCACTTATCAGGTGTATCATTGTGGGGGTTTCTTTTGAGGTATGTATTGGGCCAGATGGCCATGGAAGTTCCTTTCAATCTGAAATTCTATAATTCTTTGATCCATTCACTTAAAAAAAATTTTCTTTTTTAAATTGAACTTTTTTGTTACCTTTTGAATTCTGAAGTTTCTTCTTCCCTCCCTTTCCACCCAACACTGGAGAAAGCTACCATTTCACACACACATACACACAGATACATACTAAACTATGCATGCATCTATTTATCAGTTCTTTCTCTGGAGGAGGATAGTATCTTCCTTAATAGGTCTTTGATAGTTGATTTGAATATTTATAATACTCAGAATAGTTTAGTCATTCCTACTTATTCTTTGAACTGTTATTGTATGTATTGTTTTCTTGGCTCTGCTTATTTTACACTTCATTATTTCATGCAAGTCTTTTCATGTTTTTGAAAACATTTTATTCATTTTAAATTTAAATGTAAAATGAGAAAAGAAAAAAATGACATTTCCATGGATATAGCAAAATATAGAGGATTCAGTATAAAACAATAAACTTCAATTTCAAACTGTTTACTTTTTTAAAAAAACTATGTAGTTCTTCAATTTGAAAAGGCTACAAGCCAAGACCAAAGTGGAGGGAGTGTTGGTTCATGATTTTCTGTTTGCAGATTATTGTGCACTCAATACAGCCTCTGAAGCTGAGATGCAACAAAGTATGGATCAATTTTCTGCTGTCTGTGCTAATTCTGGCCTAATAATTAACACCAAAAAAACACAGGTGCTCCATCAGCCACCACCACACCATCCATACATGGAACCATCAGTTACCACAAATGGAGAAGTTTTGAATGCTGTGGATAAGTTCACTTACCTTGGTAAGTATACTTTCCAGAGATGTACACATTGACACTGAGATTGATGCACACATTGCTAGAGCTAGCTCAGTGTCTGGGAGACTCCAAAGAAAAGTTTGGGAGAGAAGAGGTATTAGACTGACTACCAAACTGAAGGTCTACAGAGCCATTGTGCTGACCTCATTGTTATATGCTTGTGAAACATGGACAGTCTACCAGCATGCTTGTAAAACATGGACAGTCTACCAGCACCATGCCAGGAAACTGAATCGCTTCCATTTGAACTGTCTTAGGAAGATCCTGAGGATCACCTGGCAGGACAAGGTACCAGACACTGAAGTCCTTTCTCAAGCTAAACTGCTAAGTATTCAAAATATGCTTCAGAGAGAGCAGTTCTAATGGGCTGGCCACATTGTTTGAATGCAAAATGTATGCTTGCCTAAAGGACTTTTTTATGGAGAACTCTCACGGGGCAGACGATCACATGGTGGCCAGAAGAAACGATACAAGGACACTCTCAAGGTCTCTCTCAAGACCTTTTGATTTGACTGTGCAACATGGGAGACCACTCAGCATGGTGTGCCCAAATCAGAAAGGGTGCTGTGCTCTTTGAGCAAAGCAGAATTGAGACAGCACCAAGTAAACATAGGATGTGTAAATTTGAAGTATCCACCCCAACTATTCAAATGGACTATCTGTGCCCAACCTGTGGTAGAGCATTCCAAGCTCATATTGATCTGATCAGCCACAGCTGGACACACTGAAATTTCACTTTTTCATGGTGATGTCATTTTGGTCCTCTTCAAAGACAAAGGACAACAACCAACCAACGCTTTGTTTTCAATGTCAATGTTTCTGAGCTTCTTTCTAAGTATTCATTTGTTTTCTGCTGTGCACTTTTAATTTATTTTTTTCTATCTCCCTACCCCATCCTAGAGAAGGCTATAATTAAACATGAATATATATACATATACATACATACACATATTTGTAAGCGTATACTATACATGTTTCTATTTGTCAGTCACATTATTCTAAAACAAACCTGCTCATCATTACTTACAATATAGTAATATTCCATCACAATCACATACCACAACTTATTTAGTCATTCTCTAATTGATGGTCATTCCCACAATTTTCAGTTCTTTGCCACCACAAAGGGAGCTACTATAAATATTTTATAACATACAGGTTCTTTACCTTTTTGTCTGATCACCTTTAGACACAGAACTAATGAAGGTATTGCTGTGTCAAAGGATATATATATATATATATATATATATATATATATATATATATACACACACACACACACACACACACACATATATATATAGACTTTAATATATAAAAGACTTTTATATATGTATTTATATATATATATATATATATATATATATAAATACATATATAAAAGTCTTTGGGCATAATTCCAAATTGCTCTCTAAAATGATTGGACCAGTTTCACCAACAGTGTATTAATGTCCTAATTTTTCCCCATCCCCTCCAACACTTGTCATTTTCCCCTTCTGTCATTTTAGCCAAACTGATAGGTGAGAGAGGATATTTAGAAGTTTTTTTAAAATTTGCATTTCTTAATCAAGAATGAAGGGCAGTTAGGTGACACAGTGGTTACAGTGCTGGGCCCAGAGTCAGGAAAACCTAAATTCAAATCTGACCTCAAACACTTACTAGCTGTGTGACCCTGGGCAAGTCACTTAGCCCTGTTTGTCTCAGTTTCCTCATCTGTAAAATAAACTGGAGAAGAAAATGGCAAACCACTCCAGTATTTTTGCCAAGAAAACCCCAAATGGGGTCACAGAGTCAGGCATAACTGAAATCACTAAACAACAGTAAGAACTCAATAATGACAGCATTTTTCATAATACTATATATAGCTTTGATTTCTTAATCTATAAACTGCCTATTCATATCCTTTGACCATTTCTCAATTAGGAAATGACTCATATTCTTATAAATTTGACAAAGTTCTCTGTATATTTGAGATATGAGACCTTCATCTGAAAAACTGTATGAAAAATTTTTTCTCCCAGTTTTCTCCTTTCCTCTTAACCTTGGCTACATTGGTTTTATTTGTACAAAACCTTTTACATCTAATGTAATCAAAATTATCCTTTTATATCTCACAATGCTCTCTTTCTTTTGTCTGTTCATAATTCTTCTCTTATCTATAAATCTGTAGGTAATATGTTTCATATTCTTCTAATTGACTTATGGTATCTCCTTTTACATCTAAGTCATGTATCCATTTTGAACCTTATCTGGCTGTATCGATCTATACCTAGTTTCTGCCAGATTGCTTTCCAGTTTTCCCAACAATTTTTACCAAATGGTGAATTCTTATCCCAAAAGCTTGCATCTTTACATTTGTCAAACACAAGTTTTATTATTATAACACTATAATTATATTTTATTTATTTCAAATTTATCTCTACTAAATTATAATATACATTATAACACTATAATAATTTACTGTTATGTATTGTATGACGACTCTGCTCTACCTTTCTATTTCTTAGCCAGTACCAGGTAGTTTTGATAGTTACCACCTTATAATACAACATAAGATCTGGTACTGTTCCACCTCCTTCCTTTAATTTTTTTTCATTAATTCCTTTAATTTTCTGGAACTTTTGTTCTTCCAAATTAATTTTATTATTATTTTATCTATTCATTCTTTAGGATAACATTATTTAGTACCTAAGTTGGAAATTTTTGTTCATATTTCCCCTATCAGTTATATTTTTATTTTATCATAGTCCATAAAGATCATCTGGGCAGCTAGGTGGTACAGTAGATAAAGCATTGAACCTGAAATCAGGAAGACTTGAGTTCAAATTATAATCACACACTTACTAGCTGTGTGACTCTGAGCAATTTACTTAACTTGTTTGCCTCAGTTCCTCGTCTATAAAATGAGCTGGTGAAGGAAATGATAAGCCAACTTAGTATCTTTGAAATAAAATCCCAAAGGGAATCACAAAGAGATAGACACAACTGAAAAAACAACTGAACAACATAAATGATGTGTTTAATAATTTAGTTTTTTGCCATTTGCTCTCTTAATGCCATAGCCCATGGTAAGTTTTTGTGAAGTTATTGTGCAAGGCTGAAAAATTGGCATACTCATTAATATATCCAGTCAACAACTGCCAAATTGTCATATCTATTTTTTAAAATCATATTCAATTCAAGTCTCTAACTTCTTTTTTTAATCTTTCTGGTACATTTGTCTAAAACAGAAAAGCACAATCATTGTTTACTCTTCCAGCTCTTTCTGTTACCTACTTCACTGTTCCTTTAAACACATGTATGTGTTGGTCCTTCATTGCTGAAGAAGACCATACCATCAGAGAAATAATGACATGACTTACACTTGACTTGGTTTTGAGTGAGGGAAGGCCATGCAGGTCACCAGCCTCACTTCTCCTCCAGAGCCATCTGAATCCAGTGACCAGATACTCATCGGGATGACTGGAGATGACCCAGGATGAGGCAACTGGTGTTAAATGACTTTGCCCAAAGTCACACAGCTAGTGAGTGTCAAGTGTCTGAGGTGAAATTTGAACTCAGGTTCTCCTGACTTCTGCACTGGTGCTCTATCCACTGCACCACCATAGATGCATAAAAGAGGCAGTACTTTGAGAGGGAAAGCTCTGAGGGTCAGTAACCCGTGACAGTGCCTGGATTGGGGACATCTAGCCAAAGAGCTCTGACTGGGACACTGAACTCTGCCAGAACTCTAAGTCCAGGCTCAAGAGGGGAAATGAAGCTAGTAGTAGGAATCCAGGAAGTCAAGTTCAGTATCAAACAGGACCAATGACCCCATTCAAGAATGAAGGTGGGGGTAGGGGGGAGAGAATCCTGGCCTTGATGCAAATCACAATCATGAACTTAAGTCCAGAAACATGAGTGAACAAAAGAAAACATTGAACTCTGTGAAGAAATGTGGTGGGTCAAAAGTTGCTAAGGAGGAAAACTCAGAATAATAGCTATCTGAACAAGAAAGTAACCCCACAACAACTATAAGCAAAGCCTTTGCAGATAAGAAAAAAACCCAAAAACTTTAGCTTGACTGAAAGGACTACAAAAATGCCTGGAAAAAATGAAGCAACAGAAAACAAAATTAAGTAACTGCTCTGGAACAAAAAAAATTGCAAAAAGAATAAAAAGCCTAGAAGAAAAGGTAAAAAAATATTATCCAAGTACTGGATTCCCTAAAAATTAGAATGAGCTAAACAGAACTCAGTTTGTCCATGAAATGAGAAATATTAGCTCAAAATAAAAAGATTGAAAAATAGAAGATAATAAAAATTATCAACTATTGAAAATAACTGATCTAGAAAATAGGTTAAGGAGAGATAATTGAAGAATTATTGGATTCCCTGAAAACCATGACCAGAAAAGTACCTGGATACCATGGTTTTCATAAATGAATATTTTCCTGATTTTTTTCTAAGCAGAGAAAAAAGTGAAAGTAGAACCAGCCAGTCACTTCTTGAAAGAAACCCCAAAAATGTCACAGTCAAGATGTAGAACTTCCAAATAGAAGAAAAAAAAATACTACAAGTATCCAGAAAGAAAGAATTCAAGTGCCATGGAAATATAGTTAGGGTCATACAAGACCTGACATCTACTACTATGAGGGATAGAGATCTTGGAATATGGTATTTGAAAAGGCAAAAGTTAAAAATTTACAACCAAGAATAACTTACCCTATAATACTGAGAGTAATTCTAAGCATAAGGATAAGGGTTAGGCCTGCTACAATCCTAGAGAGTTTTTCTAGAGCACTGAAATTAAATGACTTTCTGAGCATCTTACAGACAGTATGTGTCAGAGATAGGAACTAAACCTAGGTCTTCTTGGCTCTGAAACCAGATCTCTATCTATTACCCTTCCTGGGAAAAAAGACTTTCAAGCATTCATGATGAAAGCGTCAGGACTGAGTAGAAACTTTGAAATTTAAATACAAGAATCAAGGGAAACTTAGAAGAGTGAACAATTGGAAGGGATTAAAGAATGATCAAGTACTTACATTCTAATAAGGGAAGAGAATAAGCATCTATTAAATACCTAGTGTATGCTATGCTAAGTATATATATATGTATATAGATATATATGTATGTACAAATATTATCTCATTTGATTCTCATAACAACCTTGAGAGGTAGATTCTATTGTTATCCTCATTTTACAGTTGAGGAAATAGAGGCAGGTAGAGGTTAAGTAACTTGTGCAGGGTCACACAGCTTTTAAATGTTTGAGGTCATATTTGAACCCAGACATTTTGACTTCAGTCCCAGAGATCTATCCCTTGTGCCACCAGCTGCCTCTAATGGGAAAAGTGACAGTGTCCCTCCATAATCCTAATGACTTCAAGCATCATGTGGAAAATTAAATATATTATGGGACTTCCTTGTTATCTTCATTAAAATGATAGGAATATAAAGTATATCCAGACAGGGAGATTAATGAACAGGGATGCAGAATCGGAATTGTTCCCTTTGTTCATGCCAGCTAAATGATAACTGCATTGCATTCCATAAAGTCTGGTCTGGTTTTTATACTGTTTTTCACAATGTATATATGGACAAGCTTGCAATTTACATTATTTGCAACTGAACCTACCATCCTTTCTCTGTGAAGGTAAACATACATGTCTTGCTAGAGGATGTATATACGTATCTATACCAGCTTCCTATGTGAAGTTTTTCCTCTTCTAGACTCTAGGTTATTATTTATGAGTAAATTCTTCAGGGAAAGTTGCCACCACCTAAAGCAAAATCTCTATCATCTTTCCAGAACACACTTTAAAGCTGTTTCCCCTGGCAACAATCAATTTGGAAGGCAAAAGTTTTCTGTTGGGAAACAATTATTATCACTCTGCCTACATAGGCAATTTGCTGCCTGTCACTGTCTTGCCTTTTACCTGTAAACTGCTGAGATTTTCTGTTTCCAGAATTATGGTAATGCTCATCTTAGCCCAAATGAAGTATTGGTTTTTTTTTTTCTTGGTAGTTTCCTATTTTCTACAGATTCGATCCCTACCCCTCTCCCCACTGCCTTCTTCCCTCAACACATGATCTTGTTTATTTTGAGCTTTTCAAACACACACACACACACACACACACACACACACACACTGACATTAAACACTCAGCATTCCAAAAATGTCAAAGGTTAGTTTAGCTAGCCTAGCCTTCAGGAAATAGACGTCAGTAGCCCTTCTTTGAACCTGCCTGCAAAGTGGAGATTCTACGTCCATGAGCTTCTCCTTGACATCATTTAGTGGTCCCTGCTATTTAGTTAACTCTAAAGCTTCCAACTCTGTCTTCAAAAAGTTTTTGGTATCTGGGTCATGGCTGCAGTTTTTTTTTTTTGATCCAGCATCACTTTAAAGTTAACCCAACAGCATTTTCTTAGACCAGAATCAGTGGAAAAAATGCTTCCAAGTCCAGAGACATTGAGGGAGCCCAGGAACCTAGACCTCAACCAGCACGTGTCCAAAGTGAGCAATTCCATTCTTGCTGTCACGTGAGTTTAAACTGCAGGATTAGAAGAAAGAGGATAGTTGTTAGGACAAATCTTGAAAATATCAGGTTGATTTATCCACTAATAAGAATCATGAGAAAATACTTGTGACATTTCTTTTTCTCATGACCGTTAATATTGTGGGAGCTATCACCAGAGATATCTTTCTTTTCATAAAAAACAATCATTCTCAGGGTTTATGGGAAAGGGAACAGGCATTTATTAAGAACTTACCATGTGCCAGGGACTGTGGTAAGTGCTTTAAAAATATTTCCTCACTTGATCCAAAAAATATTTTTGTTGAGAAAGACATAAGGAATGTATCATGTTCATCTTTCATTGCTGAAGAAGACCATACCATCAGATAAATGATGACATGACTTGCACTTGACTTTGATAAGACATAGGAGAAGATACAAGAATGTATTTTCCGTTTTCCCTGAAGGCACTGCTTCAGATTAGGATGTGGTTGACACCTGTTCCTAGTTGAGCTGCCTATTGATCTGGAATTAGATAGATAGGTAGTTATGGATAATGCCCCAAAGAAAGTGATGAAGGTATTTGGCAGGACTGTATTTGGAGGATGTTAGAGTCCAGAAGCAGTAAGGGCTTTACCATCATGATTCTGAAAAGGGATACCTGAAGGGGAGCTCAAAAATCTCCCTGAAAGAAGCTAATTCTCTTCCAAGGATTCTGCAGGGAAAGCAGCTACACAATTCTAGCTAAGTTTTACATAGCTGAGGTATGCAAAGCACTTTATATATGTTGTCTTACTTACAAAAGCACTGTGAGGTAGGGGCCTTTTTGTTTTCTCCATTGTACAGATGAGGAAACTGAAACTAAGAGAAATTAAATGATCTGCTCAGGATCACATAATTAGTTTCCAAGATAGGATTTGGACTCAGATTTATCTGGACTTCAAGTCCAGTGATTAAAAAATTATGGTTTTATATTCACTATCCCTTTTAATCAATCACTGTCCTAGAATGTCCTTTAAAAAATTTTGATACTGGAAACTTAGTTTTCCTCTCTTTAAATAAATGAGCTAAAAGCATTTATATTATATTATTTTAAAATTAGATTTTTGTTTTACTTGTCAATTTAATCATTTTTTCTTTTGATTTCATTAATCTCTCTTTTGATGTTTAGTATTTTCTATTTTGGTGTTTAGTTTGAGGTTTTTTGATTTGTTGCTTTTCTATCATTTTTACTTGAATGTCCTATTTAGTAATATTTTTTCTTTTGCTGATAGAAGTGTATGGAGAGATAAAATTTCCCCTTTAGGACTGTTTGGCTGCATCTTAAAAGTTTTAGTGTGTTCTCTGATGTTCTTTTCTTTAATGAAATTATCTATTGTTTCAGTGATTTATTCTTTGATCCAAATATTCACTCAGGTTAAATTATGTACTCCTCTTTAAGTATGAATTTATTCCTTAGATGCCCTTTATTGACTATAATTTTATTGTACTGTGGTCAGTAAATCATGTGTTTAATGTTTTTGATTTTCTACATTTGTTTACACATAGTTTGTACTATGTACAAATGAGATGATCTACATTCCTTTCTATTTCCATTAAGTAATTGTTGATGCTCTATCACACCTAACAGTTGTAAAATTCTATGCAAGTCCTTAACTCACTTCTTATTTATCTTTTTTGGTTAGATTTGTCTTTCTCAAATTTTCTAAAATTATCTTTCTTAAAGTACACTGTTTCCCAAAATATACTTTTGCTATGTATTGCTAACTAATTATTTGCCTTCATTTATTTTCTTTAGTGGAATCCCTCACTTCCTTCAAGATGCAGCCCAATCACTGACTTCCAGTGTCACTGGATCAGAGTATGTGTTGGGGAGTAAAGTATAAGAAGAATAGAAAAGTGGAGGGGAGGCCTAGGTTAGGAAGAGTTTTGAATGCCCGAGGATTTTGTATTTGATTCTGGAGGTAATAGGGAATCACTTGAGTTTACTGAGTAGGAAGAGTGACATGGGCAGGTCTGAATTTTAGAAAAACCACTGTTGGCTAAATGGAGACTGGATTAGAGTAGGGAGAGATTTGAAGCAGACAGACCCACCAGCAGGCTATCACAAGGTGTGAGGGGTTGAGGGACCTGAACTGGAGTGCTGGAAGTGTCAGAGGAAAGAAGGGGGCACATTTGAGAGATGTTGCAAAGGTAAAATCAACAGACCTTAGCAACAGCTTGGATACGGGGGTGTGTGTGAGGTGAGAGATAATGAGGAATCCAGGATGAGTTCTAGGTTGTGAGGCAGAAGGATGGGAGAATGAGGCTGTCCTCTATAGTAACAGGGAAAGTGAGCAGGGAGAGGGTTTAGGGGGAAAGGTAACAAGTTTTGTTTTGGATCTGTTTAGTTTAAGATATTGGACCACCATCTAGTTTAAGATTCCGAAAGGCAGTTATGGATGTGAGATTGGAGGTCGGTAGGAAGGTTGGGGCAGGATCTCATCAGCATAGGGATGTCAGTTACATCTATGGGAGCTGATGAGATGATCCAATGAAGTAGTAAAGAGGGAGAGAAGACAAGAGGGCCCAAGGTGGAACCCTGAGAGACACCTACAGTTAGAGGCATGATCTGAGTGAGGAGTGGTCAGATTTTTGTGAAGAGAAGAAAGAGAGAATGATATCTCAAAAATACAGACAGAAAAGAGTATCCAGGAGAAGAAGAGGAGCAGTGTTGAAGGTTGCAGAGAGGTCACAGAGAATGAAAACTGAGAAAAGACCATTGGATTTGACAGCTAAGATATTAGAAAAAGAGCAGATGGAATGATTGATTAGGTAAGAAATCAGATTATAAGGGGTTAAGAAAGAGTGAGAGGAGAGAAAAAGGCCTTTTCAAGGAGTCTAATTACAAAGGGCAGAAGAAATGTAGAGTGAGAGTGAGCAAAGTTGGAAAAATGGTGAGGATTTTTTCAGAATAGGGGAGACATGGACATGTTTGCAGGCAATAGAGAATGTGTCGGTAAAGAGAGAGAAACTGACAATAAGTGAAAGAGTGGGGATGACCGAGGGGACATTTTGTTGAAGGAAATAGTATGGAATGACATTTGTTTGAGCAGGTAGAGGGGTTAGCCTTGGTAAGGAGTAAGGTCACCTCATTATGTGTGACAGAGGTGAAGGAGAAGAGAGTGGTAAAAGAAGGATCTGAGCGACAAGAAATGAGGAAGAAAGGTGAAGACGGACCTCATGGTTAACAGCCTCATTTTTTTTTCTGTAAAAGATGAGACAAGCTTCTCAGCTAAGAGTGGGGAGGGGAAGCCAAAGGAAGTTAGAGGAGAGATGAAAAGCTTTGGAAGAGCCACAGTGGAGAGTGAGATAATGCATTGATAAGGAAGGTATAATAGGATTGCCTAGCAGCAATGAGGGCCCAGTTGAAGTTGTGTAACATCAATTTGTAGTAGACCCATTCTGAATAGGTGCATTATGGTCTCTACTTTGTTGAGCAGTGTATATGTCAAAGTAAAGGTGGGAGTGAGACAAGACTGAGGCTTGGCAGGGCATAGCCAGCAAATTTATAAGGGGGTTAAAGATTCAAGAGAAAAGATAATGTAGAATTGAATTGGTTCACCAAATGTTAAAGATGGGGCAAAGAGAAGAAGCTGATACAGAGATGAAGACCTGAGAGAGAATTGAGGGGTCCAGGGATCACAGTATGGACACAGAGAATGGTTTTGTAAGGGAAGGCAGCCAAGAGAAGTGAAAAGTCAATAGATTATGGTTAGATGAAGGGATTTCCGAATTCTTAAACATGGAGTTGGTATATTTGTAGGTAGTGGCAGGGTTCAGGATGACCATTGGAGTTGCTTTTAAGACTACTTTTATTCTGTTTTTTCAATTGTCAGTCTTTTTCTTACATTTGCCATATTTTTTTTTTCTTTCTGAGGTGATAAACGGAGATGGTTTTGATCAGAAGACCAGAAAATCCACTGAGTTCATTTCTCAGGGAGGTAAGTGTCTTAATAATAGCCTTTAGGGAAGAATACTCTTATTTATAGCTCAAAAACTACCTCCCAACTAGGGTGTTTTTGTTTTTCTGAAGCTTTCTTTTGTAGCAGTCGCTGTAGCCCCAAGTCTCCCATTTAAGAAGTCCACCAGAGGTCTACATGAACCAGATTCCCTAGATCTGACTTCATCCCTAATTCTATGGGGCACAAGGGTATACCCACACATTCTCCTTTTATTCTCTGTTATTTCAGCTGGACAGTGTCAGAGGTTATTTCTTAAAAAGCCTAGAAGACGGATAGGCAAGGAACTATATGCATGCTTCTCCTGGTAATATGTTTTTTTTTCCCCAGGAAGAGAAAAAGATTTAATTACCCGCAGCTTCTAAGGAGAATTCTGTTTGTTTTCATTAATCTGTAAATAAGATTGTTCATTCTTTAAACCTTGGGAAGCGGTGACAATAGGTAGCATACTGTTAGACAGGAAGCTTTGTGACTATTTGAGTGGGAGATATGAGCCTGAGAATCCAGAATTCTCTTAAGGAGAAGAACTCTGACAGAAGATCAATTTTGGCCTTGACAGTGTGAAGTCTGAATTCTAGTCCTAGTTCTGTCACTAGTCGAGTGACCCCTACACAAGTGACCCTACTTAATCTCACTGAATCTCAGGTTCCTTATCTGGAAAATTGAGTTAATAATATCTGTCCAGCCTATCTTACAAGGTTACTGAGAGAGCCATAAATCTCCGAATTGTGGTGTCATTTTTATTTCTATCCTTTAGCAAGTTTGAGGGGTGACCAGGTGGCCCTCTCTTTATTGTTAGTAGGAATTATATTTAATTATTTGTGTTTGTGTAAGGAACGTATGAGACAAAAACTGTGATGTATAGTAGGGAGAAGGGTAGATTCTAGAAAATGCCTGAACAAAAAAGAAGGTATAGTTGACATTCAGTTAAGTGAGTGGACTTCATGGTTTCTAAGCCCCCTTGCATTGCTGTCATTCTGGGGGTGTGTGAACCTATGTATTCTGTGAGTTAATCTTCCTTCCTTCCTTCCTTCTTTCCTTTCTTCTTTCTTTCCTCCTTCCTTCCTTTCTCCTTCCTTCCTTCTTCCTTTCTTCTTTCATTCTTTCTTTCCTCCTTTCTTTCCTTTCTTTTTACTTCCTTCTCTCCTTCTCCCTTCCTCTCTCCCTCCCTCCTTCTTCTCTCTCTCTCTCTCTCTCTCTCTTTCTTTCTTTCTCCTTTCTCTTTGCATCATGTTTGGACCTTCTCTTAGAATAAAGAACAAAATGGAAACAAAAAAATCAGTTTAGTCAAATCAACCAATACTGCAACCACATCTGTATAGTAATATTCCACAGCTATAATCTCCCATTTCTGCAGAGAAGAGAAGGAGGTGAAATTTCTTAATCCTTCTATGGGACCATGCTTGGTCATTCTAATTATCTAATGTTCATTTTCTTTGTATTGTGATTTCTGCATTTTCACTTCTTTCAAAGAACCCTTTCATGTCTATTATTTCTCAAGACAATCACAGGAGATAGATAAGATTCCTATGATTATCCCCATTTGAAGGATCAGCAAAATATATAGCTTTTTATTGATTATACCACTCGAGGATAAGTCTGCACAAGAACATCTCTGCCTCGCTGGAGAGGTCTAGAAACAGGCAGAGAAAGTAGAGGAAGTAGAGGACAGAAATTATGGAAAGTGTAGGGGAATCCATTTCTCTGCTTGCACCCTGTCTGAGATGATGCAAGCTGAGCTGAGTTGCAAACTAGAAAGTCAGGTTCAAGGATCCTGTGTTCTGTTCTTAATTGATAGATGGCTCTCTAACGTTAGAGAAGTGAGATTCGTTATTGTGGTTCCTGAAGAGTTGTTTGACAACGAAGTACAGGAAGGGGAGAAAGATATTGAAGGGGAAAGCAGGAAGAAGTTCAGTCCCAAAGACACTTCAAGGCCAAAAGGATGAGTGATGTCCAAGGGAGGAGGGAAAAAGTCCAGTGGAGATTATATTTGGTCTGTTGCCTGCCTCTCTTCTTTGTCTTCCTGTGCCATGCTGGTTTTTGTGGTAATGTTGCTGGTCCTATTAGCTGCCCTAGGGTGGCTATGGATGCAGCTGACTGTCTCACCCCATCATTTCCCACCTCTAGTCCCTGGCTTTCTTCACCTCATTCAAGCTGATCTCCCAAGCCATTTGCTGAGCCTTGCACAGAAGTATGGGCCACTCTATCGGTTTCACCTTGGGTTACAAGGTAAGAAGAGGATCTTCTCTGTCTCGCTCGACAACTGTACAGACAACTGTACAGGTCTCCCTGGAACCCAAGAAACTTCTTTCTGAAACTGTCCTTTCCTCTCTTTTAGATGTGGTGGTCCTGAACTCCAAGAAGGCAATTGAGGAGGCTCTCATCAAGAAATGGATGAATTTTTCAGGGAGACCCCAAACATTTCCTAGTGAGGGAAAGGACTGTTGTACTCTTTCTTGTAATAAGGGCTGGGGAAAATGTGTAAGGTTGTTAAGGGAATCCCAGTTTGGGGAAAAAGTGATAGAGCTAAGAACTAGCAGCTATATATTAATTTCCAAGGAAGGAGGGGCTATTGGAAGCAGAAAACTTGGCCTTTGGGTTATAGATTTCTAGATTCTAGTGTTTTTCAGTTTGGCCCTCTCCATCTCCCCAGTCCAACTGGCAAGCAAAGGTGGACAGGACCTCTCTCTTGGGGATTACACACCACTCTGGAAGGCCCACAGGAAGCTGGCCCGTTCTTCTCTTCTGAATGTCCAGAATAGCATGGAGCCTCTTCTGCAGCAGATGGTACAGGATTTGTGTAAGGTAATAAAACTGCTACCTTCTTAGGCTGAGTTCTAGGACTTCATGCAGCCCTCTTTCTGTATCTCCATCTCCATCTATAACTGATTGAGATTGTACTTCTCCCATGTAACCCCTCTGCTTGTGGCAATAGTAACAGCATCTCCTCTAACCCTCTTCATTCTCCTTCATCCCACAGAGGTTCCTTGCCTGCTCTGGCTCTCCTGTGAACATATCTGAGGAGCTTTTAATGTTCACTTGTAGCATCATCTGCTTCCTCAGTTTTGGAGAAAAGGTTAGAGATTCAGCCCTGTTTTCTTCCTTTGGTCATTTCCCCTTAATCCTATCTTCCCAATTCTGTCCCTTCTCAATCTCATTCTCCCTTTCACTTGTCTTTGCCACCAGCCTGATCCCCCAGGAGGGATCAGAAGGTGTCTGAACAAAGGAATTCTCCTCCCTCTTTGACAGAGTGAGTCTCTCGTTCAGGAAATTAAAACCAATGTTGAGGAATTGTTGCTAGCCTGGGATTCTTGGCAAGTGCAGATTTTGGACTTCCTACCCTTTCTCAGGGTAAGGCTTCTGGAATACAGACCCCAGCACCTGATAGAGGGAGAGTAGGGACTGAGAGGGATGTCTTGGGCAGAAGGATAAACTATCTAGGTCTTAGAAGAACTTAGAACTTCCTTCCCAGGGGCGAAGAGGGAGGAAGAGAAGGAGGTTACAACTACTTCCTCTCTCCAGTTTTTCCCCAACCCAGGTCTCAGGAGGCTGAAGCAGATGGTAGAGAAACGGGATAGGATTGTACAGAAGCAGCTGACAAGGCACAAGGTAAAGGAATTATGTTCTACAAGGTTGCTGTAAATTCTTCCCCTCGGTTATTCACAGGCAGGTTTCTATCCATTCTTCTCCTTACAATACACATCTTGAACTGAGTTTATAAAGAAATGTCCTGTTTAGCATTTTGTAGAGAATTGTATGTAGCCATTGTATGTTTATTGAATAAAATCCTGGGAGGTGATTGGGGCATGAATTCTGGGAGAGCAGGAGACATGCTAATGTTGCCAAGAGCACAGAGGCATAACAGGGCCAGGAAATTCTTCTCCTAAAATTGGAAGGAGGACTAGAGGAGTTTGGTTTTAGGGAATAAAGAGGGGAACATTGGTGCAACATGGGACAATGGCTAGGCCCTAGATCTGCTATAAACCAAGTGCCCTTGGGAAGTCACCATCTCCCTGGGCTACATGCAATTTCCTCATCTGTAGGAGCTGGATTAGGTGATTGGCCCCTTTTTACCTGAAATAATACTATGATCCTCCCAGAAACAAAATTACTGACACCACAGAAAGCCATGGTGTAAGGCTCCCAACATAGCTATTTTAGGGTAGGGGGTCCTAGAATAGTAGCCGTGGGCTCTGTAGTTCAATCTTTATGTAGCAGCCTTTAAGGTATATATTTTTATATACCTTTAATATCATAGAACTAGAGCTCTATGGTTGATAGATGATAGAGCTAGATGATAAAGCTAGTTGTTTTAATCCTCTCATTTTACAGTTGAGGAAACTGAGGCCTTTGGAAATTAAATGGCTTGTCCAAAGTCACACAGGTTATTTCTGAATTGGGATTTGAACCCAAATAGATGCCAGAGCAATTCTTTTCCCATTGTACAATACTGTCTTTTCCCTAAACTGCTAATAAACTCTATAGTGAAAAGCTTCTTTTGTGCCTGGGTGAGTGATATGTGTAATAGAGGACTACAGAAGTGGGGAGACAATTTTTTTGGTGATGACAACTGAACAGGGGAGGAGAGGAGTTGCTCCCTCACTGTCATAAAGCTGGTTAGTTAGTTAGTGGAAGAGCTGGGACTCAACTCCACAAAAACAGAGAATTTAAGAACCATTAGGTTCCCAGATAAGAGGGATGAAATAAAAACTCGTGTGTAGAGAGTGGTACTCACATTGTACCCTAGTCATCCACCTTCACCAAGGAAGTTTTTGCTCAACACCTTCACCTTTATACCCTCCCCAAAATGACTTTCTCTCTTTCTTTGAGTTTCCCCAGGAGACAATGGTGGAAGGACAGACTCGGGATTTGACTGATTACATGCTACAAAAACTAAAGGAGCAAGGAGAGGGACCAGGTCAGCTTTCAGAGGGACATGTGCACATGACCTTGGTGGACTTATTCATTGGTGGCACAGAGACCACAGCAGCCACCATCACTTGGGCCGTGGCCTTCCTGCTTCACCACCCAGAGGTGTGGCCCCAGAGGATTGGGCTGTCAAAGGCTAGGGAGGGAGATGGAAGATACCAGTTGGGGCGGCACTGGGGCTATAGCTAGACTCCAAAGATGGGAGGCCTCAGGGAAGATGTAGGTTAGGAGTGAGCCCAATAAGAAAAGAACTTAAGAGCTCCCCTCCCTCCTTCAGATACAGAGGCGGTTGCATGAAGAACTAGATCAAGAACTGGGGCCAGGTTTTTCAGGAAGCCCTCCCAACTATGGAGACAGAGCTCGGTTCCCCTTGCTCAATGCTACGATTGCTGAGGTGCTCCGGCTGAGACCTGCAGCCCCTTTGGCCATTCCACACTGCACCAAACAGTCCAGCACGTAATTAAGTCCCTCTGTTTATGCTGGGGGGTTCATGGGGAGGGGTGGAAAAGGATGTGTTATCTGTATCAGAGGTGTCCCTCTTTTGTCCTTCCTCAGCTTATGTGGCTTTGACATCCCTAAGAACGCCATTGTTATCCCCAACATCTATGGTGCTCACCATGATGACAGTGTTTGGGCACAGCCTTATGACTTCCGGCCTGGTACGGGGCCCAAGGATGGGAGTGGGGCTGTACAGGCAGAGAGCTGGGATCTGAATGAGGGATGAAGGGTGGGGGCAAGGCTAAAGCCTAAAGGTAGAGGAGAGCCACTATGGGTCATTCAGTGGAGCTGTCCTTCAGAGGGTGGGATAAGGAATGGGATGGGGTCTGCAAGGCCAGTTACTCAGGTCCTAGCAGCTGCAGAGTAGAGGGGCCAGAGGCTTCATGCAGTGAGTCAGGCTCACCTCCGCTCTAAATGACCTTTCTTTTCCTAGATCGTTTCCTGGAACCAGAACTGAGCCCCCAGGGGATCCCGTTCAGCTGTGGGGCCAGGATGTGCCTGGGGGAGTCCCTGGCTCGCTTAGAGGTCTTCATGATCCTGGCTCATCTGCTCCAGGCTTTCACGATTCTGCCCGAAGTTGAGGGCAGCCACAATCTGCCTTCTCTGAAGCCTGTCTTTGGGATCAATACAAAGATCCTAGATTTTAAGGTGCGGCTGCTGCCCCGGGAAGCTGGGGCTGGAGTGACAACCTCTGGCTCTCCACTATAGAGTGCACCAATAAAGTGCCTAAATGTAGACCTTGAACCACTGTTCCTTCTTTATTGACTTTGTACACAGTCCTTCCAGCCCTTCCAGCCCTTCCCTCCTCCCTCCCCCCACCCCGCAAGGTACTTTGCAGTTGGCTGGAATGTATTTTTTTTCCTGCGATCTGGGAGCAATTTGCTTCGTTTGGGGTAGGGAAAGGGAATGTTACAAGTGTATCTAAGGATGTGTTTGCTACTGAGGTTTTTTATAAATGCAGGTGCCAATCTTTGTCCTTGAACCAAAGAGCTGGTATGTGCTAGGGTACATAGGTAGCTATACGGGTAAACTGAGGTCTTTTTCACCTTAATGTGAAAATCCAGCCCCCACCCCTTTACATCAGCATTCATATGTGGAATATAAAGGGGAAAACTGTAATTCCTTAAAACTGAGGTAAAGATGGATCTCTCTCTCTTCTCTCCTTCCTCTCAGTAACCCTGGGCTTAAGTTACTTAGAGGCAAGGAAAATTCCTTAGGGGACTTTAATGAAAGGGGAAAACCCTTACCTGCTCAATTTCATGCTTTTCTCTTAAATCCCTAAGTTCTCAGGAAGATCTCTCCTGGTTTCCAAAATTGAGACATAGCTCAGCTCGACCCAATTTTTATATAACCCCAGATCTTGTGTAGAACAGATTTCACATCATAAACTGATTCAGACTGACCCTCTTCCCCATCTCCATACAAAGCCTTTCATTCAACCAATCACTGTCTATGAATTTAAAAAACAAACAAACAAACAAACCTGGAAACATTTCTAGCATGCATCATCAGAAGTAGGGCCTTTTTATATTAAAAGGGGATCCTTGTCAGTCATCCTAAGTGGAGTTTTGAGCTGTTTCTGCCTCCCCAACCCCCACAGCTGAGTTGAGACAGCAAGTCTCTCTGTACTGCCTGGATAGCCAGGGGAAGCCATCTCTGATCTTCTACCTACTAGGGGATTCCTCTATCCCTTCTCCACTAGCTCTCTGACGAACTTGTTCCCCTTCACTTCTGTCCCCTCACCCACCTGCTGATTTGAGATTACCTCGAGGCCTCAAAACATCATCTCCACCAGACCTTAGACTTCTGTTGACTATAAAGGATATTCTTCTATAATCACTTAGATTTGAAAGTTTTATGGAAGTGGCCTGTTTCTTTGTCCCAGAGTGTGACAGTCACTTATCACTCAAGGGCAACTCTTACTAAATGTAGAAAGTAATGTGACTAGAAGGACCGCATCCATCCCCCTCTTCAGTTATTTTCTACAAATCCAAAGAATAACTCTGGCTCTTTGGGGAAAAGGAGGGGGTATTATAAAAATAAGGACCCTGGCTCTTCTCTGAAATAAGCCAGTAGGGGGCAGCAGCTGGACAGTCTGGGAGGCTTCCTTTTTGGGGCAGGGAGCCTTCCCTTTTGTCTCTCAGAATCAGAGGGCCGGAGATGGGGAATCAAGCTCTCTGGGAAGATAGGTTATAATTTCGTGGCCTCAGCTTCATCTCTGTGAAGGGGATGGAGAACTCAAAGCCCTTCCAGGAATGCCAGCTCACACCCTAGAAGAGGGGAGATAGAAATCACAACATGATCATCTGGTATCCCTAGTTCTCTATTTTATGCTGATCCTGACTCCTGACTCTAACTCAATGGGCTCAAGGTGTCTCTTGCACTCAGAGGTATGAGATCCCTGGCAATTATTCCCAAGACCCTAGACTTCTTCTTCAGTGCCATTGCCCCCATCACAAGAGAACCTCGGCTTATCATGACTCAATGGTACTCTCCCCTACCTTCATTTCCATCCCAGGCTCAAACTCCCCTCCCAAAGGCCCTCTCTCCTCATACTACTCCATCTCACCTGATGGTCAATGATGCTTCCATAGAGTCCATTGAGGTTGGCATAGTGGCAGTTGCGATACCACCAGCCACCCCGATAGGAGACAGCACAAGGAATATGCAAATTGTTGGGGTCTCTGTCCCTTGTGGAGAACATACTGCCACTGTGATAACTCATGGAGTCTCCTGAAGGGGAAAGGGGTGTGAGAAACAGAGTATAGGAGGAGGGTAAAGAGTCTACTTCTTCATAAACTTTGTGTGATGATGACTGGACTTCCATTGAGCTGCCCCACCTTGACCGGATATCTTACCTGCAGTTCCATGGTATCCCTCTAGGTGGAGACGGTAGTACTTTGCAGCTGAATCCACGGTAAAGAAGTCATATTCGGCAAAGGCAGACTCATTACTAGTACGGAGATCCACTCTCATGGAGTAATCACCAGCTTGGGTCAGGCTATGGAGGGCCTCATTCCCTGGGGTAGGAAGGCACATCCAGTAAGACATCCAGTCTCTTAGCTCCGATATCCCATACCTGTCTCTGTCCCCAACTTGTCTCTCCTCATCCCCCTTTTTTTTTTTTTTTTACAATTTTTATTTAATTTTTTCTGAATTACATGTAAACAAAATGTTTATATTCATCTTTTAAAATTTTGAGTTCCAAATTCTCTCCCTTCCCCTTCCTTGAGAACACAAACAATTGGATGTAGATTATATGTGTGCAGTCATATAAAACATTTCCATATTAGCTGTGTTGCAAAGGAAAACACAGACCAAAAAAACAAAACCAAAAAACCCCAAACCCAAGAACACTAAAGAAAGCATATTCATCCCTTTTGAGAGACCAAGGCTTCCATTCTCTCAGCCTTAAACCTTAGTTCTTCCTCTCAGACCAGACACTGACCCAGCCAAAACTCTCCAGAAATGTCTCCAAATCCATGGGCATATTCTGCCCAGTCTCTCCAGAAGTCTGTGCGTCCATCCATCCTGCGCTGGAACACCTAATGTAATGGGATAAGAATGATAACAGCTAACACTTATATAAGGGACTAGAGACAGGAAAACCTTTGACTTCTTAAGCAAAGGGACTATTGTCTCGGGAGCTCACCCCTGCCCATGTTCCTCAACTCACCAACCAGCCACCCCCTTCTGTCTCCATGTCACAGTAAACTTCTAGTGGTCGCTCACGGTTTCCATTGAGGAAGATGGTGGTTGTACGGGAGTTACTTATCCCATTTTTCATCTCTTCTCCACAATCCCGGGGGAATGGGATCCTTAGTCCCCCTAGGGTGGAAGGGGGCAGGGATTAAATAAGAGGCTGATCTAGCTGGAACTCAAGACTTGGGACCAGTCATAGGTTGCTCCACCCCCCTGGCTTACTTTCACCCCTTTCCCTCTATTTCCTCTTGGGGACTATTGTCAACCATCCCACCCTTTTGTCTCTTTAGTTCTTCTCTCAGTGTCTAGCCCCAGGTACCAGTGGTAAAAGTGGTTGGCACAGGTGGTGTGAGACTTTCCCCTCGGACAGCCTGGATCCGAGCATTATACAAAGTAGAAGGGAAAAGGCCAGACAGCTGGTGAGATGTGACCCCTCCTGGTAGCAGAACCTCCTACAGCAGAGGGAGAGGAGGGATCAGTGAGTAGGGAATGAAAGGGATGTTCACAGGAGGAGAAAGTCAGAAGAAGCACAGAAAAACAGACAGAAACAAATGTGGGCATAAGAGTTTGGACTTGGTGGAGGGAGTTGCTGGGAGATACCTGAGTCTGCCCTCCAGGAGTATCATAGCTAAGCAAATAGCCACTCAGTGGGGACTCAGGTTCAGTCCAGGTGAGTAAGGCAGAGCGGGGGGTAACCTCTTTGGCCTGCAAGTCACGTGGGGCATCCAGTCCTGGGAAAGGAAGAGAAAGCTCATTTTCCTCTTGTTACGCCCATGAGATAAAGCAGTATCTTTCTATGGTCTTTAACCCTCCATTTCTCTACAAGACATATCACTTTAGAGCCTTTTCCTCCCTCCCATCTCCCCCTTTCTGGTTCCCAAGCCCCATGATACCAGTGGTGAAGGTGATGCTGCCAGGGGAGGTGATGTTAGGACCCCGGAATCCTCTAAGGGTTGCAGTGTAGTTTTTCCGGGGCTGAAGATTATGCAGGGGGAAGTCTACAGCACTTCCTGGAACTGAGGCCATCACAGGTGGAACTAGAGATGAGAAGACAGAATTAACTACTGCTTCCCTTTGATCCCCAGATGTCCTGTCCCATGCTCTCCAATCATGTCTTTCCCCCTCAGAGATCTAGGCATTCAAAACCTTCAGTATCCCACACTGACTTTCTTCAACTCACCCTCTGGGGCTGTGACCCGAAGAGCATATCTTTCCACAGGGGCCTGAGGGGGACTCCAGTGCAGCAAGGCTGAATCATCAGTGACATTCAATGCTCGAAGCTGGGTGGGGCCATCAGGGACTGTGATGGAGGAAGATGGACGGAGCTACAGAGCTGGTTCCTATGTCTGTCTCCCCTTCATCTCTACTGAACCTATCTGTCTAATCCCATCATTCTCTTCCCCTTCAGTTCTCTTCTCTCCTCTTACCTCCATCTCTGCCCATTTCCCTGAGAGTCCCCAGTTTGAATCTATTATCATTCTCATCCTTTGATCTCTTCCTCTTTTTTTATCCATTTCACAATTTTCCCCATCTTCCATGCACTCACAGCTCTCCTATTTTCTTCATCTCCCTCCATATTTCTCAGTTTTTCCTGTCTATTCTTCTATCTACCTATGTCTCCTCTCTCTGCCTTTTGTCCCCACCTCTTTTCCCTCTCTTCCCCATGACTGTCTTACCAGTTGTGAGGAAGCCAGTGAGGGGCTCACTTTCCTCAAAGCCACGAACAGATACCACAGTCACTTCATATCGGGTTCCAGGGGTCAGACCCACTAGGTGCTGGTGCCAGGTATGACTATCCACTTGTATACTTTGTGGCTCCCCTGGAAATACAACGGAAGGGGATGAGATAAACTCATGTGGAGGCCTCAGAGGATTAGGGATGTAGGGAAGGAAGACAACAGAAAACTAGGGAAAACAGACAAGGGTGAGAAGGGTTCAGGGAGAGGTAGTAGAGGATGAAGGAAAATGAGGTGAAGATGGAAACAAGTAGATAAGCTGGCAGGTTACCTCCATCTGCTAGCTGGTAGGAGATTTTGAAACCATCCACTCGGTTCGGGGGTGCAGTCCAGCTGACCTTGGCTGAGTTTTCTCGGATTTCACTGAACTTGAGGTCTCGAGGGCTCTCTAGCACTAAATCAGTAGGGAAAGCAGTTACAGCCGCATGGCTGGCACATAGTAGGCACTTAATATTTATTAGACTGGATAGGATTGGGACCCCTTTCCAGCTCAAGAAAGGGCGATTTTGCCAGGATCTTCCCTCCCATCTCTATTGTCCGCTATTTCTTATTGGCTATTTCTTTCCATATGATGTATTCCACCCTTCTTTTTCTTCCTCAAGGCCCTGGAAATGGAAATTGATAGCCCTCTCCAAAGATCTGAGACACTCTCACTTACACCATCATGTGTCTTTTGCTCTCCAAAATTACCATCCCTTTTTGAGAGAAAAAGAAACTGGTTGCCTATCCCTGATAGAATGCCTTGTTATTCACCCACCACCTGCCTATCTTCCTGACTAATCCTCTTCTTCTTGGGGCAACTTGTGTAACTTGAGCTAAAGTTAGGGGTAGTACCCAGAGGCCATGGGCCATGACAGGTAGTACCTGGACTGAGTGTTCTAGCAGTGCCCTGGAGGCTATCAGCCTTGTGTGGGCCACGAAGGCCATAAAGTGTTACGGCATAGAGGGTTCCAGGTGTTAAGTCTCGAAGAACTGCTGAACGTTGGATCCCAGGAACCGTCAGCTGCCGTTGAAGCAGAGGAGGGTACAGTGGCTCTGAAGGCTTCATCTCTGGGACCCCATAGCGAAGCAGAAATGAGTCAAAGGCTCCAGGTGGGGCCTCCCAATTCAGCCGGAAGGAACTTGTTGTCACATCTGATACAGACAGTTGGGACAGGCGGCCCCCAATATCCCCAGGTGACTGCCCAGCTGGAGCCATCCCTAAAGCAGGGATCAGAAGGGAGGGGAAGAGGCCATCAGACTTCAGTTTGGTATTAGATTATGCTTTTAGCTTAACTTCCATTCTCATGAGGAATTAATTGCCCCTTTTTTGGTAATGCTCTCTCCCTTCACACTTAGGACTTTTGTGTAAATATTTCCAATATGCCCCAACCTTCCCTTTCATAGAGACAAGGGATGAGTGGAGGTAGGTGGAATACCACAAGATGGAAATCTGAGTCTCTGGCCTAGAACTCTGTTGTAAGTAGGAGTGGTCACCTGTAGTGCCTTCTGTAGAGATGGGGCCCAGACGTTTCCCATCATAGAGCCCGTAGAGGAGGAATGTGTATTTCCAGTTGGGCTCCAGATCAGAGATAGTGATCTTTTTCTGGTCTCCCCTCACAAGCACTGCCTGGGACTTTCCATCTTTATCTTTATACTGGATCACAAAGGAGTTAAAAGGCCCCTGCAGGACTGTCCAGGATAGACCCAAGGAATCTGGGGCAATATCAGTCACTTTCAATATTCCTAGGCGGGGTCCTGAAGGGGGTTCAGGGGCTTCAGTAGCTGGTGCCAAAGTTGCCGTCTCTTCTTCTTGAGCTGCATCAAGGAAAGAAATATAGGAAGAGACTTAGTTGAACCACAAAACACTGAATCCTAAATAATTTGAGAAACATTCATTGCATATGGTTAGGTTGTGCCAATAAAATAAAAATGCAAATAATACCTAAACTAATTTACTTCCCAATAAAATTACCAAAAGATTACTTATAGAGCTAGGAAAAAACTAACAAAAATCCATTCTAGACAAGCAAATGGTCAAGAATAATGATACAAAGGAAATAATGAAAAAGAGTGGGAAGGAGGCATAGCACAGTCAGATCTCAAACTGTACCACAAAGCTATAATCATTAAAATGATTTGGTGCTGGCAAGAAGCCAATCAGTGTAATAGATTATATACGTAACATGTAGAAGGAAATAAACCAATAGTGTAGAATTAGATAAACTTAAAGACTCCAGCTATTGGGGTAAGGACTCCCTGCTGAGAAAACCAAGACGCTCAGCAGAAGATAGCCTTACACAAACATCTCAAGCCACGTTCTAAGGCAAGTTTCATAATTAGTACACAATTTAGATAGAAAAAGTCATCCTTTAGGATTCGTTTATAATTCATAATTTATTTATGAATTAAAGGAGCAGGGAAAGAGCAGGAATAACCTTTTAAAATTATGGACTGGAGAAGAATCTATGACCACATAAGGGACAGAAAGGATCGCATGACAAAAAATGGACAATTTTGATGATATGAAATTGAAAAATTTTTGCACAAACAAAACCAGTGAAATTAGGAGTAGGAAATAGTTAATTGAGAAAACCTTTGGCTCTTGGAATACCAAATTTCCTTGAAGAATCAGCTCAACAACCATCTTCTTCATGAAAGCTTCCCTGGTCCTTTGCCCTATATTACCTCCTCCTTCCCCCCAACTGCTAGAACATCTCCTCCCCAAACTGTTTTGTATTATTTTAGACATTCTGTATATATTCAAATGTATATATGTGCTTCCACTCCCATGTTAGAATGTAAGCTTCTCGAGGAAAAAGACTGTCTCAACGTTTTTGTTTTTGAATCTCCCAATACTTAGCAAAGTAATCTGTATTAAATAAACGCTGGTTGGTTGATTGACAGTTAAAGTTTCTTCCTGAAAACTCCAACAATGTCTCAGCTGAACTAAGGAGAAAGGGGATTTTTTGACACCTACTCCAGGCTACCTGGTGGCTCAGTGGACAGAGCTCAGGACTTGGAGAAGAGTAGGTGGAGGTGGGATAGTTGGAAAAACGGTCAGGCAGAGTAAGATCTGGTAACAACGGAAGCGAGTGATCTCAGACCACCTGAGATCCATGCTTAGTCATAACTCTCATTTAGATGTTGCTTTAAGTTTTACAGAGTGCATTTTTCTTTTTAAATTTTCACATTAGTCATGTTATAAGGAAGTGTTAGAACCAATGGGAGGAACCACGAGAAAGAAGAAATAAAAGAAAAAAGAAATCAAATGGTATTCCAAAGCGCATTTTTTCACAGCCGCTCTGGAAATGAGATGGAATTCTTTTAGGAGCTAGAACCCTTTAGAACTTCAAGACTCTGCATATTATTTTGTATAACATACAGACCCTTCATCTATTGACGTAATTATTTTGCAAAATGTTGTTTGTAATTGTTCTTGAAATTTTTTCATGGATGGAAAATTTTTTCATGGATCCAACTACACTGAAAGGTCCTTAAGGGCAAAGACCATATATCTCTTGCCACTCTAGAATTCCCCATCACTCAGTTACATCTCAGTTCTTAGTATAGTGCTCTGAACACAACAGCAAATGCTGAGCAAGTGTCTATTGTCTAGCTGGAATGCTAGCGAGGTCATCCTCCTTACCCCAATCTATGCCACCTTCTCCATTGCCCTCAGCACAAAAGAAATCTTGATGTCTCCCAGGACAGAGAGAAGAAGAAAAGAATTACATAGCTCCTCAGAAACATTAAATTAACAACTGGGATGGTGGGTGGGTAAAACATAATTCTCATCTATCCCTACTTACCTGGCACACCCTGGGCAGAGATGGAGCCAACATGCTTTCTATCATGGAGACCATATAGCGTGTTGGGCTCCAGGCCAAACACAGTGACCTTGTTCTCACTTGCAACTACAGGCATTACCTAAGGCTGCCCATCTCAGAGCCTAGACTCATATTCCCCCTCTGCCCCAAGATAGGCAGAGCTCCCCATCTTTTTCTCCCTGACTCCTTTTACTATCACTGTTACCACTTACTTTTGGCTAGTTGCTTAATTAATGAATAAGTCACATATGAATCAAGCCAAACTAGTAATTTATTAGAAAAGGAGGTAGGGAGAGGAGAGGAGATCCTCTGCTTCACCTCAGTTTGACCTTGAGGCCTAGTCTTGGCAAGACTTCTGATCAGGAAAGGGCCAGAATTATGAAGGGAGCACACAATGAGAAGGATATATATATATACATACATACATACATATATATGTTGGTTGCCCTGGAGATGACCCCAAATATAAAGTTTTGGGGAGGGAAGAGGGAGTTGAGCTGATCTCTTTTCATGACTCAAAGTAACACCCCCTCCTATCCTTAAATCCTTACCCTCTATGCTCTTTATGTTCTCTTTACCTGCTCTACATGGTACATAACATCATCTATACCTACTTCCAAAGGCCAGTAAGTCAGCCCTCATCACCACAGTGAATATGGGAAGGAGGCTCAAGGTAAGTGGAGTGGACAGAACAAAGGGACAGATGTGGAGAGAATACAGGCTGTGTTTGAGGAGGGAGCTTATAATGGAGTGGTAGGAAACTGAGAGTAGGGTAGGATGGAATGGGGTGGACATGTCTCTGAGACCTTTAGAAAAGTAATAAGGGAATTAGGAAGAAAATTCTGACATCCTAAGCCCCAGCTTATGGTCAGTCTGACTTCTAGTTTGGCTCCCTGTCCCTGCCCTTCTCTGGTTAGTATGACTCATAGTCCTGGGAGTAGGGTGAGAAGGTCAGTGACCCAAATTTTTGCCCACACCCCTGCCCCCGAGCCTCTTTGCCTCCAGGGTGTCTGAGTCACTGGAATAGTAACATCAACTTTTTCCATATTCTTCTTATGAGGTCAAGTCTTCCTCTCTCCCTCCCTCCCTAATTGTTCCTGGGGTTGAGAGGCCAAGTTAAATGGAGAGAGTGGGAAATGAGGCATAACAGGTGGGGCTAAAGTGGAAAAGAAGGAGAAAAGGAGAGGCAATTAGAGAATTGACTTTGTCTTGCTTGATCAAGTCTGGGGCCCCCTGGCCTCACAGTGCTAGAGGGATATTAAGAGAGAGACCTAAAGGGAAAAATTATGGGCACAAGACTTGGGTTACTTGATGTATGCATGGAAGCACCTGGGATTGCCTTCCTTTATGGAGAAGGGATGTACATGGAGAACAAATGCTAGAACATTTGAGACTGGGCTCTTGAAAAGGCTGGTTGGATCGGATTGGATTGAGGTGACATCTTTCCTCTTATTGTTGGCATAAATTATTTGTTTATGTTAGTACGTGTGTAAAGTCATTTTGACTTTGTAGTACTAGAATGACTAAACTGTAGAAAAACTGTTCCCATCTGCGGAAAGGCAATGAAATGAATCATCAGAGTGGGTCTGGGGAGGAGAACAGAGCTGCTGGCGACCTGTGCCAGGGAAGGTTTGCTCACTCACTGGCCTCAGGATCTATGGAGAGTCTCTGTTCTGCAAATAGTCTGGGAGCCAGGGTACTCCTTATACAGGAAATGGAAACACAGAAGGCACAAACAGGAAGCATATTTAATATGGGAGGTAAGAGTTGGCCATTCCAGGGCATGACATGAAAGTAACAGGCTCCAAGAGAAAATGATGGACTCCATCATCAAGGCCACATGGCTGTTAAGTTATCTAAGCCCAAATGGTAGCTGAGAAACTTAGGTGAAGAAGTTCAGTTTCATCAAAGGGTAGAACTAACTTCAAGTAGTTTGAACTTCAGAGAGAAATAACAAGGAGAGGGTAAGACTTCCTGAGGACTGAAGTCATAGGGACATCCAAGGGGGCTGAAGAAGGCAGTTGACAGTTTAGGAAGATGCTCTACACACAGAGAAAGAATCAATGGGAATAGACCAGAGAATCCTTACAGGGGTTAAGGCAGCTGCAGAGTAGAAGGGCGGTGCATCTGTCATTACCAAAATCAAAACCAGAGATGGAACAAAGGGTTCATGTCAGCACACATCAAACAGCAGAAAGCAACTTGCTGCTTGTGATAAGACTTTAGCCCAACCAATTAAATACTAGCAGGTTAGTAACTCCAGCTACAGCCTAGAGAAGACAACATGGGGACCACAACTGCAAAAGAGACAAGAAAACAGATTGTGAAATGACCTGCATCCAATCAGTTGTGCCAGCCAAGTCAATTAATTGTCAGACTTACATAAAGTAAGTGTTTGAAGTTTGTTCTGAAAATTTATCATTTCAAGGTTTTTTGTTTTGTATTCTTGATTTATTTCCCCCATTATTTCCCAGAAAAAGTTCTTTTAAGAAAAAAAACAAACAAAACTTGAAGCCTGCTTTCGGCTAACAAAAAGGACACTGTTGTTTCTTATGTCCAAAATGCCCTTCTTTCTCACCTCACCTCTTACTCTGAGTTTCACTCCCAGCTAACTAAGCTCATTCGCCCAAGTTGATGTCTTTCTCCAACCCCAGAGATTACCTTCTGTGAACTTTATAAACATGAACTGACTTGCCTGGATTCCCACCCTGAATGTAAACTCCTTGTGGAAAGGGACTGTTTTGTTTTTCTCTTTGTATCCTGAGTACCTAGCATAGAGGTTGGCACATAGTAGGTGCTAGATAAATGCTTCCTGAATGAATGGAAAAGGAATTTATCTATAACTAGGTTAGGATATCCAGGGGGACTGGAGTGTTCTAAATGGCCAGGTCTATTGGCAAAAAGTAGTCATCTCAGCTTCAGGATCCTGGAAACTTGGACAGAGGAAAGTGAAAACTTAGGAGTTTTTCCTGTGAGAGACAATTCCCTGTTTGAAATTTTCCCTCCCAGATAATGAGGACAGACTTTGCTCTGAAACAAGAAAGATCTAAAAATATCTTTTAGTATAAAACATTGGGCTCAATCTAACAAGATGAAATCCAATAGGGGTAAATGTAAAGTCTGGCATTTAGGTACAAAAAATCAACTTCATAAGTATAAAATGGGGCAGGGGGGGGAGAGTATGATCAGACAGCAGTTGTTCTGAAAAAATGTCTGTGGTTTTGGTGAACTATGAGCTCAATATGAGTCACTAATGTGGTGTGGCAGCCAAAAAAGCAAATGGAATTTTGGAGTGCATTAAGAGAAGCACAGCTTCCAGGAAAGGGGTGGGGTGATAGCCATTGTACTCTGCCCTCTTCTGGAGTCCTATGTTTATTTCTGGATACCTCTGTTTAATAAGAACATTGATAACCTAGAGAGTGAGCAGACTACAAGGATGGTGAAGGGTCCTTAGCCCACTTGAAAGAACTGGGCATGTTTAGCTTGAAGAAGGGAAGACTTAGGTTGGGAAGGTGGAAAGGAGAAGATAATGATTGTGTTTAAGTATTTGAAGGGCTATCATGGAGAGGGATTCTGTTAGGCTCACTAGGACAAAACCAACAGTAATGTACGGGAGTTTCAGGAGGCTGAGTGTCAGGAAAAACTTCTTAACAATTAGTGTTCTCCAAAAACGGAATGGGCTGTCTTGAGAAAGACTTGATTTTCCTTTGGAAATCTTCAAATTAGGTGATGGCTTGTAGGATATTAGACATAGAGGGCTCACTTTGTGTGGGGGCTGGACTTGAGGATCATTGAAGTTCCCCCTAAGTTCTGTGATTCTGGGTGGTGGTAGGGGGTGGGGAGCAGGGAAAGACAGGACAAGATCACACTGGCCCAACATCTGGTAGTTTCCTATGTAAATTAATTATAAGAAATCACAGACCTCATTACTGAAAAGGGGCCAGATAATTAATAAGGTATTAAAGTTAACTGTAAAATATGTCCATATTAGGTGATACCTTTATAGGCTGTGAAGAAATCCCTGAATAAATTGGAAAGCAAACAACACCATAGGCTGAAAAATTATAGGCCATGATTTCAAGTGACCTGTAAAAGTGAGCTCAGTGAATCTGTGAGAGACTCAAAGAGAGACCCAGTTTCTGAAGATACTTGAGGCTGACGATGAGGCTGATCATGAGAAACCCTGAAGAAGTTTCCACAAAAGAAGAGGCAGGGGCTCTGGAAGTGAGATTGCTTGAGCAGATTTCATATGAGGGGTATCAGGTAGAGTTGTGCTGATGAAAAGCCATCAGACTACAGATTCCAAGGCCATCCCTTTTCTTCCCTGTGGATCCTTCAAGGAAGCTGTTCCTTCTGGGAAAGTCTATTTACTTTTCTTTGTATTAAACATTTACTTTATCCTTACAAACAGTGTTAACTATAGACCTTTTTTAGTTTGTGTGTACTTATTGGAAATGCAATGGGGAGGAGGTAATTGAAGGGGGAATAGCCCCAGAGTAGTGAAATCTAGCATGGAGGTGTTTTGCCAGCTATCTCTGGTTGGGGATTAAGAGGAGAGAGAGAGAGAGAGAGAGAGAGAGAGAGAGAGAGAGAGAGAGAGAGAGAGAGAGAGGGAAATCCATCTAGGTAATGAGTCAGTAGTAGGGGGAAAAGGGAGAACATAGGAGTGGTTAACAACCTAGGTCACTACCCCATCCCATAACTGCTACAAGCTTTGATTATTTCTCTTAAACCTCTGGATGGTTTATAGATATGCATACATTCTCATAACACATGTTCTCATATATGTATATGCGTGTATATATGTGTGTATGTATACACACAGATGTATATACATACACACATATATACCTGACCCAAAGAGTATGAATGATTCTTGCAGAAATTAATCTATGCCCTTCATCCATTTAACGTGATTAAGAAACCACTCCTTGTGAAATTGTTGGAAAACTCAGCAACTCCTTTACAATCTGTACCTTGTTGTAAGAAAATCTATTGACATCAGCTTTTATGCACTTTTCCCCTCTGTTAAATATTTGCCATCACCAGCAAGTCACTTGCAGGGTATTTTTTGGCAAATAAATTAGGTGGTGTTTCACTGTTTCTTACAGCACTAAAAGACTGCAAGTGTCTTTAGCACTCTCTGAATTGTGTAATCAAAAGAGTGCTGGATTCACTACTTGGGTATCTATGTGACTGTGATATTTCTGTTCTCTAAGACACTAACAGCATGCAATTCAATAAACATTAAGTAAAAAAATAATGAAATGAATAACCAATTAATTCAGTACTTTGAGACAAAGTTCATATTCCCACTTGTTTGAGGGATGAGGCTGCTGGGGAGAAACTAGGCTATGCTTTCTTGAATAAAAATGATACTGGTAGTGGTGATGGCATTTACATGGTACTTTAAAGTTGGTAAAGAACTTTTCAAATAATATAGCATTTAAGCCTCACAAGAACCCTATGAGACAGACACTACAGGCATTATTCCCATTTTATAGATGAGAAAATTAAGGCTCAGACTTTCTGGGGTTACAGCACTGTGAAGGTGTGAGATCTGAACTACGTCCTTGTTATTCCAACTACTTTGTCACTTTATCTATTAGACTATGGTGCTTCTCAATAGTGCCTCTCATTTTTAAGTGATTTAGGAAGGAAAGAAAACCTAAATAAAAGTGAAGAGATGTTGGCTAAGAAAGGAGTAGAGTCCATGAGAGGGAAGAAAAGGTGATCAATGCTGTTTGACTCTACAAATGGACCTAGATATTTACACAGCTGCCACCGCAATCAGCCTAGAGGAGAGAAGGCCAAGCTAGGATGGCCTCCATATTGATAACAGAATATTATGGAGCAGGAAAAAACCCAACAACAACAGATTTCAAACAGAGCTACAACTTTCTGACTATTAAGGAAGTGAAATTAATTATAAAGTGGAGGCTATGAGGTCTTTTTGAAGGGAGGGTTCAGAAGAAGGAGCTTTTAGGGGGAAAGCTTGGGGACAATACTGTTTAGAAGAGGGAGGGGAGAAATATGTTCTCTCCAGGGTCTTACTCACCTGTGGTGCCATCTGCAGAGACAGGGCCAAGTCGTTTCTTGCCAAAGAGTCCATAGAGCAGGAACTTGTATTTCCGGTTGGGTTCTAAGTTGGAGATGGTGATCTCTCTCTGGTCTTTTCCTACAGGTACCACCTGGGGCTGTCCATCCTTGTCCTTGTACTGGACCACAAAGGAGTCAAAGGGGCCTTGAAGGATGGTCCAGGAGAGGTGCAAAGAGTCTGGGGTTGGGTCTGTCACTGTCATCTCCCCTAAGAGGGGAGATGGCTTTACTGCTGGGACTGTAAAAGGGACAGAAATGAGAAAAGAGAGAGGGAGACAGGAGGAGGAAAGGGGAGAGAAAGGAGAGAAGACAAATCAGTAAGTAATAAATTAGTAAGAGAAAAAAGCAAAAGTAGAGGGAAACAGAGGGAGGGGTAGAGAGAGAAGGGAACTCCGGTCCTGAGCAGCTCCCTTAAGGGTAGGCTAGCTGGGCCCTCTGAGGTAGGGGACCATGAGTCCTAGAAGAACAAAGTCCCAAAGTGGAAGAACTACACTTTCTATCACTATAGAAACCTACAGGGATGGAAAAAATCCAGTCCATAGAAAGGGAGGTAGGATGTGATACTAGGGGTGAGGGTTGTAAGAGAGAATGAAGGGGAAATGATCAGGTAGTAGTAGCAACAGCCCACATCTCTACAGAGTTTCAACAGCTCTGTGAACTAGGTAGTAGTATTATTCCTTTTTTTATGCACAGGGGAAACTGAGTCTAGGAGAGGTTTAAATGACATAAAGTCACACGAGCTAGTAGGTAATGATACTGGGATTTGAATATATTTCTCTCCTGAATGTCCTTGGTGTGACTTCACATTGCATCAGGAGCTGGGAGGGAGGCAGGGTCTGGGCATTGCAAAGGTGGGATTCAGGGTCCTGGAGTAACAAAGGCCTCATGAGTTTTCCTGCTCTGATAATGGAGCACACTAATCACACCCAATAGAGGGTGAAAGAGTATGGGGATGAAAAAACGGTCCAAGGCTCCAGGTTCCTAATAGTAGCAGAGAGGGACATGGAAAAAAAAAATCTGCAAAACGCAGATTTCCATTGTGTACTCACGGGTCTTGGCTTCTGCAGAGATGGGGGCACTGCGTTTCCTGTTGTGAAGTCCAAAAAGCAGGAACTTATACTTCCGGGAGGGCTCTAGGCCTGAGACAGTGACCCCACTCTGGTCACCTGCTACTGGAATTACCTGAGGCCGTCCACCTCTATCTTTGTACTGGATCACAAAGGAGTCAAAGGGACCTTGAAGGACATTCCAGGTGAGGTGCAGGGAGTCCTGGCTTATGTCAGTCACAGTCAGCTCTCCTAGGTAGGGCTCTGCTGGGGGCTCAGTGGCTTCAGGAGCTAAGTCAGAGAACAGAGACCAGCTGAACCAGTGTGGAGAGGAGAGTGTCCAGGAGCTGGGGTGGGAGAGATGGCTCCAGGTTCTAGAGGAAGGAACTTAAGTGAACCCTGGAGAAACTTTTGCATGAATTTCCTTGGGAACTCAGTGTAGAACATTATTAGGCTATCAAGAAAGAGGAACATAAAGCAGCCACCAATCAGGTCAGCCAAGCAACCAACTTTCAAAGAATCAGTTCTTAACCATGTGCAGCTCCAAAGGATCCACTTACGGGTCTCAGAAGGAGAAAGTGATGGAAAGTATAGGCATAGCTGTTTCCATGGGTTTGGGTTGGTCTAAAGTTGGAAGGAAAGCAGGTCCAGGCTCCTTGCCCCTAGATAGCCTTGTTGGTGTTCCTACTCACCTGTCACAGCATAGGTGGAGACTGGTCCCACACGAAGATCTTTATGAAAGCCAAAAAGATTCAACTTGTACTCGTGATTAGGGTCCAGGCCAGAGAGCATGATCTCATTCTGGTTGCTCTCAGTGTGAACCACCTTAGATTGTCCATCACCATTCTCATATTGCACCATGAAAGAGTCAAACTGGCCCTCAGTGACAGTCCAGGACAGGCGCAGAGAATCCGACATGATCTCTGTCACTGTCAGCTCCCCCAGCTGGGGCTCAACAATTTCTTTGGAGGATTCAGTGGTTAAGACTGTGGGGGTTGGAGTCTCTTCTTCTAGAACTGGGACAAAGAAGGCAGAGATGAACTGGGCTTTAGAAGGGTAAATGTGAGTTTCCCAAGTGAATTATTTCTCTTCAAGGAGCATAAGGAGGTAATGACTCCATAGAATAATACTCTATGGTATAGTGGAAAATGTGCTAGATTTGGAGTAGAGAGGACCCGAGTTCACATCTCACTTTGGCCACTGATTAAGGATTTTCTTAGGCTTGCCCTCTCTAGGTCATATCCTCAATACTAAAATGAAGGCATTAGATTAGATTTTGTGCAAATTTTCTTCTAACTCTAAATCTATGCTCCTATAAAATACACTTATAAAAATAATAAACTGTGGTTATAATACTTTTCATAGCTCCTGGCAAATGCAATAAAATGGCTAGAAAATTGAGTATTCTGGTTAACCAGATATTGTGTACATCCTTTGCTTCTCACCCGCAACCTGTTACTAATAAGACTCGACATTTATACAGTGTTTATGGCTTACAAAACCCTTTCACATAAAACCCCTGGAGCTTCACAACCACTCTGTAAAGTAGGCAGCAAAAACATAAGAGGAGACATGTGTTAGAGCTGAAGTGATTGGTTCACAGTCAAAAAGTGAGTCAGTGGTAGAGACAGAATTCTAGTCCAGCCAAACCCAAGGTCTTTTGGGCTTGAGGCTTGGGTTCTCTCCCCTACCCCAAAGCCACCACCTTGAAATCATCCATGCCACATAAGTGCTTCCCTCTCTAATCAAATTCTAAGCCAATGAAAACCAGAGTCCTTTTTTTTTCTTTTCAAAGAGCCCTTTCTTAATGGAATCAGAATGGATTACTTTTTGAAATAGATCTATTAGCTATATACATGTAGCAGGGAAATCTTGTTAGAGAGAGATTTATATTAGAATGGGGGTCATTGCAAATGGAAAACAATCTGACTATAAGTTACCCCTGGGGGTCAACCTTGATCATTTACCTATTATACCTATGGTGGAAACAGGGCTCACAGGCTGTCCATCATGGAAACCATAGAAATTCATCTTACATTTATGATTGGGTTCCAAGACAGAAATTGTGACTTCATTCTTGTCACCCTAAAGGCGAACTATCTGGGATTGACCATCCCTGTCCTTGTACTGAATTGTAAAGAAGTCAAAATCTCCCTGGGTGACAGTCCAGGAGAGTTCAAGAGAAGTCGGGCTAATATCTATCACTGTCAGCTGCCCCAGGAGTAGCTCTTTGCTGGGTTCCGGAGGCTCTGTAGCTGGGATCGTGGGGATTGGAATCTCATCTACTACTTCATCTGCAGTTGAGAGGGAAGACACAAAGAAAGGTGAGGGGGGTTCAGGGATGGAGTAATTCCTAATTATTTGCTCAGGAAATTGAGTAGGAGAATTAACTAGTAGGGAGAAATAACTTCCCCTTATTTACTTATAGAAAGGCTGGTTTGTTAGATTAGAGGGAGAAAAGCATTTACAGGACAATTTCAGAGATACCTGATAAGTGTCAGAAACATTTCAATCAACTGAATAAGCCCAGAACTATGAGGCTGAGAAGGTGAATGGTTGAGATAGTTAATATCAGAGTAGACAACAATAATCATTTCTGCATAGCAACCATAAGAACCACGGAGTCTGGGGAACTGGTTGAAATATGAACAAAAGCAATAGATATAGGGCAGAAGTAGAATGAACACAGTCAGAGTCAACCAGCAAGAGGAGGGATACAATCCCCATCCCACTCAGCTCCAGAGCACTTGTTATGCTCATTAAATGGGTAGGAAGAGGCAAAATGGGAACTGTGGCAAGAGACAAGGGGTGTGAGAAGAGATCACAGGTATATAATGGCCATGTTTCAAAGGACTTACTGAGACAGACCAATGGGAAGGAAATAGAGTCTCACTGGAGGTTCATCCTTAAGATTCTATTGTTCCCCACTTACCAGTTTTGCCAGTGACAGAGACTGGCCCCACACGCTGCCCATCATGGTAACCATAGAGATTCATCTTGTATCTGTGGTCAGGCTCCAGCTCAGAGATAGTGACCTCATTCTGGTCTCCCCCAACACGCACGACCTTGGGTCTCCCATCTGTGTCTTTGTACTGGATTGTGAAGTAATCAAATTCTCCCTGGGAGATGGTCCAGGAGAGCTTCAGGGAGTCTGGAGTGGCCTCTGTCACTGTCAGCTCCCCAAGTTCAGGCTTCTCTGGGGGCTCAGGAGCCTCAGTAGCTGGAATTGTGGGAACAGGGGTCTCTTCCTCATGTGGGACTGTGAGAAGAAAAACAATAACAAGATAAATTAGACTTCTGAATTTCATTAGTAATGACTCTCCACCCAGTTCTAATTTCAAAGATTTACTGTCTGTAAAAGTTGAAAGGAATCCCTCCCATCTTATGTCTAGATTTTGTGGTCTACACTCATTCACTGAATAGCCTTAATTAAAATCTTTACATTGGATCCTGAGGAGCCCTGCATGATCAAAAGCAATGTCTGAGACATGAACATCCAGAGCTCCCAAGGTGGATCTGAGGGTGGTCAAAAGAAGATAGGCCCTGCAAAGGAGTGAACAGTGAAGGTTCTGGTTCTCTCATCATCTGCTTTCATTTTTCACTGAGTGCTAGAGGATTTGAGGAATCAAATGGGTCACAATAGTTTCAAGGATCCAGGACACAGAGACAGGACCCCAACCCATTGGGACACAAAGAGGTCATCATTCTCAGCCTCATCCTTACCAGTTTTGCCAGTGACAGAGACTGGCCCCACACGCTGTCCATCATGGTAACCATACAGATTCATCTTGTATCTGTGGTCAGGCTCCAGCTCAGAGATAGTGATCTCATTCTGGTCTCCCCCAACACGCACGACCTTGGGTCTCCCATCTGTGTCCTTGTACTGGATTGTGAAGTAATCAAACTCTCCCTGGGAGATGGTCCAGGAGAGCTTCAGGGAGTCTGGGGTGGCCCCTGTCACTGTCAGTTCTCCAAGTTCAGGTTTCTCTGCGGGCTCAGGAGCCTCAGTAGCTGGCACTGTAGGAATAGGGGTCTCTTCCTCATGTGGGGCTGTGAGAAGAAACACAATAAGATAAATTAGATTTGGGGATTTCATTAATAGTGGCCCTCCACCCCATTCTTTTCTCAAGGATTTACTCTCTACAGAAAGCAAAAGGAATTTCTCCATGTCATGTCTAGATTGTGTGGTCTATAGTCATTCCCAGAATAGCCTCAGTTAAAATCTTTACATTGGACCCTGAGTCCTGCCATCATCAAAAGTAGTGTCTAAGACACATGAGAACATCTAGAACTCTCAAGATGGAACTGAGAGTGTTCACAAGAAGATAGGCCTGCAAAGGAGTGATCAGTGAAGGTTCTTGTTCTGCCATGATCTGCTTTCATTTTCCACTGAGTGCCAGAGAATCTGGGGAGTTTGACCCCTTAAGTGAGGAATCAAATTCGTCATGGTAGTTTCAAGGGTCAAAGACACAGAGAGAGGAGGCCAACCCAATGGGACACCAAGAGGTCATCATTCTGGGTCTCATCCTTGATGACTCTATTGTCCCTCACTCACCAGTTTTGCCAGTGACAGAGACTGGCCCCACACGCTGTCCATCATGATAACCATAGAGATTCATCTTGTATCTGCGGTCAGGCTCCAGTTCAGAGATAGTGACCTCATTTTGGTCTCCCTGAACACGTACTATTTGGGGTCTCCCATCTGTGTCTTTGTACTGGATTGTGAAGTAATCAAACTCTCCCTGGGAGATGGTCCAGGAGAGCTTCAGGGAGTCTGGGGTGGCCTCTATCACTGTCAGTTCTCCAAGTTCAGGCTTCTCTGGAGGCTCAGGAGCCTCAGTAGCTGGCACTGTAGGAATAGGGGTCTCTTCCTCATGTGGGGCTGTGAGAAGAAACACAATAAGATAAATTAGATTTGGGGATTTCATTAATAGTGGCCCTTCACCCCATTCTTGTCTCAAGAATTTACTCTCTACAGAAGGCAAAAGGAATTTCTCCATGTCATGTCTCGATTTTGTGGTCTATAGTCATTCCCAGAATAGCTTTAGTTAAAATCTTTACATTGGACGCTGAGGAGTCCTGCATGATCAAAAGCAGTGTCTGAGATACATGAACACCTAGAACTTTCAAGATGGAGCTGAGGGTGTTCACAAGAAGATAGGCCTGCAAAGAAGTGAACAGTGAAGTTTCTTGTTCTGCTGTTCTCTGCTTTCATTTTCCATTAAGTGCTAGAGAATTGGGGGAGTTTGATCCCTTAGATGAGGAATCAAATTGGTCATGGTAGTTTCAAAGGCCAAGGACACAGAGAGAGGAGGCCAACCCAATGGGACACCAAGAGGTCATCATTCTCAGCCTCATCCTTACCAGTTTTGCCAGTGACAGAGATTGGCCCCACACGCTGTCCATCATGGTAACCATAGAGGTTCATCTTGTATCTGCGGTCAGGCTCCAGTTCAGAGATAGTGACCTCATTTTGGTCTCCCTGAACACGTACTATTTGGGGTCTCCCATCTGTGTCTTTGTACTGGATTGTGAAGTAATCAAACTCTCCCTGGGAGATGGTCCAGGAGAGCTTCAGGGAGTCTGGAGTGGCCTCTGTCACTGTCAGCTCCCCAAGTTCAGGTTTCTCTGGAGGCTCAGGAGCCTCAGTAGCAGGGGTCTCTTCCTCATATGGGGCTGTGAGAAGAAACACAATAAGAAAGATCGGATTTGGTGATTTCATTAATTGTGACCTGCCACACAATTCTTGTTTCAAGGATTTATTCTCTACAGAAGGCAAAAGGAATTTCTCCATCTCATGTCTAGATTTTGTGGTCTATAGTCATTCCCAGAATAGCCTTAGTTAAAATCTTTACATTGGGCCCTGAGGAGTCCTGCATCATCAAAAGCAGTGTCTAAGACACATGAACACCTAGAACTTCCAAGATGGAGCTGAGGGTGTTCATAAGAAGATAGGTCTGAGCAAAGGAGTGATCAGTGAAGGTTCTTGTTCTGTCATGATCTGCTTTCATTTTCCACTGAGTGCTAAAGGATCTGTGGAGTTTGACCCCTTATGTGAGGAATCAAACTGGGCATGATAGTTTGAAGGGACCAGAACACAGAGACAGGAGGCCAACCCAAAAGGACACAAAGAGGTCACCATTTTGAGCCTCATCCTTACCAGTTTTGCCAGTGACAGAGACTGGGCCTATACGCTGTCCATCATGGTAGCCATAGAGATTCATCTTGTATCTGTGGTCAGGTTCCAGCTCAGAGATAGTGACCTCATTCTGGTCTCTCCCAATATGCACGATCTCTGGTCTCCCATCTGTGTCTTTGTACTGGACTGTGAAGTAATCAAACTCTCCCTGGGAGATGGTCCAGGAGAGCTTCAGGGAGTCTGGAGTAGCCTCTGTCACTGTCAGCTCCCCAAGTTCAGGTTTCTCTGGGGGCTCAGGAGCCTCAGTAGCTGGCACTGTAGGAATAGGGGTCTCTTCCTCATGTGGGGCTGTGAGAAGAAACATAATAAGATAAATTAGATTTGGAGATTTTATTAATAGTGACTCCACTTGATTCTTCTTTCAAGGATTTAATCTTTGCAGAAGTCAACAGGAATTTCTCCATGTCATGTCTAGATTGTGTGGTATGCCATCAGACATAGAACAGCCTTAATTAAAATCTTTACACTGAACCCTGAGGAGTCCTATATGATCAAAAGCAGTGTCTAAGGCACATGAGAACACCTAGAACTGAAGATGGAACCGAGGGTGTTCACAAGAATATAGGCCTGCAAAGGAGTGACCAGTGAAGGTTCTCATTCTGCCATGATCTGCTTTCATTTTCCACTGAGTGCTAGAGAATCTGGGGAGTTTGATCCCTTAGGTGAGGAATCAAATTTCAAGGACCAAAGACACAGAGACAGGAGACCCACCCAGTGGGAGACAAAGAGGTCATCATTCTGAGCCTCACTCTTAATTTTCTATTGTCCCTCACTTACCAGTTTTGCCAGTGACAGAGACTGGTCCCACACGCTGTCCATCATGGTAACCATAGAGATTCATCTTGTATCTGTGGTCAGGTTCCAGCTCAGAGATAGTGACCTCATTCTGGTCTCCCCCAACATGCACGATCTCGGGTCTCCCATCTGTGTCTTTGTACTGGATTGTGAAGTAATCGAACTCTCCCTGGGAGATGGTCCAGGAGAGCTTCAGGGAGTCTGGAGTGGCCTCTGTCACTGTCAGCTCCCCAAGTTCAGGCTTCTCTGGGGGCTCAGGAGCCTCAGTAGCTGGCATTGTGGGAGCAGGGGTCTCTTCCTCATGTTGGGCTGTAAGGAGAAACCCAGAAAGAAAATAAATTGGGGATTTGAGGATTTCACTGACAGTGACCTCCTGTTCCTTATCCAGAAGTAAAAAGAGACTGCTCTAGTCTATACACATCAGTTTGGTTTTGCAGTAGACAGAATGTTGGACTTAAAATTGCAAAGACCTGAGGTCAAACCTTGCCTCAGACATTAAGCTGTGTCATCCTGGGCAATTCACCTAATGTCTCTAAGTTTCAGTGACTTCATCTGTGAAATGGGAATGACTTATAGTATCTATCCCCCAGGACTGCTGTGATGATCAAATGAGATATCAAATGCAAGGAACTTTAGAAATGTTAAAGTGCTATATAAATAGGATTATTATTAATAGTATCATCTCATTCTTAAAATTTGGGGTTTTATCATCAGTCACAGCATGACGTGAATTATAATCTTTACATTGGAATCTGAAGATTCCCATTTAATTAAAAGTAATCAACTCACTATCCCACTCATCATAGTGATCCCCTCCTCATACCTCCTATACCTCCTTTCCCAACGTTTTCAGTTGAGAACTTTGCATCTTATTGTGCTGGGAAAAAAAATGGAGGATATTCAACAAAACCTTTCTCATCTTATTTCCTCCTCAAATCACATCTTCCATATTCCTTCTGACTGTATCTCAACCTTCATCCCATTTTACATGAAGAAGTAGTCATTTTCATCACCAAAGAGAACCATTGTGCCTGTACAAGTGATCTCATTCCATCCCAACTTCTCCAGGAGACTACATTCTCTATCACTGCCAGTCTCTTACATATCTTCAGTCTCTCCTTATCTACCGGCTGCTTCCTTATTGTCTACAAACTTGTCCATATCTTTCCCATTCTCAAAAAAACCTTCATTTGATCCATCCATCTTTGTTATCGTCTCATATCTTTTCTACTTTTTTTTGTGGCTAAACTCCTTAAGAAGGCCCTCTGCAATACATGCCTTGAATTCCTTTCCTCTCACTCTATGTGTAACTCTCTACACTCTTCCTATCTCCTTATTCAACTGAAACTGCTCTCCCAAAATTACTATCTCTTAATTTTCAAATCTAATGGCCTTTTCTAAATCTCATCCTTCTTGAGCCCTCTGTAGCCTTTGACCCTGGTGATCATCCTCTTCTCCGTGTTGCTCTCTCCTCTCTAGGTTTTCACGTCTTTGTTCCCTTCCCAACCATCTGGTGGGTCTCTCTTAGCCCTCCTTCCCAGAATTTCCTCCAGGTCATACCTTGGGGGAAATATCTCCCTCAAGACTGTCCTGAGCCCTCTTCTTTTCTCCCCGTATACTATTTCACCTGGTGATCTCATCAGCTCCTATGGACTCAGTATTATTTCTATGCAGAGGACTCTCAGATCTACCTTTCAACCCTAAACTTTCTCCTGACTTCCAGTTTTGCATCACCTATTAGACATTAGGAACTGATTGACCTATGGACATCTTAAACTCAATAGATCCAAAGCTGAACTCTACATAATACATTTCCCCCCAAACCTTCCCCTCTTCCCAACTTCCATATTACTATTGGGGAAATAATCATCTTCTCAATCACCTAGACTCAAAACCTAGGGGTCTTTAACTTTATAAGTTTATTAATTATTATTGTTTCTTAACTATTATCACCATTTTGAATAACTGTTATAGAATTATATATCACATAACATATGTTATATATAAATCATACTATACTATAACATAAATATATTATTTCCCTCCCATGTCCCATAGCCAATCAATTGTCAAGGCCTGTTGATTTTTGCCTTCATAATATCTCTACTAAATACCCCCTTCTCTTCTGACACTGCCCCCATCCTCATACATATCCTCATCATTCTGCCTACGCTATTGTAACAGTCACCGCTTGGTCTCCCTGCCTCAAGCCTCTCCTCACTATAGTTCATTCTCCACTCAGCTGTCAAAGTGACCTCCCTGAAGCAGAAGTCTGATTATGTCTTTCTGCTGAATTAATAATGATAATAATGATGAAAACTGACTAGGGAGCCCACTAACCTATTTATTACGCCTCTTTTGCTAATGAATTATATTGCTTAGATAGTTCTCTCAATTATTAATAATTAACCAGTACATCACCCCTCCCTATTCTTACCCTGCCCCATCCCCTCCCCCTTGCCCCCACACAATGAACTCTGTTGGCTGCCTATCACCTCCAGGATCAAATATTAATCTTTCCGTTTGGCATTCAAAGTCCTCTGTAACCTGGTCCTTCGTGATATTTCCAGATATTTTACATACTATGCCTCCCCTCTGCTTAGTACTCTGCAATCCAGTGACACTGGTGTCCTTGGTGTTCCCCTTACAAGATAATTCGTCTCCCAACTTTGGGCATCTTCAATGGCTTTGCCTCATACCTGGAACTCTCTCCCATCTCATCTCTGCCTCTTGGCTCCCTTCAAGTCCCAGGTTAAATCCTAGCTACTATATGAATCCTTCCTTAATTCCCCCTTAAATTCTAGTACCTTCCCTCAGTTAATTATCTACTATTTATCTGGTCTATGTAGCTTATTTGTACCTAGTTATTTGCATGTGTCCTCCATTAGATTGTGAGCTTCTTGAGAAGAACTATTTTTTTGTCTTTCTTATTATCCTCAGAACTTAGAACAGTGCAGGGGACAGCATGTGCTTGATAAATGCTTAGTGATTGATTAAGTGACAATGCAACTATCCAGTACTCCCAGGATGGAACTGAGAGCAGTCACAAGTAGAGGTCTCAGCAAAGGAGAGAACAGCAGAGGCTCTGGCTCTTCCACAATCTGTTTTCATTTTTTTGCCAAGTGCTAGAGAATTGGTAAAGTCTGACATCTTAGTGAGAAGAATCACAGTAGTTTCAAGGATCCAGGACACAGAGATAGGAGGCCCACCCAATGGGAGACAAAGAGGTCACCATACTGAGCTTCACTCTTAATTTTCTATTGTACCTCACTTACCAGTTTTGCTAATGACAGAGACTGGCCCCACACGCTGCCCATCATGGTAACCATAGAGATTCATCTTGTATCTGTGATCAGGCTCCAGCTCAGAGATAGTAACTTCATTCTGGTCTCCCTCAACACGCACGACCTGGGGTCTCCCATCTGTGTCTTTGTGTTGGATTGTGAAGTAATCAAACTCTCCCTGGGAGATGGTCCAGGAGAGCTTCAGGGAGTCTGGGGTGGCCTCTGTCACTGTCAGCTCCCCAAGTTCAGGTTTCTCTGGGGGCTCAGGAGCCTCAGTAGCTGGAATTGTGGGAACAGGGGTCTCTTCCTCATGTGGGACTGTGAGAAGAAAAACAATAACAAGATAAATTAGACTTCTGAATTTCATTAGTAATGACTCTCCACCCAGTTCTAATTTCAAGGATTTACTGTCTGTAAAAGTTGAAAGGAATCCCTCCCATCTTATGTCTAGATTTTGTGGTCTACACTCATTCACTGAATAGCCTTAATTAAAATCTTTACATTGGACTCTCAGGAGTCCTGTATGATCAAAAGCAATGTCTGAGACATGAACATCCAGAGCTCCCAAGGTGGATCTGAGAGTGGTCAAAAGAAGATAGGCCCTGCAAAGGAGTGAACAGTGAAGGTTCTGGTTCTCTCATCATCTGCTTTCATTTTTCACTGAATGTTAGAGGATTTGAGGAATCAAACTGGTCACAGTAGTTTCAAGGATCCAAGAGACAGGAGACCAACCCAATGGGACACAAAGAGGTCATCATTCTCAGCCTCATCCTTGATGACGCTATTGTCTCTCACTTACCAGTTTTGCCAATGACAGAGACTGGGCCCACACGCTGTCCATCATGGTAACCATAGAGATTCATCTTGTATCTGTGGTCAGGCTCCAGCTCAGAAATAGTAACTTCATTCTGGTCTCCCTCAACACGCACGACTTGAGGTCTCCCATCTGTGTCTTTGTGCTGGATTGTGAAGTAATCAAATTCTCCCTGGGAGATGGTCCAGGAGAGCTTCAGGGAGTCTGGAGTGGCCTCTGTCACTGTCAGCTCCCCAAGTTCAGGCTTCTCTGGGGGCTCAGGAGCCTCAGTAGCGGGGGTCTCTTCCTCATGTGGGGCTGTGAAGGGGAGACAAGGAGAAAGCGTAAGTCAGTCATAAGAAGGGGTTCACCTTGCTCTGCCCCTTGTGAGCAGGGCACCTTTGTTCCTCAAGTGTGTTCCAGGAGTGTAAGGAATGCCTTCATTTAATTCTTAGGATGTACTCTATGGCAGCCTTTCTATTGGAACGTGGGGAGTCATGCTTGATCAGAGTCTCAACATGCATTCTGAATAACTGAGTGTGTTCAGACTTCCATAAGTTGTAGAAGATAATGGACTGGAGAAATCAGTAGAGTAAACATCTTCTTAGTGAAACACTGTCAATCTAGTGATCTGGTCCTTTTCCCACTCAGCTCCAGAGTGCTTGTCATGCTCATTAAACAGGTAGGAAGAGGAAAAATGGGAATTGTGGCAAGAGACAAGGGTGTAGGAAGAGGTGATAGGTATATTGGCCATATTTCAAAGGACTTACAGAGACAGACCAATGGGAAGGAAATAGGGTCTCACTGGAATCTTATCCTTGATGACTCTATCGTCCCTCACTTACCAGTTTTGCCAGTGACAGAGACTGGGCCCACACGCTGTCCTTTATGGAAACCATAGAGGTTCATCTTATATCTGTGGTCAGGCTCCAGCTCAGAAATAGTGACCTCATTCTGGTCTCCCTCAACACGTATAATCTGGGGTCTTCCATCTGTGTCTTTGTATTGGATTGTGAAGTAATCAAATTCTCCCTGGGAGATGGTCCAGGAGAGCTTCAGAGAGTCTGGGGTGGCCTCTGTCACTGTCAGCTCTCCAAGTTCAGGTTTCTCTGGGGGCTCAGGAGCCTCAGTAGCAGGGGTCTCTTTCTCATGTGGGGCTGTGAAGGGGAGACAAGGAGAAAGGGTAAGTCAGTCATAAGAAGGGTTCACCTTCCTCTGTCCCTTGTGAGCAGGGCACCTTTGTTCCTCAAGTGTGTTCCAGAAGTGTAAGGAATGCCTTCATTTAATTCTTAGGATGTACTCTATGGCAGCCTTCCATTGGAACATGGGGAGTCATGCTTGATCAGTGTCTCAACATGCATTCTGAATAACTGAGCATGTTCAGACTTCCATAAGATGTAGAAGATAATGGGCCAGAGAAGTCAGAAGAGTAGACATCTTCCTAGTGAAACACTGTCAATCTAGTCAATCTGTTCCTTTTCCCACTCAGCTCCAGAGCACTTGCCATGCTCATTAAATAGGTAGGAAGAGGAAAAATGGGAATTGTGGCAAGAGACAAGGGGTGTAAGGAAGAGGTGAAAGGTATATTGGCCATATTTCAAAGGACTTACAAAGACAGATCAATGGGAAGGAAATAGAGTCTCACTAGAATCTCATCTCATTGTCTTTCACTTACCAGTTTTGCCAATGACAGAGATTGGGCCCACACGCTGTCCATTATGGAAACCATAGAGGTTCATCTTGTATCTGTGGTCAGGTTCCAGCTCAGAGATAGTGACTTCATTCTGGTCTCCCTCAACACGTATAATCTGGGGTCTTCCATCTGTGTCTTTGTACTGGATTGTGAAGTAACCAAATTCTCCCTGGGAGATGGTCCAGGAGAGCTGCAGGGAGTCTGGGGTGGCCTCTGTCACTGTCAGTTCCCCAAGTTCAGGTTTCTCTGTGGGCTCAGGGGCCTCAGTAGCTGGCACTGTAGGAACAGGGGTCTCCTCTTCATATGGAACTGTGAGGAGAAACACAATGCAAAGATAAATTAGTCTTCTGAATTTCATTAATAATAACCCTCCACCCAGTTCTAATTTCAAGGATTTACTGTCTACAGAAGTAGAAAGGAATTTCTCCTTCTCATGTCTAGATTTTGAGGTCTGCAGTCAAGTCACAGAATAGTCTTAATTAAAAATCTTTACATTGGACCCTGAGGAGTCCTGAATGATCATAAACAACGCCTGAGACACATGAACATCCAGAACTCCCAAGACGGAACTGTGGGTGGTCGCAAGAAGATAGGCCTGAGAAAAGAGAGAACAGTGATGGTTCTGGTTCTCCCATGATCTGCTTTCATTTTCCATTAAGTGCTTGAGAATCTGCGGAGTTTGACCCCTTAGGTGAGGAATCAAACTGGTCTCATCAAACAGTTTCAAGGGCCCAGGACATAGACTGACGAAGCCAATCCAATGAGAGGAAAAGAGGTCATCATTCTGAGTCTCATCCTTGATGACTCTATTGTCCCTCACTTACCAGTTTTGCCAGTGACAGAGACTGGCCCCACACGTTGTCCATCATGGTAACCATAGAGATTCATCTTGTATCTGTGGTCAGGTTCCAGCTCAGAGATAGTGACTTCATTCTGGTCTCCCTCAACACGTATAATCTGGGGTCTCCCATCTGTGTCTTTGTACTGGATTGTGAAGTAATCAAATTCTCCCTGGGAGATGGTCCAGGAGAGCTTCAGGGAGTCTGGAGTGGCATCTGTCACTGTCAGCTCCCCAAGTTCAGGCTTCTCTGCGGGCTCAGGGGCCTCAGTAGCTGGCACTGTGGGAACAGGGGTCTCTTCTTCATATGGAACTGTGAGGAGAAACACACAAGGAAGACAAATTGGATTTAGGGATTTCATTAATAGTGACCCTGAGGAGAAGAAAGTAAGGCTGGTGACCTTGCACGTCCCTCCCTCACTCAAATCAAAGTCAACTGTAAATCATGTCATCATCTTGATGTCATTATCCTCTTCAAGAACAAAGGACAAACACAAATAGTGACCCTTCACCCTGTTCTTCTTTCAAGGATTTAATCTCTGCAGAAATCAAAAGGAATTTCTCTATCTCATGTCTCGATTTTGTGATCTACAGTAAGTCACTGAATAGCCTTAGTTAAAATCTTTACATTGGATCCTGAGGAGTCCTGTATGATCAAAAGCAGTGTCTAAGATACATGAACACCTAGAACTCCCAAGATGGAGCTGAGGGTGATTACAAGAAGACAGGCCTGAGCAAAAGCATGACCAGTGAAGGTTCTGGTTCTCCTATGATCTGCTTTCATTTTCCACTGAGTGCTAGAGGATCTGTGGATTTTGACCCTTTAAGTGAGGAATCCAATTTATCATGGTAGTCTTAAGGGACCAGAACACAGAGGCTGGAGGCCAACTCAATGGGACACCAAGAGGTCATCATTCTGAGCCTTATCCTTGATGACTCTATTGTCCCTCACTTACCAGTTTTGCCAGTGACAGAGACTGGTCCCACACGCTGTCCATCATGATAACCATAGAGATTCATCTTGTATCTGTGGTCAGGTTCCAGCTCAGAGATAATGATCTCATTCTGGTCTCCCTGAACACGTACTATTTGGGGTCTCCCATCTGTGTCTTTGTACTGGATTGTGAAATAATCAAATTCTCCCTGGGAGATGGTCCAGGAGAGCTTCAGGGAGTCTGGGGTGGCCTCTGTCACTGTCAGTTCTCCAAGTTCAGGCTTCTCTGGAGGCTCAGGGGGCTCAGTAGCTAGCACGGTGGGAGCAGAAGTCTCTTTCCCATGTGGGGCTGCAAAGCAGAGACAAGGAGAAGGGGTAAGTCAGCCTTAGGAAGGAGGTTCATCACTAGTTTCTTCTTTCCCTCCTATGAGCAGGGTATGATTCTCATGTGTCTAAAGAAAGTAGCAGGAAATGACTGGTTTCCTTCCTAGCATATTTGAGGCCAAAGGAAGATCTATATGTGATAGCTGCTTTTGGGGATTGATAAAGTAATGATAGTGAAGAATGAGAGTAGAAATACTGGATCTATTTTGTTTCTGTTTATTTTTCAAGAAAAATGGTCTCTGGGCTGAGAAGGATAATCAACAATGATTACAAGGTAACTAAAATTCAGTAAAAGTGACAAAATGTTAAGAGAACATCTGGCTTCTCTCAATGAACCATCCCGTTGGGTTGTGATATCCTCCTGAACCAAAAGCACTAGGTTAATGTGATTGATGAGTTCTTGTTAGTGATATGGGAATGATTACAAGAGAACTCAAGAATTCTGAAGCACTGTAGGTAAGCAAATGTACCAATTTGGAACAAAGAAAAGAAGGCCAGTGAACTTGGCTGTTTACTGAAAAATTTATCGAATGTCATCCTAAAGGGATAGTTTATGAGAAAGGGAAGCAAAGAAGAGGTTATAGGAAAAAAACTTTGTTTCATTTTCCACAAGGTTTTTAGGTTGTTAGATCATAGGTGTGGCATGCCTGAATTTCAGAAAGGCATTTGACAAAGGGCTTTCATGGTATCAAGGGCAAAGTAGAAAGACAGGGTCTCAATAATGGAGGATTTAGAGCTTTATGAATGACCAAGCCCACAATAGTAAGGTCAACCTGAATGAGGTCTCCAAGAGAGTGATGGAAAGATTTCCCCTTGGCCTTGTTCCGTTCAACATTTCTATCAGTGATTTGGATGATGATGTAGTTGACAAGATCATCAAACTTGTGGGTAATGCAAAGCTGGGAAGCTTGGCTCACACATTAAATGATACATTCAGAATCCAAAGATTTCAGTGTGCTAACATAATAGGCTAACAAGATGAAATTTAACAAAGATAAAGTTATACACTTTTATTTTAAAAAAAAGATTGAACAAAGACAGGATGGGGGAATGGCTAGACGACAACAATACGTATAAAAAAAGATTTGGTTGTTTTAGTGGACCACAAACTTGATATAAATCAACAATGGGATATCATTGGCCATAAAGTTAATTCACAGCTAAGACAATATTAGAAGAAGGGTAAGGTCCATCAAGCAGAACATTGTACTCTCAGACCATAGTTAGAGGATGGTGTTCAATTCTAAAGCACCATGGTTTAGTAAAGTGAGTGACAAAATAGAAGATTTTCAAAGTTGTTTGATCAGAACGGTGAGAGGAAAGCCATATAAGGATAGATGGGGGTCAAAGAGCTGGGAATATTTATGTTGAAAAACAGAAGATGTAGTAGGAACATAATTGCTTCCTCAAGTACTTGAAGAGTTTTCACACATGTGGAACCAAAGGGCAAAAGTGGGAGAAATATGTGGAAATTGTGAAAAGCAAAATAACTTCTTAACCAGAGCTGTATAAAAATAGAAAGGATGGCCTTGGGAGAGAATGAATTCTAAATCCCAAAAATGAGTTTTCATGGGGAAGGCAAGTGATTACTTGTTAGGGATAACATAGAGGAGAGGGCTGTTTCAGGTAAGGATGAGATTAGAAGACTGCCATCACATTCTACACTAATAATAGATATGTAAATAAAATGCTATGTAAATAGCATTTATATCATGGTTTAAGGTTTGCAAAGTGCTATACAAATGATATCTCATTTGAACCTCACAACAGTACTGTCAGGAAGAAGGCAGACAGAGGGTAAAAGATTCATCCAGGGTCATGCAGTTAGTAAGTGACTGATGCCAGATTTGAACCCGGGCCTTCCTGACTCCTTATAAAAAGTTCTAATTACTGTACATCCTAGTTGTGAGTTTGAATGCCAGTCAGTCATGGGATGTAATCTAGGGAAGATTTTACTTTGGATTTTAGGTAGTGATGCCTGACCAGTGTCTCAACACATGTTCTGAATAACTGAGCAAGCTTAGACATCCCAGGATGAGCAGCTTAATGGGACAGAGAGAATCCAGGAAAGCCAACATCACAGCAGTGAAGCCTCCAGCTCTCCAGTAATCTGATTCTTTTTCTACTCAGCTCCAGAGAATTTATACTGCTTGTTACATAGGTAGAATGAAACAAAATGGGAACAGGGATCATGGGAAGGGTTGACAAACATACTGGACATCACAGTTTCAAGAGACACCTAGACATTAGGTCAATCACCAGCATGAAGTAAACAAATTCTCATTCTGAGATGATCCAATCCCATTCACTCACCTGTTAGACCAATGACAGACACTGGACCCACACGCTGTCCATCATGGAAACCATAGAGATTCATCTTATATCTACGGTCAGGTTCTAGGCCAGAGACAGTGATCTCATTCTGGTCTCCCTCAATACGCCTGATTTGGGGTCTCCCATCTGTGTCTTTGTACTGGATTGTGAAGTAATCAAATTCTCCCTGGGAGATGGTCCAGGAGAGCTTCAGGGAGTCTGGGGTGGCCCCTGTCACTGTCAGTTCCCCAAATTCAGGTTTCTCTGGGAGCTCAGGAGCCTCCGTGGCTGGTACTGTGGGGGCAGCATCTCGTGGAGCTGCAGAAGAGAAAGACAGAGAGAGGGGAAGCTAAAGTGTGGGAACTGTAAATTTTCATATAAATTTGTCCTTTACAAATGCATGTTGTATACTCCAACCAGACCTTCACCTCAATATGATAGTCATTTAATTCCTTCTTGATTTTCTATCCCATTCCTCCTGGAGGCTGCTCTGCCCAAGCCTTCCATGCCATCCTTCTCCCCTTCCCCTCTTAGCTGAGGTCCTTGCCTCATACTTTAATGCAACAATTGAGACCATTCACAATGAGCTCCCTCTTCCCCCTTTCTCTAAATCTCAAAACCCCTTGACATCATTCCTCATTCTCTTGTTTCTGATTAAGTGGTGACTCTTCTCAGCCAAGTCAGGTGCTCTCCATCCCATTCTCTCCTATTTTCTTCAGCACATGGTCCTCACAATCATTCTCCCCTACCCAGTTTTCCACCTCTCTCTGTGTATTAGTTCCTTCCTCACTACCTACAAATGTGGACAAATCTCCATTCTAAAAAAAAAAAAGAACAGCACCGAACCAAAACACCTCAATAAATTACATCATTCCCCCGAGCTACCATCCTGTATATAACTCTCTCCTCTGCTTCAAAAACACCTGGAAAAAGCTCCCTTTCCCCTCCTCTCCCTCCCTCCCCAGCTCTTTGTAGCCTAATTTCTTCACTCATCACTCAGCTGAAACTGTTCTTTCCCCAAATGATCACTTGATGAATACAATGGCCTTTTCTTGTCCTCATCTTTCTAAATTTCCTTGCAGTAACTGACATGGTTGACCATCCTCTCCTCCTAGAGACTCTCCTATCCAGGTTTTTGTGACCCTGCTTTCTTTTGGTTTCTTACTTGCCTGACTATTCCTTCTTGATCTCTACTGATTCATTTTCTGTATCATCTGCCCTAACTATGCATGTACAGAAGACTGTGTTCTACACCCTCTTCTATTATTTTTCACTTGGGGATGTCATTAACTCCTATAACTTTAATTATCATTCCTATGCAGCTGACTCCCAAATCTATATACAGAATCTTCTGAACTGTAGTTACATATCTCTGACTACCTATCAGGTATTTCAAACTAGATGTTTTATAAAGAGCTAATGCTCTATGTGTCCAAAACTAAACTCATTGTTTTCCTCAAACCCAAACTTCCTTATTTCTGTCAAAGCTACCACCAACCTTCCACCAAGAATGAAAACCTTAGGGTTATCCTTGACTCCTAATACTTTCTCAATCCACTCAGGCAATTAGTTGCTAAATCCTCTCATTTCTACTTTCACAATATCTCTTGCACCAGAAGACCTTCAGAATGTCATGCCTCAAAAAAATAAATAAATGAGAAAAACCATGGTCCTAGAATGAACAGAGAAGTAGCATCAAACACTAGGGGGAGGGAAACTGATTCTCACCCTGAGTATCCCGACCCTGGGTGCTTTTTCCTTCCCCCTTCTTTACTTTCCCCACCCTGCATGCACCCCTACCCCAACACTGACCTGTTACACCAGTAGTAGAGATTGGGCCCTCACGGTGTCCATCATGAAAACCATAAAGATTCATCTTGTACATGTGATCAGGCTCCAAGCCAGAGATGATGGCTGTATCCTCATGTCCTCCAATATTTACTACTTTGGGCTGTCCATCTCTATTCTCAAATTGGAGCACAAAGGAATCAAATTGACCCTCAGGGACAGTCCAGGAGAGGTCCAAGGAATCTGAGGTGGCATCTGTCACAATCAGCTCTCCCAGGCGGGGCTTAGGAGGGGGTTCAGTGCTTAGGACTGTAGGAGTTGGAGTCATTTCCTCATCTCTTTCTGGGGCTGACATAAAGAAAGAGATACAAGCAATGTGAATGTACCTTAAACACCCCCAGTCATCATTTCTGCTTGAGTGGGGATCCTGGGGTTTCTCAGGCTAAGAGGATACATTGACATGAACACACTTGGTATGATATTTTGGATCCCACAACCAGTAGATAGATACTCCCTGCTTAAGAATACATATACATATACATTCATATACGTACGCACACACAGACTGAACAGACTGTGATAAATGAATGTAATCTACTGCACCACAGGAAATAAAGGATAAAAGAAATTCAGAGAAATTTGGAAAGACTGCAGGAATTACATGGATTGAATGAATGAAGTTATCAGAACCAAGAGACAACACACATAATGATCACAATAATGTAAAGGAAAACATGTTGAAAACATAAAAACTCAGTCATGAAAACTATGAACAATATTGATTCCAGAGTGCTGTTTATAACAGCTAGCAAGCATATACAATGCTCTAACACTAGTAAAGCACTTTATAAATATTATCTCATTTTATCCTCACAGCAACCCTGGGGAAAAAAGCATTATTATTGTCCTGGTTTTATAGATGAGGAAACTGGGGAAGCAGAGGTTTAATGACTTGTCCAAGGTCATACAACTACTAAGTGTCTGAAGCAGGATTTGAATGCCACTAGGCAGCACAGTGGATAGGGCAAGAGGCCTGGAGTCCTCAGATCAAATCCAGTCTCAAACACTTACTAGTTGTGTGACCCTGGGCAAGTCACTTAACTCTGTTTGCCTCAGTCTCCTCATCTATAAAATGAGCTGGAGAAGGAAATGGCAAACCATTCCAGTATCTTCCCCAAGAAAACGTCAAATAGGGTCAGTCAGAGTCAGACATGACTGAAAACAGTTCAATGATAAGAAAAAGCTTTCTGACTCCATGTCCAACACTCTACTCAGTGTGCCACTTACCGGCCCCTGACTGATGATACTCCCTTTCTCTTTGTAGGGGGTGGTGGACTACAGGTTAAGATTGAGGCATAGGCTGTCAGATGTGTTAATATGTTAGTATTTTTTGCTTAACTATAATTCTTTTTTATAGGAGAAGGCTTTACTGAGTAGGGAGGTATTGTCAGCAATGTAGAAAAAAAGAATTTTTAATAATAAGGTATTTTATTTACAATAAATACTGTAAATAATTGCATTTACATTTTTTTTTTAAATTTTAAGATGCATATATGCCTCTAGAACATGGAACCTCTGACTTATGGACTCAGTTCATGGAGAACCAATTACATACTATGCCTGTTGAAATTCCAGGGATCTTTAGTTGTTGTCTGATGCCTGATATATTATGAATGAACATGGCTGTAGTTCACTTGTGTGAACTGTAGAAGGGGACACTTGACACTAAGCATCCACAATTCCACACTGACCCTCTCATAACCTCTTTGAGAAACAGCCTTTCCTTCCTGCCTCAAGTCAGGATATCATCCTCCCTTCAGATCCAAGCAGATTCAAGGAATCTCAGTTCTCAGAAAATGAATCTATGGCCCCAAAACACAGGAAACTTAGTGGAAGGAGCAGCAGAGACACAGGGATAATGACTGCTGAGGAGAAAGCCTCAGGTTGGCCCTAACCTGCAGAGCCTGGTCCAGATCCATACCCAAGGACCCACTCTTCTTACTCTTCACTCACCTGTTACGCCAATAACAGAGATGGGGCCTATGCGCTGCCTATTATGGAGACCATAGAGATTCATCTTGTACTTGTAATCAGGCTCCAGGCCGGAGATAGTGACCTCATTCTGGTCACCTCTGACACGTTTCGTTTTAGGTTGTCCATCCCCATTCTTGTACTGGATAACGAAGAAGTCAAACTGTCCCTCTGGGACACTCCAAGAGAGGCGCAGGGAATCTGGAGTTGAATCTGTCACTGTCAGTTCTCCCAAGCGAGGTTTAAAAGGGGGTTCAGGGGACTCAGTGGTTGAGGCTGTGTGAGTTGGGGTCTCCTCCTCAGGGGCTGATAAAGAGATCAGAGAGAAACTAAAACTGACTTTGAGAGAAAGGGGTGGCTTACCCTCTTTTGTTTAGGTGTTAGAAATATTGAGAACTCCAAAATAGGGAAGGATATCATTAGATTTTAAAGACAGTTAGGCTTGATGATTTGAAAAGGCTTTAGGTTACTCTTAGAGGAGTGTGGCTTAGTTGGTCTCTGCCCCCTTCTGGCTAGGGGGGGGCACATTCAAAATTCCTGGCATAAACATCTCCTCTACACGTTTATTGTGTTCAACAGTGAAAAATTCAAGATTCAGGTGTTTCTTCCCCAGCACCCTTGCCTGCACTCATGTCTAGTGCTGGATCAACCTACAACCAACTTGCTTTGAACTTGGTGTTTAGACTCAAAGGAAAAAGTGCCTAGCACACAATAGGTGCGCTTAATAAATGTTTACTGACTGACTGATTGATTGACTTGTTTTCTGTAGGCATGGGTAATATAGACACAGCACATACTGGACACGACAACTAATGAGGGCTTGGAGCTAATCAGAGTTGAAAAAAGAGTTAATGCCCTACAGAAAAGAGAGTAAATATTACTCTGAGTCTATTCTATTGACCTTAACTCACCTGTTACGCCAATGACAGACACTGGACCTACACGTTGTCCATCATGGAAACCATAGAGATTCATCTTGTATCTGTGGTCAGGCTCCAGGTCAGAGACAGTGACCTCATTCTGGTTGCCCTCAACACGCACGGCCTGGGGTCGCCCTTTCCTATCCTTGTACTGGATTGAGAAGGCATCAAACTTTCCCCGGGAGTTGGTCCAAGAGAGCTTCAAGGAGTCTGGGGTGGCCCCTGTCACTGTCAGCTCCCCTAGGTAAGGCTTCTCTGGGGGTTCAGGGGCCTCAGTGGTGGGTACTGTAGGAGCTGGAACCTCCTTCACTCCCTCATATAGTGCTGAGAGAAGGAGACACATAAAGACAAGTTTGAGGATGGCATTATCTCTAGAAACTTTTTGTGTTCCTCATATGAGAATAAAATATTTATCTCTCTGGGGACTATGTGATGAAGTGAGTATTTCTGCAATAGGATTTCATTTCTGTGAGAGCCAAGGGACCCCCAAGTTCTCATAGGGGAAAACAGAATTGTGAGATACTGGAATGTGATGAAATTGATTCCTTATTTCCTCTTCCTTTACCCTTGAGAGAGACTTCCTATGACAATTCAAGGAGCAGGGAGACCAGAGTTACCGTGATTGGACTCTATGTCTCTTCCACCTGTCCCATGGGTGAACATGGCATACTGTAGGAGCTACTGTCTTGGACTGCCAGCTGCTCTGTGGCTCAAGCCCTTATCTGAGGTAACTGAGATCAGTGGAGGTGACCAGGGTTGTAGAAACAACCAGAAGAGGAGCAGAAGGCAGTTATGGGAGTAGGAGAAGGCCCCTAGGACTAGACCATCAGCTCCCTCAAAGCCTAGTGGATCAGTGGGCCAGAGAGAGACTTCCCCCTTTCCCAATGCTACCCCAATTTTCTTGTTCACACGTTGGGGTCCACAGCTGGGCCCCAAAAACACACACACACATCCACACATACCCCTCACCTTTTCTTTATTCCCTTTTCATGATCTATGGTTAAATATAGTTTAGACCCCCGCCCCCCACTCCCACTTCCACCCTGCCTGCATCAGAAAGCAAAGAGAGGAGAGTTAAGAGGAGTTTTGGAAAATGGTTTGATAAAGGATTCCCCATGGAAAAATTCAACAAATTTCCCTTTCATTCTGAGTGTGCCCCATAAACTCTGTAGCCACAAAACCTTGATTACCCATGTCTGATACATGAAAAGGGCCATTTGACAGAGACAGAAAATTCTAAATGCAGGGTCGGGGTGAAGGCATGTATTTCCTCTTTCTAAATAGTTCTGAGCAATGTTTCATATCATCTCATAGTCCAAGTTCTGAACTTAATCAAGGTGAGTTCAAATTTGCCCAGTTGTTCACAGCCCCATACCATCATGCCAGACAACTTCAAGCATCAGAAAACTGTGCCTTCATCAGACATGTGGCAGAATGGGAGACTCAGCTTCACCTCTGCAACTCTGTTCCATGAATCCTGAATGGGCCAAGGGATAGTCTCTCTCAAAAGCAAAGGATAAAGAAATAAGGAACCTTGAGTCCTGTGTGTTCATACACAGATATCATCACATGCTGGTGCCCCACAATTCTGTTTCTCTCTTAGGGAATTTTGAGAGTTCCTTGGCTCCTTGGGAGATCAAATGCTGTTGTAAAAACACCTACTAAAATGGAATTTTTCTAACCCATCATTAGAGCATTGGACTGTAGAATCAATCACAGTATGTGATTTAGGAATGCTCTGTGTTGTATTTTGACACATTCTATTGATCAACTGGCAGTATCTAAGGATCTCCAGCTGAACCTAATATTTAGGAATTGGAAGTACAGCAGAAGCCCAAACTCCTCAAAGATCAGTTTGAGTCCTTGGTAGAGAACTGGAAACTGGATCCCAAGGAAACTAGATTAGCCAAGGGGCTAAATCAAGTAAGGTTCAAGGTCAGTGACAAAGAAAGGAAGACCTAGTTTGGGTCAAACATCACCTCTCAGGGTCTGTTTGCTTTTACTCACCAGTGACACCAACAATGGAGCTGGGACCCACATGTTGTCCATCATGCAGACCATAGAGATTCATCTTGTATTTGTGATCTGGCTCCAGGCCAGAGATGACGGCCATGTTCTGATCACCCTCAACATGTACAACCTTAGTCTGTCCATCCCCATTCTTGTACTGGATCACAAAGGATTCAAATTGACCCTCTGGAACGGTCCAAGAGAGATGCAAAGAATCTGAAGTAGCATCTGTCACCATTAGCTCTCCCAGGTGGGGTTTAGCAGATAACTGTGAGGTATCAGTGGTTGGAGATGTGGGGACTGAAGTTTCTTCCCCTCGTGGTCCTAGGACAGATATAGGAAGGAGAGGATTGCATTAGACAGAAAAGATGGGTCTGTTCCTTTTCTGAACTTGGTCACTGTTTGCAAAGAAACTGAACTAGCCCTATGACAACTCCCCTCATTCACTTGGAAGACTGATGACAGATAAGGGACTCACTATTTAGTGGAGAAACTCCAGGGATTTGTTTATCAGATATCTATAGCACAACAGCACAATGTAACAAATATTTAAGGTCTAACTTTTCAAAGTATCCTACTAGGAGCTAAGGAGATACAGTTTAGATGAGACATGGTTCCAGTCCTCAAGGTATTGTATCATCTAGTAGGTATATAAGACCAACATAGATTAGTTAAGTACATGTTAAGTACATCTGAGAGTTATAAGACAAAATGCTACCTGACATCCTGGACGAAAGAACATCTCTAAAGGACAAAAGGAAATTTTAGAGATAATTTAATTCAACTTCCTTATTAAGTCAAGGCAGGATAAGTGATTTGATTCGAAGAACATACAGCTAAGTGGGAAATGGGACTCAATAAAATAGGTGGCTTTGAAGTCAGAGGACCTGGACTCAAATCTTGCCTTAGTCACTTTTTACATGTGTGAACTCTAGGCCTCAGTTTCTACCTCAGTAAAATGGGTAGAGGGAAAGGGGAGGGTTTTATCAGATATATGAGGTAAAGGCCCTTCTGACTCTAAATCTATGATCCTAATGAGATTCCTCTGAACTCTTGGTCAAGGGCTTCCCCCTCACCCAAACCCTCACTGCTTCTCTAGACAGAAGCAGGGAAGTCACAGAATTCAATATGCAAGAAGAGAAACTCAAGTCCAAATTCCCTAGCCTGGCATTCAAGGTCCTCTAGAATCTTGATCAAAACTACTTTTCCACATGTTACCTCCTCATCCACACTCATGCCAAACAGAATCATTTGTTATCCTCTGAAAACATCCTGAGTCTTTGCTCACACTGTTCTCAATGTCCCAAATACATTTCCCTGTTTTTACTCCTTGAAATTCTGTTCATCTTCAAAATCCTGTTCAAATGCTTCCTCATCCATCAGTACCCCATCCCTTGATACCCACAACAAGAAGTGATCTTTCTGTCCCACGAATTCTCAGAACACCTAGTTCAGTACATTTCTTTCACACTTCGGGCATTCTGTTTTATGCTTGGTTATTGGCGTGCATGTCTGACATTGCCTATTTTGCTATAAGCCTCATGAAAAAGCCAGAGACCATGTCCTATTTATCTTTGTTCCCCCTCTTGTTTGTTGAAGCTAGACCCATATGCACTGAATTGAGGAACTAACATGGAGTGACAGGAAGGTTTATAGGCTCTTGTGCCAGAAAAAGGGGGTTAGCAAGTGATAGCAGCCTTAACAACTCACGGTCACCTGTCATAACAACAGTTGAGAGGGGGCCCAGCTGCTTCCCCGAGTACAGTCCATAGAGAAGCATCTTGTATTTGCGATTCGGCTCCAGGCCAGAAATCACAACTTCGTTCTGCTCTCCTTCCACAGGCACCATCTGAGGCTGCCCATCTTTGTCTTTGTATTGGACCACAAAGGAGTCAAAGGATCCCTGCTGGACAGTCCATGATAAGTGCACGGCACCATTGGCCATAGCCACTGCTGTCAGTTTCTCCCCTAATCGAGGCTTCAGCGGGCGTGGAGTAACTTTGATGCCTGAAGCTTTTGGGCTCTCTGAGAATGAGAGAGAAAGAGAAGAAGCTGAGTTGCCTCCAGGAGGCTGGGTGACTTCAGAGAACAGGAGACGTAGGGGCTGGAGGCCAACGCATTGCCTGGGTTAGGACTGAGGGCTTTGGGGGAAGTCTCCTAGTCAAGGGGTTAAGAGAAAGAGTGATTGGGAAAGAGGAAAGCCCAGGCTTTCCTAAATCATACAGGTAGGTGAAATGAGAGAAGCTCACATGCTCCCACTCAATAGTGGTACCAGCAGAAAGAAAAGGGTCACAATATTTCTTTCCAAGGAGCGTAAAGCCCTGTACTTGCATCCAGGTCCCATACTGGGAATAGTGACTAACCATTCATGTTGGACATTAATACAAAACTATATAATACTATACTATACTAATACTACAGATACTATACTATACTAATACTAGAGATCCTATCCTATCCTATCCTATATATCCCTATCTTTATACTGGACCGTAAAGGAGGAAGACTCAAGGATAGCCCAAAAGAAGAGTGGGTAGTTCATGGTGGGTCCTGTCACCTAGGCAGGAATAATTTTTGATAGCTGATGCAGAACTCCCTATTATTTCCAAAATGACCTTCATCCCACTCATTTCTTATCCTGTGTTAGAAATATAGACTAGCTGGCTATCATATCATACCTCCATCCTACCTCTAAACCATAACAATATTAGTAGTTAGCATTTATATAGTACTTTACAAAAATTATCTCATTTTATCCTCATAATAACCCTGAGAAGCAGGTGATATTATTATGTCCATTTTAGAGATGAGGAAACTAAGGCAAACACAGTAATTTGCTCAGGGTCATACGGTTAGTGTCTGAGTCAGGATTTGAATTTAAGTATTCCTGATTCCAGGCCTCGTAGTCTAACCGTTGTGCCACCTAGTTGGCACAAAAGCCCTCTCCCATGCAGACAGATGAGGGTGTTACCTACTCTGAAAGTTATTAGCTGGACAAAGAGATTCTCCAGCTTCCCTTTGGTGTCTTACTTCTCTCCCACTCAGTAGGTTCTTGTATCCAAATGTTTAATCCCACCCTAGAGAGCCCAGTTTCTTAGTAGGTCAGTAAGGGATGGGGGGTGGGTTGGTTAGCTCCTTCTTTTCCACCCCAGATCTCTTTGTCTCTTTCCTCCTTCCCCATTTTCCTTTGCCAGGGCTCTCCCCTTCCCTATACTGAGGGTTCGGAGGAGGGCTGAAAGACAGGACAAGGAGTCCCTGACACTAGTGAGCAGACACTGGCTGGGAGCAGGAGACAAGAGCTGATCTTACAGCTGGCCACCATTCTATTCCTTGCCTACTTGGACGCTGGGAACCTGAGACCCCAGTACAGACCAGCTGGGGGCGCAGCTGCCCCTAGTGATAGGATGCATAGGGAATTAATTTGCGGAGGTGGTGGGAAGGAAGTGGCAAACAGGGAAACTGATCAGGTGTCTGTTAGGAGGAGAGTCCTGGGGCCTGGGAAAGAGCTGGCAGGCTGCCTCCCTGGATACCGAAGGCGCTGACGGCATTGTTGTTGCGTTTTTTCTGGCGATTGAGAGCCCCCAGGGGCAGGGGAGGGACTGGCCGGAGCCCCAGGAAAGGGGAGACATCTGGCCTGGGTTGGCCTGGGCAGCAAGCCCTCTAATTCTTCTGGTTCCCAGTTTCCAAAGCCCAAAGTGGAAGGGAGGAGGAGGGAAGCACGGAAATGTGTGGGGGTGGGGGAAGTGGGGGGGAGGTGCGGGAGCGCTCCGGTGGCCTCTGAGTAGCTAGAGATGGGAGAAAGGAAAGGGGAGGACATGGGAAGCATGGGGGGGGGGAATCCTGACAGCTCTACCAAAGACCCCCAGCTTCAGCAGAGGCAGAGTCTTCCTCTATGGCCTCCAGGGCTGCCCTCACTCCAAGAGACTGTATAAGGTGATCACCTTTCAGAAAGGGGTGGGGGAAGCAGTTCCCATGCCAGAGCAGGGTAACCCTCTCTACACGGTACTGATCCATACTGTCCTGGCTTATTCTATACTATATTAACTATACAATGCTATATTATTTTATATACTATACTACACTAGATTTACTATACTATATTAATTATACACTACTATACTATATTACACTATACTGCACTAGATTTACTGTATTAATTATACAATACTATACTATATTTACTACGCTATACTAATTACACAGTACTATGCTATGCTATACTAAACTATACTGTATTATAGGTGGCACAGTGGATAGAGAGCTGGGCTTGAAATCAGGAAGACCTGAGTTTAAATAGACCTTAGATACTAAGTAAGTAAGTAAGTCAACTTCATGACCCTGAGTAAGTCACTTAAACTCTGTGCCTTAATCCACTGGAGAAGGAAATTGTAAACAACTCCAGTATCTTTACCAAGAAAATCCCAAATAAACTCATGAAGAGTCAGACATGACAGAACTACAACAAAAAATATTTTACATTATACTATGTTATACCATGCTATTTTATATTTACTATGCTAATTATACAGTACTATATTATATAATACTGTTATACATACCATACTAATTATACAATACTATATTATGTTATACTATATTAGCTATAGTAATTATACTATATTATACCATACATTATTTATTATAGTATACTTTATTATATTTTCCATACTAATTATACAATACTATGTTATACTATAACATACTTACTATACTATATTAATTATGCTAGGTTGTATTGTCCTATATCTATTATAATATCCTATATTTTATATATATACATATACTATACTATATATAATAGTATATCATACTATACTAATGATACAATACTACATTATGTCATGGGCAGTTAGGTGGCACAGTGGATAGAGTGCCAGCCCAGGAGTGAGGAAGACTCATCTTCCTGAGTTCAAATCCAGCTTCAGTTACTAGCTGTGTGACCTTGGGTAAGTCACTTAACCCTGTTTGCCTCAGTTTCTTTATCTGTAAAATGAACTGGAGAAGGAAATGGCAAATCACTCCAGTATCTCTGCCAAGAGAAATCCCAAATGGGGTCACAAAGATTTGGATACGATGGAAAATGAGTGAACAATAAATCAACATTATATTATACTACACTATATTTTACTATAATATATTGTAATTTACTATACTGACTATACTATACTAATTATACAATATTATACTACAATTATACAATAGTATAGCATATTATAATTATACTATATCATCCATACTACTATCCTGTCCTATTCTATAAAATGTTATTTATGTTAACACGAAATGGATTTGTTGTTATTTTTAATGAATTGATAAATTAATATTTAAAAATTTTATCAAATTTAACTTTAAATAAAATGAAGTAAATATTGGAAGATATAATCCACATAAGCAAAAAATTTTGAGGACGTAAATAATTTTTAAGAGTCTAAAGTGGTCCTGAGACCCCAGTGTTTGAGAACCATGCCCTTAGAAGGAAGAGAAAAAGTAGAGGAAAGGAAGAGGTGACAGGTATTGTAGCAATCACAGAAATGAAAAGAGAGCGAATGCAGAAAGAAGAAGGAAGGGTAGGGAAGCAGCATTGCTGCGAGCCAGTTTCTCCCACTCACCAGTCTTTGCTTCCACCGAGATGGGCCCATGGCGTTTGCCATCTTTGATGCCAAAAAGAAGGAACTTGTACTTTCGGGAGTGCTCTAAACCAGATATAGTAACCTCATCCTGAATGCCCTCTGTGGACACCACCTGTGGCTGCCCATTCCTGTCCTTGTACTGAACCTCAAAGGAGTCAAACTTGCCCTCAGTGACAGTCCACGAGAGACGCAGGGAGTCTTGGGTCACATCTGTTACTGTCACGTCTCCCAGATGAGGCTGTACAGATAATGGGCCTGGAACAAGGAAAGAGAAAATGGTTACACCCTGAATGGAAGGTAAAAAAAAAAATCATTGCCGGTCTCTCACTGAAGAGCAAATTAAATTTTCCTAAGATGAGGGGGGAGGTGGAAAGGGTGAGTTGGCTTGAGAGAGAAAAGAGCAGCTCTCAGAAACAGGAAAGCCAAGAGGAAGACATGAAACAGCAGTAGAGGCCAGTTTGGAAGACAAGAAGAACCTGGAAGAAGGCCAGAAGACAGAAAAATAGAGGTTGGATATGTCTTTAAAGAGATTAAAAGAACATGGATTATTTGACCCCAAAAGAAAGGGCAAAAACAGGGGGTGTCTTAAATACTTCCAAGCCTCACAAGATCACAAGGAGGAATGCAAAAACCAGATGCATTCAATCACCAGGAAATGTACCAAGTTGACTTTAGGCAGGATTTAGGTTAGATGGGAGAAGGAACTTCTGACTGGGGAAAAGGGAAGCTTCTCTCTGTCTACTCTGAAGGAGGAGTCATTCTGCCTGGAGACGGCTGGCAGGATGAGATGACTTTAGGAATGATCGGTTTACTTTTCCTGAAGGACAAGGGATTCTTGGCTTTAATCCAGACCCTGGGAGGGCACAAGGTGGACGGAGAACTAAAGAGAAAAAGACAGCTAAAAAGATAGCTGTGAGGGGGAGATGGTAAGGATTAGGAAATAAGAATGGAGGTGAATGGGACTGGGGGTGTAAGAATGTGTCTGGGCTACTATCATTTACCTGTCGTAGCAATCACAGAAATGGGACCCACTCTTTGTTTGCCTCGAAGTCCATACAGATTCATCTTGTATTTCCGGGAGGGCTGCAAGTCAGGGATGGTAACTTCATTCTGGCCAACCTCAACAGGTACCACTCGGGTCTGTCCATCCTTGTCTTTGTATTGGACCACAAATGAGTCAAACCTCCCCTCATGGATGGTCCAGAGTAGATGCAGGGAATTGTGAGTCACATCTGTCACAGTCAGCTCCCCTAGGCGAGGCTTGGGGCTCTCAGTGGCTGGGGGAGTCTCCTCTTCCCATTGTGGAGCTGAAATAGAGATAGAAGATATTTCTTTTCCTTTAGTGGAAATTATGTTGATGTTTTTAAACCAAATCTTTAAAATAATTATAAACTCCATCACATGGGCAGGACACCTGAGTCAAGAGAAACCAGAACACTAGACAGAGCCAGAAAAAGTTTTGATCAGTCGTTGGACTCAGGACAAGTCATCTCTATTTTATTCTTCACTCCCAAATTCTATCTCAAACTCCCTCACTCTGCTTCCACTGAGAATTTCCTTTTACCCCATTTCTCTTCTAGAAAAAGAGTCTTGATCCCCCCCAGCTTTCTCCTCCAATAAACCTTTTGCTCCTATCTTTGGGACCAAGGCATTTCACTCTTTAATGCTTGACTTGATCCCTAATCTAAGCCCTGGCTATTCTGGGATGCCAGGGGTTGCATATTCTAGTTCCCACAAGTCTCTTTCTTTATCTTGCTTCTGCTATTGGGAACCAGACATACCTGGAAGTCACTCCTAGTCCTAAGTGGGATTGGGAAGAAAGGTTAGTTTATTACCATTGAAAGAAACTAATGAGAACAATTGAGACAGACTCCAGAGGGGAATGATGGAAAGATGGTGTCCACCATGAAGCAGTCCATATGACTGCTAGTGAGACTAAAGCCCAAATGCTAGTTTAAAACAATAAGCAGGACCAGTCTTAATAATTAGTTAGAGAATATACTTCAGGTAATAGAAATAAGACAAAAAGAACTGGGTCAAGGATAAGACTTTCAAGGGCCCAGAGCCATACAGACCTCTAGGAGAGGGTAAAGGGAACAATGAATGACATCATTCATCTAGGATGACCTGAAAACCAAGGGAAAAATCAAGGCCCTCTTATTTACTACCTATGTAATCTTGGACTTTTCACCTTTCTCTGCTTCAGTGGTGTCTTTGGCAAAATGAAGGGGATGGACTAGATGACTCTAAGGTCCTATTCAACTCAAGTGACTTGCTCAAGGTCACACAGATACAAGTAAAAGAACTAAACTCCAAACCCAGGTCTTCTGACTCCAAATCCAGTGGTGTTTCCACTATATCTTGAGGAATTCAGGACTTACCTAGGAGCTAAATCCAGTAGCAGAAATGGCAGGAAGGGTAACTGTGAGGTCAAATAAGTGAACTATAGCCTAAGTTGCTCTGCTTCCCTCCAACCAAAAGAAAAAGCCTGAAAAAAATCATTCTCTCTATGGGACATAAAGTGCTACTATCTATACAGGTATTAAATTATAAAAACATGTAAAACAATGATTTGCTAAAAGTAGAATTTCAGATCTCAGAGTGGGAGTTATGTGAGGCAGGGGACCTTTCCTCTCTCCTCAAATATTTACCTATCTGCTGCTAAAGCTGGCCCTGTTCCTCACACATAATCCATATGGTAGGATTTCTACCTTTGTGGAGTTGTTGCCCTGAGAAGTTATGGGAAGAGGAGAAATGCTATAGTGTATGTGGGAGAAAGTCATCCCCAGACTCTATAATAGGCAAACAAGGAGAAGCTGAGCCAGAACAAAAGAAGAGAAGTTAGTGGAAAAGAGATGTTTTGGGAGAAGACAAGGAGGATAGGAGTTAAGGAAAGTTTAAAAAAGAGGAAAGGTAATTCTAGAGAAAAGGGCAAAGAGGGACGAGGGAGGAAATATAGGACAGGAGCAAAAAGACTCCATAAGCCAACTAAATTAGGCAAAATATACTGAGGGAAGGATGAGGTTGAGGAATTTGGAAAGAATTTGGAAATTGAAATAATAAGCCAATTCAGAGTCTGATAAGGCTTTCTAACGATAATCTTTTCCTCTCCCTCCAGTCCATCCATACTACCTTAAACTCAACCCAAACTGGCTAGAAGTCAAGACAAAGGGATGGTCTCATCCATCTTAGAAAGCATTCAGGGAAATGCAATTTCATGACCTTTCTTGGATCCTTTGGACAAACCAACAAGACAGTGTGAGGGGGTAGGTGGAGAGAGGGGAATATGGAAAAGGGAGGGAGGAATTACAGACTGGGAGGAAAGCAATAGAAACCAGACATGAAGAGGCAACTAGGATTTGAATTGGGGTTTTAATTGTGGCAGGTGGGTAGAGAATCCAGGAGAAACAGAGGAGTCAGTGGGTTGACTGGGAGTACACAAAAGAAAATGGAAGAAAGATGAGGATATAATGGGGAAAAATTAAGGAGGAATGGTTTGGGCAGATTTGAGGGGAGTCAACTCCTACAAATATGGGGGAAGTGAGTAGTTTTCTTTGCTGAGAAGTAAAGATGAGAAATTAAAGTTAGAATGTAGAAGGGGATGACTTGGTTAAGGAGTCCTGAATATAGTGGAAAGAAGAAGAGAGGAAGCCAAGAAGGGGTAGAGAATTTGTTGATGTCCAAGCAGAGAAAGCACAAATGAGAAAAAGTACAGAAACAGAATAAGACTTAAGAATCTCCTGGGGTCTACAGAGCTTGTTTGGACAAGGAGCAAGGACAGAGTAGGGGAAAAGGAGCCAGATTCAAAGGAGATAAGGGGTCTCTAGAGAGAAGAGACTTCTTACTTACCTTGGATGGCAACCACAGAAAGAGGGCCTAAACATTGTCTGCCATGGAGCCTATAGAACTTCATTTTATATTTCCTGTTGGGCTCTAAGTCAGAGATAGTGACTTCATTCTGGTCTCCTCCAAAAGGCACTACCTGTGGTTTCCCATCCCTATCTTTATATTGAACCACAAAGGAGTTAAAGGGATCCTGGGAGATTGTCCAGAAAAGGATAAGGGAAGCTAAAGTCACATCTGTCACATTAATTCTCCAAGGTAAGGTTCCCCAGGGGACTAAGGGCCTGGAGTTGTGGAAGGCAGAGTTTCCTGGTCCATCCTTTTGGGGGCTGGGACAGAGCAAGACAAAAAGTGAGATTGACCTTGAGGTTCAAAGAATTGAGGAGGAATCAATTATTACCTGAGTATAGAAAGATTTCTAGGAAATACCACTTACCTAGTACCTGACCCACCTATTATGATCAACTAGGTATGACCTGTGCTCACAGGGTGAGCAGCTAACAGACAGAGATAACCATCTACCACTACAGATGGAAAACAAAGATAGCCTGAAATCTGGAAAGTGAGGCCAAGGTGTCAGAAACTTGGAAAGATTCCTTGGAAAGGAAAATGTAAGAGCTGGGGATCTACAAGAGTTTCAAGTTACATCCTTGCTTCTGCTTACCTGTAGTACCCTCAGCAGAGAGGGGACCATGGCGCTTCTTGCCGATGAGTCCATACAAGATGAATTTGTACCTCCGACTGGGATTCAGTGGGGAGATAGTGATGGACCGCTCAGGCCCCTCCACAGGAACCATTTGCATCTGCCCATCCCTGTCCTTATACTGGACCAGAAAGGAATCAAACTGTCCCTCAGGGACAGTCCAAGAGAGGCGAAGGGAATTAGAGGTGGGGTCTGTTACCCACAACTCCCCAAGGCGAGGCAGAGTCCCTGAGTTAGGGAAAGAAGCTGAGAAAGGGAGACAAAGAAAGAAGAAATAAGGTACAGGTCACAGGGAAAAAGGAAAAAGTCTCTTCCCAACTCCAAAACACATCCCAAACATATTCCCAAGAAGGGAATAAAGGATCTTGTCCTTCCTTCTACTGCAACAAATCCCCTTCTATTTGGGATCATTTCTTTATAGAAAAGTATCCTTGTGGCACTCCTTCCACCCTTTCCCCCATAAACTCTCATTTCCTCAGCCCTAACAGAATAGACAATGGGGAAGGAGCACTGTAACTTTAAGGTCTATGGTTCTTGGACTACCATTATTTTCAAGCTGCTCCTTTTTCAGGCAGCCAACCCTCCCACATAACCTTATGTATGCCACTGCAGTGGATGGATGCTCAGTAGATGTGAAGTGACTGGAAGGTTATCTGGAAGAAGGAGGAACAAGATAAAAGAGGTAGAATGGGAAAGTGTTTGGAGTTCGGGGGCGGCCAGAAGAAAGGAGCCCAGTCATTCACACTCACGTGTCTTAGCCTCAGCAGTGAGGGGGCCATGTTGATTTTCACCCACAAGCCCATAAAGGTTGAATTTGTATTTGTGGCCAGGATCTAGAGAGGAGATGGTGACATCGTGCTGGAGACCTTCTACTGGCACCGCCTGGGGCTGTCCATTCTTGTCTTGATACTGGACCAAAAAGGAGTCAAATTGGCCTTCAGGAACAGTCCAATGGAGGATGACGAAGTTTGGGGACATACCTAGAGCCTGCAGCTCTCCAAGTCGAGGTGGGACAGAAAGTTTCTTAGACTCATTAGCTGTGGGGATAAATTATAATAGGTAATAATATGAGTTTCCCTTCCTTTTTTCTCTTGCCTCTCTCCTCTCTCCAGGACAGCTCCCTCCTGACATGGACAGGCCTTCTGACTAAGACCTAAGAGGTCCCTTGTGCTCTAGCAATGACCCCTCCCTCATATTCTCCACTTCTTTCTTTCCCCAGTTTCTTATTTTCTGTCTTCCTGGGAATCTGTTTATCGATTTTCTCTCCTTTGAGGCTCCCCTGATCCCTTCTATTGGGTAATAAGGGGAGAAATTAGTGGTTTATTTTCTTGAAAAGATTTCAATACCCTTCTCCATTTCTACTCACCATCCCTTTCCTCTATTAGTTTCATCACCTCTCTACAGTATTTCCTTTGGGTATTGCCATCAGTAATAGGTTTAAAGTCCCTCCTTTCCTCTTTCCCTATCCAATTCCCCCAAAAGAAACCTGTGGTAAGGTAGGCCCAGAGAGGTGGGGAGAGCAGGCTACCCTGCACCCCATAGAGGATGACTGTGTAGGGAGTGTGGGCCCTGACAGCCTGGCTACTCTCAGGTCCCCTGGCACCATCACCTCCTGGGGGGGGGGTCCTTCCCCACCCATGAAAGGGCTCCTCCCTCAGCAGGAACTCATTGAAATGACCACATTGTGCTATCTACTGCAGGCTCAGCTCTCTTGGGGCTACTTCCACTGCCCAAAGCCCACCCAGTGCTAGGAGCCCTAGTGTAGGGGTGGTGGGGGATATGGGAAAGGGTTGGAGGAAGTAAAGTGGAGGGCATCATTGGGGTCTGAGCCCCACAGGGGCCTCTCCTTTCCCACTCTTTGCAAGAGTTTCTTGGGGGCAGGATCAGATCGGGGGAGAGTATTAGAAAGGAAATAGGGGAAGGAACTTAAAAGCATGAGGCCTAAAACCTAGAGTCTTTAATCTCCAAATTTCCACCCCTTTTTCCTCTCTTTGTCACTTAGCCTTTCTTTCCTGTCTCCTCAGTGCTTGTTTTCCCCTCCCTCTTTATGGGGTTTATTCACCTTCATCTTTTTTTTCCCATTTTCTGCCTTTCAGTTTATTTTCTCCTCTGTTGTTTAGTCTGCCCAATTCTTCTTGTCTTCTATCCTTCAGTTCTGCTCTCCCTATCCCTCTAACTTCTCTCTCTCATTATTTTTTAGCCTCTCCAATCCCTCAGTCAGAGGATTTAGAACTAGAATGGATCTTTAAGATCTTCTAGTCTAACACCACCATTTACTCAAGGAAGTAAGAAAATCAGAGTTTGAACTCTGGTCCTCTGACTCTTCAACCAGGACTCTTTCCTATATACCCATTATCATCTTCTTCCTTCTTTTTGTCCTTTAGAGCATCACCTAGCTCTCACTTTTTATGTACTATCTCTGACTCTCTCATTTCTCTCTCTTGACACCAGCCCTATGGTGCCTCTTCTTTCTGTTGCTTTGCTCCCTGGTCCACCCCTCCTCTGAGACTGTCTGAGCTGCATTTTGCTTGGTTATCTGGGCAAGTTGTACCTACAATGCCTTGGTAAGTGAGAAGAGCAGTGGACTCTCCTTCAGGGAGGACCCCACAGGGGTGAAACTGGCAATTGGCCCTGCTGAACTTTCCCATGCAGCTGCTTCTTGTGGGTCCTGTGCCATTCAGGCAGATAAAGCAAGGATTGGGCAAAGGTATTTGGCTGGGCTCTCCAGGACATGGAGCTCACCTGTTCCATCTGTGCCTATCACCACGAATTCTACCAACTCACCTGGGAGCTGCAGGATAGGCGCCCGAGCCCCCTGGGTCGTGGGTGGTGGGGTCAGCCCTATAGGAGGCTCATCTGTGGCACCAAAGGGGCCTGAGGAGGGTTAATGAAGAAAAGGGGAGAGAGAGAGAGAAAGAGATGATAAGAGAGTAAACACTAGAAACTGCACCTCAGACCTCTGGCCTCCATTCTCTTGAGCATCATGCCCCCTCTAAGTTATCCTCCTCTGAAAAGCCCTTATTTACCCAGAGATTTGTGCCTGCTCCCTGGTTTCCTTACATTACAACCCAGATTCCCCTACCTCCCCTTTGTTCCCACAGAGATGTCCAGGTCCTCCAGAGTCCCAAGTGGTGAGAATACCACCATAGTAGGTGCTCAATACATACTTGTAGAATAAATGGTATCCCTCATTCTCCTAAGAGGCTCTTGTGCATCCTTCATGTCCCCCATAAAAGGCTCCCATTTCCCTCTTGTCTTCCCAGAGGACCAAGAGGTCATCCTACCCACCCCACTCCCAGGTGGCCTGTGGAATCTGGCCCTTCTTGTCCCATATTCCCTCAGACCCCTCCCAACTGTGCGTAGGGGGGATCCTGGCCTCCATTAGTGCTGCAGTGAGAAGCCTGGAAGAAAGGAGGAGATGGTGGTGTTAGCGGAGGATGAAGGAGAGAAGGAGAGCAAGAAGGGGGTGGTGGGAAATGTTCCATCCAGGACTAGGTGACATCTGTGCCCTGTGGGGAAAGAAGATTTCCACCCTACTGCTCATAGGTGCCACAGCTCCCTCCTCCAGGCCCCAGGTATTGTCTGTTGGAGAGAAAGGTGAGAGGAAGGCCAACCAGCCAACCTGGGATAGGCAGATGAAGAAAAAACAGTAGTTTCAATGCCACCCCAATCAAGGCTAGTCTCTTCCAGTGGCCTTGATTTTCCTTGTTTTGGTTCAGACCAATCTTGCAGGCAAGTAACAACCAGCAAATGGACCTGAAAGACTCCCCATTCCTTGGCTTATCCTCCCTGGGTATGTGTACAACAACCTCCCTGTTCTCACAGTCTGCTGCTCACACCACCCTGAAAATCAGAAAAGGGTGCTCCAGTACTTGAAAATTGGCAGCCACCTCAAACACATGAAATTGCCTTTAACTTTTTTTTTTTTTTCACCCCAGGCCTGTGGCTGGGCCCGGTTTAGGGGGAGGGCATTTTTATTGTAGGGAGATGCTGGTATTGCTGAACCTGGTGTGATGCAGGAGTAAGGAGAAGGAAGAAGGGAATGAATTGAGGGGCAACTGGCAAACTTGGACAGGGACAGTACATTTCCTGGGAGTGTAGGCATTTTACAGTGAGAGGAGAAAGATCTGCACTGCTGGGTAAGCAATTTCTGGGTTGAAAAGGCAAGAAATGTGAATGGAAGGGGAGGTCCCCAAGGCAGACAACACACACTACCTGTAGTGGTGATGAAGGCGTAGGACTTGGAGGCCTGCCCATCCTGGACCCCATGGACCTCCACATGGTAGGTAGTACTAGGTCTCAGGCCGGGCAAGCGGGCGGTGCGTGTTGCCCCTGGTACTGCAAGTTCCCCACTGGGCCCTTCCATAGGAGAGAGGGGCTGCCAGCGCAGCACCACCTGCTCAAACTGGCCACGAAGACCATCCAGGGAGACCAGCAAGGCCCCATCAGCTGAGGTGCCCAGTACTTCGGGTTTGGGGTGTCGAGGGGAAGGGCCAGGAAGTAATGAGGGGAGGAGGGGGTAGTGCTTCCCTTCCACCTGGTCCACACCACCTTCGGGGTTATGGCCATGGAAGATTTGGGCAGAGTTCGGTTTCCTGGTATTTGGGTCCAGGTTGCCAGAGGGTCGGGGCTGGTGGGACAGTGATGATGGGGGTGCAGGGAGACCCATAGCCCGGCGTTGCAGATAGGTATAGATGGAACGGGCCACTGAGGTGTAGGTCTGGTTGCCACGGAGGGGGTAGCCAGAGGCCCGGAGGTATCGCTCCACATCCTGCACGGAAGCCCAGGAAGGACCTAGCTTTGATGTGAGGTTCCGCAAGAACCGCGGTGGGGGCAGCCCCAAGGGCACCTCCCTGGGCTTTGGATCTTCTTCTTCCATAGGCCGAGGTGGCCGGGGGTCCAGGTCCGGTCGGGGACCTGGTCGGGGTTGGGGTCGGGATTGGGGTGGAGGTCGAGGGCGTGCGGGTCGAGGGGGCGGGGCTGGGGGACGGGTGTCCTGGTAATTGTGGTGGGCTGGTGCTGCCAGGGGGCAAAAAAGGAGGGGGGAAAGAATGAATCAGTGGGTTGCCCCCACCCCCCAGGTCTCCCAACCAATAATCTCTCAAGTCCCTCCCTTCTCAACTCTTGTCATTAGAGTTGAGAGGTCTGTCCTCCCTCAGCCCGTGTCCCACCTGAAATAATAAAGGAAAGAAAGAAATGTTATTGTCCCCAGAGCCCTTTTCATTTCCCACCTACCAAGCCCCCAAATGTGATGACCCCCTAGAAAGAAAAGAAGTCAGTGGATAGATCCTTGAGTCTGGAGCAGGGAGAGGGGGTGAGTGAAAACAGATTGGAAGAGATTTCAAAGGAAGAAGAAATTGAAAGCCACAATAAGGTGGGCTTCCCACCTGCCAAAGGGGAAGAAAAAGAAAGAAGATCCAGGGATCTGTTAAGAGGTACCATGTCCCCAGCGCTGGCCATATTACCTCCTCCATCAATCTGTTTCCTAACCCCCTCTCTTAAAGCTAACCTATCACTGACTTCCAATCCTGACTGACCTGATTCCAGCCCCTACCCAATTCAGATCCAAACCTCTATTTCAAATCCATCTCCTACAAAATCGAGGGTTCTGATGGACCTTTCTTTCCCCACCTCTCAAAAGGACTAGCCTAAATCAGTCTGCCTAGAGCAGGTGTTTCCCTAGATATTCTCACTTCTGCTCCAGGGTCTCCCTAGAAACTACACCAGAAGTCAATTTTTCTTGAAGTGTAGTTAATATGCCTCTTGTCACCTCTGCTCTGTCTCTTAGCTTGCTATACAAATGAGCCTGTAATTCATAGCCCTGGGACTGGAAAGAATATGGCTTTTTGAGAGCAGGGGCTATTTCATAAATGTCTTTGTAGCTCTAGTGCTCAGGAAAGGGATGGCACATAAGTGCTTAATAAATGCATGAAGTTTGATTGCTTAATGGAATCTGAAAGAGATTAGGCAGGGAAAAGGGAGTTGAAAGGCAATGTGGCTTAGTTGTGCTGGACTTGAAGTCAAGTTCAAATCCTTCCTCAGACACTCACTGTGTGACCCTTGGGAAAGTCAGTCTTTCTCTGCACCACAGTTTCCTCATCTATAAAATCTAACTGGACTTACAGTCTCTAAAGTTATGGTACTATGATCTAAATAAAGAAAACCCTGTGATTCCCTCTCTTCCTTGACACTTTCACATTCACTTGGCCAGATGGTACCTGTATTGGCCCTGACAGAGGCTGGATAGCTGACAGCTCGGCCCCTCTCAGCAGTGACGGTCACCACATACTCCACACCAGGCATTAGCTCAGTCAGCAGCGTTCTATCTTCCTCAGGTGCCACATCCAGGTGTACCCGCTGGTTGCCAGCACTGACATAGGACACCACAAAGCGGTCCACTTCAGCTTGGGGACGTAACCAGCTTAGCTCCATAGTAGTGGGAGTCACAGCCGTGACCCGAAGATCCTGGGGGCCATCGATCACTAGAGGGCCCCAGGAGAGAATGGAGGAAGGGGGGTCAGGAATTTGGAAGCAGAGAGGTTCTAAGTTCCCTCAGACCCCAACTTTCAAGAATTCAGTCATCCTACACCTTCCCTCCACTCCACCATTCCCACTTCCTTCTTGGCTGGCATGCTCCCCAGTTGTTCCCTCCCCATCTCAGCTCCATCTCCCCCACCCCAAGCCCCCAGCTCTCACTGGTGGTGATGGTCTGGGAGGTAGGAGGTCCCCAGCTAGAACCTCGTAGGGCACGGACGGTGACCTGGTACTCCTGGCCTGGGGACAGCCCCCTCTGGTCATAGGCTAAAGCCGAGCTGGGGACCCGAGCAGAGAATGGGCGGCCTAATCCCTCTGTCTGTGGGAAAGAGAGGGTCAGCACAGGTTCAAGGTGGGGAACACCTTTATCCTACTACCCAAAGTCATTCCTGCTTTTCCTATTGGCTCAAATCTCAATTCCTTTTAACTATGGAAGGTAGAATGAGGATCAGGCAAAATTTGTCATGATGGAAAGCAGAGTTGGAGGTTTTGGTTTCAATTTTTAAAGAAATCAGAAAGAGAAAAGTGGCTGGTGGGAGAAGAATCAGTTCAGTTTCCTGTTCCATGGCACTCTGCCCTGATTCTAAGGACATCCCCCAATAATAGCTGCCACCCTAAGAATCCCAAGAAGTAGTAGGTAAGGAGGCAGCATGACAGAATGGGTAAAGCATTGAACTTGAAAGTCAGGGAGACTTGGGTTTCAGTCCTGTCTAATTGCGTGACCTTGGAAAAGTTGCTCAACCTCTCTGAGGTTTCCCCATCTGCAAAGCAGAGATAACATCTGCCTCAAGGGAGATGTTGTGAGGATTAAAGAAATGACTAAGTAAAGTGGGGCTATTAATCCCACCACTGTAGAATATGGTACTTCAAGGCCCTGTTCAAGTGCTGCCTTAGTCAACAGTGGTCACATCCTGGAATGTGTAGTTTCAAAGCTGGCTCCTTCAACAGAGATCTATCTCCTCTAAATTTCTATACCATTTTTCATGTACTACAGAATCGCTCACTGACATTCAACTTGTATTGTTATTTATTTTTTCTTGTATACCTATTTCTTTCCCTTTGCACCCCCAGGATATAGTGCCTTACATATAGGAGATACTCAAAAGAAACTGAATGACATTGATATGATTCAGCTAGACATCAGGAAAACACTTGTTGAAGTCACCCATGATATCCCTCTGAATAAGGTAGTAACATACAGGCTAGATGATTGAAATATGGAATATCCATAGCTGGTAGAGTAGTCATACACAAGGAATGTCAGCCTGGAAGGATATCTTTAGTGGACTGTCTCAAGGATCTGTCACCTTCAGTCTTTTTGTCAGTGACTTGGGTAAAAACAGATGGCAACCTTATCTGCTATCCTAAAGATACAAAGCTTGATGGGATAGCCAGTACTATCCCAGAACTGACAGAATCAAGGTATAAGACAGAGTAAGGGCACATGAACTGTGGGTGGATGTTAAAAAGACAAATACTTTATCTCAGATGAAAGATGAACGAGGCAGTTAGGTGGAGCACAGGATAAAGCATTGCACTTGAGGTCAGGAAGACTGAAGTTCAAATTGAACCTCAACTACAAGTTGTGTGACACCCCCCCATGCCCAGCAAGTCATTTAACCTCTGCCTCAGTTTCCTCAATTGTAAAATGGGGATAATAACAGCACCTACCTCCCAGGGTGGTTATAAGAATCAAATGAGACAATTAAATAGTGCTTAATACAGTCCCTGGCACATGTTTATGTCCTTCCCCTTCGTATTCTAACAATAGAATGAGTAGCCTCAAGAGGTTACACCCTGTTACTAGGAGATAAATCATCATCAGGATTCTGTTGAGGGGATTTTTTTTTTACTCTGAGTGAGATAATTACCAAGAACCCTTGCAAGCCAAACTCTAGGATTCTCTAACTACTAGAAATAAAATCTAGGTGGAAAAGAATGGAATTTGTTTGCCTATTGATTGAAATACTTAGAAATAGAATCCTTTAAAAGAGCTTATATCTTCTCTAAATGTGACTTCTCTCCCTCTCCCATCTATTCCCAAACCCATGGGTCTTATGTTTCTCTTACTGTAGGGGTGAATCGGATTTCATAGGCATCCACAGGTCCTGAGGCCCTAGTCCACTCAGTGCGAACTGTTGTTTCTTCCAACAAATGCATCCTCATTCCCGTAATTGGAGGTATCTCTGCTTGGAAGAATAGGAGAGAATTCACCATTATTCACCCCAGATCCCTTCTTAGAACCCTACTCATCCCTGTGGAATCCATGACCTGGATCGGAGTGTGTGTGGCGGGGAGAATGGGAGCATCATGTTAGACCCTGAATCTAAGGAGAAAAAATGTCTGTCCATGCTCCTAGGGCAAGGATTTGCCAAGGGTTCATACAGGTAATTGTCTGAGGTAGGCATGAGGTAGAACTCAGGTCTTCCTGACTCTGGATCCAGGGCTCTCTAATTCACTTTGCTGCCTAGCTAAGCATGGAAGTCAGGAAAGACCTGGGATTGAATCTTGTTCCTGGCATTTAATAGCAAGGTAGCTTTGAGCAAGTTGCTCAGCTTGTCTGAGCCTCAGTTTTCTCATCTTTAAAATGGGGACGATAATACCTGTGGTATCTCACAGGGTTACTGTGAGGATCCAGTGAGATAATGTATGTAAAGCATCTTGCATACTTTAAAGTGATATATAAATGCCAGTTATAATAATGATAACATGAAAAGTAAGATGACACGGGATAAAAGGAGAATAGATTCTATAAGGTAGGCTTCCAGGAGAGCAGAATCAGCCTGCTCCAGATTTTCAGCCCTTTTCGTTGCCTGGCTTCCTACTTTCTCCATGGGCTCTTTTTATCCCGCTGTCTCATATCTTTCTTCCCTCCAATACGCAGGTTCTTATAAGGTTTTTGACATTTTAGGGTGTGGTTCCTTCCCAGGTCATCTCAAGCAGGTTTCCACAGCCCTGGCGTCCCCCCATTAGCTCCCCTTTCTTCTGAGAATCTATATCTGTCCTCCTCTCCCCCTTCTAGCCCTTAGCCTGTGGGACTCCTGGACTCACCCTCCCCACAGTCCTCTCCGGCATAACCCTCGTGGCACACGCAGCTCCCTTCCTGGCACGACCCACGACCCCGGCAGGCTCCGGGACACGTCCTAGTAGCGCAGTCTGGACCTTCGAAGCCCTCAACACACACACACTGGCCAGCTCGGCAGAGCTCCCGAGGTCCGCAGCCCCCGAAGCAGCTTCCCGGCAGGGGCCCCTCCTGGCCACAGTCTTCCCCGCTGTAGCCTTCCTGACACACACAGACCCCTTGGACGCACCGGCCTCTGCCTCGGCAGTCGCCAGGACAGGTGCGAGTACCGCAGGCGGGTCCCGTGTAGCCAGGAGCGCACACGCAGCGGCCATTTTCACAGCGGCCCCGACGGTTGCAGTTCCCTGGGCAGGTCCGCAAGCTGCAGGCTTCTCCTGTGAAGCCCTCCCAGCAGTCGCACACCCCATCATGGCAGACCCCTTGGTGGTTGCAGTCCTGGGGACAGCTTCTTGTTCCGCAGTCCTCTCCGGTGTAGCCGGTGTCACAAACACAGAACCCGTCCTGGCACTGACCCCGGCCCCTGCAGTCTCCAGGGCAGCTCCTTTGCCCACAGTCTTCCCCAGTATAGTCCCTGTCACATACACACACGCCATCCTCACATCGCCCTCGGCCTCTGCAGTCACCTGGGCACCGACGGATCCCGCAGTCGTCACCTGTGTAGCCAGGTTCACAGACACAGCGCCCGTCCTGGCATCTGCCCCTGCCGTGACAGTCCCCTGGGCAAGTTCGGGTTCCACAGTCCTTGCCGGTGTAACCAGGCCAGCACACGCAACGGCCATTCTCACAACGGCCCCGGCCCAGGCAGTCCCCGGGGCAGCTCCGAACCCCACAGTCTACACCACTGAATCCAGCATTGCAGACACATGCCCCATTCTCACAACGACCTCGGCCTCTGCAGTCCCGAGGGCAGGCTCGACTCCCACAGTCATCACCAGTGTAGCCTGGCCAACATACACAGCGCCCATCCTCACAGTGCCCACGTTGGTTGCAGTTCTGGGGACAGCTCCGTACCCCACAATCATCTCCACTGTACCCAGGTTCACAAATGCATTCGCCATCCTCACAATGACCCCGGCCATGGCAGTCACGAGGGCAAGTCCGGGTACTACAGTCCTCACCAGAGTATCCTGGCCAGCATATGCAGCGCCCACTTACACAGCGCCCACCATCACCACAGTCCCAGGGGCAGCTCCGACCTCCACAGTCCTCTCCACTGTATCCTGGGTCACACACACATCGCCCATTCTCACATCTGCCCCTCTGGTTGCAACCTCGGGGACAACTCTTCACTCCACAGTCCTCTCCACTGTACCCTGGGTCACACACACACTTTCCATCCTCACACCTGCCTCTTTGGTTGCAATCCTGGGGGCAACTTCTCACCCCACAGTCCTCTCCACTGTAGCCCGGGTCACACATGCATTTCCCATCCTTACATTGACCCCTTTGGCTACAGCCCTTGGGGCAGACTCGGGTCCCACAGTCTTCACCGGTGAAGCCAGCCCTACACACACATACACCCTGGACACATCTGCCCCGGCCCCGGCAGTCTCCTGGGCAGGCGGGCCAACTGCAAGATGGTCCAGTGTAGCCTTCAAAGCAGACACAACGGCCCTCCACACAGCGACCTTGGTCGTTGCAATCATCAGGGCAAGTTGAAACGCCTGTCGGATCGGAGCAGGTGGGACCAGTCCAGCCAGGTTCACAAGAACAGGCACAACGTCCCAGGTCAAACACACCATGACGGCTACATAGGCTCCGCACATCTGTCTGCCCTATAAAGATGGGAAGGCATGGAAGGAAAACATCACATGTGGTCTTTCTTCTCCAGATTATGTTGTTCCCTCTGAGACTTCTCCCATTCGGACAGTTTCTTCTCCAAATGCCCCTCCTCTCACAGGTATGCCCTGCTCTCCTCACTCAACACCCACTGGGGTCACTTACCAGTTCCAGCCTGGGCAGCAGCAGGGCAGCACCCCCCATGGCATTGTTCCTTAAGACCCTTCACCAGCTCTTCTAGGGCTTCAAGCTTCACTCTCAAGGCCTGCACCTCCGAGGCAGGGGCAGGGGGTTCAGCACCTGGGGGGCAGCCACAGTTGGCTGAAGAAGGCAGGTTGATTCTGTGTGTGAATACCACCTGCTTTTCACCTCCTTCCACTGTATGTTCATAGAGCTTAGGGGCTGATCCTCCACCTCCAGGACCTGCTGTCCGCCCGCCTGGACGCGGTGGGAGTCGTGAGGCTGTCCCATTGGAACGTGGAGGGAAGGGTCCAGCCCCTGCTACCCCCAGCAGCACCAAGAGGACAAGGCTGGGGACCAAGGGGTCTCTGGTGGATATCATTCAGGGGCCTATGGGAAAGAAGGCAAGTTGTTAGGGTGACTTTGCAAAAGAACCAATATAGACCCAACTCAGACTGGACATTACTACTACCTTTCCCCATCAGAAACAAACCAAAAAAAAAAAAAAGAACCAAACACCTGAGCCATATGAATAAAATTTAGTTTGCATAAAGGCTAAATATACTGAATGGCCAGGCAAACGACAAATTTACAAAGTTGCTTTGGAGTCACAACCAGGATCAGAATTAGGAATGAAACTAATATCAGCATTAGGGACATGACCAGGGCTAGGTTTAGGCAGAGACAAAATAAAGTTAGCTAGGGATGAGGGAAGGAAGAGGATTGGCACTCAAGTTCCTGGCACATAGTTGGCACTTAATGAATGATTATTCCCTTCCCTTGTTTCCAGGAGCAAAGCCAGTGTAGTATGTAGAGATGTGGTTAGGGCTAGGATAGGGAAAAGGCTGGGGACTACTTAGGATCATGGCTTAGAGTAGTTACTAAAGTAGAGTCAGGGCCAAAGCTAATGGCAATGTCCAAGGTTAAAGACAGGAAGAAGTTATAAACATATATTATAAACAGTTATAAACAGATACAAACACTTAAAGAGACAAGGTGAATGACTAGGGTAAGGGTAAGGAAAATGTCAAGGCTAAAAACAGGGCCCAGACTATACTTGAGCCCAGCATCTTGGTTAGGACCAAGGACAGGGCAAGACAAGAGAAGCAGAATTATTAACTGGCGATAGGGTGAAGAACAAGGTCAGGTTTTGGGTGAGGGCACAGCTTGGGACAGGAGCAAATAAGAAGCTGGATGCAGGAGTTAAAGCTTTAAAGTGGGTTAGAGCTAGGATTAAAAATAAAATCAGGCCAGAGTTAGAGGATTGGGTAGAAATGAATGAGATAGGACCATCAATGAGCATTGACATAATGGGTCAAGGAGCTGAATAAATATAGCACCAATATTAGTGACCTAGGGTAAAGGGCAGAAAGAGGCTGTAGAGCCAAGGAAGAAGACTAGGGCTAAGATTTAGGACTAAACAAAGGATGTGAGAAGGGGAGGGAGCTTGCTCAGGTGTTGGGTAGCACTATAACTGAAAACAAGAATAGTTTCTGGGGAATAATGTGTGTTTATCCTTCGTTACCAAAGAAGACCATGCCATCAGAGAAATAATGACATGACTTGCACCTGACTGTTTTGAGTGAGGGAGGGCTGTGCAGGTCACCAGCCTCACTTCTCCTCCAGAGCGATCTGAATCCAGTGACCAGATATTCATCAGGATGACTGGAGATGACTCAGGCAATTGGGGTTAAGTGACTTGCCCAAGGTCACACAGCTAGTGAGTGTCAAGTGTCTGAGGTGAGATTTGAATTCAGGTACTCCTAACTCTTGCACTGGTGCTCTATCCACTGCACCACCTGGCTGCCCCCAAGATGGGGGATGGGGTGGAGAATAATGACCTAAAGAGTGAAGGCAGAATCCAAGGTAGCTGGGGGACAGAGGAAGAAATAGGGCTAGGTGCTGGGCCAGACTTTTTCTAGGCTGACATGGAGAAGTATTGGGGAGAGAGAGAGAAAGGTCATACAGAGAAAAAGATCAGGGTACCTTGTGGCCTCAGATACACACAGCTGAAGCAATGAGGGGACTACAGCAGTAAGGGAGGGAAGGTCTGGGGTCACCTGTAAGCAGCAGCAAAGGATCATTTACACTTTCTAATATTTGTTTCTTAAGAAAAGTGAGTCATGTACAAAAATATTTATAGCAGCTCTCTTTGTGATGACCAAGAATTGGAAATTGAGGGGATGTTCATCAACTGAGGAATGGCTGAACAAGTTGTGGTATATGAATGTAATGAAATACTATTGTGCTATAAGAAATTATGAGCAGGTGGATTTCAGAAAAACCTGGAAAGACTTATATGAACTGATGCTGAGTGAGGGGAGCAGAACCAGGAGAACATTGTATACAGTTACAGCCACACTGTACCCAGACTAGCTTTGATAGAACTGACTCTTCTCAGCAATGAAAGGTTCTAAGACAGCTCTGAAAGGTTTATGATGAAAAATGCTGTCCACATCCAGAAAATGGACTCCAGACTATGGAGATAGTCTGAATGTAGATCAAAGCATACTATTTCTCTCTCTCTTTTGTTTTGTTTCTTCTTTTTCATGGTTCATCATAATTCTTCTTTGTATCATGACTAAAGTGAAAATATGTTTAATGTGAATATATATGTAGAGCCTAGATTGCATTCAGTCTTGGGGAGGAGGTAGGGGAGGGAAGGGGAGAAAATTTGGAACTCAGAAGCTTGTGAAACTGAATGTTGTAAGCTAAAAATAAATAAATTTTTAAAAAGAAGAGAGAAAGTGAGTGTGGTACACAGGCTTGTACAAAAGGACACAAGGTCTCCCTTGGGGAGATTGATGACAGACTCAAGAGGGCAGAGAGGGACTCCTCATTTCTTTGTCTAAAGGGAGGTATCCAAGAGAGAAAGAATCTAGAGTTCAAAAATGTCTCTTTCTTTATCAGTTCAAAAAACATGGTCAAACAGCTACTACAGTGTAATATGGTGCTCAGGAATAGAGGAAATTATTTTGGCACAAACCAGTCCCTGACCTCCTAGAGCTCTTCTTGACAGGTCTCTCTAGTAAAAGGCAGATTCAAACATACAGAAAAACAAAACTTTAGAGTTGGAAAGTTAATAGAGTTGTTGGCAATGACATCCAATGAGACTGTCAAATACTTGAATACTTCAAATACTTGAAATCAGTTATCATGTCTCCCTTGTCTCCTTTTTCCCAGGCTAAACATGCCTTGTTCTTTCAACTAATCCTCATCATGTGAACTCAAGTCCAGAGGAAAGCAACCAGGATGTTGGAAGACATTGAGTTTATGTCATGTGAGGATATGTTGAAGGAACTGAGAATATTTAGCCTACATCTTTCCCTGAACTGAACACTACTCCAGATATGGACTTACCAGGGCAGAGTACAACGATACTAATTCTTGTTTATTCCTAGAAACTCTCAGGGCCGCTCAAGATAGCATCAACATTTTTGTCTTAGTTTCTAACCCCTTAATTTGACCACCTCTTGACTACTCCAAAATCAAGAAAATAGTTTCTTCCTCAGCCTAGTCTGGTACTCAGTCTTTTCACATATTCATGGAAGTCTTGGGGATTTGGCATATGCTCTCTACCACAGCTGATGCCCTTGAAAAAGTGTCAACCACTGGAAAGAAAGGCAAGATTGTTAAATGGGGATAAAAATAGTGCCCTCTGCTGTTGACCTTGTTGGATCCTATTGCCAAAGCTTTGAGGGTTGGAGAGCAATCCTCCTCACTCTCTACTTCTGGATTACCAGAGATCCAGTATAATCCCAAAACACTGGGGGAATTCTGTCCTTTTTCAGTACCTGGGTAGACCATGAATTAAGAGTGTTCCTGGATCATATATTTTGACCTTTCCTCATGTAAATTTCCTCTGTAGTTCTGGGGCATCCCTCTTATACTGGGTATATGTTGGGGAGGAGTGATATCCCTTTTCTTTATCTCCTTCTCTTTGTTGGAGGGGCCAAGCAAAGGAGACCCATCTGCCCAAGCTGTGACTCAGCTTCCCCGGTATTTACAATTCATGGCCAATTCTGACACTTTGCTCATCAGGGACAGCAGCTCCCAAGAGGGGTGGAGAGAGCCTCAAATCAAGGCCATTCCTAGTCCAACCCCATCAAAAACCAGTGTCTGTCTCTGTCCGTCTCTCTGCGTGTGTGTGTGTCTCTCTCTCTTTCCCAATCCCACTAAAGACTGGAAGAGACCATTAGGTATGTCTGGTTCCCAATAACAGAGGGAAGATAAGTCAAGAGACTCATGGGAACTAGAACATGCAACCTCCGGCATCTCAGAATAGCCAAGGCTTAGATCAGGGATCAAGTCAGGAGTGAAAGACTGAAATGCCTTGGTCCCAAAGACAGGAGCAACAGGTTTATTGGAGGAGAAAGTTGGGGGGATCAAGACTCCTTTTTCAGAATAGAGAGGGGGTAAAAGGAAGATTCTCAGTGGAAGCAGAGTGAGGGGATTTGAGGTAGAATTTGAGAGTGGAGAATAAAATGGAAATACCTAGACTAGAGTCTTGACTTGCCAAAGAAAGCGGGACTTGGAGTGGGAAGAAAAGGAAATCAGGGGAAATCAGGGCTGGGGAAGCTAGGGTGAGGCTGGAGGATCCGGGAAGCAGGGGGTGGGGCCAAGAGAGGAAGGGGGGTAAGCGGGGAGTGCTGGACACTTTGGCCAAAGCAGCTGCAGCATTTCCGAGTTGCTTCCCAGTTCCTCTTAGTTCCACTTCCAGCTGTTTTCTAGCCATTAAATTCTTTCCAGGCAAGATAAGGGGGCCCGCCCGCCCCACCCGGAGCTGGCCATGGGGGGGGTGAGAACAGGGGGGTTGGCGAGGGAGTGAGGCAGAGCGGGAAGGGAGAGCCTCAGACAGACAGGAGCTGAGGAGAACCCTGGAAAGGAAGGGAAGACCGAGGATCCCCTTCACCCTGAGGGCATCTCACTCAGACTTGGTCCCAGCCCCACTGAAGCGTGAGTCATGAGTTTGGAGTTCTGGGTCAAGAGCAAGATTTTGGCATCCCCTCTACCCAGAGTCCCCACTCCTGTCCCAAAGAACTCGGGGATCCAGCCTGCTCCCCCTCCTCCTCCCCCTCACTCCTTGACCAATTCCTGGATCTTCCCCAACTCAGTTTCCCCATGAGAAATCAGAACTCCCCACCCAAGTTCCATAGATCCAATTTTTCCATCTCTCCCCAAACTTAGGCATCTGATCTCAGCTACACCAGCTACCTGCCTGAAAACCAGGCACTGACCCTATCCATCCCACAGCTCTTGCTACTTAGTTCAGAAATCCAGCCATTCAGTGGATCCAGCCTTTGGCTCCTCACTATTCCCAACCTTACCAGCCTCTGGGAACCAGGTGTTCTACCTTCAACCCTTAATTCCCTGCCATTCTCCCACCTCCATTCCAGAATCCAGATCCCTGTTCCCTTCTCTGATTCCTTCTCAGTTCTTGAAGCATTCTCCCCCCTACCCCCTTAGCTTTTTCCTGTCTCCCAAAAGCCCACACCTCTAACAAGAACCCAGGTATCCTGTTTGCTATTTTTTGCTCCTATTCCCTCCACTTCCGACTGAAAGTGTTTGTTCAAGGAGATTCTGTTAAATCACTACGGTACAATGATCAAGGGAGCACCCCAATTCCCCTTTCTTTTTCCTCCCCCAGTTGCACCTCTCTGCAATGATGTTCCTCGCCTACCTGGGGGAGCAGGGAGGGTGGCTAGAGGCTGTTTTCTTGAGCCTTTGCACCTGCCCTGCTCTCCGTCCTGAAGGAGGCTGAGGGAAGTGCAGCAGGAGTTTGGGGCTCCTCCGTAGACACGTCACTCTTCCCTTGGAGCAGAGGCTCCCTAAGCTGCGTCCGTCTGTCTCGGCAGCGACAGAAAGAAGGAGGGAGCCTGGCAGCAAGTAGGGGGAGGAGAAGAGGATGAACATTAGGTCAGGGAGGGGAGAGGAGATAGAGCAGGTCTTCCCTCCCCCTTTCTCCTCATCCCCTCCCTCAGCTGGCCCCTCCCTAGCCTCTTCTCTTTTGTCTCCCCTCTGCTGTGGTGAACCCCTTATCTTTCAGCCCCGCATTGAGGTCTTCCCTGAGTCCTCCCCCTCTCCTCAGTCTTTCCTGGCCCCCAATACTTATATTGTCATGCTATCCTTTATTCTTACTCTCCCCACTGTCATTCAATTCAAGTAAACAAAAACTCATTATTCCCCTCCCTTTTCTCAAGCCCAGTTTCTCACTTTCTCTCCCCAACTCCTTTCTTTTTTTGGCATATTCTTCATTGTCCCATAATTTCTTTCCTTCCAAGTGGAATTTCTCATCACATCACATTCGACCTCTATCCTTCTTTTCTCTTCCTTACGTTCTTTCCTTCCTTGTTACCTCCTTCTCTCCCTTTCACTCTAACCTGTTACCTCAAATCTGCCCCTCTCTTTCATCTTTCTTCTTATTTATCATTCTATATCTGTTCAAGGTTTTCTCCATTTGGCTGACTACACCCCTAAACACACACACACACACACACACACACACATTCCCCCTGACCTACAATTCCATTCCCACCTCTCTATTTTCCTCTTTCCACCCCATGATCCCTTTTCTCCCTTCCCCTGTCCCCCCTCCTCCCATTTTTGACCCTCATTTCTTTCCAAACTGTCTTTTCCCTTTGTCCTTTCCACCTCCTATCCTGAAACCCATAATACTTTGTCAACTTTCCCTCCTCATTTTAGATGCCCTAGAGAAATGGCAGCTGGTGCATATGCACTGAGCAAATCCTGGGACAAAAGCCAGGATATCTAGCACCTGGGACTAAGAAATGGTAGGGGGAGAATGACTAGGTCATGAAGTCTTAGGGACAGAGCCAGAAACTGGAGGCAGATTAGGGCAGCATGAATAATGGAGGGGAAAAATGGACAGCAACGAGCTTGGGGAACACAGTGCCTAGGTACCCACGGAAAATAATAATGGCTAGTGTAAATATATATATATATATATATATATATGCTATAAAGTTTGTGAATTATTTACAGATGTTAACTCATTCATTCTCACAACCCTGAGATGTATGTGCTACGATCCCCATTTTATAGGTGGGGAAACTGAGACACGGGTTAAACGACTTCACCAGAGTTACACAGCTAGTGTAGTGTGTCTGATGCAGGATTTGAATTCAGGTCTTTGGACTCCAAGTCCTCACATAGGAATTGTGGGGAAAGATGGGAAAGGCAGGGGCTAGGGAGCAGAACACCGAGATCTTCAGAAAGCTGTTATGTGAGAAGGCTACTCACATAGCCAGAGGTCAGAACCTGTCTCTCCAGACCTTGTGTTGTTTCTTTGGCACAATTTTACCAGTGGTTCAAGGCTAGCTCTAGGTGATGCTCAAAGGTTTCCATGGCGCCAGAGGGATTAGCAATGGGGACCTTTTCTTATTACAGATTGGGGTGTGGTGGGGAACAAGTATCTGTGCTAATGCTGTTTTCTCTTTCTCTTAGATATCACATAGGACTTAACTTACTCTTATGTCAGTTTGTGCATAGCATGAATATACCTCAATGCATGTGTAGTTTATATGTTCACGTTTCTGGTACACGTGTAGCTGGGTGTAGGTGTCTGACCATATGGTCAAATCCACACATACAAACGTGTTTGTCCACAGGTTCCGGTCAGAACATTCACGGGTACCTCCAAGTACGTGGCTGTAGACTTGTACCCAGCTTCCCGTGTTCAAGGACATGTGCTTGTGCCAGCCCTTTCATGGGTGTCCCTGTGTGTGTGCCTTGGTGTCTGGGTGTGGATGTGTGTGGATCATTTTTTCCTGGCTATGATAGGAAGGACAAAGTCAGTCTTTTGGCCAGTTCCAGTCTCAGCGTCTTCTTGCTTGCCTGACTTGACTATCAGAGCCAGGGGGCAAGGTGACAGCACTTCCCTTCAAACTTTACATCCCTATACTATTCTGAGCAAAAAAATAAAGCTCAAGGAAGGTGGAGTTGAGGTTTGGAAGCAATACATGGCAAAGACCAGGTTAGGAGTACCATAATCTTGGTTGACAGAAGCAGGAATCAGGGGGGATAGGGATAGGAGGCAGTCAAAGTGGGATCCGAATATATCAAAAGAAAACGATGCCTGAGACAGATGGGATGAAAGATACCAGCGACTAGGAAGGGATTTAGGAAGGACATGAGAAGTTTGGGGGATAGAGTACCTGGGAAGAGAAAGGAATTTTATTGAGGGAGAGAAATTAAAGATTGAGAGGGAGGGAAAGAATGACTAAGTTCTTAATGGATAGCAGGGTTTGGGGTAGCTGGAGAGCAGAGGCAGTGCCTCTGAGGTTGAAAACCTGTGTACTTTCAGAGTAGGAAGCTCAGCGGAGCTTCCTAAATGGTTGCTAGAGTAACAAAGTTGGGGATGTAGCTAAAAAATTTCATTTTTACAAAAGACCCCCAAGAAATCTCTCTACAGTAATCTCAGTGAAGTGGTCACGCAGCCTTTGCTTGCAAAGAGCCCACTATTTCCTGAGACACCCCTTCTCCTTTTGGACAGCTATGATCGATACGAAGTCTTTCCTTAATACCAAGTTCAAATCCTCCCTGGGTTGCATGTCTTTGGGGGCTTTGGTCCCAGGCTCTCCACCTCTGGGATTTCATTACTACTAATTTGTTCCCTCCCCCAGGTTTCTGCTAACCACAAAGGGAGGAGGGAAGTCAGACTGATTGGTATGGAGAAACAGAAGAGATAAGCAGAAATAAGAAAAGGGAAGAGATGTTAGAGGGAGAAAAGAGCGCAGGGACAGAAGACGGAAAGGAAAGAGAGGAACAGGTGCAAGAGGGAGAAGGAAGAGGGAAAAGACCAAAAGGGAAAAAATTAAAGGGAAAAATTCCTCCTCAAGGAAGAAGAAATGGTGTGAGATCTCCCAGAGGACGACTACTGAGAGAAAAATAAGGAACCAAAATTGAAAGTGAAAGACCTAAGGACTGACATGAGCCTCATTAGCAATGAGAGAAATGTAAAATGAGTGTAAATGGAATGGCTTTTTTTGACTCACCCAGAAAAGGGGCCTGGCTGGGGTATGAGGAATCTGACCCTTATTTTACCTTTTTAAAAAGCAGTTTAATATACAGATTTGGTAGGATAAATTAAAGGAACTGCAAGGAGTAGAGAGGAAAAAGACTAAGGAAGAAGCGGGGGGGGGGGGCAGAGTCAAAGTCTAAAAAAGAGGAGAAAGTGACAGGGAAAGGGAATTTTGGATCCTTCAGATTCCCTTAATCTAAGGAAATGGGTGTGGGGGAGAATCTCAATTTCGTGACAAATGAAAGTCACACACAATTGTTTTCTTCTTTGCTGTGAGGAGGGTGGGCGCTCATATTTACCAGAGGGCCAGGGTCGCTGTGGCAACCACACATCTGGGCCCCGGAATCCAGATGTGGTGTATCCAGAAGCCATAGCAGAGCGATGAGACAAACACTGGGCGCCTTAGTCCTGGCCCCCACAGCTGGGAAGGGGACAGGGGATTGGAGTGGGGAGGGGTGGGTTGGGGGAACAAGAGGGAACAGAAGCGAAGGAGAACTAGAAAAGAACAAGGAATAGAGGACAAAGAAACAGAGAGGGTAAAACAGGAGTCACTGAGAGAAACAAGAAATTTAGGGGGCTAAAAGGGAGAAGCAGAGAAAGGAAAGTTGGTAGAAAGAGCAGAGGAAATATATAAAAAGAATGAAGGAGAAAAGGAAACAGTGAGGAAATGCAGGATGGGAGGGAGAAGGAAATCAGAAAATCAGGAAAAAGCAGGGAAGTGTGAACTTAGCAAGTGAGAGGAACTAAAGGAAGGCAGGAGGGCTGGAAGGAGAGATGAGCACCTAAGCGGGCCATGAATGTGGGTGAGGGAACTTAACAAGGGAAAGGATCAGAGGATGAGGGAAGGGAGGTGAGGGTGTGCTCTTACTGCTTCACCCAGCCTGAGAGAGGCAGAGGCTTGGTAGGGCCCTGTCCTAGGAAGTGAGGGCAACAGGAGGAAAATGAAGAAACATGTTCCGTGTTCATTGCGGGTTAATGCTCATAACCTTCCACATTTTTGTCCACCCGAAGTGCCCCTCTCCCTCCCCCACAGCTTTACTCTCCAAGAGACCCCAACCCTGACCACTCCTTTTCAAGGCCGCCTCCGGTCTGTCATCAGCTGGTATGGGTACAAATGGCTAGGTGAGAGGACAGAAGAAAGGGAATGGGATTAGGGAAAGGAAGAGTGGAGGGACTAAAGAGGGGAAGTAAAAGGAGAGAGGGAAAAGAAATGGAAAAGGAAAAAGAAGGAATACAAGGGGGAAAGTGTTTGGAAGGAAAAGGGCAAGGGGACTATGGGAAAAGGGATGAGAAGCCAGAGAGGCCTTTCTGAGGGAAAAAAGGTCTAGTTCCTGGGAGCCCCTGTTCCAGGTTGCCATGGTTACCCAATCTGTTTTCACCCCAAACATGTATTTTTTTGGGGGGGAGAGGTGACGCAGAGGCAGGGCCTGGTTGGACACGTGAGGTCCTGTCCCTCCCCTGTAGACCTGGGCTCCAGTCCCGGGGTGGCCCATGTCCAGTCCTATGGGCTTCCAGCCCAGCCCAGCCTACAGGCTCTTTCTGACCTAGGGATAATTTAGCAGGGTCATGTCCCAGGGGTGGTTCACAGGAACAACTGAGACATCCCCCCAACACCCCTCCACTGCCCCCAGGCAAATTTCCCCTTTCTCCCCACCAAATCAGGGCTGACAATGTATTTTGTACCATCCAATCCAGGTCTCTCTCTTCCCCTCCCCACTCCTGGGATTCCAAATCTCTCTGAGTTGAAGTACAAGCCTACCCCACCCTACTCTGAATCTCACCCACTACCCTATAGTGGCCCCTCCTTCCCAGCCATGGATCCCTCTGACCTCTTCTAATTGTTTGTCTAGGCAGAACAGCTAAGGTGACTGTGGGAGGCAAGACCTGTTCCAGTGTAAGGGCCTAATGACTGCTGGTCACAAGGGATGGGGAAGTCCCCATTTCATCCTGTTTACACAAACAGTCCAGGCTGCGCATCCATCAGTCTGTCAGTTCTGAGGACACCCTCTCTTCCTTTCTCCACACCCTGTGTTAGAGCTAGACATAGCCCACAGCAGGGGGAGGAATGAAGCGGGTAGGTGATGACATTAGGTCTGTGATGATACACTCGCCCCACCCCAAATCCAGCTGTCTTTCTGTTTTCTCTCTGGTTGTGATTACACCCCTTGGAGCACTGAATACACTTTCCCCCTAAAGCCCAAATGAAAACTCAGAAAGCAAAGCACTATTCCTCCACTCCATCCGAGCCATTTATTTAATAATAAAAAAAGAGAACACACAAACTTCAATTGCCTCCCAATCATCCCCTCTTCCCTTTTTTCCCCAACCTCCCCACAAAATGTAAAAACCTTAGTCCCACCTGGGGACTAGTTTCCTCCGGCCCGTACCCACCCCTAACACCGGAGAAAAAGCAGAATAAGGGGTATGTGCAGGAGCCCACAAAAAAATGGAGCTTACCCATTATCCCTTCCTCCAAGAAGGAAGGAGGGACTGAAAAGAGCTGAATCTTCTGTACAGAAAAGGTAACTAGTCCCACCCCCAAATAAGTGCCTTATTCATGCCAAGCCCTGGATTAGAGAAACAAAGGGCAAACCCCACCACATTCTCAGCTTTAAGTCAGTGCACGTTAGAGCTGTTAGGGGTGACCGAGGTAGAAGGGCTGGTGAGAAGCTTGCCTAGAGGAGCTGGGTGCTGGAGGAGGCAGGGGGGTGCCTGAAGCATTGCCAGGAGGAGGGGGGTGCTGCTTTCGAAGCGAGGGGGGCACTGTGGAGCTCTTGATGTGGATGACCCTGGTGTCCATGACCTCGCATTCAATCTGCATCATCACCTCATAGTCCCCTGTGCTGCCCCGGCCTGACAGGGTCTCTGGGAGGAGGAAGGGAGAAGGTTAGGCTCTCAGTGACTGGAATTCAAATAATGGAAGAAACAAACAAGAACCAGAAAGAAGAAAAAAGCAGCTACAGGACAAGCATGGGAGGACGGAGAAATGGGACAGAACAGAAAGCACACGTATTGAGCCTTGAAGGTTACATGAGGAAGAAACAAAGAGAAAGGAAGGTGAATGATGCTTCTGGAACACTCAGATCCAGGTCCTTCCGACCCCAGTTACTACCTGAGTCTGTGCTTTCCTGGCTGCCTGACACTGATACCTCCACTGCCCACTTCCCCGGGAATACTCCATTAGGCATTCTGATCTCGAAGTCTATTCCTATCCTGTTCCCACCTCTAGAAGAAAGCAGAATTACCATTGGGGGCCATGGCTGGCATCACCAGAGACATCTTTGGGCGAGAAGTCTTGTTGTGGCTGATTGCTGGGAGCAACAGGTGATCCTAGAGAATCATAATCACTCATGACCATTCACTTTATCTACTACGTGCACAGCAAATGAGAAAGGAACAAGTGAAGGGCGGGTGTCTGTCCTGTCTGTCCTTCCCTCATCTGCCTCCCTTCACTCCCTGTCCCTCTCCCCAGAGATCCTGTCAGACCAAGGAGTGACGATGCAGAGCATGAGTCTGAACTCAGCGCTCTCACCCTGGCCTTGCTCCCCTTTCTGCAGGGCTGAGAGGCTCACCCTTCGGAAGGAGACGACGTAGAATGTGTCTTCCCGACGGTCAATGGCGTCTAGGAACTCTGGCTGTGGACGCCTGGGGTGGTGATACAGCTGCAGCTGGCTCACAGAGTCCCTGGTGAGGGGGGAGAGAGGACTGGGAATGACAGGAGGACATCCCAACACAATATTCAGATTCCATCCGAGAGGATACAAGCAGCCCCCACTCACCTTTCAGTGGGGTCAGAGGGCCGGGGAGGGACTGACCAGGCTGCAGGCGGTTTCTTCCAATGGTGAGACTTCTGCAAAAGAGGAACTTAAGGATACAGGGATGGGTGGAGAGAGAGCAGCATCCCCAAGGTAGCCCTGTCCATACTCAAGTGTCTCTCTCCAATTTAAATTCCTAGGCCTTTCCATACTAAGTCTGATGTTCCTAACCATCCAGAGTTCCCTCATAATTTAAACCCTACTCGCACTTCTCCAGCTTCCCCTCTGCCCTCCAGGAGCCTTAGACCCTCCCCACCTGGTTTCCTAAACCACTGCTGCTTGGCCCACTAACATGGACATATCCATCTCCTACCTGTTTTTCTCTGACCTTCCGGGGCTGAGGACTTCTCTTTCTTCCACTCTGGTGTCGCTGGACCCAGCCACTAAGTTCATCTGCAAGCCTAGGAGTGAGCCAGGGGACAGACTGAACACCATCCCCTGGCTCTCCCATGTAATAAGAGTCCCTGAGATGTTCTCCCACTCCAGCATGTCACATCCCCGTCACTTCCCCACAAAAAAAGTCAACACACACATGCACACGTACAAAGTAAAGAAGCCTTGAACAACGGGTCAACTTGTGAAAAGGCCAATGAAGAACTTAGGTCTGGGAATGATGAGAATGGCCACATGATCTCTCTGTACAGAGGAGCCTATCATCAGTGTAGGCCAGGAGGAAAAGAAAGAGATGAGGAGAACACCCCAAGAGGGCCTTTGCCCCTCCCCCTTACCGGAGAGACTCAGTCCGGTTGAAGTGACGGCAGTCAGAGGAGAGGAAAAACTGGTCTAAGTCTCTCAGCAACAGCTCCTTGGCTCCCTTAGGAAAGGTTGTTAGGTTCCTGAAGTAGAGCAGGACAGGGGTACACAGTTAAAGCCTGTCACAATTCTGCCTCTAACAAGAGAGATGGGGGATCAGAGGCTTCTAGAATTAGGAGGAGAGAGGCAAAAGGTGGCAAGACTGATGCTCAAAGAGAGAGGAGTAGCTTTGGGTAAGACAGCTTCATCCTCACTCAGTAGACAGGGCTTCACTCAATCAACAGACACTTATTAAGGATCAAGATATGCCACCACACCAGACCATGGCAATGAAAGTCACTACCTTCAAAGAGCTCACATTCATATAAGAGTGACATGGAAATATATAAGAATGCAGGAAAGAAATACAAGGTAAATTTTCAGAGGAAAGCACTAATGGAAGGGAGGAGGGGTCAGGAAAAATCTCATGCAGAAGATGGTACTTAAACTGAATTGGGAAAAAAAGCAGAGACTGAAGATGTGGAGGTCAGGAAGGAGTGTATTCCAGGCATGCAAGTGAGGAGTGTCTTGCTCTCATCTTACTTGAAATGTGACTGGCCAGAGGGCCTGGGCTGTGAGTCTTTATGGCCCAGTGGTGTCCCCTGGGTGTCCTCCCCAGGAACTACCCCTTGCTCTGAGAACTCTAGGAGGTGCCTCTGGGGCCAAGACTCTTCCTTGCCCATCTGAGGTGAGGCCGGAGCTGGAGGTGATTCATTGATGCTAGGGAAGATGAGAAAGCAATAATATTAATGACAACATATATATAAATATATATATTATATTATATATATATATATATATATATGTGTATATATATATATATAAATCTGAAGATTTTTCAAGTGCTTTCCTTACAGAAAGCCTGTGGAATAAGGAGAGTAAATATTATTATCCATATCTGACATATGTCAAAACTAAGAGTCACAGAAATTAAATGGCCACAATCACAAAACTAGGAAGTGACAGCCCAGATTAGAATCCAAGCCTCCTAGGTGTCCCATGTGGGACTTGGAATTTAGGGAAAGGATCCACTACTCCACTGGGCTCTCAATTCATCCTGTTCTATATCTATCCCTGGCTATAGCAGACCTGAGAGTCATGATGATCTATATCATTAAACTTGGAAAGGACAGAAGACGAACACTCTCATTAGCATGGGCAGGAAAGAACCAACAACTACGCCTGATACTCCTATTTATTTAATTAAACCCAATTTAATTAAATTCAGAAAACAATCATCAACACTTATATGTCAAGTACTATGTTATAGGCCAACAATGAAAACACACAAAAAGGAAAACAATCCCTGCCCTCAGGGAGCTTACATTTTGTGGGGAAATTCATCTATAGATAAATCAATGTAAAATATATAAAAAATCATTTCAGGGATAAGAAAGGACAACTGATCTGGGCATAGGGAGGAGTAGAAGCATGCCTAGTAGAAAGGCATGGAGGTAGAGATGGAGCATGCCACGTGCAATCAGAAAGCAAATTCATTTGTTGGAAAGAGGGAGAAGCAGAGCAGATAAAGGGAAATAGTGGAATGAGAAAGGCCAGTGGAACCTCAACTGTGAAGGGCTTTGAATGCCAAACTGAGGAATTTATGTGAAATTTTAGAGGCAAAAGGGAACGCCTGGACCTTCCTGAGTATGTGAAAGGTAAATGAGAAGGCAGCCAAAAGAAACCTCCAAGGAAGAAAAGATGGGCTCTGCCCCAAGGCAGGGAAAGGGGAAGCCTCAGTCCTGTTTCACCTTGCTCAAGTGTAAAGAACACAAAGTGAAGAGGAAATGGGGCCCTTACCTCACAGGCCCAAAGTTGAAGGCAATGAAGAGGAGGAAGACCATGACACAGACGACCTTCCTGTTCCCAGACCCAAACTTTAGTTCGCTGTTCTAGAAGGGAGAAGATAAAGGGGGTGGAGTGAGCATCCATGAGGCTACTCTTGGTGGCCAGGTTCCCCGGGCCCCAGGGCCCTCACCTCGGCCAGCAGACCCTCCAGCCGTCTGCGGAGAGCTGCGTTCTCCCGGCGGAGCTGCTGGTTGTCTGCGAGGACCACTTGAAGCCGGGCCTCCAGCCCCTGCAGATATTCCTTCTTCTTCCGCCGGGACTGACAGGCTGACTCCCGGTTCTTGATCATCCGCTGCTGACGCTTCAGCAGCTTTGCCTGGATTCGCGTTGAAGGTGAAGAAGTCAGGGATGCTCCCTCCCCACAGACCTCAGCCCTGCTCCCAAGTCCAGTGAGGTGATCCTCCGAAGACCTCTGACTGACTTGCTTTCTGGCTTCCTTACCCTAGCAGCTAGGGGGAGTCTCTCTTCCCTCTCCTAACCCCTCTGAAGGAAGAATTTTCCATAACTTCCCTTTGTTCTGGCTCAGTGGAGAGAGTGCTTAGCCTGGAGTCAGAAAGACTCATCTTTCCTCAGTTCAAATCTGGCCTCAGACACTTCCTATGTGACCTGAGGCAAGTCACTTAACCCTGTCTGCCTCAGTTTCACCATCTGTAAAATATGCTGGAAAAGGAAATGGAAAACCATTCCAGTATCTTTGCCAAGAAAACCTCAAATGGAGTCATGAAGAGTTGGACATGACTAAAAACAACTGAATGACAACAACCCCCAGTAAGAAAAATTCTTATTGCACCTCTAGCTTTTCTTTCTCTACAGTTGCATATGGAATTTCCCTTCTGAACCCTCTCCTCAAGGTACAAAGTTCAACCCTGCTGAAGTAGGCCTTTCTTTCAGCCTCTGTCTCTCCCCTTCCTCAGAACCATTGCCCAGCACAGGTCCTACATCCTGTCCCTGCTTCCCTAGGCCCGGACTCCATCTTTTCTGGCCCTATTCCCCACTGGCCTCCTGTTTCTACCTCCTATCTCTTCCCTATCCTATATCTCATCTCCAACTTTTTCAACTTTCTTTTCTTACAATAGGTTTTCTCCCTAATCTACCACCTTCACTTCTCCTCAATACTTACATCCACCTCTGGAGGACATGGAGTCCCAGGCATGGGAGCTGGAACAATGCTCTTCCTCTCCAAGCGGGGTGTGGGGGGAGCTGGTCCCTCTCCCACAGGTGGCTGTACTTGAACAGGGCTCTGGAAAAGGACTACAGAAGGCCCAGATGGGACTGAGTGGAGAGAGGGAACATAAAGAGTATAGTAAGGTAGGCAGCCTATACTTTATTCTGAGCATTCCTGTTCAAGGGTTCAAGAAATGGTGGTCTTCCTGGATTCAGCCCTGGCTCCCTTCTTCCATACCTGGTGGTGGCTGACTGAGGGGCTGCAACAAAACTGTGGTACTGGAAGGTGAATTTCGGGAAGGCAGTGGGACATTTGTCACCACAACAGGTTTCGGTTGCAGTGGAGGCTTCCGGTGGGGTGGGGCTTTTCCTGGGGAAGGGACAAAAAGAAGAGTTATCAGGAAGGCAGGCCCTTTAAAGTAGAAAACTCAGGAGGTAAGATGGACATTACCTGAAGGACCGTCAGGGGTCGGACCCACATTAATCTGGACTGATCCAAATGGGGAAGTCAGGACTTCCCCTAGAAGGCAGAGTTGAGGGGCTGGTGATTCTGTCTTGACTCCTAATACCTCCTCTTCTACAAGGGGCTGCAGAAAAAGCAGAATGCGAGTGTAAATGGACAAAGGAGTAGGGGAGAGGAAGGAAAGGAATGGTCAGGGGAAAACTTCTTATACCTGGGTATGAGAGGATGAGAGGGGTAGTAAATGGGTTGGGAAGAAAGTCAGAGGTGAAGCTTACCTTACTGGGGGACTCTGTGGAGAGCAATGAGGCCTCTGAGCTAAGAGGGGAAGAGGGTGAGATGGGCTCTGTCTTGGTCCGTATATCTGCAAGGTGGGAAAAAGAGGTTTGGGGGAGATAGGTGGCATGGTTGGACCTACACTTTAGGAAAGTTACTTTGGTGGCTGTGTGAACGATGGATTGGAATGGGCTGAGACTTGCAAGGTGAGACGTGAGGATAATGGCTATGTGAGCAGAGAATAGGAAGCGCACATACAAAATACTGTGGAAACAGAAAAGATAAAGATTTAGCACTTGACTGGATATGCGGGGTGAGTGAAAAACAATTACACCTTCAAAACATCTTTTAGTTAACCCTTTCCATTGCCACTACTGTAATTCTAACTGAAGTCCTCATCACCTCTAGTCCTGGAATACGGTAATAACCCAAGTGATTTTCCTGGGCCTCTTGGCCCTTCCCCCCGCCCTACCTTCTCAACTCTTAAAACAAAATCCACCCAATATTCCACCACTACCACTACAATCTTCCTCTCATACACTGCCTTATCAAGATCTCCTCTGATCAAAATCTTCCCACTATCTATAGGAAAGAGTAATAACCACAGCCTGTATTTACAGAGCACACTTTCACATACATTATCTCGTCCTGCCAATCTAGGCCCTTCACAATTCAGGTCAACTCAATAAACATATTTAAGGTCATAACCAACTTTATCTTCTGCTACTTAACAACCCAAACCTGACGTTCCAAGCCAGGCTAATGCCTCATTGTTCCGCTGTCCATTCAAACCCTTGCTCCTTTAGTAATACGGCTTTCCCTAACTAGAATATTCTCCACCTGTTCCATTTTCTCTCAGTTTTCCAGGACCTAGACTAAATTCTGTCTTTTCCAATGACATTTTCCCTAGCAACTGCCCTTGTGATAAGAGGGCCTCCTTCCTACCGCGTACTGCACTATACCTGCCCTCTGAATCTGATGCTGAATCATGAGATCCTGTGTAACATTACTTCAGTGCATTTTCTTCCTGGCCTTCCCCAGTCTTGCTGCCACTAGCTAAGGCCATCACTTCACCTCCTCCCCCTTAACCTCAAGGTTGGGTTTTACTCAGACATCAATGTTATGCCATGCCACACTCCCCACCACTTTCCAGACCCCCTTCTTGTTTCATGTTCTCTAGAAGAAAAGCTCCTTGTGGGTAGCAACTACTTCTTTGCTTGAATTTGTATCCCCAGCATCTACAGCCTGGAACTTAGTAAACACTTAATAACTTCTCTATTTTGATCTTTCCTTAAAGTTCTTTGGGGGCAGGGAAAGACATCTTGTAATTTCCACAGCGCAAGGCGTATATTAAGCCCATGAATATGTTCTGAATAATCAATCATGAAAGGAACAATTCAGATCACTTAAGAACATTTGCAAAATAGTACACAAGTGGAATCTGTAAAGGCTGAAGGAATGCAAAGTAAGATGAGATTCATTACCTGGTTGAATGTTTGGAATATGGATTGGGGAAGGGAGACAGGGATAGGACATCCCATCTCTCTGGTCCTGTTTTCCCAGACAGAGCCCTAGACCTTAATCTCCCTTCTCTGATGGTCTCCTTTTCAGTGGTCTGCCATCCCCTACTTCTTCCTTGCCATCACACAATGGAAGCCTAGTGAGGGGGCAGAAAAAATAATGACTACCTGAGGGGTCATCTGGGGTGAGGCTCGAACTAATCTGGATAGCTCCAAATGAAGGTTTCAGAACATTCCCCAAGAGGCAGTGTGGAGGGCTAGGAGATTCTATCTTCACACCAAGTACCTCTTCTCCCACAGAGGCCTGCAGGAAGTGGAAGGAAAGAGAGTAAATCAGGTGGAAGAAGAGGTGGGAAAGAAGGCGCTCATACTATGTATGAAAAGCTCACAAATACCATGTGAATGAAACTAAGAAGACTATTTGTCATCCAGAGTAGAAAGAAAATGAAACTCTCACCTGGCCAAGGGGCTCCGTGGAGAGAAGTGATGACTCAGAGCTGAGAGAAGAGGAGCATGGGGAAGAAGGTTCTGACTTCACCTGTAGGTCTGGAAGTGAGGGGTATGTGGGAGGGTGGTAAGTAAAATACAAGGGTCTAAAAGGAGAGTTAGTGGTTTAAGTTATGGTCTTGTGTTGTTATAAAGTCTAATTAAAAAAAAAAAGAAACACCAAAGAACAGTTCTGTTGAGTGTAAAGCATTGGTGCCATTAACAATCCATATTCACAAGGTTCTTCCACCCCTGTGCATACACTGTGTATGCCAGTTGTAACTCAAATCAGCTTACCCTTTTGTATTAAGACTATTTCACTAACTGCTACAGTTAATAAGATCGAATCTTTGTATGAGAGAAAACAACTGAAATTTCATTTTCCTACTGACATTTCTAATGTTGGTGTCAACATTTACCAATAAAAATTATGTTAAAAAAATAAAAGGAGAGCTAAAAAATGTCTTTGGAAGGATGGAAAAGTAGAGGGGAGAAGAAAGAGCCTTTAGAGGAATGATCTTGGAAGCCTAAGGGTAAGGGGTACAAAGAGGTGTCTGAAGAAATAGAAGGGCTTCTGGAAAATGGTTGGGGATAAGATAGGGTACGTCCCCCAAAGATGGTATCTTGGGAAGAAATGAGATTTGGAAGTAGCTGGAAAGCAGCTTCAGAAGTTTGGGAGGTGATGGTACAAGGGTAATTAAACAAGGTAAGGATGTGGCACAAGGTATTCTTCACCTGGGAAGATGGACAGTGGATCCCATGGGGGCTCAGGGGAGGTGATGTCCATGCCCATGTCCAGGGGGCCGCTATCAAACTGTGTGAGAGACGAGAAGAAGAGATAAGAGAAAAGAAGAAACCCCAGCAAGATGAGATCTGCCCCAGGATTGCAATTGTAAGCTCCCAGAGATGTTAGGCAGGGCTAGGGGTGATGACCTGGGGCAAGTTACTTCTCCTCCCTTGGCCTCAGTTTCCCGTCTGTAAAATAAGGAGGCTGGACCAGATTCCTAAGGTCTCTTCCAGCAGTGACATTTTGTGGCTCTTAAATTTACCGGGACATCTTGCTCCAGACATCTGAAAAGCTGAGCTTGCTCCTCAGTTACTTCATCAAGGCAATTATAGAGGGTGTGGTCTGCAAGGGTGGATATGACACCAATTACCCCATCCAGCCTCAGTGGTATCCTCCACATCATACCACCCCCCCACTCCCACCATGGTAGAATCCAAAGGGCTCAACCCCTCCCCGTAGTAAAAGTGGTACAATCCTTCTCTAGGCCCCTGCACCTTTCCAACAGAGAGAGGGGGAGGGGGGGTCCTCACCCGGTTCACGTGAAAAGAAGTACAGTGGAACAGTTCAACGGTTCCCACGACGGGCACCCCCCCAAGGAGGACAACCCGCAGGGGGAAAACACCTCCCCTTCTCCGCTCCTAGATAGTTCAGCCCACAAACCACGCCCCACCCATGTTCCCGTGGATGGTAGATTCCTTAATGGTATTCCTCATGCTAGCCCCTTGTCCCCTCCTCAAAATTCCTTATGGAAACGGCACGCCGTAGCCTCCTCCACCACCCGGGCCCCTTCCCCGCGGACCCCAGTCCTCAGCGCTGAGCAGGTTGTCGGCAAAGAAACGAGCCGGATCGGCGATTTCGCTGAGCAGCAGCAGTTCCGCCGCCATTTTCCCCCCACCCCCCCAACCCGGAGCCGGTTCGAGGCCCCACCCCCTCCCCAATATAGACCAATCATAATGCCATTATGAACCTTTCCTCCCCGGAAGCCCATCTGACCAATAAATATTGCAGTGCTTTTTTGGGTGAGCCAATAGGAGGGAGTTTCTGCGTCTCCGGGGTAATAGCAAGATTAAAAAAATGATTAGGAAAAGACCAACTGGCACATCGCGCATGTGTAGCATCCCTCGGGGCTAAGAACCTCTTTGAAGCAAATATTTAGAGTTTCTGCTGGGGCATCTTGGGAACTGTAGTCATCTTCCCCCTACTATCCCGTAGCCTTAGAGAACATGGAGGAAACCGCAAGGGATTTGGGGTTGGGAAGTCAGAGATCTTGACTGTGGGTGTCACAGGTGCTTTCGGGTGAGCCGTGCGTGGACTTCATAAGGGTAGTTTTCAGGAGTCAGAGGTCGTTTCCTTTTCAGTTATCTTTTTTTAATGTGACCTCTTGGTTCCTTCTGACAAATAGCATGTAAAGCACTTTGCGAATCTTAAAGCACTATTTCTCCTCCTCTTTTTCCTTCTCTTCTTCGCAAAATTCAGAGTTGGAAGGAACCTCAATGGGCAGAGAAGTACAACCCATAACTGTAATTAGCATCGAATAAGACTCCACAAGCTTGGCTTGCAGATCTTCAGTAATATGGAGAGTGTGACCCAGCTTCCTTTAAGTCTCAGTTAAAATCCCACCTTCTGCAAGAAGCTTTTCTGGGTGCCCATTAGCGCTAGTGACTCTCCCTGAGATTCTCTCTAATTAGCCCTGCTTGTTGTGCATTGTTGTTCGAATGTCTCTGCACTAGGATGTAAGCTTCTTGAGAAGGGGGACTGTTTTTGCCTTTGCATCCGTACTTACTGAAATGCCTGACACATGTTAGATGCTTGTAGACTGACCTAACTTTCCTAGCCCTCAGTTTGGTTGAACAATGTCCTCTAACTCAATTTTATGATAATTCTCAAAGCAGATGGTGGTTACTTGGACACCTCCGATTTTGAAAATATTTGCTTATGTTGAAATAAAATCTACCTCTCAACAACTTCCACCTATTGCTCCTTAATTCTGCCCTCTGGAACCAATTGTTACTCATGGCTACTCTTGAGATACTTGAAGATGGCTCATCCTCTCAGTATTCCCCTAAGTATTCTTAGCCCTATATTGCTTCTTCTGTATGTACTAATGACCCCACCTCTACTGGCCCTAGGCTTTCTCCCCACCTCTACTGGCTTTAGACTTTCTATCACCCTGGTCAGTCAGATCTTGACCCTTCCTGAATTGCTTGTAGTGATCTGACTTAATTCTACAAATACTTTTCAGGGACCTGCTATGTATACGGACAAGTTTATAGTGTAAAACCTTCTAAATGAACCCTACACCAAGGGAAATGGAGAGATGCATGTTGGGTGTAAAAAGGCTAGAGCTTATAGCACATCAAAAACTTCAAAGAAATGGAATAGAGGATGTCACCAAGTAAATAAATATGTAAGCAAAAACAAGTAGCCAGGTGATGTGGCCAGGGCAAGGGCTAATAATATAGATGGACAGTTTGAATACTCTACTGGCATCTTCTTCACATTAAGAGAAATCACATTTAATGGATACCTTGTGTAAACCACGGAGGACATGAAAAAGAGTGGCTCATCAGTTATAGATGGTTGTGTTCTGCATCACTGTGGGGGGGGAGAAGGGGAATACCAAAGGAATGAGATTACAAATTCTCTTGAATATATGCAAGGCTCTGTGGATACTTGATAACAAAACAAAAAACATAGCATTACTGCATGTCCACTGATAATGAACTAAAAGATAATTTGAGGAGGGAGAGAGGACTAACAATTAAAGAGAATCTGGAAAGATTTTCTGTTGGACATGGTCCCAAGGCTGATCTTTACATGAAGTTAGTTATTCTAAGAGGTAAAGACAGAACACATTTGAGTTATAAGAACTGGACACCCTGTGTAAAGGGACAGAGGGAAGAGAAGGCATGTTGAGTTCACAAACCAGTCAACAGGCCAGTTTTGTTGAAATACAGAGTTCAAGTAGAGTAATATAAGTCCAGAAATGTCAGTGAAGCCAGATTATAGAAGAATTTAAATGCTAAGCTAAGCAGTCTGTACTTTCTCCTAGGGAATGCGGAGGGAGCAACTGGAGATATTTTAAACAAGGCTATAGCATGGTCAGACTTGTGTTGGTCTAGAACAGAGAACATGAGAAATACTGGAACAGCCACTGTAAGGAGTATGATGAACAAGTAAAGGAAAATAAAGGATTGCAGTTGAGCAGTGAGGGTTCAGGTAAGATCATATTAGATAACATAAATTTGCAGTAGGGTCAATATCAGTATTGAACATGTGACTAGGGAGTAGAATAAGACAGGTGATAAGACAGGGCTAGGAGTAAAAAGTCAGGAGTGCCAATGATTCAAGTAGAAATTAGTAGTATATTGTTGAACAGATCAATCACAGGCTCAAGATTGTGAATGTTGGAAATGAAGCCAGAACACAGAGTGAAGGAAAGGAATGGAAACTGAAGGGGAGAAACAATATTTCTCCAGGCCAGGAAACAGGAGAGTGGGATATGAAGTGAAACCCAGCAAGTCTTTTCTCCTCTAAATTCATGTACTCCAAAGACTTCTCCTTAACAGCACAGATCACAAATCACATAATTTCTGTTCTCTAAATTCTAATTTTTAATTAGCCAAACATCTTTCGAAGACCCCGAGCCAGCCCTGCATCCTGTTCTCTTCCCCTGATTACCACCCTCCCCAACTCCTCTCTGGCAGCCCGGTTTCCTGGTTCCACCTCCAGCACCCTCCGTAGGTCAGCAGCAGCTCCATCCAGTTCCCCAAAGGCAGCCCGGGCCACTCCCCTTCTGTATAGTGCCTTCACATGTCTTGGGTCCCGTTCTAGTACTCGATCACAGCTCTGAGCTGCCAAGGTGGGTTGCCCTAGTTGCAGCTGGCAGGCAGCTAGATTGGCATGAAGAACGGTTCGGTCTGGAGGACCAGGTGGGGGAAGAGTCAGCAGCAGCCGAAGAGCTCGGCCATAGCACCTAGCAGCTGCCTCAGGGTTCCCAGCTCTGAACAATTCTGTGCCCCTAGCCCGCTCCTCTGAAGCTAGCTCCTCTTTCTCCCTGACTGTTAACTCCCAAGAGTCCTTGCCCAGGGTGAAGGAGGCCAGGGTGATCAAGGCAGGGGGCTCAGCTCCACCGGGGAGTAAGAGCTCTGCCTGTTCACCTGAACACATGGTTTCCAGGCATTTCTCCAATACCTCTCCCCAGGGACTGTCTCTCCATGACCCTGATCCCATAGTTAGTTCTGTCCAGCCTTCAGGCAGACCCACTCCAGGGGGAAGCCCAGACACTAGAACCTGGCATTGGGAGCCCCCCTTAGGTTTGTCCAAGCCCTGGCCCTGGACCATGATCCTCTTGACAAAGCTGCCATCAGGGCAATGCCAGAGGATGGGAGACTGGAGTGGCTCAGCGGTTTCACTGGTGGATCGGTAAGGCTCCAAAGGGTCTCCTCTCATCCCAGCAGGAACTCTATCAAACCCCGGATCCTCTGTTTGAGGAATTTGTGGGTCTGAGTCTACTGCAGCAGAAAGGGCTTCACCAGGTAGGGCTCCAGAATTCAGCCCCATGGGCCTGTCTTCTCTGGGGTTGTCAAGCCCCTGCTGAACTTCCTGCTGTAGAGGGATGTCCTTCTCTCCTATTAGATTGCCCGAGGACAACTTCACCGAGCCCTGGCTCATCCTCTCCATCTTGGGTAAGGATTCCAGTTTGAGAGACTGAAGGGTACTCCTTAGGGGCTCCGTCTCCGATCTGCACCTACAAAGAGAACCATAAAGAGTCATGAATGAATTCAGAATGCGCTCTTATGCCTCCTTCTGGGCTACGGGCATCTTTTCCTCAAACTCTCCTGTCCCTCTGAAATAACCAGGCTCTGAAAGAACCGGTCCTGCCTCAGACAGCTTGGAACTACACGTCCCAGAATTCTCTACAATGACAGCGGCCCACCCTAGCAACGGCGTGCCGGAAGGGTCAAAACTCGCAGGAAGGCCAAGGTGATACAACCGGGGAGAGAGTTGGGGAAGTTGGGCGTCCCCACGCAACCAGAGTCTCTGTGAAGGACTTTCCCCTCGGTCACACCTTTAGGAGGGACGTAGAGGACTGTTGACATCGCCAGTTCCTATCCTCCCCCCTCCCGTGGTTGCTCACCTAGTGGCCTCCTGGTAACCAATCCAAGACCAGTAAATCTTCCCGTAGTTACATCATCGTGCGCTGACGTCATTTCCTTGGCAACCAGGAGCAACGGAAGCCTAGGGAGGGGGAGGAGCCAGCAAGTCAATCCGGAAAGTTGGGAGGTGGTCTGTATAGTTGTACAGCTGGGTGGGGGCAGAAGTGACCCTTTACCTAACTGAGATCGTGGGTTCTTTGGGTTCCCCGTGTTCCAGTCCTGAGCCTCCTAACCGTGCACAACAGCCTCGTTAGAGTTCTGCCCCATTCCAGCCCCTGGATCCCCAGGTGGCCCTCACACTCTGGATGACTGACAGACCCCTAATTCTTTCCCATGAAGGCCCAGTGTCTACACTGAAGGAGGAACAGCCTCCTCATCAATAAAGCCTAATCCTCACCCTGGTGGGGACCTACCAACCCCAATCATTGATCATTGGGTTGAGAGCCAGATGGGAACCTAAAGATCCTCTAGTCATGTTATCATAGACTTTTAAAATAGAATCTCTGGTACACAGTAAATGTTTAAATAAATGTTGATGGATTGACTGTAGACCTCCTAGTCCAGCTCCATTTTACACGAGGAAACTGAGGTCCAGAGAAGATAAGGGATTTGTCTGCATTGATAAAATAGTACTTGCAGAACCAGGATGTAGTTATCACCTCTGTGCTGATAATTCTAAAACCTAGTTGTCCCGTTCTGATCTCCAATCTTACATCTCCAACTGTCTATTGATTATCTTGAACCTGTAGACTATATGTCCAAACTGGACTCATTTTTTTCCCCAGACCCTTCTTTCCAAATTTTCCTTTTACTGTTCCTGGCATCACCATTCTCCCAGTCATCTAGTTTTAAAATCTAGAAGTCACCCTCAACTATTGTTTCTCACTCTCCATATCCAATCAGTTGCCAGATCTTGTCATTTATACAAACCCTGTATATGGGTCAAAGGGTATGTACAGTTTTATAGCCTTTGGGCATAGTTCCATCTTGCTCTCCAGAATGATTGGATCAGTTCACACCTCCAGCAAGTGTCCCTATTTTTCTGTATGCCCTCCAATATTTGTCATTTTCTTTCCTATTAGCTAATCTGATAGATGTGAGGTAGTACCTCAGAGTTATTTTAATTTGCATTTCTCTAATCAATAGTAATTTAGATTTTTCATATGACTATAGGTAGCTTTGATTTCTTCTTCTGAAAACTTCCTGTTCATATTCTTTGACCATTTTTCAATTGGGGAATGACTTGTATTCTTATAAATTTGACTCAATTCTTTATATATTTGATAAATGAAGCTTTTAAAAGAGAGATTTGCTATAAAAATTTCCCCCAGTTTCCTACTTCCCTTTTAATCTTGACTGCATTGGTTTTATTTGTGCAAAGCCTTTTTAATTTGATATAATCAAAAGTATCCTTTTTAAATCTCATAACACAGTGCCTGGCACGTAGTAGGTGCATAATAAATAGTTGTTGACAGACAGACTCCAAACCCAGTATTTTTCTACTTTGCAATATAACATACTGCCCCTTGCCAACTTGTTTCTGAATGCCTTTCACAATATCATTACTTTGGTGGCCTATGAGCATATTGATATTTGTATTCTCACCAGCACTGTCAATCACAATCAGTCCATGCCTGCTCAGCCTGGGTGACCCTTATCAATGTTCTCCCATATATCTACAACAGGAGGCCCACCCAACATGCTAGCAACTTTCCTCTAGATCTCTTGACATTGGGTTGATGACAATGAAAGAGGGCTGACATTTTTCTAAGCATACATTTTTGAGGCAACATCCTTTACATAGTTGCTTCTGTGTAATTCCTCAGTGGGTTTTGATTACATTCACTATGAGTCATTTCCTTTACTTTCTAGGTATTTCTCAGCTTCATTTCTTCTGAGATTATGACATGAGGTGCATGTGACATTTGGGGTACTGCAGTAGTGGCAGCTATCCAAATCACCATGGGTTCTTTCCTTAATTGGTTGAGTTGTCCACCAGGCAGCACTCTCAGACTTCCAGGCTAGAAGTCACTTTAGCTCCTCTCAGACAAATTATTAGGTTGTAATATTCCCTGTGACCACTAGTGTTCTCAGTCTGCAAATGCTTGGGCCACTTCCCGACTGATTAAGCATCTATCGCACTCTTTAAGGTAGTTCTGAACAGTTTAAACCCATACTGTCTGTTCAGAACCTAGCAAGGGAATGATATGGAATACTGCTCAAAACTTTAAAAAAAGTGTGAAATCAGCAGCTTATTAAGTGCAGATATACTTTAAATTAACAGCACTATATAACTGCAAATACATTTTAAAGTTTGCAAAGTATTTTATGGATGATCTTATTTGATCCCCACAACAATTATGTGAAATATTATCTTCATTTTATAGATAAGGAAATTGAGGCACAGAGAGGCTAAGTGACCTGCCAGGGTCACACAGCTAGTAAGAATCTGAGGCTAGATTTGAACTCAGGTCTTCCTAACTCCAAGTCCAGTCCATTATACACTACTGCACCTAGTTGTCTAAGTTGTCTAAACAGTTGCCCCTGCCTTGTATCTGGACTCTCTCTTTTATAGTCACAACCCCTCATACGCTCAGAATTTGAATTTTCAACATATTATGACCATGTAGTATTGAACATAGTCAGAAGGGAAGGTTAAATACTCCTACATGGAGTTTCCATGTATGTTGCTGTTTGCTTCCAGCTACCCCCTTACTGTCCTATCCAGCTATTCCTATTTGCCCTCCCAGTTCTTGGGAGTTAGCTGAAGGAAATTCCCAAATCACTCACATCCATAAATCATGGAAAGAATATGTGTGTGTGTGTGTATGTGTGTGTGAGATCTTGGTTTCTGCTTATAGAGTGTACCAGAGGAAGGTAGAGAGAGCAAACTAATCCTCTCCATTTTCTTTGCTCTTAAACCAACAGGGTTCTCAATAATTTGAGATTTTCAAGACTCAAGGTCCTCTGAACTCCTCATGCTCCAGTCCTTCTCTCTGCCTCAGCATCTGAGTCACCTCCCCACATATTTCCCCAGATTTCAGTCTGAAAGTAGTAGCTCTCACCTCCTTTTTTCTTGCTTCATTTTCATTGCACTAGCTTTCCTGCCTCATTCTTCCATCCATCTCCACCATCCAATATCTCTCTTCCCTTTTGCGGCTAACTTCCTTGGGAAGGCTCTTCTTAGCTCTCTGCAGAGAGCTGCAGAGTCTGATTTCCCTCCTCGCTCAACTGAAACAACTCTCTCCGAAGTTACAAATGATCTCTAATTGTCAAATCTAATGGACTTTTCTCAGTCCTCATCCTACTTTATCTTTCTGCAGCCTCTGATGCTGTAGATCACTCTCTTCTAGATCCCCTCTTCTCTTAGGTTCTTGTGACATTGAATAAATGTAGAAAGTATTTATTAAGTATTTACTGTGTGCATTGTTAAACTCTGGAGATACAAATAGAAAACCAAGAAGAACTCTGCTCTTGAGGAACATATGGAATATGGAAAGTTTCAGTGGCAAGTCAGATGGTAAGGTCCCTTAGTCCTTAGGTTTCAGAGGTTAAGTAGATGATAATGCTTCTTCTTTAAAGTCATTTAATGAAATCATATCTGCTTCTGATATGGAACTATTTGAGAGTGCCAAGGACTTTGGTGACAAGAACTTTCTTCCCTGGGTCTTCAGTAGCTGTGACTGAAGCCCCTGCAGGAGTAGTGGTCAGGCTGCATCTGCACAGGGTTTGTTTCCCAGAATCATGGCTGAGGGCATTGGGAATATTGCTACTCCAAGGGATCTTGTGGTTAATAGTCCTGAACTGTCTCCATCAAAGCCTGAGGGGAGGAGGTGGTCAAAGTAGTAGTAAAGGTTTGACTTGCTTGACATATACTGTCTCCTAGTTCTTCTCTCTTAGCATACCTTTCAACTTCACTAGCCTGACTTGCCAGTTCTATGGATGGCAGTGGTTTGGAAGTTGGAGATGGGAGTTGGTAGAGATTTTTCACAGTTGATGAAATGATAATGATGGCTGGCTGGGCTAAAAGTATGAACAGTGGTCTAGGGGTGGGGTAGGGGAGCTACCATTCCTAAGACTCCTGTATTTATCTGCCTGTTGGTGGCTTCTGGTCAACAGTTGGTGCTAGTGGTGATGAGGAAGGTGAATCCCTTCTCCACAATTATTTCTTTCCTCAATGATAGCTGTAGGGTTTGGGCTGGAATCAGGTCTGGTGTTTGGAACACACTATCTCATTTGATCCCAATTACAACTTTGTGAGGTAAGTGCTATTATGATCCCCATTTTACAGTCAAGGAAACTGAGGCATATGGAGGTTAAATGATTTGTCTAGGGTCATATAGCTAGTAAGGCTTTGAGGCAAGATTTGAAATCCATTCTTTCTGACTCCAGGCACCACATAGTTACCTTCAGTGATGGTTTGACTTGCCTGGAAAGTATTGTCCCCTGTCTCTCCCTCAAGGTCCCTTGTTGCTTCAGGAAGAGGGTTCTGGCCCGGTTCTCCTTCTACCTACTGATTGTTCCTTCTTTGTCTCTTTCATTGGGTCTTCATCAAGGTCACACCACTAACCATGGCGGTCCCCTAAGGCTCTGTCCGGGACCTTCTTCTTTTTTCCCTCTATACTGTTCACTTGGTGATCTTATCAGCTTCCATTGATTCAATTATCATTTATATTCAGATGATTCTTAGAGTAATCTGCTACCTCCAACTGCCTATTGACATCTTGAGCTGGATGTCCCATAGACATCTTAAATTCAGTAGGTTGTGGTTGTTATTGTTGTGTTTGTCCTTTGTTCTTGAGGAGGTCCATGACATCAAGATGATGACATGACATGCAGTTGACTTTGATTTGAGTGAGGGAGGGCTGTGCAAGGTCACCAGCCTCACTTTCTCCTCCTGAGCCATCTGGGTCCAGTGGCCTGATATTCATTAGGATGACCTGAAGATGGCCCAGGATGCAATGGGAGACCCTGGCCCTTTCAGGCTAAGGTCTTATCACCTCACTTTGAGTGAGATACATCCACTCAATGAATAGGCTTCTTTAAGTAGTTACTCAAAGGATAACTCCTTTAGTCAAAAAAAAAAAATTAAACTGGGAGAGGAAGACCCTCAGAGTTTCTGGGTAAAAGAGAAACAATTACTATCGTAGTTAAATGGAAGCCCAGTGCTGTGGTGCTGTAGTGCTGTGGGGAGAGTGATGGGACTAGAGTCCTGAGTTCAAATCCAGACTCAGATACTTATTAGATGTGTGACTCTGGGCAAGTTAAACTCAACACGTCTAAAACTGAATGCATTATCTCCCCCCCCCCACCTCTAAAATCTCCCTTCTTCCTATCTTTCCTGTCAAGGGTACCACCATCCTTTCTGGTTACCCAAGCTCACAACCTAGACGGCATCCTTGATTCCTCATTTTCTCTCACTTGGAGAGAAAAGGCCTGTTGTCAAGATCTTTTATTTATCCCTTTGTGATTTTTATCATATACACCCCCTTCTCTCCTCTGATTTTGCTGTCACTCTAGTTTAGGCCCTCATCACTTCATATTGTTGCTGCGTTTGTCCTTTGTCCTTGAAAAGGACCATGACGTCAGGGAGATGATGACATGACTTGCAGTTATTTGAGTGAGGGAGGACTGTGCCAGGTCACCGGCCTCACTCTCTCCTCCAGAGCCATCAGAGCAATCATCAAGACAACTCGAGATGGCCCAGGATGCAGTGAGAGACCCTGCCCTTTTTCAGGTTCTCACTTTGTGTGAGATAACTCCCATTCAATGAACAGGCCTCTGTAAGTAGCTATTCAAGGGATGGCCCCTTTAAAAAAAAAATCAAACTGGGAGGGCTCCTGGTCAAAAGAGAAACAGTTACTATTTAGTATTTAGCTGAACTACTCAAATAGCCTACTCTTCGGTTTACTTGCCTCAAGTCTCTCCCCTGTCTATCCTTCCCATATTGACCTTCCTAAAGTGTAAGTCTGATCATGTCACCTCTCTAATGAATTCCAGTGACTCCAAAGGAGGAAACTGAGATGAACAGGATGAAATGACTTGCCCAGGGTTACATTTTGACTTTTAAAACTCATCAATAACCTGGTCCCTTCCTACCTTTTCAGACTTCGTTCCTTTGCTTCTCACCATCTGCTCTGAGATCCAGTGACAGTAAAATTGCAGTTCCTTGTACAAGATGCTCCATTTCCTGACTCCATGCATTTTGACTCGCTTTTCCCCATGCCCTGTGTCTCCCAGCTTCCCTGGCCTCCTTCAAATCCCAGTTAAAATCCCACCTTCTACAAGAAGGCTTTCCTAATCTTCCTTAATGAACCTTTTGATTATCTCCAGTTTATCTTGTTTGTATCGAATTGGCACATACTTGTTTGCATTTTGACCCCCCACTACACACACATTAGACTCTGAACTCCTTAAAAATAGAGGCTGGCTATTTTTTTTTTTGACCTCTTTGTGTCCCCAGTGCTTAGCACAGTGCCTGGCACACAGTAGGAGTTCAATAAATGCTAGTTGATTCGAGTTGCATCGCAATTGAGAATTCTGAGTCACAAAATCAGCTGCTGTTTGCCCATGGGATTAAATTGCCCCTGAATGTGAACAGCAGAAGAAGTAGAGAAGAAAGCAGCCCATCCTGGAGGCTAGGGACTAACGATCATGCCCTTTTCTGTCGTTCTTTGGCATGGCTTTCTGCATACCAGAAGTGCCATATGGCTTTCCATTATGTCACTCATTCAGTCTCCCTCTCTGGAAACTTCCATAATCTTTACTGATGCAGAAACACCCATGACTATGTTGGCATTCCATGACTCACAGCCATACAATGAAAAAAACATTATTGCTCACAATATGGGTCTTTGTTTTAGGGGAGAAGCTTGGGGTCACTGAAAGCACCCCTCCACTTCCCAAAGGTATTGCCTCCACTTTTATTTGATACAGTGGTAGAAATGCTAGCTATAGCAATTTAAAAAAAAGAAATCTAGGGAGTGAATGTAGGCAAAGAGGAGGTGAAATTATTTCTATTTGCAGCAACATGGTGGTTTACTTAGAAAATCTCAGAATTCAATGAGAAAAGTATTCTCTTCCCCTGCCAGTGACTCTCCTCTGAAGGATCTTGACTGGATCAGTTTCTACCACTAAGCTGCCAGAGGCTCAACCGCCCAATTCCACATTAGCTTGTTGGTTTTATACAAACCCCACAAAGGTCTGACCAAGTACCCTCAATCCATTAAAATATGTTTCCTATGAAAATCCATTTCAGCCAATGGCATTTAAGGACTTCTGGATTTGTCACGGACTTTTCATACTCAGTCTAAAGCTTTTGATTGATTGGTTCAACAGAGATGTTTTCATGTAGTTATGGCACTTAGGTGGGTGCAGTGGTTAGCGTGCTGCCTCTGGAATGAGAAAGATTCCTCTTCTTAAGTTCAAATCTAACCTCAAACACTTCCTAGCTATGTGACCCTGGGCAAGTCACTCAACCCTCAGTTGTTTGCCTTAGCTTTCTCATCTGTAAAATGAGCTGGAGAAGGAAATGGCCACTCCAGTATCTTTACCAAAAAAACCCCAAATGGGGTCACAAAGTCAGATATGACTAAAAAGTGACTGAATAATAGGATGATATCAAAGAAAACCTAACCTTTATATCAGGAAAGTAGCAGGAAATAAAATAAGATGAAATAAATCATCTTTCTTTCTATATATTACTAATAGAATCCAACACGAGTTTTGTTCGAGATAGGTAGGTTACTGGTTTCCTATTTTTGTTTCCTAGGGTCAGGAGTCTCTTTCTCTTTACCTCCGCCTCATCTAGCTACCTTCAAGTGTCTTCTGAAAAACCAGCACCTTATAAAAGACCTTTCTTGAGCTCCCTCATTTGTTAGTGTTTCCTTACTCTGCCCCCTGAAATTATTTTACAAATATATGTATACATGTATGCATATATATATATTATGCATAGTATATATACATATATATGTCTATACTTTTTCATCTTTCCATATGTTTCCTAGTGGCATATCCAGATTAGCTGATGGCAGTGTCTACGTTAAAAGCTGAAGACAATCTAGATATGAATTCACAGCTCCACAAAGATCCTGGTAAAGAAATTACAGTAGACCTAAGAGGAATTGTTTGAGTATCCCCACGAATGAGAGAAAAGTACTTCCAGTAATCTGGAATTGTAAGTTACCCCTTTACCCCATATGCTCTTTTAACATTGACCCCACTTTCCCCTGGACTCTATACATGCTTATGGGACAATGCATGACAGACTTTCAGAAGGGGGCGTGCTGTATTATAACAATTGTTCTTATTCTATTATTTTTCTAAAAGCTACTTGACGCTAGTTGACTAAAATGATTCTCAATTTATAACTGTTGAAAGTACACCAGTGGGGGCTCAAATTAGAGAAAGATATCTTTAACCTTTCAGGTACATCCTTAAAACCCGGAGGAGACAGTGTTTCCTTGCTCTGAAAAAAATGAATGTGACGATGGGAATTGCACATTGATCAGAGTTATTAAGTCTTTCAACGTTATCTTCCTTTATGATGTTGTGGTCATTACATAAAAATTTTCTATGGTTCTAGTTCCTTTACTCCAGAATAGTTTATACAAGCTGGCCTAGGTTTTTCTGAATCTGTCCTTTTTTTGGTCATTTTCCCCCTGCACAATAATATTCGGTTACATTTATATACCATAATTTGTTTAGCCACTTCCTAATTGGTAACCTACTCTTTTCAGTTTTTTTTTTTTGCAATTGAAAGTGCTTCAATAATTTTTTTTTGTACTAATGACTCTTTTTCCTCTTTCTTTGATCTCTTTGGGAGTATATGCTGATTAGTGGTATTGCTGATTTTAAAGGGTATGAAAAGATTAATTCTTTTTTAGGTAAAGATATACATGATATGCCTGACCAAGTAAACTATGAATGATGCGATGGCTTAAAGGAAATTCACAGTTTTAATACCATGCCAATCACCCTACCAAGGGGTTACTTTATAAAACTTGAAAAAAATTCATTACAAAATTTATTTGAAGGAATTGTTATGAATCTCAATGGAAATAACAAAAAAAAAAGAATAAAGGGAATCTTAACAATATGAGACCTTAAGTTATATCATACGTCAGAGATCTCCAAATTCTTCGTGCTATTTAAGAAACAGAAAAATTTTTAAAGAGGGACAGACTAGATAGGCAAGACCCAGAAGCCAAGAGAGTAACTCAGTGTTCAGTAAACCTAAGAACATAAATCACAGGGGAAAGAACTCCCTATCTGATAAGAACTGCTGGCAAAACTTAAAAGCACTTTGGCAGAAATTTCATTTAGATATTCCATAAACCAAAATGAGCTCTAAGTGGATAAGTGACCTTAATCAAATGAACACATTAAAAAAACATACATATAACCCTGCTAGAGAAGAATGAAAAGAGATACCTTTCAGATCTATGATTTCTGGAGAGAATGTATAACTAAACAAAGGATAGGAGAGATAAAATATAGAATAGACAATTATAATTACATGAAACTAAAAAATGATTTTGCATTAACAAATTTAGTGTAGCTAGAATTGGAAAAAAAACCTATTTGGGAGAAAAAACTTCACATCAATATCTCTGATACAAAATGCCTGGCACATAGTAAGTACTTAATGCTTCTTCATTTGTAAAGGTGTGATGTCTGAATATGTGATAGAAATATATTGGACCCAAAGGCATTCTAGCCTGGTCTTTTTCTACTGTTTAATTTTGGCCCAACTCTTTGCAGTGTCTAATAATGGACTACTTTTTGGAGTGATTATGGATCTCATTGAGGAAACTCTATAGTGGTTCAAGGCTTGATGCTATCAGCACAGGGCTGTCTGCAAATCAGAGAAGCTTATCATTTATACTCTTAGTGACAAACGGACATCTCTGGGGGCGGGGGTGGTGGTAAATGTCTCCCTGTTTTATTCCTTACTTGATATTAAATAAGTAGAAGGTCAAAGTTATCTGTTGTTATATATTTTTAAAGAAATCTTGTATGATTTTGAAATGTGTGAGCTGTTTAAGGCAGCATTTTATTTTACCAAATGATTTTGTTTTATCAAATAAATTATGAAATGAAATGCTTTTTTGTAGTCAATAAAAAAGCAAGTATGATGAGATCTGGCATTCTCTACACCTCTCAGTCAATGATGTAACTATAAAGATAAGGTCATTATAAAAACTTGTTTGTGAAAGTCTACTTGAAAGTTTTACAGGATTGCACATGCATAACCTATATCTGATTGCTTACCGCCTCAGCAAGACGGAAGGGGAAGAGACAGAGCAATAGAATTTTGAACTCAAAACTTTAAAAAGAAAATGTTAAAATTTTACTGGGGAGAAATAAAATATTATTTTTTGAAAAGGAAAACTTTCTGTTCCCTTTTCATGCCTACATTAAGAATGCTCTTGTGTGTATATTAGTGGCATTAAAAAATTGTAGAAATGAGAGATCATTCTGACTCAAAACTTATCTCCTTCAGTAAGCTTTTCTTAATGATGGTGTAGGGAATTTGGATAGCTGGTAATAAGTAGGGCAAAAATTACTAGCTTCCTAAGCTTTATTTGACCCTCTTCAGTCTTGTTCTGAGTTGACTGAAAAAGCAACTACAGGCATTATGGGACATTATGGGAGGAAGGGGGAAGGAGTTGAAAGGATTTTTGCCACCCCAGTTTTATTCAGTTCCATGGCAGCAGAATTTCTAGGATTATCTAGTGAAGTCTCTAGTGAGCAACCCAGGGAATATGAAAGAAGTTAAATGGAATTTGAGATCATATCTTAGATAAAGGGATAGATTGAGGAACTCCAATGTCAGGAGAAAAAGAATTCAAAATATAGACTTTAAAATGACTCAAGACTTCTCTTGCTGACCTGCGTTCTTAGGTGGCCCTTGTAGTCATAAAGTTAAGGAGTAAGCAAATCTTCTCCAGGTGAAGAAGAAATCAAATTTTAGCTGGAACAGTAAATTAAGGTTTGGGGGAATTAATTGATCTTTCTCACCACTTAAGAGTCCTCTAAATGAGTTCCTTTTATCTCTCAGTTCAAAAGGTCCAGATGTTCTAGGTCTAATGTGATGAACCACTGGGTGCAGCAGGGGCTAAGTAGTTAAGGTAAAATGTAAATTAGTGCCTAATCAACATGCCCACAAACTTCTTTGTATTCTGACAAACTTCAGTATTACCCTGCCAGTAGATGGAACCAGTAAATACCACAAGTCACCTGCTTCACTTAACTGGAGTGACCTGAATCAATGAAATCAATTGTAAACAAGTCAGAAACGAAAAGGCCCAGTACAAGAGGATGCCTAGTCCCTTGTAATCCACCAGATGGCAGCAGAGAACCCACAGACAGCCTCCTAAGACGACTTGAACTTCAGAAAAAGGAAACAAACATTTATTAATCACCTATTATTTCCAGACACTTTACAAATACTACTTCTTTGCAATTATACTAGCTACCTAGCTACCTCTAGCAGAGGGAAACAGAGAAGACAGCCAGATGAAAATAGAGCCCCTGAAAATCCCAAGTCAATGGAGAAAGCAGTTTGCCCAATGACAGTACCCAAGGACATTATAGCATCGGTGGTGTGATTTCTTCTGGCTAAATGTGTGCTATCTACTCATGTTTCTTCCTCCGAGGTTGGTGTAGTAACCTGTTGGAAAGTGTATTGTGTACCGTGTGTGTGTGTGTTGCTATAATATCATCATCCTATGAAATCTCATCAGCCTTGATACTCTCTCTCTCATCACTATCTTCTTCTGCTTCTTTGATCCTGAAGGGTAGGGCCATGAACTTCAAACCTCTATTTAAGGAGAGACCTCAGCTCAGAAATCTCGTTTCTAACCTGGCTGCCCTACTTTGGACTTTTCTCCCTGACTTCTCTACCATGCCCCTTTGTTGGGTACCTGTTTTGGCTTCCCCTATTAGATTATAAGCTCTTATGTCTCTCTTTTTTTTATATTGTAGACTTTATTAAATGTTTATTGACTATAAAGGACGTTTTATGTCTTCTATGTCCTACATTTTACTGAGATGTTTAAATATATTTTTTTTTATTTTGAACTTCCTTTTGTTCTGGTTGGCTTAATAAGCACATTGGTTAGCATTTGTTAGCTATAGTTTTCTAGGGAACTACCTCACCAAGTTCCCCTAACCTGAGTTGGCCTTCTAGAAAACCCCTTTGTGAGGGAATCCCACCCCACCCCAGGTACAGGAACAACTTACATTTACTTAGCAGTAGTACATTTAGGAGCAGTAGGAAATAGGAGATGAAGAACTGGCCTTAGAGCCAGGAAATCTTAGACTCTAGTCTACTACACTACTGATGGGGTGCTTGGGTGCATGTGCTTGGGCCCCAATTCTAAAATCACATTTCTCTTTAAAAATCACATTTCTTTCTAGCCTCAAAACGCTATCCCACGCAGTTTCTCCCCAGCTCAAAGACACAGCCTGCCCCAGCAACAACTGTTATCTCCTTTCCTGATATGGCAGCCAGCAGCAACTATAGAACTCATTAGTCTGAACCAGCTGAACTGGATGTGCACTGGGTCATAACGACATTTACTACTCACTGATCAATCATATGTATCCTAGGCTTAGACATATGTATACTCCCTTACATTCTTCTTGTTTAACAAGACATTGAAGAGGGCAACCTGATATTTCTGAGTCGGCTCTGACTGCTAGTTGACTTAGTGCTGTTTCAGACCTAAAACCACACCTCCCTTTGGGCTATTTCCTGATGAATTTTGGGTAAAATACCCTGTGTAGTAGATACCAAAAAGGCATGTTCTTTTAAGAACTGACTACTCTTTAACCACTCCCTAATCCCACCCTAAAACATATAGTTAGCATATTTGGCACATGTTTCACTATAGAATATCATATATAAACTTTCTCTGTACCCCTCTAAGGTTGCAGGTTCCCTAAGAACTTTTGCCTGTTGAAAAGCGTAATAAATCTTTACCTTGACCTCAGCAATGCTTGAGTTCATGAATTCTTCTCCAGACCACCTGCCCCTGGTACTCTGGTCTTTGTGGGGGTCTCACACCTCCTTTTAGCCCTCATCACTGCCACCTGTTGGCTCTGTGGTCTGACCAAGTTAGTGTTCAGTGACCCCAGGCAATTCTAAAAGAAGTTGAGGCAGATCTTCACTGGTGATGAATGTGTGTGCAGTTCTACTACCCAGAACTCCCTATGTCAATCATAGGTCTGAACAAAAAAACAGCCTTCAAAACACCCCAAACCTTCAAGGTGCAGTAACTCTAAAAGGTAGGTGGCACAAGTATTATCATTTTACCAAGAGGAAACTGGTTCATAAAGGTTAGATGACTATGGTCATACAACAAGCAAGTAGAGGAGCCTAGAGCTGGACTGCAAGTCCAGAATTCTCTGACTTTTACCACATGGCCTCTCAATCCTAACTGTACTGGATCTCTATCTTAGTCTGTGTCCCCTCAGGTCTCATGACTCTGTACTATTTTGTGCTTAATCTATCACTTTGTAAGTGTTTTCATTTTGTGTGCTTGAAGCTCCCTGAGGATAGAGATTGTACCAATTTCAGTGGTGTTACATTCCTTTCATCCTCCAAATGTTTAATTTAGGGATCTGAACACTGGAGATGCTCAACAAATCTTTTTAAATTAAATTAATCTCTACTCTTCCCACTTTACTTTTTAGTCCCCTATCCTTTAGGGTTCTGTGATTAGAGGCTTCTTTTCCCTTTATTACCAAGAATTCAGAGAGAAGTCAGAGAAAAGAGACGCAGAACCTACCTGAAAGTCCCTAGGGCTTCTTAGAGCAGAGACAGAGAGGAAGGAGGAAGGCAGAGTAAAAAGCTGATGAACTAAAAAAGAGAGAGTGCACAGAAAAAATACATGCTAGCCTAGCAGAGGATAGAGTCTTAGGGGAAGGTTAGGCTTCCCCCTTTCATTTTTCCTTGTCCTCCAACTCTTTCTCCTTAAGGTTTTGGGACACAAGAGGGGAAAAGCAGATTTAACAGAAGAGTTTACAATGCTCTGTTTCCCCATGAGATTGGGGTCTGAACTCTTCTTCCTCCTTCCATTCCCATGTCCTTTTGTTCCTTTTTTCGCTTCAAATTTTAGAGGACCTGTTCCACTAATTCCCCTCAGAAACTGAAGGGAAGCTCCCAGGACAGGAGATCTACTCTGCATATGTGATGCCAACCCAACATAAGGTGAGGTTGGAGGGACAGATTGCTAGACAACAGGGAGTCATGACTATATTCAAAAGAATGGGCAAAATGATGGGGGAAGAATTAGTCCTATTTCATGTGTGGTTTAACGTAACTACCTCCCCAAGGTCGAAGAATTGGGTGTTGATGTTGTGCTTGAAGAGTTGGGTAAGTAGATAAAATATCTAGGTCCTTGACTAGGAGAAGGAATAGGGTTTGTCTCACTTTGTGGGCAGGGAAGGAAAGCCCTGCCTTTGCCTTCATTCCTGGTTGCACCCTTTCCTTCGGCCTAGGTGACCCAGACTTCTAGGGTCCTTCCAGATTTGGGGGTCTGCTGTATGATCACTTAGGACCTGACCTCTGAGCAACCTGATGAGTGTTGCTTGAGGGTGTTTGAGCTTTGTTTCTTAGTGTGAGTACACCTAGAAAGCACGCAACAACCTTAAGCTAGAAGTAGCCAATAGCTTATCTTGCTTTCCCATTCTAGACTTCTTCTACCAGCTCCAGATCACTTCCCATTTCCCCTATCAACAGAGATTACACTTGTTCCAGGAGCTTCTCGTATATTTTATCCTGTGTCATATCTTACACTGAGCCTAAACAGAAGGAACAGATCTCTGTGGGTGTCTTGGGAATTTTGTTCCCCCTTTCTATGTGCATTTGGTGTTTTCTGTGGCTTTCAGTTCTGGAATTTATTTCCCACAGTCTGCCTGAGAAAATGGAACAGAGGAAGGTGGATGGTTCCATTTATTGACTGGGGGGGTTCATTTGCTGAGAAATAGAATTAGACTATCTCAGTGTTTGGTGGAGGAAGGGAGGAGCCCTTAAGATGTATTTAGAAAAGAGGGGAGGGGAGGTTACAGAGAAGGCCAGTGAGAAGTAAATGGAATTGAATAATTTCCTTCAGAGAAGAAAGTGCTTCACTGAGACTGGGCTAATCCATTTTTTCCACTCTGCTGATATGCTTGTATAATAAACTGGATTGTTTCAATAGGTTAAGGTTACCGAATGCAAATTTCTTTAACTGTTGGAAGTTGGGGGTGGACTCTATGAAAGGAAGACAGTGGAAGCCATGGAGACTTACTTCTTCTGTTCCCTCCACCCCCCATCTCTCTCCGTTCTTTTTGTCTAAGATCTTGCTCGCTCTTCCAGCCTAGTGAACATCAGGGGCTCTTGCCCTTGTATAGCTGAGCCTCCTGAGCACAATGGATGCAATTGCTGGCTCTGTGGTCCCAGAACCTGGGAAATAATTATAGCTGAATCAGTACATGTCAGAAGGGACTGGAAAGGGCCATGATATCACCTATTTCAACCTAGTCTTTTTATAGATAACTAAACTGAAATCTAGAGAAGGGAATTGACCTAAGGCTACACAACAAATTAGGGTCAAAACTAAAATTCATCATTTTCTGAATGTCTTTTTAATCTAGCTTGTCCCCCCCTTTCACTGGGCATCAGAGAACTTCATCACCAACACTTTACCCTTGTTAAGTTTTAGCTTTCCTCAAGGTACTTCTCATAGAGTTGTACAAACTGGGGCATTGGGCATCCCTGCCTTGCTTTCCCCTCCTACCTGCTTTCTGAGTGGACCTTCTGTACCTGTACTTTTAACTTCCTCTATAGAAATAAAGTCCTTAACACTTACTGGTTGATAGAAGAGCAAGCCAGTGTTTCTATTTGTTTAGTAAACAAGAAAATAAACTAAAGACATGTCCAGAGCCTCACCTGAGCTGTGTTTGTCCTTCGTTGCTGAAGAAGACCATGGCATCAGAGAAATAATGACATGACTTGCACTTGACTTTGTTTTGAGTGAGGGAGGGCTGTGCAGGTCACCAGCCTCACTTCTCCTCCAGAGCTATCTGAATCCAGTGACCAGATATTCATCAGGAAGACTGGAGATGACCCAGGATGCACTAGGAGACCTTGGGCCTTTTAGGTCAAGGTCTTTGCAGGAACTCACTTAGGGTGAGGTAATGCCCATTCATTGAATAGGCCTGTATAAGAAGTAGCCAGGGCATGGCCCCTTTAATGAGACCAAGAAAAACAAAGACATTAGATTGGGAGGGAAGCAGCAACAGAGGAGATTAGTCAAGTGATAACATTTTATGGAAACATAGTATCACTTTTCTATGTATTGAGATACATTTAGCAGAGGAGAAGCTTAAGGCAGACAGGTCTGATGAGCTCTTTGTAGGTTCAGTGAGTGAGTTGAACTGTCTTCACTCAGTCAGCACGCATTAATTATTTATAATGTGCCAGGCCCAGCTCTGGGGAGCTGAAGGCAAAAATATAGCCCCTGTCATTTAGAAACACATTCTAATGTGCAAATAACTGGTTGTGTGTGGTTGTGTGGTTTGCCCTTCATTGTCAAAGAGGGTTATTACATTAGGGAGATGATGACATGCCTTGCATTGAAATGGATTTGAGTGAAGGGGGAGTGTGCAAATAATTATTGTACCTACAAGATACGTATAAGAGATGAAAGATCATCTTAGGAGAATGGAAGGAGGGACAGGAAATGACACTTTGTAGATGGTGACATTTGAACTCAATCTTGAAGGAAATCCTGGAAGCCAGGAGTCAGAGTCGAGGAAGAAGAACATTTCAGTTATGTTTAGTTCATCTTGAACTGGATATCTAGTTGACATTTTAAACACAATAAGTAAAAAAAACAGAACTCATTCTCTTTTCCCCTAAACCCTCCTCACCTCCTAATTTCTCTGTTATTGTAGAGGATAACATTATCTCCCCAGTCCCTCAGACTCACAACCTAGGAGTCATCCTGAATTCCTCACTCTCTCTCATAGCTTCTTCCCCCTCATATCCAATCTGTTGCCAAGCCCTGTAACTTTCACCATTGCAATAGCTCTTGAATATGCCCCCTTTTCCCCTCTGACACTGCCACCACCCTGGTGTAGGCCCTCATCCCCTCTTGCCTTGATTATTGGAAAACCTGTTGGTGGATCTGCCTACCTCGAGACTCTCCCCACTCTAATTCATTTCCCTAATGTAATTTTTCTAAAGTACAGGTCTGATCATTTCACTCCCCTCTGCAATAAACTCAAATAGTTTCCTATTGCCTCCAGAAGCAAATACAAAATGCTCTGTTTGTCACTCAAAATCCTTCATAACCTAGCCCCCTACTGCCTTTCTAGACTTCCTATACCTTTCTCTCTGACCTGTATTCTTCAGTCCAGTGGCACCAGCCTCTTGGCTGTTCTACAAACAAAACACTCTATCTCTGGCCTCTGGACATTCTTTCTGTTGGTCCCCCATTCCTGAAAACATTTTCCCTCCTTCATTCTGACTACTGACCTCCCTGGCTTCCTTTAAATCCCAATTAAAACCCAGTCTTTTACTGGAAGTCTTACCTAACCTCTCCCTCTGTTAATTATGTCCTATTTATCCTGTATATAGACTGCTTTGCATATATGCACTTGCATGTAGTTTCCCTCCTTAGACTCTAAGTTCCTTGGGAGCAGGAGCTCTCTTTTGCCTCTTTTTACATTCCCAGATCTTAGCCTAGTGGGTAGCTCATGCTGTTCTTTAGTTGTGTCTAACTTTTCATGACCCCATTTGGGAAAAAAAATTTTCTTGGAAGAAATGGTGGAGGGGTTTGTGATTTCCTTCTCTAGCTCTATTTAAAGATGAAGAAACTGAGGCAAACAGGGTCAAATGACTTGTCCAGGGTCACACAGTTAGTAAGTGTCTGAGGCCAAAATTTGAAAAAGAAGATGAGTTTTCCTGACTCCAGGCCTAGAGCTCTATCCACTAACCCTTCCTGGTGCACAGTAGGTGCTTAATATATGTTTATTAATTTGGTGACTAATCAAACCACAACGCACTGTTCCTGAGTGGTTCAAAAGAAATACAAGAATTATAAGAGCAGGGTCTATATCCTGCTCATCAAAAAATAAAATGGGCAGCATAGAAAAACTGGAATCTGCAATGGCAAGGCTCACCAAAGAAACAAAAGAGAGAAAAATAGATTAGGAATATAAATGCACAGAAGTGAGGATTAATCTAGAAGAAAAAAAGCAAAAAATATTAACATAAAAAAAATGCTCATTATGCAAGCAAAACATACTGATCTCGAAGAGAGGATGCATAGAGACAACCTAAGAATCACAGGTCTCCCAAAAGATAACAGGCCAAAAAATCTTAACCCAGAAAGAAGGAAATAGAAGAGAATTGCCCAGAACTTCTGAACGCAGAAAATGAAATAATAATTGAAATAATTTACAGATCACCTCCAGAAAAAATCCTAAGATTTCAAATTCCAAGAAACATAGTGGTTACATATAACAATTCAACTCAGAAACAACAAGTTTTGCAAACAATCAGGAGAAAGATCTTCAAATACAAAGAGAAGGACATTAAGATAATACAAGGCTATTCTATACCCACTAAAAGACATGGGAGGGAATGGAATATTATGTTCCAAAGAACAGTTGAACTCAGGATACAGCTCAGCCTGATCTACCCTGCAAATCTGAACTTAACCTTATATTTAAAAAAAGATGGATGTTCAATAATAAAGAGGCATTTGAAACATTTTAGAAAGAAAACCAGAACTGAAGAGATAATTTGCTTCTTAAATACCCTAATCAACAGAAATGCAAGAGAACCAAATACATGGAACAGCCAAGGACAGCAATGGCAACAGAGACAGCAGAGAGACCACTAAGAGACTTCTTTCTAAATGTATACAAAAGGGACAAGAGGTGAAGGTGGAAATGTGGTAGAGGTGACAGTGAAGAGGCAGACAGAGGACAAACCTGGTGATACTCTGTCTACAAGTGAATTGTTTTGTTTTGTTTTTTTGTGGGATTACATTATAACCTGGGAGGGTACATAAAAAGAGGGGAAGGGAAGTAGGGAGATAGAAGGGATCATGTGATGTGCTTAGATCAATCAGGGACTAGCAATGAGGGGAAGATGATTTCTCCAGTCTCAGAAAGAGAAGAGACATGGGGAATGGAGGAAGAAAGATAGGGAAGGATTGAAAAGAATTGGAGTGGGGGAAGAAGGAGGCCTTAATTTTATTGGTGGGAGGAGATTCCATTCATGAATGGTTCTGTAGGCAAAGAGAGATGATCTGTAAAGGGAGAACACTGATCTAGGGAAGAGCAATTTTGGCGCAAAGGAAAAACAAGATAACCAGGGATAATAATATAAGATATATGATTATAACTCTGATCATATAGATCAGTGCTAGACTGTATAATTAGAAATGTGGTGAAGGAGGGGCCCTACCATGGAGCAGTGTCCTTTCTGACACCTACAATAATTGGCATTATCCTGGGTGTGATGTATAATGAAGAAGGGGAAACCTTGGGTAGAGTTTGCTCTACAAGGTAAGGGCAAAAACTACCTAGAGGGGAAAGCCTAGATTTAGAATATTAGAAGCTTTGACTAAATGAGGAATGCAGAAAAAAGAGAGAAATCAGACAATTATGAGTTATGAATCAGAGAATGAAAGTCTAGAGTAGAGAAAAAGGGGATGGATAATGAAGACAGTGAAAGAAAGCCTTTTTGGAAAGGGGGAGAAAAAAGAAATTTTTTAAATTAATGAAGAGAACTAGTTGAAAGGGAGAAAAGGAGGGGGAATCTGACTATCTGAGAGGAAAAAGGGGGGGATTATATAACCATATAAAAGCAGGAAAAAGCAAGGAATTAATAATCAAAACCCCAAAGGGAAAGGCATAACAAATGAGAGGAAGGAATCAGAGGTGAAGGGAAAAGAGCCAATGGGAACAGGGCCACCTTAAAGAAAAAGATTAAGGTAAATTAACTGAAGGAATATAGTATTGTGTTTATGAAAGAAGGGAAAAAGTCAAAATTTGGAAAAAGTTGGACAAATGGAAGTAAATATAAACCAAGCTATCATAACTTTAAATGTGAATGGATTAAACAATCCAATAAAATGAAAAAGAGTGACAGATTAAATAAGAAAACAAAACCCCACAATCCATTGCTTATAAGAAATACATTTGAAAAACAAAGACATACACAAAATAAAACTGACAAGTTGGGGAAAACATTTACTATACATCAAATTAATCCATAAAAGCAGGAGTTATAATCATGGATAAGATAAATAGATAAACATGGAAACTATATTATACTGAAAGGAATTGTAGACAAAAAACCAATATCAGTAATAAATATATATGCTCCAAATGCCTTAGCTTCCAAATTCATAAAGGAAACATTATCTGAGCTACAAGAAGAATAACAGTCACAGGAAACTTCAATATTCCTTTCTCTCAGTTTTTGATAAATCTAACATATAAACAAAAGGAAAACTATGGAACTGAACAAATTGCTAGAGAAGCTAGATTTAAATGGCTTATAATTCCTTCTAGATGGGACAGCAAACAAATTTGTGTATTTCTCAGCACCAAATGGAACTTTTACAAAAATTGATCATGTTTTAAAGGCACAGAGATAGAGCAAACAAATGTAAAAAGTCAGAAATAGTTAATACATCCTTTATAGACCATAATGCAATAAGAATAATACTTGGTTGATGGACAATAAACAAAAGGTGAATTAACAATGAAAAATGAATATATCAAAGGATAAATCATAGAAATAATAACTATGTAAAAGAAAATTATTATGATGAAGCTACATATCAAAATTTCTGGTAAACAGCTAAAACACACCTCAAGCAGAAAAAGACATCCTTACAAACATACGTTAACAATATAGAAAAAGAAAGAATTAGTTAACTGAATAGACATTTTTAAAAATTGGAAACTCAAAAATAAACTTAAAATAAGCACAGAAGAGGAGATGTCAAAAATTAGAGGGGAAATAGATAAGTTGGAAACAAAAAACTCCATAGCAATGATAAATTAAACTAAAAGTTGATTCTTTGAAAAGACTTTTTGTTCAGTCATGTCCAATTCTTTGTGACCCATCCATTTGGGGTTTTCCTGGCAAATACAGTGGAGTTGTTTACCATTTCCTTTCCCAGCTCATTTTACAGATGAGAAAACTGAGGCAGAGTTAATTGACTTGCCCAAAGTCACACAACTAATGAAATATCTGAGGCAAGATTTGAACTCAAGAAGATGAGTTTTCCTGACTCCAAGCCCCATGGACTCTATCTCCTGTACTACCTATATGCTCCTTGAAAAAGACTAATAAAATTGATAAATCCTTAGCTAATCTGATTAAATAGAAAAAAGTAGAAAATCAAAGAAGGTAGCAAATGAACAAATTGAAATCACAGCACAACCAGAAGAAATTAAAAAGAATAATCAGAACATTTCATGCACTTATATGCTAACAAAACTGAGAACACAAAAGAAATAGAATACCTTAAAAAATATAAAGTATCCAAAACATCAGAAGACAAAATATAGATCTTAAATGATTCAATCTCAGAAAAAGCATAAGATCTAACTGGAAAGGAACTACCAAAGAAACAAAAACAAAAACAAACAACTCCTGGTCCTGATGGATTCACAGGAGAATTCTGTTCAACTTTTAAAGAAATCACGCTTCACAAATTATTCTCAAATTGAGAAAGAAAGCTTCACAATAGAATTCTTTTATGAAACAAATATAGTCATAATACCTAAACCAAAAAAACCCCATAAAACACAGGGAAAAAAGAAACCATAGGCCAATATCATTAATAAACATTTACTCAAAAATTTTAGACAAAATTCTATCAAACAGATTACAGTAATTGATCCAAGAAATCATTCATTATGAGCAAGTGGGATTTATACTGGAGATAAACATGGTTCAACATGAAGAAAACAGTAAGCGTAATTAGTCATATTAAGAACTAAAACATCCCAAACCCCATAATCATCTCAATAGATTCAGGAAAAGTCTTTGACAGAGTGCAGCATTCTTTTATGCTAAAAACCCTACAAAGTATAGCTATAGAGGGATCTTTTTTTAATATTATAAAAAGAATCTAAAACCAAAAGCAAGTTATGCAACATTTTCCAATAAATATGGGAGTGAAGCAAGGATGCCAACTCTCCTATTTGATATAGTTTTGGTAGCTAGCAACAGGAATAAGACAAGAGAAAGAAATTCAAAGGTATAAAGTTAGATAAAGAAAAGAGAAAACTATTTCTGTTTGCTAATGATATAATGGTTTCTTAGAAAATCTTAGGGAATCAGCAAAGATTCTAACTGAGAAAATTGGCTTCATTCAGTTACATTTCAGGTTACAAAATAAATCCTCAAAAACCTTCCACATAATAATAACAAAGCAGAAGAAGCAATAATAGAAAACAAAATGTCATTTCAAATAAGTATATATGCATAAAATATCTGAGAATTGACCCACCACACCACAAAGTCTTTCTTAAAAAAAAAAATTTACATAGTTGGAGGAATGTACAGTACTCATGGGTAGGCCATACCAATATGATAAAAATGACACTACAAAAATTGATTTATACTTTTAATGCTATACCAATCAAATTATCAAGGGGATATTTTACAAAACTTATTAAAATGATCAATTCATTTGGAATGATGAAAGATTTAGAATATCAAAGGAAATAATAAAAGAAGTAGGGACAAAGGAAGAGCAACACTTCCAGACTTCAAGTTATATTATAAAGCAGCAGTCACTAAAATTATCTGGTATTGATTAAAGAATAGAGAGATAGATCAATGGAACAAACTAAAAAGAGATTCAGAAACAATAGAATTCAATAACTCATTGTGCGATAAATTGAAAACCACAAACTACTTAGGAAAAAACTCATTTGATTAAAAAAAAAATCTGCTGGGAAAACTGGAAAACAGTCTGGCAGACATAAAACTAAAATTAGCAGCTCTCACAAAGCTCTGGGAGAAAAATTCAGGAGATATTTGAGATAACTATGGTGATATAAGAAATAGAAACTATCTATAAAACTTATTTTAGAAAAGAAATTACTCAAATTCAACAGGGAAGAAATTAGGGATATAGAGGGTTGACTAAGAAGGAGATTAATACTTGGAGATGAATAGTCACAAGTAAAACAAGAAAAAGGAAATCAGTCCTGCCTTCAACAGGGATCTTGAAGGGATAAAATAAACAAAAAAGGAGAAAAACTAAAACTAAGGGGTGCGATGGAGGTGGTGGTGGTAAAGAGAGAGCATGCTTTAGATTGCTTCCTAGATGACTGGGTAATGTCTAAATAAACTGGTATATGAATTTGATGAAACATTATTGAGAGAAATTACCGAGAGGCAATTCAGGGAATCACAGGCAGTAAAATGAGCAGGACCAGAACAATTTACACAAAGACAGAAATATTATAAAGAAAAACAAGTTTGAAAGGCTTAAGCACTCTGCTTAATGCAAGGACCAACTATGTGCCCAAAGGACCTATGGTGAAGCATTCGACAAACCTCCTGGTAGAGAGGTGATATATACCCAAGTACAGACATGCTTTTGGACATGACTACTGTGTGGGTTTGTTTTTTTCTGCTTGACTATGCTTATTTGTTACAAGGATTTTTTTCTCTTTCAGTTTTTAGTTAGGGAGAAAGGTCAGAGGTATTTGTGTATGTGTGTGTGTGTACAGTATTAGCAAATAGAGATAGAAAAAGACCATTGTAACATTGTTTTAAATGCACTGAGGATAATGGAAGAATATTCTGAAGGAATCACAGGCAAGGAGAACAGTTTTTAAAATAGCATGTAAAATTTATTACATACTCTATTCCAGGCCCTCTTTTCCATCTCCTATCCCTTGGTGATTTTGTCAACTCCCATGGATTCAATGGGTCATCCAGGTGGAGACTTCTAGGAAGTCCTGGTGATGCAAGACTAGGGCTCTGGAGAGAAATTCGGCAGTCGGGCAATCATATGCAAGAGATGATCATTGAAAAAGTGAGAATTGATGAAATCACCAAGGGAGAGAGTGTGGAGAAGAGCACCCAGAACAAAGCCTGGTGGAGATCTCCACCATTGTGTTGAGTGTGAGTCACAGAGGATGATACTGCGAAGGAGACTGAGAAGGAAAGGTCAAACAGGCAGGAGAAGTGAGAGTGATAGTGTTATGAATTCCAAGGCAGGAGAGAAGTTCAGGAGGAAGTGGTGATTGACAAGTAAGAGCTATAAAGAGGTCAAGTTGAAGACGGAAAAGAGGTTGATGGATTTAGCAACTAAATGATCACCCATAACTTTGAAAGAGAGCAATTTCAGTTGAGTTATGGAGTAAGAACTGCACACTACAACTGATAGAGAAATGTCAGGTAAGGGAAGATGTGTTTTTCTAGGACTTTTTGTTATCAAAAGAAGAAAAAAATGTAAAATGTGAAGGTATGGCATGGTCAATTGAAGGACTTCTTTGTAAAGAGACTACACATACACATATAAAGGGATTATATATACATGTGTATGTATGTGAAACACTTTGTAAACCTTAAAGTGCTATATAATATTATAGGCTACAGGAAAGAATTTAGTAGATTGGGGGAGATTGATTGAAGATATGGGAGAGGATGATATAAGTGAAAAGTTCCCAGAGGATATTGGAAGAGAAAATCATGGACACAAATATGAAACACAGCTTCCTCTTTTGCCCTTGATGTCTCCAAGAGCTGGCTTCCCCAAGGAGTTCCCTTTGTTGAATTCTGGGTGAAGAAAGGGATTGGTACAGCCCAACTTGACTGAAGAATCTTCAATTCCACCTAACTTTCCCCATCCCCCAAGTCTGTGGTAAGAGTTGTCCATACAGACACCACCATAAACCTCAATTCTACTCCTAACCCATTCTCTCATTCTCCTGTCTTACTCCAGCTCTTTGCAGTATCCTGCATTTGGAAATGTCTGTATAAACCTTGATCCTCTTCTCAGTTTTGGTGTTACAACTTCAGATGTTGGATTAATCTGCTTTTGACAGCTATTCCAGGAGATCCTGGGCCTACATTGTACACCTTGCCCCCCAGCAAGCTGTTCCCCGGTAGATAGGGGATAAGGAAGGGAAGGGAGAAGTTCAACTGGAATCCTGAGGACGTTAGACAGAGCCTGCAAGTACCAGCTACTCCCTTTTCTCTCATTCCTGTTTTAGATTCATAGAACTAGAAGGTTCTATAGAAGGCTGGAAGGGATCCTAAAGACCAACATTTTACGAAAGAGAAAACTGGGCTACAGAAAAAGAAAATGCCTTGGTCAAGGTCACACAATAACTATACTAGCTTTCCTTCTGAAGTCCTTTTCCAATATATCACTACTGCCTTTTCTCTTTATTTCAGGTGAAGTCTGTACCTCCTTCCCTCAGCCTCTTTCCCTTATTCTTCATTGATCTCTATTTCCCTCTGCACTGTGAGAGTGGGAGGTGAGGATGGGTGGATTCAGGGTATGAGTTCAGCAGTAGTCTCCAGAATTTAGTGCAATAAAACCACAATATCTCTTTAATCTCATCTTTGGAAATATCACACCATCTTTGAGACTGTACAGTTTGTCAAACACTGTATGGGGAAGGGTGGGGAGCAGCCTGAGCAGGTGGTAGGGAGATGAGGACTGGAGAGTTGGGGTCCTCAGAGGACAAGGGGTTGGATCCAGGCCTAACCCTGAGTGCCTGGTTTCCCTTGCCCAGAGAAAAGGAGTAAAGTTTGTGGATTTCCCTCTCCTTTTCTGGCTCCTCTGCCTGGGGAGGGTAAGATAAGGGGAGCTTCATCCTTGGGGTAAGGCTGGAGGAGGTTCAGGAGCCAGAGACCCCAACATCTCAGTCCACACATAAAGGGTAATCCAAAGTCTGGTAAAATGAAGGAGAAGAGGGCCTCCCTGGCTGTCATGAGAGCTTGGGACTGTACAGGCATACCTAGAGTTGGCAGAGGTCCCTCAGAAGGTGAGAGAGGCCTGAGAAGCAAATGGAGTATAACACCAGGAGCCAAAAGAGAAGCTTTACTAAGGGCTGGGGGAAGACCATGTAGGGGATTGATTTCTGAGGCTCAAATTAACCCCGAGTGATTAGGGGAGTCTGACTGCTGGACCCTGGGGAGGTTGTGGTTCCTGTTAGGCTGAACCAATAGGGAGTTGCAAGCTTCTGTATCTGACTGCGGAGGTTCTGAAGCTCAAGGAAAATGGACTTTGGAGATTTCCCAAAGGTCATATTTAGGAAATTCCTGGGGATCTGGATTTGCAGTTTCCTCTAGTGGAAAACATCCTGGCCAGTTTTAGGGATGTTTCCAACTTTGGAGGCTCCACGGACTGGTCTGGTGGGTACTGTGGGAGGAGGATAGGAGACTGGAAGGCCATCACTAGGGGAAGGGAAGGGGTATCCCAGGAAAATGGGTTTAAGGAGTCTCCAGGCAGGAGGAGGAGGGAAGTCCCTAAGGATCCCAGTCGGTGTCGTGGTGCTGCGCAGCTATGATGATAACCACTGTGAGAATGGTACAGAGCACCATGGCTGCGATGCCCACGGCCAGGGAGATGAAGGAGAAATTCCGAGCCTCCCGAGATGCGATCTCCGCTGACACCATGTCTCCACGGGCCACAGCGGTCCGTACCTGCATGGGAGGGAGAAGGAAGGTCCGAGGTCAGGTAAACACCCCACAAATGACTCAGCACACACCTTTGTCCTGTCCTGGACTAGAGAAAGATGAATCTCCTCGCAAGATTCTCTCAGTTTCTCAAGGGCCCACTCTTTGACCTCTCTCTCCCCATCAGCCATACGAGGCCTGGGAAGTGACAGAATGAAACCAGAGTTTGCACAGTCCCTAACCCAACCACCTGTTGGTACCCTCTGTAGCATCCATTAGCTAGCACACTCCGGGCTACCTCAGTCCCCGCCCTCTCTGCCTACCTTTCCGACCCCTTCAGATCCTACTCCACACGCTCTCACTTCTGGCCCCTCCCCCTGGTCCCTTTTACCTCCACCCCCTCACCTGTACCGCCTTGAAGATAGCTATGATGCCGGTCGGCCAAAAGCAACAAATGGTAGTGAGCACAGCTATTGGCAAGTAGTCATGGGGCGGGCGCCTGGGCTCTAATAGGGCCAGCCCTGGGCCCAAGGGTGGAGGGGAAAGCGTGGGGGTCACTCCAGTCCCTCCCGGCGCTCCTCCTGTGTACGGCTGAGGAAAGAAAGGGTAGGGAATCGGGATCACGGTCAGGACCCCGACTTATCATATCCAGTATCCCTCCCGTGGCCCAAAGAGTGCAGTTTGCAGTCAGTAGGCCGATCATATTAAAGTCTCTCTAATCAAAAGTATTGTAAATAATGTAATCCTAGGTTTGTTCCTTAAGGATCCGCATCCCTGCTATCCCCAATCCCTCCACACCCAGGCCTCTTGGGTACCCCCTCCAGTGCCTCCCACTCCTATTCCCTAGTGCCCCTCTTCCTTCCATGTTCCAACTACCCTTCCCTTTTTTATTTTTTCCCAGTGCCTCCAAGCCTTCCCCACCACCCTCCTTGTGCCCGCTTCTCCGGGCCCCTTACCTCCTCTCCTGGTTCGGATGCCCTCCATACACCATCCCAAGTTTCCCCTTCCCCTTTCCCTTTCCCCTATCTACCCTTCTGCACTCACGGCGCCCACGGGATAGACGGGCAGATAGGCGGTGCAGGGCTGCAGCTGCAGGGGGTACCCAGGGGCCACGTAGCCTCCAAGGGGCAGCGTACCCACGGTACCTGGGTGTGTGGGCACCACAAAACCCTGTGCAGGAGCGGGAGGAGCAGGCGCAGGTGGGGGCGGGGCGGCGGCGGCCGGAGGGGGAGGGGGCAGTGGACCCTCAAAGCGGGTCTCCTGGAGGTAGGGGTCTGGGGGCAGGCGGGGCAGGGTAGCACACCCAGGAGGGGGAGCCCCAGGGGCAGGCCCTGGGGGGGCGTGGTGAGGAGGGCGGGGCAACGTAGCTGAGGACGAGGGGCCCCTTTGGGCAGGGGCTGCTGGAGAAGCCAGCCCACCAGCCCCTAATCTTGGGAGTGTGGCGGTGCCCGACTGGTGGTAGTGGTGGTGATGGTGGTGATGGGAAGTGGAGGGTGCCTGAGGAGGTGGGGCAGGGGGGTCGGCTGGGGGCTGGGGTGCATTGTAAGGGGGTGGAGAAGTATGAGGAACCGAATCCGGGAGACCTGAGGTGGTGCGGGCAGGTGGAAAACAGTGAAGGGAGATAAGAGACAGAGGGATACGGAGAGATGCAGACGACACAGCAATCAGAGACACAGAAAAAGATAGGCAGACCAACACAGATAGAAACAGGGTCAGGGAGGCAGGAAGAAAGGAAGAGAGAAATAAAAGGTGTAAGTCTCCATCCTTCAGCTTGGGAGTGGGGAAGGGGGTTAGTTATATTTAGGCTAGTCTCAGTCTTCGAACAAAATCCCAGCCCACCCCAGTCAAAGCCTCCTCTTTAAATCTTATTTTTTTTTTTTAGGTCACTGTGCTCTCCTAACATCCCCATTCCCCAAAGTCCATCAGTTGCTAGGGTTCCTACCACATGCACCTTAATGTACCTTACCCATCTTATGTGAAAGCCCTTGACGGATGTTTTGTGTTAATATTGCTTGGATCTGCCCATGTAAGACCATGACAGCACATGGCAGCTTATGTATTTATTTGCATGTGCTCAACTGTCTAAGTATGTCTATCTCTGTGTGGTGTACCTTTACCTGTCTGACTCTAGGAGGAGTTCAGAAATTTCTTTAAAGGGGGAGAAAGAATGCTAGATTTCACTGTCTCCCCATGCGAGGATGTATTTATGATTCTCTATGAGTGAATGTGACTGTTCATATGCTAGGGTATCTACATAGCTGTCATTCCATGTTTTGATACATGTGGTGTGTGCCCTTTTATATCTACATCTAAACACTGTGGTCCTAACTAGCTTTTCCTCAGTCTTCCTCCCTTCCTCCTCTCCCCCTCCCCCCACCCCCCAACCTGGGAAAGAGAAGGGAAGAAGCAAAAGTGGGCACTAGGAAAGGGAAGAGGATGGGGATTAAAGCAGAGAACCTGAAATGAGGAGAAAGAGGAAGGGGAGATGGAGGAATTAGGGAAGCAGAAGGGAGGGAAGGATGAATCCAGAACCAAGTCTTGGATACCAAGGAAAATGGGGGGGAGGGGAACCTAGGCTGCAGAGGTCAGAGAAGGCAGGAGGATTTATGTGCTAGGGAAAAAGTCAGAGAAGAAAAAAAATTTTTTTTACCTGATTTTTCTGATGACATGATTGTGGGGATCTGGAGTGCCGGAATGTGGAGTTTCTTGTCAGTTTGGGGATGTCAGCAGACAACAGAGTCTAGAAGCACGGATGGCGCAGCCTGAGAGAGCAGAGGAGAGATGGAGAGAGGGGAGAGATGGAGAAAGGGGGAGGAAGGGGGGCGGAGGAAAAGAGGAGAGAGGAGGGGGAGCTTAAAGGGACCGAACTGGAAGGGGGGTGCCCCACACACATACCCCTACTCAATCTCTCTTGGTACCACCTCCACTCCTGCCTTTTTCTTCCTTTGACCCCCTGGAGGACTCAGGGATTCTTGGTCCTCAGCTTTTGATCCTCTGAGGTTGCCATGGAAACAGACTAGAACTGAAGCAGGTGGAGTAGAAGGAGGAAGGAATTAGACTTTTCAGTGTTGCTCCTCTTTCCTGGTCTCCAATAATCTACTGAACTAACTGAGTTTGGAACAAGGATAGAAAGGGAAGAGGTTGAGAGATTTCTTCAGGCACAGCTGTTCATTCTGCTATCTGCATTTCCTGATGCTTTCCACAAATACCCAGGTGTCCAACCTTCCTCCAAGTAACTGACTCCTCTCTTCATCAATCCAATGGTTAGAAAGACAAACACTTTGGGAATCTGTGTTTATGGATAGGGATGGAAGCAAGAGACCCAAACTAGCTGCCAGTTGGGAAATATTTGGTTCTAGGGGTTCTTCCTGGTAAAGAAGATTTCAGTGCCCTTCTGTGATATGAACCTACATAAAAGGGAGGGACAACTATAGGGTGAAATCCCTTATTCTTTAGCATTCAGAGATGGATTAAGAATACAGATCAATATTAGGAGGGAGAGGTGACTTGTATAGCAGAAAGTGTATTTAAATCAGGAGATCTGAGTTCCGGTCCTCACTTCATGGCTCATTAGCTTTTTGACTTTGGCCAGGTGGACAAATTACTCTCAGAACCTTGGTCTTCTCATCTATAAGAGAAGGCTAATATTTGTGTTACTTACCTTCCAGGATAATTGTGAGGGAAGTGTCTTTTCGATAATAAATTGATATCTAAATGTGAGCTAATTTTCTTAACCACTCTCCCCTTTGGATTTTCATGATCCTCTTGTCTCTTACTCCTCTTCCTACCTATCTGATCACACATTCTTAAGTATCTTCTGGTGGTTCATATACCACATTATGCCCCATTAACTGTTAATGTGTCCCAAGGCTTTGTCCTTGGTCTTTTATTTTTCTTGGTGATTTCATCAGTTCTCATGAGTTCAATGATCACTTTTATGCAGATGAATTCTACCTAGATAATACAATATGATACATACATATACAAAGTATATAGACATATATTGTATATAATATATTGCTATATTAATAGATAATATGATACATATGTTTATATATAATATGTAATATGTAATATCTATATATCTATGTGTATTTCCCCTACTCTCTTACTGTATCATGAACTGTATGCTGGATAGACACCTATAGGTGTTTCAAATTCACTTCTCCAAAACTGAACTCATCTTACTCCCCAAACAGACTTCTCTTTCAAAAAAAATTTTTTTTACTTCTGTTAAAGGTTACTATCTTTGAGGCACACAGGTTCATAATTTCAGCAGTATCAGGAGTATCCTCAAAACCCCTCGCTTACTCATGTCGCAGATCCAAGTTGTTGCCAAATCTTGCCCCTTTCCCCTTCTCTTCACTTATATAGACACCATTCTAATTAGGGACTTCATTACCTTTTGTTTGTACTACTGCAATATCCTAATTCATCTCTTTGCCTCAAATCTCTTTCTACTTCAGTCCATCTTCCACACAGCAGCCAGTGTTTTTCCTAAAGTGCAGTTCTGACAATGTCACAATCCCTTAACTCAATAAATTCTAATGGCTCCCTATAGCCTCTAGGATTACACAGAAATTAGTTTGACATTTTAAAAATATTCACAAACTGATCCCAACTTACTGTTTTAGTATTATATGCTTTATTCCTCTCCATGCACTCTAGAGTCCAGTCAGACCAGCCTATTTGTTATTCCTCAGTGATGACACTGTCTCCCACAGTCTATCTCCTTCACCCAAAATTCATCCCCTTTTCACCTCAGTCTCCAAGAATACCTGGTTTCCTTCAACACTAAATCTGATTGCCACCTTCTGCATGAGGACTCTCTTTTTTATTATTATTATTTTTTAATGAACAAAACTGCCATTCTGATTGCAAAAAAAGGAAAAAATAAAATAGTTTAATGAATATATATAATCAAACAAAACAAATCCCCACATCGGCTGTCTCCAAAAATATACATTTCATTCTGCATTTTGAGTCTATTCCCTCTCTATCAGGATATAGCAGCGTTATTTATCATTGGTTGTCTGGAGCCATGGTTCATTATTATATGTATTATAATTCTTAGGAACTTCGTAGTTGTGGTTTTTTTAAACAATGTTATTGTTATTGGACAAGTAGAGTATGTGGGTGTTGTCTGTGTAGGTTATGTATGTATGCCTGAGTTGTCTAAATATGACTTTATGAGAGGCAAGAATAACTCTCTCTGGAATCTAACATACCTCTCTACAAGGGAGACTTTGATTCTTGCCTGGAGGGGAGCAGTGGATTGGGGCCACTAGGTTGGCTATTCTTTTCTCTACAGAAAGAAGGTATCATACTAGAATTATATCTATCTGCTCATTCCTTAAATATTTCTAGGGTAAATTATTTTTAGGTTCAAGCTGCTTCCCTGGTTGCTATCCCTTAAAGGGGAAGGAGTATTCCAGGCTTATATGGCTTATATCTTTAAGGCTTGACTGTTTCCCACCAAATGCTAGTTTTTATACGCACACACACACACACACACACACACACACACACACACACAAAAGCAACACCACAGAGAGTGAATACTGAATAAGCCCAATAAGCAGATAATAAACAGAAATCTGAAAAGTTTTACAGATTAAAATATACCTGACAATACACAGATTGAATGAGCTTTCCTACTGGGAGCAGAAAAGTCTTAACTCAACCAAGAGAGTTCCTGATCTCACCTAAGGGGAACCTCCCAAAGTCTCTAGAGAGGTGACCTACAAATTAGGGATGTTTTGGAGGATTGGTTTTCCCCTATTTGACTGTCTTTCAACGTCCATTCTCTTTCTCTCCATATTTCTCCCAGAAGAGTCTGGATTCATGTGTCTTAGATCCAAAAGCAGGAAGAAGTCCACTCTTCTCACAAGCTCTTAAGCTAACTTTACTCCTCACTTGGGTCCTTGGTTCAGGGTTCAATCAGTATCCTGTATATCAATAAGAAGAGAGTTATGAAGACTTGACCCCAAGTTATATATAAATTGTTCCTCTGATTCTAATCACTTCACTCGGCATCAGTTCATAGAAGGCTTTCCCGGTTTCTCTGAAATGTCCCTCTGATAATTTCTTATGGCACAATAATATTCCATTACTTTCATATATCTTAAGTTGTTCAGATATTCCATAACTAATGGACACTCCCTTAGTTTCCAATCCTTTGACACTATAAAAAGAGCTGTTATAAATATGTTTGTACATATGGATTCCTTTCCTCTTTCTTTAATCATGAAGCCCTTCCTGGTTCTAAAATGGACATTATTCCTCCCTGGGGCCCTAGGCTGAGAGATATCTGTTAGGTTACTGGGCAGGGTTGGATAATCTGCCTAGCAACAGGTTTCTTGTTTGGGCCCCTGTCAAAATGTTATTCCCCTTTGGTTTAATATCTGATGAATTGTTAACAGTCATTTCTTGTTTAGTCCATTTGCATGGTAACCACCTGTGCCCCCCTAATGTTAGACCCCCTTGTCAGGCAACTAGTCCCGCACCTTCTTGACAACTACTGTATGTTGAATGACAACCAGTCTTTCATTGGGTACCTCTCCTGGCACCTCTCCTCTGTTGGGGTCCTTTGCCTAGTAGCCCCCTGACAACTACCTTCTGTTTGGGGGTTCTTGCCTAGCAGCAAGCCCCCCTCTTGCTCTGTCAGAACTCTGTTTGTTGTAGAAACCGCAAGGCTGTACCGAGTAGCGCCAAAATGCTTAAAATGTACTCACCCAACTCAGTTCGGGGCTGTCTCCTCTGGGTCTCTACATGAGGCAGCCGCCAGCCTGGCTAATAAATGACGCTCTCGAAATTCTCAGTTAATTTTGCCTGTGACTTATTAATTCCGTCCATTTCAGTTCCTTCACCAATTCCTCCCCTCCAGTCCTCTAGATTACTTCATATCTGTTTTGTATACACTTGTATATATATATACACATACACACACACGTATATATATATACACACACACGTATATATATATATATACACATATATAGATACATAGATATAGATATATAGATATATATGTTCTTTTCTCCATTAGGATGTAAACTCCTGGAGGGAATAGACTTTTTTTTTTGCCTTTTGCCTCTGTATCCCTCTTGCCTTGTACAATGTTTGGTACATAGTCGGTATTTAATAAATGCTGGTTGATTGGTTGATAATAACTAGTAACTCAAATCTCCTCCAACCTTTTGCAAAGGTGAAATTGACAAGCTTTGACAACAGCTTGGATATGTGGGTGGGGTAAAAGATAGTGAGTGATAGAGGATGACATCTATCCTTGAGTATGAGGAAGTAGGAGAATGGTGTTGCTCTTTTACTCTAAAAGGGAAGTGGAAGAGGGTTTTTTGGGAAAGATAAGCTTGGTTTTAGGCATATTGAGCTAGAAATATTTATACCTGAGGCAGGGATAATACTACAGAGACAAGAGGAAAATAGACAAGAAGATAGAAAAAATCAGTTTTCTGGGTTGTGCAGGGAGTAGGGATAGGGACAGTGAGATTCTCAAGTAATACCTGATCACTCCTTGTGATCCCTTCTCCCAACCCCACTTCCATCACTGTGTTGAGTCAATTCCATTCTTCAGAATACAGTACCATTTCTTTAAGGATCTGTAGAATGCAGCAACTTCTATATTGCTAAGGTTTTCTACAATTAGTTCAATATGTATCTTTTAGAGTTTGTTTCCTGGCTTGCCTACTGGAAAGGTTAGAGAGGAGAGCTATGGCTGTGGGCATGGTGATATTTATGGAGGGAGCTCAGAGGGGACATTGTAGCTTAAAGAGCTCTCTTTTTCTCTATCCCTTCCTCTCCCTCCACCCTCTCTCATATCTCAGAGGTCCTAGGATAATTCTGTGTTTTAAGTGTTTCTCCTCCAGGTTCAGCAAAAATTTTTAAGTTCACTCTACTAACACTCACTTCCATCACACTTTCCCTCTCTTCAAATATACGCTTACATAACTTGGGAGAGGAAATTGGTTTTACTTGGAGACAACATTTTGCAAAGATATTTTGCAATGTGACTTTGACATCTTGAAAAATCAACATGTTTTCCTATATACTTTTGCTAAAGGCACGTGGGAAGCAAGAGGCAGTAATAAAACTGCCTTTTGAAAAAGGACAGATTACCAGGAAAAGGAGTGAACTAGCAGGCTTGGTAAGAGACAGACTACAGGGAGAGGGGCCCAGCCTAAGGGCTGGACGGGGTAATGAGGAAGGGATCACAGAATTTTGAGCATTGGGGCAGCTGAGATGAAAGGGAAGACCTGCCCTGCTAGGAGTGTGAGTCATCGAGTTGCTTTAAGGCCTTGATTCGTCGGGGTGGAGTGGCATTTGGGGTAGGGGAGGTTGTCCCTGAGGTACTGATCAGACTAGTCTCCATACTCCACTCAAGAGACTTCGAGGACTCTCAGGGACTAGAGACCGTGGTCTGACATGCACTCAAGGCTGAAGAGGTGTAAGGAACTAACCCCGGGGGCAGGGGGGTAGGGGGGTGAGAGGAAGGAGGAAAACAGCCCAGGAAGGACTGGCTTTGGTCCTGACTTCTCTCCACCAATCCCGCTCAACTTTCCTCCAGCCCTTCTAGTGAAGGTCAGGCTGAGTGACAGTATGCGGTGGGTACTGGCAGGGAAGGCATATGGATGGGGTTCTGGGAAATGAGTGAAGGGAGCCAGACCCTGGGGCTCCTTATCTGGAACCGCACCAGGGACTACCGCGTTCTCCTGCGTCTCCAAACTTCCTTCTTCCAGGTTCCATGTTTCTTTCCCAGATGGATGGCTCCACTGCCTCCTCTCCCCTCACTTCTTTTAGCAGATGGAACATTCCAATCAGTCCCTGTCCCTTACCCGGACCGAATCGCCCAAAAGGTTCCTAGGGACGCCTCCGTGTTGCCAGGGAAAGCCCCGGACGTGACGCGATTGTCGCTCAGTCCCGAATTCCCTCCCACACCCTTTCTGCGGGAGGACGCTTTCCCCTCCTTCCGCCCATCCCCCACCTCTTCCTCCTCGCTCCCCCCTCCCCCCCGGCTCTGGACTAGGGGGAAGTAAACAAGGGGAGGAGCGAAGCTCACAGATCCAGGCAAGGGGGGCGGGAGGGGTGGTGATGATGCGGTTCAGGGAGCGTGGGGGGCGCGCGCTGAACTTCCTTATTCTTGGGGGGCCCTGGCTGCTGCTGAAACTGCGGAATGGGAAGGGGGTCGGGGGGAGATGGGAGCATGGAGCATCCTTGGTGGGGGCCTACCTGGAGGATGATGCGGGACTTGGAACAGAGAGCGGCTGAATGGAACGCAGAATTGAGTCGGGGCTGGGAAAAGAGTTGGCATAGATGGCCGGGCATAGGTTGCAAAGTGGGGTGCACTGGATCAGGAACCACGGGCAGAATTAGGGAAGGAGAATGGAATGGGAAAACGCCTGGGTTCTCGAGGCAGGAGGAGGGTGATCTCTTTACCCACTCTTGCTGACGGTCCATCTTGTCCTCCTTCCCAGGCTGGAGCATGCTGGGGTCCTGGGGGCCCCGGCTCCCCCCGCTGGGAGTCGTGTTCCTACTGCCCCTGCTGCCTCTCCTGCTGCCCGCGGCTCCCGAGTGCCCCAAAGTTCCCTACAAACCTATCATCATAGTTCATGGACTCTTTGACAGCTCTGCCACCTTTAGGCACCTGCTGCAGTACATCAACGAGGTGGGGGGGCGGGGCAGGGAGGAAGGGAGGAAGCAAGCTAGGGCACCTTGGCTTCGAGGGAACCGTACATCGGTTCCTTCCAGGCTCATTCGGGGCCTTTTGGGGGATTCTCCACCGAGCTGATGCTAATGTCGAGAAAGTAGGGGGGAAAAGACACTTTGGCCCTGATCTTGGGTTGAGAGGAAGACTCACTTGAGAGGTCTTGCGATGGAAATGTGGGTGGTAGGGGAGGGTTGTCTCATACCTCCTTATAGGTGTCCTGGTTTTGTCCCTCTCGCTCTAGACACATCCGGGGACACTGGTCAGAGTGTTGGATCTCTTCGATGGGGGAGAGAGTCTTCGACCACTGTGGGAACAGGTGCAGGGATTCCGGGAAGCTATGGCTCCTATCATGGAGCAGTCCCCCCACGGAGTACACCTCCTCTGTTATTCCCAGGGTATGAGTCTTGGGGTGCCTGACTTCCTTAACTTGTGACCATTTCTCCCTCACTTCTCACCCTATCTCTTTCCTCTGAAGTCTACTGTTGTTCATCTCTGATGCCAATGAATATCCCTGGCATTTGGCCTCATTTTAACTGCTCCCCCCCATTGACCCTGGACTTTCTGACTCTGATCATTTATAGCCCATACCCATTAATGTACTCAGCTTATATTGTATTATTTTGTCCTTGTCTCATGTATCTGCCCAGAGTAGCACCTAGCTCTGTTCTCCACCACCTCCCTTTTATTTCCCCAGTTCCTATATTCTTTTCAGTCTTTGGATCAGTGAGATGACTGCCTCTTTCCTTCCCCTACCATGCTATAGGGGGCCTCATTTGCCGTGCACTACTCTCTGTCATGGATGAACACAATGTGGACACTTTCATCTCCCTCTCATCTCCACAGATGGGGCAGTATGGAGGTGAGTAGAGGGTCCTGATGCCTCATCTCTGAAGGGGAGGGGAGAATGGGAACATTTGCTGGATTTCCCAAGTCCTTAAAGAGAACAGAAGCTGGAGAGGATGTGAATCTGGGCTGGATTTCCCCAGTCCTTGAAGGGGGCAGGAGCGCCTTTCTTCAGGTCTATGAGGAGCTGGGCCTGCACAGTATGTAATCAGAGGGCTGTCCCCCTATTCCCAGCTCTCTGAGGAATATTGAGGGGGGCATATACCTCAATTCCACCTGGTTGTGGCTTTCTCTTCCCAGACACAGACTACCTGAAATGGTTGTTCCCCACCTCCATGAGGTCTAACCTGTACAGAATCTGCTATAGCCCCTGGGGGCAGGAATTCTCCATCTGTAACTACTGGCATGGTGAGAGGAGGAAAGGGGACTTGGGAGAGTGGATTAGGGGCAGTGAGTGGGAGGGTCCAACTCTTTGACTCTATTTTTCTAAGTGTTTTTCTCTCCTTTTATGTATCTGTATATATCTTAAATTCTTTAAAGATCTGTAGGTACCTCTTTTCACCAACTCAAATGGAAACATCTCTATGATTTAGTAGGTGTTCTTACAGAGTTCGTGTGGCTGAAAAATGTATTAGGTTGTGATCAATCTGGTGATATTTCTTTTTAATATAGACATATGAACATATATTTTATGTATACACATTTATGAACAATCATACATTGTGAAGAATATTTGTACATATTAATATAATTACATATAGAACATTCATATCCATTTCACAGCTATGTCTGTATCAGGGGTGGGGGAACCTGCTACCTCGAGGCCACATATAGCCTTTAGGTCCTTGGGTGCAGCATTTTATCTGAGTCCAACTTTTATGGAACAAATCTTTTTATTAAGGGGATTTGTTCAGTGAAGTTTGGATTGAAGGGTGGCACTTCTGGACCTTGAGGCCAAAGGTTCCCTACCCCTGGTCTGTATCTTTTCTGCAACTTACAGTCAGAGTTGCCCAGAGAACTGAGAAGTTAAGTGACAGGGATACTCAGTCAATATATGTCAAGTCAGGATTTGAACTCAGGTCTTCCTGGGTCCATTATGCATTTAATACCTATACCTTTTCTATCTGTCTGTCCCCAGATCCCCACCACTCTGACTTGTACCTCAATGCCAGCAGCTTCCTGGCCCTAATTAATGGGGAGAGAGACCATCCCAATGCCACTGGTGAGATATCCTGACTACAATTCTTCTACCCCTTCCCCAAGGTCCCTCTCCTCAATGTGTATCCTCACCCCCTTCAGATTTTTTTCTTCCTTTCAGGGCTTTAGCCCTATTTCCCACTATCTTTCTTTGATTCGTGCATCTAAACCTAACTTGCAATTTCTTTTCCTGGGCAGTGTGGCGGAAGAACTTTCTCCGTGTGAAGCGTGTGGTTCTGATTGGGGGACCTGATGATGGTGTTATTATGCCCTGGCAGTCCAGGTTGGAGACTGTGGAAAGAGGGGGGAATATAGTGGGTGGGCAATGGGTTCTGTAGAGTAATGGCTAATTGAGGGAGGAGAAGCTGCTGGGTGCAGGAGAAGTAAGAGGAACCTGCGTCACCTAGAGAAGAAAATTCACCAGCTTTTCTTCTCCTCCTTCAAATTTTTTCAGCTTTTTTGGCTTTTATGATGCAAATGAGACAGTACTGGAGATGGAAAAGCAGCAGGTAAGAACCCCTTGTGACTCTCATTCCCCTGATTCTCTCCTGAGAGAACCCTGACACTAAATTTCCTCTGCAGTTCGAAAGGAGATCCAGCCCTGGGAACATAACATCTTTCCCCTCACATACCTCCCTGTATTTTTCTCCTGTGTTTCTACCTCTGTTTCTTCTCTGCCCAAGGTTTATCTCCGGGATTCCTTTGGGTTGAAGACCCTGTTGACCCGAGGGGCCATTGTGAGGTGTCTAACACCTGGGATCCCACACACTGCTTGGCACTCCAACCGCTCACTCTATGAGGCCTGCATTGAACCTTGGCTTTCCTGAACCCCTTTTTGGACAACCCAAGAACTCTAAACCTGTGGATGCCAAGATTGGAACTCCTAAACCTGTGTCTTTGAAGATGCAGCAAGAGCCCTGGTTCTTCTGTTATCACCTGGCTGCCCAACTTCTACCAAGTTATCCCTTACCCTGAAAAAGGGCTCCCAGGTCTATCTTTTCCTGAATCAGTTATAAATTACAACCTCCCAGCTATCTGACCCTCTTCCCTGTCTCATCCCTATATCCTCTCATTTCTGGGAGGGTGGTAGAAAATTTAGGATTTTGGTCTCTTGACTGCTGCTGTCCCTATACTCTGGGGATGTGGAGGGAGAACCAGCCCTTTCCCTCATAGTGGGGGTTCCCTCCAAGTGACTCAGGACATTTTTAGTTTCCGTTCTTCATGTATTCCCTTTCTTTCTCTCCTCACCTCAGCCCCCAGGAGGACAACCTGGGGTGGGAGATCTGGAGTCCCCCACTGGGGTGATCCCAAGGACAAATGTTTTTGAATCATCAGTATTGGGGTATCTATGGCCGATGAGGCCTGTCTCAGGTTTGGGGTAACCCCTACCCCCTGTCTTCAGTGTTGGGGCCTCCCCTAGAAGCAGTTTCTCTGAGGACCCTACCCCATAAATCTCACCTTTGTGTAGAAGGGATGTTTTTCCTGAATTTATGGAAATAAAATTCCATTTGCTCAATATAATCTGTCTTGTTCACCAGCTATGGGGTTCAATACCTGGATCCTTAAAAGGGGTGGAGACAGAGAACCTAATGGTAGGGTGCCTGGGTCCTGGGTGGAGGCCGGCTCTGTGTTTCCGCCCTCTCAATGCCCATTCTGTATAGGTTCCTGATTCTCCCTGGGCTTTTTCCTGTTGAGGACAATTCTCTTCCTGTCCCAGCCCTGGGATTGGGGAACAGGCCTCGAGGCCTGGGTCCAAGGAGCTGTCCGCAAGCTGAGCCCTACTGGGTGGAATGTCTTTCTCCTGCCCCCTAGGCTAGACATGGAGGCTGTGGGGTGGGAGTCAGGGCGGGCATCATCTGAACCCCTTCTCGACCTTTGTGGGGTTGGGCTGGGGGTGGGTGGGTTGGTACTAGACAATAAGCCTCCTTTTCCCCCAAGTGAGGAATGTTGATCAGGACAAAGGGGCCCTGTCTGCTCTGGAGTGGGGGGCGGGCTGACTCACAGCTCTTATGCCCCCCACAAATGCCAGAGGGAGCTAGAAACATTTCCCACTGGGGAGCTAACTTAGCCCCATTTACACTTTGGGAGGGGTGTCTTCTTTCTCAAATTACCTTTCTCCTGTTTCCCACATCCTGACCCAAATTTATTCCCATCTTCCTCTAATCAGGTCTATTTATTTATCTGCCCCTCTCTTTTACCCTTACGCTCTCTCCTAACCTCCTAACACAATTCTCAGTCTCACAGTTGGGAAGTGGGGGCTTAGGACACAGCATCTTCTTCATCGGACTCTGAAGAGATGCCAGAAAAGGGGGCCTCTGGGACCATAGGGAACATAAAGGGTGGAGAGGTATAGGTTGGAGAAAGCTTCTTTGCAAAGGTTTGTTGGAGTTGAGTAGAAGGTATGTGAAAACTTTAACTTCAACTTCCTTTGCTGGTGCTAACTCTCACAGAATCTCAGCCTGTTGTGGGAGAGGGAATAAGGAGGAGGCGGGGAGAGAGTAGAGAGGGGAGGCCCCTATGTGTAGCCCAACCCCTCTTCCCTTTGCTTTCCTCCTTGTGCCTGTCTGTCTGAGTAACTCTTGTCTGCAGCTATTCCTAGTGTCCTGAGGGAGAGAGAGAAAGCCCAGGTGGGAATGGATACAGGGGGGCAGAGGATGGAAAGGTGTTCTGAGTGGGCTTAGGGATAAGTGTGTTAGAGGAGGTGAAGGGTGTTGATTATTATGCAAGACTGTGATATGAAAGAGGCATATGTAAAAGGTGTAGGTGTAAAGATGTCTGTTTAGGGCATTTGTAAGATCTGATTCAATTCCACAAAACACATTTCAAGATGCTGTTATGTTCAAGACATCAATCATTTAAGATGTGTCTCTATAGAAGGGATCAGACCATTATGTCAGGAGTGTCTGGGGGATGGGGAGTTTGAGGAAGAAAAGAATAGACATTGCAGGAGTCTGTAGAGAAGTGTATCAAAGAAAAGGGTATGTGTCTCTTATGTGTCTGTAAGACGAGAGGGAACAGTAGTAAGGGCATGTGTAAGGTATTTAGGGTATGTTGACAATTGGTAGTGGTATAGAAATAAATGACTGGAGATAAGTGTAAGGAGAGGTGAAGATTGCCACAGGTAGTGTGAGGGAATGGGTATGTCCAGGGTCACATCACACTCAGCTTCTTGGAAGGTACATGAATGAGGATTGCCTCCTGGGGTTTTGAGAGACTGAGAGCAGACAGGTAGAGGAATAGGTGGAAACACTCCTCTGTTAACCCCTTTTCACTTCTTTCAGGATATACAAGTGATCATGGGGTCCAGGGTCCGGGTTTTGCTGTGCTCTCTGCTAGCGGGATTCTCAGTCCTGCTGTTTTTGGGGGGGCAGAGGGCGAATGGGGATCTTCCATACAGGTGAGGATGGTGGGTCCTTAGTGGGGCAGGAGTAAGGGCATCTAGGTGGAGCATTCTTAAGGGTGGGTGACACTGAGGTCCGGCCAAGAGAAAGTGTTTGTGAAAGCGGCTCCAGGGATGTGTCCATTCTGAATATCCATCCCCTCTTCTCCCTCCACTTGGGTGCAGTAAGGGAGTCTGCTCCAGGCAAACCCTGATGGTTCCACTTCGGTACAACGAATCCTACAGTCAGCCAATATACAAACCCTATCTGACACTATGCGCAGGTCGACGAGTCTGCAGCACCTACAGGTAAGTGAATGAGTTGGTGGTACCTTGGACGTCCCATTCTGGGAAGAGAGCGTGAGCTGCAGGGGGTGGAAATTGAGTACTTGTGCTTAAGAACTGGGGATGGGACTACACTTGAGTCACTGAGGGGAGCTTGGTTTGGGATGAGATTGAGAATGACTTTAGGGAACCACGTTCCCGGATTTTAAAACAGTTGCCCCCTCTAGGACCACGTACCGCGTGGCGTGGCGGGAGGTTCGGAGGGAGGTGCAACAGATTCATGCCATATGTTGTCAGGGCTGGAGGAAGAAGCACCCAGGGGCGCTGACCTGTGAAGAAGGTGTGTGGGAAGGAGGGGAGGATGAATGGTGGGAGGGTTCTGAGAGCCTGCAGGAGAGATGGAAGAGGGGAGCTCATTCTCTACCCTGATCCCATCCCCAGCCATCTGTCCTAAGCCCTGTCAGAATGGAGGAATCTGCATCCAGCCTGACCAGTGCGAATGCACCCCTGGCTGGGGTGGGAAGTACTGCCACGTGGGTGAGTAGAAGGCTCCCTCGCTTTCGACTCCTCGTCCAGACTCTCTGACTCCCTGCTCTGAGGAATCTAGACCATGGCATTTCAGGGCTACTTTCTCTCTCTTTAGATGTAGACGAATGCAGAACTGGCATCATTCTTTGCTCTCATAGTTGTTTCAACACCCTGGGCAGCTTTACCTGCGGTTGCCCAAGAGGTCTAGTCCTAGGAACTGATGGAAGGACTTGCGAGGAGGCTCCCCCTGAGCCACTTCCCAGTCCCAGCATCCTTAGCTTGACAGGTAAGAGGAACACACTATCCTTCACAACGTTGCTCCCCCTTCTTATTAACGATCATGTGAAGGACTTCCTGGGGATCATGACTAGAAAATCCTGGGATTTTCTGGCTACCTTGTGAGTCTTGTTTTATATAACTCCATCCCCATTCTCTACCTTCCCATCTCATACTTTCATTTCCATCTTCTCAAAATTTTCCCTTTTTTCAAGTCCCAACACTTCAAGTACTTAGTAACTCCCCTCCTCTGGACTAAATGGCTTCTGAGGTCCCTGCCAGTTCTAAATCTGATTTTATGATCCTTCAGAAAAGAGGGGACTCTTTCAAATTTCTCATAGCATTTTATGGGACCATAGATTTTAGAACTGGAAAGGATCTCAGAGGCTCATCTAGCTCCATCTCATTGTACAGACAAGGAAACTGAGGCTCACAGTTAGTGTCACATGTGAAATTTGAATACAGGCTTTCTCCTGACTCTAAATCCCTGACTTTCAAGTCCCTCTATAATATTTTCCTTTTTGCAGTTCTTGCTCTACTTTATGTTAACTATTTTACGTCTTACCTTACTCTCTCTTGACTGTAAGTTTCCTGAGAGAGCAGTGTCAGCTGGTTTAGCGCCCTTAATGTTTGCTGAACTATATTCTCCAGTTCGAGAGGCAGAGAAAGAGGAGCATTTCCTGAGGCAGGAGGTCCAAGAATTACGTGGGCGGCTGGAGGTCTTGGAGCAGGTGAGGCTACTGAGAGCTCTTAGGGAGAGGTGGGGGCATCCTACCTACCAGGTAAATTTAGACGCCACAGGCTATCATTGGACAGGCAAAGGAGCGTGGCCTCCCAGTGACTAGGTGGTAATAACAGCTCCTTTCTTGTCTCCCTGTCCCTGCAGTGGGCAGGACAAGTGAGTGCCTGGGTTCGAGCTGTGCTACCAGTGTCCCCTGAAACGATCCGACCAGAGCAAGTGGCAGAGCTGTGGGGCAGGGGAGACCGGATTGACTCACTTAGCGATCAGGTGTTGCTTCTGGAGGAGAAACTGGGCGCCTGTGAGTCCACTGCTCCATTACCTTCTTTGGTTCCTGTTAACTTCCCATGTGTTCCCTGTACACACTTGTATACCCCTGACCCTCTCCCCATACCTATTCATGTCTGTTCTCTATGGTTTTCAGCCAAGTCATACCATACCCTTCATTAAGCTTCCTAGTATTCATTCTTACCTACAACTCCTTTCTCGGGTTTTGCTTCTAAATCTTTTCCCCCATATGGTAGCCATCAAATTCTCGGAGAGAGGTGGTGTTTATCAGTGCTCCCAAAGCTGAGGCCAAAATCAGCTGTAAAAAGAGTGTAACTAATTTTGCTGGATCTCCACATATGTCTTTTAACAGGTTCTTGTGAGGACAACAGCCTGGGTCCAGGTCTCAAGCACCGCAGATAAGGGTCATTCTGGACATGAACACCCTTTTACTTGCAACACCTGCCCATTCCCACCCCCAACTGGGTAATTTATAGTGAAAGCCACTAAAGTGAAGGGAACTAGATGCCAGGACTGCCAGGTTGATAAGGTGACAGGAATTTCTGAAGGAATGAAAACAGCTGATGGAGAGGACTGGCAAGAACATTACTGTCTCCTGCAATCCCCGCCCCCCCCTTTTAGATTAAGACAGAGTTTGGACACCACCGAGATCCCTTTCCCCAACAAGGTCCACACAGTCGGAATCCTTCCGTCTCTCTTTATTCTCGGTATCTCGCTGTTAATCCAGATAATAAAAACCATCCGAGCGGAGCAAACCCTTGGACTGCCCCCTTAATCCCCTCCCTTCAGACCTCTCGAGGTGTGTGTGTGGGGAGGTTTGGAGAGGAGGAAAAGGGCAGTCCTGGTACCCGTGAGAGGAGGAGAGGACTGGAATACGGAGGCCCAGCTAATGCCTTGGGAGGGAAAGCAGAACTGGTTGGGAGAAAGAAAATCCCGGGGAGTCCCCTCACCTCCCTGGGTCACACTGGCCTGGGTTGGGGGGAGGAGAACGGGAGCATCAAATAGCCCTTCTTTCCCCAATGCCCCACCCTTTCATTAATGCTCCTTAGGTTGGGAGAAGGGTTGTCAAGACTGTGGGTTCCCCCAAGAGAAAAGTGGGGTTCTCTTGGCCCCTCCCACCCTAATGGGGATGTGCTACTTAAGGCTGGGATCCTCCTCTACTAGGCTGGAGATGGAGGCCAGGAAGCCTAGGTTTGGCTGGGTCTCTCCTGTACCCCTTTTTGTAAACAGACTCCCGCTTCACCAAGGCTCTGGGGATGATCCTCCCCCTCCCTTTGGACTTTTAACACTGAGAGCTTTTGGCTGCCAATCTGGACGCAGGGAGGTGGGGGAAGTGCAGCTCCTCAGCCGCAAAAGGAAAGAAAAATAAATTAAACCTACTCCAGCCTCCTCTAACCAGCTCTCAGCTCTTCCTACCCCACCTCCAGGAGTAAGAAATTAATGCAGCACCTGTAACTCCACCCTTCCCCGGTGTCTGGGCCTAATGGTACAGCCTGAGGCCTAGGGACAGTGCTGGGAGAGGGCTGGGTTGGGCTGATTCCCCCGCTACTCCAGGGGAACTTAAGAGTGTACTGTACTACCACTGGAGTGTACCACCCACTGCCTAAGGGGAGAAGGGGTAGGAGTTGGAGTGGGGAGGGAAAGAAGAGGGAATTCTGTGGAGACCAGTTTATGTGTGTGTCAGTGTGTCACAGGAGAGAATGGGCCGGGATGAATAAGGATAAGGCAGGTTAGACAGACTGTACCAAGGAAAGGGAAAGGTCCACGTTCCTGGAAAGAAGACTCCACATACATCCAGTGGGGTGGGGAGGGAGGAATGAGAGGCTGGGTTGGGCAGAGCAGCCAGATTGGAGAGGAGGATTGCAAAGAGGAGCTGGCTGGGTCTACTTCCATTCCCGAGGTGGGTCCTCCCCGCCCCCCCTCCAGTTGGATGAGTCCATTCGCATCCGCAGAGCTGGGAGGGGGACAGGGGATAGAGAACGGAGTGCTTCCGTAGAGGTGGATGCGTCCACAAGTCAAGGGTGGGGAGGAGAGCCACAGAGGAAGCGTCCACCTAGTGTCCACTATGGGGTAGGAGTGGTCGATGCCCGGTGGAACATACCACTCAGGAGACAGAGAGGGGAGCAGAATGTTCCACAGACAAGATGGGAGGCATGGAGGGAGTGTGTAGGCTGCACCAAGACGGTAAAGTCCACAGAGTAGGATTGGGGAAGAAAGAGGGAAAGGGGTGGAGGAAAAGCGCTTTGTCCATGTCCACTTCAGAAGCTGAAGATTCGGAGTAGAGAATTAGTGGGGTGAGGAGAGGCTTGGCTGTACCACAAAGGAGAAAGGGGATGGGGGAAGTGAAAAGGGGAGTCAGGCCCAGTCCAGGGACCACTGGGTTGGGGGACAGGGAATGTGAAGGAGTGGTAGAAGGAAGGCTCAGGGCCCAGCCTCACCAGCCCCACCAGGCTTCTTTACATAGTCACCCCCTCCCCGGCCGTCAGTAGAGATCTCCCGGAAAACTGTGAGCATGGAGTGGCGGATACTGTCAGCGAGGTCGGGCACGTTGTCTGGGGTCAGCCCTTCTGTGGCCACGGGGGGCAGCACCCGCACCTGACATGTCCCTGGGAAAGGGGAGACACAAAGGCCATCATTCCAGGCCTTCTTCAGTTTTCCACATTCCCTGGCTTCCCTTTTCCCATTTTCATCTTCCATTATACTCCGAAAAGGTCTTAGCTCAAGCCTCATCAGCTGGCCTACACATTCCTCCCAGCAGACATTAAATTTCTCCTTTTTGCCCCTTTATCCCTTCTATTTTCTTCCTTCTACCTCCAGTAGAACTTCTTCAAAAAATCACTGGATGTCAGAGCTGGAAGGGACCATTAAGAAAATCAAATCCAATGCCCTCTCTGTAAAGGAGAACATTGGAACTAGAAGCTACAGTTCTACTGTATGGGAACTGGATTATATCAGTTATTAATTCATCCAGTAACCACAAAGGGGCTTCCAGATAGAAATACAGAGGTGTTTTTCAGAAGCACTGTAGTTTGGTAAAGAGATCACAGGACACTGGTTTTACTAGCTATGTGACGCTGGGCAAGTCATCTCTGTACCTCAGTTTCTTAATCTGCTGAATGGGGATAACAATAATTTATTACCTACCTTACAAGTTTGTTGAAAAAAGCAACTGAATCTTTATAAAATGCTACACTGCACTGTTACCCTGGACTGTTTCCTTCTCTATAATTTGGGATAATATCCTTCTCCCAGACAGAAACACCTCTACAGAGGTTACCTGACCAGGGTTATTTAAAGTGGTCTGTGAAAAATCTCACTGAGAAGTAAAAGCAGAAGGAAGAAGGTAGAGGGGCAAGAAGGCAGAGGTGGGGAAATGTCATGACTCCTGCCCCACAAGAAAGAAAATATTCAGAATAGTTCAGCATTTTCTTCAGAAAGGAAGAAAGCACGACTGTTTAGATGACTATTAAGGTCATCCAGTGACAGTACAGGGCCATTACTAGAACCCAGGTTTTCAGTCTCCCAGGCCAGTGTTCTTCCTTTCAAAGCCTAGTTTCAAACCCATCTTTTCTTTGAAGCCTTCCCTGATCACTCTAGCCCAAAGTGATTCATATTTTCTGCATTCCATAAACACCAACACCTTTTTACCACCTTGCATTGTTAGCTATTTTTTCATATGTTCATGCTATGTTTTCCCAACTAGATCATAAGCTCCTTGAAGGACATCTTTGTGTCATCTGGCATAATCACTTACACTGGAGATATTCTATATTTGTTGAAACTGATTTCCAGGGACTTGACTAAATGATCCAGCTCTGATGTTCTATGGTTCTATGACTAAATAATTTCCTGACCTCTCAAAGACTCACATTTCATTGTTCCCCCACAATCCCACTGGCCATTCTACCCTCTCCCCACCAAGTCTTCATGACCAGCACTCTGGTCCTCTCACCCGAGGTGAAGCGCCGTTCTTTCTTGCAGTAGAAGTCTTTATAGGAGGACATGACAATGGGAATAATGGGGACCTGCAGGAAGGGGAAGGGGGAATCAGAGAAGAGCCTCCCTCCTCAGCCCTCCTCCCCTGGTAGTCCCTACATCATCATCTCCTGGTGAGCTTCTTTCCCTTGCTCATCAACCCACAGACAGAAAATGGGTCTGGAGTTGGCTGGAAAGTTGTAGGGTAGAGAGTAAGTGGTTAAATAAGGAAACTGAATTCTAACCTGGGCCTGGACAGCAAGGTGGAAGGCGCCACGTTTGAAGGGAAGCATAGAGCCATTGTGGTTCCTGGTACCCTCAGGGAAAACCCAAACTCGGACCTAGGGAAGAAACTGGATCAGAAATAAGAAGAGACAGAGAACAAGCCAAGACAGAGCCAGTACAATACAGAGTGAAGGAATCAGTGCCAGAGAGTAGTGATAACTCTGGGATATTAGAGGTGCTTCTGCATGGTCATCTAAATGTCCTATTCCCAATGGATGTTCTTTTGGGACAACTCACATTCTGGCTGAGCAGGGTCTGTGCAGCCTCAGCCATGACGCTGATTGCATCCCCAGTCCTTTTCCGGTCAATGAAGATGACTCCAGCCAGCCAGCACGCTAGTCCTGCTGGCCCTGCCCACAGCAGTTCCCGCTTGGCAATGGGTACACAACGACCTGGGAGCACCTCCATCATTCCTGGTGCAGGGAAGTGGGTGGTTAGTGGAGCCAGGGAGTATGATATCCATTCTCAGTGTCAAGAGCAGGAAATAAGAGTTTGTGGGACAATAAAGAAAGGAGATGCTTTTACTTGATGAGAGGAGGAATGGAATGATAGGAAAGTGACACTCCAAGGATGTCAAGGATATTTTAGAGGGAAGAGAAGTAGACTGGAGGAAGATTTACCTCCTAGAAAAGTTTTCCAAAGGGAGAGGAGACCCATGGCAGAGAGGGGTGAGAGGAGGAGGGCAGGAGGGACCTGAAAGATGGGAAGGAAGATGAGAAGTCCCTGATATAGATGGGGGAAGAAATTCTCAGGGAGGAAACAATGAGGAAGAGAGGAGCAGGACTTTCTAAAATGAGAAGCTCTAGGAATATTTCCTATTAAGAACCAATACATCTGGAGTGTGGGGTAATGAAGGCTCCCTGGGAAGGAGAGTTTTAAAAGCTAGAAGAAGAGGGACTCAGAGAAGAATTAATGAAAGAGAGTGCTGTCTTACCTAGTAGGTCGAGGGAGCTCTGGTGGTTGGAGACAACAACATAGGGCTGGGAAGGGGGGAAATGATGGGTCCCTCGAACCTCCAGCCGGATCCCGTACAGGTACTTGATATGCAGCAGCATCAGTCGAAGGATCCTACAGAGATAGGCCCAGGATACCACATTTGGGAGTTTGTCAGAGAAAGTCACATACTTCTTCCATATATTTTCTCAGTATTCTTCTAACACCATCCCCCTCCTCATGCCATCTGTGTCTTTTTCTCCATCTCAATTTCCCCTTCTCTATCTTTTTCTGTATCTCCTTTGCCTTATATCTATGTCTTTCTCCCATTGGTCCTTCTGTGTCTTTCCCGCTCCTTAACCCCTTGTGCCCCTTGTAATCCACCTTTCCCACCCTCTTTTCATTTCCCATTCCTTGGGTTTCCCTCTCACTTCATGTTCTCCACATTTCGCCCTCGAAGAGCACACACAGGGATGGCCAGCACTGCCAGGAAAAGGATCCAGCCGTTGTAGAATGCCATCTTGCAGAAGTACTTGGCACTGGTGCTGTAACCCCAGAGCACAGGCACCAGCAGCAGAAGCAGCAGCAGAAAGAGCAGCAGCATTGTCCATGGCCCTGGCCACAGTTCCATGCTGGCCACCTGTAAGGAGTAGGGGGAGGGAGGGGAAGGACAGTGGGCCTGGGGCACTAGAAGGGAGAATGTTGGGGGAGTGGCCAAGAGAAATAATAGGACAGGAGTGCAGATGGAGGAGTTAGAGGGCCAGATTGAGGGGTGGGGGCAGGCACCTGCCATCCCTAGATTCCCACCCACTCAAGACACTCCAGAGAGGGAGTGGGGTCCTAAGAGTTGGAAACTCCCTCCTTGTTCCTTTGGCCCCAAAATACATACACAGAAAGACATATAGATTGGACATATATACAGATATATTAAAAAAAAAACATGCATATCAGAATATGGACTGGTGGAGAAAAAGCAAGATAGTCACAACTATGAACAGTCCAATAGACACATGCACATGTACGAACACACCTGGAAATATATGGAGAAAGACAAATACAGACACACAGGGATAGGGACTAGAGCTATAATTTCATTAATATAGGGAACTCCCAAATGAGGAATCCCTTTACCAATCTAGAGCAGCACTTTCTATACAACTCATAATTTTTGAGAGTTACCTAGAGGTCTGAGAGGTTAAATTACTTGCACGGGGTCAAACAGCCATATGTGTCAGAGGCAGGACGTGAACCCAGGTCTTCCTGGTCCTATGGCCACGTTGCCTCTCACAGAGAGGCAGAGAGAAACACATCCAGAGAATTCTCATTCCACCCAAACTTTTCTCCTTATCCCACTGAAAGTACACAGACAAATCTAAGGACAAACAGACAGATTCAGATTGTCCCAGGGACAGAGAGCTATGTTTCTCTTGTCCTCTGCCCCCACCCAATATTCACCCCTCTCCAGATATTAGAGGAAACATGGTAAGGGTTACATATGTGCTATGTAAGAATCCCACAGAAATGTAAAGAATCCATAGGACTGTGAAAACAGAGGAAGGATTATGTGTGTGTAAGATCACACTACCTGCCACAGGAGGAAGCAACAGCTCAGGAGGAAAAAGGAGACAATGTGACTCCCTCAGTAGTGGACACAATTTATCTTCCTTCTCCTCCCCCCATTCTCTGCCTCATTAAGGGTAGGCAGTAACTGACTTGAGTGTCAAAGGTAAAGGAAGAGATTATCCCATTGGCCAAGTGTGATAACATCACAAGGAAGAAACATGTGACAAACACATACACATTTTCAAGTGGCCTGGCAGAGAAGCCATCTGTGAACAGGAACATACACAAGATGCTTACAGTACATTACCTACCCCTCTTTCCTTCCCTGAAACATGAAGATCTCATGCACAGAATGCTAACAATACTAAGCACACACTACATATTTGCTTAATTGAGTCAAGTAAGATAGCAGCACATTCTGATTGAGGCCACACAAAACAGATACTTAAAAACCACAAATGGAGAGAACAAGTAGAGGGCAGGGTGGTGATAAACAGGTCAGAGAGTAAGTAGACCTTGGCAGTGAAGAAATGATGGTGTTAACAGAAGTCAACCCTCATGTGTAACAATCCTCTGAACTCACTCACTCATACACACACACACACACACACACACACACACACACACACACGCACATACACCACGTGAAGAAGACAAGAATGAAGACATGCTCACGCTTTTGATAACAAGAACAACAGGTATTTAATACAGTGTAGCCCCAGGGACACTGCTTCTAACAAGAAATGATGTACTCCAAGCGCATGCCCGACATGCCAAAGATATAACATGCTATTGGCAGGAACACAGAAATCATGGGGATGTCATGACCGCTGGAAAGGGAATGGGAAAATGTACAGAGGAAAATTCAATAATGTGAAGAGGCAGAAAGATAATGACATAATAAAGAAATGAATACAGTGAAGGTAAACATATGCAGATAACATAAAAATGCAGTGAAGAAACATACAGAGTGGGGGTAACATGCCTGGGGTGAAAATAACATGCCAAATCATTAATCATGCAAATGATGGAAGCTGTGGGATGAATGTTCAACATTAATAAAAACATGGACACAGATGAGAGCCTGTAACATGTACCCATTCACATGTCATATGAGTACACAATGACAAAATATAGCAGTACCATGGATGTTATGTAGAAATATGGGCCAGGTCAAACATGGGAAGGACATGCAAAGATATATGCAAATGCTATGGGTTTTCTGTGTGTCTGGAGGTCCATTACCCTCTACATGGGCTATGTGTATATGATTCCCTCAGGAACACACATATCTAAGGATATCCAGAGGATATCCAACCACATGAGATTGCCATATGTGTTACATAAACATGTGATTTATAAAACATTACAGGAAGAAAATGGTGAAATAGATGTTATCATATGAACAGAAATGCAATGCCAGTATAACATAAGACATAAATGCTCAAGCAATGCTAGGACTCCCTTGGAAAAACACATGCAGTAAAGTACATTAATACAACATGAAGATATGTGTTAAGTATAAATTAAATCATGGAGTCAGACACCTGAAGGCAACCCCATCGGACAATAATCGCAGGTTCAACAAATGAACCAAAACAAAACACGCCATAGGCACAATGTACATATAGAACATGTGAAGACAACTACCTTGGCAGTGATGGTCACGGGCAAAGCATATGAACATAAACACACAACTAATATGCAATAGGAAGATCTGAGAAAGTAGGCAACATTTGAACATACAGATGCATAGGGTATGTAAATTATACTCCAAATGGATATGACACAAGGGACAGGCCATATTGTACTATAGCCAGCCTTCCCAAAGGGTAATGGATACAACATCCAGCTAATGTGAGAACATTTGCCATGACCACGGATCATATGGGAACATATTCTACCAACACAGGCCACTGTCTAAAGCATGCACACTCAATGGAGAAAACAGGAAACACACAAGACACACGTGTGTCAGGAAGGGCCTACCATGCACATAGGATATGTAGAGACCTTAGGATCTGTGCATGGAAATAGAGGGGTGTCCTGGTATGATCCTAGCAACCAATATTCTCTTGGAGGAGGAGTCAGGAATGTAGTTTATAATCTACACTCCTTCCAAGAGATACAAGGGGCAGAAAGAGGAACTGGGGGCGGGGTGTAGCGAATTCCTCTCTCCCCTCACCAGCACTCCTCATCCTCACTCACCCCATCACTATCCCCTTAATCAGGCCAGCCCCCCACTCACCAGGCCTCAGCCCCTCCCTCCTCCATCCCTTTTCTGTCTGGATTCTCTCCATCTTTCCCAGCGGCTCCTCTCCCAAGTCTACCTTACACTCTCTCTCCCCAGACCCCATTCTCCACCTCCATGACCTCCCAGCTCCCTCCTCCCCCCACCCATCTCTCACCCCCCTTCCCCAGTTCCATCCCTCCCCCACCTCAGTGGGGTAGGGGGCCTAGGGGGCCGGCCCCCTCCCCAGCCAGGCTGCGGCAGCGGTGGTGGCGGCTGTGTCTCTGTCTCTGGTGGGGAGTCGGTGCCAGGGGGCCCTCAGGGTTTGGGGGTGTCCTAGCCCCGGCTGTTGGAGGGGCTGTGGGAGTGGGGGGCCGGACCCATAGTGGTGAGAATGGTGGTGGGGGGGGTGTTCCCCGCTCTCTCCCTCCCTCCCTTACTGCTGTCTCTCTCTCGGAGGGCTGGGGCTGCCGAAGCTGCTGCTGCTGCCGCCCCCCCCTCCCCACCAACGCCTGCTTGTTTCCGGGGCCGGCCAGGAAGTGGGGGGCGGTGACAGGCGGGCTGTCTTGCCAATAGCCTGGACAGGGACCCAAGCATTCCCTCCCTCCAGCTTTTAGCCCTCCCTGCCTCATCTTTTTCCTGCTAGCTCCTCCTGCTGAGGCTTCTGCCTTACTCCTTCCAGCTGTCTGTCTTTCATAACCCTTTTTTTTCCTGGCTCTGGTTCCCGTCCTTCCCGGCTTTCCCTGCTCTTCTATCTCCCTCCTTCCATTTCTCTCAGCTTTCTTCTCTCTGTCCTTTAAGCTCCCTTTTCTCTTTCCCGATTCTTCCATTCCTCTGCTTCCCACTACTCATCCTTTTTTTATTAGCTGCCTCGCCCTTTCAACTTCATCTCTGCCTCTCCCATCCTTATCTCTCTTTGTGCGTCCTAATCTTTTCCTGTCTCGTGGCTGTCCTCTTCTCTCCTCCCCATTATCTCACTATGGTCTCTCAGAACACTAGCCAGGTCCTCCCCTTCCTTCATCTTGCCCTCTTCTCTGATCCTTCTATCTTCCTTACCGACCTCCTCCTTTTCTTAATTCCCCAATTCCCTTCTCTCTTCCCCTCCTAGCACCTTCCCCATACGGTCTCTCTTCTTCAGCCAGGTTGGGAACTGCCCTGTCACCCCAAAGATGAATTGTATATGCTTTCTCCACCACTGAGATCAGGTCACCGTTATTCCTTCCTTCTATGGGCAGACCATGCAGCTTGGGGTGGAATGGGGAGCTGACACTAACTCCTTAAGGTTGTCATTCCCAGTTTCTAACTCTTGTTTTCTGGAAGCTCAACTACATCCCTAGCCCTGGCTTCCCACACTTATTTCATCCCACTTGGCACTCCTTTACTGACTCAGCCTCATCCCTTTAACTCAACTCTCCTTTCTATCTCTTTCTAAAAAACACTACCATCACCTTCCCTTCTTTTCCTTGCTGTGTCTCCTGGCCTTATTTTCTCCCTCTCTGATAAGAGTCCTACCTTCAACTAATAAGTTCCATCAACTTGGGGATAGCCCTTTCCTGCTTTCTCTTTACTTTCCAGTTCCCTCCAGATGTTGGGGTTCTCCTAGATTCTTGCCCCCAGCTGTCTTGGTTTCTCTCTGAGGGCCCCCGTCTGGCCTGTGTCCTCCCTCCATAGAACCATAGAACATAGAATGTCGGAGCTGGAGGCAGCCTTGGAGACCACCTACCCTCATTTTACAAAGACCCAAGGAAACTGATGCCTAGGGAGACAACAGCTGGGTGGAGATCACAAGCTTCTCTACTCCCTCTCCCTCTCCATCCCTCCACCCCCCCCCCCCATACACAATTAACCTAAGTCTCTCACTGGCTACGCCTTCAAGTCAGGGTAGGAGGAGAGAGACTGGAGGTGGGATGGGTGAGAGCAGCGGGAGAAAGGGTGGGCTATTACCAGGTTGCTGTGCTTGGGCCACAAGGAGGAGGGAGACTCACTTGCCCAGGCCTGGCTGCCTGCACCAGGCACCTGGGCCACGCTGAGCTGTAGCAGGTAGGGGAAGGGCACCCTGCCCAGGAAGAAGACCCCAGTTCTGCTTGGTAGGTCACAGGGAGGAAGGGGCGGGTCTAATTCTAGCTCTGCAGATCATGGCAGAAACAGTAAGGGTGTCGGAACTAGACAGGACCTTGGAGATCATCCAAAGCATGATGGAGACAAGACCGTCCAGCCCCTCTTTACACAGCTGACGAAGACACTGGATCTGGGGGAAGTCCAGTGACTCCTGGGGTCACCCAAACAGTCAGAGCCTAGGCTACGATTTGAACCCAGGTTCTCTCACTCCAAATTCGGCTCTCTTTCTCCACGGCAGCACACAAGTTGAACTGGAGCGAAATTCATTTCTGCTCTGTGTGTCATCGAAGAAAGGAACCTGGAGAGTCGAGTTCCGCCCCGTGTGTCGGATAGGACTAAAGGGGACGGAGAGCGTGTGGCTCGTGGGATGGGGGTGGGGAGGGAAGGGAGTTATAAGCCACGCGCAGGATCTGTGACGTCAAGCACATGGGGCCAATCGCCCTTCTCCTGGCGACATCATTGTAAAGGGCGCCGGGCGAACTCAGATTCGGTTTCTTACGTCACCAAAACGGCCGAAGCCATTTTGAACCCGGTGACTAGCATATGTCTCTGCTCCCAATCCTAAACTTCGAGGTGTAGAGTAACCAACCAAATTCGAGGGTTGGGCGCAAGGGACGAGAGGGGAAGGAACTTAAGGCTGGGGTGGTGGCCAAGTCGGGACCAATTGCGATCCGGTCGCTATAGCAACCAGAAGACGGCGAGGAAGGGGCGGGCCCCGAGAAGCAAAACCTCCTCCGGATAGGCCCGCCCTATCCCTCACGTGCACGCGGGCGACCATTTCCTAGCCAACCGGCTGCTTCGGAACTTGCGTTCGTAGTCCAATAGGATCTCGAGGAGGGTCCTCTCCAACAGAAGAGGAAGTGAAGAAAGGACGGGGGCGGAAGTTGAATAGGTTATTAGTAGGTAGAATCTATGTCCTGCAGCCAGTTCAGCACGACACTGAGCAATGGGGGACGAATAATGGTGATGACAGGGTGGACCCTCCTTCACCGCGGACAATAGGGTCTGCCAGGGCGCCTTTTACGGCTAATCCTATGACGCAGCATCTTGACTGGCGCCTACCTTGGCCAATAATCACTGTTCAGGGGCGGGGCAATACGTGCCTCTCCCTCCCCGGACTGTCGTCCAATCCTTTCCTTCCGAACGCGATGTGACTGGTGGGCAGGCTCACCAATGGAATCTCGAAGACCTTGACGGATGACCAATGGGCGCGAGCAGGGGGGCGGGCTTTTCGGACCATCGGGGCTTGTGTATGTGTTTCGTGGGGGAAGACCTGGGTTGCGGGGGCAACAGTTGAGGGGCCATGGCAGCGGCCAGGAAGGAGGACGGGGGCTCCGAAGGGCCAAACCGCGACCGGGGAGGGGCAGGTGCGGCCTTCGAGTGTAACATCTGTCTGGAGACAGCGCGGGAGGCGGTGGTCAGTATGTGCGGCCACCTGTACTGGTGAGAGCCCCGGGACACACCCCCACACCCCCACCCCCACGCCCACCGTAGTGGTGAGAACCCCGGGATAGGCACTCATACCTCCACCAGAGTCCCGGGACACGCACACTCACACTCTTACCTCCGCACGCAGGCACACACTCTCCTACCCCCCTGCTAGTGAGGGCCCCGGAACACTCCTCTCTCCCGTACCCTCCCACACACTCACCTCTTTACTGGAGAGAACTCTGGGACACGTGCAGAGCTCTCAGCCTCTCTTGGACCCCAGAAACTACCCTCACCCCATTCCCAACATACACGTATTCTGGGATACATATGCCCACACGCATACACACATAGTCCTAATGGAGAGAGCCTTAGGAGACAGGCACATACTCCTCTAATATGTACTGGCCACACTGTCATAAGTCTTATGTTGACACGGGATTTGCAGCACATCCACAACACACATTCTTCCTGGCACTGATGTGAGAGCGCCAGGAGACAGACACATAATGTTTTAGTACTGTATTAATCCTGTATTAGTACTGATGAGAACCTCACATATTCCTACCTGTACTGTCAGCAGCCTCAGGATACCCACCTACAAATCTTATACCTTTACTGATGAGAATATCATGAGAACACAACATACTTTTATACTGGTGTGTGATATATGTATGTATGTGTGTGTCTATATATATGCCTATATATGTGTATATGAAATACATATTCTAAGAGATATATCTTACTCCCAACTGCATCCCTGTCTAATACTGACAGCATACACACCCACAGACATTTCCCCGTGCTCTGGGACATTCACACATACATGTTTTACTGACAACTTTTACTGACAACTTTATATATATATATATGTGTGTGTGTATATATATATGTGTGTGTGCACATATATATTTATATATCTGTACTTACGTACTAGTACAGCTGTTGAGAGTTTGGGATCACATATCTGTGCTTTGATAGCTGGGAATACAGACATATACACACCTGTACTCCAGTGGAGGGGAATGGGGAAAAAAATGACACACCTGTGCTGATGACACACCTGGAATGCACAACTAATCTATATTTATAATTTACAATAGCCTGAGGAGGGACAACAACTGAATAAATAATTATTAAATATCCACAATGTTCAGAGTAACATGTTAGTAGGTAGGTGTTGGGGAGATACAAAGTTTAGAAAAGACATGGTCCCTGACTTCATGGAGCTTCCAGGGGGATATGACATGCATGCAAATAATATATGAAATAATGTACAAAATAATATATGAAGAGTGCATGAGAGGTTCAAAATAAAGTGCTATGTGAATATGTTATTGCTGGAGGGTGACAGTAAGTGAAGGCTGGTGTTGGGTTTTTAAAAATAAGTAGTCGTTCCAGTAAGTGAACTTAGAGGCCTGTGGGACAAGGTGAGCAAATATATGGAGCTGTGATAGCTAGCCGCCCAGTTTAGCTGGAGACTAGAGTACACAGAGGGTAATGAAATGAGATTAAATTGGAAAGATAGGTTGTTTCTGAATTGTAGAAATCCTTGAATTCCAGGCAGAGGTTTTAGGGAGCCACTAAAAGTTCAGAGTAGTGACTAGTGGAAGACAGGCCTGGATAAATAGGAGGATAGATGGCAGGAAGTGGGAGAACAAATCTGTATTGAGGGAAGTAGTGGCAATAAAGAGGAGGGCATTGCTGAAAGAAAAGATATAGAAGTAAAAGTCAATAGCACTTGTTTATCGATGGGATATGACAGGTGAAGGAAGAAATTCTAGTTTTGAATGTGGGAGATTGTATGAATGATGGTTATTGACACTGACAGAAATAGTGAAGTCTACAGGTTTGTTGGGGGAAGACAGGATCAGGGGATTTACAGCTGAAAGGAACCTTAGAAATCATTTAGTTCAGTCTCGTTTTACTGATAAGGAAACAGATACAGCTAAGTCAAATGTCTTGCCCAAAGTTTCACAGAAAACAGGCCAGCACGGATTCAAACCTGATTGCTTTGACTTCAAATCTAACAGTGTTTCTGCTACATAAATGAACTTAGATTTAACTAAAAATCATTGAATTGGAAATTTTGGTCTGATAGCCATTTGCAGATTTATTTGTGTAGTTGTAGATATAGTTAAGGAAGAGATACCAGGGCTGAAGATAAGGATTTGGGGATGGTCTTGTAGAGGTGATAGCTTAAGCCATGAGTGATTAAAATTACCAAAGGCAAGAGAAGAGGGCCAAGAACAGAATTTACCTTGAAGGGTTGGGAAGAGGAGGCAGCAAAGAAGACAAAGAAGGCATTATTAGAGGTAGGAGGAAAATCAGGGGTGTGTGGTGTCTCTGAAATCAAGGGAGGAGATAGGTTTCCTGGGCTTACTAAGTGTAACTGAAGCTGTTGCATTTTTTAATGTCACTTTGAGAGATCAACTTGATGTGAAGTGGTGGGGGCACAAATCAGATTGTGATGGGCAGGTGCTAAGAAAGTGACACAAAGTTTAGTAGGGGAGACTTAAAACGTTTGGGGTAATATGAATTCATTTTGAAGTGAGAGATTAGACACATTGAAAAGGACTTCAAGGTGAAGGGATGTACATAGTAATGAGTGGTGAGGGGAGTGGGGCTGGGAGGCAGTTGGGGCCTGGGGACTCTGTGTGTCTTCTATCTGCAGCTATTCTGACCTCTGATCTCTCCTCCCACCAAGCTGGCCTTGTCTCCACCAGGTGAGTGGATGGAGAGGGATGGGAAATGGGGCATGGGTGCTGAGAAATGGAGAGGCCTGGGGATTAGAACCCCTCACCTATTTACTGTATATTCTACTTTTCTCTTCAGTGGCTGGAGACTCGGCCTGAAAGACAAGAGTGCCCTGTTTGTAAGGCTGGAATAAGCCGGGAGAAGGTTGTCCCACTCTATGGGAGAGGAAGCCAGAAACAGCAGGACCCTAGGTGAGAGGGAGTGAAGGAAAGAAGAGTCAGGCTCTTGGGATAAGGCTCTTAACCCTATCTTGAGAAGAGGTAGGCGAAAGCTTCCTTTTGTAATCTTTCTTCATCTCCAACAGATTGAAAACACCGCCACGTCCACAGGGCCAGAGGCCTGCTCCTGAGAGCAGAGGGGTGAGTGTTGCTTTTTCCCATCATGGCTCTATCCCGAAGATTTCTCTTTCATCACTCATATATACTACCTCTTCATCTTGACAGGGATTCCATACGTATGGTGATGCTGGAGGCTTCCACCTTTCTTTTGGCGTTGGCGCCTTTCCCTTTGGTTTCTTCACAACTGTTTTCAATGCCCATGAGCCTTTCTACCGGGCCCCAGGTGAGAACCTTCTCCCCAGAGGTTTCTTTTCCCATGGTGAGAGAATCTTCTAGCCCCGTTCCTTGGGACAAGAGATTCTTTTCTGCAGCTTTTGATTTCCCTTTTAGGTGTAGACCTGGGACCCGGACGTCCAGGCTCCAGCTGGCAGGACTCCCTCTTCCTGCTTCTCGCCATCTTCTTCTTTTTTTGGCTGCTCAGTATCTGAGCTGCCCCCTCTTAGGGCCCTCCCCCAGCCAGAGGGAGAATCAGTATTGGGGGACCCCCGAACCCTTTTTTTCTAGGTCTCTGTTCTCTTCCGACTGAGGCCAGACACAGCCTCCCCTAACCCCATCCCTCAAAGTGTGAGGGAGAGGGAACCAGCTGAGTACTAAGTGGGAAAGCTGGAAAGCCTTTTCTTCTCTGGTTGCTAAGCTCAGATGCAGCTTCACTCCCAGCTTGGGGGGAGGGGGTGAGGAGATGGGTTAAGGGGACTGTCTACTTTCTCTCTACTTCTTCCCAAGTCTCTTTGGAAGGAAGAGGAAGTGCTATCTTTAATTCTCCCCATTTTTGATTTAATTTAATTTTCCCCTCTGTGCCTAGGATGGATTCTGTCTCCCTACCCTCATCTCCACCCTCACTCCATAATTTGTAAGGAATTCAATAAAAAAAAATTGAAAATATGTCTGAGAACCTCCCGCCCACCACACCCCCCAGTCCTACTGCTTCCTGCTTCTCAAGAGCTTTCTGATTTGACACCTTTCCTTTGAAGTTCTTAAGCTTGTGAAGGAGTGAGACACACACAGGGCATAGGACTGTCAGATGTTTAATAGTCATTGTTTGGATGAGTGGGCATAGGCAAGCAACAGGCTGAGCTCTCAGTTGACTTTTTTAGGGTAAGTAGTGGAGATGGGAAGGGAAGAAGGTGGATGGAGTCAGATGGACAGCCAAAGGTTGCTCAGGGTCCCCCTGCATTGCTCTCAGCTGTTTCCTGTTCTTCAGCTGGATTTAGTTCTGCCTGCTGTTCCTCTTCCTCTGGGCACTCAGGAACCTTCCTACAGGAGGAAGATGGGAGAGAACTCTGGATGTTGGTTTTTGCCCTCTGACCTTAGGCTTCCTGTTCCCTGCACTTACCTCTCTTCTCTGTGGAGCCGCTGTTGTCTTTTCCACAAAATGATCCCCACCAGCACTGCAGCTGTGATCAGACCACCCAGAACTCCTAGAACCAGGGCCAGTAAGCCTAGTCCTGGGCCTCCCTCAGTGTCTGTGGGGAGATGACAAAATTAAAGACAGAGGGAGGGAGCAAGCTTCTGTGTTACCCCCCTGTTTGCCTCACCAGCCACCCACATGTCCATGATCCCTACCTTCCATTTGGCCATTTTCTCTGGTCTCTGAAAATCAAAGTAGGTCTTAGTCAAGGGGATTAGAACTGGAATGAAGAGGAGGGCAGGGAGGAGGAGGTATTCCCACTGAATTTAGGACCCATTTTTCTCTCTATCCCTCAGATTTTCAGGGAAGAAGAACTCCCCCCCAACTCCCACCTCCTTTCCCCCTGTCAAACACCCTTGCAGCCAAGGATGCTGTTCTGGCAATGGAGCCTGGACAGGAGCAACCTTCTGGGGGCAGTGTGGGAAGTGGGAGCTGGGAAGGGATGGACAATTGAGACCTGAAGTTTGGCCTCTCTCAGTCTGTTCTGAGATTGAGGAATTGAACAGGAGAACTTCTCTCACCAGTGAGGCTGACACTAACACCGGGACTTTCTCTTGACCTTTGACCTTGGTCAGTGGCTACACAGCTGTATATTCCTTGGTCTTGGGCTCCAACCTCAGGAAGGAACAGTACAGAGCTTGGGGCAATGGCTAGAGGAGAACCCTGGGAAAAGATGGGGAAGGAGAGATACTGGGTAGTTACCAGGGTTCCCCCTCACCATATGCTCTCATTTCATCTTTCAAATTTTCTTCCCCCAAACGCCCAGTTTTTCTATAACTGCTGTCACCTGTTCCCTGCCTAGACCCAGTCCAAATCATTAGTCTCCAGCTCTTTCACCTCCCGAGTATTTCAGGTTGCTCTCCTTTTCATTAAACCCACAGTACCACCAAGGAACTGGTCACTCACATCCTTGAGCCAATGGATTTGTGGTGGAGGCTGGGCAGAGACCTCACAGGTCAGGGTTATTGCTTCTCCGGGGGCCACTGCTCCACTCTCTGGCTCTACTACTAGTCGAACTTCCTCAAAGGGCAATGGCTCTGGGGATGGGAATGGTAGTTATATCCCCTCTGCAGCACATTGCTTCTCTCCTTGAAATATGCGCTCCCCACCCTCTTTCTCCTGCCCCTTCCACCAAAGACCCTGTATACACAAGCCTATCAATTCCTCTGTTGGAGATCATGAAAGTTTCTCTTCCACTCAACTCTCACCCCAAACACTGGGTTGGATAGGAGTTGCATGGAGGGCCCGTCGTCCAGGCACACCAGGACTGAGGCTGAGGCTGCAAGAAAAGGTGGGGTTCAGAGGGCCTCCTCGGACTGGGGTCATTGTTAACTCCGACTGTACTATGAAAAGTCCTGTGTCAGGGTGTCTTCTGGTCTCCTCTCTTACAGACACTCCTAGTGGGGAAAGAGGGAGACTATCATGTCCCAAAAAAGTAGAGGATAGTAGATTATGGTAGGGGAAAAATCCATGGTAAGGAAGAAGGCTTTTAAGATGGGGAGATCACAGGGAGAGGAAATATTATACCTTGAACTACAGAGGAGAAGGGGTTTTTTTGGGGAAGCACTCACCTTTCCCATCAGGCACCAGGGCTTTCCCATCCAGATGCCAGCTAAGAGTTCCTGCTGGGTATCCCCCTTCTGACAGGCATGTTCCTACCTGGTACAGCAGAGTGACCTCATCACCCTCCATCTTTCCCATCGAGTGCCCTCTCCAGCCCTCATGCACCAGTTCTCTTCTTGATTACATCTTCAGTTCTCCTACCTTGTTGGGAATCCCAGCAATGAGCTCAGAGGCAGGGTCCTCTATTTGTGGCTTCCCTGGAATCTCTAGAGGGGAAAATAAGATCAGGAACCCTCAGGAGATGGTTCTGACATCCTAGGTGAAGGAAGCCCCAAGTTCAAGGATACCAAAGGTTACAAATGAGAAGTTCTTTTTGCCCTTACGGTAGACACGGAGTCGGTAGTTGGACTTGACTTCCTTCCCATGGCGATTGGTTGCCCTGCACCTGAATGTCCCTTCATCCTGGATCCCGACAGCTGGTAAGAGGAGGGAGCCGTTGGGGAGGACTCTAGCCACACTTTCCCAAGGGTCCCCTTCAGGGGAGAGGATTTTCCAAGCTTCAGTCCGACCTGTGTTCTGGGGAAAGAGTTAGGAAGCTTCAGACCTTATGCAGAGAAGGATGACAATTAGACAGGGGAGAAAGTTCTTGTGGCTTAAGAGAGGATCCCTACTTACCAGTTTCCATTCAAGTTGCTGGGGTGGTTTCTTAGGGGCCCCCTTACAGGTTAGCACCAAGGGCTCCCCAATTCTGGCTGAGATGTTCTGACTGCCAACAACTGCCCCAAGGAAAAAGCATGATATGTTGGGAGTGGGTATGGGGAAGACCAGTGACGTGAGACAGAAACAGGACAGGGTTGGGGGTCACTAATGAAGTAGCGTCAGACAAGGACATAGCTAGGGAAGGACAGGAGGGACAGGTCTGGGAGTAAGGAGAGTTTTTGAAGAGGAATAGGGATGATGGGGGAGTAAGTAGCTGGATAGAGTAGCAGTGGTCATTCAAGGAAGAGGGGGAGTACTCAAAGGTTAGAGGGGCTTATCAGGGGGAGTCCCTCACCCCCTAGGCTAAGGATCAGCACCCAGGCTCCTGTGGATATCAGACATGCCATCCTGCCTTCTCCCCAGCCTCCTGGTTATTTGACCCTCTTACCGTCTTGCCACTACCCCACGTAAAGCCAGCACCCTGTCTCTCTCCTCCCCTTTTTCTCTCAGCCTACTCTGTCCGCTCACCTGGGGAATGTCAGGAATTCAGCTGGGTTCTCAATAAGGGCCCTTGACGTACCAGAAGAAACTGTTGTGTCCCCCAACCCAGATACTGCTGACTCTTAGCAAAGCCACACCCATGGAGTCTGGGGGAGAAGCATGCTCTAAATCTTGGCACCCCCAAGCCAAGCCACTGACGACTAACGAGCATACCTTAGCCTGTCCTAACAGAGGAGAGACTGCCAGATAGTAGAACTAGGGACAAGCCTATTCTCCCTGGGAGAAAGGGAGAGAAGGAAAAAGAGTCAGATGAGGGAAGTTGGATAACACGCTTTTAAGTAACATTTACATATTGATTTATGGTTTATAAACTTTTAAAAATTTGTGGTAGATACATAGATGTGTATGCTTTATAAAATTTTACCTGTGAGGTAAGTAGTGCTAGTCCTCATTTCATAGATGAGGAAACTAAGGGTCACAGAGATTAAAATGGCTTGCCCAAAGGTCACAAACCAGTAAGTGGTGAAAACAAGTTTCAAACTCAGGACTCCTGGACCTCCAGGCCAGTGTTTGTTCCACTAAACCATGACGACACCAGATTTGTGGGAAAGAATGTAAAAACCTAGGAAATTCAGGTTCTCACATGTGTGAAAAAAAATTCTTCACCAAACCCAGGGAAAAAAGAAATTTCTTTATTTAAAACTGCCATTTGTTCTGTGAAACTACAAGTTTACAAGTGAGGAGATAACTGCCCCCCAACAATCCCCTTTGTTCCCTGACCCCACCCCAGATCACCTGTAGTGGGAGGAGTCCTCTCACCCCAACACACACACCAAATCCTGAGGATATTTGAGGGGTTTAGCCAGGAGGGGAGAGGGGTGGGGATATGGGATATTCCTAATATTCCCTCCCCCCACACTTGGCCCCCGTTGCCCTCCCTTCTCCCCATAACCCCTGATTGGGGTGAGAACAGAAACCTTATTTCTGGGGAAACTGAGGGAGAGACAACAAGCATACCCTCCTCTTTAATATATTTGGCAATGAGCCCCCCCCCAACCTCCCCCCCTCAAGCTAGGATAACAATAAAATAAAGAAAAATGCAAAAACAGATATTAAGATGTGTTAGTCCCTGGGAGAGGAGGCAGGTGGTATTTTTCCTTCTTCAAAGTCACTAAATCCTCAGCTCTGTTAATCCACTCCCCATTTTTTTTCCTGGGAAGGGTTACATGGGAAAGTCTTTTATCCCCTTTAGTCATCCTATTACCAAGAATCTGGGATAATGAAGCAGGCTGATTTGCACATGCAATTGAAAAGCCTCCAGTACTCAGCAAATCTGAAGGGTGGGTTTATTCCACTCTTTGCACAGACCCTGCTGATCAGACTCCCTGATGGACCCAGTTGGGGAGTGGGGTTGGCTGGGTCCTCTTAGATTTGTTGGCTCATCCCTCCTATTCCTATAACAGGACACTTCTGGCTATTAACCCTAATATGGGAAAGGAAGAAACCCAAAGAGTCAATACACTTACCCACCCAACCCAGGAAAAAAAAAACCTAAATTAAAAATTAAAAACCAAACAAAAAAACCAGATGAATCCCAGGTTTTCGTTTTCTTTTTCTTTTTTTAAGAAAAAAAAAAATCCAAAGCCCAGTCAACATTTTCTCTAAAGTAGCAGAAACTCCCTCCGAGGTAGATATCTGAGTCAGACACTCTTGTCCACCGAGCGATTCTATTGGTTTAAGATGAGCTGCATATGAGGTAATAAGAGCTGTCTTAGGGGGCAGGGGGCGGGGTGCACAGGGGGCATGGCCTGTGTCCTCTGTCCAGAAATTTTGTCCCCATTTTTGGCGTCACTAGACAGGCAAGGTGGCGTCTCTGTCCAATTCTAGAGTAAATAAGTGGGGTGGGGTGGAGTGGGGAGGGCAAGAGAATAGGTCATGTCAGAGAGAGAGAGAGAGAAAGGGAGGGGAGAGAGACTAAAAAAAGAAGCAGGGTAGAGGGCAGGGAAAAGGGAGAAACTGAGAAGGATCCCTTGGGAGAGCCTTCCCACCCTGTGGGTCGCACCCCAAGCACTGAGACGCCTTCTTTATGAGGAAAAACCCCATTTGCCCCTCTGCCTTGTGCTTCTCCTCTGGGTGGGGTGTGTCCACTGGATGTCTGAGGCCTCTCCAAGAGTAAGCCCGTACGCCCCCACCCCTGAGACAGAGACTGGATCAGTTGGATGTGTCAGAGTGAACGCTCCCAGGTCCCTCTGTTGGGGATGTCACTGAAGATGGGGTCACTGCTTCTTGCCAGCCACCATTAGCCTAGGAAATGAGAAGGACATGCAGGATTATAAGGGAGGAAGTTCTCTTATTTTGAGAAAGGGTGTGAAAAGAGAGTGTAGGATATCTCTCACCAATCCTGGGGAGAGTAGGGGTGGTTCTCTATACAGACTCACCCTCATTTCCCGGGGGCTGTACATCTGGCCTCCCCCAAGGCTATCCCCGTAGCCCCCAGTGCCCATTGAGTGACGGAGCGATTCCACCTGAGAGAGGCAAAAGGAGGGGTGAGGGAGAGAGGGAGCTGCAAAAGCCATTTTCCCATAGGAAAAGGGAGACCAGGCAAGAGAAATGGTTCTTAGAGCCTAGAATTACAAGGTGAAATGCATGTGTGCATGTTCCAGGGAATATGGAGGGGGCGAGGTATTGAGAAGCAGCCTTGTGCTGTGCAACCGACCTGGGAGCTGGGGTAGGAGTCTCCATTGAGTCCGGGCATCCCTAGGAACATGTCTCCAGATCCTGAGAGGTTGAAGGAACCACCAGAGCCTATGAGGAAGCAGAAGAATAGAGAGGAAGATGGGAACCTCAGATATCTGGATTCCATTTCTTCCACCCAGGATCCCCCAAAGTGTAACAGAACTGTTTCCCTAGCAAGTTTACTTCCATATACAAGGAACTGGCAAAAAAAATATTGTCAGTACAGAAAGGGAAGATTTCATTTTCTCCTGCCCTCCAAATGGACCCTTCTCATGGACTTCTCTATTTAGAAGCGAAGGCAAGGGACAAGTTCTCTAAGATGGCTGTGATATGTTCCAAACTTTCTCGTTTTGGTCACTTTCAACCCAGATAGGGTCCCTTTCTGCTTTAACTGAGATCAGACAGGAAAAGAAAGCAAACAAATTCAGGGAGTGCAAAGCAAAGATGAGAGGTCCGACCTGCAGAAGAGGGAGGTGTAGGGGAACTGGCACGGCTATGCCCCCCTTGAGTGACAGACACGGCAGTTTTCACTGCGTAGATATTTGCTTCTTCCTGGAACTTTCCAATATTTTTCTTATATCTGATCCGTTTGTTGCCGAACCAGTTGGAGACCTTTGGAGTGCAAGGGAGAGGAGAGGGCTGAGAGGGAGAAGAGCATTTTCTGAAGATCCCCCCACCCCCACTTGACTGCCATGCTTTCCTCCATCCCTCCAAGAACTGACAACCTTCTTCTCAGTTTATTTCCCTCTTATCCTTCTCCCTCTCTCCTCGGGATACAGAAGTGTTTCATGCCACAGTACCTGACACCATTACCTGGGAGACAGTGATCCCACATTTCTTAGCGAGCTCCTCCTTGGCCTCTTCACTGGGATAAGGGTTACTCAGGTGGGAGTAGAAATACTCGTTTAAGACCTCAGTGGCCTGTTTGCTGAAGTTACGGCGTTTTCTTCTGCAGGGAAATGGAGAGGGTTTGTGAGAATGCTGGAGCCCTAAGAGATGGAATTTTTGGTGGTAGGGAGGGGGACAGTTGGTGGTGATCAGTAAGGGGGAGAGGGCTAGTAAAAGAGGTGTGGGCTATGATCCGAGATTTCAAAATCCCCACCTGGCATCCAGGAAACGTGAACGAAGGATCATGACAGCTTCACATGTGCTCTGCTTGAGCTGCATCTGAATGGCACTGAATTTTCGGTGGATGATGCCAACCATACGCTCCATCTCCTTGGGAGCCACAGGCCGTGTGCGGCTCTGTTCTCGAAGCAGGTTCATCACATGAGTAGTGAACTCATTACACGCCTAGGTGGATAACCAGGGGGGTCAGATTAGTATGTGGAGTCCCATCCATAGTCTCCCAATGCCCCTCTCCTTGACCTGAGCCCAGAAGGCTTCTCTGTACCTGTTCATATTTCTCCAACTCAGAATGGTAGATATGGCGGATCTGGGCCAGTTTACTTCGATAGTCGGAGTGCTCAATGGAGTTGTCAGGAGACACTCCACCCCCAGAGGCTGCTGCTGCTGCTGCAGCTGCTGCAGACCCTCCTCCTTTCTCTGGTCCTGCCACCCCTTCTGCCAAAAGCATGTTGTCCAAACGCATCAGCTGGGGGTCCACAGGCTCCTCCTCCTGTGAGCTTCGGATACTAAGGCCTGCCATTAAGGATGAAGCATTGGGGCTTCAGGGTGTAGGTTCAAATCCCAGTTCTCACATTTACTATCTGTGTAACTTTAAGTAATTTTATTTAACCTTCCTGGGCCTTAGTTATCTCATCTGTAAAATGAGGGGGTTGGGAACTCTTTTTAGCTATAGGTTTATGGTATCTAACTACGAAGCAGGCTCTTCTTTTTTTCTTGGGGAACTCTGTATAATAGGCCTTTTTCTACCTTCCCACTCATTGGGGACCCAGACATCCCCCCTGTTTCCCCTACCTCTATTGTGAGATGGATTTCATCCCCAGGGAAGGAGTGTGAAGGGGAGCATACATACCAGTCTTCTCTTTGATCTCACATAGGACACTAAAAAGAGCAGGCTTCATTCGGTGGCAATTCAGGGCATGTTTCCTGGGGGAGGAGTGGAAAAAAGAGGGATGGAAGAAAGAAAAATCACTGCAAGTGCTTTGTGGGTGTTAGGGAAGAGGCTGAATAAACTGAACAGAGAGAGAACTCCAGGGAGAAGTAAGAAAGGTAGAAAGATGTTGGGATGTTGATGAAGGAATTGAGAGACCAGAGGGCCAGAGCAGGGGACCAGGTCTGCCAGGGATGGGGTGTGTGTGTGGTGTGTGTCATGGGAGGACTGAAAAAAATGTCTCCACAGATTGAAAACTATTCTGGGACATGGGGGAATGAGTTCCAAAGGGGTATGGAAGAGTATATTTGGGGGCCAGGACACGGAATGAGGCTAGGAGTTTGTGGGGCCACTAGGAGGAAATTACAGGAGGGCTGTGGGGTAGGGATAGTTGCAGGGAGCTCACAGTAGAGGAGCAAGGGAAGCTCAAGTGGGAAAGTCTGGGGATTCTTCCCGCATCTAGATAAAATGATAGGGTCGGGGTGACCAGGAGATTGTGTCCAAGTGATCTGGGGGTGGTTGCCGGTAGGGGTACTAGAAGCTGTGAAGAGAAAAATCCAAGACTGGGTACTAAAAGGAGACCTTGAAGGACTGGTTATTTCAAGGGGTTTAGGGGTTACTGAGAGGTCAGGAGTGGGACTGAGCACTTAGGGAGTTCACAAGCACCTAAAGAGATGGTGGAGGGCAAGTCTAAGGGAGCGAAGAGTTCCTTAGAGTAAAGGGGTGGGGAGGAGGTAGAGTAATTAGGGGGACTTAGAAAAGACCAAAAGACACAGTGAGAGGACTGCAGGGGGTCAGGGATATGGGGGAGGGTCCCAAAAGCCCGTCTGTGTAAAGAGGTCTCAGATTTGGAAAAGGGTTTGGGGGGGACTCACTTGGCCTGGGCCTCATCCAGGCTTTGGTCGGTGATGGTCATGATCTGCTGCAGGATGTCCCCGATGTCCTGCTTTCCCCGTCCTCCTGGGACCCCCCCAGCACCCCCTCCGGGTTCTCCACCACCGGGAGGTTCCCCAGGTCCCCCTGGCTCCCCACCTACTAGTCCCAGGCCTCCCCGGCCCCCGCCTGGAGGGGGTGGCCCTAGTAGCCTTTCGTCCATGGCTGGGGGGGGCCCCCCTCCCCCCGGAGCCCCCTCCCTTATCAGCCCCTCCTCTCTCCCGGGTTCCCCCCTTTTCTTGAAAAATTGCTTGGGCCGATGCTCCTACTGCCACCACCCCTTCCTGTCTCCCCCTCTCCTGGCTTCCTGGGGGGTCCCTGCCTTGGGGGGAGCTCTGGGATATGGGCTGGGCCCCCCCAGAGGAGACCCCGGCCCCCGGCGGCGGAGAAAATGGAGCCGGAGAGAGAGGAGGCCCAGGCGGGGGTGTGTGTGAGAGAGAGGGAGGGAGGAGGGGGGAGGCTGGGGGAGGGGAGACTAGGAGGAAGAGGAGGAGAGAGGAGAGGAGGAACAGGGAGGAGTTGTGGGCGGAGAGATAGACCAAAGAACGGAGACCAAAGAGGAGGAGGGGGGGAAGAGAAGGAGAAGGAGAAGGAGAAGAAGAAGGAGATGAGGGGAGAGGGAGATGGTGTGAGGAGAAGGTTCTTTAGGGAGAAGGATGGAAAGGAGAAAACTGTGGGTCTGGGGCTTATCTTGGTCTTCAGTGGGGAAGGAAATCAGGGTCCGGAGGGGGAGGGGTAGCACTTGAATCCTGAGAAGGGCAGGGGCTAGGAGGCCAGATGCCTGGGTTCTTGGACAGCTCCGTTCATATTTCTTGTCCTAAAGACTCCCCTCCCTGTTCTACTTAATTAAGACCAGGAGAGTGGGAGCCGGGCATGGAGGGGAGGGGGTGGGCATGTAATTAGGGAGGTCTCCAGCCGATGCTTAATGAGCCAGTAATTAACCAGCCTGGGAGGTGAGCTGGCCGGCAGCCAGACAAAGGAGAGCTCCCCAGCCCTTGCCTCAGGCCTTTCCCCTTTGCTTCTCTCCCCAATAATCCCACCCCCCTCTCACTTAGTCACCAGTCTTCACTTGAGAAGGAAATTAAATTTATTCACAAAATTGAAACATCGAACATCTGAGGAGATAGGATGGGGAAGGGGTGTGATATCTCTGATCACTCGGTCTTTGGGTCTCCCCCTTCATCCCATCCTCTCAAAAGATGAGAAAGATAGTAGAGTTCCCAAACACCTCCCCTCACTGAAGGGAAAGGAGGGTGCTGGGAAGGGAGAAAGAGGCCACAGTTGTTTATCCAGGGCAGCACTCTATCCCCTCAAAGGTCTTGGCCTCTCTGAAGTCAGGGAGGGAGTGTAGATGGAAATTGATCCCCCTCAGGGGGCATTGAAGTCTGCACCTTGGGTACAGACCTGGGGTAAGGTGCAGAGGTGCTGTCCCATTGGCACTTGCCCTGGGAATTTCTTAGGAGGGCAGAGAAACCTTTGGGATACTGACATTTTCTGGCGGTATGTCTAGTCGGATCCAGATAGTCTCTCAGTCATTCCTTAAGACTGAATTTCATTGTGACCGCAGCACTTCAGATCCAAGTGGGATGGGAGTGGGTAGGTTTCATCCAGGGAAAGTTTAAATTACCAAGATTTTTCCTTTTCACCCCTTCCCCCCCACAATGCCCTTATTCTTCTTTGTCCGTCTTATCCCCAATCTTGATTCTCCTAGAGAAATTCCAGGTGTCCTGGCCTCAGTGGGGAAAGTTTAGGGGTCTCAGCATCAGTACACCCACAGAGAAGAATGGAGGTGGGGAGTTGATTCTGAGGTGTTCACTGCCTTCTGCAGTCCCTAGTGTCCCTTGGAGACAGGTCTTCGCTGAGACAATTCTTAGGCAGTGTTCTCAGTCCCTTACTCCACCACCCCCAACTTCAGGAGGGGAGGGGAGAGCTCAGCAGGTATGTGTAGGAGGTCTGGACCTTTGCTCCTCCATTCGACCACTTCCCTGCACCCTCAACAGCAGCTCCAGGAGCTCTTGCCCTCCTGGTGGAAGGGGCGGGTCTGACCGCTGAGCTTCTATGCGCTGGCACTGGGGAGAAGGAGGGGCAGAGGTAAGGTGAGCAGGGGAGGGGAAATTGAATGCCTAAGATCCTGAGGGAATGAAGTCCTGGGGTTGGGGGAGTTGGGTGATTGTGTAGGGGAGCATTTAGGAACTGGTTGAGGCTAGATAACTGATTTTCTCTCTGAAGGAAACAAAAGTTGGGATAAGGACTGATGGGTAGAATGGGTGGGGGTGTTGTTACAGATTCCTGGGTCTGTAAGAGGAATGGGTGCTGTATGAAAGGGAACTCGGGAACCGAGGGGCAGAATGGAACTGGATACCTAAGGGAACTGAGGAAGACTCTGGTCTCACCTGGTGACTGAGGATGGTGCTGTAGAGCTGGTCTCTGTCCTCTGTAACCTGGACTTGGGCAGAAGAGGTGGCTAGGGAGCCAGGGGGAGTGTGGAGGGTGGCTCTCTGTCCTTCCAGCCTTTTGGACTGAGCTTCTGCTACTAAGTCCAGGAACAGTTCTGTCTGCAGGGAGAGCATGGAGGCCGAGCGGGGTCCTAGGGCTGGTGGAGTATGTGTAGGGTGATGGTCAGAGGTTGAGGAGGTAGGGACATGAGAAGCAGTAAGAAATATGGTGGGGGAGGACTGAATATTGGAGGGCTGTAAAAGGCATACCCTTTATAGGTGGGGAGTGGGGTGATGGGGAGCCTGCCAGTTAGAAAGGAGGCAGGGGTTAGAATTGAGTCTGAGATGAGCACTAAGGCCAGAAATGAGGTCAGGGGTCATGATTAAAGCAATAGTTGAGTTACCTGTGTTTTGGTCCCTGGAATGGGGAGGGGTTGGGGGTGCCGATCTCCAAGGTCTGATAGTATTCAGGGGGGGCCAGCCTTGATCATCTGGGGGAAAGCTCTGAGAATGACAGATAGGGTCACAGACAGACTAATCCCGAGGCAAGACAAAGTGCCTGGCTTAGAACTCCAACCCATTCTGTTTGTCTGTCTGTCTACTCTGTCTTTCTAAGAGTTTTAATTTGTTCTCCTGTACCTATTTTCCTCTTTATACCTTCCTCCCAACTTTCCCCTACTCACCTGCTCAGTCTCATCTTCCTCTTCTTCCTGAAGTCTCTCTGTCTCCATCCCCTTTAATAGGGGAGGTGGGAAGGGGGTTGGAGGCAGTAGTGATGGTTGGAGGCTTGGACACCTGAGCCCTTGAAGGTAGCAAGAGATGGAATAGGGTGGGGGGTGGGGGGGCAGAGCTGGAGGGCCAGACGCCTGGGTTCTAAGAAGGAAGCTGGGTTCTGGGTTATCGCCCCCCCCATCCTAAGCCCCACCCTTCGCTCTTGGTGACGCTCCCCCCTAACTTCCTCCTGTTCCCCTTTTCCACCCTCTACTACTCTCAGTCTCTTATCCCCAAGGGAGTGTGAGGGATACAATAAAATCTGCTTTTGTCAGTTTGAGAGTGCTGGGGAAATGAATGTTGATGGAGAGAAACAGCTATTGGGGAGACTCTATCTGTCTTCAGCACTGCTCCCTCTTTCTCTACACCTCCCCCCCATAACAGGTCTGTTCTTCCTAGTTGACTGTCAACACAGGAACTAGCTGTAGAGGAAGTGGTTTTACTCCTCCCCCCCTCCAGTCCTTCCCCTCCCTTAGGGAATAGCCCTAACCTTATAGAAGATTCTTTCTCTGTAAACCCCCCACCTCCACTCCCCTTCCCCATATCCACCTAGAGGCTAGGGGAGGTTCTTTCCTCTTGGGCGGCAGGAGGATCTTAATGGTGATATTTCACATTTATCTATCATTTTTTTTCATTAAAAAACAAAAACCAATCTTGATGTAGGGAGTGCCAATATTATATTGTGTTGTGTTTGTCCTTGTTCACAAAGACCACGCCATCAAGATGAAGATATGACTTGCAGTTGACTTTGATTTGGGTGAGGGAGGGCTGTGCAAGGTGACCAGCCTCACTACTCCAGAGCCTTCTGGGGCTAGTGGCCTGATATTTATCGGAAGACTGGAGATAGCCCAGGATGCAATGGGAGACCCAGGCCCATCACAATCTTACTTTGAGTGAGATACACCCACTCAATGAATAGGCTTCTATAAGTTACTCAAGGGATGGCCCCTTTATTTAAAAAAAAAAAAAAGCAAAAAAACTCAAACTGGGAGAGGAAGACCCTTAGGGTTCCTGGGTAAAAGAGAAACAGTTACTATTTAGTTATTGCATCCACTCTGTGCTAGGTGGGTGGGGACTTGTCTTGTCTGTGAGCTCCAGAACGAATTAGGTTAAAGGTTTGATCTTTGAGCAACAAATGTAGCCATAAACCCAAAGGAAAAAAGGCAACTTTTGGTCATGGAGTTTACCTTCCCCTGTGCAGAATAGGAGGGGAGGGGAGGGCAGCGAAGGGAAGGGAAGGTGCTACTCGCTCAGGGTTTATACCCATTTTACAGATGAGGAAACTGAAGTTCAGAGAGGCCAAATGACTTAACAGAAATTCTTCTGTCTTGGAACTTCCTGCCCTCTCCTGGATGCCTCCATGTTGAATGAAGAATTCAAATTTGAGAAGCTTCTACATCAGCTAATTAAGCTACAAGTATTTAGAACTTTGGTAGCGCAAAACAACTTTGGAGCCTCTCCCAACAAGTTTCATCTTGAAACAAAATCCTGTCTGTTTAATACCAATTTTCCAGAAGTGTTATATGGTTGTGAATTATGTGACATGACGGTTTCCAAAGAATTGAAAAATGAGTTTCACTCAGAGGGCAATGGTGAGTGAACCATGCTGTAACCCATTACAAATGAAGGACTACAGTAAAAATGTTATCAAAGAAATGTATGAGCAGGAAAAAAAAAAGACTGGTTTATTGAGATGGAACGAGTGAGGGCTACTAATGGGCCACCTGCCCATTCCATTGATAGTTTCACAAGGAAACAAGGATGGTCTCCAGTCTGTTTGGAGGATGCCCTGTGATGAATGCAGAGGGCATGGGCAAGAGTACCAGAGAATAAATGAGTGGATGGTCATCTGTTTTACTGAAGGGATTTCCAATCAACTTAATAACAGACCCATATAAGTTTCTTCAGCATAGTATGAAAAGAAAGACATGGGCTTTGGAATCAAAGAGCTTGTGTTCAGATCTTACATCTGACCTGTGTGTCCCTTCCATCTCCCTTTGTCTCCGGGATTGGCTTCTGAGGTATCTTTCAGTTCTAGATCTGTTATTCTATGATACTGGGACTAGGGCATCTCTAAAGTCCTTCTTGGCTACCATCCTATGATGCTATTTCTTCAACCCCATGCAAAGGACATGAAATGTAATATAGGATGGTCCTTGTCCTCAATGAGTTGGAAAGCCAAGGTCTCAGGAAGTATCACATTTAGGCCTTGGGGTAGGGGCAACTTCTCAGTAGTCAGGGATGAGGAACTAGAAACAAAAGAATAGATGTGACAACACCTCTGGATCTTTTTTGCATAGAGAAAACCTTTATATTCATGTTCTGGACCATGAAAGTCATCATTTGATGGTAAGCAGGGTTGGAGATGATCAAGGATAACAGAGGATGTGGCTTCATGGACTTGTGCCCCTAAGGATACACAGGTGAGTTTTTTCTTAATGTCTATCCCTCCTGTTTCCCAAAGACTCTAGGTATTAGGTGGTCTCTAGTTCCTGAACAGGATGAATATAATGCTGAAGACTAGTAATCATCTCCTTTAAGATATTCAATGCACTTCCTTCCCCTTATTCAAGTTGCACAAATTTTGCCCTTTAAATCTATCCTACTGGTTATTTAAGTGGCTATTCTGTATTTATTATAGGGGATGTCAGCAGAGAATAAGGTGGTATTTGGATTCCTTCACTGAGTAAAGTCTGGGAAATTTTGTATCTAATTGCTGTGAATGCAGATGATTAAACACTCATTCCTGGACAAGTGTGTGTGTGTGTGTGTGTGAAGTCGCAGAAGCCTAGCCAGTAGTCACTTCAGTGCTGTTATTTACAGTCCCACCACCTTTCCTACAATCCTTCAGGCACAAGAGAGAACAGGTGAAATTTGAAATCAAGTTTATTAGGTGATAACAATCCAGTACAGCAGGGATAGTGAGGAGATAGCTGTAAGAATTGCATGCCTCATCCTTAAGTGACCTCATTAAATGGGGGAAGGGGAGAAACACTAGGAGTCATTGGCTCTGAACTGGGGCTCCTCCAGAGGCAGGCTCCCATTGGAAGCTATCTGTACAGGGAAAACAATTTCATATCCTGTTTTCCTTTCTCTTGGGGGCAATCCTCACTTCAGTTTCAGGGCGATCTCCCAGCATCCCTGCATTTTGGTTTGCCTGTCTCCTTTTCTACTGTTTCTGCTCCTTATTAGTCCCATAATCTTTCTTTGTGGGGTGGTGGTGGTAGTGGTGGTATTGCTATGTCACCTCCCTCTTTGGAGTCTTTATCCCATTGCAGGAGAGGGATAGCTGAGGTCCACTCCCTTCTCAGGGGAAGCATTGCTCATTCAAGCGGGCAAAAATTTATTTTAGGAGCAGACATATCCTTCCATTCCATTGTGGAGGAGGATGTCCCTGCACTTGAGTCTTCTCGGCCTAGAATCTGGGATCCTCAGACTCTGCTGCTTCGAACATCCATCTCCCCACATCTCCCTATGTACAAGCACCCCTCGGTTTTAGGGGCATCACTCCGAGGGATTGGGTACCCAGGCTGCTTCGGGGGAACTTTGCTCCAGGGAGGGAGTAAGACATGGGGGCGGGACCGGAGTCCTGGGGGTGGGGCCACAGGCTCCCAGAGCCACCCAATCATAAGGCCAGCCTCCTGCTGTAGCTTCGCTTCTGTGTTCGCGGGATCGAGCCAATAGTAACCTAGGATCATGTCGAGCTCCGCGCATGCTTGCTGGGGTCCTCAGGCCGCGAAGGGGCGGGGCTCTCCCTCCAGAGAGGCTCCGGCTACGGGGGAAGGCCGCGCCCCCATGCGGAGCCGCATCCATTGACATTGTTCGACCGGGAGGGTAAGCCCCACCCCCGTGCGTGTTTCCTCCTCCTGACGTCATCCGGCCGCGCGGAAAAGCCCCGCCTCTAGGAAAGGTCCTAGTGCGCGGGAAGGCTCCTTTCTCGGTCTTGTCTCCACCCTCCGAGCCTAGGGAGGCTTTGTGACGCAAAGAGGGCCGAGACTCCGGAAGCCCTGCCCCTTCCAGGAGCGTCAGCAGGTCCCAGTGTCCGCGCCGACGGGCGATATCTTGGGGTCCGAGCCCCGCCTGGTCCCGCAATCCTCGGGCCGCCCCTGCCTCCAGTAGTAACCGGGCCACTTCCACCGCCCCTTCCCGGGCAGTCAAGAAGAGCGGCGTTTGCTCCTAGGGGAGGGGCAGCAGGCAGGTGGGGTCAGGGAAGGGCCCCGCCTCTGGAGGTCCATTCCTCCGGCCTCCCCTCTCCCTGCGTCACGTGGTGGCCCCGCCTAGTTTTCCTCCCCTCGGTCTCGGTGCCTTCCCCTCCCCTCCTCCTCTCCTTTCTTTCTTTCCCCTCCCCCTTTCCCTCCTTCTTCCTCCTCCTCCTCTCCCCCCGCCAGCCGCACTTTGAACTTGGCCCCTCCCTTAAAAGACTTTGCCCCTCTGACCCTGCTGTCCTGAGCGTCCTTGTCGGCCCCGGCCTGGAGCAGGGCGCTGGCGGCCCGAGCATTGTTCACCGCGGCGGCCCAGTGTAGGGCTGTCTTTCCTGGGGAGGCAGAGGCGGGGCGAAGAGGGTGATTCTGGGGTTGGGGAAACGGATGCCTGGGTCCCTTGGGGGGAGACGTCTGGGAGAATTTTCTCACGGGATTGGGAGTAGGAGAAAGAGGACTGCTAGGGCTGGCATGGGGACCCCTCTGCTGGTCAATGGCGGGAAGCGTTACCATGGAGATGGCGCCGGAGGGCAGGAAGCTTTGCCCCGGTGACGTCACCCTCAGGGACAATGGGGCATTGTTCTGTGGCCGAGGGGATAGGAACCCCTCCCTCCTCCCCTTCGGCCTCCCCAGTCTGTTCCCACTGCTTTCCTTGCTCGGCTGGACCTTGGCCGCAGACTGTGTGCTTACTGGAGGCATAACGCTTGGATGTGCCTCCAGTCCCACAGGCAAACCTTCAAGTGATTCTGCCACCAGTTCGGTTTATCTTATTTATTATCCCTTATCTCTTTCAAAGCTGTCTACACTTGCTCACCTCCCACTCTTCAGTCTGTCCTCAGCACTCCACTGAAACTGTACCCTCCAAGGTTATTTATCTCTTATTAACTGCTAAATCAGTGGCTTTTTCTCAGTCTTCCTCTACCTCTAAAACATTTGCAGCCTTTCTTCCTAGAGACCAGTCTGTTTTTCAGCTCTGATCAGCTTTCTCAGTCTTTGCCGGATCGTCCCATGTCCTCCTCTTTATGCCTAGGTCTCAGTTCTTTGGCCTAGGTTCCCACATTTTCTCTTGGTGCTAGCATCAGCTCCCACAGGTTTTTACAAGTGTGACTTCCATATCTACACATCCAACCCTAATCTCTCCAGAACTTCAGTTCTTTATCACGCAGTTGTTCACACATGTCCATTGGATGTCTCACTGGCATCTAAGACTTTTTTCCCTTCAGGCTCTTGTAGAAGTTTCCTGCATTAATACAAGAGTGTGGCCATATCTCATTGATTCTGTCTCCACAACAATTTTTTGCATGTCTGTTCAATTAAGGCCATGATTCCTAATCAGGCTTTGATCACTTCTTTCCAATACTATTTTGCAATAGATTCTGCACTGGACTCTGATTCCTTTCTCCTTTCTCACAGTTCACACATACATTGGATGATGGGGTAAACTCTACTATCTCTTGAGGTAGCTCATTCTACTTTTTGCTTCTCTCTAATTAGGAAATTTTTCCTTCCATGAAGCCTGAATTTGCTTCCTCGCTCACAATTCTGCCCTCTGGGGCCAAATACATAAGTCTAGTTTCTCTTCCATAAGATAGCGTTTCAGAGGCTTCAAGGTAGCTCTCTTACTCTCTCTAGCTTCTTCAAGGTAAACACTCCCATTTTTTTAACCCCTATTCATTTGACATGGGATTAAGGTCCCCTGCACCATTCTATTTACTTTTACCAGCTTATCAATTTCTTTCTTAAACTGTGGTGCTCAGGAGAAAACAATACTCTAGATATATTCTTGACTGGAGCAGAGTTCAGAAGGACTAACATTTATCCTTGGAAACTTTGCCTCCCTTGATGCAGTGAAGTCATATTCTCTTTTTTATTTTTTTAATCACATGGCTGATTCATATTGAGCTTGCCATCCATTAAAACATCCAACTCTTTTTCAGACTAAGTACTGTTTGACCATACCTCCCTGGTCCTGCTCTAGTGATTCTAGTGATTTCTTGAATCTAAGTATAGGAGTTTACATTTGTTCCTGTTGAATTTCATCTTATTAGATTTAACTTCATGTTCTAGCCTGTCAAACTCTTTTTTGGGATCCTGATTCTGGCAGATGACACAAAATTAGAAAAAATAGGGGTCATCCACTGTGGACCTTTCATGTTGACACCACCTAGTAGTGACCACTTGAGTCCAGAAACTCAGCCACTTCCAAATCCATCTCATTGTATTTCCATCTAATTTATATCATTCCATGTTTTTCACAAGAATAGCATGATACTATCAAATGATTCACTAAAATCCAGGTGAATTGTACAGTGTTTCCCTAATCACACTGTGTCACACTGCTGTTAAGATAATCTTTTGAAGGCATAAATTTGATCATGTTACCCCCTTTGCTCAAAAATCTTTAGTTCCTCCTTAGTGTCTTTAGGGGAAAATACAAACATCTAAGCCTAGGAGTTCAAACCTTCCATAGTATTTCTCCAACCTGCCTTTGCAGACTTAGTTCATATTATTTCCTTTAATGTGCTATATGTTCTAGGCATCCTTTCCTATAATCTCCTCTCCAAACATTGATACTCCCATTTCCCATCTCTATGCCCTTTTTCAGATTGTTTCCCATGGATTCCCTCTTCATTCCTAGCTTTCTTCCAGGCTCAGTTTAAGTGCCATTTCCTACAAGAAGATTGTTCCCCCCTCAAACTGCCTTGTATTTACTTTTCTGTGCACATGTAGTATAACAGAAACTGGAACTCAGAGGCTTCTGTTTTTGTCTTTGGACCCTTAGCAGTTAGCACAATATTTTATACATGGTAAGTTCTTAATCACTATATTGAATTGGAAGAATATCCTTGGTATCCTATCTCTGTGGATAACTCATTATCTTGTTTCCCACTCTAGTAATCCCTAGTTCACCAGCCCCTACATCTTTAGAAGCCATCCGTCCCACTGGGTCCTTACCCCATTTATCTCTGGCTCCCACATCTGCTTGGGCAGCAATCAGCTCTTCTACCAGGTCCTCTGCAGCCAGCCGAGCAGCCAGCATGAGGGGCGTTGTCCCATCCTCTGTTCTAGCATCAACTGAAGTTTGCCTACTCCTAAGAAGGAGCTGGAGTAGAGGGTATTGGGGGTGGGCAGAGGAGGGACAACAGTGAGACTGCTTGAACTCCCAGCCTGGGGTCCCATATAGTCTTGCTTTGCCTGACTTTCCTATCCTCTTCACTTTCTTTTCTCTCTTATACTCATCTTTAAACCACCCTTCTCTTTCTCTTATCTCTCTTCTCCACCCTTCTTTCCTCTTTTTCAGATTCCAAACCCTTCTTCCTCTTCAACCCCAAACCCATTCTGCTTCCTGTTCTCCCTGATCTCCTGATGAAGGAAAGAAAAGTGTCTTTGTTATTAACTTTTGGGATGGTATTCGTGTTGAATTATTTTGTTGGGGAAAACTTTGATAGTTCTTTTTATCCTCTTACCAGTTTTGGATCCAGTTGATTAACTAAGCAATTGCACAGCAATACAGGTGTAACTCGGACCTATCATGATTTTACCTAATTATTCCTACTGGATTCCAAGTCCTGTTGTTTTTAATTGCCAAAACTTACAAAACCCTATCTAAATGTGTTGTCCTATACTAATTACGATTTTTGGTTTAATACATAAAGACCCTCTGTAAAGATTGGTGATTGGTGGGCATCAGAGGATGACCCAATGAACTTAATTCACTGGGTCTAAGTGGGGTCTCAGAGTGGAGTGGGGTGGGATGGGGAGTAATTTCCTTTTTTTTTTTCTGGGAGGAAAGAAGAAATTCTCCTGGAGGAAGGGGAATGTCATGGGGATGGGGGTCCCACGTAAATAGAAGGCATCAAGGCTGATACTAGCCTAAGGAACTTTAAAGGTTAGGTTAGAAAATTTTAAATGCTACATATTTAGGATTTTCCTTCATGTGCACTTACATTTACCTTGTCCTTATATATTATTTGTATTTATTTAATTTCCTTTGCAACTAAATCCTAGAGAATTTACTCTTGTGATCTGGAGTATGTGTAAGATTATTAAAGGGGAGAGGGAAATGACTGTTAAAACTGATTACTTGGAGGTAGTGGTGACATCAGAGGAAGCTGAGCTTCCTTATATTGCAGATCACTAAATTCAGGTAGTGAAGGGAACTCAGTATTCAAAAAACTCCTGAAGGTTCTATGTTTGAGCTACTGTTCATATATCAGGGAAGGTTTAAAATATAGTGTAAGTCTCCTGGTCCATTTCCAAATAGAGGAACCCTGGGAACCTGGCATTGAGGTTAGTGAAGCAGAAGGGATGGATTAAAGCATTGGAGCCCCCGTTCTATTCCCCTTTTACTTGTCCTCTCTGGCTTATTATCCCTTTCCTCCAATCTCTGCTCCCTTTAGGGTCCTGACCTGACAGACTTCTCGGGCATCAGCAGCCACAGCTGTGTGGAGGGGGGTACGCCCCATTCTGTCTGGCTCATTGGGGTTGGCACCAGCTTCAAGGAGGCGTCGGGCAGCAGGTAGACGGGAGAATCGGGCTGCTAGGTGCAAGGGGGTCTCCCCTGACCCCACAGTATGGGCTTGGGGGCTTGCCCCACCACCCAGGAGTGGTTCCCATGGCTCTGTTCCCTGTGGCCCCTCTTGTATTCTAGGCTCTGATCCCCCACAGCACACAGCTGACATCAGTGGGGTTACCCCATCTACAGAGGAGCGAATTCAAGGGAAAAAAAAACAACAGAACAAAGTGACAGATTTGGTGGTTTGGAAAGAAACTGAAGAGTTAGAAAGGAAAAATGCTACTAACTAGCTATATGACCTAGGACAAAGCACTTAAATTCTATGGGCCTCAATTTCCTTATTTGCAGATGGTGGTGGGGTGGGGCTTGGACAAGATGATGTCTAAGGTTTTTTCCAGTCCCAATATTCTATAATTCAATAATTCTAAACATTAATGGGGGGTGGAGAGGAGGGTGGTTGGTTTTCCTTTTTTTTTTTTTAAAACATTGACTATTATTTACATACCAGGTCCACAGGCATCTACATCAGGGGCTTCATTCTCAGGCTCCTGGGGAGGGGTAAGCATGGTCACATGGAGACACTCTTGTCCTCTTCCACTCAGAGGCCAGAGTTGGTATTTGGGCTGTGGGACCCCTTCCTCAGCCTGAGTTAGAGTAAAGTAGGCCAATAATTGGGATGGAGTTCTCTATCCCTCAATTCCACTCTCCATCCCAAGCTGCTTCTTGGCCCCATCTCCATCTCATACTCTTTACCTGGTTTATCTCCTCTCCTTCTTCAGGACCTGAGCAAATCACAACCCCATCCTCATCAGCCTCAGTCTCTGGTTTCAGTGGCCTGGGAGAGGGGAAGGAACAGGGAATGAGGACATGTGATTAGAGTTAACATGAAACTCTGAAGAATCTCACAATTTCATTTTTATCATAGATGACTTCTATCATCCAATCTTACATGCTAATTTCATTCTTTCTGCCTTTAGGACTCATTTTTTCTGTGAAATCATCATTCCCTCTTTCCCTTGTTTCTCTTTCTGTAATACACTTTCCTTATTCCTCCAGAGCCATTTGGAGGTCTCTCCTGCTCTTACTTGAGTCCAATGCTATCTTCACCCAGAGGGGGCCGACGTCCACGGGGGGCAGGTCTTGCTCGAGATCGAGGTCTACTGGAGAAACCAGGGGGCAGCCAGAGAGCTCCATGCTCCCGGCGCCTTCTCCGGATAAGTTGGAGGACCAAGAGCCCACTCAGAACCAGGAGAATCACCCCAGCCACTGGGGAAAAGAACACAGGCCAGGGGAGGTGGGGTGCTGGGGGTGCTGGGGTAGAGAGATGAAGACAAAATCAGAGATCCAGAAAGAGACAGACAAAATAATTTTGTCTACTTTAGCAAAGATGCATCTAATACAGAGAGTATAGAGACAGACAGACAAAGCACATAGGTATAGAAGAAGGGGCAGGGGATCATTACAGGCTACTCTGAGAGTCGAGTAATCCTGTTTCCTCTCTTATAGACAACAGTAAGTGATGGACAGCAGATAGTCCTGGAAAAGGCTGTGGATGAGTATGGGATGACACTCAGGTGGTTGAGTACCTGTACCTGGTCTGAGGTAGGGGGAGGGAAAATTCAAGGGAAAATTAAGAGTTGAGGGTGATAGCATCTACCTGTGCCTTCTTGGGGATGGGCAACTAGCAGGGGCCCAGGCAATAGGGTCTCCAGGGCCCCAACAGCAGCCATTGCAGCTAGGAAGCGGAGCAGGAAGCCTGGGTCCCATGGGCATCGGGAGGTGGGAGGGGCGGAGCCACAGCGGGATGAATCTACACCCAGCACCACCACAAATCTGTATGGGTAGAATCATGAAAACCTAGTTATGTGGGTACTGGTTCGCTGTCCCTGGCCTTAGCCCTACTTTCTCTTAATTTTCCTTACCCAGCAGGGAGGGTGTCAGTATCTTTGTTGGAGAGGTGGGTGGGGGGTGCTGTTCTTCCTTGTTGGGGGTTGTTCCTATTTCTGCGGAGCTCTTCCTCAGCTTGAGGTCCCGGGTAGGGGTATACCATCTCTCTGCCTTCTTGGTCCTTCCTCACCCATAGCCCCACCCTCAGCACCAAGGAGAGAACCCGGGCAAGGGTGGGCAGCTGCTGGTCTAGGTTAGTAGGGCTCAATACCACCAGCAGAGCCAGGGAAGGACCTGTTTCAGGGTTGGAGGCTGTTGTCCTGCAGTCCCCTCCATCCCAGCCACACTCTGCAGTGTCACAACCTTTCTCGCAGTGTCCGTTGTGGAAGTGATCCCGGCAGTACTGGTCATAGGCTGGACTGAGAGGTGAGGAGAAGAGGGTTCAGGATCTCTCCTCCCACCAAACTGTGCTCTCCTACTGGATCTTTTCAGGTACCACATTCTCTGCCCCTAAGTAAAGATGTCAGTAGCTCCACACACTATTCCCCTCAAAGACTTTGACTGTCAAATGGGAAAACCTCATCAATAATGGTATCTAATGACTCCTGGTCATTTCTTGGAGATCCAGAATTAGGGTTCCTCATTAGGGTTCCTCATGTCTTCCTCATTTTCTGGTCCCCAAAGATCACTTAATCTGCCTAAACTCTTGAGATAGGAACTGCAAGTTCCTTTCAGTGACTCTATTTGATGGAAATAGGGTGGGGTGGAATATACTATGTTCCCATGGGACCTAGTCTGTCAGGATGCTCACAGTACCCAAGAAGAGCCCATAGGTCTCTATTTTCTGGGTTTTATCAGAGGCTTCTGATGTCCTATCTCACCCTACTCCTAGGATTCCTTTAGCTCAGGGTTCCTTTCTCCCTTGCCCTGACTCCCAGTTGATGTTATAAGGGGAGGAGGTACAGTAGCATAAGAGGCCTAATGAGACCTGAGACCTTGGTCCTGGCTTAGCTGTTATGTCACCCCTTCTTTCCCCAAATGTCCCTTGGGAGCCTTACATGCAGGTTTGAGGGGTCTCACAGTCGTAGCCATCAAACAGACACTCCTCATTGTTGCATTGTGGGTGACACTGCCCATCTCTGAAGAGGAGCCAGCATCGAGCATGGAGAGGGCAGCCCCTCCAGGGATCTGGGATCCCCAGGGAGCAGTCTCCCCCATCCCAGGCACCATCAGGACTACTGCAGTCAGGATCACAGGCTCCATCTCCACCTCGACCTTTACATCCCTGTGCCTCAGATGTTTGGCATCGAGGCCCCAGGAACCCAGGGGGGCAGGAACAGTGGAAACTAGAGCCACCAGGGCCCTTCACTCCATGGGACTCTATGCAGCTGCCATTGTGTAGGCAAGGGGAAGGAAATCCACAACCCTGAGGGACTGGAGGAAGCAGGCAGTCAGGGCCCCCATAACCTCTGAGGCAAGCACAATGAGGGACAGAGCCTGGCCGGGAAGAGGTCAGACAGAGGCCCCCATGATGGCAGTGGTAGGGGCCACAGGAAGGGGCACCATGGAGGCAGGTGGGACCTTCAAAACCCTGGATGGAAAGAGAGGAAAAAATTGGACAGCTCACTCTCACTATAACCTTTTTCTGCCTCCAAGTCAACACCTATGATCAACTCACATTTCCATGGTACTCTTAAAACACTTGACAATAATCTTGTGAGGTGGTAGGTAGGGAAAGTTTTATGCACATTTTACAGTTGAGGAAACTGAGGCTCAGGAGGTGAAGTGACTTGCTGCAGTCACATGGTGTTGGTACCAGCATTTAAGCCCATTGGGATTTGTCAAGTGGTTTTTCCAATGCATTCTGCTGCAAGAATGTCAGAGTTGGAAGGGGACCTAAAGGTCACCTAGTCCAGTTTCTTTATTTTATAGGTAAAGAAGCTGGGATCCGGATGGATGATGTGGACATGAAGACACCTGCTAGGGAATGTAGCAGATAGGACGCTGAGCTCAGAGTTAGGGAGATCCAACTCAGGCACCAGCTGTGTGGTCTCTGAGCTTCCGTTTCCTCAGTACAGTGGAGGTAATAAGAGATAGCACAAAGTAGTTGTGAGGGTCAAATGAGATCATATAGGAAAATGTTTTGTAAACCTTAAGGTGATATATAAATGTTCATTATTATTGGTTGCAGAGCTGAGACTAAAACCCAGGGCTCCTGGCTTTCAGTCACAGAACCTCACTGATTAGTAACACATGTTCTTCTGATCATCACCATCCACTTGCTCGTGATTTCCTGACCTCTCTATACATTAGGTATATATGTTCCATATATGTTACTGACTGATTCCAGTGCTCCCCCATAACTCTCTCCACTGCCACCTCTCCTGCCTCTTTCCTGTGTTCTCCTATAACTATATCCTGACCTCCTTGGATGTTTGCTGTTTGTAGTGAAGGTGACCAGGGTGAGCTGTGTGTTGAGTGGGAGATGACTCACCTCGGGGCAGTGGCAGGTAAAGCCAAGGTGACTTCCAACTACCACTTCACAGGTTCCACCATGGGAGCAGGGCTGACTCTTGCAGGCGTCCAACTTTTCCTCACACCTCTGACCTGGTGATGTGAGGATGACACCTACTGTGAGGAATTAGTGCTTCTCACACTTCTCCCTTTACTCTTCTCTCATGTTTACTTTGGGGTATAAGAGGTATGGGCAAAACAATTCATGGTGGTGGTGATAGAGTGGAGTCTCCTTTCCTGAATGGGGCGGGGGGAGATATATGACATGGAACCTGGGGGGAGGTGGAAAAAGTGACTCTGCCAGCCCAGTAGTGGGATTGAGTGGAGGGGAAGGGGATGTTGCTTTGTTCTCTCTAATCTCCTTGTCCTTGATTTCCACCCTTAGTCTCCATTCATCACCTGTGTATCCTGGGAGACACTGGCAGAAGAAAGCATTGGCCAGAGGATGGCAGGCCACAGTGCCTGCAGGGTAGCAAGGCTGGTCCAGGCATTCATCCACATCACCCTCACAGCGTAGTCCTACAAAGCCAGGGGGGCAGGAACAGTGGAAGCCACCAGGGACTGAGGAACAGGTGCCATGATTATGGCAAGGTTGGGACTGACAAGCATCCACTTCTGAGCAGTTCTGTCCGTGATAGCCAGGGGCACACTGTGGGGTCAGGAGGGTAGCTCAGGCTGAGGCAGGGAATGTGAGTCTGTGATTAGCCCAGCACAAATCACTACAACCAAATATAATTTAACGCATTTTGACATAATTCAATGCAATTTCACAAAAAAATCAGTATGGATAGTATAGTTCACGATTAAAACCAGTTTAACAAATAGGAGTATGGAAAAGGCACAAAATTGGGAGTCGAGTCAAGGATACTTGAATTATATAGTATTGGCTGTACTGATAACTTGCAGTGTGACCTTGAGTAAGTCCCTTTTATCTTTCTTGGCCTGTTTCCAGATCTGTAGAATGAAAGGAGTGGACTAGATGGTCTTTGAGATTCTTTCTAACTCTAAGACAAAATCATTTTTACCCACATGCCCACAGCTTAATGGTTCTTCTTTTCATTTAACGTAACTCACCACCATCAATTTGTTTCAGCTCAGGATCCATTCATGTTATTATAACCACAACATATACAAACACACCACTATTTTATACAACTGAACTTCAGGCAACACACTTTCTTGTCCTCCTCTTCAGCACTTTTTAGCAACTCCTTCCCAACTCTCCTTAGCTTAGGGTCTCTTCCCAAATCAAATATCTCTTCAGTGTCCCTGATGTGACTGTATTCCCACTCCTCCAAGCTCCCTGAATGTTCCTTGCACCTCAGTCCTTCTCACCTGGCAGAAGTACCCATTGGGATGGGCCATACATGTAGCCCCGTGCTGGCAGGGCCCAAACTCACACACATTCACTGTGTCCTGGCATGAGCTGCCTTGGAACCCAGGTGGGCACTGACAGAAATGGGACATACCATTGTCTATACAGAGCCCTCCATTCTGACACAAGGAAGAGACCTCTATGCCTAGGAAGAAAGACATGGGGGAAAAAAAGGGGGGAAGATCAGCCTAATAGAATGCTCAGCTAAGTAGAAAGGAAGCTAACCCTTCCCTTTTGTATCAGTTACATTCCTAGTGGAAGCAGAGGATTTTAACCTCAGTCTACCTGTCTTCCCTGCTACCACCCCAACCCCTCTAAGACTATGAGAGAATGACAGATAAAGGTTGTCTGTTAAATGAAGAATTTCTCATAATTCCAAGAACATAAAATGTAGTTATATTGTGTCGGGCTGTTGATAGCTGGGTTTGATGTGGTTGACTATGGTTGAGTTATGTTGAGAGTGAAGTATATTCATTGAGATTGAATTATAACGATAGTGGTTGCTTTGTGCTATTAGCTGGGTTGGTTTGGGTTATCTGGGTTGTGCTGAGAGAGTCCTGGACTTAGAATTATAAGACCTGAATTTGAATCCTATAGTCTCTGCCACTAAATAGCTATATACCTTGGGGTCTATTTTTACAGTGAGAGTGTTGAATCAGGTAATTTTAAAGGTGTCTTCCAATTTTAATATTTTGAGTTTAGCTATGTTGAGTTGGAAATGTCATTGAGCTGTGTTGTGTTGAAGTTTGTTAGGTATGGCTGAGTTGTATCCAGCTGCTGTGAGTGTACTTGAACCATGTTGATTAGAGTTGTGTTGAGCTGTAGTATATTAACTGTGATAGTGGAAAGACTGTTAGGCCCACACACAGTCATGACTCTTAACCAAGTGATCATGGACAAGTAATTTAATCATTTAGCTTCAGTTTTTTCATATGTAAAATGGGGATAATAATAGTTGCCTTAAGGATCATTGTGAAGAAAGTGTTTTTTAAACCTGAAAGCATTATATAAACATGACATTAATAATGATAACAGTCATCAGTGTTGGTGGGTAGGTAAATACCCTAGGTTAGCCCTTTGGGTATAGGTCACCTAAGTTGATTACAGGATAGATACCTTGGTTCAGGGCAGCCACTTGGCAGAGAGAGAGAGGCAGTTCACAGAGAGACCCTGTCCAGCCCCCAGGGCAGAGACACTGGAAGGAGGAGCCAGTCTGGAAGCAGTAGGCATTGTGTTGACAGGGATTTGGAGCACAGATGTCCAGGGGGTCCTATGAAGAGGCAGGAGAAGCATGAGTCTAGCCACCTCCAGTATACTGACTCTCACCCCCCCAAAAAACACTCTCCACCTTCAATGCATTCACAATGTACAGTCTCAAAAGTCTCCCACATTTACTGGGATTCTCCTAATTCTAAAACTGTCTCCTGCACCTGAAATTCCTCTTGATTCTTCTCTATCATTTCCCTATCTAAACCTAGAGAAAGCTCTCCTCAGTCTTAAATTAGCCTTCTGACTCTTAAACACATCTCAATATCCCAGATTTGTGTGGATACTAATTCCCAGATTATCCTGGTTTCTATAAATCATAATATCTTAACTTCTCTGATAGTTTCTCACTTGAAAAACCTCCTTTTCCCCAAGATCTCCCTTTTGTCAGATTTCTACTGTAGAATCTCTGTGACCCCCTCACCTGGCATCTGTCTCCTGTGTAACCATGGGGGCAGAGGCAGTGAAGTCCCTCCAAGCCTTCTTGGCAGGTCCCCCCATTCTTGCAGGGTCTAGATAAGATGGAAACAGGCAAGATATGGGAGGAAAGGGTGGTGATGGTTGCACAGGAGATGTAAGACAAAGAGTGAAGCCATCAGGGCAACTTTCAGAAAGTAGAGGGCGAGAGAACCCAGGTCCAGGGGAGTAGGGAAAGGGAGAGTTGGAACGAATCCTGAACCCCACTGCTCACCTGTCTGCACAGTTGGGGGGAGCTTTCTCTTCACAATATGTCCCTTTGAATCCCGTGGGACAAAGGCAGATAAAGGTACTGGTTCCATGCACACAGGTGCCCCCATTGAGACATAAGGCTGGGGGGAGGGGCATAGAGCGAAGAACGGTGAGGATTTTGGTCTTACTTGGTTTTCCAGATGTAACAATATTATTTACTGAAATCCAGGTCAATGTAACATAGTTTAGGACATTAATGTAATCGAATTTAGTCCCTCATTTCCATTCAGCATAAATCAACACTTAAATTGTACTCAGGACAAGTTGTACCCTGCCAATGCTACTGCCTCCCCCCGCCCCCAGGCACTACCTCCCCCCACTTGCCCCAGTTCATAGTGCACACTCACCAGATATGCAGTGGTCCCTGCTGGTCTGGCAATGGGACCCAGTATAGCTAGGCAGGCAGGTGCAAGAGTAACCTTCAGGGGTAGGGGTGCAGGAGCCACCATTAAGACATGGCCTGGAGTCGCACTTGGTCACCTCCTCACTGCAGGTGGGGCCTAGGATAAATGGATAAGGGTCTAACCCAGGGGACTTGTTTCTTTGCCTTCTCTTTTTGCCTGCTCATTTCCTTCCTTCTCTCTAGTCCATCTTCCCCCTTTTATCTTCCCCCTTTTATCTTCCTTCCACTCCTTTATTTCCTCATTCCCATGTCTTCCATCCCCTTTTTGCTCTTTTCCATCCTCCCCTCCTCTTCCCTCCCCTTCCCTTTCCTTCCTTTCCGTTCCCTTCCTTCTCTCTTTGATTTTAGGTTGTCAAAGGAGCCTCACCTGTGTATCCAGTGGGGCAGGTGCAGTTGTAGCCATGGGGCCAAAGATGACATGTACCTCCATGGGCACAAGGCTCTGAAACGCAGCCCCCCAGCTCTTCCTCACAATCTTGCCCTGTCCAACCCACATCACACACACATGTAGATCTAGGTATGAAAGGAAAAGTATGCATATTGGGTGCATGTGGGTGGGGACTCAGCTCCTTCATTTAGATTCCGCCTCACCCCACTTTCCTCTCCTTCCTGTTGATCAATTACCTCCATTGGCTTTGAGTTATTGACCTTGTTCCTCACTTAGTTTCCCTTTCCCAAATGATCTCAACTGAATGACTGTTTTTTCCATTGACTCTAGAACTAAATGATCTCTTCCACCATCTGTTCTGACTCAATAGCTCTTTCCTCCACATGGCAGAGGCAGCATGGTGAACAGAGTTCAAATCTTGCCTCAGACAGTTTATAGCTGTGTTACCCCAGGTAAGTCATTAACCTCTCTAAGCTTCAGTTTCCTCTTCCATAAAGTGAGGGAGTTGGATTAGATCAGGGGTGGGGAATCTGTAGCCTTGAGGCCACCCACATGTGACCCTCTAGGTCCTCAAGTGCAGCCTTTGACTGAATCCAAACTGATTCGTTCTATGAAGTTTGAATTCAGTCAAAGGACCACACTTGAGGACCTTGAGGGCCACATGTGACCTCAGGGTGCCAAGTTCCCCACCCCTGGACTAAATGATCTCTACCATGCTTTCTGGCTCTTTGGTCGTTGGCATGGTCCACATTTGCAGGTACAAATGGTGGGAGGGAAAAGGCATGGGATGGCACAGCTTGGTTTCCATTGGGGCAGAGGCAAAGGCTTTCTTCTCTCTCTACTTGACATTCTGCTTTAGAGGAGCTTGAAGGGGGTTTACTAAATTGAGATGACATCATCTTAATCAGGTTTAAGCTATGACATTTCCTGAACAGGAATTATAATGCTACCTTCTCAGTCAGGAACACTGACAATTTTACCCTTTATATAAATAATTTGAGTGCAAGACAGGGAGAAATTGAGCAGAATAAACAGAGATGATTTTTTTTTTAAATAAAAAGATATCTATTAATTCCTTATCCTAAACATTGGTCCTGAGATGTAACTATGGGGATAATAAGCTACAGAAATGAAAGCGTATGAGACATAGATGTTTGAAATCATCCTCCCATTCTGCTCACTTCTGGTCTTTCATTAAATTTCTAACCTTGGGCCTGATAACTCGAAATGTGGGAGATCTGAAGTACTTCAGAGGAGACAAACAAAATGGATAAAAGGGAAAAAAGGGCCTGTGAAGAAAATCTAAGCATATTGGGATGATAATGAAAACTGAAGGGTGACCCAATTATGACCTTCAAATATCTGGGAGATTATGCAAAGGATAGAACATCTCTGGACATAGACTAGAGAACTTACTTGTTACTGGTATTAGTGCTACCCATTCTCTCACCATTGACTATTTCCCATTGTCTCTCTATTGCTTATGTTCTCCTACCTCTCACCCTTCTAGTCCCAATTGAAGGGAGCATCTAGAGGTGGAATGTGGGGAGGTATTACCCTTGGCATTGTCCATGTTTGCAGGTACAGTTGTCTTTGGCAGGGGGGCAGCTGGGATTTCCATCAGGGCAGAGGCACTGGCTTTCTGCTTGACATTCCCACTTTGGAGGGCACAAGGTGAGTGGGCACAAGGAGAACTCACAGAGTCGTCCTAAGATAGATGAAAAATAAGACAGAAGGGTTAGGCTCTCAGAGTCCTCCATGTCCTCTCTGGGAGAATCTCTAATGAAGTCCATTTATATGATAAATCCCTTAGATGACCTCCAGTCTACCTTTAAGAACTGCCCTCCCTGCTACCCAACCCCAGTCTCTCCTAGCTGAACCCTGGGCACAATAATTGATACCAACATTGACCCCATAGCACCTTTCATCCTGTTCTGAAAATGTCTCCTCTGTCTTTCCCCACCCCTCATTTCAAGCATTTATTCTTTATTTCTATTCCACTTCTCTGCTGACCTGTAACATTTTGGGGGCAATTGCAGGAGAAGGAGCCAGGAAGATCAAGACAGGTAGATCCTGAGGAGCAGGGGTCACTAAGACATTCATCTATTTCCATCTGGCATTGAGAACCTTCAAATCCTGCTTGTATGGGGAAAGAAGGTAAGTTTGAGACCCTTTGAAATACACACACACACACACACACACAACCCCCATACAACTTTAAGACTTCTTGGTACCCAGTCCCTTCCTCCCCTGCCCCAGCTTTCACCTGAAGGACACTGGCAATGAAAAGCCCCAGGCTGGTCTTGGCACTTTCCACCATGGGCACAGGGAGAGCTGGCACACTCATCTATATCCTCCTCACAATGGGGGCCAGTGAAGCCTGGTATGGAAATATGGGAGAGGGGGGTGAGTCAAAGGTGAGGGAAGGAGAAGGACTTCACTCCTGACTATCTGCTAGCAAAAATGTGTATCTGGGAGGGTTTCCCAGGGGATGCAGACATAAGGGGGTAACCTTTAGGGAGGAGTGCAGTTTTGGGAATGTGTTGAGTGGTAGGGAACAGAGATAGCAGAAGACAGAGGGAAATCTGAAGAAACTGGGGGAAGGGATAAGGTGCAGAGAGGAGGTGCAGGTAGAACTGAGAGAGGAAATTAAAGGGAATGGAGGTGGGGAAGGAGGGAGGGAAAAGTGGTAACTTAAGGAGATCTGGAAGACATGGAAGTGGTTCGAGAATGGAGGTAAACAAATACTGGGGGCATAAGAGTTTGGGAAACAGAGAAGTGACTTGTGAGAAGGGCAATTTGTGGTCAGTGGTGGGGAGGGAGATTTGAAGGGGCTCAGAGGATTGGGGATTATTTTGTAGGGAGGCAGGGATTGAGGTTGTATTGAGGAGTTTAGCGTTAAGGAGGCTGATAGCTCCAGAGTATTTTGGATACTCAGGGCAGGGGTAGAGGTGGTGCAGGTGTGAAGTACTCACCAGGAAGGCATTCGCACAGGAAGCCATTCACTTGATCATGGCAGATGCCCTGATGCTGGCAGGGTTCTGACTTACACTCGTTTATCTCCATCTCACATAGCTGTCCCTCAAAACCTACAGGACACAGGGTTGGGTTAATTAAGTAAGTTCGTGCATCGCTTTCAACTTGCTCCATTTGGGCCCTTGATTCCTCTCTATCCAAATCTGAAGGAAAGGGGTTTTATTTCTTGTTTTCTCATTGCAGTTTGCAGAGCATGTGTGGGAGACAGACAATGGGAATCTGAAAATAAAATAGAATTGATTATGTAACCCAAGTTCCAAAACTCATTTGGTATACTTCCCATTATTTCCCTGTGTTCAGGGGCAGACATAGCTGTCTGGTCTCTTTTATACTATGCAAATGGCTCTGACCTCAGCTGCCACATCAAAGTAAATATTGGGTATTAGCACCCAGTACAATAATCTTTCCATTTTCTTTTAGAACCAATAGAAATGCAAAAGAGAGCAGAGGCAGAGCTTTCCAATCCAAAAAAGAGATTCTGAATTTCCAGTGAGAAACTGAAGAAAGCTCAGGAAGTAAAGAGACTGAGAAGGAGGTGAGCAGCATAGAAACCTGGGGAAATCAGGCCGGATAGTGAATTTTGAAATCCACTCATGAAGATTTGACATTCAACTTGGAAGATTTTGAATTCTTACTGAACATCTTGGTAGCTTTCCTCTATGTCTGTCCTCTTGGTTACTAGTAGTAAATATCCTTAGAAAACCTAAGAAAACTTGAGGGGCTAGTAGGAAAAGGAGAAAAGAATAGCATGAGTTTTCTTGGATCATTTGAGTTGAAAACTGTTAATTCTGAAGTGCAAACATTGGGTGGTAGTAAGTGAGAAAATGGGGCCCAAGGGAAAAATATCTTCAAAGTAGGAGGTCTAAGATTTGAGTATAGTAGTGGGATCTAAAGACACCTGGGCACATGCTTGGTGACTCCTGGGAACAGCTGAGATCCCAGCTCACAAGAGGAAGGGAAAAGCTAGATCTCAATGCTGTGATGATGGCTACAGAGGAATAGAGTTTATGTGGGCAAACTGTTGCAGCACAATTGGATAGAATGAAGACCCTGGAGCTGGTTAGAGGTACAGGCATCTGGGGCTCAGATCGTTTAGTGTGGAAAACATGCAGAATTGTTTTTTGTCATGTCAGGAGATATGGCTCTGAATAGTAAGCAGCTTTGGATGGGGACAGTATCTAAAGACTGGTCTGACCAAGGCTGGAGATGGCACCGAGGTAGAGGATGTTAAAAAAACAAAACAGAACAAAACAAATAGGAATAACTGTAGAGAGAGCCATGAAACCACATGTAGAGAATAGATGAGAGAATTAAGGGCAAATAGGCTGGCTGTGGATGAAGGCTTAGCTCAGAGAGGCCTCTGGTGGGTAATTCCAGGCTATGCAGAGGAGATTTGGAAGGCCTTACTAAGTCCAGTGATATTTTATTCCCCAGAGACAGGAGTGACTTTAGGAGTGGGCTTTGGTAACAGAAGAATTCAAAGTGCTTACTGTGTGCATGGAATTGTGATAGGCACTTGGGACACAAAGACAAAAAGCATGGCAGTATTTGTCCTCAAGAAGCCTTACACGAATACTGGGGAGACACAGCATGTACATAAGTATAGTACAAAAAAAAGTAAGCATCAGAAAGGCTTTATGGAGGAGTTGGCAGTGGAACTGAACCTTAAAGAAAGGTAAGGATACTGAGAAGTAGAGATAACTAGTGCATTTCAGGCCCAGGGAATAGCTTGTGTGTGAATGCAGGGGAAGTCGATAAAGGAATGGCTAGTACTCTAGTGTGACTGGAATATAAGAGTTTATGAATGGAGATTGTATGAAATGAGGCTTGGAAGGCAGATAGCAGGAATACTGTGGTATGTCTTCAATGGCTGGTCAAGGAGTTTGTATTTTATCCTAGAGATAATGGAGAAGATTTTGGGGCAGTCAATAAACCTTTATCAAGTGTCTACTATGTGCCAGGCCCTATGGTCAAATCTCTGCCTTAGGAGGATCATTTTGCAATTGTGTGAAGGATGGATTGGAGAGAAGAGAATGGAAGCAAGGATAACAATTTGGAGGCTCCTTAGTTCAGGAGAGAGGTGACAAGGGCCAGAATATATGAGTAGAGATAAGAAAAATTGTATTGGTAGAGTTGACAAGTCTTGGCTACTGCTTAGATATAAGGGGTAAGGGAGAAAGGAGGGTCATGGACCTAAAATGACTGGGAGATTGGTGATGTTCTTAGCAAAAATAATAGGGGACATTTAGGGGAGAAGATAATGCTTTCTATTTGGGACATGTTGATTTGCAGATATTTATGGGACATCCAGGTAGAGGCCAAGTTGCAAGGTAGTGATGCAGGACTGGTGCTCAGGAGGAAGGTGATGGCTGGATCTGTAGATGTGGGCATCATTTGAATAGAGATGATATTTGAAAACGTGATGTCATTACACTAGTGGAAAGGTCCTAAATAAAGTTGTTCAAATTAAAAACCAACCAATAAACAAAGCCACTCAGCTATAGTGATATACCAGTGTGTACGTACCCTTCTTAGCTTCTGTATTAAAGTAACAGCTAGCCTCCTACCTTAGTCATGTCCTGACTGCTTAGGCATATCATGCCATCCTAACTGCTTTAGCGTAGCTTTGGTGATTGGTTGTCATGGCCTAAAACCCTAGCCCAGAGCAGCAAAGCCTGCTGCTTTGGAAGAAGGTGGAGCCAGAGGCCATATGATGATGGTCACAGGGGACGGAATTGAGAGAATTGTGGGAATTGAGTGAACAATACTGACTCCATCTTGTGACTCAATTCTGGATACAGCTCAGTTCCCTTTCTATTCAGTTATGAGTCTAGCTCAATTTCTGTCTTGTGAGAAAACTTTATTCAATCATGGGAACTGTGAGGAAACTTTTTTGCATCGTTTGAAACTAGCCCTGCATGGCTGAGAAGCTGTACTACCCCTGCCTGTTGCTCAGGGACAAAATTTGTTTAATGCTTACCTTAGGACCTAGATTATACTGACCAAAAGCTTAATCAGATCTGAAGACTGATGCAAGGAGTTTCCTCACCATTATATATCTCAAGCAGTCGTTATGTCTTATCTGAAAACTGGTTTCCTCCTGGTCAGTTACTGTTTCCTTCTTCCTTTGATTGAATATGGGCACTTGGGGAGGAGGGGGACGCCTCTTTTTCTGATTTCAGGGAATTGCACCTGTTAGCTCTCCTTCCCCATTTGGAAAGTCCTGTAATCGTTCTTCCAGTTAAAATCAGATGACCTAATCTTGTATCCTGGTTTCTATCCTATTACTTGTTTCCTTTTAAATAATTGGTCTTATTTGATTGCTTTTAATACATAAAAAATCTGTCTCCTCCTGTATTTAGGGTCCAGTGACAAAACTGAGGAGACTTGGTCCTGAGTTATGATATAGTTGGCATGTCGTTGTTTAGTTGTTTCAGTTGTGTTCTACTCTTTGTGACCACATTTAGGGTTTTCTTGTTGAAGACACTGGAGTGGTTTGCAATTTCCTTCTTTAGCTCATTTTACAGATGAGGAAACTGAGGCAAACAGGATAAAATGACTTGCCCAGGGTCAAAGCTAGTAAATGTCTGGGGCTGGATTTGAACTCAGGTCTTCCTAACTCCAGGCCGAGCACTCTATCTACAATGCCACTAGTTGCCCTTCAATTGGCATGCTTTTCTTAATAAATTGATATGATTTGTTTCCTCAGTCATTTCAGATTCCACTAGCCACCCAGGGAAGTAGTTTTAAGATGGACAGATAGAGCAGATAGGGAGAGTTTGCTGACACTAGAATTAGTGCAGAGGCTCAGGCAGTGGAGACTTAGGTATTGGAGAAAATGCATTTGTATATTTGGTCCAAAGACTTCCTAGTCCCTTTTCAGCAGGCATTGGAGCACTGGGAGATCCCCAAAGGATAGTATGCACAATTTCTAACAAGCTGTTTGCTTGTTAGGACCTTCTTCAGGGCCCTTAAAACACCAGTTTGTAACCTATTCAAGTTCATGCAGGGATTTTTCTGGAGAAAGCAGTGCATTTTGACCTGTGGAGGATCAGTCGTTCACTGTGGTGCTATTGCAAACGAGAAAGGCTTGGCCAGACCATACATAGTGCATGTGAAGGAGAACAGGGTGCAGTAACCCTGAGAGTAGGTAGGGACTGGCTTAGGAGTGTCTGTAAATGCCAAAGAGAATTTTGTACTTGATCTTACAGGTAATTAGGGAGCCAAGTATGATGAATAGGCAAATGATACGGTCACTTTGGCAGCTGGGTAGAGAATGGATTGTGTGTGTGTGTGTGTGTGTGTGTGTGAGTGTGTGTGTTACCTGAGGCAAGAAGGTCAAACAGGAGGCTCCAGGTGAAAATTACCTCTATTGTGCTGGACTTGGATTCAGGAAACCTGGGTCCAAATCCACGTTTTTATACTTAGTACTTTTATGACCACAGGCAGATAACTTTAACTTTCTGAGCCTCAGTTTCATCTATAAAGTGAAGATAATAATACCTGCATCATCTGTCTCTCAGGTTTGTGGTGAAGAAGTGCTTTGTAAACCTTTAAGTCAGTCAGTTAACATTTATTAAATGCCTACTAAGTGCCAGGCACTGTACAAAGCTCTAAGTGGTAGTTATTTATCATGTCATTAAGCTTAGATCAATTCATAATTGCAATGAAGCTGGATATGATTAATTATATAATTACATTCACATGGCCCCCACAAATATGGGTTTTTGATCAAGTGGTCCCCTACTGAAGATCTTGGATATCCTTGATCTCATCTAGCGTAATCCTTTTATCTCACAGATGAAGAAACAAAGGTCCCGAGAAAGAAAGACATGTCCTACCCTTTATAGCTAATAAGTAGAAATAGCAGGATTAGAATCCAGTTCTGGTGATGCCAAATCCAATCCTGATTATGAGAGAACAGAAAATTCTAAATCTGAATAAAGCATATTGCATACATAGCATTTTGGTTGCTACCTGAAGTTTGGAATTTGTCTAACAGGTATTGGCAAAAAGAAGCCAGAGCCCATTGAGATCATCAAGTCCAGACCTTTCATTTTACTGGTAAGGAAACTGAAGACAGAGAGGGGAAGTGAGTTGTTTAATGACACCTAATGAGTCAGTGGCACAGACAGGTTGGGGTTAAGGACTGTTCAGCTTCCTTCCAATAACTACTAAGCAACATAGTTTGCTGGCATAGAGTCTCTCTTGGTTGTACAAATGGATTCTTTTCTTAACTCAGATATGTAGTCATACCAGGCACATGAACAGACTGTTTTCTAGGTAATTCAGAAAGCTGATAAAACTTTTAAATTCAAGATTCAGGGATATTTATTTTATATGCTTTATCACTTTGAACTTTTCATTTTATCTATAGATATCCTCTGGCCTTGATTACCATCTGCTATATGCATTAATTTTAAATTTTTACAAAAACTTAAAAAGAATATTGTGCTTACTTGAAGGGCAGTAGAGAAAGTTGTAGAGGAGGCCAGTATTGTATTTTGGATCTACAGCTGGGCTAGGAAAGGTTAATTCCTAGTTGGGAAGTATTGGGTGGTAGTAATGAGAAAACAAAGGAACTAGTTTGACCTTGGATCTCAAGAAATAAATACTTTGGGGACATGATAACTTGTTTAGGACTGTAGGACCGGGGAAGCATCATGTACCAACCATATTCTTAACTATACTTTTCTCCCATCCCTCAATCTTCCATTTTCATTTTGTCTACCTTTCTCCACATAATAATTCTCCCAGAGGACAGTTGAGCCTGGGGTCAACAGTGGTTCAGGTGAAGTACCTATCCTATCTTCCTTCCTAGTCCTCAGGATTGTGAAAACCGATCTGGTCAGCCGAGTGGAAAGTGGACTCCTCTTTGCTTTTGTGCCTGTGGTTGCTATCATCCCTTTGCCCAGAACTACACCACCACCCTTGCCCACAGGCTGTCCAGTGTCGTTCCATACCTGGGGGACAGAGGCAGTGGAAAGTGGCGAGCAGGTCAAGACAGGTGCTGCCAGGGTGACAGGGCTGAGATAGACACTCATTATGGTCAGTCTCGCATCGGGAGCCAGTGTAGCCTGGGGTGCAGAGGCAGTTGAAGGATCCTGGGGTGTTGAGACAGGAGCCACCGTGTTCACAGGGACTGAGGCTTTGGTGGACTGAGAAGAGAGAGTGAGATGTGTCTTAGGGACAAGGAAGAAGATGTATCTCAGAGATGAGGAGAAGGACGTATGGATAGAGGATGAAAGTAGGAAGATGGAACATATTTGAAAAGAACCTTGATGATACAGTGGAAGGTGCTGTAGTAGAAAACATACTGCATTTGGAGTTAGAGGGTTCCGGTTCTGTCACTTGCTAGCAGGGTGATTCTATTTAAGCCTCAGTTTCCTTATCTGTGAAAAAGGGGGAAGAGTTGGACTAAATGACTCTCTGAACTCCCTTCTGGTTCAGTCTATGATGCTAATAATAACTTTTGTAGTCACTGAGTCATTTGAATTGCATCTGACTCTTTTTGATCCCATTTGTTTTTTTTTTTTTGTCAAAGATACTGGAGTTGTTTGCTATTTCATTCTCCAGCTCATTTTACAGATAAGGAAACTGAGGGAAACAGGGTGAAATGACTTGCCCAGAGTCACACAGCTAGTAAGTGTCTGAGGCTGGATTTGAACTCAGGTCTTCCTGACTCCAGGCTTTATCTGCTGTGCCAGTTAGCTGCCTTAACATCTAAAAGATAATAAGTGACTTGTCCAAGGTCCATCAGCTGGAAGAGCCATGTCTTCTACTTCTGCCTCCAGAGCACTTTCCATTATACCACACTGCCTCTATGGGGGATACGGAAGAGAGTATGTAGCTCTAGGGGACAATGAAGGATGGCATCTATATGGAGGTGAAAGGTAATGTCCATAGAGGATTGAACAGCAGAAAATCAGAAGGGAGAATGTAGAATAGAGATGTGATGGCTTGGAAGAATTCTAGAAATATTCAGAAAATAAAGGTGTGTGTGTTTTTTTCCCCCTAGGAAATTGGGAAAACCTGAGGAAGTATAGGAAAATCTCATTTACTACAGTTTCCTCTTCCCCTTGACTTTCATATTTCTTTTGTGGGAAACAAGGTGAATAGGCTTGGTTGGAGAATTGAATACTGGGGTTCCTCACCCATCTGACATTCATCCAGATCCTGGTGGCAGGTGGGGCCGGAGTAGCCAGGCTGGCATAGACAAAGTATGGCTCCTGATATGGGGTTGGTACTGCATTGGGCTTTGGGGTGGCAGGGCTGACTCAGACACATGTCTTGTAGCTGGCACAGAAGACCTAGAGTGAGGAGAGGGGCAGGGGGAGAGAGAGAGAGAGAGAGAGAGAGAGAGAGAGAGAGAGAGAGAGAGAGAGAGAGAGAGAGAGAGCATGAGAATAGATTGAGGTCCCTATGTCACCCTCCTTATCACTGTTTTTCTTTTTTCTACTTTTTTATTCAATGTCTTCCACTTTTACATTCTGCCATCTTCCCACTTCTTTCTTGTGATCTCCTTGTATAACTCATTATCTTTTCCCCTAAATTTACCCTTCTTCCCAACTTCTTTATTTCTGTTGAAGAAACCACCATTCTTCTAGTCCCTTAGGTTTATGATGTTGGTGTTTTATTCAGATCTTCACCTTTAGCCTTTATCACCTCTTTTCTTGATTATTGTAACAATCTCCCCATTCTTCTCCCTGCCTTGATTTCACATTCCTGTCCATCCTGCACACCACTGCCAAAGTGATTTTCCTTAAGTGCACATCTGACAGGATACTCTCCTATTCAGCCAATTTCAGTGGCTCTCTATTGTTTCTAAGACCGTATATAAGCTTTTCTGTTTAGTTTTTAAAATCCTACACAACCTGGCCCCACTCTATCTTTCTAGACTCATTGGATGTAACTGCCCTTCCTGAATGTTCCAGTCTGGCCAAACTCTGTGCTCCTCACATTCAGCACTCCATCTTCCCACCCATGCTTTTGCACTGGCTTGTCACCCTTGCCTGGAATGCATTAACTCTGCCTAATAGAATTTCTTTGCCTTCAAGACACAGCCCAGGTACTACCTTCTGCATGCAGCCTTTCTTGATTCACATCAGCTGTGAGTGCCCTCCTTCCCAAACTTTTGTCGTTGTTTAATGGTGTCGCCCTTCATGAGATGCAATGGACTTTATCCGTGGTGTTTTCTTGGCAGAGGTACTGGAGTGGTGTCCCCGTTTTACAGATGGGGAACTGAGGCAAATAGCAGTTAAGTGATTTGCCCACGGTCACAGCTAGTGTCTGAGGTCAGATTTGACTCAGAATTTGCTGACTCCAGACCCAGTGCTCTATCTACTTCGCTCCCCAAACTACCTTGTACTTAATTATTTTGTATCTATTCTCTTTACATTTATTCTGTATATGCTTATCTGTCCTGGTCAGTCCTCCCCTTCTTATATGTAGAAATTTTTCCCTACTTATTGTCTGTACAGTATCTGATACATAGAAGGTGCTTAGTAAATACTTATTGATAGATGAATTGGTTTTTTCCATTAACTCCATACCCTTCATATTCATGTATTCCCATGCCCTTACCACTGCCTCCTGAGTTTTCCCAGTGTCCCTTTATCAGTCGATAATCATTAGGTACCTACTGTGTGCCAGGTAATATTCTTCTCACATCTCCAGTCCTTCCACCCATATCCTCTTATTTCTATGTCTCTTGCAATGGGATGGAGGGAGGGAAAATGCATTAAGTATCTACTTTGTGCTACATTGTGCTAATAACTTTACAAATATCTTACTTATTCTCTAACTTGTCCAAGTTCCATCTGTCCCACTCCCTCGACGTCCCTTCAGCCTCCTACCTGTGAGACCTGGGGGGCAGAGGCAAGTGAAGGAGCCCACCCGATCAATGCATGTAGACCCTTGGGCGCAAGTGGCAGAAGCACAGTCATCCAGGTTCTCTTCACAGTTTGGGCCACCCCAGCCACTCACACACACACAGTGAAAGCTGCCAGGGGTGTTCTGACAGGTACCACCATTCTGGCATCGTGAGGGGCTAATGGTTCCACACTCATCCACATCCTCTGAACAGTCCCATCCTATGGAAGGAAAAGAACAGGGCTGTGGGACCTAATACTATGGTTTCTGAAAGTTAAGAGAGACTGGACATGAGTCCCACATTTTAGAACTGGACAATTGGGTCATAGATCCTACTCAGCCTATGACCTCAGTAACTCACCTGCCCAGGTTTCAGGGCAGACACAGGTGTAGGCATTTAGTCCATCTTGGCAGGTGCCTCCATTCTGACAGCTGTGTCCAATGCAATCATCTGGATTCACTTCACACTTCCGGCCTGTGAAACCTGCACAGGGATTATGGAGATCATTTGGGTAGTAGGGGTCTTAAAGGAGAATGTCTTACTGTTGGGATAGAAAGCAGGGGTGGGGAAAGGTTCTCATAATCACTCACCTGGGAGGCAGAGGCAGTGGTGCAGAGTGGTGGACCCAGGAGCTAGTTGGCAGGTGCCCCCATTTTGGCAGCCTGTAGCAGAGCAGGGCCCTACCTGGAATTCACATTGGGGCCCATCCTGCCCTGGGGGACAGAGACATTTGTAGGATCCCAGTATATTGTGGCAGGTGGCACCTACGGGGCAGATCTCTGAGTCCTGGAAACACTCGTTGACATCATGTTGACAGCTATTGCCCTCAAAGCCTTGGGGGCAGTCACATAGAATATAGGGATATGTGGTCAGACAGACCCCTCCATTGGCACAGGGGTTTGCTTTACAGAAGTCATGATGCTGGCAGTGCTCACCTAGGGTGTGGGGATAGGAGAATAGAGAGGAGAGAAAAGGAAAGCATTTCACACCTTGCATGAATTACAGCCTATTCTATATGGTATGTAACAGATTTTTTTAATCTCATATTCACATTAATTTTTACAGCCTTTATTGTCTCTTTTTCCTAGTTATATCCATGATTTGTTTTTAAGTCATTTCAATCATATCTAACTCTTTGTGGCCCCAGTAGGGTTTTCTTGGCAATGGTACTGGAATGGTACTCCAGCTCATTTTATAGATGAGGAACTGAGGCAAACAGGGTTAAATGATTTGTCCAAGGTCAAATAGCTAGTAAATGCCTGAGACCAGATTTCTCCTTAGGTCTTTCTAATTTCAGGCCCAGCACTCTATTCACTGTGTCACCTAGCTGCCTGGATATACGTGAATATATCTCAGTTTTATTATAATCTTTAAAGTTCTGTTCTACTTTTCTTGGGTAATCATAATGACTCTTGCTACCTTTTAATCACATTTGACTGGGTTCTATCTGTCACAACTCATCCTATTTTGACCACATCTTGTCTGGCTTGTATCCTGCTTAGTTTGCATATCCCCTGCATTTGGGTTATATAGCACACCCTGCTTATATCGTACAGACATTATATCACATTATTGTATCTTACATATCATATACTTTTAAGATTTCAAGGATCTGGGTTTCTACCGTTAATCAACAAGTATATATTCCACACCTACTACTATATATGCCACGTACTCGGGATACAAAGACAGAAATGAACTAGTTCCTCTCCTCAAGGAGCTTACATTCTCTCTATTAGTGTGAGTAGCCTTTTAACTGATGAAGATTACTGCCTCTCTGAAACTTAGTTGGTGATCTTTGAAAGTTGCTTTGACCAACCTTCTTATGAAACAGTATTAGTAGCAGTAGCAGTGGCAGTAGCGGTAGAAATAGTAATAGTAGTAGTGGTAGTCATAGTCGTAGTAGTAGTAGTGGTAGTAGTGGTAGTGATGGCAGTGGTAGTAGTGGTAGTGATGGCAGTGGTAGTGGTGGTAGTGGCAGTAGTAGTAGTGGTAGTAGTAGGAGTAGTAGTAGTAGTAATCATAATATTCTGGAGAACTCAACCAACAGACAGTATTGTAATACTGGAAATGGACCATTGCAGATCAAACTGTTGCCCACCCAGAAAAAACACTGGCCTACAGAAAAACTTAAGAGCAGTGTTTTAATAGATATCACCATTCCAAATACCCACAATCTCCAAGCAACATGGAACAAAAAGCTTCCAAAATATAGAAACCTGACAGAGGAGGTCAAAATCATGTGGGAACAGAATAATTTTGTCCTTATTATCCCATCTGCTCCTCGAGTTATACCGAAGATGTTTTCAGTGAGCTTATAGAGACATTTTTGTTTTTGCCGAATGATCTGCATGTGCTGACCTTACATACTTAAGTTTTTATTCAACTTCAAAACCCATTTGTTGTATTCATCTTTGCAGTAGTCTGTATGCCACTAAAAATAAAATTATAATAGTGGATAATGATTTGTTCCAGTGTTGTTTTTAGTTGAAATCCCATCAAAATAGATGAGATATTAGATGATAGTGCAGTAGATAGAGCACTGGACTTTGAGTTAGAAAGAACTGAGTTCAGGTCCAGCCTCAGTCACTTAATTGTGTGACCCTGGGCAAGTCATTTAACCTCTACTTGCCTCAGTTTCCTCATCTATAAAATGGGAATAATAGCACTTCCTACTTTCCAGGTTTGGGAGGATCAAAAGAGATATTTGTAAAGCACTTTGCAAATTTTAAAGTGTTATATAAATGTTAGTTATTATTGCTATTATTATTTTATATTTATATTCCATTCTGTTTTTCTGCCTATTGAAGTTCTTCCTTCCTTCAGGGCTCCCATACTTTAAGCTGTTAGCCCCTCCCTGAAACATATGTGAATAGAAGTGATTTATCTTGCCTCAGATTTCATATAGAACTTTGCCCTTACCACATTCTACTTTTCTTTATGCTGTTTATGAATGTGCCCTAGCCTCTTATTGGATTGTAAATTCCTTGAAGGCAAGCAGCTGCTATATTGCATGTGGTAAATGCTCGATATTCATTTGTTAAACAAATGAAGTATTTGATGATCGAAGCAAAAGACATAATCCTTGCCCTTGGGGAGGATCCCCTTTCTCCCTGCCAAGTTTCTTATTACCTATATTAGATCACAAAAATATGGAGAGGAAGGGAGGGGAAAATAGGAAGATGTCGGGAAGAAGAGGCAAAAAGATAGGAGAAATGAGAAGGAAGAGGAGAGAACACAACATAGTTCATTTATCCTCTTCCTGGCTTTATTCCAATACCTGTCCATCCAGGTAGACAGTGACATCGAGGCTGACCAGAAGGCAAGACATGGCATCGGCCTTTATGGTAACAGGGATAGGACAGGCAGGGGTCTTTGAGTTGGCACCATGATCCTCCAAAGCCAGGGGGACAGGAGCAGAAGAAACCGGGAGGGTGGGGGGAGGAAGTGCCCTGGTGATTGGGGAACAGGCTCTCACAACTGCCTCCATTCTGGCAGGGCTTGGCATTCTGGCAGGGATCTGGAAACTGGCACCTCTCACCCAAGAAGCCTGGAGTGCACCTGGGAATGGTGAACAGACATAGGAGGAGACCCATCCAAACCTCACTTTTCTCCTTCCTGCCACAAGTCTTCTTTCTCCATTCTTGTTTCCCCAAACCTTGCCTTTCTTTCCCTTCTATCTCTTTCCAACCCCTCCTTCCCATTTTCCTGTCTCACTTCTTCCCTCTTCTGTCTTCTTTTCTCCCTTTCATCTCATCCTTCCTATCCCTCCTTACTGCTTTCAATCTTTCTCCATCTCTCCCCTGCTCTCCACACTTGCTTTCCCCTCCACATCCCTTCTTTTTCTCCTCTCCCTCTTCCTTTTATCTAGACCCAATACCCAACACTCACTGACAAGTTTCTTCACCCTGGGGCAAGCTCAGGCAGGTGCCCCCATTGGCACAGGGCTCTGGGAAACTCTCACATGACAGTCCTAGGAATTAAGGGACAGGGGCTGTAATGTTGGGGAAAGAACCATCCTCTTGGAACCCTTTCCTTACTAGCTTCTGAGGACCTCTGCTTTTAAGAATGAGAACTTTCTTCCCCATGACCCTCTTCATGGACTCTTTCAGTCCCCATTTCTTCTAGGAGAGTAAATTTTCTCCAAGGATACCTTTTCCTCCACACTTGTGCTCCCTTCCCCAATTCTGCAGCATCCCAGATCCTGGTCCCCCCTGCTCTCAGTCTCCCCACTCCCTTCCTGTTTATTCCCTGGCTTCCCAGTTCTGTGCCTGCAGGCCTGTCCCTCGGAAGCAGATGACAGGCCTAGGGAGGGGGCCAAGAGGGACCTAGGAGGTGGGATGTCCTACTGGAAAGGCCCAGCTAAGCTAACCAGCGGTGGGGACAAGCAGATTGGGCTCACATTCTCAGCTCTTTCTCCCCCTCCAAACTGTGTTGCTGGAGAGTCTGTGAGTGAAAGTTTCTGTAGTTTCCCAAACTAGACTGTCACCTTTCTCTGTTCCTTCTTCTGGGCAGGACTGGAGGGAGGTCAGTGGGTGGGGATAGAGGTGAAGTAGAAGGTTTAGGTCTTCAGTATCTGGCCTTTGCAGCTCTCATTTCTTATGACTGTCTCACCTCCTCTACAGGTGCAAGACCAGTGTATCCTGTGGCTTCTCCTCAACCTCCCCCTTTCCCCTTAATCCCTGCAACGCCCTGCACCGACATTCTCTTCCTCCTTTCATTTCCAAATCTTACTGGAGAGAGTGACTCCCTGCTCCTATCCACGCCAACATGCTTACCTCTGGTCAGTGGTAGGGAGATCAGCAGCAGCAGCAGCGTGGAGGGGCGCTGCATCTTTGACACTCCCCCAGGCTCCACACCCTCTTCTCTCCAGGAGGGGACCCCCCCAGAGTCTTTGGTTGGTTGTGGCAGGAGAGTCTCCTCTGTTCCCACATCCCCTTCCTCCTCCTCCTTCAGGCCCTACGTCTGAACTGTTTCCTGAGACACACAATGTCCTGGACACCCTTGGGATGGGGGGAGGGAAGAGGAGGGAGTTGGGAGCAGTGAACTTGGTGGGGGAAGAAGGGGAGGAGGGGCCTTTTATCCCTGAAAGCCCCTTGTCATTGCTTGGATGAGAGGTTGAATGGAGGGCAGTGGGCATGGGGGTTCAGATGGAGAGGGGAACAAAATACATGGGGGCATTTTATGGAACACTCATCCCTAGGGAACCCCATGTCTTTCCAGCTGCTCTGATTGGCTGAAGAACCCCTGATATTCCAAAGGCTGAGTAGAATCTAGGATTGGAAAAGAAAAATTATGATGGAGTGGTAGAGACTTCTCCTCCCCTTGGGGGGCTCCTACCAGGACAGGACACTTGTTTCATACTGCCAGGATGGACACCTCCCCAGAGCCAACTAACTACTTTCATGTGAATTCACCCAGCTATGGTAGAGGGGCCAAAGGAAACTTCTGGGGTCATCAACATCCCTCAAAGGTACCTTAATCCCTTCCCAGAAGGGAACAAAATGTATTAACCACCAGTAGGTACAAGGTAGTGTTAAACACTTTACCAATATTATTTGATCCTTACAACAACCCTTTGAAGTTGTTACTGTTGTCCCCATTTTACAGTGGAGGAAACAGACAGATAGAGGTTAAGTGACTTGCCCCAGGTGACACAGTTAGTGAGTATCAGAGATCAAATTTGAACTGAGGTCTTCCTGACTCCAGGCCCAGTGCTCTAACCACTGAACCAGAGAGGTACTTAGATACTTCTAACATAGGCATAAAGATATTTAGTATTTCAGGAAGCAGATGTCTCCTGCCTTTCGATAGCAGAGTAGTTTTCTCTCTTCTCCACATCTAGCTGAAATGTGGAGGCCTGCAGGACTAGACTTACAGGGAGCAGAGGTGGCACAAGAAGAAAGGGGAGAGGGATGAGTAAGAAGAGAGGATGAAGAGGCTGCTTTGGGGCATAATGTCATGGGTGACCTAGGATAACTTTCCTATGTGAGATGGGAAGCTATAGTAAGCACTTAATAACTTGTTGATGTGAATTACTCTCATTGGAGTCATCTGTTAAAGAAGGAGACTGAATTAAGTGATGTCTAAGGACCTTTCCAGCTCTAACTACCTATGAGTTTATAATTCTATGATTCCTTTGGGTACCCAAAGATTTGTCATTAGCACCCAGAAGTAATTACATCTTTACTGGATCAAGAGAGAAAACCTGCCTCATATGGAAGCTTATTTACTGAAGGGAAAGGGTCCCAGAAAATTCTTCCTGGGGCATAAAAGAGATGTAGAAGCCATTAATAGGGAGATCTCTTGCCTAAAAAATAACAGGTGATACAAAAAGGCAGCCAAGAGATCAGCTCAAGCTCTCTTTTTAACACCAGTGAAGACTATCCCTGATCATAAGACATCTTTAGATTCCTTGCAACCTTGAAAACTTTCCCACACTTGTTTTTATTTCCTCTATGTGTTTTCCTGTCATACCAAAGTATTTTGATGGATATGTGATGTCACTGATGCAAAATCTTCCGCCATTGTCTCATCCTGTGAGAATGACTCACATTGAAATCCGTTAGTAAATCCTCTGTAGAGATATATAGAGTGCCCTGTATGGCTTCCTGTGCTGCTTTTTTTGCTCCGTGGAGACCCAGGCTAAACTCTGGTCACATTTGCTGTTCTGCACTCTATGTGGCCTATCAAGGCAGCAAAGTGTTAAAGTGGATAGGGTGCTGGCACTGGAGTCAGGAAGACCTGAGTTCAACTTGGATCTGACACTTAGAGGTATGACCCAGGGCTAGTCACTTCACTTGTGTCTGTCTCAGTTTCCTCAACTGTAAAATGGGGATAATAATAGCACCTACCTCCCAGGCTTGTTCTGAGGATCAAATGAGATAATTTTTTGTAAAGTACTTAGCACAGTGCCTGGCACATAGTGGCGCTTCCTTCTTTATGGTTCCCCCTCCCTTTCTTGACATACACATATTCAGTGATGTCTTTTATTTCTCTGCTTGGTTGAAAGTTATTTTTTATAACATGCCATACATAGCCTAGAGCATTGACTAGAGTGCTTGGCTTGGAATCAGGATGATTGTAGTTTAAATTCTACTTCGGACACTAGCTATGTGACTCTGAGTAAATCACATAACCTCTCTGGGCTTTAGTTTCTTCATTTGTACAGTAAGGTAATTGGACTTAGCTGCCTCTAAGGTCCCTTAGAACTCTGAACTGCTGATCTGTGATCTTCAAAAAATACAGTTCATAACAGAGTTCATAGGAAACACTGACATCTTGAGCTATAGATTTCTACCGCTAAGTAAGGATCCCAGGAGGAATGTGGACTCTGGCGTGGCTCCTGGGTATATGATCAAATGAGACAGCATATATAAAGTGATTTGCAAACTTCAAAGCACCATGTAAAGATGTTAGCTATATGTCTCCTACTGAGGCTGTCCACAGTTCCAGGAGGATGCTCAGGGCCCTACCTCATCATTGTTCCTCTTCATGGCTGAGTTGGAGGCAGGCACACCTGATTCTTTGGGTACTTCCTAGGAAAGATCACAATTAGCAGTTGGAAACAGGATAGGAGTCACACTTTAATAACCACCTTGGGTGTGAAGGTGAATATCGCAGAAAATAGGAATAGGTGATTAAAAGTGGGGATACAGAGGCAGATGACATATAGGGAAGGAAGCCAGGAAGCATGGGGAAGAGGATGGAGAGGGAATGAGTCATTTAGTAAACTCCTAGTTGGGAGCACACAAGCAGCAGGAGATGGAAAAATGGTGGGGGTAGAGTGGGGCAGGAGTTTGAGGTCTCATTTTTATAGGGTGTTTTTTTTGTTTTGGAAACATACTAACCTCTCTGTGCCACCTTGGGGTTAGTTCATTCACATATTCAAATCATCTCAAAGTTATCAGCACCTTTTTAAATATTCTGCTGGTGTGAAACTGAGGAGGTTTGGATTTTGTCTGGCCTTTACATATCAGTGAACCTAAAACCTTGGTAAGTAGGGTTTGGATTATTTCCCCTGATTTACCAGATATCAGGATGTGAATTTTGGTCAATATATGATATGATTTATAAATTATGTTTCCTTGATATTTGGGATGTTTTGCATCTAACTTTCAGGTTCCCCTTTGCAATCTTATTTCCTACTATTGCCCCTTTATACTGGCTACTTATAAATTTACCATACTGACTAGGAGTCGGGGTGGGGGGTGCGCTCAGGGCAAGAACAGGATACAATTTTTACAAAATGGTCTTTCTGGCTCTCTGTGTGACGTGCACAGCTTACAAGTCTCTGCATCTCCCAGAAGATGCCTTGGGCTGTTACTTTTCATAGCCACTTTCTAGCATGGCACCTCTGCTGCTCTCTGAAGTTTCTCTTCCTCTTCACTTTTCTAGCAGATGACATTAATTTTTTTTTTTGTGTGGCTTTTAGCTTAAAATGTCCATTACCATTGTTTCCGCAGCTGTCAGCTAGTCAGAGGCTACTTCCATAGCATATCATGGTACAATACCCCAAAGCTCCCTTGTCTTGGCCAGAGACCGTTGGTCTCCCTGTGTCAAGTTCTAATGTATGGTCAAAGAAATTCTGGATTTCTCCCTTGAGGTACAGATCTGCTGATCTAGAAGGGTCCCTAGTGGTCAGGAACACTCTGCCCTTCTCAGCTTCCAAGTATATATCTTTTCACAATACCAGGTTGATTCAGAGTGAATTTTATAATCGAATGTTCTCTTTTCTCCAGCACTTGCCAACCCCACCAGCACTGTCCATGGGTGCAAAGGCTTGATACAAAGCCCTGATTTTCTTCTAATTGTCCCTTTGTGCCTCATGATTAAAGGTCCTTATCCAAGGAGACAAATTTGACCTCATTAGTGTCACAGAGACTTCGCAAGATGCAACCTGTGACTGGAATTCACTTGATACGGGTACATCTTATTCATAAGAATATTCTCATGGTTCATCCCATTGGTTCTAATTCTTCTTTACAACATGACTAATGTGAAAATCGTTTAATATGAATGTATATGTAGAGCCTATATCAGATTGCATGCTGTCTTGGGGAGGGGATGGAAGTGGAATTAAATTTAAAACCCAATAGCTTGTGAAACTGAATATTGAAAACTAAAAATTAATTAATTAATTAAAAAGAATAAGAATAGATAAAAGTGCTGACATAACATTTTATATTAAGAAAATGTACTCATAGGAGAAAACCCAGAAACCAGAGGGTAGGTCCATGATGGGCAATTTTTGGTAAAGACCAGTGGAGGGAAAAACATAAAGGAGGGTAGAGTACACACCTCTTAGATAAAACGAAGAAATAGATATTCGGCAAATGGATTAAAGAATGGTGCAGAGGCACCAGTAATGATGGGGGACCAAACATCTCTCTTTTTTTCCCCTCTCTCTGTCTTTCTCTGTCTCTCTCATTCTCTCTCTCTCTGGTAGGAGCTTCCACTCTGCCAAAAGGTAAGCAACTAATAATATATCGACTTGTGTTAATGAGAGAATAAACAAAGGGAAATCCCATTCTTGATCTGATTCTCACTAACCTGGTTGCTGGGGTGGAAATGATGGGAAAATTGGGGGAAGTGACCGTTACCTCTTAGAGTGTGTGATGGAGAAGAGGACAGCTGAGCATAGTTTCATATGTGCCCTAGATTCTGGGAGAGCAGATCTCAAGTGTTTGAGAGGAAGGATAAGTAGAATCCTATGAGCTAAAATTCTAGACTTTCAAAGGACAGTTTCAATAATGAAACGCTGAAGACACAAGGGGAAATCATTCTCATGAGTATGAATAAACAGTGATTGTCTGAAGAGACCTGTGTGGATAACTGGGCAATTTAGATTTTTAGATTTAGATTTAGATTTTTAACAAGGCATGCTCAGGGAAGCAAGGATGAATACAAGATTACCATGATCCTGGGAGGACACCGTAATGATTGCTGAAACTCAGGCTGAGCTCAGCCTGGCAATGATGCTTATGCATGAAAAAAGGGTTTTGTTTTTATTTAGCACTATTAGGGGAAAGGGAAGTGTAATGAAGGTCTGATGTATGCACAGACTGCATCAACTTACTGATAAACCAGTGTGCAGGATGCTAGGAGCCCAAGAGGCACTCAAGTCACCCAAGAGCAGCTGAGGCAAAAAGAGTATTGGCTGATGCTGACAGGCCTTTCTGAATGCTTCAGAGGCCAAAGAACTTCCCCTTTGCCACTTGGTTAACTGACTAGAACCTGTTATATGATGTCTCTCCATGCTCCACACCCTTACATATGAGCACCATTCTTCCTGAAATGAACTCCTTGGTGTCCTCCTTTTGGAGAGTTTGCATCAGGGAGCACATTGATGAAGCCTGCCTATGAGCCAGATTCCATATACAGAAGGATCAAAGAAGCAATAGGTCTTCTTTTTGGGGTGAATGGGACAGGGATAACTGACAGTAGAGAGAAGATGGAGCTGCTCTATTTGAATTTTTCTTCTGTTTTCTCTGCCAAAGACAATAATTGCATTTGGACTGGAACGAACAAAATAAAAAATGGCTAATAGGAAGTTGGTAACCAACATGAATAAAAAGATCTTAAGAAAGCACCAACTGCTTGTGATAAATTCAGGTCACTTGATCAACATAAACTATATCCTCAGTTACTGACAGAATTAGCTGGGGGGATTCCTAAACCACCAGTGATATATGAAGGGAGTATGGATGGAAAAAAAAGAATACAGAAAGATGAGAAAGATATCACAGGACTGCAAAATGGGGCAGATGTCTCAATTCTCACAAAAGGGAAAAGAATAATATTTAACATTGGTCAGTAAGCTTAACTTTGACTCCTGAAAAATTTCTGGAATGAATGATTAAAGAGATGGTGAAAGAAGATCTAGAAGAGGAAGCAATGATCTTATAGAACCAGCATAGCTTTACTGAAAACAGGTTATACCAAGACAACTAAATTGATAGGTGAGGAGAATATTGTAGCTATAGGTTTCCTAGATTTTAGCAAAGCATGTGATAAAGTATTTCTAACTATTCTTGAAGAAAAGATGTAGGCCAGATTATGATATAATTCAATGGATCAGGATCCAGTCAAATGACTGGCCTCAAAACATCATGGTTAATGATTGGATGTCAAGTTGGCAGGTGCTGTTTACCTTTATATGTGACTTGGACAAAGACATAGATGGCATGCTTGGGAAAGGTTAGCCCAATGGATGATAGACTCAGCATCCAAAAAAGATCTTAAGAAATAGGACAGAGCTGAATTTAATAAGATACAACTTGCTAAGAATGAGTATAAAATCTTACACTTAGGACCAAGATAGACATGCCAACAATAATATGGGGGAAGCACATGGCAATATAGCAGTTTGTCTGGGGAAAAAAGACCACCACCACTTAGGATTTTTATGGACTGCAAACTCATAAGAGTGAACTGGGTTAAATGGCAGCTAATGTGAAACTGGATTACATTTAAAAGGACATAGTTTCCAGGAATAAGGAAGTGAAAATTCCTTCGTACTCTATCCTGGTCATATGATGTCTGGAGTATTCTACTCAGTTCTGGGAATTACAGCTGAAAAAGACATTGGTAAGTTGGAGAGCATCCAGAGAAGGGCAACTAACATGATGAAAGGCCTTGATCTCACAGGGAAGGACATAAGCATTTATTTATTTATTTATGAAGACAGGAAGGCAAGGCAATTGGGATTGAGTGACTTGCCCAAGGTTACATAGCTAGTTAAGTGTCGAGTGTCTGGAGCTGCATTTGAACTCAGGTACTCCTGACTCCAGGGCCTGTGCTCTATGCGCCGTCTCAACTAGCTGCCCCCAAAAAGCATTTAATTAATCATCTACTATGTGCCTAACACTGTACAATGTTTTGCAAATATTATCTCATTTGATTCTCACAACAACCCTGGGAAGTAGGTACTATTATTATCCCCATTTTACACTTGAGGAAATCAAGGCAGGCATAGGTTAAATGACTTGCCCAAAGTCACACTGCTAGTAAATGTTTGAGACCAGATTTCACCTTAGGTCTTTCTTACTCCAGGCTCAGCACTCTATCCACTTTACTACCTTGTTCTTTTCTACTCATGTCATATTAATAATAGTTTAAGAAAATAAAGATATTTAGCCTGGAGGAGACTCAGGGGGGACACTACATCAAGTATCTAAAAGCCTGTAATGCAAAAGAGTAATTATACTTTCTCTCATTGGCACCACTGGTAATGGGTTGAAGTTGCAAAGAAGCAAATTCAGGTTTGATGTCAGGAAAAACTTCCTAACAATTAAAGCTGTCCCAAGTACAATGGCTGCCTCAGGAGATAATGGGCTTCGCTTATTAGAGATCTTTGAACAAAGTCTCTATGACTATTCGTAGGATATGTTCTAATGGGGATTTGCTCCCTTTCCAAATCAGAGACTCTGGGTTTCTGTGAGTCCATCTGCAGCCAATTGAGTGAGATTATTCAAATTTCTGGGAGCTGTTCCTGTGCCATTCAGGGGAGAAGGATTGGTTGGTTTGGGAGGAAGCCAAGCACACCTTGGTTTCATGTTCTCTTAGAGATTCCCCTGTGCATGGTAAAAGGAAAGATATTGCAGTTCCACCCCCAATTCCTACCAACATATCTGTTTCATAGATCCCCATGGCCAAAGGATTCATTACCTAGTGACTAACCTGCTAGTGATGAATCTTTCTGTATTTAGGCAGTCTTCTGGTAACAGAAAAACCAAATGTCTCTCAGACTCTACCCAATGCCCCTCCAAATTTGGTAAGACTTTTCAAACCTCATCCTCTACTTAGAGAGCCTATGCTCAGTTTTATATCATTACTGGAGGTTAGGGCTGGTTTAAAAAAATTTCTCAGGAGTAGTTTACTATAAAAATTCCCAACCCTCCCAACCTAGAAAGGGCTGTGTGCTTGCTTCATGGACGTGGACATTTGAATATTGGGTGCTCTACAAGAAAAGGAATCCAGTCATATTCTAAGATCATCTGAAATCCTGGCCCAGGGCTGCCTGGAGCTTTTTGGCCTATTCTCTCTTTGTAATTATTATTATAATAACTAACACATAGTATTTATGGTTACAAAATATTTTATGTATGTAGCCCAAGGATCTCTTAAGAGCTATTCCAGCTTCAGGTATCCCCATGGATGTTTCGTTTACCTGACCAACCAGAAGATGGACAAATTCCAAGCAAAAGACATTTAATTAAAAAGCATAGCAAAATAAATATCCAGGAAAATCCCCTACATATACATGGGTAGACACTTCTGCAGGTTACTGTGCCAGTGGTGGGAGAGGGAACACATCTGTGTCAGGCAACAAGCCATGTGCGTGGGGAAGATAAATGGCTTGGTGATATGTACAAGAGGGTACATGTGTAGGTTAGTGTCTCCAAATTTTAAAAATCAGGTAACTCCAGTGCCCATAAATTGGGGAATAGATGAACAAGTAATGCTATAAAAATGTGATGGGATACTATTATAAGAAATAATGAAAGAGATGATTTAGGAAAATCCTGGGAAGTCTTATATGATCTGATGCTAAATGAAGTGATCAGAACCAGGAGAACAATGTATACAATGATAACAATATGGTAAAAGCAAACAACTTTGAAAGATTAGGAACTCTTACTGAAGTAATAACTAATCATGATTCCATAGGACTCATTCTAAAACATACTCCTCATCTCCTAACAGAGATTAGAAGAACTCAGAGTGCAGAATGAGCCTTAGACCTTAGACATGTGGAAATTAGTTTTGATTGATTATGTATATTTATACCAAGGTTTGCTTTTCTCCACTTCTCAAATGTGAAAGGATCTGGAGTAGAAGTGTGAGAAGACAGATTTTTGTTGATGGAGAAAAATGATTTAAAAAATTATACATCCCTATTAGCAAAATATTTTGACCACATACCCTCAATATATGCATATTTATTTATTAGCAAATGATGCACATGTACTACTATACCAGTGTACTATGTGTATAAAATATGCAAAACCAGAAATTAAAAAGGATTAGATAAAAATGAAAGAAGTAACATTTAGAAATAATTTTTATTTTATTCTTAATGGCACAAAACCTTTTTTCTCTTACTAAAATATCATTAATAATTGGAATATTTTGAGGAAGGTTCAAAGAGACCTGGGATAACTTGTATGAATAAATGCAGAGTGAACAGAACCAGGAGAACACTTTATGCACTGCCAACAATCTTTTACAGACAAACAATTTTAAAAGACTTTGGAACACAGATCAACACCATAGTCAATAAGTGCATTTGTTTTTGCTTGATTATGCACTTGTGGAACAAGAGATTTTTTTTTTTTGCTTTCCCACTGGGGAGGGAGGTGGTATTTTGGAGGGGAGGGAGAAGGCAGATTTTCATTTGAACAAAATTTAATTGCAGTATTTTTAGTGAGAGCAATACAGTTGAATGTGTCATGTTATTTTTAAAATGTTGGTTCAACAATTTGTGATTCGGTGACATAGCAATCATGGCTAACATCTATATAGCACCTACTGTGTGCCAGGTACTGTGCTGAGCACTTTACAATGATTATCTCATTTGATTCTCACAACAACCCTGGGAAGGAGGTGCAGTTATTATCCTCATTTTACATATGAGGAAACTGAACCTAATAGAGGTTAAATAACTTGCCTAGGGTCATACAGCTTGTAAGTGTCTAAGGCTAGATTCGAACTCAGGGCTTCCTGACTCCAGGACCTGTCCTCCAACCACTGTGCCATTTAGCTGCCCCTAACTTGATTTAGAAATCTAGTTCTAAGTTCAATTTATTTTGATATTTGGTTTAAAGATTCTCAAATAGATGTAACAGTGACTACTGTAGTCCCTATGTCTGGGCTACTAAACCAAACATGTTATATTTTGTCCCTCACCTAGAAGTCTCTAATACCCTTAAGGGGGTTTGGGAGTGTCTGGTCTCTACTCCTGGTCCAAGGCCCTACTGAATGTGTCCCCTCAGTTGTAGGGGTCCTCTACATCTCAGTTGTGGTTTAACCACTTAATAGAGTAGCTTTTACAAAGGACTATTTATTTCAAAGGGATAAGTAAAACAAACATGCAAACCTTCCTCTTCTCCTTTCCCTTACCTAGAAGGCACAATCCTCCTCTCCCTCCCTCCCCCCACAGTCTCAGTAAAGTGAAGAGGCATTAGGTTCACAGGTTAACTCAGTTCCTTTATAGCATGGTCCCACCAAGTTCTAAGTCCAAAGCCTCCCTGGGACCATAACTTCTCAGGGTTTCATTGGCAGAGATAACTGGTCTGGAATCTTGACTCTAAGGTCACTATGATTCAGGGTGTTCTTAGAACTTAAAAGGACAAACAAAATAGACAAAAACCCCAAGCCCAATTCTTGGGGCCAAAGGGCCAGGGTTAGGGGGAGGAGGGAAATAGATCTTCCCCTCACACCCAGATCAGTACATGGTTCCTTTACGTGATTGAACCTTTAGTTCAAAGGATTCCCCTCCCCACTCCTCCATGCTGTCATAAAGACAAAAGAAGTTATTCCTATCCATGTGGTAGTAAAGCAGGATGATTTCTCCCAAAAACAGGTCCCTGATGTCTCCCACATGGTTCCTCCATTTTAGATGATTTGGGCATTCTCAAAACCCAGTTGCATAAAACAAATACCTTACAAAGATATGTAGATCTTCATGGAAGTGCATTATTGACTGTGCTTACAAAATCATGTTGCTTTGCTTACCTTTCAGTCCCATCCAATTATGCAAAAGTTTTTGTGGAAGTTTGAGACGTACATTTTCATCTTTGCTAATGTCAATCAACTCTTCTTGCAAACTAATGAGAAGGTGATGCATTTTTATATTTTAAACAAATGAGTTCAAAACTCACTGAAACTCTTAGGAAGTTTAATCAGGTGTGATATGAGCAGTCATAAATGTTTTTGTCAGTGATAATATATCACTTTCAGCAAAATTAGATTAGTTTAAAATGTCTTATTAATTGTGATGCTTCATACTCTCACTAGCAATATCTGAAGGCATGCTATATATACTTAGGGCAAGATTCATTATTAATGATAGTGTAAGCAAATTCATGTTTCAAATAATCTTGATAATTTCAAATTTTTGTGACAGACTTCTTGTTAGATCAGATTAGATTGCCATTTGTTTTGACTTGTAATTTGGAAGTGATCTGGGCACACAAAATCTGATATATTTACAATATTCTAAAAGGGGAAGAAAGGTGGGTAAGGAACAAACACTTATTAAGCTCCTACTCTGTATGAGGCTCTGTCATAAGTCCTTTACAAATGTTATCTCATTTTATCCTTATAATAATTCTATGAGGTAGATACTGTTATTATGCCCATTTTACAGATAAGGAAACTGAGACAGAAGTTAAATGATTTGCCCTAGGTTACTTAGCTAGGAATTATCTGAGATAGGATTTGAACTTAGGTCTTCCTGACTCTAGGGCCCACTTGGCCACCTACCTGTCTCTAAAAGCAAACAAATAAGAGTGGGCTATACTTCAGGACTATTCCTTCTGCTGAGAATCTTTTCACATTGCAAAATTCCCACTCTTCCATTAGAATGTATTGTGTATGGTACTTGATGTATGATCACCTTTCATATGAACTGAATGAAGGCACCAGTGTTAGTTCATACATTAAATATTTAGTAAACTTAATTTCATTCTTTGTTTTTAGATAAAAATAAATGTTAATAAAAGTTCAAACATTTTCTTTCTTAATCCCATTTAGGAGACCATGTGTTTAGAACATGGGTATTACTTGTATTGTCTAATCATTTTTCAGTTGCATCTGACTCACTGTGACCCCTTTGGGGGTTTTCTTGGCAAAGATACTGGAGTGGTTTGCCATTTCTTTCTCCATCTCATTCAGGGTGAAGTGACCTGGATAGGGTTACAGAGCTGGTAAGTGTCTGAGGTGGGATTTGAACTTAAGTCTTCCTGACTCCAGATCCAACATTCTATCCACTGTGCCACCTAGCTGCCTAACATATGTAGCCAAGAAAAATTACTCTAGTAGGATGATGTCCTTAAAATAAACTTGTGCCTCCAACTTGCATATCCAAATGATGTCATCCAGCTAGTCTAATGATGTCATCTAGGTATAGGTCATCCTCTCCACTGCTTGACTACCTGCTGGTCTCCCATGGGTTGCCCCCCCTCCTGCCATTTTGGCATTCTACCTCTGGCATTCTATTTGACACAGTCTAGTCAATAAGCATTTCTTAAGTGCTTATTTTGCTCTGGTTTAAAGAAAGCTAGGGGTGCCAGAGAGGTTGAGGTGAATAAGGAAAGCATTCCAACCATGAGGGACAGCCATTCAAAAGGGAAGGTGTTAGGAGATGATGGTCCTGTGTGAGGAGCATCGAGGCCACTGGATTGTAGAGTTCTTGGAGGGGAAGAAAGGGTAAGAAGACTGGAAAGGTACTAAGAAATCAAGTTATAAAGGACTTTAAAGTCCAATCAGAATTTCATATTTGACCCTAGAGGTAATAGGGAGCCATTGGAGTTTATCAAATAATTGGGACAACGTAGTCAGACCCTGCACTTTATTAGGAAAAATCACTTTTGGTAGCTGATTGGAGGATGGATTTGCAGTGAGGAGAGACCTGAAGTAGGGAGAACAACAGGCACCAGTTAATGAGGTGAGAAGGGTCTGCACCAAGGTAATGGCACTGTCAGAGGAGAAAAAGGTATGCATATGAGAGCTATGAAAGCAGAAACCTCAAAAGACCTGGCAACATTGGATGTGTGGGTTCTTTGTTCCCCTCTGCTGCTATCTACTGCCACCTGCTGGTTTCCTAATGATACGCCACTGCTATCTGACTTTTTCCTTTTATTTATTTCAAAGAGAGATTTTTAGCTTTACTAACAAAAATCTAGGACTATTTCTTTCTTTTGTAATTCAAGCCCCAAAGACATTGTCCAATATTGGTCAGCAGAAATCCTTCTTGTTATGGTTAAACTTTACTTTTCACTTCCTTTGATTTATCTAAGTTGTCATTCTGTGAGTTTAATATTTATATGGTTTAGAGGTTTTTAACCTTTTATGTCATGTGCCCCTTTGACAATCTAGTGAAGTCTATGGATGTCTTCTCAGAATAAAGTTTTTAAATGTACAAATAAAATAAATTCTGCTATAATATTGTTATCAAAATATTTTTTAAAAGTTCATGAACCCCAAGGAAAAGAATCCTGGCTTTCCGGGGAGTTATTTCCTTTGAAATCTTTTCCATTTCCATGCTACAAATCCTAGTCCATACAGATCATCATTTCAGAGCTTTAGTTAGTTACACTGGAGGGGAGGGCAGAGCTAGCAAATATGTGTCTTAAAAACAAAACAAAACAAAAGCCAACTAACCAAACAAAAAACCCACTGTCTTGCCTTCATATACATTAACTCATTTGGTGGTTATGACTCTTCTGTGAGGTGGCAAATACAGGTATTTGTAGTTCCCCTTAGAGCTATCCCCTCCTTGAAATCAAAGGTGTGTGCCTTGGGAGCAGCTACTTCTGGCTCAAGAGTACTCTGTGGGTCCACACTTTTAAAACTGTGACTCATAAGTTCCCATTAGTATACTTACTTTTACCGTAGTCAGCCAAAGAACACAATTATTTCAAAGTAAAGGCATTTGCTGAAGGACCCAAGTGCTTTGGGGGAGATGAAGTCATCTCTTTATTGGCCACCAAAGCAGGAAGAACCGATTAGTGGATCTTTGAAAGGACCGACCTGCCTTTGGTTGCTCACTTCTCTTTCTAGCTTCAGAGCCATAGCATTTATCTGGGTCTCTACTATGAATGTTGAAAGGAAAATTCTTCATTTGAGATTTCACCCTGATTAAAGAGGCAAAACTCAGGATAAAGAGAAATAAAAGGAGTTTATTACAAGTACATCAAAGCAGCAACACTGTGACAGTGACGGGCTGATCACTGAAGATGGCTTCTAGGTGGGGTCAGCTTTTATAGGTAGCTTTTATAAGTAACTTTAAGACAATTCAAATAAGTCCACCTCAGCAGAAGAGACTGGGTCTTTGTATCTCAGTTCCTCCTCAAGGTAGTAAGAACATGACAATTTGTAGGTAGGGGTACAAAGGTCACAGGTAGGGGATAACTTGGCTACGTGACCAACATCAGGGGACTGGGTGATGCGTCCCCCAATGCTAATTGACAAGCAGCACTGGGAACAATGGGAGACTGAGTCAACAGATAACTTTGAGCTGCCTTTGAAATAGTGACCGTGAGCTCATGGTGGCTAAAATCTGTGTCCTGCTTGCATATAGATCTAAGAGCTTTAGCTGTCTCTTTTGCTGTGTATTTCTTTGCCTGATTGTTGGTGGTGGTGTTCAGTTGTGTCCAATTCTTCATGACCCTGTAGGCCATATGATCCATGGGGTTTTCTTGGCAAGGTTACTGGAGTGGCTTGCTATTTCCTTTTCCAGTGGATTAGACAAATTGAGATTAAGTGACTTGCCCAGGGTCACATAGCTAGTAAGTGTCTGACTCCAGGTCCGTGTCTCTAACCACTGAACCACCTAGCTGTAAGTGACTAAGAACAAATCCTGAAATAGACATTTCTCACCTTGTGAGTTTAAGTGTTCCAGAGGTCCTGGGTCCTTTGACTGGAGCTGACTGGAAGCAAGGGGAGTTTGTCTGTTATGGAAGATGCCACTGACATGAGGAGATGCTCAACTCTGGCTAGGCTTGCTAGAAAACTTGAACTTGGAAGGAATTGTTTGGATACTGCAGAGCTAAGGTGAAATGGTGAAATGTCAGTTTTACAGACCAATAAATTGTTTTATGTTTTGATGGTTTTAAGTACGAATCTCTTGGAGAAATCTTCAGTGTATTTGTGTGCAGATAAGGTTGGGGAGGTGAACCAGGGGAATAAAGCCTGAATGTGAATAAAGCTTTGCTTTATTTCTTTTTAATTTGTATTCTTTTTAATTAAAAATACTAAATAAAATTAGCATTTCCACAGACATTGTAGAATAGGAGATTGTACCTGATATAGTGAATCTTTCTTATGTAGAGCTTGCTTTGATTTTTAAATATAAAATAAATTAATCATGCAACTTTCAAAGCTGTCCTACTTTGTTATTCCTTCAGGTTTTCCTTCTGTTCTTCCCTCATATTTTTGGGAAACCTATTCTTATCTCCCCTTATTTCTACCTCTCTTCTCACTCCCCCACTTCAGCCCCCAGGAAAGAAAAAGAAAAAGAAAAAAGAAAACTCATAACAAATCCACATAGTTAAGCAAAACAAATTCCCACACGGGTCATTTTAAAAAATGTATGTCATTATGCATCTTAAGATTAAACTTAAAATATGTTGGACTTCCCTTCCCTTCCCTTCCCTTCCCTTCCCTTCCCTTCCCCTTCCCTTCCCTTCCCTTCCCTTCCCTTCCCTTCCCTTCCCTTCCCTTCCCTTCCCTTCCCTTCCCTTCCTTCCTTCCCTTCCCTTCCCTTCCCTTCCCTTCCCTTCCCTTCCCTTCCCTCTGTCCCCCTTTCTCTCTTTCTTTCTCTTTCTTTCATTAAATGTTTGCGAGCACACACCCAACCAAGTCAAAATTCAGCAGTATCTCTGACAATAAGTGAAATTGTACCTAATTCTATGATCTGGTGACAGTTAAGCTTTTTTCACTTTCTTCTGAGCTTTGGGCAGCAGAATGCTTGGGACTAAAAAAGTAGAGATAAAAAAGTGAAGAGGATTTTGCAGTTTTTAGTTTGAACCTGAGCCTTATGTGGTTTTGAAATCCCCTAGGAACTATTTATTCTCTTAAATTTTCTTTCATTTAAATAATCTTGATCCAAGGAGACTTTGCCTCAGAAAATGTAAACATAAGAATTTGGAAAAAGGCAAAATTTCATTTTAGGAGCTTTTGAATGATTTGATAGAATTTAATTGCCTAGGTAAAGTAGAAGTAAAGTCATCTAAAAGAATTTACAATAAACTAAGCATTTTCAAGTTCTTAGGTAAGAAACCAAACTTGAAATATTTTATTTGGCAAAATGAAAAACGATCTACAAACCTGGAAGTTTTAGCTCTGATCATCTAAAAGCAAAGTTTTGCAATGAACTTGAGATGCATAAGAGATTCAGCAACAAAAAAAAAAGGAAATGATCTGAAAGCAATTTGAAACATGATTTGAAAGCAGGGAAGTATGAGGTTAAGAAACGAATACTATTAGAAAGTGAAATGCTGCATCAGTGTACAAAGAAATGCAGTTCTGTCATTTGCCAGGTCCAGTTTGGATTAATTATAACCAGTAAAAAAAATAGAGAATGAAAAAGGAAAGAAGAAGTGGTTTACATTGATGAAGTATAGACCTGAAGTTCATTTCAAAAGCAATGACAAGTGCATAAAGTGGCTCTTAAAAGTAGAAAATTCTGAAAAATACACCTCTGCAAAAATAGACATTAAATTCATCTAAAACCTAGGGGAGTAGTTTCAATTCCCCATTTCTCCACTGCATAAAATAGAAGCAGTAATTTTTCACTCTAACAGGGTGGCTGCAATTTGGCCAGCTATCAGATTTTACAGTAAGGGCCAACTTAAAAAAAACAGCAGAGGTGAAAAAAGCACCATGACTTTGGAAAGAAGAAATATAAATTTAAGGAAGGCCTCATCAAGATATGATGAGAATAGCAAATGCCAGTAAGGCTGTGAAACGCCACTTGGAGAAATGCTTCTTTTCTCCTCAGGAAGTTGGAGTGAATTTTTGCTGATTTTCAAGCTTAATTTCACAGATTATGGATGATGAAAAGCAGCTGGAATTAAGTAGCAATCTTTAAAGTCAAGTAGCTTAAATTTGGACCTATACTTGTTCAGATAAACTCATTGGGGAAAATTAGTATTGATAATATCGTTGATCTATGCTTTGAATAGTAACTGTGGGTGTCACACTTTTGGAGCTGTGAGAGCAAATGTGACAACTACTCCATGTAGTACAGATTTCTCAATTCAGTTAGCATAGAATGTCAGTGTTAGTAGATGGGTAGAATGGTTTTTCCATGTGGATGATTTGGAGATACATGCCACTGAATGAAAGTTATTAGATAAATAATACATTTTATTTTGTCTTTAAGTCTATGAAATTGTTTTATATAAATGTTAAATTATAAGTTTCTTACATTTTCACTTAGGAATTATTGCATAGAAGTACTTTTGATTTTGAAATGATGTATAATATGATTTATTTGTAACATTGATGAATTAGGTCCTTTAGAATGCTGAGGTTGATTTATGACCTAGGACCTATTACATAGCAAGACTTAATCTGTCAGACTAGTTCTTTTCTGGTAATGATAGTCTTAAGTATTTAAATGTGTACTCTGTGTCGTCAATTTGCATTTGATAAATATCACTGCAGACTTTAAGAAGGTAGAAATACTATCAAGCCTTTGAAATTGTACTGCCATAGCTTATTCATACAGCCTCTTCTTTGGGATTGCTAAATTTGTATCTGTGGGCAATAGCTATTATTATAAGGAGAAGGATATGAGAGTGAGAGGCCATGTGATGCAGAGTGCTGGACCAGTCATAGACTTAGCCTCTCTAAGCTATTCATGTGTATTAAACAAAAGTGGTAGCCCCAAGGCAAGACTGCTACCAGAAAACTTAATATCAACATATTAGAACACTTCTCCATGGGTGAACCGTTTGTTGCTAACTTGGAGGGAAATCTGAGCCAACACACAGCTTGGCAATAGTGGAGCAGAAAAGGATGGGGAGGCTTTCAGAGATTTGGTGTACAGCACTGTGTTTCCTCATCTGGGCCAGAATACTCACAAATATCAGGATTGGTTTGATGAAAATGATGGGGACATTCAGAAGCTATTAAACAAAAACCAAGAACTCCATAGGGTTTACTAGCATGATAGTTTGTCCATCTCTAAGAAGACAGTGTTTACTCCATCAAAAGTGTGTGTTCGTCCTTCGTTGCCAAAGAAGACTATGCCATCAGAGAAATGACATGACTTGCACTTGACTTTGTTTTGAGTGAGGGAGGGCTGTGCAGGTCACCAGCCTCACTTCTCCTCCAGAGCCATCTGAATCCAGTGATCAGATATTCATCAGAATGACTGGAGATGACCCAGGATGAGGCAGTTGGGGTTAAGTGACTTGCCCAAGGTCACACAGCTAGTGAGTGTCAAGTGTCTGAGGTGAGATTTGAACTCAAGTCCTCCTGACTCCTGCACTGGTGCTCTATCTACTACAACACCTAACTGCCCCTCCATCAAAAGTAAAGTGCAAGCAAAGCTTAGAGAGAAGCAGAATTCTTGGCTCAGTAAGAAGGCAGATAAAATTCAGCTTCATGCTGATTGTAATAATCCAAAGCATTTTTATGATGCCCTGAAGGTTATTTATGGACCAAAGACCTATGGTCCTGATAGAGACAGACTGATTAGTGATAAGGACATGATCCTAGAGAGATGAGCTGAACACTTTCATGGTGTTCTCAACAGACTATCATCAATGCTGAAGCTATTGACCATATATGCCAGGTTGAAGTCAGTCCCTCTCTAGCTGAACTTTCAACTCAAGATTTTTTGAATGCCATTAGGCTCCTCTCCTGTGGCAAAGTATCTGATGCTGTTTCTATTCCAGCTGAGATTTACAAGGCAAAATGTCCGCTGCTCATACATAAGCTGACTGAAATCTTCTGGGTTATATGTCAAGAAGAGATTATCCCCCAGGACTTCAAGGATGACTCCATTGTCCATCTCTATAAAAGGAAAAGGAAATAGGGTGTACTATGACAATTATGGGGTGGTGGTAGTGGGGCAGTCTCTTAGTCATTACTGCAAGATTCTTGCCAGAGTCCTCCTTAATAGGCTGATTCTCCACCTGGAAGATGGTCATCTGCCTGAGAGCCAGTGTGGCTTCAGAAAGGGCCAAGGAACAGTTGATATAGTATTTGCTGCTTAACAACTCCAGGAGAAATGCCAGGAGCAGAGCAGAGGTCTGTACACAACATTTGTCAATCTGACCAAGGCCTTTGATACTGTCAATTAGGAGGGCTTGTTCATGGCAAAATTTGGTCTCCTGGAGAAGTTTATCAGTATTATATACCAGTTCCGTGATAGCATGTTTGTGTGGGTTCTAGATAAAGGATGATGCTATCACATTTTCTCAGTCATCACTGAAGTGAAGCACGGCTGTGTGCTTACTCCCATGCTTTTTAGCATGTTTTCAGTGATGTTGGATGCCTTCAACAAGGATGAAAATGATATCAAGGTCAGCTACCAAACGGACAGTAAATTATTTAACTTGAATAGGCTACAAGCCAAGACTGAAGCAGAGGGAGAGTTGGTACACAACTTTTTATTTGCAAGATGATTGTGCACTCAGTGTAGACCGTGAGGCTGAGAAGCAGTATACTTTCCAGGGATGTACACATAATTGATGAAGTTGATATACTGTCAGAGCTAACTCAGTGTTTGAGAGGCTCTGAAAGAAGGTGTAGCAGAGAAAAGGTATTACGCTGCTTACCAAACTGAAGGTCTACCGAGCAGACCTCTTTGTTGTATGCCTGTGAAACCTGGACAGTATGTTAGCACCATGCCAAGAAACTGAATCATTTCCATTTGAATTGTCTTAGGAAGATTCTGAAGATTACCTAGCAAGACAAGCTACTAGACACTGAGGTCCTTTCTCAGCTGAACTGACAAACGTTCAGACTCTATTTCAGAGAGTACAACCCTGATGGGCAGTGCACATGATTCAAATGCTAAACACCTGTTTGCCTAAAAGATTATTTTATGGAGAACTCATACAAGGCAAGCACTCATCTGAGAGTCAGAAGAAGTGATACAAGGATACTTTCAAGGTCTCTCTGAAGACCTTTGGAATTGATTGCGAGACATAAGAGATGCTTGCAAAGGACCGCCCAGCCTGGCGTGCCCACATCACAGAAGGTGCTATGCTTTATGAGCAAAACAGAATTTCAGTGGTTCAAAAGAAATGAGATATGCAAATTTAGAGACCTCTGCACTCCACATGATCATGAAGACTATTTGTACCTGACCTGTGGGAGAGCCTTCCAAGTTCATCTTGGTCTGATCAGCCTCAGTTGAACATACTGTATGTTGACCCTGACACAGTGATGTCACTTTGATCTTCTTTCAGCACAAGGAACAATAACCAAACAGAGAACCAGTTTAGACTAGGCCCGCTCCAAGGGACAACTCTCCTGTCCTTGCTTTTCTTCTCAAAGTTAGGGGTGGCGTGGCCTCCAAAAGGGAGGACAAACTGGGGGCAACCTGATTGAATGGTTTTTGGTTTTCCAGTCCAGATTGCTAAAGAGATTTGTGTCTCATAAAGCAACTAGCATTCCTCAAATGTCAGAGGTGAATGATCAACCACATCTGAAGTCCAGACCATTTTCTCCAACTACAGACTAATCCTATTACTTGGGATTACTTGTAAATCCCAAAGGTTAAGTAAGAGGGAGGAGTTAAGGTAAGTCTCAACCCACCTCATTAAAATGTCTGCCAATTGGAATTGTCTTGTCTTTGCCAGGGGAGTTCCAAATGATGTACTGTCAGGTTATTAGAAGGAAGACACATCTAAGTTTAGAAGGCATTGCTGGTCCTCACTCCAGATGTTTGGCTATCAAATTGATCATGTTCAGGTCCTTGGCTTTTTGCTGAGGTGCCAGCATGACCTGTTTTGCTAACAGTGTAATGCATCACCGTTAATAAAATGATATCTTGCACCGGAGAAAATGGTGGTTGTTGAAATTTTACTCATCACAGTTTTGGGGGCTTATCCAGGATTTTGGGGTGAAATCCAGGTCCCCCAGACCCTTTAGAAGAATCTCTTTCTTCTTTGGGTCCAATTGGAGATTTTCCTTCTGATGGGAGGGTTTTTCTTTTAGGGAATTGCTGCTGTGATCTGACTCTCCACTGAAAGGCAAGGAGACAAGTACCCCATTGGGGATATTTTTTATATTAAAAATTGCAATGTTGTCTATGCATTTGGAAAATAAAACCTTGGTATATTCCCTGGACTGCCTTTGAAGGGAGTTGTTTCCTTCAAATAAAGTCTCTCCAAACAGGATTGGGAGATAATTAGGGGATCAACTTGAATGTTCACCAAGTCTTTGATGTTTTCCAAATTGGAGAAACTGAGGAGTCCTAGTTCCCTACCAGGAAAACAAACACTAATTTGTTTCCATTGGCTCCCCAATATTTTTGAGGAGTTGAGAATAGTATTTCTAACTGGAATGATTGCTACTGGTGTTTCTTTTGTTTGGTAAATTGAGGAACCTCCTGAGATATTCTAGTCTCCTGGTTGGGGCCCTGGGGAAATACAGAGTAAATTGATTTATATCCCACTATTGGTGTAAAGGGGATTTGTGTGAGTGAGTGTGTGTATATGAATATAAAGCAAGCTGCTTTTTTCCTTCTTGGTCTGATCAGCCTGATGCATGTGTGTGAGTGTGTGTGTGAGTGTGTGTTTGTGTATGTGTGTGTATGTGTGTATGTATGTGTGTGAGTGTGTGTGAGTGTGAGTGTGTGTATGTGTATGTATGTATGTATGTGTATGTATGTATGTGTGTATGTGTGTGTGAATGTGTGTGTATGTGTGTATGTATGTGTGTGTATGTGTGTGTGAGTGTGTGTATGTGTATGTATATATGTGTGTATGTGTGTGTGTATGTGTATGTGTGTGTGAATGTGTGTGTATGTGTGTGTGTGGTGATAGCAGCATGCTTGTTTTTATTCTACTCAGTGGCATTGAGTGGCACACCCCTCTGATTTGTTTAGGGAGAACTGGTCTCTACGTGCCTTCCATTAGTTTATAAACTGGATTCCTAGGCAAAGGACTGAATCCATTGGCAGTGACACCTAAGCTGGGTGAGTTTGGCATTATGAATTTAGTCTTAGAAAACAAAGGTCATTGGGCGACTCCTATCTCCCCAGGAGTTTCCTTTTATACAAAAAGCCTAGACATAATAACCCATGGGTTTTTTCCTTAGCCAGTAACTGACCACCAATTCTGGTGCTAAAACCTGGCATCCAGTTGTTTGCCATTTTGAACAGTCAGGAAGGGATTCCCGAACCCTGGTTAGATTAAAAATCTAAGCACAAGGTCTGTGGCAAGACTGTTCAGCTAAGCTGTGTGGTCTTTCAGGAGGGTTTCCTAAGCAGATTCAAACCTCAGCCAGAGCATTCCTGGAGACTACACGAATATTCCTTCTAGACTGGAAATTGGGCCAGTAAAAATATTTTTAACTTCTCCAAGCAGAAGAGGTCCTTTACTTAACGAAGGCTTTCCACTAATGCCTCAGACTACCTCATGTTTGTTTGTCTTGGCATCTGGTCTGTGGTTTTGTTCTAGTATGTGGCAATAATTGTAATTGGTTTAGAATACCTGGGAACGCCTCAACAAGCCCTTTGGAGAAACTGGAAAATCCTATGAACAGCATTGGCAGGCTATGGCCCACAGGGCACAAAGAGTGGGACAAGATTGAATAAGCTAAGCTTCTTTGTCTCTGAACTTAATTCAGCTGGCCTGCAATGAGTTAAGTTTAGAAATTCAGTTCTTCTGCTAATCACTGTACTATTCTTACCTCAAGGAAATCTGTTACCCTTGAAGGAGACAGGTAGACACCAGGGAGACTGGTCTAGTATCTCCGCACCACTGAGCCAGCCTTCAAAGATGTGTGGTTTGTTATCCAAAGAAGTCTCGTCCATTATTTCTAACCTTGTAGATGGACTCACACAGTGAACATTTCTTAGTCACAGAAGGGAAGGAAGAGGTTGCAGCTAGATCCTCATTCCCAATTTCTGGTCAATCTAGTTGTGTTCCCCCCACCATGTTTTCTACTCTGTAACCAAATGCATTATCCTTCCCACCTACCCAACTCTGTTCTTATTCTCTTGTACTTCCCCAAACAATTTCCAAAACTATGTTTCAAAGGAAACATAGGATGCGCAAATTTGGAGTATCCACCCCAAATGTTCACGCGGATAATCTGTGCCCAATCTGTGGTAGAGCATTACAAGCTCGAATTGTTCCGATCAGCCACAGTCAGACACGTTGAATCTTAACTTTATCTTGGTGATGTCATCTCCCCTTGGAGAATGGACAATAAGCAAAGGCTAATAAGCCCTACCTCAGGTTCTTTGGTCATTGAGAGAGGTCACTGACCCACTTACTGATTACCACTAGCCTAATTGATAAACTGATCCTGCTCCTTAATTTTCTAATGTAACACTACAGTGCTTGGCACATAGTACACATTTAATGACTATTGACAGACCAACCAAATTATTGGAGTTTTTTCTGGGTAATTTAAAAAATTCATTTTAAACTTAAATACAAAACAAGAAAAGAAAAAAAAGAACATTGCCATGTACACAGTAGAATGCACAAGAGAGTTCAATATAAAACAATAAATTTCCAAGTCAAGAAAACCTAGGTAATAAATACTACTCGTTGTTTTTAAAGCTTCCCAGCTTTTCTTTGCTTCCTTGTAGGTTTTCTTTTGTTCTCTGTCATGCACTTTTTACTTCCCCCCACCCCCACCTTAAAGAAAGCTACAGTTAAATGTGGAAATACACATACACATATACACACATATACATAGATAACTATAAATATACACATATATGTAAGCCTTGTACTATGCACATTTCCACTTGTCATCTCTTTCTCTGAAGGTGGATCACATCTTCCTTGATAAATTCAAGTCTTTCCATGTTTTTTTAAATCAGCCAGCTCATCATTTTCTACCCCACAGCAATATTTCAACATAATCACTTCCTGAGAGGTCGTTTATGAAAGTTCTCCCCTCCCCCCCAATTTTCTGCATTCCCTCTATTCCTGGCTACATTGGTTTTATTTATATAAGCAAATTCTTGTTAACCACTTGTTAAAAGCCAGTTGTTGAATTGTTTTTTCAGTTGTATTTGATCCTTCATGACCCCATTTGGGGTTTTCTTGGCAAAGATACTGGAGTGGTTTGTGCCATTTCATTCTCCAGCTCATTTTACGGATGAGGAAGTGAGACAGATAGGGTTAAGCGATTTGGCCAGGGTCAGACAGCTGGTAAGTGTCTGAGGCCAGATGTGAAGTCAGGAAATCTTCCTGACACCAGGCCCAGTGCTTTATCCACTACGCCACCTAGCTGAACGTCAGTACTGAAAGTCAATGCTGAATTCGTGTTACAAGAGTTAGTCACTCTTCTGTTTCTATGGAGTTTGAGGCAAAAGGACAGGGGTGACTGTGCTAGTCACTTTTCCCCTGTTCAAAGAAGAGGATGTATCACTCCAGAACAAGAGACTATCTTGTGGTAGATAATCAGCTATTTCCAGGACAAAACCTGTGTCAATCAAATAACTTAGTCCAGGTGACTATATAGGATAGTTACCTCTCTGCATTGTTGGAGGGAATTTCCTCACAGGAGTTCAGTATGCCAATGAATTTACAGGTTCATACTTAAAAAAATAAACAAATTCCAAACTTACTAAAATTAGTAAGGAGCTGAATGTTCTATAGCATATAGTTTCTAATGAATGGATAATCAAGGAATATGGACAGATATTGCGTGGTCAAGGAAACACAAACTATAAATACTCTCTCAAAAAAGTATAACCTCATTAATCAAAGAGATGAAAATTAAAACAAATTTGAGGTGCTACCACACATCCATCAGAAATAATTAAAAAGTCCCAATGCTTGTTGAGTTATGGAGTGACATTTGCATGAATACACTGCTGGTTGAAAGTTTTTGGAGTCTTTATGGAGAAAGAACTGGTAATATAATGTAGGAGTTACGAAAGTAATCATACTCTTTGACCCATATATCCCATTTTTGATAATCAATATCCTGAGAGTTATGAAAATAACAAAGAGAGCTCTCTGCTCAAAGATGGTTACAATAGCATTATTTGTGACTGCAAAAACAATGGAAATAATCTTTAATGTCTAACATTTAGAGGAAAGAGTAGATAGATTTGTTACATCGATGCTGTAGAGTATTATAACACATTTAAGAGTGATAAATATAAAGAATATAAAAACACACTGAAAGACACTTATGAGGTGATGCAAAGCAAAGAAAGTAGAGCCACAAGAATATATTCTATGACTATATGAAGGAAGAAAATGGACATAAGAATATATATGCAAGATTAGGGAATGAAAGCTGAGGAGGAGACAGAAGGAACAACTGATAAGTTGCTATAGATACTTTACATGTTGACATACATTTTTTCCAAATGTAAATGTTTGTATGACATATTGATTATGGATTTTATCAAAGCTTTATGGATGTTTAAAATTAAGTTCATGAGAAATCATTAAATATTTGAAGAAATAAAGATCATCTGTCATATCTCAGTATAAAGGAGTATATCAAGCTCCTTCCCACCATCTTGGCTGGGGAGAAAACCCAGCATATCTACTTGTGACAAGAAGGAGTCCTTTGTTTGGGAAGGGGCTTTAGGGTATTGAAGGGGACATTCCTTCCTCCACAACCCTTCTAGTGACTCCAACAATGAATGTGACCCACCCTAATGAAACGACTACTTGGAGGTGCCAGATCTGAGATGCCAGTGGCTTGGCTCAGAGATGAGGAAGAAGAAATTCAGAATGCTGAATATGTGGTGACATGACCAGCAGGAGATAGCAGTTTCCAGAAGCGGGTATCTGTAAATGTTTTCTAGGGGGAGGAGCGGAGGGTACTCCTTCTCTGTGCATCACTGGGAGCTGAATGAATCCCTCAACCTGAAATGGGGTAAGATAGTAGGTGGAAGGGAAGAGGGAGACAGGGGATCCAGAGGACCAGGACCATTCCTAGGAGTACAAAGCAGTACAACAAAATATTCTGTCACATCAACATTTGTATCCAGGCAAAATGTGGTAAAAATGGACTTTGAGGACAGCTTTGAAAGAGAAAAGAGAAGTTACAAAAGAAATGTGTGGGCAGGAGCAATTGTAATGAGTTTAACCATCATGTAAATTATATGTTGGGTGTTCAGTTTAAGTTTAGAGATTCCTATATTGTGGCAATGTAACATGGTGCCTTTGCCAGAAGTCTCCTCTACCTTGGCCATTCTGTTTTCCTTAGAGGTACTGCTGAGCCAGAATTGTATCTGTTCCCTTAAGCAGTTAATCTAAGGGAAGCAATCTTTTTGGTTTAAGCTAAGTTTCTGATTGCTATTTCTTAACAGGCGAGGGGATCCCCAAGTTTCATATTCCAGGTTTGACCTTCCCGGGAAGTCAGATGCTAGTTCCACAGTAAACACACAAAGCAAATAAATCCACTTATCTAAATCAATAGCAAAACAGAAATCAGAGAAAGTACACATAAGGAGAATATATACCACAGAGCTCAGAGTAAATGAGCTCTCTCTTTGGGAGAGAGGTAACTCAGTCAACCGAGAGAGAAAATCCCAGATGTCACTCAAGAGGAAATTCTGTGAAGTCTCTAGTGTAACAAGCTGTGGGGTAGGGGTATGATAGAGACTGCCAGCACCTTTCACATTGACTTCTCAATTTCTTTCCTTTCAGCAACCTAAAGAGAGGCTGGAAATGTTGCATTTTCTCTTTCAAAGTTGGAAGCCAAAAGAGTCAGGATATTGGTTCTCTCCCTGTCTCACCAAGCTCTTCCCTCACTTAGACATTGAGAAACTAGTCTCAACCAATGAGGAGAGTCACATTCAATTGTTTCTTTAAGAGTTACACAATTTTAACTAATTGTTGTTGCTAAGTGCGTACTACAGTCTATTATAAACAAGGCTGCTGGAGGCCTGCAAATAAATTCCACGCCTTGGTGTATACTCTCCCTAGATTTGGCTCTGGCAAAAATTAATACATAATTGAGGGCCTGAGTAGTGCTAGGAAAACCAGCTGGATTAAGTCTTTGGAGGGATTTTTGAACCAGAAATGGAATTGGTTCTATGGGTGAAGGAGTTTTGGGTGATTTGCTGTATCCCTGGAAGAGATGCCCTGAGGCAGGGCTTGGGAACTTCCATTCTGTAGCAAGGGGATGAGGACAGGGGCTAAGTCCTGGAGGCAAAGTCAAGACAGCTTACTTCACCTCATCTCTTTCCAGCTTCTTGCCTCCCAGAGCTGCTGCCATCTCCTCACCTGTAGCTTCAGAGGATCCCCTTCCCATTTGTGGGACTCATCATTGGCCTAGCAGTTGTCTTATTCTTGGTGGTTATCAGAATGGTAAAGATGGGAGGGAGAGAGGCTAAGGTCGGGTTGCTTACAACATATCTTCCTCACTCTTTCATTCCTCCCCTTTCCTTCCTGGGGGGGTTGGGGGGTTTGGAGTGAGCTTGAGGTCTCAACAGGGAACTCTTAAAATGGCTTGTAATATATTTTTTCTCAACAGGAACTAATGGGACCTTCAAATAGTCACTGTGTCTAGGATCCCTGACCGTGTCCTCTTCCTGCACTTCCACAATGACTGTGCTTCTTGGGACGTCACCTCCTCCCCTAGTGAATGCATTTTTCCATTTCCTGGTGACAGATTTCTTATCCCCTTCTTGAGGCTTAAAGGAGCTACTCATCTGTCTCCTTGCACTCCCCTCATATCATTTTCCTGATCAGATTTCATTTCCCCACACTGTGACCTTAATCTTAGCTCCTGTTTTCTATCACTGAAGTGACCCTATATCCTCCTGTGTCATTTTCTCTTCTCCCCTTATTTCCACCCCTCTCCCCCCAAACTTTTGGCAATATCAGTCATTCATCAAGTAGTGTAATTGTCCACATCTTCTGGGGCTGAGGCAAGGCATCAGCTCTGAGTTTTTAGTCTGTCTTTGAACTTGTCACTTAAACCTGTGGATTAATCAACAAGCGATTTTTGGGATTTGCAGGTTTTAGATTCTCCAGATTATAGTCACAGCAGAGCACTCGAGATACTTTTTCTCACTTCTTATGTGTACAGCTGTAGGAGTGGAGGCTGAGAAACTGAGTGGGTGGGTAGAGGGGATTGCATGGAGAATGTTTCAGCTATGTCTGGAGCTCAGATCTTTTCTCCCTCACCACCAGCAGGGGCATCTGTTGTTCCCTCTTTCCGAACAAGGCATGGAAAATTCTTTTTTTTGTTAAACTATATAAATGGTTGAGTTTTTCATGTATTTCCTGTCTTCCCTACCAGATAATTTCTTTTGTGTCTCTCCCTCTGTGCTGAGCACAGATGCTTAATAACTGCTTCCTGTCCTAACACATGAATATTTAAGCCCTGTTTTTCTAACCTGATTACTTCATCAAACTGACAGAAGGGATATAGTGTGATGAATAAAGAGCTGAACTTCAAATCGAGATGTCTTGGTTCAAATCCTGCCTCTGATGCTTCTTAGTCATGTGATCATGAGCCCCTAACCTTGCTTCCCAAAGCAGCAGAGATGGGCATTTGGGGTAGTGGAGGCTGAGGAGTAGGAACAGGGTAGACCTCAGTTACAAGATCCCAAGCTACTAAAATACCTTAGTGTCTCAGCACAAGTTTGAGGGAGTGTGGCTTTGGGGGCCAATTGGGACTTAGGGAGAGATGCTTTCCTATCAGAGAAGGGAGTAAGTGACTTTATCTCTTTGGGTCTCATTTCCCTTATCTGTTAAATAAATGAATTCAACGAGACCCTCTCTAAGATTGCTTTCATCTGGTTCTCAGGGGAATTCCTGAGGTTCTCTGAATTCCTCCCATTTTTGTGGCAGAAGTCCAGCATGATCTTCTCTTCAGCATAAAAATCAACATCTTGAGGTTTGGCAGCCACAGGAGGGCAGTAGAAACACATAGAGGGAAGCCTTTATTCGCTGGAAAGGTGTTTTGTGTTCAGGCACTTGTCTTGTCGACTTGTCACCTCATTTGGGGTTTTCTTAGCAAAGATGCTGGAGTGGTTTTCCATTTCCTTCTCCAGCTCATTTTATAGATGAGGAACTAAGGCAAACAGGGTTAAGTGACTTGCCCAGGGTAACACAGCTAGTAAGTGTCTGAGGCTTGATTTGAACTCAGAAAGATGAGTCTTCCTGATTCCATGCCTAGCACTCTATCCACTGCACCACCTAGTTGCCCTATAATATATTCTAAATAAATGCAAAACTGCTATTATTATTATTGTGAATAATAGATAATTAATTAATCTCTTTTGGGTTGATAGGCTCCCACAGAGATGCCAGACTAAATCAAAGGAAGTGATTCTAAGTTGCTTTAATCAATACTCTATTTCAAAAAATCCTCATTTCTTCCTGACAGAATAATATGAACATGAACTCATAAAACAGACATTTGGAACCCGAGGTTTGTGACCGAGAGAACTAAAAGATGAAACCTCTGAAGGACTTTTTTTTTCAAATTACACGCAGAGTAGTAGAAAGTCCGTGAATTCATAGACTAAAAGAATATTCCTATCCTAATTGATGACTGGCACAGGAAACAGAGGTGAGGAGTTCAAAGTAAGCTGATCATTTCTTTTGGGTCACTTTCTCTTCCTTAACACCCCATTGGTTTCCTTTAAAAAAATGTCCTTAGCTTTTACTTTTCATCTCCAGCCACTTCTCAGCTTTCCCACCTTCCCACCTATTCCAGAACTCTTTCTTCCTCTAAGTCTTCCCCTTTGTCCTCCCCCTCTGATATCTTATCTTCATTCTCTTTTTCCTTCTTTTCTTCACCCTGCAACATGGATTGAATTTCGTTCTCCTTGTTCAGTCCAGTCTGCCTATCTTCCCTTCCTTTGCCTTTAAGGACAGTTTCATTTCTTTCCATATCCATTTTCAGCTTTTCCTCAGTTTTATTTCTGCTGACTTTCCCTCCCCTTTCCTGGAAGTCTTCCTCTTCGATACAGTGGATCTTTCCTACTCCTAAGTCAATGCGTTCTTCAATCATTCCTTGTACCCAGATATCTCTTTGGATGATATTTGGGGTGCTTTCAGACAAGTAACCTGGAAAGTTAATGAAACAAATAATTCAGATGTGAAATATTTCTTCTCTTCTTACACTTTTTTTGTATGAAATTGGATCCCCATATTTCTACCTTATGCCTGAGGTTGTAACTTGAGATCTTGATGGCAATTTAGTGGCAGCTAGTGGAATGATGTATAGAGTGCTAGACCTTGAGTCAGAAAGATCTGAGCTCAAATATGGACTCAGATACTTACTGTGTGACCTTAGTTGAGTCACTTAACCTGTTTGCCTCAGTTTTCTCAACTGTAAATTGGGGATCATAATCGCACCTATTTCACAGCTTTGTTGGGAGGGTCAAATGAGGTAATAAAAAAAGTGCTCAGTTTATTGCTTGGCACATAGTAGGCCCTATGTAAGTGCTTATTCCTTTCTCCCTTTCAGTACTATAGAAGCCAATTTCTCTAGGTCAAAAGATTTAAGACTTTTTAAGAGTAGCTGGTGTTCTTAAAATCCCTTTCCCTTTCTGTAGCTACTATCTAAGAATGAGACTCTTTAGTGTAATGAGAATCATCCTGGTGAGGCAAAAAGCATCAGGAACCTTGTCCTCTTCTTTGTATTTAAAAAAAATTATTCCATGGAGTGTTTCACTTGCTCCTAGTCATCAAGTTAGGAGGAGGTGGGGCACAAGACAGGTAGCAGATTATAGGGGAATGAGTCTGAAGTCTGCTTTAGATCCCACCTTTGTTATTTTTAGCTGTATGACCCTGGACAAATCACTGAACTGAGGGGTGGAGAACTTGTGGCCTTGAGACCACACGTGGCTTTCTAGCTCCTTGGGTGCAGCCTTTTGATTGAGTCCAAGTTTTACAGAACAAATCCTTTTATTAAGGGGATCCATTCTGTGAAATTTGGATTCTGTCAAAGGGAGTTTTGTTCTGTAAAACTTGGACTCTGTCAAAAAGCAGCACCCAAGGATCTAGAAAGTCACATGTGGTCTCGAGGCCATAGGTTTCCCACCCCTGATTTAATTTATAGGTCTCTTTTTTTCCTCATCCTTAAAATGAGGGAATTACACTTAGGTGGTCTTTAATAGATAACTTATAGATTTAGATCTTGTGGCCCTGTAGGACTGACCCTTAACTGGAAAGCAAGAGACTGAGAAATGAGTTTCAATCCGCTCCCCTCCTCTTCCACCCTCTGCATTTCATAAGAAACACAGACCAGAGCATACTCTTTCCTACCTCCCCTATTCAGCAATTCCCACATCTATACGCACATCCCAGGAGACCAAAGGATACTAGTGTGAAGAAGGAGAATACTTACAAAAGCTTCCTGAAGATTCAGCTGAAAAAATAACAGAGAAATCATTGAGAATTGTTTGGCACAAGAACGAAATTCCCTCTAATACATTTTTCTGGAGTGTCTAAAATGAGACTCCTTTGTTTTCTTGCCTCCATGCTGTTCAGTTACATGAGCATGTACTGACCATGGTTGGTTAGAAATGATAACAACCACAAACCACAAAACACCACCAAAGGCTTCTGAAGCACCTAATTTATGCCATATACTATGCTAAGGACCAGGAGTACAAGGAAAGGCAAAAGACTGTCTTTGCTCTCAAGGCTCACACCATCTCATGGGGAGATAACATTCAAACAGCTATATACAAATAAGATATGGATAGTGTAGGAATATGTGGGGAGGCACTAAAGATTAAGACTGGAAAAGACTTCTTGGCAAAGGTAAGACTTGAAGGAAGTCAGGAGGCAGAGAGATGTGGGGAGAGAGTTCCAGGAGTGGGCAACAGCTAATGGTAATGCTCACAGCTGGGAGATGGAGTGTAACATTCAAAGCAGGAGGCAAGGAATCCAGTGTCACTGAATCATAGGATCTGTGAAGGGGTGTAAAGTCTAAGAAGACTGGAAAGATAGGGCTTTAAAGCTAAAAAGAGTATTTTCTATTTGATTCTGGAGGTAATAGGGAGCCATTGGAGTTTACTGAGTAGGGAGGAGTGTGTTCATGTGTATGAGTGTGCCATGATCAGAGCTGGAAGTGACTGAATGAGCTCTGGAGTGGAGAGTAGCAGAGGAGCCAAGTGGCTGATGCTAGGTCCTGATCAAGACCTTTTCCCCCTCCCTCTGCTCGCTTTCCTCCTTCCTTTCTCTTTCTTTCCCTTCTTGACCTTTCCTGGCTTGGCTCCAAGGGGTACCCAGGTGGTATATATCTGCCTGTTAAAGTTGGGAAGAGGAAAACAACTTTTTGAATAATAAAGATGCCTTCTAAATTCAAAAAGAACCACCGAAATGATGATGATGTCACTGGTTCCATGAAAAGTGAAAGGAGAAATCTTTCTGGAAAAAGATTCAGAAGAAGAAGAGAATTCTTTTTTCTTAAGGGGCCCATCTGGACCAAAATTTGGACCTTGGAATGACAAAATTAGGCATGTAATCAGGTGGATGACGCAATTGATGTCATTAGAGAGAACGTTACAAAAGTGATTGAATGAGGAGAGAGACTAAATGAGCTGAAAACTCAGAAAGCTTATATTTAGCAACAAATCTAAACAAATTCAAAGACAAAGATAGTGGTACAGATGCAAAATGAAGGCCATCATGGCTTTGGTTGCTTTTACTCCTTAGCTAGTGATTGTCAATCCTATTGTCCTGAAATATCGGACTTGATTTGGCAGCAACCAGAGATCTAAAATAAAACAATTCTGGGAAAATTAAAAAAAAAAAGGAAATTCTTGCACCATTTAATGAAATGAAACTTTCAAAAATTTTCTTTTTTCTTAAGAAGTAAAAATACTCAAGTTCAAATTGGAAACATTGACAAGTTCCTAATTGGCCTCCTTCCCTTCACCAAAATATGCTTTCATTAGTTTATTTTTAAAACAGAAACATCTACTTTACCATCTTTTAGGAGCCTAATTTGCAACTAGATACTTGCCAATACATTATTTGTAGAGTTAAATGATATGATATTTATAATTAACTCAGTTTCCTGCTGTAAACTAGAGAGGTAGGGATTATTGGATAGGGTGGGAGGTAAACAATATATGTAGAAGATGAAATATTATGTAAAAGGGATGTTAACCATTAAGTTAATTGTTACAAAATGGATAATTTTTCTCATGTAAAAATAGGTTTAAGAAATTGTTTCCATATGTTTATGTTTTCAATACTGCAACTTTCAACTGTGACTAAAGACATTCCAGTAAACCCAATTTGCTTCTATGTAGATCTGTGACAATTTATTTTTCAGCTCTGGGGCTTTGGTAGGATATTCTTATCAATCTTAAAGCACAGGCTGGCACAAGTAAGGCAGGGAATGAGACTGAAGGAAAGGGGAGCATCAGTGAAGTGCTTGAGAATCATGACTTCAACATATGTAAGGCACATTTTAATAGAAAACAGCTAACTTTCATTTTTCCTTCCAGAAATAGGAGAGAAATTAAGACATCATGAATAAAGGAAACCCATTTGTTCCAGTATTTTGCCATCCACAAAACCTCTTTCCAGAGCTACTAACAAGTAACAAAAATCAGATGATTTGAGTTGGACAGCCTTTTCTAGTTATCATCTGTCCTCTGGTAGAAGTACTCATTTGCCATGAGATGGTAAAAAACAATCGGCAAGATATAGGAGAAGTCCCCAGGAGCCTGAGGAATCCAAAATTGGATTATCTATATCTAAAAAATCACATGCTGGCTAATGATGAAAGTTTAACATATTTCTTGATGTAGTTTAACTTAATGAATAACTAAAGAAGAAAAGATCACTTTGTCTGATGAGTTGTAGGATGGGAAGAGACTTGAAGCAGGTATGTCAGTCAACAGGCTATTGCAAAAGCCTAGGTTCAAGGTGATAAAGGCTTATAACAGGGTGATGGCAATGTCAGAAGAGAGAAGGGGGTGTATTCAAGAGATATTTTGAAGATAGAATCAATAGGACTTGGAAGTAAATTGGATATGGGAAGTAAGATAGATTGAAAAGCTAAAGATGACACCTAGGTGGTGAGCCTGGGAGCATGGTGGTGTCCTTGATAGTAATAGTGAAGACTGGTTTTCGGGGAAAGAGAATGAGTTCAAATTTTAAACATGCTGAGTCTATGGAACAGATAGTTCAAGATGTCCAATAGGGAATTGGACATGTGAGACTAGAGGTTAGGAGAGAGGTTATGACTGGATAAATAGATTTGAAAATCACCAGCATAAAAATGATAAATGAATTTATGGAAACTAATGAGATCCCTAAACAAAATAGTATAGAGGGAAAAGACAAGGCAGTCAGGTGGTACAGTGGATAGAGCAGTGGACTTGGAATCAGGAAGGTTCATCTTCATGAGTTCAAATCTGACCTCAGACATTTACTAGCTATGTGACCCTGGGCAAGTCACTTAGCCTTGTTTGCCTCAGTTCCCTCATCTATAAAATGAGCTAGAGAAGGAAATGGCAAACCATTCTAGTATCTTTGCCATGAAAATCCCCAAAAGGGGTAGTGAAGAGTTGGTACAACTGAAATGACTCAACAACAACTTCCATAGTCAAATCCAAAAACCTTTGGTTTTGGGGGCAGCTAGGTGGTGCAGTGCATAGAGTGACAGACCTGGAGTTGGGAAGACTCATCTTCGTGAGTTCAGTTTTGGCCTCTCACTTACTAGCTGTGTGATTCTGGGCAAGTTACCTAACCCTGTTTGCCTCAATTTCCTTATCTGTAAAGTGAGCTGGAGGAGGAAAGCAAACCACTCCAGTAACTTTGGCAAGAAAATGGGGGGTCATGAAGAGTCAGGCACAACTGAAAATTACTGAAAAGAAAAGAGGGTCCAGAGCCATGGGGGATACCCACGATTAATAAGACACTGAGAAGGAGCAGCCAGACAGTTAAGAGGAGAGTCAGGGAAGAGAAGTGTCACAAAAACCTTAGAGGTCATCACGAATAAGACTTAGAAAAGATCAATAACTTCTTTACAACATGAGTAATGTGAAAATATGTATAATATGAATTTATATGTAGAGTCTATCAGATTGCATGCTGTCTTGGGGAGGAAAGGAGGGAAGGGAGAAGAAAATGTAGAACTTAAAATCTTATGGAAATGAATGTTGAAAACTAAAACTAAATTAATAAAAATAAAAAAAAATGATCAGTAGAAAAAAACATTTGACAATTAAAAGTAACATTTCAGGTGAATGATGAGGTTGGAGGTCAGATTGTAGAGAATTAAGAAAGCGTAAGAAAGGAGCCAATGGAGGCACCCATTTTAGATGACCTTTTCAGAGAGTGTAGCCAAGAGAGGAAAGAAGAAAATGGGGTGATAGCTAGCAGGGACAGACAGATCAAGTGAGGATTTTTTGAGGATAGGGGAGCCATGCACATGTCTGTAGACAGGGAGAGACTGAAGATTAGTGAGACAGTAGAGATAGAGGGCAATCTTCTGGGAAAGATGGAATGGAATGGGATCACTTGTGCATGTAGTGGGGTTTGCTTTGGCAAGGAGAAGGCCCACTTTTTCATGTGAGACAAGAGTGAAGGAGGTGATGGTGGAAGAAGACATCTGGGTAACATGAGATGAGGAGGAGGGAAAGAAGAGGGTGCCTTGTTTGTCTGTGAAATGTGAAATAAAGTCCTCAGCAGAGAGGGTGAGGGAAGGGGAGAGTGTTGGGAGTTTTGAGGGAGGATGAAAAGGTTTGAGATGGGAGAAGCCATTGTGCTGAGTAGAAGCGAATTGATTGGGATCATGTAAAAGCATTTCCTTGCAAATTGAAAGTCTAGCTGAGATTATGTTACCTAGATTTTTAGTGGACCCATCAGCATGGCTTGCGATTTTTCTCCAGTTTCATTCAGCAGCAAGTGAGTAGGAGCAAATGCAGCAGATGGTGGGAGCTATACAAGACAGATATTTGGCAGGGCAAGATTGATGATGAGATAAAAGGGCCTGGAGAGAAAGGAACAATAGAGTTGAACTGGAGAGAGTAGAGGTGGAGATCTTACTAAGGTTGAACAGCAAACTGACTTCGGAGTTTCAAGCAGTGGAAAGACAACAAATTATGGTCAGATAAAAGATTCTCCTGCCGTTATGAGCATGGAAGTGGAATGCTTGTGGGTGACAGTTGGCAAATCAAGAGGAAGTCTGATGGAAAGATTGAGCATCACCCACTATTGTTCTGTGGCCTTCTGTAGGGTGGTTTCATCCCACTTCTTAGTCTGTGTGACTTGTAGGAGAAAGAAAAAAAGAAACATAGGAGTGGTTCACAGTTATTAGTTTTAGGCACTAAATTTTCAACCAGCTTCTGGGGGCTAGCAAGATTTCACTCTTTCTTAAACTGTGCTGTCTCTGTTTCCTCACTCTTGATTCCTCTTTTATAAACAATGCCAGGGACTGCTTTCTTTCTAATGTTTTTTTTTTTTATTTATGTTAAGAGGCAGTGTAAAATACTGGATAGAAGACTGACTTCAGAGTGGAGAAAACTTGGCCCCAAACCACTATCTCTGACACAAGCTGACTCTTTGAACCTGGGCAGCTCTCCAGGATAAAAGCACTGGTGGAAGGAATTTTCTCTTTGGGAGATCTTGAAATCCAGGAAATCACATGTCAGGTTTCATGCTAACCCCTAGAGTTTGGGCTTTCCCCCGATCTATAGTTGCCTATATACTTTCAGGGTAATGGCTAAACTGAGAAAGGCTGAGAAATGAGGGCAATGTTTCTTGCATTAGGTAATGAGTAGAAGTTGAGGAGGAGCTCAAACCCCCCTGAGTTATCCTGTCAGAGGACAATCATCAAGAACGATAATAACTGTCCAAAACCCCTTTCTTGCTAGTAGGGAGTTTGACTATTAACTAGCTGCTAATTCCCCAGGCATTTCTTCCTCAGTGCCTTCCCCTAGCATGAACCAGTATCAGAGAAAATGCCCCATTCCCTCTGGGGTTCCAGGGGGTGCCTAACTCTATCCAGAATTCTAGGCTTGTGTCTAGTCTCCCTGACTTCCCCTTTATCTCCCTTCAATAAAGCTGGCTTACTTACTGTCTCGTTATGAGCTCCTTGTTTTTTTTTTTTTTATCCTGAACTTTCCTAAGTCCTAATTAAGACACACTCCTGAACCTCCCCAAGCCTTAAGACAAACTCTCATAAGGGGAAGCAAGGGAAAGGTCTCTCATTCACTGTAGGTGATGAAAATATATTGTGTCAAAAGCAAAGAACTCACTGATGCTTGACTCAGATATGGCTAAGAAAGAAATCAATCAGATCATTCAGTAGTGCTGACCCAGCAGAGAGAACTCACACTGATATGTTTTTCTGGGAGCTTATAAAATCCAAGGGATTTGAGAGGTCATTTTATACAAATTCCCATTGGACAATGAAGGAATTCCATTACACCATCCCTGAGAAAGGTTATCTAGTTTTTGCTTGAACACTTTAAAAGATAGGAAGGGGGTGACACACTGGATTTTGAGGTTCTGCTGTTGGGATACCTTTAATGGTTGGAACATTTTTAGCTGAAATTTACCTCCTTGTAAACTTCAACTTTGGATCCCAACTTTATAGTCTTTGTGGCAGAGACTTTTTGAAAAAAACAAAACAAAACAAAAAAAAACAACCCAAAACGAATTCCAACCTCTCATTTCTTTTGCTTTTTACTACCCCTTCTCTCCCCAACTCTTATTTTTAAAAATTTTAGAACATCCTTTTTGAGCTGTTGAAAAAGTCGTCATCATTGCTACCAGGGGATATCAGAAAAAAAAAAGTATATGTATATGAATGTGTATGTATAACTCTATATATGCATATGTATACATGTATCACATATGTATATGTATGTATATACACATATATATCAAAGCATTATGTATATACACATATTTTATGGGTTCTTTTCTCTTTATGTTTATCAGTAGATTTTCCACTTTTCCCACAGAATCACCTTACATAATGCCGGGTGATGGAAAGCAAGAAAAACTGAACCGTGAGTTCTTATATTGCTTGGAAATAGAAACAGATATGGCAGATGAAGTAAGGATAACAGAAAAAGGCAGACGCATAACATACCTTTGATTCCCTGAGGAATAGCTAAAAGACAAAACAGAGAAATCAGTGAGAAATTGCCTGAGGGCAGAGATTGACTTTAGCCTGTTTTTGTATCCCTAGTGCTTAGCACACTGCCTGGAACAAAGTAGGACCTTAAAAAATATTTATTGGATATGAAAAAGTGCTCTAAATCACTATTGATTAGAGAGATGCAAATCAAAACAACTCTGAGGTACCACATCACACCTGTAAGATTGGCAAACATGACAGAACAAGAAAATGATAAATGCTGGAGAGGATGTGGGAGAGTTGGAACACTAATTCATTGTTGGTGGAGCTGTGAGATCATCTAACCCTTCTGGAGAATGGTTTGGAACTATGCCCAAAGGGCTACAAAAATGTGCATACCCTTTGACCCAGAAATATCGCTACTAGGACTGTATCCCCAAGAGATTATAAAAACGGGAAAGGGTCCCACGTGTACAAAAATATTTATAGCAGCACTCTTTGTGGTAGCCAAAAACTGGAAGTCAAGGGGATGCCCATCAATTGGGGAATGGCTGAATAAATTATATATGAATGTAATGGAGTACTATTGTGCCATAAGAAATGATGAACAAGAAGACTTCAGGGAGGCCTGGAAGGACTTATATGATCTGATGCTGAGCGAAAGGAGCAGAACCAGGAGAACTTTGTGCACAGCAACGACCACAGTGTGCGAGAGTTTTTTCTGGTAGACTTGGAACTTTGTAATAACACAAGAACTTACTGAGAAAAAAAAAAATCCTAATGTTGGTCTTCTAAGGCAAAATGCCTTCCACACTCAGAGAAAGAAATATGGAAGTCATTTGCAGAATGTAGCAGACCATGTTTGTGTGTGTGTGGGTTTCAGTGTACTATGTTTTGATTTGTTATATGATTTCTTCCATTTATTTTAGTTCGAATACGTAGCATGACTATAGTGAAAATGTGCTCAATAGGAAAGTATATGTAGAACCTAAACAGAATTGTATGCTGTCATGGGGAAGGGTGGGAGGGATAAAATCTCAACTTTAAGGAAATGATTGTAAAACATTAAAAAAAAATAAAAAAATAAAAAAAAGAAATATTTATTGGTTGGTTAGTGTAGTGGATAGAACATTTGGGCTTTGAGTCAGATAGAGCTGAGTTCAAATTTGACCTTAGGTATTTATTGGCTGTGTGACCCTGCACAAGTCATTTAACCTAGGTCTGCCACAATTTCTTCAACTATAAAATGGGGATCATAATAGCACTTACCTCCCAGGATGGTAAGGGATCAAATGAGATAAACATTTAGCACAGTGTGTGGTACATAATAGGCACTATAGAAATGTGTATTTGCCACTCTTCTTCTAGAGGAAAGAGAATACAGCTCCCACTGAAATGTTTTCTATCAAAGACTATTGGAAATTATAGCCTCCAGTAACACTAAGCCCTCTGAACTAGTTGTAGTGCAGTGGGGCGGACGGTTAAATATTTCCTGCTGTAATGACGCCGCTCTGGGCAATAGGGTTGCTTCGGAAGCCTCTGAACTTAGAGAAACAGAAAAGGGTAAGACTCAGCCTGGACTACAGGTCTCTGGCTCCCTGCTTTTCCTTCCTTCTTTCCCCTTGCCCCAACTCTAGTCCATGAAACAGAGGAAAACTCTTGGGGGTAGTAATAAAATCTTACTCTTGCTAAATCTCATTGCTGCCCCTATTTTAAAATTTTATTCATGCTCTAGTTTTTATTCTCCCTTTCCCCTCCCTCTGTTATTTCAGAATATCCTTGCTGGATGTTGACAAGCCATCTTAGTCACTACCAGGAAATATCCCACTGGTATTTCCTCTTTATATCAATCAGAAGGATTTCCACTTTTCTACTCAGCAATATTTGTGGGCAAGACTAGGCAATAGGGAAGAAAGAGAAACTGAGCCTAATTTATTTAATTTATCTCTTGGAAACAGGGACACGTTAGATGTCCCGATGCTGTAGAAAAAGAAAGACACCAGAGTAGAAAAGAGAAACTTACCAATGGCTCCGCGAGGAACAGCTAAAAATGAAAACAAAACAAAAAACCTTAGAAATCAATGAGGGAATGTCTGATGGAAAGCAAAAAAACATCTAAAATGTTTTCAAGTGAAGAATAACAGAAACCTCCATTAACTCCAAGACCTCTGTATCAACTACAGTGTGGGGAGGTGGGGTTTAAGCATCCTCTGCCTATGATATTGCAGCCCTGGCTGTTTCAGATTCCTCTTAGTTCCATACAGGGTATGGACATCTGGTACCATTTTTTACTTTCCTTTATTTATATAAAATGGATTGAAATGCTTGAGGGACCTATCAAAATTTTAGTGTGGCCAAACCACATTCTTGCCTCCATTTATTTAATTCTTCCTGTTTTTAGTCTCCCTCCCCCCCCCCCCCCTTGTATTTTAGGATGTCCTTCTTGGTTTTTGATAAGCCATCATAATTACCACGAGGAAATTTACTTTTTTTTGGCAACCTTCATTTTGAACCTCACCAAAAGACTGATCCAGAGCAAGGGAAGATGTATTTTACTTTAGAAATGAAACTCCCACTAATGTCAATCCCTTTGTATTAGCTGTAGTGCAGAGTGGGTGGGGGGTTAATTGATGATGATGTTGATGATGATGATGATGATGATGATGATGATGATGATGATGATATAGTTGTGGGAAGAAAGATGTGATTGACTGGGAAGCAAGAGGGGAGTGAAGTACTGAAATTACACTCCCACAAAAGGAAGGAGAACAAGTTGCTAAGAAATCTATGCCTCCTTGAACAGAGCTGTTTAAGTTTCTTCCTAGCACACGTTACAGCTCAATGGTGCCACCTGATGGTTGTATTTTGTCGTATTAATTATTAGGGTTTTCCTTTTCCATTGGAGCTCTGTATCATGTGGAAACAGGAATAGTTAGGCCAGAGAAGGTCCCCTGCTCCTGTAAAAACACCAGAGTAAAGAAAGACAAGGAAATAACTTACTAATAGTTCCTGGAGGTAGAACTAAAAGCAAAAAACAAAAAAAAATTGTTAGAGATTGTTTGTCAAGAGGATACAGTTCTCACTCATATATTTTCTATAGAAGAATACTCAAAATAAGATGGCCAGTAACTCCCAAGCCCTCTGTATCAGTTGCAATTCATGGTAGTGGTGGATTAAGCATCACCTGTTAAGAAGATGTAGCTCTAGGTAGTAGGGTTGTTACAGGTAGTAGGGTAGTTTAGTGAATCTGAAAAGGGCAAGTTACAGTCAAGTCTAGAGGCTTCTATCCCCTCTGTTCCCTTTCCTCTATTCATAAGAAAGAGGGACTGTCTTGAGGGCATTATTGAGATCTTGCTCCTGAAAACATTTCATTCCTGCTTCCATTTTTCTCATATATCACCTCTTAGTCCTTCTTTCCTTCCCTGTTGTTCCAGAGTATTCTTATTGGTTGTTGACAAGCCAACCTATCATTACCAGGGTGATCATTTATTAGTTTTACCTCTTTTGTCAATTAGCAGATTTCCCATTTTTCAGAAACTTAATATTAAGTTAGGGCAAGACTGACTAAGGGACGAAACTAGAAAAACTGAGCCTCACATCCCCACATACCCTGGAATTAGAAACAGACAGGGCATTACATTGTAAGAACATGGAAAAACTAAAGAAGAAGAATAACTTTCTTAAGCAGAGCCAAATAAATGAAATCCATGAGAGACTGTCTGGCAGGAGATCACAGTTTCCACTGGTATACTTTCCATAAAAGGACATCAGAAATGGAATTCCCAGTAATGCCAAGTTCTTTGTGTTAGCTACAGAGCACAGTGGGTGGGAATGATTCAGCACTGGGCAGAAAGGTTGTTTTAAAATTTTTTTCAGACTTGTGAAAGTGAAATGTGTTGGGTACAACTTACGGTTGAAGTCATTTGGTTCTCCATCTTATTTATGGAAAAGGATTGATGTTCTTGAGGACAGCTTTAATGTCTCACCACAGGTAAACCTGTCTTCATTTCTTTCATTTTTACTCATCAGGTTAATAGGTCAAGAACTGGAAGGGACCCCAGAGACTATAGTACAACCCTTCATTTTACAGAGGAGGAAACTGAGGATCAGGGAGGTTAAGTAATTTGCCCAAGTTTTCTTCTGCCTTTCCCCTTCTTCTGTTATTTCAGAGCATCTTTGTTGGTTATTGATAAATTATCATTGCCACTGTCACAGGAATATTCCATTGACCTGTCTTCCTTATATTAATCCGAAGGAGTTTTCATTTTCTACAGACTCTAATAATTAGGGAAAGGTTTTGTAATGGGGAAGGCAAGAGAAATTGAACCTGTAGTCAATGTATCACCTGGAAACAAGAGCAGCAATGGTAGAGAAAGGTTTTCCTTATACTCTATAAATATCAGAGTAGAGAAAGACAATGAAATAACTTACCATTGACTCCATGAGGGAGAACTAAAAAACAAAGAAATAAACAGACAACAAAACAGAGAAATAAATCCTTTCTGGTAGAAGACAATGCCCACTGATGTGCTTGTCATGGAAAAACATTGGAAATAGAACCCTCAGTAACCTTGTGTCTACTGATACTGGGTATGGATATGGACACTAAGGATTATTGTAATAATGAAAGAAAAAGAAATAACTTATTCATTCTTCCTCGACATATTGCTAAAAACAAAACAAAGCGACAGAAATCAGCAAGAGATTGTTGGGCAGAAACAGAATATAGTTCCCAATGATGTGTTGTTCATTAAAGAAAATAAAATATGTAACCTTCAGTAACACTGAGCCCTCAGTATCAGCTTCAGTGCAGGGTTGTAGGGGAGGAAGCATCCTTTGCAATAATGATGCAACACTGGGTCATAAATAATGTTGCCTCATGGTCTTCTCAGACCAGAGAATCAGAAAAAGGTAGGATTAGCCTAGGTCAGAGGCTCTAGGCCCTTTCTTCCCCTTCTACAATACCTTAAAAAGGAATAAAATTCTTGAAAGCATTTTCAAAATCTTATTTTAGCTAAACCTCATTTCTGTCTCTGCTTCTCTCATCCCACTCACTCTTGTCCCCCACCCTTCCTACTGTCCTTGTTGGTTGTTGACAAGCCATCATAATCATTGACAGAGGGATTTTCCAAAGAAAAAATTCTTTATGTTAATCTGTTCAGTTTCCAGTATCTGTAGATTCAGCAATGATTTGGGCCAATGTTCATGTAGCATATTCCCTATGTAGCATAGGAATGTTGTTGTCTGGATTGAAGGGAGGTAGAGGAGACATCACTAGCCTCTTCCCCCATGCCCCCTTTTCTCCAAGGGAGAATTTATTTCCTGCCAGGAAAGGAATCAGGAGATTGGGGCCAGATAGAAATTGGGGCTGCTTTTCTCTGGACTAGAATTTGCTTCCTTAAATATTATTAGTTTGCTGGCCTTGAGACCACAGGTTTCCTACCCCTGATTTAGGGGATGTGTTTTTTGGGTTCAGGTTAAATTTCTAACGATTTTTTCTTAATGGGGAAAGGGAGATTCAACTTTATATCCAAGATTCAACTGCCTTCCTACCAAATACCAATTCCAAAATGAACACACATAGGAAGTAGTAAAGAAACCCATTTATCCAAATGGATAGCAAAACAGAAGCTAGAGAAAGTGTACATCAGAGAATATACACCAGACAACAGAGAGTGAAAGAGCTCCTCCATTGGAAGCAAGAAAACTCTTCTCAACCAAGAGAGTGTTTGATCTCACCCAAAGGGGCAATTCTTCTAAGTTTCTATTGTAACAAGCTGGGGGAAGGACATGATGGAGACTGCCAGTTTCTTCCCAGAGTTTTTTCCTTCAGCAATCTAAAGTGCAAGTGGCATCTTCCATTTTTTTTTCTCTTGAAACCAAAGACAGAACTACTTGAGGCTTCGGAGCCTGAAGCCTGAAGAGCCCAAAGAAACTGAAGAGATTTGAAAACCTGTTGCTCTCCTTTTGCTTGCTTTCACCAACTCTGCCTCACTCCTGACACGGATGTGGGACATTGTTTGGTGACTACAGTGTCCAAAGTCTGAAGAACCAGAAGAGATTCAGGGAGCCTCACTTCTCTCTTGCTCCCTTCACATAATTGTGGGCCACTGATCTCCACCAATGAGAACAAAGTCCCATACCAATAGACTTTGGAACTTGGGTTACACTAGAGTAGTGGGAAACAAAAGAAACTGAACCTCAAGTCCCCATATCACCTAGAGAGAGAAGCAGACAAGACAGGGAAAGGTATTCAACTTAGCATAGGCATTTAATGGGGAAACTGGAAGGGGATAAATAAACAGATAAAAGATGGAAAAAATGTACAAAGATTTTTATAGCAAACTTTTTTTTCACCATCCAGTACAGTAGAGTCATCGTACTTGGATTCTAATATACCCTTCCCAGATATACTTACAGAGAGGGTAGAGATAACGCTGAAGAAAGCAGATGTGGGAAAAATAGATGGACTAGATTCTGTATACACAGAAGAGGCTTGCATTGGAGGTTATACAAATGTGAGGGCATTGAGGTATGGAGTCTTATGGAATCTGAAGGAGAAGTTGCCAAAGGCCTTAAAATAAAATTTCAGATTTATTCCCCAAAAGATGCCTGAGAACATTAACTACTGACTTTTGTGACTATTTTCCCTCTATATAAAATTTTTAAGAGGACACTCTATCCACATATTAAAGAACCTTAAGAGTATCCTTGCTAAGTTAGAAGAGAATTGATACAATTTCAAAAGTGAAATTCCAATCAAACATAACAGTAATCATAGAATTATGTTCACTATACAAAGCATTTAATTTGACTGGCCACTTTAAATGCTTTCTTCCAACAAAATAGTCCCATGCACAAATCAAAATTATTCAAGAATTTCTTGAAAGAAATAACAAGGATGACCTTGTGATCTTTAATATCAGAGGAGGTATAAAACAGTGAGATATAAGCTTCCAAGGTATTTGCCACTATTGTGGAGGAAATCCAGCATAAAGTCCATGTCACAGAGATATTCCCTACACATGAGGAGGTGCTCCAGATCTTTCTGTTAACAGACATTGTACTGATTTGATCAAGTCCTGGAACATTGGAGAGTTTCCTGGATGAGAATAATCACTTAAAGGAATTTGATCTGCAAATAACAGAGGAAAAACACCCCCAATAACAAGAGGATAAAGAATACCTATTGATCAGATCATTGGCTTTCTTGCTATTCCTAACACAGAACATTTCGCCTGTCATCATCATCATCATCATCATCATCATCATCATCATCATCATCATCATCATCAAGTGTTTATATGGCTCTTTAAGGTTTGCAAGGCTCTTTACAGATATTATCTCATTTAATGCTCACAATAGCCCTGTAAGGTAGGTAATATCTCTACTTTAAAGATGAGGAAACTGAGGCCACAAGAAGTTCAGTGACTTGCCCAGGATCACAAAGCTACTAGTTGTCTGAGGCAAGATTTGAACTCAAGTCTTCCTGACTCCAACTCACTATCTGGCTTCCTCCATGTCTTTGCACTAGCTGTCCCCCTATCTCTGGAACGTACTTCTCCCCTCACCTCTGTCTCGTAGAATCCCTTGTTTTTTTCAAAACTGTTCAAGTGAAACCTTCTATATAAAGACTTCCTGTTTCTCCCACCTACTTCCCCCATCCCCTTTACTTTGTATACACTTATTTATGTACATGTTTTTCCTCCTAATAGACTGTAAACTCCTTGAAGGCAAGGACAGCTTCATTTTTGCTTTTGTATCCCCAGTGCTTAGCACTCTGCTTGGTTGGTAATAAATGCTTCTTGGTCGATTGACTGTGATACACAATTTGCTGAATGACATAGTACCCCAGTGTATTTATCTTAGACAACATATCGATCCCAGAATTGAAAAAGAGCAATGAGAGTAAAGAGATAACCTCTGTGATAGGGTAAAATTATTTTAATTACCTCCCCCCAACTTTTCCCTGAAATGAAGGCCTCCCTTTATAATACCAGTATTTTACCAGTGTTGTTATATGGTTGCAAGTCATGGAACACCACAGTCTCTAATGAATTCAAAATCATCGGTATCACATAGGACAATGGAAAAGTGCATGATGGGAATAAGGCAATCATAGCACATTATGAATAAGAAATTGCATCATAGCAGGAGAACTAACTTGGTGTAGTGGATAAAGCTCTGGTGAGTCTAAGAGACCCCAGAAGACTTGGATTCTAATCTTACTTTTTTAACCTCCTTTCTGTGTGCCCTTGGGCAAATCACTTAACTTGTCCAGACCTCAATTTCTTCCTCTACAAAATTAAGGGATTAGATTACATGATCTCTAAAGGCCCCTTTTATCTTTGAAGTTCTAGGAAGGTGACCAAAGGAGATTGTATATTATAACAGTAGTAAAGAAAATGATAGACAGGCATACAGAAAAGAAACCCAAATAGGTTAGCTCAGTTGTCTGGATCAAGAACACATTTCCCACTGATATTCTTTCTAGTGAAGAGTATCTAATTGGTGTAAGTTATAGGGAAATCTAGGAGATCTTCTGCAATATTGCAACCTGAGGTTGGGGATAACTCCTTTCCCCCCTCACCTCTCAATTAGGGAACCTAGAAAAAAGTCCACTCCTTTCTGCTGTTTCTCATCTACTGTTAAAGATATAATTACCTCTAAGGAAAGGAGGCTGCCTGGCCAAAAGGAAATATTGCTAACTTTGGAGTCTGAAACCCCGAGTTCAAATCCTGTCTTTGATACTTACTATCTGTGATTTTGGGCATGCTACTTTGACTCCTTTGCTAGATCTCAGTTTCCTTATCTGTAAAATGGAGTGAGGGGAGGGGATAGAGTAGATGGACTCTGAAATCCATTTCATCTCTGAATTTAAAATGCAATGACTATACTCAGGTTAAATGACCATCCTTATAAGGTAATCTATGGCTCAGTAGATAGACAGGAGGACTTGGAGTCAGGAAAACTATTTGCCTTAGACACTAACTAGTTGTGGGACCCTGGACAAATCACTTTACCTTTCTGTGGCTCAGTTTACTCATCTGTAAAATAGGGATAATAATAGCACCTACCTCATGTGAGTTACCATATGTAAAGTACTTCGTAAACACTAAAGTGCTATTTAAATACTAGTTAGTAGTATATTGATATTCTTCTGATTAATTATTATCATTTTTCTTGGGGAAGAGAGAGTTCATGTTCCTAAGGAGACAGTCAAGGAAAAGTGAATAGTATATGACCTTTCTCCATAAGCCACAGTGGTTATTTCATGACTCTTCTTGACCATATTTGGGGTTTTCTTGGTAAAGGTACTGGAGTGGTTTGCCATTTCTTTCTTCAGCTCATTTTTACAGATGAGGAAACTGAGGCAAAATAAGTTTCCTAAAGTCATACAGCTAATAAGTACCTGACGTCACGTTTGTACTCTGGCCTTCCTGACTCCAGGACCAAAGTTCTATCCGCTATTTTCCCTCTATATAAAATTTATCCACTGCGCCACCTAGCGGCCCCTTAGTGATCATACCTGAGGGGTTGAATTTAGGAAGGAGCCTGCATGGCATCTTTCTCTACAATCTAAACTGAGCCTTTTGGCCATGGTGATGGGGAGAGTGAATCACAACTGGTGCTGCCTGATTTTGAAGGGGTCGTTTTGATCTTTGACATCTTTAACAAACACTAATGGGCAATTCTTTCCCCTGAGGTCAGAGTTTATGGGCTTCTGTACTCTCAAATACTACTCCGCTAAACTACACTTCTGATTGGAGAGATTCTTCTAGAACAGGGATGGGGAACTTTTGGCTCCAGGACACATGTAGTCCTGTAGGTCCTTAAGTGTGACTTTTTGACTGAGTCCAAGTTTGACAGAACAAATCCTTTCATTAAGGTGATTTGTTCTGGGAAATTTGGATTCAGTCAAAGGGTTATACTTGAGGACCTAGAGGGCTGCATGTGGCCTCGAGGCTCAGGCTCCACACCCCTGCTAGATTCTCCACTCTTAAAGGATACCCAGACAATTCACTTTATCACTTTCCATTCAGATGCTTCCTGGACTTCATGATTCCCACAAACTCACCATTCTGCAAGGTGAAATCGAATCTGAAACTCTCACTTCCATAGATTACTTCCCACCCAGATAGCAGGATTTCATCCAGCTCTGGGTAATCTTGTCCTCCAACTTTCTCTAACTTTTTAGCTTCTTTTTACATATTGTCTTCCCCAATAGATAATTCTTTGAAAGCGGGGACTCTTTTATGCCCTGTCTTTTTATCTCCAGCATGTAGCACAGTGCCTGGACATGGTACTTAATGTTTGTTGCTTCTGATTCTAAGCTATAGACAGTCTCCTCTTTGTGAATTTATCTCCATTTATCTCCATCTGATGTAGAAATGGCCTGTCACAAAGCCAGGCATAGGTTGTCTACAACTGTATAAAAGGCTACCTTGGCCCCAAAGCAGACATCTGCCCACCTGATGGTGTCATAAGTCATTAAAAATTGGTAAATCTAGTTTCTTAATTTCAAGTTTGATGTCTCCTTTTCCATGTTTTTCCCCTCCATGAGTTTTACCCTTTACTTCTTACTGATTCCCTCTCTACTTTTAAAATATTTCTTTGTCATTACCATCTCACTAGATCTTTCCCTTCCTTCTTTTTCTTCCTTCCTGACTTTTCTTACCTGTTTTTTTATCTTTCCCTTTGCTCTCCCTCTCATCTTATTTATCCCCTCTCCTTCTTCTCTCCCTTTTTTCTCCCCCTGCCCCCATTCTTCCTTCCTTTCTCCTTGTTCTACATCCTCCCTTTTCTCTGCTTGTTTTTTTCAGTTCTGGGAAGTCCTTTAGTTTATTAACAAAGCAGCTTATTTAATACAGGGCAAAGTATATTTGAACTTGGTCACATTTTCCTGGAAATGAAAGTGGAAAAGCAGTTTCACAAACATCCTTTTATTTGATTCATACCAATCCTGTGGAAGTAGGCCAGATAAGTAATATACTGATTTTATAGACAAAGTTTTAAGAGGACTTTTAGAGGCTGGCTGGCAGACTGGCCAACACACCATTTAAAGCACTGTTTTCACAGGTATATGCATTCAGAGTCACTCCCTTCATCATCATCAATACCACCACCATCACCATCATCATCATTAACAACATTACCTTTGGGGATAAAGACTACAAGAAGCTGGGGCTAACCATACAAAGAAGTTGGTTTAAAAAAAATTGGATGATTATTATTTGTTTTCCTCCAAGAAAGAAAAGTACAAATGAAACCTTAAGCTATGATTAGGAAATTCAGGGAAAAATGGCTTTTATAGATGTGAGGCAAGTAGTTTATGTGCCAGAAATATCTTTGGTTTGCATTACTTAACTTGAATCACTCTAATAAAGAGACATTTGCAGCCAATCTCAGAATTTAGTAGCTGTTATATTCAATTTTTTCATTAAGTTTGCCTGACTGCTTGGAACTTCAAGGCCATCTAATTCAACAAACGATGATTCCTTTTTTAATGCCAGAGAATGTAGATTCTTACAACAGAGTAGTTGACAAAGGACCAACTCTCTCCCCTACAAAAAATAACCGAATGCCCCCCAAAACCACAAACCAAAACCCAACCAACCAAAAAAAAAACCTAACCAAAACCCAAAATCAAAGGTGAAGTTCAACCATAGAAATAATGGATGAAAAACCCTGTTATCACCACCAAGCATAAACAAGGGAGTTATGGTAAAAGATCACAAAGTGTTCACTTTTCCCTCACTATCTCCCCCAGGAACACAACCTTTCTCTTCCCCACTCTCATCCCTAAGAAAAACCATGATATGGGTAGATCTATATGAACTGAAGCAAACTGAAGTGAGTGGAATAAGGAGATCATTGTATACAGTCACAGCGCTATTGTAATGATCATCACTGTGAAAGACTTAGCTACTCTGGTAATATAACGATCCAAGAATATTTTAGAAAAGTGCTACCTCTATCCAGAGAAAGGGCTGATGAACTCTGAGTGCAAACTGAACTCTAGTTTTCTCACTTACTTTTTTTTGCTTTTCTGGAAGATGGAAATACGTTTTGTATGGTTTCACTTGTATAATTGATATCACATTGCTTCACTTCTCAATAGGTGGGGAAGAGGGGAAGGGAGGGAGAGGAGTTGGAATTCAAAATTTAAAAAAGAATGTTAAAAATAAGCAAGTAATAAATGTTTAAAAAAAGAAAGAAAAACCAGAATAATCAGAAGGATAATCATATAATAGCTATCATTTATAGAGTACTTTAAAGTTTGTAAACACATTTGATCCTCACAAGAGTTGTTGGTAATACAGTAGTGCCCCGCCCCCAATCTGAGACAGACTTTAGAGATATTACGCAACTAGAAAGAGATAAATATAAAGATGAGAGGAAGATTTTGGGGATCGTAAAAGAGCAAGTGATAGTCAAATTGAGACATAGGCAACTTACGTACGAATCTGTTTGTCTTCTGAGAGAGCACTGAAAAACAAAACAAGTCAGGGTGTCATTTTTGACTTGAGGAAAACTGCCTCCCTGAGGATCACCACACTCAGGGTTGGGTATGAGTTGGTGTACTGAGATCATTCATTATCCCCTATTATGGTGCCATGGTTTTCATTTTCCTCAATTCTTAATTATTTAGAAGGATTCTGGGTATTCAGGAAGCAAGAGACATCAAAGAAATAAAGAATTTCAAAAAACTGCAGCCACTATAGGCTCAGCTCCCTGCAGATGTTGGAGGAGACTCAAAAATCAGGACAGAGTTGTAGATTAACCTGGGGGGAATCTGGTTAGAAATCAAGAGAGGCAATGGAATTATTAGCCTCAAAGTCCTTCAGCTAGCAGAGGGTGAGACTCCCATCAGATTCTGAATGGAAATGAGGCTAATCAGAACAAATAACTTATTAATGGGTCACCTAGGTCCAGCTAAAAGGCAAACATGAACAAAAAAGCCAGTGGAGATGATCTGCCATAAAGAGAACACACTTTTTCTTGGGGAACTGGATTTCAGTAATGAAACTCTCAGATGGTACCCTTTCAGTGTAAGGGAGTGGGATAATTTTATCCACTATTATTAGATCAATCAATCAACATTTATTAAGTACCTATTACTACGTGTGGTGCAGCTAGCTGGTGTAGTGGATAGAGCACCAGTGCAGAAGTCAGGAGGACCTGAGTTCAAATCTCACTTCAGACACTTGACACTGACTAGCTATGTGACCTTGGGCAAGTCATTTAACTCCAGTTTCCTCATCCTGGGTCATATCCAGTCATCTTGATGAATATCTGGTCAGTGGATTCAGATGACTCAGGAGAAGTGAGACTGGTGATCTGCACAGCCCTCCCTCACTCAAGTGCAAGTCATGTCATCATTTCTCTGATGGCATGGTCTTTTTCGGCAATGAAGGATGAACATACAAGCACCTACTACGTGCCAGGCATTGTTGTTGGTGGCTTCAGCTTTTTGCTCAATCTGAGATGTACATAGGAAAGGGGGTGGTTTATTCTTTCCAAAGCCATAACTAGGCTGGGACAATTAGGACTTTTCTCCAGGACAACACATTTAGATGGTGTTGATGGCACTTGCAGTCTTTCAATAACATAGAAACAACAGAGCTCAAGCAACTCATCCGAAAGAAAATTAGTTGAAAGAAGCATCCAGGTGGCATTCTGGGGTAATTTCTTTCCCCAGTCCAGGTGAGAATCAACCCAGGAGTGTTTTCAAATTTGTGTCCTGGAGGTTTGGCTTCACTTCCCTGAGGGTGGTGTCTCATTGCACCTTCCTTTTCTTTGATGTTTGCCTGTCTCAGGTGTGCTTTGTGGTGTTTGCCCTGGGTACAAAACTTCTAAGGATGGGTTCTTCTTTTTATTGATTGCATAGTCCTAAAAGCCTTCACAGGGTGGTAAAATTGCATTCCAATTTCTAGTCTGCTGCCTTTGTTTACCTCCTAACCTCCTATTCTTTCTTTTCTTCAGACCTTTTTGTCAATTTAAAAAGTCCTTCCTCACTTATAACGGTGAAAGGCCGTTATAAACCACAGTCAAGAGACTTTCCCTCTATTCTTTGTTCTTTATGTTAATTAGTGGGTTTTTACTTTCTCCCAAATCAGTTCTGGTGCATGAGGATACAGAGTGATGGGGATACAAGAAACTGATAAAAATGAGCCCTAAGTCCCTGCACCTCTGGAAATGGAAGCAGCAGTCCAAGAAGACGGTCCTTCTAATATTGTAAAGACTATAGGTGGGTAAGAGTTGAGTAATATATAGAATTTATGGATGGGTGCTATGAAATGCACTGGAAAATACAAACAAGAAAAAACCCAAACTCATTAGAATTTGGCATAAACAGAGCATGCTTCCCAAGGACAATCCTTCTAGTGCAAATAAAGGAAACAGACCCACAGGGAATTCTAATTTCTTTTCTCTGCCACCCCCCTCCCCCCACACCCACACCCAGCCCCACCCACTCCCACCCACCCACAACCACACACACACACACAGCAGTTGCATTCAAACTAGTAAGTAGAGAAGTTTTTTGAGGCGTATTATTCCAGGGCTGTTTTAATTGGGTAACCGGAAGGAGGAAGGAAGTCCTGGACTGGAGAAAGGGCCACTCCCTTCTTATTTCCGTATAGGGCACTGAAATCTTTCAGAAGAATGGTAAGATTCTATTGAATTCATATGACTTTTTTTCTTTCCCTCCCTTTCTTCTCCCATCCTTTCCATCTGAATTTGCCTATTTCTTGCTCTTTTCCTTTATGCAGTCTTAATCCCCAAACCCTCCTGACTGGTGGAAATGAATGCCATACCTTGCAGAGGGTGGGGCAAAATGTCTGAGAAGTCTGGGAGTTCCAATCTTCCCTAGTTCCCCTTGGGGGCTTTTCAAGGCCAGTAAACTGGGGTTTCGTTTAGTTTGGGAAAACCCTTTAATATTTATGTATCATTTGGATCATTATAAGGGAAAAATTGCTAGGATTATGATTCTTCATATTGATTTAAGAGGTTTTTCAGTGTCTCTAAGCTCAACAGCAGTATATGGCATAAAGCAGTATATGGCCATAAAGTATATGGCATTTGCCAGAGGTCCTCTTGGAGCATATTTGAATTAGTCTGATTGGTGTTAGGGGTAGAGGAACCGGCTGTAAGCCAGGAGGGAAGTTGAGCGGAGATGGCCACACACATGTAGTTTTCACAAATCTTTGGGAAAATGAAAATAACAAAATGGTAAAGTTTCCTCATGAATATTTAGAAACCTTTTGAGATAGTTATGTACTGAATGAACGAGGCAGTTAGGGAAAAGTAGGAGTTTCCAGTCTGGCATCACTGGAAGTGGGAGCAGCCTCCTGGGGGACTCACCTGCAATCTCAGAAATGATAGGAGATGAAGACATGGCACAGTTAAGAAACCAAAGGGGAACTTACTTTTGGATTCTGCAGTTCCCACTAAAATACAAACAAAAAATTAAATCAGTGGGGAAATAATGGTTCCCAGTGATATGGATTGGGGATGGTGGGTGGGAGAAAACATCAGAAATGGAACCCTTAAAAACATCCAGCCCTCCATGTTAGCTGTAGCGGAAACTTGAGGAGTCAAGCAGCCTTTGCAGTAGATTTGCTTCCCTAGCTTTGCTTTTTAATTGATGAAAATCTCATGAGTTTCTGCTTTGCCAAACTTAATTATTGTAGGAGGGATTCTTGGAAATGTGGAAGGATAGAAGGTTGGGAAGCACCTTAGATTATCACTGACTAGGGAAAAGGGAATGAAAAGAGCAGGGAAACCCCCTATGTCCAACATAATGGAACCAGGGGAAAGCCAGAAAACTTACATGATAATCCTGATCTTCTACATTCTTTTATGTCACCTACAATGAAATCAAGTATTATGCGAAAAGCCTTTATTAAGTGCCTATAAGATACTGTTTTGGGGACTGGAAGGTGAAAGAAGACAAAGTGCTACCCTCAAGGATCTTACAGTCTATTAAGTGAGATAAATATGCAGATCTGACTCATAGGACTGACTGTAGAAAATTTAAAACTCAGTAAATCCAAAATGGAAATTAATTCCCTTTCCTTTTAAACTCACTCCTCTTTCTAACTTTTCCATTCCTGTTGAGGACAATACCATCTTTCCAGTAACTCAGGTCCACAACCTCAGAATCTCATTTGTATCCCTTCCCTCTCCTTTCCTCATCATATCCAATCATTCGTCGCATCTCATTAATCTTATCTCTATGACATGTTTTAAGGACATCCCCTTCTCTCTATTCACATGATGACCACCCTCATTTGGGCATTAATTGTCTCTCTCTTGGAATGTTGCAATAGCCTCCTAATTGTACTCCCGGTTGATATTTCCCTTCTATTCTAATTCCTCCACAAAGCAGTCAAAATAATCATCTTGAAGTATAAGTCTGGCTCAAATTCAGTGACTCCCTTTATTTCTTTAGGATTAAGTACAAGCTCCTATGCTTGGCATTTAACAGTCTTCTTAGCTTGCTGCTAATATACCTTTACAGGCATGAGATTTATTAGTAACATACAAAACATTTTTTATCCTGAATCATATTTTCTGGCATAAACACACACATATATGTATATATGTGTATATATACATATATGTACACATGAATACATAAATAAATATACACATATACACATATCTATATTATTTATATCTTAATTTATATCTTGATATAATTTAGCAATATTGATACTTACATCAACATCTAAATAATAATTATATCCGTATCTATATTCATGCATATACCTATGTGTATATCTTGATGTTAATCTATATCATCCATATAAATATCCATATTTATTTATCTATATACCATTTATATTCATATTTGTATCAGTAGCTATATTATAATCGTGTCTTGATCCATATTCATGTCTATATTTATATTTGTCATATCCATTTTCATCTCTTTCTCTGTCTCTCTGTGTCTGTGTCTGTCTCTTCCCCCTTCTCCCTTGTGGACAGTTCCACATTTAAGTTACCATGTAGCGGGATATATATTGATTTGGAGAGTCTTTTGAAGTTCTTTGTTAAATTTTCAACCTTCTCGTTCTCTGTAACAAGTATTGTCACAGAAACTCCATTCTCCTGCTAATCTTTCTGCTTAAACTATCATAAGTTTTAAGGCAAGAGCAACACTGACAACTTTTTTTTGTGAGTCATTTGGCCACAACTTCTTTATGCCTTTTGGCTACATTTATAGCAAGAATATGTCAATATCCCTGAGCTGCAGTTCCTCCAATGACCTGGTTTATCACTGAACAAAATTCTCCCATCTCACATACCTATATTAATATTTGTAGGCAGTCTAAACTTTGTACTTCTGAAACAAATTATTCTTAGCATCATCTGCCTCCTTTTCTGTCCTTTTAGTGTCACTGCAGAAGTAAGCATGGGACATATTGTATTGAAAGCCATTTTATTCTTTTGTTTTGTTTTGTGGGTTTCCAAGTCCAAAGAATTTATCACCTCTCTGTTGGGAATGAGCCTATAGCTCTGCTTCTTTTGGCACAATCTTTCCAGTTCACATGATCCCATCGTAGCTCGTGTTCCGTAAGCATGGTCTTGGATACACTCAGATCATCTTTATGTTACAGTGTAGCATCGGAAGACTTTTGTGGGAGATGTTTTTATAGAGTTTTATCTTTAGAATATGTTCTCAGCAAGGGGATCAGTGGTTCAAAGTATTAAATCAGTTTTTTCTCTGCTGTCAAATTGCTCTTAACAACATCAATTTGTTCCTTAGTTGTTTTCCAACTCTTTGTGAACTCATTTCCCTTCCCTTTCCTCTTTCCTCTTTCCTCCCCCCTCCCCTCCCCTCCCCTCCCCTCCCCCCCGCCCCTCCCTTTCCTTTCCCTTTCCAGATACTGGATTGGTTTATCATTTCTTTCTCCAGCTCATCTTATAGATGACAAAATGGAGGCAAACGGGGTAAATGACTTGATCAGAGTCACACAGCAGGTAAATGTCTGAGACTGGATTTGAATTCAGGTCCTCCTGATTCTTGACCCAGTACTCTGTCCATTGCACCATCTAGCTGCCCTAATAGCCAACTAGCATTTATTCAGTTCTTTAAGGTTTGCAAAGTGATTTTACATATGATAACTCATTTGACCCTCACAACAACTCTGTGTTGTTAGTGCTATTGTTATCTCTACTTTCCAGATGAAGAAACTGAAAAAAAATCCAAAGAGGTTAAATGACTTGCCCAGGGCCACACAACTACTAAGTGTCTGAATCTGGATTCTGACTCAGGTCTTCCTGACTCCAAGACCTATGCTCTATCCACTTAACCGCCTGGCTGAAATTTTACAATTGACTCACAATTTATGAAGGTATATGTTTCCCCTAAAGCCCAACTAATTAAAAAAATAGTTTAATTATTTTTAACAGTGTAATGGGTATAAAATAATACTATCCTGTTGCTGTTCAATTGTTCTTTCATGTCCAGTACCACAATTTGAAAGCATCAGTTCTGCAGCACTCAGCTTTCCTTATAGTCCAACTGTCACAGTCATACATTACTACTGAGAAAAGTATAGCTTTGACTATATGGATCTTTGCTGGCAAGGTGATGTCTCTATTTTTTTGTATGCTATCCAGATTTGCCATAACTTTTATTCTAAGTAGCAAACTTCTTTTAATTTCATGGCTGCATTTGCCATCTGCAGTGGTCTTTGACCCCAAGAATATAAAAACTGACACTGTTTCTATTTCTTCTCCCTTTATTTGCCAGGAAATGATAGGACCAGTTGCCACGATCTTAGTTTTTACAATGTTAAGTCAGCTTTGAGACAGCTTTTATACTCTACTTTTTCCATCCTCATCAAGAGGCTTCATTATTCCGCTTTACTTTCTGCCATTAAAGTGGTATTGTCTGACATTGTTGATGTTTCTCCCAGAAATTTTAATTCCAGTTTTTGATTTATCCAGCCTGCATTTCAAGTAATGTACTCTGCTTATAAGTTAAATGAGTAAGATGACAATATACAGCCTTGCCATATTCCTTTTCCAATCTAAAACCAATCCGTTTTTCCAAGTTCAGTTCTAACTGTTGCTTCGTGTCCTGCATACAAGTTCCTCAGGAGACAAATAAAATGATCTAGTACTCCTGTCTCTTTAAGGACTTGCCACATTTTGTTGCGATTTACACAGTTAAAGGTTTTACTGGAGATGTTTTTCTGAAACTCTCTTGCTTTCTCCATAATCCAGTAAATGTTGGCTATTTGATCTCTCTAGTTTCTCTGCCTTTTTGAAAACCAGCCTGCTCTTCTGGTAATTCTCGATTCACATATTTTTGAAGCCCAGTAGCATGTGAAATGGATGCATTTATTCAGTAATTGGAACATTCCTTGGCATTGCCCTTCTTTAGGACCTGGGACATAAACTGATCTTTTCCAATCTAGTGGCCAATGTTATTTTCCAAATTTGCTGGCACACTGAGTGGAGCACTTAACTCAGCTGTAATTTCATCATCTCCACTAGCTTTGTTGTTAGCAGAGCTTCTGCCCTTCATCTTGAGGGGTTCATCTTCCGATATCATCTCTTTTATTATTTTAGTACTGTCCATGGGGGTTTCTTGGCAAAGACAGTGGAGTGATTTGTCATATCCTTCTCCAGTGCATCACCTTTTGTGATCATCCACTATGACCTGTCCATCTTGAGTAATCCTGCACAGCTTAGCTCATTGTTTTATTGAACTGTGCAAGCTCCTCCACCATGACAAGGCAGTGATTAAGGGATAAGGGACTGGGGATACAAAGAAAGACCAAAATATGGTCCCTGCCCTCAAGGAACTCATGTTCTGATGACAAAGACAACATGTATGACCTAGTGGAGATGTTTTCTGTTTTTCATATTTGTTCAAGTGTGCCTTTGTATCCTTTGTGTCTTGGGCATTTTCTGTATGGTATCCCACACTATTATTGAATATAAAATATTTTTGTGAGAGGGGATTCTGATACTCATTTTTTTGGGGAATCCTTCTAGAAATAAGCCATATCTGTTTTATTTTTAGAAATTTCCTTGTAGTTAATTCTGAGTTGGGAACAGCATCACAAAGAAAACCTGACATGTGGGGTTAAGCTTCCAGGATGGGATCTGGTCCATGTAAGCACAGAGTCTTTAGCATGAGTACCATATATATTTTAGTGATGATCTTTTACCTTCAAAGAAAATGATTGAGCTTGCTTAGATTCTAGGCTGTAGGTCTATTCTTATTCAAGTAGGAACTAAATAATCAGTTCTAACTTAAATTTTGTCATCATCCCTTCTCTCACATAAATTGGTGAGATGCCAATGGGTGCTTCTGGATATACTTTTTCTTCTTTCTAGAAGTTTGTGTATGTCTGTAATTTTTATATTTGGTGTTGTGCTTTGGAAAGCTGAAATTAAAATTTCTTCACATTAGAATACTGTGTTGTTTTTCTTGATATTTATGGTGTTTCTTAAATAAATTCTGGAAATATAATGCCCTGCTTCCTTTCCTTTTCAATGTGTTCTAGGACACCAACAATTCTAATCTTTATTTTTCTAGATCAAGTCTCTAAATGATATAAATATTCTTCCTTGAATTGCTTTTGATTAAAAAAAAGTGCTTTATGGATTTATTCTTCCACTTGGATTTCTTTGCTGCTCTTTGCATTTGTTCTAGTTTTTTTCCTGCTTCCAATCATGTTTCTTTTAGTCATTTTTAAAAAACATTTTTTTCCTTGTCGTATTCCAGAATATTTTAGTTGTATTCATGGTTGAGTTTGAATTTTCATTTAATTCTGTGTAATTGTCATATTAATCAAACTTGTACTGTCATATTTCTTAAATTGTTTCTAGCACAAATTGATAGTCTTCTTGTCAAAATTTCAAATTTGTCAAATTTTCCTTTTGTTTTCTTAAAATAAAATTGTTTCAGAGTCTTCTCTCAGATTTGTTCATTGTCTTTCAGATGAATTTTATTTTGTTGTTAAGATTTCTAGAACTTAAAAAAAGGCATTTCTGACTGTATTTAGAGGGACTATGAAGAGATTGACTCCTTGGCATCTTCTTACTCTGCCATTTTTTCAGAAGTCCTATGAATGAATTTTCATGTTACAAAAATTGTATATATTCATGACTTTTTTTAACTCAAGTATTTTTGTTTGTCTTCCCACCAAAGGTCATCCCTATTATTACATAGGCTAAAAAAACCCTCTCATTTAAGGAATAAAAAAGCTTTAAATCAATGAAATAAAAACTTGCTCATCTTCAGGTGAATGCTATTAAGCTCACATATCTCAAAGTTTCAGAGTAAATTTCCAAGTGATGCCTTTACATTTGTGTTAAATCTTCAGATTTCATGCCATGATGAATTTTATTTCAAAAACAAGCTTTCAAATTTGAAAATAAAATGTCAGTTTTTTAAAAAAAAGTTTTGAAAAAGCTATGATGAAGTGCTAGACTAGAAATTTCATGGGAATTTCAAAAGGCAATGGTTTTTGTCCTTAGGTCTTGAAGAGAATCAAATGTCATCACTATGTACTATCAAGGTACAGTGTGTCCTGCTGTGGTTGATCAGATCAGCATGAACTTGGAAGGCACAGGTTGGGCACAAATAGTCCACATGAACATTTGGAGACATCTCTAAATTTGTGCATCTCACATGTCTTTAGAGCTACTGCAATTCTGCTTCATTCAAAGAGCACAGTGCTTTCTTTGATGCTGACATGCTATGCTAAGTGGTCCTTTGCTAGCATCTCCAGTTGATTCCAAAGTTCTTCAGAGATGCCTTGAGAGTGTCCTAATATCACTTTTTCTGACCTCCATGTGAGTGTTTACCTTGTATGAGTTCTCTGTAAAATAGTCTTTTAGGCAAACTCATGTTTGGAATTCAAACAATATAGGCAGCCCATTGGAGTTGCACTCTCTGCACCTTTGAATGCTTTGAATTCTTGTCAGTTCACCTCCAGAAAGGACCTCAGTTTCCCATACCTTAGTCTGCCAGGTGATCTTCAGAATCTTCCTAAGACAATTTAAATGGAAGCAATTCAGTTTCCTGGCATAGCAGTGGTATCTATCTGGCTTTCACAGGCATACACTATTGAGGTCAACACGACTGCTCTGTAGATGGTTTTTCTGATCTCTCATATTTTCCCATTCTTTCTTTACCCTTTTCCTCCTTACCTACTTTATCCATTTCATAGGACCATAAATGGAGCTGGAAGGTAGCTTACTGGGCATCTAGTCTAGTGGTTCCCATTTAATGGTTCTTTAATTCTTTGGGAGTTAGTTCATGATGATAGTACAAGGGGTTCCCACTAAAAATTCTTTAATACTTCCTTAAGCTGTAAATAATTACTCATTTGTGTTATGAATATATTTTTTCCTCTGTGGCAAGAAACATGTGTGTGTTTGGAGAATTATAGGTTTGTTTCTGCGATGATTTGAAACTTGCATGATTATGGACACGATAATTTTGGTGTTCATGTAGTGATTGCATCAGTCTCTCATAGCTTCTAAACTCTTATGTAACCCCTGTCCCAATTGGTAAGGGGCTCTTTCCTTATTGATGGAGATGAATGAGGGGTGGAGCAGAGTTGGTGAGAGTGGGAGAGCTCAAGCCTCTTTCCTTCCTCTTTGGAACTCTCAAGTTTCAAGTCTTCTTTGACCTTTGAGTTGCTTTGTGTGATTCTGGTTTTCAGATTCTGGATGGAAGATGGAAGAGGCCAACTCCAATTCAGGTTGCCAAAGGCTGACTCTGGGAAGATGTAGGAGGAGCTGGCAGTCTCCATCATGTCCCTATTTCTATTTCTAGAAACTGCAGAGAGTTTCTCCCATGTGAGATCAAGGATTCTCTCTTAGTTGAGCTGAGTCACCTGACTCCTAATAGAAGAGCTCCTTTACTCTGTGTGGCTGTATATATATTTTTCTACGTTTACCTTTTCAGATTTATGTTTTGCTATGATTTGGATTAACAGGTCTTCTTCATTGTGGAACTGATATTTGGTAAGAACCTGCTTCCCCCCTAACAATGACAAGGTCATCAGAAGTTAGATTGAAACTGAACATATTCTCTAGACTAGTAATATTTAAGGGAGTAAAAGATATAATTCTAGCCCAGTATTCCTTCTCTCTGAGGAGAACAGAATGGCTTTTAGCCCCAGCTGTCTTCCTACACTCCATGTAGTCCCCACCCTGTACATGTTTTTGCATTTTCTCAACCTTTCATCAGATTGTTTCTAGACCACCACAAGAGTTTGAAATTCAAGCACACATTGATTGCCAACAGATGGGTAGATGCACGAGCATACCTCAGCTGTGTTCTCTACACTGCAACTGAGTAGCTCCCTCGTTCCCCTGTTGTTCTAGAATCATTTCTCATCATCTGTGTAATCATATGATTGAGATGTTATGAACACTTACATTCTTGCAGTGCAAATGTTAGGCTGTTTAAACTGTTTCCTGGATGCATTACATGCCATCTTGAAACCATTGTGGACCATTACAAACATATTGCAAGAAAAAAAGCCAAACAAACCCCAAGCCTCATATTGCCTTTTCCTTATTAAGTCTTTTTTCTGTTTTAAATTTGTCCTCCGCTCATGTTATTATTCTTCTCTCTGGAGGATTTTCAAATGAACTATTTAGCCAAACTCATCTGTCAATCAGGAGAATTTCTGTGAGAATGTAGCTGGTATGCCAGTTGTAGAACACAAGAAAATTACATTTGAAGAAATTGTTTCTTTACAAAGACCAATCTGTATATGAACATTGTTAAAAATAAAGGTGTAAAAAATAAAAACTAAGTATATTTATTATTTAACACAGAGCTTGCCATTAACTAGTAGAAAAGTAAATATTTTACGTTATAAGTAGCTATTCATTTTCATTGATTGGTTAGGTGGCTTAATATAAAAAATTAACTTCCATTCCTTAGTACGAGAACTTGATAATCTCTTTTACCATTTTCCACCACATAATTTTTATAAACAAGCATTTATACTTCATTCTTGTTTCATATTGAAATGCAGAAATAAACTTGATGTGGAACCAGATTTAAGGCCATTTTGGTCTGGTGTTGTGCCAAATATCACAGATCTTTGTTCAAATAAAAATGTCTAACATTGAAGTTAAACTTATATGTGATTATTACATTATGTTAAACATCTTCCAAATTGTAACTTATTCTGTCAAATATATTATTTATAGTCAAAAAAAGTTTGTAAAATAAAATCAATATGAAGTCTTACATGTAATAGTAAACATAAAAGATTTTGCTAGATGACTTCTTTTAATTCTTACAGTGTCCCATATGAAATATTGATTATTTTACAACTGGAATTTTATAATTTGGATTTTCATAATTATTATATACTTATATTTTATATGCTTATATTATTATTATACATACTTATTATACACTTATATTTATTTTATAATTATGATATACTTACATAACAAAATTAAATTTGAAACTTTGGAGGACAAAAGTTATCATAAGCATTTAATGGATAAATCAAAAAGAATATTATGAATAGTACATTAAATTACTCAGGGGGCTCACGGCACATTTTTTGGAAAGGTATTCATAGAACAAAAATCAATGGATACCACTGATCTAATGCAGCTCTCTAATTTTACTGATGAAATTGAGCCCTGGAAAATGTTGCCCAGTATCACACAGGTAAGTGGCAGAGAACTGGAACTTGAACCCAGGTTCTCTAATTTCAAATCTAGTAAGATGCTTTCCACTATATCATACTTTTCATTCATTCATATTCTTCTTCTCTCTCCTTTCCCATTTTATCACTGATAGTGATAACCCACTAATATGTATCAGGCACTGTGTTTTTGGCAAATATTATCTCAATTGATCCTCACTGCAACTCTGGGAGGGAGATGTTATTATCCCCATTTTGCATCCCCCACCCCAACTTCTTAGAATTCTGCTCACATATTTCCACTTACCTGTTGGTAATCTACACTGTGACATTGTGCTAGCACTTCAAACCCAATGCATCCAAAACTGAACTTCTGATCTTCCTTTCAAAATCTACCTCTCCTCCTAATTTATCTGTTTGTATTGATGGTTCTAATTAAATCATTCCAGAGTCTGATTTAGTCCCTCCAAGGAGATAACAACACACAAAGGAGGCCAGTGAAAGCCTTTCTTACTTTAATCAATCCAAGAGAATGTTTTACCTACCTAGGAAGCATGATCAGGGTCACTCCCACATAACCAAAGTTACACAAGCTTCATCAGATTATCCAAACTGTCATGATCATCCATCTATACCTCCTAGAGATCTTGGTGGGTCCTTTCATATAACTATGGTTAATGTCCTTTCATATGACTGTGGTTCTTCACTTTCCACCTCCCTACTTCCCACCCGTTTTTCAGGTTTTCTATGAGATACATTGCTTTCTATACTCATCTTCCTCCCCATAAAAATGACAATTCCTCCTCTCCCTCCTCTCTGGCTGGGAAGGGCTACATAATTTCTTTTGCATGGTGAGGTAGTTTGTGCTTAATATAATTAGCTGCCTCACAACAAGTTCATAGACCAATGTACAGTACCATGACTCTGATCTGCTTAACTTAACAGAAAATATGAGATAGTAATGGACAGGGAGGCAAGAAGAACTCTAAGCTCATGAAGAGCACCTGAAATAAGGAGTAGAGGAGACAGAGAAAGGCTTTAGACATTGTAAAGCACCAAAGGATCCCAGAATTGACAAATGAATAAAGAACTTACCCATTGATCTTGAGGGTCTTGCTGAAATAAAAACATAAATGGAGAAATCATTTTAGTTTTCCTGACACAAAGAATACACAAGTTCCCACTTACATATTTTTGGGGGTGTAGGGAAGGGAAGAGAATAGGAATTTATTAGCTACCTGCTTAACTGTTATAAACACTTTTGCAAATATCATCTCATTTAAAACTCAAAACAGCCGTTGGAGGTAGTTGCTTCATTATACAATTGAGGAAATTGAGACAAGTGAGTTGCCTAGAGTCACAGAGTTAGGAAGTGTCTGAGGCCAGAGTGGAATTCAGGGCTTCTGATTCAGTAGCCCATCCATTGTGCCACCAGGTACTGCTATCGAGTGTGGGAATACTATTAAAGCAGGGCTTCCAAAGAGCACTGAACCCCTGCATGTCAACTGTAGTGCTAATGTCTGAGTAAGTCATTATGCATGATGACGTAACACTTCTAGTGGCTTCACTGAATTTCTGAACTTGATGGACAAAAGATAAGAGATTATATTCATTGATTTCTTACCAAGTAAAGAACTGGCAAAATCCTATTTATGGATACTGTCCTATCTTCATTTCCTTCTTCCCTCTTTTTTTTCCTCTTATTCATGTTTCATGAAAAAATTTCCTCCTCTGTCTGTCTGTTTGTTCTTTGTTTTCGAAGAAGACCATGCCATCAGAGAAATGATGACATGACTTGCATTTGACTTTGTTTTGAGTGAGGGAGGGCTGTGCAGGTCACCAGCCTCACTTTCTCCTCCTGAGTCAGCTGGGTCTAGTGACCCATCTGGTCTGATCTTTCCTCCTCTAGCAGTCCGAAGGGACCATTTTCTTTGTTATTGTCAAGTCATTATAATCATGACCAGGGCAATGTTAGTTTAGTTTTTACTGTTTCTCTTAGTCTGTGGAGTTTTTGAGTTCTGCAAAGCCATCAATACCCTTTTGAGCTTCTTTTTCTAGTTTAGGGGACAACTGTCCATCATCTGTTGCTGTAGGTAATTTTCATTCTATTACAAATTTGGAGTCTGAAAAGAAAGTCTCTTAGGGAAGAGATTCAGGCAATAATTTATCCATTCCTTTGAGAGCAGAAAAGGTAGATGGGGGCAGGCATCCTTGGTCAAGGAGAAGAATGAAATGTTATTTGATCCCAAAGTGTGTCTGTTTTATCTAGGAACTTGTTGGAAATTCCAACAAGGCATCTAGGTTTTGAATAGTAGTTTAGATCAAGTGTGGGAAACTAAGGCTCACACACAATAAAAAAATAAGCCTTATGGTCACTGATCAAGTGGTTCCCAGAAAGAAATAGGGCCGTGAATGTCTAGCAGGGGTGGGGAACCTTGGCCTCCATGCTACATGTGGCCCCGCCAGGTCCTTGAGTGAGACCCTCTATCTGAATCCAAAATTCACAGAACAAATTCCATTAATAAAAGAATTTGTTCTATAAGACTTGAACTCAGCCAAAGGGCTGCACCTGAGGACTTCAAAGGCCACATGTGGTTCCCCACTCTGGGTTTAGGGCAACAGTGAGTGAACTTAAACTTCATTTAAAGGCAGAACCAACAATAATAACCTGCTGTGAATATGTTTTAAGGAAACCAGCTAAAGCAGAGAGGATTGGATCAACAGTTAGAGAGAATTTGCAGTCATGATCCACCAAGATCTCTAGGAGGTATAGATGGATGATCATGACAGTTTGGATAATCTGATTGTGTAACTTTGGTTATGTGGGAGTGACCCTGGTCATGCTTCCTAGATAGATAAAATATTCTCTTGGATTGATTAAAGTAAGAAAGGCTTTCACTGGCCTCCTTTGTGTGTTGTTATCTCCTTGGAGGGACTAAGTCAAACTCTGGAATAATTTAATTAGAACCATCAATATAAACAGATAAATTAGGAGGAGAGGTAGAATTTGAAAGGAAGATCAGAAGTTCAGTTTTGGATGTATTGGGTTTGAAGTGCTAGCATAATGTCACAGTGTAGATTACTAATAGGTAAGTGGAACTATGTGACCAGAATTCTAAGAGGTTGCGGTGGGGGATGCAAAATGGGGTAATAACATCTCCGTCCCAGGGTTGCGTGAGGATCAATTGAGATAATATTTGTGAAAAACACAGTGCCTGACATGTAGTAGGCACTTAATAAATCTTGTGGCTGTGGCAAGATTTGAACTCAGATTTTCCTGACTCCACATCTAGCTTTCTATTCACCTCACCACCTAGATGTCTTTCTAAAATGTGATACTTAGAACTATATGCAGTATTCCATATGTGGTTTGGCCAAAATAAAGTACCGCAGGACTATGGCTTCCATTGATTTGGAAATTATTCTCTTTTTAAACTATTATTTGATATGTTTTTTTAACACCTTAATTTTCAATATATGCCTTCTTTTCTGCTACTCATTGAGTCATTCCTTGTATCAAAGAATAAACGAGAGAAAAAAACATCTAGCTAAGCAAACAAAGAAAACACATTAACTGAGTATGACAGTGCTCCACCTCTGCAAAGAAAGGATAGAGGTGCATTTTCTTATATCATCTCTGCAGACATGCTTGCTTATTAGAAACTTTTCAATTGTTTTTGAACTTTTCGTTTATGTTATAGTCATTGTGCAGATTATTTTTCCTGTTTGTGTTTTCTTCATTTTGCCTCAGCTAATAGTCTTCCTATGTTTCTCTGAATTTTCCCTTATCCTTGGTTTTTATTACACGGAAGTATTTCATTACTTTTATGCATCACAATTTTTTAAAGCCATTTTAGCCATTTCCCAATTGACAAGTCATATTCTTTTAATGCAATCACATCACATTAGCTTTTTTTGACTGCTGTTTTCTGCTGTTGATTAATGTAAGAGGTTTCTAGAAGATGTTCACAACTAACTGGGGCTTGGTTATTAAAGCTGATTCAGTGACACTTGATAGAGGTCTCCTGAAACATCTGAGAGGTGGGAAGTTCAGGTTGGAGCTGGAAAAGAAGAAATGAAATGGAGAAGAAAATGGCAGATGTGCTTTGTTCTTCAGCATTCTTTCTGGACCTTGATTATGACAGTGATGCTTGCTGCTCCTAAGAACTGCTCTGGGGTTTACGCTGATGTAGCTGTGCTGAGAAGGCAGATGCTCTAAGTGACTGCTGATGTCAAGAAGACGGGCAGAGAGTGATTCTGAAACTGACTTTAAACACCTCGTTCTAAGTTACTTATTGTACGAACCATTTGATGTGAAGATGAGGATGTCAATTTTGGCAAGCCTTAATTAATTCTTTGGATGCTTACTTTGCATCCAGTTGCAAGCAGCAGGTGGCGTGAGGGAACTTTCCATTTTAGGAAAGTTAGTTTTCCTTATCAAGCTATTCACTTCTCCCTTCAGAGGGGTCATAACATTTCAAACCCACCAAGGACTACTGCCAAGAAAACTAGAAAAGAGGGAAAAGAAATGTTTTATGACTTGAAATTGTCTAGCCTCAGTGGCACGAAAATTATGGGCCTTTGCTTCTGGGAGAAGTTTAAAGCTGCTTTGCAAATTCCGAGAGGCAATCTAGTTCGCTCCCTCACGCACACTTTATTCTGGGCCTATTTGTTATCCATTTACACCTTCTGTCCAGGATTTATATATGGATGAATGTGGTTTAAGTTTGTCTATCTATTTACAGGAGGTAATCTGAACAGCAGGCATTCTTTATCTACTTGACTTTTCCTTTATGCATCATTGTCGTTGTTGGTTGATTCAGTCATATCTGACTCTTCATGACCCCATTTGAGGTTTCCTTGGCAAAGATATTGGAGTGGTTTACCATTTCCTTCTCCAGCTTATTTTACAGATGAGGAAACTGAGGCAAACAGGGTTAAGTCACTTGCACAGGATCACACAGCTAGTAAGTGTCTGAGGCTGAATTTGAACTCAGGAAGATGAGTCTTCTTGACTCTAGGCTTGGTACTCTGCTATGCCACTTAGCTGTCCTTGTGCATCATTAGGTCAAACTTTTTTGGAATGGTTATAGTTCTCATCCATCCATTGCTACAGTGCCCTGGAACTTCATGCAACCATAGCAACACCATCCACAAAAAGGAGCGTCTGGAAAATTTATAGAGAATCCCTCCCTATTTACTTTGAACTTTATATTATGTTGCCTTCATGACAGGGAAAATGCAATTGTCAAGGACACATTTTTGTTTTATATGTCACTTGATATTAATTCCCAGGAGGTCATTGAACTAAATTATCTTTATTTTTATATCTTTCAAGGAATCTAAAATAATTCTAATAAAAGACAGAACCAACCTTGGAGCCAGGAATATCTGTTTTCAAGTCTTGCCTTTGATCTACGGACTGTGTGACCTTAGAGAACTCTCTTTGTCTCTGTGTGTCTCTCTCTCCCTCCCTACTTCTCTCTCTCTCTTTTGTTTCTCTCCCTCTCTCTCTCTCCCTCTGTTTCTCTCTCTCTGTCTCCCCCTTCTCTCTCTCTCCTCTTCCTCTATCTCTTTTTCTCTATGTATCTCTGTCACTCCTTCACAATGTCTCTCTCTTTTCTCTCTTTCTATCTCTTTTGTTTCTCTCTTCCTCTCTCCCTCTCTATTTCTTTCTATCTTTTTTCTGTCTCCCCTTCTCTCTCTCTCCTTCTCTTCCTGTATCTTTCTCGCTCTCTTTGTATGTCTCTCTATGTGTGTCTCTCTCTCTGTCTCTGTCTCTTTGTCTATCTCAATTTACATCCTATGGTAGGTAGAGAGCAACATGTACATAGAAACATAAATACAATGTATCTGGAACTTTAGATTGTGCCTGTGTCTCTCAAACACTGAGGTTGAATGCCTCTTAAAAAACATTTATTTGTTGTTTTTTTTTTTTAACATTCTTTTCTTTTTAAATTTTGAATTCAAAATTCTGTCCCTCTTTCTCACACCTCCTGGGAAAGCAAGCAATATATCAATTATACATGTGAAATCATGCAAAACATTTCCATATTAGTTAGATTTTTAAAAAAGCAAGAAAAATAAAGTGAGAAAGCGATATTTCAATTTGCATCCAGAATTCGTCAGTCTTCTCTCTGGAGAGAGATAACGTATTTTTCATCATGAGTCATTTGCAACTGTCTCAGATGATTATATTGATCAGAGTAGCCACAGTTGATCTTCATTACAGCATTACTGTTACTGTGCGCAATGATCTCACTACACTTTATTTGCATCATATACATCCCTCAGTCTGCACTGGCAGAGAGTTTTCAAGACTTATCAAGAATTTTCTATGCCAATAAAGTAATATAGGTGCTCTTCATTTCTCCAAATAGTTGAGAGATATCTTGTTTGGGGGTGGTGGGCGGGGTACACAGCTAGGTGGCACAGTGGATAGAGTGCTGAGCCTGGAATTAGTAAGACTCATCCTTCTGAGTTCCAATTTAGCCTCAGACACTTGCTAGCTATGTCACCATGTGCAAATCACTTAATCCTGTTTGCCCCAGTTTCCTCATCTGTAAAATGAGTTGGAGAAGGAAATGGCAAACCACTCTAGTAGCTTTTCTAAGAAAACCCCAAATGGGGTCATGGAGAGTCAGACATGACCGAAAGCCACTGAACAACAACAAACCTTGTTGGAAGAGAGACTACTAGGTGGCATTTTCTCTATCAAAAGGCATTTTTTTGGGTAGTAATCATAAGCTCAGTGGTATCTTGTATTTATATCTCTTAGTTAATTTTATGATTGTAAAGATATGGTTTATTATGGGATACTGCTTCAGACAGTCTTACCTGTTTTCTTTTAACATCCTTAAAAAGGATGCCCTTGATCTACATACAGATGATTTCCATAGAAATTTGATAAAGATGGGGACACCCATTTGGGTTAGAGTTGGTGATTTTTTTTTCTGGTTAGAGGGGTAAGTACTGACAGAAGTCTAGTTTTATTTTTGAATTATACTTTTGGTACCTTCACCTCCTTCAGAAACCTTGTGACTTTATTCCTTGATAACCTCATATCTGTGATGTATCCAAAAATCTTCTCTATGTATACTTGGTCTAATCTGAATCAGTTCCCTCTCTCTGTTTTCTTCAGTGCTATTTCCACCCCTTATTTTTTAGAATCTAAATGTGGTGGCTCTATTTTTCTTGATAGTGAAAAGACTTTGTTATAAACATTTTGACAGATCTTTTGCATTTTTTTATCCATTGATTGTCCTTCCAGTTGCATCCCTAATGCCCATAGGATGACTTTGCTTAGAGGGATTTCTTGCAAAGTTTTCCTTAAACTGGTTTGACCCCCTACTGCTCATAATCTTTCTTCCACCATGCTTCTTCTTAAACTTTTACAAAAAAATTGATGTTTTAAACTGGTAGTGCCCTTGGCTGCTATCTCTTTCTACTTGGCAAATAAGAGGTTGCTGACTAAGGGACTTTTTAGGCCCTTTTAGTCTTATTTTTATGGTAGATAATTTTAGAATGAATAAATATTTGTATGAAATAAACTTAATCCTAAGACAGGTAGTGTTTCAGTGGATAAAGTGCCGGATCTGGAATCAGGAAGTCTGGAGCTCAAATCTAGCCTCAGATACTTACTAGCCATGCAATCCTGGATAAGTCATTTAATCACTGTTTGCCTCAGTTTCCTTATCTGTAAAATGGGGTAATAATAGCTTCTACTTCCCAAGGTTGTGATTAGGATCAAGTGAGGTAATATTTGTAAAGTGCTTAGTACAGTGCCTGGTACATAATAAGTACCATATAAATATTAGCTATTGTTATTGCTATTCTATCTCTTCTAGTTTCCATTTTAGATTTCTCAGTTAAGTTTGTCAAGTACATAGTTGTTCCAATTGTAAAACATCTTTTTCTCCTTTTAGTTTTGTAGTAATTTCAATATTTGTTTTGACAATTTGGTTGACTGACTGCAGCTGTTCAGGAATCACTTTTCCTATCAAAATACAATTTTACTTTTTATGGTGTTTGGCGCTTGTTGTACCCAGTGTGTTCTGATTTTTTTTCTCAAAGAAAACATTCTAGTCCTCTATAGGCAAGGGTTCACTGTCTGGTTCACCACCTTCCTTTTCTCAACTGTTGTCCCTATGATAGAGAACTTTAACATTCATGTAGATGTGCCCTCAAACTCCCCAACATCCTGTTTCCTCAACTTTCCATGAGCTACTTTTTCCTTTACGTTAGCATCAACACTGAGATACTCACACATTAGATCTTGCTGTAACCAAAGATGTTCTACTTTGTTAATGAGAAAGTCTGACATTTCCCTATCTGACCATAATCTCCTATCATTTTATCTCCCCATGTTTCACCTCTCCTGCATATGTTTATCTTTCTGATTGAGACCTCCATCCTTCAGTACTTTCTCAAGCCATATGTCTACTCAGATTTCATTTTCCTTGCTCTTGAATCCCAGCCCAACAGCTAGTCATTTCCGTGATACATTGCCTTGTACTCTTGAATCTCGTGCCCCACCCTTTGTTTCTCTTTTGCCCAGTCACAGCTCTGAATTACTCTCATCATCTGCCTTCTCTAGTATATGTTACCTGAATGACTTTGTGTTGATTTCCAATTATTTGACTTCTGTTTAAACTTTTTCTGATGACTCCCACCTCACTCTGTACTTGTTGATATCAGTGTTCTCAGACTTGATTCTAATGTAGTGAGGGGGGAAGGAGTTGTTGATTTCTCTCCTTATTTCAACATTTGCTGTCCTCAGCAAATGCACTGTGTCACTTTGGACATATTTCCACTGTCCCAAATATGAAAAACACTCCAATGACTTTGGGGAGGCCCCAACACTGTCAAGAGGCAGTGTGCCTTGAGGGTAGTGTGTTGGACAAGAAGTCAGGATTCAAATCCTGCCCCTGAAACTTATTAGATGTGTGAAGTTGGGCCAACTACTTAGACTGTAAATGAGAGGCTGGGACTAGATATAGTAGTATCCATGAGTGCCCAGTTCTATTGCAGTCAATGGGCCTAATGTTTATACTTATCTCCAAAAATTGGGTTATACAATTTAACAAATAAATGCTATTCTAGAAAAATTCTCATAGGTTACTGCTTGTCCTAGTTCTTTACAAAGACCAACTTCAACCCAAAGACAGCAAAGAAAAGAGAAAAGGGAAATAGAACATTTTCCCTCAGATGGAAAGTGTGGTCTCAAATAGATATCTCAAAAGAATAAGGGATGTGGGGTGACTAGAAGTCACCTCCTCTCGTTCTGATGAGAAACTGCTCTCTCCTAGGTGAATAATGCTTGGTTCCTGTATCATATAGGACAATTAGCATCTTTTTTTTTTTTTTTTCAGAGAACTGCTACCATACCTAAAGTATTCCAATTAGAGATATGAACTTTCTCCTATCTCCTGTCAGGACTAGCAAATTATTTTATTTTATTTGAAATTTTATTAATTTGGCATCAATTATATGACAGAATATTGAAGCCCCACATGTTGACCTGATTTTTGAAATTCTAGCTGTAGTAGGTTATTTTAAAAAGAAATCAAAATTACACCCAAAGTTGTGACAGTCTTTAAAAAGAAATAAGCACTTGGGATCTATAGGACATTGGGCTAATCTTATCATATGGATCCATAAGAATCTCAGGCAAATTTGTATATACTTATGCCATAATAAGGCAAGCAATGTAGATCTGTCAGTCAGTCAATAAACCTTGATTATGTGGCAGGTACTATGATAAGTACTGGGGATACAAAAAGAAGCAGAAGATAGTCTCTGTCTTCAAGGAGCTCACAATCAAATTGGGGAGATAACAAAAATATGTATAGACAAACTATATATAGAATTAAAAGAGGGAAAGAGGGGTTGGGAAGGACTTCCTGTAGAGGATAAGATTTTAGTTGGCGCTTAAATTAAAGGAAGCCAGGTAAGCCAAGAGGTGAGTGATGTTGCAAAGGTAGAATTTTGACAGGTCTTGGCAGCAGATTGGATATGGGGGTGGGTGGAGGTGTTGAGAGATAGTAAGGAGTCAAGGATGACACCCAAGTTGTGAGCCTTAAGGACTGGGAGGGGAGTGTTACATTCAACAGTAGTAGGGAAGTTAGGAGAGACAGGGTTTAGGGGCAAAGATAATGAACTCCATTTTGGACATACTGAGTTTAACACGTGTGCTAGAAATCCAGTTTGAGATGTCTGAAAGGCAGCTGGAGTAGTGAGATTGAAGGTCAGCAGGATAGGTAGATTTGACGATAAAGATAGTAATTACATCCATGGGAACTTATGAGATCAACAAATGAAATAGTAGTAACAGAGAAGGGAAGAGGTCCCAGGGTAGTATCCTGTAGGATACCTACAGTTAGAAGTTGTGATCCCGATGAGGATCCAGTAAAGCAGATGGAGAAGGAACAGTCAGAGAGGTAGGAGGAAAACTGAGAGAAAGTGGTGTCCTGAAAATTAGAGAGAAGAGAGTGTCAAGGAAGAGTGATCAACAGTGTCAAAGGCTACGGAGGGGTCTGGGAGAATGGAGATTGAGAAAAACCCATTGACTTCTGCTCAAAATTAAAATGAATGGACAAAAAAAAATAATAAAGATGAGTTCTCATTGTGGTCTCTAGTCAAATTCCTAAGTACAAGTATTTTTATGAGGTAACATCCATAATGCTCATGTCTGCTGTCATAGTCAGAATGGGCACAGTAATACAATAGATATCAGTAACATGCAATTCGCCATGCAGAAGTAATGTCAAAGAGGCTGATCTGACTTGGAAAGAAAACAAATCAGAAAATACTATCCATTTATAGGATGAAAACAAAACAAAAATACTAATTTTTGCCTGATGGATCTTTGCAAATGCATGCAGAGGTCATTCACGAGAGTCCCGGATAATAATATCTTCAGTGTATATCTGCAAATGCAAAGAGCATCCCAAACATATCCTATATAGTTTCTTCTCTGGGCATAGACTAGAATGATCTGACTACTTTTACTAAAGCCACTTACCTGCTCCTCAGTTTCCCCAATAACCTTATCCTAGATTGTTTTTCTCATAACTTACCTTACATGTTTTCCTTCCTTGTTTGTGTCCTATGCAGGACTTTGATTTAGTAGGCCTTACTAAGCATTTATTGAATTAAATAAAATTTTCTTAACTGAAAAAACCTAGGAGGATAATCTCTCAGTTTCCTTTCAACTTTGTGTTTTAAAATTCTATTTTAAATAGATTTTTAAATAAATAGATTTATCAGTAAATTCCATTTCCCATAATAGTTGGGGCTGAGAAAGTCTTACTTACAGGACAAATTTTCTAGATTAGATTACTGAGAAGTCCATGTTTGAGTCTCCTCATGGTGATATCACTTTGCATGGAATCTAACTGGGTGATAATGCCGCTTGAAGTTTAAAAAGACAGTAGGAGTTTTGCAAGAGATTCTGAAATTTGTGGCAGAGGCAGTAGGGATGTGGATGACTGAGAAGGGGTGGTGGTACAGGTGTCTGAGAAGGGGGATGACTGGAGGATGGGAAAAGCAGCAGAGCCAGTAGCAGTAGCCTGAGGTAGGGAAAGAAGGCGTTTGGCTTGGTGTTCTTAAGCTCATGTTGTCTGTGGGGATATGGCAAGAGGCTTTAGTATATCCTGTCCAGGGTGAGCAGCAATCTCTACCCTCAAGAGCTAAGAGGATCATGAATTTAAATGGTTCTTCTGCCATGTTGAAGAATCAGGAGGACAAATTGTGAAGTTAACTGGAGAAATAAGAGGGAGCAGCCACTTTATATGGGTGGGTGCCAAGAAGTTTCATTTCTTGTTACTTACCTTGCTACTTGGTTTTATAAAATGTATTTTACTTTGTATTCATATGTCAAATGGAATGGTTAGGCATAAAATGTATTGGTGGGTTCTTGGAGCTATAGATTTGAATAGACAATTGTTCATAAAATGACAGAAATCCAGTGAGGGATGCTACAAGAGTCTCTAAAAATATAGTAGAAAACAATAAATAAGATCAATAATGGCAATGAAGTGAAATTAAAAGTGGAAAAAAAAGGCAATGCTATATGAGTGACAGTTCTGTTATATTGCCCTTGAGATGCGAGTGATTTTTTTCTACGTTGAGGCTTTCTTGCTCCCAAGAATTTGAGTCTGTGAAAGATTAGGTAAGGTATTTGGGTGGTGAGGTTGATCGCTGACAGAGGTGATTCTCAGATGAATGGAAGGGTCTGCTCATCTAAGGATAAGTTCATAACAACCTAATCCAGAGAAGTGTTTTTATAAATATGTTCTTTGTAATTCTGGTATTCTGAAAATTTTGTGGATAGGGTTTCTGGAGAAAAAAAGAGTAATTCTAGCACATACTGGAAGAGACAAGAAACAGGAGATGGATTGTGGTAGGAGTCAAAACAAGTCTTTTCCCCCCTTTCTTTGCTATGAGATCACCATTGTCCAAAATGGACATTTTTCATGTGATCCACATTGTAGCCTTGTCCTTTTACCATCCTCACTCTGGCATGTATACTGGCTCCCTGTATCACTCTGTTACACATACCCCAACATTTTTCTTTACATTGTATATATGAATATAAAGACACAGTGTCTATGTGTGGCTGCTTCCTTTATATAGTATCTCTTCACATTTCTGCTGTTCCCCTTTACACCATCTTCATGTCTTTTTGTTCATACAAACGCCCACACCCACACATGCCATCCATCCATCCATCCTTTCACAAATTATGTCTGACATACATACATATGCATACATCTTCTTCCTCGCTGTGTCTATTGTGTAAGGGGACCATGGATACAAGATGAAATGTTATAGTCTCTGCCCTCATGGAAGTTATAACAGTAGGGGAGATGTTATGTATATGAATGACCCTAATACAAATTTGACTCTGTCAAGTTCGAAGGCAAAATCCAAAAAAAGTTTGCTGCTTTCTCCACAATTTTCCCAACCTCCTTTTTTCATAGGCATTATACAGGTTCTCTCAATTGTTGGCATGTATTGATCTGAAAATCTGGGGCAGAGGTGAAAGCAAAGAGCATCAAGATCCCTGAAGATGTTGAAACTGAAGTAGCTGAGGTAGGGAAAAGTTGTTGGAGTGCATAAGAGATCAAAGGACATCAGAGTGGAGAACTTTTTGGGAATTATGTAAAACACAAATGAATAGAAGCAAATGTTTTTTCTTCTCCCACTTACAGTTTCAAAATCCATTCTGGATTCATTCATTATAATTAGACCTAGTTGATATTGGTCTTTCTTAAAAAAAGAGAGTCATTCTGATACTCTGCTTGAATGTTGACATATCATCTTAACCCTCTTTGCTATTTCTTCCTGCTCATGGGAATTTTACTCTGAATGGTTAAGTATTTATCTCTGGGAGTCTTGAAAAAAAAAGAAAAAAGATGTGGAGAAGAGAGATAATGGATACTGTGATTAGAGCACTGTGCATGCCTCATTCCTGCTATTATGAGATGGGCAGTGAGTGATCTGTCTTGTATGTGTTAGGTACAAGATAGTTTCCATTTATGATAAGCTAGAACAACAGTGCTGCATGAGAACCAAGTTATGGATTGGCTAACAAGTCCCATAATTGTTTCAGAGGTCCATACTAATCAGCCTTCACAAAACTTGTTGTCAGTGTCTCAGTCATTCCCATGAAAAATTTGTCTTGCTTCCCTTTCTATGACATGGAAGCTGTATGAGGAGCCAAGAGCAATCAGACTCTGACTTGGAGGTGAGGGAAGGCGATATTGACTCTAGTATAGGTGTGTGTGTGTGTGTGTGTGTGTGTGTGTGTGTGTGTATGTGTGAAGGAATGGAAATATAGTGGGGTAGAGGAGATGGTTTTAAGAGTTGAAATAAAAGTTATGGGTATTTATTTATATGTTATACATGGTCCCCCAAAATCTAGTTGCATTTTAGAGCTATTAAAACTTAAAAATACACTAAAACTTTAGCTGCCTTATATTGAATGATGATTATAATCCTTTACATTACCACATTTTCCTAATCTAATATTTATGTACAAGTGTATGAATGCATGTATATGTGTGTATTAGAGAGATAAAGGGGGGGCAAAATACCATATGACACTATTTTTGGCTACTATTTGAGGTTTAAGTGATTTCTTAACAGTTATATCTAAGAGATAGGAGTTTCTAGTGGGAGAAGTGGCTGAAATAATGTAGACCCTGTTGAATCTAATCCTGAGTAGATTGAGGAAAAATGGGAAAGGGAGATTTCCTATAAATCCCTGAAGAACCTATTACATTATTCTAAAAAAAATTCTGTGAAGTTGCCACTTTCTAAAATTTCATCAATAACCCCGAAGTATATGTGCTGATAATGGGGAAGGAAAGGAGGCTGAGAAATAAAAACCTTAGGAAACAGCAGTGCATGTACCTCACCTTCTTTCCCCTCCTCTCAAAGACTGAAGGATATAAGATGATAAACAGATAAAAAACTTACCCTTCTGTGAAACTAAAAGAAAAAGAAAAAGAAAGAGACAAGTCAGTGAGATGGTTTAATATGAAAACGGAGAACATATTTTCCATTCTTTCCAGGTTACCACTTCTCAATGATCCAAACTGTCCATTTTGCTTAATATGAAATGGGTTGGGGGATTAAGCATCCTAGTACACCCTAAATCTGCAGTTCAGATTTAGGAAGATCTATTAATATGATTGTGAGCATGTAAGAAAACTTCCTCTTCCATGTCTTTTCTGCTTCTGTCCACAAAAAGATGGAGACTCTCAGGAAGCTGGAATAATTTTTCTCTTAAGAACCTTTAATACTTCTATTTTTCTCCCTATTTTTATTTTTTATTCTGTTCTTCCTCTCTCTCCCCCCCCCCCCCCTTACCTTCTCCATCTAGATTGGAGATTTATTCTGGCTGGTATTAACAAGCCCTCAACAACTAGGGTCAGAAGACTTTTGTCCTCTGAATTCCTTTCTGTAACCAGTGAAGCATCTACTTTCTGAAAATTCATCAATAACCCAAAGGTTGCTGGGAGATGGGGAAAATAAGTAGATAGAGAAACATGAACTTCAGATATGAGAATTTGGTAGGAAATGGAATCAAGCAGGGCAGGGCAAGCTCTATCGAGACCCTATAGATTATAATCCTCAGAATGGAAAAAATAAGAGCCTTACAAAGGTTCAGCTACAAAAGAGCTAGACAGTTCAGTAAGGCTCCTATTCTTCAGAAACACTTGTAGGGGCATTTTCATAAATGGATCATAAGATCATAGATTTAGAACTGAAAGGACCATAGCATCATTAAGTACAATCTCTTTCACATTACAGGTGAGGAATCTGAGGGACAGAGATGATGAGTGACTCAACTAAGGTGGGATTTGAATCCAGGACTTCCTGATTCCAACTCCACTGTCCCATTACTACACCACACTACCCTCACACTACTAAGCCTCAGTATCTGTAATGTGGAGGGCTTGGGTCTTTGGGTGTATTTCACGTAGAAAGCCTTTAGCAGCCCCTTGGAGTTTTTCTGCATTTGGAGACTCAACATATTTTCTTTTTAAGCACTTCTGAGGCCTGGAATCATCCATGGAATTAAGGAATATTATGCAATCTAAAATGTTGCCTACATTTCCCTTTCCCATCCTTTTTCTACCCTTTTGCTACTACCTGCCTCCTCATCTCCTCTATTTTTCCTCTACTTATTCTGTCTTTTATCTTGGCAGGTACTTCAGTTTGAAACTTTTTTTTTTTTTTATCAGACCTGTGATTTCACACTTAACAGAATCCTGGCTGAGGAAACTCTTTGTTTTGATGCTCACTGATATACATTTAAAGTCTTAGGGATTTCCCTGGAACACTAAGTAGTTACCTTACTTGCCCAAGGTTACATATATGGAATTTGAACCTTGGCTGTTCTAATTTTAAGACCACTTTTCTATCTACTATGTCTTGCTGCCTGTCCTTGATATTGATAAGCTAGAAAATAATATTATTACCAAAGTGTTTGCCTCTGTTTTCCTTCTTCATTTTATTTAATGGGATTTATGCTGTACAAAAATTCCTCATAACCTGGGATGGGTAATGAGGAAGCGAGCCAGGTTAAGAAGCATGAACCTTAAGTCTCATAAGGAGAAATAGGAAGGGCCAGTGCAGGAACATTTCCTTTAGACACCAGAAGAAGTCAAAGGACACGAGAGGAACTTACTTAGGCTGCTTGAAGATATTGCTAAAAAAGAAACATAAACATAAAAATCAGTGTGACTCATCTGACATTAGGAGAACACAGTTCACACAAATACTCTATCCAGAGAAAAGCATCGGAACGTTCCAGTGTGTATCAGAACCCTCCATGTAAGCTTCAGTGAAATATGGATGATGGAGGTAGAAGAGAGGGAGATGTTCAGAAAAGTGGTATAGAGTTTCTATGTCTTCTTCTCCTTCTTTGGAACAATCCTACCAAAAATTATGGGAAAAATATCATCTCCAACAATACCAAAAAAATGAAAATATTTCTTAAAAAAATCAAAGTAACTTTCAGAAAGAGAAAACACACTCAGGAATTAATTAAGACAATGGGACAGTGTTGTATAGTGAAAAGAGAAGGGACTTGGAGTCTGCAAGACCTGGATTTGAGTCTTTGCCATGCCACATATTCAATTCAACAAGCATTTATTGAATAGTCTCCGGGTGCCAGACACTGTACTAGGAACTAGGGATACAAAGACCAAAAAAAGAGCCAAACCAAAAACCAAACCCCAAAACAAGGCTGTTCTTGCCCTCAAGGTACTGCTGGACATACATAACACATACTCAGATACATAAATGCAATATTTATACGAAATAGATATGACTAATTTTGGGCATGGGAACATTAACAACTAGGGGAATCAGGAAAGGCCTCTTGCAGGAGGTGGCACTTGAAGAGAGCCCTGTCCTGCTTTGAGATCCAGTCTGACTGAGCCAGTCCTTAGAGGCAATCCTTATCCTGATTTTTGAGATTAGAGCCTCATAAATAAAGGGACATCCTGGGACTTAGGATGGAAACAAGTACGACCTTCAGCTACTGCACATGTAGAAAGGGAAATTTCTGGGACAGGGAAGAACCTGTAGTACCAGAATGGTATCAGACACACGTGCACACACACACACACACACACACACACACACACACAACTTACCTGGAATGTAAGAGGAGGCTGTAGATTGTGCTGTTCAAATAAAAACAAAGAAATCTGGGTGAATTTTCTGTTACAAAAAAATTGCCATTTCTAGTGTTACTTTGTCCTAGGGGAAAACTTCAGAAAAGGGCATCTCTGAGACCTCTGTGACACAGAATTGGGGAATTTGAGATTTGGAAGAGACCTCAGAAACGATTTGGTCCAACACATAGAAAGTATAATGGAATTAAAGGAAGTTTAATTAAGGGAGATTTGTTTTGTAGGAAGGCTTATACCTTTTGTTAATTTCTAATGAGGCACTGGTTCTCAAGGGTTGTGATGCCCTCTGGCTCTGAAAAGTGTATATATACTCTGAGGTGAGGTTTTGTTTTGGGGCTTACTCATTAGAACTGTTTGTTTGACCAGGTGAGACTCTGGGTAGCTGCTAGAAAGGGTCTCTCCCCACTCCACTTTGAAAACGCAGACGTTGGTGCTTCTTTCTCTGGTAACCATGTATTGCTTATAGTCAGAGAGTTGGAAGCCCTGTCTGTTAGTCTTTATTTCTCTGTGTGTGCTGACTTTTTCTCCTGAACTAAGTGAATGATATATGTGCTTGATTAGATTGTTGATCCCTCAGAAGTTGCTTTTCTTGTAGAAAAGTGGATCTAAGAACCTGTACAGCAGGCCCTCCTGTTTATGTCAGGGCCCTTGCTGTTACATATAATTTTAATTATTATATAATTTATATATTTATTTACATATTATAATTGATAACAGCAGTCTCTGCTTGAAGACCTCCAAGGAGGGGGAATGTATTTTCTTGAAGTAGCCCATTTCACTTTTGGACATCTCTAATTGTTGTCTTTTCCTGACATTGAATAAATCTACCTCTACAATTTCTGCCTAATACTTCTTCAAATGCTTGAAGACTATTAAGTCCCCTGTTAGTCTTCTTGTCTCTTGACTAAATATCAATCTTCATTTGAAATGAACCTGAGACTCTTTATTATGCTGATTGTCTTTCTTTGGATATTCTCCAGCTTATGAGTGTAAAGTTGTACAGCCCAGAATGGATCATCGGACTCTGCTGGTGAGTAACTTTTTTCCTTAACGTCCATTCAACTGGCTCTCCATCACCCCTTCTCTCCTACTCATGCAGTGTAACTCCTCATTCAGCAATATCTTGCCAAGATCCTGATCACCCTCTTGAGCAGGAGCATGAACTGGTAAATTGCTGAATCTCTCAACTACTTGGGTTACATTTCCACTGTATCTTCCCTAGACACCAATGTTTCATCTTAGAACTCTATTCTCTTCCTGAAGATCCTGACAGTGAACTCAAGCCTCATATTGTCATTTGTTTCAATCATAGCTATTTTGAGTTGGGATCATGCCCCATTTAGCTAATCTCTCAGTTGAGAGATGTACTAGTTTTGAGTCTCCACATTTACTTCGTCTTCTGAGCCTTCAAAGCATAGGAGGCAAATGTGGCTCTCTCCCAAATATCAAGATACGTTGTAAATATTGTAGCATTTTTCTTTGCGTCATTGCTTGCATGCACTAGGAGTGCCATGTGTGACTCCAATGAACTTTCCCTTCAGGTCACAGGGTTCCTTTTATTTTACATTGTGTGATCAAAATGCTAGGGGTCTCCTTGAGGGGGGTAAGGTACAGTTTTAGATTTCTTGAATTCTGACAAAGTCAAAGTAGAGGTATATTTCTCTGAAAATCTCTTTCTTTGTCAGAGTAGAACCTTGCAGGGACATATACATGGAAATATTTGTCCTACAATACCTTAGCAACTGTAAACGCTTTCTCATTAGATGATTGGGCATATTTTTGCACATTTAGATGAAATGGGGTATGTCATTACTAGAATGTGGTTTCTCCTTTTCCTATCCCCTTCCAGACAGCTAGAGTCCAGTTTCATTCTAGTAAAAATATAAGTTAAGGAATATTTGCCAGTCTACACTTAAAACTTAGTTTCATAAATACAGTTTCTGAGTTTTTCAGTTAAAGTCCACTTTATAGTGAAGAATTCATTTTATATATGGATTTTACATTTAAATCCATTTATTTATGGATTTAAAATGCAATGGATTATTTGTTATTACTGTCTTGGTACAAGACTATGCCTAAGTCTTCCAGGCTAGCACCAAGGTATAGCTTGTATGGGTCTGCATAAACCAACACTGCTGTATGCATAAGGTAGTTGCCCAAGTCCTTTGAAGCCTCTTCATATTTTTACGTTACAATGATCTCTATATGGAGTTGAAGGGGTTAGGTCAACTTGACTTGTCTTGTTCTTCTTTTGGTTCCCCTCAACCATATACTCCCTAGCTAGATGATATAATGGTGATGACGGTATAATTCATTACAAATTTTTGAAAGTAGCTACTAATTACTGAAGAGTCCTTAGTTGGCAAAGATTTTTTTGAACATGGCTAACTGACGAATATGCCCCCTTTTCTTGGATCACTGCTTGCCCCTACCATGACCTCTGATATCTTAATACTTTGTCTTTCTGGGAAGATTGCTTTTTGCCAACTGTTCTGTGTTTCAGAAGGCTTTCCCTTAGCTTCTGACTTCTTTGGAACTGATTGTGTGACATGGGAGACACTGGCACAGGACTGTTCAGCAGGCCCACCCACATCAGAGAAGATGCCGTTCTGTATGAGTAAAGTAGAATTGAAACAACTCAAAGGAAACATAGGATGTGCAAATTTGGAGCACTTACTCCAAATGTTCACACAGACTATCTATGCCCAATCTGTGGTAGAGTGTTCTTACCTCATATTGGTCTGATCAGTCACAGACACGTTGAAACTTGACTTTATCATAGCGATGTCATTTTGGTCCTTTTTGAGAATGAAGGACAACAGTTGAACTGAAGATGTTTATAGGTGATCTCCTATCATTTTTCTGTGGTACATATGTGAGAAGATTCCTTAGGGTCCTGTTGTAGACCTCTCTTTTCAATAAGTTTTCTTCCCTCTCAAATTGTTTTATAGCTTCCGATGGTTTATTGCATCTGATGTGTGTATCACCCTTTCAAGTCCAATCTGACACCCTTGTAGCATTGGCTCTCTGACATATAGTTAACTGCCTTTGTGGGATAGTTCAGCAGTGTCTATTTCTGGCTCTGCTGCTTTCTTTTCTACTGACTCTTGGAGCAGGATGTCTGCACACAGTATGAACTGAGCAGAATTTTCTTAAAGAATTAGACATAAGCTCATCGTGGAGTTTCTGTTTTGCCAAATAGCTTCTCTAGATTTGGCACACCTTCTAATCTTGTCCATATGAACATTTGATATGGAAACATCTCGAAATTTGTGAGTCTTGTGTTTCTTTTGAGTTATTGCAATTCTGTTTTCATAGAGCACAGTGTCTTCTTTGATATGAGCACATTATGGGCAGCCCTTGCCAGTGTTTCCCATGTCTCACAATCAATTCCAGATTTCTTCAAAGAGATCGTGTCCTTATATTGCTTATATCACTTATATATATTGCTGATTCTGATCTCTGTGTGAGCATTTGCCTTGTACGAGTTCTCCATAAAATAATCTTTTGGGCAAACGCATGTTTGGCATTTGAACAACGTGGCCAGCCCACTGAAATTGCACTCTCTGTGGTAGAGTTTGAATGCTTGGCAGAATTTGGTAACTTATCCTGTCAGGTGATCCTCAGAATCTTTTAAAGACAATTCAAGTGAAAGCAATTCAGTTTCCTGAAATGGCATTAGTATACTGTCTAGGTTTCATGGGTATACAACAATGAGGTCTGCATAATGGCTCTGTTTACCTTCAGTCTGGTAGGCATCCTGATCCCTCTTCTCTCCTTTGCTTTCCTTCAGAGCCACCCAAACGCTGAGTTAGCTTGGGCAATGCATGCATCAACCTAACCATCTATGTGTACGTCCCTGGAAAGTATATTGCCAAGGTAAGTGAACTTATCCACAGTATTCAAAATTTCTCCATTTGCTGTTACTGATAGTTCCATGTTTGGTATGGTGCTGGCTGGTGGAGAACATTTTGGTATTACTTCTCAGGCCATGCTTTATCGCATCTCAGTCACAGAAGCTGCATTGAGGGCACAATCACCTGTAAACAAAAAGTTGTGCAACCAACTCTCCTTCCAATTTAGTCTTGGCTTGTAGTCTTTCAAGTTAAATGATTTGCCTTCAGTGATGTAGCTGAGTTTGATGATGTTTTCATACTTGTTGAAGGCACCTTTAACAACAGCCCTGAAAACATCATGCTAAAAAGCATAGGAGCAAGCATACAGCCTTGCTTCACCCCACTGGTAAATGGAAAAGTGTGAGAGCATCATTCATTATCCAGAACTCATGCGAGTATGCCATCATGAAACTGGCATACAATACAGTCAGTGCTGTACTGTTTTAGTGTCAAACAGTTCCTTTCCACATAGCCTCAGCATCTCTCCTGAGAAAATGTGTAACTTACTAAGTAGCATTCTCACATTGGCTTATATCCAGCATGTTTTCTGTTTCCAGATCCTGATTTTCTCACATACATGGGTCTCACTGTATCCTCAGACAAATCTTTATACAAGAGTCTTGAGCTTTTTTACATCTCTTCTTAAATATATGTTTCTCTCTCTCTCTCTCTCTCTCTCTCTTTCTCTCTTTCTGTCTTGGAGGAGGAATCTAGTGTTGAATTTACAGTTTCTTTCATAGATTTTTTTGAACATTTCTCCATATACTACTCATTTAACTAACATATATTACAGAGTGTACTGTTTACCTGCTTATGATGTTGAATACATATTTTTGATTTCTCTAAAGTATTCAAGGAGTCATGAAGGACATCCTTAATGTCTTTTCCCTTAGTACTTGGAGGCTCTTCTAATATCAAAAATTCTTCATGGAGACTTGATTCTAAAGTATTGCAACAGTGCTCCAAAGTCTACCTATTTTACCTAAAATCATGGCATTCATAGCAATGCAATAGATTTTAAACTTAAGCACAGAATCAAGTAAAGTAATAAGCAAGACAGTGCAGTTAGAGAATGAAATCAGAGGCACAATTAAATCCAGCAGTTATATTCGGAATGAAATTCCCAATAGGAACAATAAACAAAAATTCTAGTAAAAAAATTTCTAGGTAAATATGTAGGTTGCTCTAAACTTATTAAAAAACATATTCCAATGATAAATAAGCAAATAAATGAACTCATAATCCAATCAGGTGAACAGCTAGAGGATTTTGTGACTAACAAACCACAGTAAGGAACAGATGCTATCAAATGCTACTTCCCACCTAGAATGCACACCACCTAACAAGAGAGGATGGTCTATGTAAGGTAACTTTAAACTCTGGCTTCCAGATAACTGCTTTCTTATCTTTCCTTAGTTCTATCCCTTTGTAATTGCTATTGAGTTGTCTTTGAAATCTAGAGTTATTATGTGTGGATTACCTAATCAAATCTCATGGTTATAATCCCCATCCTGTTGACTTTTCCCTTTCATCACATCACTGGTTGTGTGCTTCATCAATTCAGGTACAAAATATGTCATAAAAATATTCATCAAAATATCAGAAATAAATAAAGTCAATGATATCAATGAATCAGTCCTCTGCAAACAAGATTCATAATCCTTCACTCAGACAGCAACCATCTGCAGTAAGCAGACCCTTCCACAAACTCCCTCAATTCTCTCCATCCAACCCCTCTCAGCTGTTCCCATGAGGAGGATTTTTTTCCTGGCCTCCCCTTTGGGTCATGACAAAAAGTTCCAATGTTTCCATCTATTGAGAGTGATTCAGGAACTCCTGGAGCTTTCTGTCCTTCCTCATCTAACATGTCCAATTCAGGTGGTCTTTGACTTTGGATCTTTATCCATGGTGATATTCAGGTTCATTCTTGCGTTATGCGGATCTTTCCTTTTATACTAACAAGTGTTAGGGGGAGGAATTTTCCATTATGGGGCACAAACAGCCTGGATCTCACAGTCTTGCCCAGGACCTTGGAGAAGGAAAAATACCCACGTTGCCCTGGTCTGCCATACCCTCAAGCCCTCTTAAATCTATTTTGACTTTTTCTGTCATGACCTGGCTAGAAGTTTTATGGAAGAGGAAGGGGCATAATACTAGCATAACACTGATTTCTATACTTCCTTGCTGCCACTTTTTCTTCCATTCCTTCCTAATTTTATTTCCTTCCCTTTCTTCATTCTTTTCTGAGATCCATCAACTTTTTGTTGAAAAGCTATAATAACTCTTTGTAACCAGTAGTTGTCGCTGTGGCACTGTTAGACAGGATTAATAGTCTGGGGAATTTTTTTTTTTAATCTCTGTAAATGCTATCAATACCTTAAAGTGGGATGTGTGTATGTGTGTGTGTTTGCATGTGTAGTCCTGCAGTGATCAATGACAACTGGTGAAGCTTTTGAAACTTTCTCAGACTGTTGTTTTCAAATATACATAAAAACAGAATTATAAAGAAAACTGATTATATTAAAATACAGTTATCAAAATTCATATTTTAAAAACATTTCCTAGGCCCCAGATGAAGAACTACTCCATTTGTGGTAAGGCTGCTGGGAGTTGGAAAAGATAGGTCCCATTATGACCTGGGAAAGGGCAATGTGTGTTAGGAACAGTGAGGGCGTAATTCTAGTCTGAATGAAATTAACTACAGATGAAAATGGGACCTTGTCCTGGAAGATAGGAAATTCCAGGCAGCTGAGCAGTAGAGAAGCAAGAAGCTGAGGCTAAAATCCTTTTACCTAGAATGAGCATGGTCAGTGTCAGGAAAGCATGCCAAATTCTCTAGGGGCATTATTTCCCAGCCTAAATGAAATCATGGTTAAAATTCCCCAAACCCAAACATTTGATTTCTCTACTTTAGACCATGGTACACCCAGCAACTTCATCTCTGGGATCTGCAGACCAGCAGGGCCTGGTGAGGAGGGACCTGGAGCAACGGAGGGTGGGAGGAACTTAGTGCAAAGAGAAGAGACAGTTTTCAAGCTTTGGTAGTCAATCTTGTTTGGAAATGGTAGTTGGCAAACATTAGATATCTAGAAGTAATAAAAATGACAAGACACTTACAGATGGATCTGTCACACGGAGCTAAAAATGAAAAACAAACACAAAGATATTAAGTGAGTTGTAGGAGACAAGATGAACACAATTATTTCTGGGGGTGTTGGAGGGGACCCTTTGGAGAAACATATAAACTGTAGTGCATCAAGAAGGAGAACGTGTGCTTTTCTTTGGGGGGATTGTTTGGTTCCCATCTCTCTTCCTCCCCCAAGATAACATAATAATGAATAACGTTGGTTGATGAAATGCAAAGGATTGTCCTATTATCCCTTTATTCAATATAAAAATTTCCCTGTGGTAGAATTAGAAGATCACTGTCTATTGGCTGGATGCCCATTGGCCATGCTCCTAATTCTATCTGCTAATGCTCTGCTCGCCGAAATTTTACATTGCATTTATTTTGTATCCATTTATGTACATGGTTCTCCTTTGACAGAATAGACAGGGGGAGAGAGGGAATGAATAAAAATTTGTACAATGCCTACTACTGTGCCAGGTATTAACAAATATTAACATTACAACAACGCTATGAGGTATGTATAATTATTATCCCCGTTTTTACATTTGAGGAAACTGAGGCAAGTACAGATTAAGTGACTTGCCTAGGATCAAGCTGTCCAAGACTGGATTTGAACTCAGGTTTTCCTGACTCCACACCTAGGGCTATATCTACTGGGTCACCTAACTACCTTTGTCTTTGCATCTTTACTATTGTCATAGCTCCTGGCATTAGTAGGCATTTATAAAACACTTATTAAGAAAGGTTAATTGTGAGTTCAAGATCTCTTCTATGGATGTGTAGAAATTTGACTTTTCTGAAGGAGAATATATAATCCTTTCCTATTGGTTAGTAGATGGATCGATGAATATTTTAATAGATTCACACTAATCTAACAAGACATGTTGCAAAGGAGTCAATATTTTATTTTGTCCTCTGGTGCACAAAAACCTTCATTAGTCACCTACCAATTCCAAGTCTATTTACCTTTCCATTCCTGGCAATTCAAAAGACACTCTCCTGAAAAAGAGAGATTAGATTGCATTATTTTAACTTATTCTACATAACATGTAGAAATGAAATCTACATTTATCTATACTGCTGAGCTTTATTTAAGATACGCGAAGAGGAAAAAGAACTCATTCATATAGTCCTTTATGTTTCCAAAGCATTTTACATGTTATCTAACTTAAATTTTCCAACAACCCTGTGAGGTAGGAGTTCAGGTATGATTGTCCCTATTTTATCAAGGGAAAAATAGTCTCAAAAATTTTTTTTAGTCTTTTATTCAACTTCATCTTCTCTTTGGAGCTCACTCATTTCTCAGCTTCTGAAGTACTATACTACTCTGGTTTTTTTTCTGTTTTCAACTAATATCTCCTCAGTTCTTTTTGCCCCAGATTATAGAATGTTCTTCAAAGCTTGATCCTTAGTTCTGTGGTCACTTTCCCTTAGAGAACTTGTCTATTCTTTTGGCTTTGACAGTGACTCACAAATATTCCATTCTTGACCTCTCTCCTACAACAGGATATTCAACCTGAGTAAAAGTGAACTCATATTTCCTTCAAGTCACTTCCACCTCTTAGCTCTCCAATTCTGTTACCATTCTTCTTTGACCCCTTTCTTTTGTTCATCACATTCATTCAGTCACTGAGTTCTATTATTTTGAAACATCTCTAATATCCCTTTTTCCATTTTTCCTATCATTACCCTGACTTAAGTCTTATTAACCTCTAACCTGAATTTCTGCTATCTCCTGATTAGGTTCTGTTGTCTCTCTTGCTACTTCAACTCATCTATTTTCAACTCAACACCATTGCCAGATCATCCCCCAACTCCCCATTTCGTCATGTAGCTCTTCTACTCCAAAAATAGAATGTGTTGCTTGCCTCATTAACTATTGAGATCTGGTTGAGGTTGAATGATGAACTGCCATGAGATGTATTCCCATAATGCATGTTGGGGGAAGCAAAACTCACTGAGTATCAGATATGCCCTTACCATTGAACTAGGAAGGGTGGATGGAGGCATACAAAAGGAGAGAGATGGTCCCTGTTCAGGGGCACAAACAATTCATGAATGTGTCAAGGTATCTGAGCATTTATGAAGTAGTGTCCAGGTGTACGCAAACATAAAGAAACATAATATATAGGTCATACCACTTATTCACTTATGTGACTTGGTACTAGGGAACAAAACGCTATTGTCATGATTAGTGCTTATCTGTGTAGGAGCAGTATCAGACTGGAAAATTCTAAGGAACTGAGTCATCTGGATCTATTTGATAAAATGTAGGATACAAGAGTCAGGTAATAAGGACAATAAAATATAAGGTTTCAGATTTCAAGTGGTAACGTTTCCACCTTATAAAGCATTCCCTTTATGCATCTACCTATATATGCATTCCCTTTTGTTTTATATATTTGTTATATATATTCCATTTTTGTTTTATATATGTTACATATATATATTCCCTTCCCATATTTATATAAATATTCCCTTTTTAATTTGGAGTTAATTCATTTGGACCTTATAAATTGCACCCTCATATCCTGTAAAGGAAGTATCTACTTTTTTTTTTAAAGTTGATTTTTCTTGTTATCTTTTGTTCTGTCATTGCCTCCATTTCACCCTGTATCCTGCCCTCCTTCCATCCTTTATAAGAAAGGAGAAAAAAAGAGATGTTTTTTAAAAGAAAAAGCAAGAAATACAAGAAAAAAACTTATAGGAAGTGTTCCATATCCATAGACTTGACGCCACCTCTGCAAAGGATATGGGGTTGAGTCAACTTCTAATGATTCCTTCTTTAGTGCCAAATTTGCTCTTTATAATTTCAAATCATTTAGTTTCAAATGTTTTGTGGTTGTTCTTTCCATTTACTTCACTATAGTAAGTGTACATTGTTCTCTTGGCTTTGTTTACCTCATTTTATATCAGTTCATGTAAATCTTTCCATGTGTAATGAACTGGATCACAATAGAGGCCCAGTCCTTGGAACATGCTACATTGCCTACTGGCAACCCATAAGATTTATATTGTACCTAACATATGCCAGGGACTGTGCTAAGTGTTTTTTTTTTTTTTTACAAATAGAAGCTCATTTGATCCTCATAACTATCCTTTATACAATATTATTAAGACCATTTTACAGTTGAGGAAACTGAAGAAAACAGAGGCAGATGCCTGTGTTGGACATAGTTTGCTTTTGAGCATGGCCTTCCACTTTAGAAGATGCACAGGTGTTCTCTAGTTTCTGTCCTTTTCGTTTGTGATGAAGAAAAGCCTTGTTAAGTGGCTATAGAGTAGCCACCTTCATTCAAAATGCACGAACAGTTTATAGATTTCCTTTTTCCTTTCTGTTGGCCATGAAGTTTAAGGATGATTCTTTGAGCTCCAGATGGGTGATGGGGGTGAGATTATTCTTCTCCTCCTGATTCATTAATGCATGGCTTCCTAAGAAAACGTGTCTAGGTTGAGACCTTTTTTTGTTTCATGTATTCTTTCCTTTGTTACAAAGCCATGCGAGATTTCGAGAGGTTGGAAACCATGAGCTTACAGCAGCTTAGTTTAGGAAGCCCAGCAGCTAAGCCTGGTAAGGAGCCAGCTCTGAGGAGTTAACTACTTAACCCTTGCCAGTAGTGAATGTGCTCAGCAGCCAAGACTCTGTGCCTTGAAAGCCGGGGAGTGATGAGTCCATTGACTCTGTAAGTTGGAGGCCACTCTCCCCAGGGACCAAGGAGGTAGAATGGATAATGTGCTTGGGGATTACTAGATCTTTTCAGAAAATATCCATTTGTAAAAGTTAGTTGGTATTAATTGGTTAAATGACATAGAGCATAAATCAACTGGTTAAATTGATAGTGGAGCACTAAACAATCGCCAACTGGACGGCTAGGTGGCACCAAGCTTTGAATCAGGAGGACCTAAGTTCAAATCTGGCCTCAGGCACTTAATGTGGGACCCTCAGGAAGTCACTTAACCTTTGTTTGCCTCAGCTTCCTTATGTATATGTATAAAAATGAGGTGCAGAAGGAAATGGCAAACTTCTCCAGTATCTTTCGCCAAGAAAACTTATGAAGAGTTGGACACAACTGAAACAACTGAGCAGTTGCTAGTATCAGTGACATTGAGATTTTTTTTTACCGGTACTGGACAATTGTTAGTGTTGGGGGAGCACATATTGAATTAGGGCTTGAGTTAATAGCATCAGAAGAATTGTACTGTCCTTCAGTACATTCAAGAATCTTGAGGCGGAGATGTAGGCAGCTATATACAGGGAACTAAAAAGTACTAGTGAATGGATGGGTTTAAATAATAAGTTCAGAGTCTGACTATACACACAACTCTTCTATTCATCTTGTTTGAAATTTCTTACAACAGAATCATATTCCATCACATTCGAACATCACAATTTGTTTAGACATTCTCTAACACATAGGCAGCTACTTTACTTATAGCTCCTGGATGCCACAAAAAAGGGCTGCTATAAATATTTTGGTTTATATAGAGCCCTTATTTTTTTTTATCATTGATTTCCTTGAGACATGTGCTTAGCAGTAGAATCTCTGTGTCAAAGAGTATGAATATATTGAAATTTAATTTGAAAAATTCCAAATTGCTTTCCCAAACGGTTGGACAAAGTCACAGCTCCACTTGCAATGGATGTGTGTGTTTCTATTTCTCACCAGCTATCCTCCACCCCCAATTTTGTCTATTACCATCATTTGTCGTAATTTTCAATTTTCTCAGAATAAAATGATTGTTTTGATTTGTTTTTTCCTTATTATTAGTAATTTGGAGAATTCTTTCCTGTGACTGCTAATAATTTGTAATTCTCTTGAGAATTGTTCTTATTCTTTGACCATTTTTCTATCGTGAAATGGATTTTGGTCATATATTTTGGTTAGTTGTCACTACATCATGGATATCAAACTATTATTAGAGATACTTGATTCAAGAATGTATTCCTCCAGTCCATTACTTTCCTTTTTCTAGATACATCATTTTGATTGTGTAAAAGTTTTCAATTGATATTATCAAAATTATCTTTTAAAAATCTTTTCTATTTGCATCTGTCACTTAATTGGTTAAGAACGCATCTCTTACATATACATGTGAAAGGTTTATATAATTCTTTTCTGTTTCTAAAGTGTATTCATCTTTAATATTTAGGTATATATCTATTTTTAATTTATGGAATTTAGTGCTAGAAGTTTTAATTTCCACCATTTTTCAGTTTTCCCAACATTTCTTATCAAATATAAAGTATATTAAACAGGGATTTATTAAACATTAGTTTGCAATGTTTAATTACATCTGTGTAACCTGGGCTTCTCTGGGCACACTTAATTCTAACATGGAGATAGATGCCCTTGAGGGATCTTTTGAGCATGCCCCGTTTGCCTAACAACTTTCCCGCTGAATTCCCTACCATGTGAATGGGGTAGCCTTTTTTTTAACGGGTGCTTATATCTTTAAAACTGGTGAGGTTGAACCATTTGCCTTTCCATTTATTTATTTATTCATTTATTTTTCTGCATTCTTTTCTTGCTACACTTTTCATAGCTGAATTCTTTTTTTGTAGCTTCTAACTGCTGGCTGATTTGGATATACCCAAATCAGATAATATGAAAGTGTGCATCCCCTCCCGCATGGGTGAACTGCTATTTTCACTCTCTTCCAAAAAAGAGAGTGAATGAAAGAAAAATGTAGCAGAAAAAAAAGATCAACCGGATCAGTCTCACCAGTTTTAATATTGCAAGTAGCCAGTCAAAGGAAACTACCTCCTCCCTCATAGTAGAGGATGCAGAAGGCTTCAAATTAAGCAACTGGACATGTTCCAAGGGCCTCTCTTGAGTGCCTCCATGTTGCTTGAACCCCAGTCTGGTTTGCATCTGTTTCTTCTGCTTCTGGTCTGTTTTACTGATCTACTTTCTGTTTTCTAACCAGCGCCAGTAGATGATTTTGATGATTACTGCCTTATAATTAGAGGTCTTGATTTAAAGTAGCCATATTGAACTAAATATAGCACTAAATTGGTAAATTAACCTTGTTAGCACTGTCATTTTTATTACATTGGTATGGTCTAATCACAAGCACTGAATATTCTTCCAGCTATTTAATTTGCTCTTGACTTCCTTAAAGAACATTTTATGATTGAATCTATGTGGGCATTGAATGTGGTTTGGTTGATTCACTCACCTATTTTGTGCATTTTGTGATTATTTTGAATGGAGCTTCCCTTTCTATTATTACCTCATTAATTTTGTTATTAGACACGCCCCCTTTTTCCCCGGGTTCATTTTGTAGCCTGTAATTTTGCCATCGTCTCAAACTATTGTCTCAGTTTCTTTGTTGCTTCTCTTGAATTTTCTAAGTAAGTTTTAATGTAATTAGAAAATAGGGACAGTTTATCTTCTGTTTGCTTATTTTTATGCCCTTAATCTCTTTTATTTTATGGTATTCCTAACATGTCTATTTTTAAAAAAATTATTTATTTATTTAACTTTTTACATTCATTTTCACAAAATTTTGGGTTCCAAATTTTCTCCCCATTTATCCCTTCCCCCTACCCCAATACACCAAGCATTCTAATTTTCCCTATCACCAATCTGCCCTCTCTTCTATCATCCCTCCCTTCTCTTGTCCCCATCTTCTCTTTTGTCCTGTAGGGCCAGATGACTTTCTATTCCCCATTAACTGTATTTCTTATTTCCTAGTAGCAAGAACAATACTCAACAGTTGTTCCTAAAACTTTGAGTTCCAAATTCTCCCCATCCCTCCCTCCCCACCCATTCCCTTTGGGAAGGCAGGCAATTCAATATAGGCCATATCTGTGTAGTTTTGCAAATGACTTCATAACAGTCGTGTTGTATAAGACTAACTGTATTTCCCTCCATCCTATTCTACCCCCCCATTGTTTCTATTCTGTCTTTTGATCCTGTCTCTCCCCAAGAGTGTTGACCTCAAATTGCTCCCTTCTTCCATTGCCCTCCCTTCCATCATCCCTCCCTCCCTGCTTATCTCCTTCTTCCCCATTTTTCTGTACTGTAAGATTGGTTTTCATACCAAAATGAGTGTGCATTTTACTCCTTCCTTTAGTCGAATGTGATGAGGGTGAACTTCATGTTTTTTTTTTCCTCAGCTCTCCTCTTTTTCCCTCCACTAAAAAGTCTCCTGCTTGCCTCTTGAATTAGATATAATTAACCCCATTCCATTTCACCCTCTCTCCTCCCACTACATTTCTCTCTCACCATTTATCTTAATTTCTTTTAAGATATGGTCCCATCCTATTCAATTCACTCTGTGCTCTCTGTCTCTGCATGTGCATGCATGTGTGTATGTGTGTGTGCGTGCACGTGTGTACGTGTGTGTGTGTATGTGTGATCCCATCAACTACGCAGATACTGAAAAGTTTTAAGAGTTACAAATATTGTCTTTCCATGTAGGAATGTAAACAGTTCACTTTTGGTAAGTCCCTTCTGACTTCTCTTTGCTGTTTACTTTTTCATGCTTCTTCTCGTTCTTGTGTTTGAAAGTCAAATTTCATGACTTTCATGTAGTCCCATAATTTTTAAACTGTCTCTCCTGGATCTATTTTCCAGGTCAGTTGTTTTTCCAATGAGATATTTCACATTCTCTTCCATTTTTTCATTCTTTTGGTTTTGTTTTATGATTTCTTGGTTTCTCAGAAAGTCATTAGACTCCATCTGTTCCATTCTAATCTTGAGAGAACTATTTTCTTCAGTGAGCTTTTGAACCTCTTTTTCCATTTGGCTAATTTTGCTTTTGAAAGCATTCTTCTCCTCATTGGCTTTTTGAACCTCTTTTGTCAGTTGAGTGAGCCTATTTTTCAAGGTGTTATTTTCTTCAGCATTTTTTGGGTCTCCTTTACCAAGGTATTGACCCATTTTTCATGCTTTTCTTGCATTTCTCTCATTTCTCTTCCCAGTTTTTCCTCTACCTGTCTAACTTGATTTTCAAAATCCTTTTTAAGCTCTTCCATGGCCTGAGCCCACTGGACATCCACCTTGGATGTCTGGGATAGAGAGGCCCCGACCTCCATGTCTTTCTCCGATGGCAGGCATTGCACTTCGTCATCAGAAATGAAGGGGGGAAGGAACATCTCTTCCCCAACGAAGTAGCTCTCTATGGTCTTATTCTGCTTCCCTTTTCTGGGCATTTGCCCAGCCAGTTGCCTGACTTCTGAGATTCCTCTCCACCCCTGCCTAGTTCTGCCCAGCTAGTGCTTGGGGTCTGAGATTCAAATGCTGCTTCCCAGTCTCAGGGCTATCTGTGGTGGGAGCGGCTGCTATTCAATGTGAGCTTAAGTTCTGGTGCTGGGGTGGGGGCAGGGCCACCTCCCAGGCTCAGTTCCCTCAGGGGCTTTATGCAGAGACCTTCAGTGATGGAGCGGGTGGGGGCAGGGCCGCCTTCCAGGCTCAGTTCCCTCAAGGGCTTTATGCAGAGACCTTCAGTGATGGAGTGGGTGGGGGCAGGGCCACCTCCCAGGCTCAGTTCCCTCAAGGGCTTTATGCAGAGACCTTCAGTGATGGAGCGAGTGGGGGCAGGGCCGCCTCCCAGGCTCATCTCCCTCAGGGGGTTTATGCAGAGACCTGAACTTCTGCCTGCTGCTCTGGGAGTCCCGGGCTGCCACTGCTGCCTCTGCCGCTGTCTCTGCCTCCCGAGGGACCCCAAGTCATGGAGACACCCCGCTCCCCTCTCAGCCAGCCCAGATGTCTCTCTCACTGACCTGTAGCATCTGTGGGTGGAGGGACCTTCCCGGCTGCCGGAGATTCTGTCCCTGAAGCCTGCCTGGATCCGCTTCTCTGGGGCCATGGCCAGGGCAGTGCTGGGGTGGGCTCTGCTTTCCGGGGCATGATGGACCCCTGGGGACCGCTCTCCAGGGTTCTCTGGAATGGAAATCTCTTCCACTGTGTTTCTGTGCGCCTTGCAGTGATCCAGAATTTGTGGGGAGTTCTTCTTGTAGGAAATTTATGGGCTGTGGATTCGGAGCTAGCATACGTGAGTCTTTCTACTCCGCCATCTTGGCTCCTCCCTATTCCTAACATTTCTAGAACTATATTAAATATTATCAGGGAGAGTGGGCATCCTTCTTTTACCCCTGTATTTATTCTCTGTATTGGAAAAGCTTCTAATATTTACTCATGAAATAAAATATTTGCTGTTAGTTTCACATAGGTGTATTTTTGTGATATTAAAAGGTCTCTCTTTGCCTATGCTTTGTAAGTTTTTTTAAGCATAAATGAGGGTTGTACTTTGTCAAAAGCTTTTTCTGTACTTACTGACATAATCAGATAACTTTTGATATTTTTGTTTTTGACACGATTAATTATGTTGATTGTTTACCCAAAGTTGAACTATCCTTGAATTCGTGATAAAAATCCAACCTGGTCATAATGAATGATTTTTTTTGGGGATAAATTCTATTCTGTTTATCAGGATTGTGTTTAAGACTTTTGAATCAATGTTAGTTAATTATATTGGTCTATGTCAAAGAAAACTTTGCTTTATCTGTCCCTATTTCTGGTATTAAGAATATATTTGCCTCATAAAAGGAATATAATAGATTACTTTCTTTTTCAAGTAAAATAAAAATTACTTTTGTAGCATAGATATTAATTGTTTTTTAAAAGTTTGGTAGAATTTTCCCACAAATTCATCAAGGCCAGTACTTTCCCCCTCTTTGATAGGTCCTTTACAGTTGGAATTTTTCTGAGAATGGATTATTAGTGTTTTGTTACCTTATTCCAAAAGAAATCCTTTATTTCCTTTATCTTAGTTTTGTTGACATATATAAGTTTTAATAATCATGTTTCTTCTTATTTTGTTACATTTTTACTTCATTCATATTTTATTTTATTGATTTGCTTCACCTCTTTAAAATCAAATTAGCTAAAGGTTTATCAGTCTTGTTAGCTTTTTTTCAAAGCATCAATTTTTAGTTTTATTTATAAGTTCCATACTCTTTTTGGTTTCCAACATAAATTTCTCCTATAATGTTCAAGATTTTCTTTTTTACTTTTCCCTCCAGTTAATTTTGTTTTCTATATTAAAAAAAGATATTTAATGCATTAACCCTCTCTTTTTAAATTTTATTTGGTTAATATATGCTTTTCTGGATATACCTTTTCCTCTTAGGATGGCTTTATAACAGCATCCCAGACATTTTGGTATATTGTATCATTGTCTTTGCTTTAAAAAGTTTTTATTCTGAACTTTACAAAAGACAAAAATGGCACCTTCATAAATGTTGTAGAATAGAAAAAGTAGATTGTACATGAAACTGTAGATCTCCATTATATGCAGCTTACTTTTCTTTTAAGATATGTGGTGAATACAGTTGGTAACTTTCAAAGCTGTCCTACTTGTCTTGTTTCTTTCTGGCCTTCCTTCTCTTCTCTGCCCTGAATTTTAAATAAATATTTCCACAATCTTATTTTCTTCCTTTCTCCCTCCCCCCATCCCTATCCACTGTTCCCCTCTCTTAGTCCTACTTTCACTGGAAAAGGATAAAGGAAAACAAGGCTTTTGTATTAAATATTCATAGTTAAACAAAACAAATTGCCATATTATCTGTGTCCAAAAATGTATGTATTCTGCATTTTGGATTCACCACTTCTCTGCCAAAAAGTAGGTAGCACACTTTGTAATCTGTATTATGAAAATAATAAGAATCATGGTTGCTTATTACATTTACGAGTTCTCAAGTCTTCCAAAGGTATTTTCCTTTATAATGTTGCCAGTCAGTCAATCATCAAACATTTATTAAGTGCTTACTATGTTCCAGGTACTGTAATAAATGTTGAAAATACAAAGGAAAGCAAAATCATGGTCCTTTCAAGCAGCTCAAATTCTTATGGATGAGAAATATAAGCAACTATGTACATTCAAGACATCTACAATGTTAAGGGAGGTAATCTCAGAGGAAAGGTACTAGCAATTGTTGCAGTGGGGCAGGGAAGTGGACAACGACTAGAAAATGCTTTTTTTAGAAGGTAAGATTTGATCTGAGTCTTGAAGAATACCAGGGAATCAAAGAATCAGAAGTGAAATGGGGGTGCATTAATATTTTTGTATAAGTTATTCTCTTGGTTAAGTTCACTTCACTCTGCATCAGAATTCATAGAGATAATATCTGGTTTTCCTGAAACTGTCCATTTTGTCATTTCTTATGGTCCATTCATATGTAATATATTTTTTTGGGTTCCTTCTCTTCTTTTAGGTTAGTTCTTTCTTCCTTACTTTTTGATTAATCTACATTTTGATTAATCTACAACCCTTTTCCCATAGGCTCCACTCCTCTATTTGTTCCTTCCCTTCTATTTTTCATTCTTTTCAATAGTTTTGGAGTTTTTTCATTTCATTTATTGATTCCTTTTTCTTTCTTTATATGATTCCTGAAAGTATTAATTGGGAAATGTAGGATAGGAGTACATCATCATGAAAAAGCTATCTGGAAGAGAATTTTGAGTGAAGTTTTGAAGAAGGAAATATTAAAGTTAAAGGTTATCCCAAACTTTGCCCATATTAGGCAACCAAGTATAAAAAATCAATTGGGAAAGGATGGTATTTCTTAAGGGAAGGAGGTGGGAATTGTATGTTTAGTTTCCATTATAACAGAGTTCATATGTTGGCAAGAGATTCCAACGGATGTATCTTATGCACTATTGTAAGGATAGGGCAAAACATTAAACAACAATTCACTTGACCTGTCACTTACTCTTGGATATAGATACTTACGTTGTTCTGCATTGCAAGGTCCAAACACTAGGGAAGGAAAAAGGAAAATATTTTTGTTGGCCACTTGCTTGTGGTATCTAACTCCCTGAGCCATTCCTATCCCATAGTGTGTTCTTTGCTATAAGGGTACCTGCTTTCTATCTCTTCTTGTCCCGTTTTTCCTCTCCTACTCACTAACCCTGAAACTATTTCCACCCATTCCCTACATTTCAGTGAGTGAAAAGAGGGACTTAGAGTTAACGGCAGGGTGGGGATGCAGGTGACTAGGAGTAAGTGGGCAAACACCAAATCTTAGTTCAGGAAATTGTTACCAATGGCAATTGGTTTAAGTTGTTTCCATGGCCCCCTTTTTATAGGATTACACAAACACAGAAGGTATTGTAGAGACCAACCTCCTCGTTTGCTGGAGGTGAAAACTAAGGTCCAGAGAGGGGCTCAAAGCCACATGATTAGGAAGTCATAGATCCAAGGATAAAACTAAGGTCTTTTGACTCTTAGCATTGTGTTCTTTACCCAAGACCAGATTGGTTAATGCTTCTCATTAGTCTCTATCTATCTTTAGACTCTTCCTTCACTTTTAAAAGTTCCTGCAATTGCCTCTCTCCATACAACTCTGAGCTGCCACTAGTAGTTTTCTTTTCAGTCTTGACCTTGGACTATTGCTATAGGAATTCCCTATGAAGAAATTGAGGAAACTTCCTTTGCTAATGCAGTTTAGGCAATCATTCTGCCATTTATAGTCTTAGAGAATTTCCTGTAGGCACTAAGAGGCTAAGTGACTTGCCTAGGGTCAGACAGCCAGGACATGTCAGAGATTGGACTTGAATCCAACCCTTCCTGACTCTGAGACTGGTTTTATTTCCATGATGTCATGGTGTCTCTCTTTAAATCACCAATATAAAGATCTTCCCCTTCTTCCTTCTGTCTATTATTCAAAGGATTTCCTTCTGATTTAATTTCTTCTTAACAGTGTTTTTTATTGACAATGTGTTGGTTTTTTGTCAGACTCAATTAGGTAACATTTCTTTCTGGGCTGACATAATTAGTCATAGTGAGCTATGAGGTGAAGTAAGAACAGAGGAGTCAAAAATCCAAGGAATCTCAGACTTCTGCACTAGTACCTTTGTCTAGAGCAAGGAGACTAGTTACCAACTAGACACATACATACACACACACATATTCATAAGGGAAGGCACATTGCCAATATTTTCACCCTCCTTCCCTTTCTCCCTTCCCCTCTCAGTTTTTATAAAAATTGTTCTCCTATCATGACTCACAGTTTTTCCTGTGTCGTATGTATTTCAGAACTAGAGCTGCCACTGCGGCGAGTCCCAGAATGGTGAAGATCAAAGTCAGAAGAATAGCTGAAAGAGAAATTCACCTGAATTTACCTTATGACCAACCCATCAAACATATACCATTTCTATTGACTTCCTTCACCAAATAGGGTCTGTAATACGAGGGCCATTAAAGAATGTTCTAACAGACACACTATCCTTGAACTCAAGAGGCTTCAGTCAGTAGGGGAGAGATAACAGTGATCCAAATAATTATAACATTAGCCACTATGTGATAAGTGGGATGAGAGAGGTGTAAACATAGGGTATATTTTCTGCTAGAGAAGCAATTGTCTTCATAGGGAAGATAGAATTTGAGTTGGGTCTTGAAGACTGAAACAACAGTCAGTATTTTTTGTAGAGGGTAAATCTTGATCCAACATAGAGAGAGAGAAATATATGGAAGGAGCAGGACTTGTAGCCCAATTTGTCTAGAGTAAAGATATGGGTCAAGAGGCGGTTGGTTGTCATAGTAAGTAGCTCATTGGACTTGGAATCAGGAAGAACTTAATTTGAATCCTGAATCAGATGGTGATTAAGAAGGAAAGGATGATTAACAATGTCAAATATTACAGGGATGACAGAGATGAAAAGAACAGAGGGAAGACCATTGGTGACTTCTAAGATATAATTTTCTGTAAAGAGATGGGGTTGGAAATGAGTTTGTAAGGGTTTAAGCAGTGATTGAATGGTGAACTAACGGGGGTGGTGACTATACATTATTGTTTTTAAAAGTTTAGTAGTAGGGGGAGAAAGGGAGAGACAGACAGACAGAGAGACAGAGACAGACAGAGAAAGAGCCAAACAGAGACAAAGACAGAGACATAGACAGGTAGAGATGGAAACAGAGGGAGGATGGTGGTTTGATTCTGAAGGGAAGTAGAATTTAGGGATTTTTTTTTTTTAAGAATAAAGGAAGTCTGAGCATATTTGTAGAGAAGAAGGCAATGGGATTGAAGATATGAAAAGCATAGGGGTTATTTGGAAGGGCAGTAGGAGGGCAGTAAGAAGAAAGGCACAAAGGAAGGGGGTTAGATCAGGGGTGGGGAAACTGTGGCTTTGCAGTAGCAACCACATTAGCATACAGGATGAGATGCTAGCACAAGTTCTTTGATCTGCTTTTTTAAAGGAAAGACAGTTTTAAAAGGTTAACAATTTTACTTTAATTAATAGATAAGGAAAGAAAAGTAGTCCAAGAAAGAATCCAACAGACAGGGTTCCAACTGTCTAAACAATACAATCACCTACATACACCACCAGCCTGGGAAAGCACCAACATCTGAGGAATAGTGGGGCTCTTAACAAATGACTACATAGAATTCTGCCCAGAGAATCAAAAGGTCCTTCTCATGAGAGAAACCCAAAGCAAAATGCCAACTTCCCAGAATACATAACAAAGACTCTGCCCTTGATTGGCTCAGAGCCAGAAAGCACAGAACCTACTTGATTCAGTGTGAAATATCGGGGTTCAAAGGAGATTAATCCTTCAGATGTTTACAATTTAACCTGAGCCTAGGAAACTGAACTCCAGAAAAAAAACCGAAACAAAACTCACTTTGCGTATGCTTACAGACCTTGAGGCCACATGTGGCCCTCTAGGTCCTCAAGTGCAGTTCTTTGACTAAAGCCAAACTTCACAGAAAAAAATCCCTTAATAAAAGGATTTGTTCTGTAAAACTGACTCAGTCAAAAGACTGCACCCAAGGACCTAGAAGGCCACATGTAGCCTCAAGGCTGCAGTTTCCGCACCTCTGGGTTAGACAATTAGAGACAATTTTCCCTCTGAGAGCAGAGGAAAAATGGAAAAAAAGAGATTTATGATGCAGAGGATGGGAGGTGAGAAGATTCCTGAAGGATATCTACTTTCTCCAGCGAAGATTAACACCCTAAGTGGGAAAAAGAATGAAAAAAGCAGCTGATGAGAGATACTCATAGTGGGGAATGAATAAGATTCATTGGGGGACAGGGTAGAGGAAATAAGTAAAAATGAAAGGAAATATAATGATAGAAAAGAAAGTAAGGGAAGATGAAGGTTTGAGTTCAGAGAAGAACATCCTAGAGAGGAAATTTGTCCCTACCCAGTAAATTCATGTTTCAGTCCATCTGCCTTCTTGCATCTGAGAGATGTGAATGGTCAGTTTCCACTGTTGCCAACCATTATCGTACTCTTTCTGGTTGTGTGGTGCTGGGAATGACCTAGGTCTGGGAAAGCAGTAAAATAGAGGAGAGTAGAGAACAAAGGTGTTGTAGGTTAAAAGCAGCTCCCTCTAATAAGGTTGAAACGGAATGTAGGCGTGTGACTTGAGAATATTCCAGAAGCTATGTCACAACAAAGGACTAGAGCCTTAGAAGTGGAAGAGCTAAGTAGGAAAGTGCCAAGAAAGAAGGCAGGTAGAAGAATTTCCTTTAGTCACAGAAGGACAGTCTCTTCCCCTCAACTTCTCTGGCTTATTTCAGCTGAGAGTACTCTCCTCTCCCCTTCATACTTTCCTACAGCCTTTGTATGAATCACTCCTTTTACCCAGATTACTTTCTAATTATTACACTTATTTATTTTCATAAATATTAAATATATTTATAACATATAAATAGAATAAATATAAATAAATAATTATACTTATTTATTTTAAAGTTTTAGCACTCTTCCTCCCAGAATGAAAGCTATTGGATGGTAGGAATCACATTATTTTAAAAAAAATATCCCTATTGCACACAGTTAGGTATTTGATAAGTGTCAGTTGGAATTGAATTGTCAGGATGCTGGAGTTGTTTAAATTAGATCTCTTGGAATATTTCAGATTTTCCAAAATATCTAGAAGGAAGTATCCCTCCAAATATCTGCCAAGAGGACCCTCAGAGTAAATGAGAGATGACTCAAAGAAGAAGATTCATGACTCTTCCTAGTAGTAATAAGGTTTCTGCCACTGAGAAAAATTTCATAAACTTTGTGCCAGAAAGGGAAGTGTAAGAAAGGAGTTAAGTTAATGAGCTGTTCTGCCCTTGGATATCAATGTGAACAGTCAACTGAAAAGGTAAGAAATATCTATTCTATTTCTAAAAAGGAAAAAAAGAGAAGAGAGATATTTCCTAGAAGGTAAACAAAGCTAAACAAAATATGCTAGAGAAGTGCAGATGTGCTGATTCTTCTTCCTTGTAGTTTCAACTCAATTTCCTTCCCCCAATTTTCCCTGGCACCACCCTAAGTTTGGGCTCTCATTATTTGACTCTTATAAGAGTAGCTTCCTATTTTGTCCCTGCCTCAAGTCTCTTTCCTGTTTAATCTCTGTACTATCTACCATACTATGCATTCATAACTTAATAAATTTCCTAATGAGTGAATTTGCTTATGGCATTCCATTGCTCAAAAGGACTTCAGAGACTCCTCACTGACTATTACATAAATAATAAACTTAGTATCTTAGTGTCTAAGGAGCTCCAAAGTCTGGTTCTACCCAACATTTTCAACTATATTTCATAGTACTCATCCAATTAATTTTAACAATCATTTTCAAAAAAAAAAAGCAACAAACCAAAAGGCTTCTTAGACCTGGTTAGGCATTGAAGATGCCCAAGGTCATCCATTGCAACCTGGGCCATTGCCAATCATCTTGGCTTTTGTCCTGTTGTTGGACTCTGATGACTCTGGAAGACAGTGAGGCTGATGACTTTCTGCAACTCTGCCTCACTTAAATCTAATTCATGAGCAAATCAACACATCACTTGTGATTATCATTGGTTCTCTTAGAAAACGAAGGATGAACAACATTTGTATCCCCAATGCTTAGCACAGTACCCAGTATGTAGTAGGCACTTAATAAATATCTATGGACTGATTGTCAGGGAGGGTGAAATAAAAAAAGCAGTTCAGGCAGAGTACAATGAGAGATCTGAAGAATGAAAGATCACTTTTACCTTCATGAAGAAGGTGATCTGAGTTGGACCTTGTAAAAAGGAAGGAACTTCAACAACAAGGATAGGGTTGGAAGAGGGCATCCAGGTTTGGAGGCAGTATGAGCAAAGACACAAAGATACAAGGAGGTGGGATGAGAACAGGAGATGGAGAGTAGATCAGTTTGATTTGAATACAGATAGCATGTAGGAGAGTAGTACAAGATAAGACTAGATAAGTGGTCTGAGGTCAGATTCTGGAAGGTCTTGAATGCCAGTTGTTGCCGTTGTTAAGTCATGTCCGACTCTTTGTGACCCCATTGACATAGTCTATGGAGTTTTCTTGGCAAAGATACTAGAGTGCCATTTCCCTCTCTAGTGTGTCTCTATTTTACAGATGAGGAACTGAGGCAAATAGAAGTTAAGTGACTTGCCCAGGGTCACACAACTAGTAAGTGTCTGAGGCCAGATTTGAACTCAAGTCTTCCTGATTCCAGGCCCAGTGCTCTATTCACTATGCCACCTGAATGCCAGGGTAAGAAGTCAATAGTCTTTTCTGTAAGGAGTGGGAAGAACTTGGAAGTTTTTTGAGCAGAGGAGCATGATTGATGTTGTGCGTGTCCTTCATTGCCGAAGAAGACCATGCCATCAGAGAAATGATGACATGACTTGCACTTGACTTTGTTTTGAGTGAGGGAGGGCTGTGCAGGTCACCAGCCTCACTTCTCCTCCAGAGGCATCTGAATCCAGTGATCAGATATTCATCAGGATGACTGGAGATGACCCAGGATGCACTGAGAGACCTTTGGCCCTTTAGTGTCATTAGTAAGGTTGTGGAGGAAGGACTGGAAAGGGCAGAGCAATCTGCCCATTTAGGAGATAATTATGAAGACTTAGACAAACAGGCCAAAGTGACAGAGATTTTGTTTTCCACATTGCTGCCCACTGAAAGTGTGCTCTTCCCTGTACAATGTGGGAAAAACTCAAATTTTGTCTCTCCTTGATAACCAAGTAAGACATAATATAGTATAATGGACAGAGAGCAAGCCTTAGATAAAGGGGGATTTCAGTTCATGTTCTATCTCTGATGTATCCTTGCTGTGTCACTCTGGGCTCCCTCCATCACTCAGGTAACTTTCTAAAATCTGCATTGATAGAGTTGTCTTCACAAATACATTCACAAGTGGAGATGAAGAAGGAAAAAAAAAACCAAACCATGGTCATCAGGGTCAAATACAATCCTCTTCCCCTTCTCAATGTTTTGTTGCCAAGGATTTGGCTTATTTTTTAAATAGTATTTTTCCTCTCAATTACATGTTAAACATTTTAAAAAAAAGTTTTGAGATATAAATTTTCTCCTCCTTCTTTGAGGCAATAAACAATCCAATAATACATGCACACATATGTACACATACATGCACACATACCTACACATACATACACATGTACAATCATGTAAAACATTCCTTTATTGGCTATTTTGTACAAGAAGACTCAAAACAAAAACAAAAAAAGAATGAAAGTAAAAAAGCAGCATGCTTCAGTTTGTTTTCGGACAATATCAACATGGTAGCACGTTTCATTATGAGTCCTTTGGGATTATCTTGTATCCTTGTATTACTGAGAATAGCTAAGTCATTCACAATTCTTCATCACACAATATTGCTGTTACTGTGTATAA